>OY728148.1:1708423665-1710923665 GCA_963277665.1 Viscum album
ATTTGAAAAAGGAGTGATGTTTACTATTCCATAAATATTAAAATATCTGTCTTTACTAAATCTAGGAACATATGATCTTACAAAATACTCATTTGGTGTAAAAGTCCATGATCTCTTCTTCTTAATGCATATTCTACCTTATTTACTCATCTTGGGTGAAAGCGTATTGAGATATCATAATCATTGAGCATCTTGAGCCGTCATATTTTACTTATGTTGCGTTCATTACATGTAAAGATGTATTTCAAAATCATGTGATCCATATATATCTCATATCTTTCACCATATATAGTTTCTCCACATATTCAAAGAAAAAACTATGACTTCTTAATAAGGATCAAGAGTTTGATATTTTTTTCCTGAATCTTCAACTAAAATGATGTATATGTAATAAATTTATAATTTTTTATAAGGACACAACTCGTTTCTTTCATTAATGCATCACTTTATAATAAAAACCAATAATTTTATAATGGTAATGTAAAATTTGGAGTATTTACTAACTTGTATTCAATTATTCAAAACATTATTTCCATTCTTTTGTCCATAAAAACTTAACAATGTTATGTGTGATATTGGTTAACGAGTTATCAAATTGGAAAATATTATAAACAAAATGATAATAGTAACCAACTAAACTAATAAAACTACATGCCTCAGTTATGTTCATTCATGTATGAAATTCTTGGATTGAAATTATCTTTACAGGATCTACTGAGATTCCATCCTTAAAGACAATATGTCTATGAAAAGAACCTTTCTATAGCCATAATTCGTAATTTCTAAATTTACCATATAACACTTTCCTTTTGAGTGTTTGAATAAAGTTCTATAAGTTATTATCATGGTCTTCATAGATTTTATAACACCCCAAAAATATTATTAATAAATACTAGAAAATTTCTAAGATATCCTTGAATATTATGTTCATTAGATCCATGAAAATAGATGGTTAATTAGTCAATCTAAATGGAATTACTGTAAAATCATAATGTTCAGACCTCATCCAAAAATCATTCTTTGAAATATCTTCCATATTTACTCATAATTGATGATTCCCAGAATGAAGGTAAATCTTTGAGAAATATCGAGCTCAGCGAAGTTGATGAAATAAATCATCAATGTGAGGAATATGATACTTGTTATAAATTTTAATATCACTGATTTCACTATAGTCAATGCACAACCTCAAGGGTCCATATTTCTTCTTATCAAAGAGAATGTGTGATCCCCATGCGGAAACACCTAGGTGAATAAATCCCTCATTACTAAACTCATCAAGTTTTTTCTTTATATAAAATAATTCAATAGTGTCTATTATATAAGGAGTATTTGATATTGGTCTATCATCGGGGATTAAATCAATAGAAAACATGACTTCACACTCTGGGGTGTGTCTAGGAAATTACTTAGGTAATACATAAATGCATACCTATAAAATTGTTACATTCTCTATTTGAATATTACTTTCCTCATCCCTAGATATTATTTTCCATTCCTCAACAAGACATTCATTTAGTAGTTCTACTTAGGGTGGATCTTGATAAGAATCAGATGATGAAGTTTCTATTATAAAAATAATGGATTCTATATCTTCCTCACAAATCACAATTTCTTTCTTTTTGTAGTAAAGTATTACATCATATTTTGAAATCCATTCCATAACAAGGATTATATAAAATTTCACTATAGGTATGATGATAAGTTCATCAAATAAAGCATGTTTATATGACATAATGGGAACTGCCTATCATATTTTTGTAGCAATGAGACATCCCTTAGGTTTTTTTACTAAAAAATACCTTATTAAATATAAATGGAAATATATAATTTTATCAAAAAATTGGGTGCATATAAAAGAGTGAGATGACCAAGAACCAAACAAATAATTGGCTAAATTTGAATATATTATTGTTGTGCCTTCCAGGACATCATTGGGTCCTTCTACTTCTGTTGTAATGATTATATAAGATTCACTATATCCCCTTGGCCTCTTCTATATTATATTACCTTGATGCTTGGGAAATTGATTTAAATAATACCACATTTCAATACTGTTTAATAATTAAACATCCTTAATTTGTTTCCTCCTCTTGAATTCATTATCTATATGACCCATTTCTTCACACATATAACAAACTCCCATGCCTTTCATGTATTTTCTAGGATGATTCTTTCCATAATTTTCACTTAATGAGAATTTATTAATTCCGCACATCTTATTTGATGCTTCACCTTTTCCATGGTTATCATAATACCTCTTCTTCTCATTATCTCTTTTTTAAAAATAATATATTGAAAATTCCTTTTCCATTTTGATGGAAATTAATACTCTTTAATTATATAATGAAAACATTTAGAATCCAATACCCTTTGGAGACATATCTTAAGACCTCAAATACATGATCAATAATGTTTTCTGAATCATGTATGTAATCAAAAGCATATGAGGCTAGTCTTATATAGGAATCCTCACACTCTAGAACACTCTATTCTTCCTTTTTATTTATTTTAAGAAATTTTATATTCATTTCAGTTTGTTTGTCTCTTGGAAAATATTTTTCCATGAATTTTTCATTAAATTATTTCCATTATATATCTTCTATTTTACCTTCAACCCTCGTATACTGGATCAATGACCACCATTGATTAGAATCTCCCTTGAGGCAAAATAATTCCAGCATTACCTTTTCTTTTCATTTTATCCAAATGCCAAAAATATATTTTCAATGGACTTGATCCATATCTCTGGTACTGATGTATTGGTAATCAAACTAATAGATGAGGTGATCTACTGCATGAAATGATCCAACATAGGTGTAATATGTTTATTCATCATATTTTCATTTATAATATGCCTGGATTTTATTTATACTTTCATATGTGAGGTTACTATTCTATTGACTAGATTACTATTCATAATAGTCATGTTACTATTCCAAAAGTCATGTTAATATTTTATAGTATTTCATGGATTATTTATGAAATGTAAAATATCAAATAAATAGCTTTTATTTATGAAGATACATACTATAAAATCTTGGGGCGTTAAATTGTACATAATTACTAAATATCATTCTGATATATTTTTTAAATTTCTTCCTTGAATAAAATTAAATATTAATCAGTTGTATAATTTATTGATACAAGATAGATATTAGGAAATAAAATATTCTAATGAACCGTAATGTTTTTCATGTATGTAGATCATGTATAAAAATGTTTTTTAATAGATAATTAATATATAATTTGATAATCAACATTAGTGATTAAGATAAAAATTCAATAAATGAAACAGTTTTGGAAACTGAATAACTATATATATATATATTAATTCATATTTATATATTATATAAATAAAAAAATAAAAAAATAATTATATTATTGACCTAAAGAAGTTGTAATATAAGTAATTTTTTTAAAAAAATTGGTATTCAGGTGCAGGAATGTACACATATTCCAAAATAATAGATTGGAATGAACCATAATGTCTTTCCTCAAATTCATAAATAAATGAAAATTTTTAAACCTATGAACATAAAAAATTCTCAGGGGAAAACACAAAAATTAAATAAATAGGAAATGATAAACATTATTATTTAAAATAATCATCAAAGAAGAAAATGGTATGTGACAATACCCAATGAAAGAAGTAAAAAATCATCATTCTAGAAAATATTCAATATGAATTAAGAAATTTTGATAAAATAATTTTAAATTCCAATGGAGATTGATGGAAACTTTAAATAAGTAGTATATGGGTAATAAGAAGAGAAGAAATGAAAAATCATGATCCAAGCTCAATCTTACTACCAATAGGGGTAAATGGGAAGAAATCAACTGTAAAGGGAAACTTATTATAAAATAGTTGAAGTGTATAGTGATAGATAAAGAAATATTTTCATAATAGAGGTATGTTCCTATGTAGATGTTGATAATCAATTGAGAAAGAATGCTAAATTTGACCTAAACTCATTTAAAACTTATTAACCCTGAAAATAATCTCTTTATCTAATAAAAAAAATTATAAGAGATGAAGATTATAGAATTGGTGAATAATGAGGGAGATAATAATGTCGGCATGATGGTTTACATTATCTTAGTTCATCTCTAGAATTTGAGAAAAACTATGGATAATGAAAGAAACCCTAACATAGGGAGACAAGAAAATAATAATACCAACTCCATTTAAGGAAATCACTATGGAACACCACACACAACTACTCACCTTCAAATTGAACTATAAGATCAATGATTTAGAGTATCCAATCAAATCCCATGAAATGTATCCATGAATTTAGTGAAGAGATTATGGTCATGTAAGTTAATGACCTATGGTCAATGGATGAAATCAAACCATTTTCAATAATAAATTTGATGCATGTAGATCTAAGTTAAAAGATGAAAGGCCACATGAAATTGTGTTTGATACAGTGGTTGAAGTGAAAGGTTCACAATATAATTTAGAGTAGACAAATGTCTAGGGGGATGTTGAGTATATAGGGGGTGGATGATTTTGGAAGGCATAGGTAGGGGGGGAGGTTGGAAGGAAGAGGTAGTGAAAAGGAGGGTAGGATTGTGTAAGTGAGAAAGAGTCATGAGGGTGAAAATATTCAAAAGTGAGTGATGGAGTAATGTGGTATCTAGAAGAAAATTATGTTATTTGGGAGATGGTATCATTTATAGGGGTGGTAAAGGTAGCGGTAATTGGGGGCTAGTTACTCCACATAAATCTTTATTTTGGGGAATATTGAGGGGAGTGAGAAAATTTGAGTGAAAAGGTAAGGGTAAATTATGGTATGTGAAATCATGGGATGTGGAATGGGGGGGAGGGGTGGGGGTTTTGTCAGGAAAATAATTAACAAGGTGATTCCATTTGTATGGAATGACTTCTAAAATTAGTATATACCCAACCCATGAATATACAAGACATATTAACTTTATTATAAATTCAAATTATATAGAAAACATTTAATTATCATATAAATATTAATAAAATTAGCAAAATTAATAGAAAATGATATTAGTATTTAGTTTTGAAACATTTATTTATTTAATAATCCAAAGTAAATATTTTAATAAGAACCAGTCAATGTATACACTTCATAGGTAAGATAAATCTTACTTAAACAGGATGAATTATTATTCATATTCAAGATAATATAAATGAATATTATTTTAGAAATACACTAGTTTAAATAAGAAAATAAAAATTCTTTGAGTGATAGATAACTCATAAACCTTATTACCTTACACTCATTTTCCCAAAAAAATTAAATCTAATAATAAAAAATGAAAATTGAGCATATTTTCATGAGCCAAATGAAACCTAAGTATTTAAAAATAGATTCAAATAAATAAATGAAAATCTAGATAAAAAATATAATAAGTGATCAAGGATTAACATTTGAATTAACTTAATATTAATTCAAGATTTATCTTTATTAAGGTTAGAAAATAATGTCCCTACATTATTGAAAGGAAAATAAAATTATCCAAAATCTTCTAAAACATAATGAGAAAAATAAGAAGCTATTTAACGCACTAAAATACTACACTATCATATTAATTTTATTTCAACCTTAATGGAAAATAAAAATGACTAAAAAGTGTAAATACTTCAATTTAAACTATGTATTTCACAAAAAATAGAGTTTCAATTATCACTAAATAAGCTATAGAAATATTCAAGAATAATTGTTTTTGGATAAGTTGTTTATATAAATGAATAAAGTGGTATTTTAAACTATACAGTAATGGTTGAAAGTATGGTGAAATAATCCTAAGCATATTAATCTCAAGTCACAAAATTATAGATATTACATGTTTTAATAAATCGTTGACACAATTTGAGTAATGTTTCAATCAACTCTCCTATAATCATAAATAACTACATGCATGAAGTAAAAAATGTAAAGATTATCAATATCAGGTTTCTAGAAATTAAATAATTAAAATATCTATTAAGGGTAAAAATTTAGTAATATTTTTATATCAAACAGAACTTTTATTCTAAATATAAAAGGATACATTATCTTTTCAAGTGAACTACTACTTTTGATGAAACATATTTTTTCCTAAGGAGAAGTAGGAAAAGAACAATAATCTTCCTAGTTAATGGTAATGACATTAATACCATTTAATATGAAAAGTTCATTCATGTTTAACTTACCCCACCCTAACTTTCAAAGAATTGTAAATGAAGAAAGTTTTAAATTTTCCTTAAAAAAACACAACGGATACTTTCTAATTATGAAATTTTAATGAATATGGAAGCACATATGAGTTAGTATAGGGTGCTAGTTTCATTGAGGAATAGGGGTTAAAACCTTGATAGAAGTAATTTTAATATAAGGCATTCGATCCACCCCTAAAATTTAAGGCCCTCATTCCATGGAGATAAAGCCATATCTTGAAAGAAACATGTTTAAAAAATATAAGAATGAAGGATGATAAGGTTCACAAATAAATTACCAGTAAGATATTCCTTTTAGGATTGAATGAAAATTACTATATAAGAAATGCATTTTTTTGTAATTTATCAGTCCTGATGAGAATATAAAATAAATTTCATTAAAAAAATCCAATTTCTCATTGATGTTTGTTTAGACAATTAAAAAAATGAACTATTATATCTTTTGATTTTGAAAATAGGTATGTCGATAAGATATATAGTGCAAAGATAAAGAGTAAATATGTAAAAACAATGATCAAGTGAATAATTTTGATATTCTATATTATAACTATATATAATATGTATTAATGTAAATAACAACGTTGTAGTGTATAAGATCATATCTTGGTTTATGTGGGATTCCACCATGATGTAATGAGGTTATTTATGTCCTGGTGATGTGCATGTACATGCACATTATATGATAATGTGCTAGTTTCTTTTTTATCCTATTACAAATTCTATCATGCTCCATTTATTATGATAGGTTTACGATTATGAGGAGTTTTAAATTATAAAATGATTGTTTAAATGTTAATTACTAAATATAGGGATTAAAAAAATGTTTCAAGTTGATAAAATATTTGAGGGTTTTATAGAAATTCTCAATCAATGTCGGTCAAAAATTTGGTTCTTCGATTCTGATATAAGATTGTTCGATCCTAATGTGGTTTTTTGTGATCATTAAATACACTTACAGTCATGATTATATTACTCTAATTTCTATCAATCCATTAAACTCATGGTTTTACAAAACCATGTTTTGAGGGAGATCCTTTCTAAGAATTGAAATATTCATATTGTCCGTCGATACCCTATAAAGAAAGAACCAAATGGTTTTTTCTAAATTATCCATATTAAACTCATGTGGATGATCTATATCAATAGAAAATAATGAACTTCATTATTTATTCATTTTATTATTTATTCCAAACATTAAATTGATCTTGATTTTTATGATTTTTGGTGTTGTATCTTACTATGTTTTGGATAATATTTCTCCTTATGAAACTCATGAGTGGTTTGAAAGATAGTCTATCAATGTTTGTAATGATTTTATAATGAGTAATAGAAACTATAAAATGACTTTTTCAAACAGTATGACATAATCCACTCAAAAACACCAATTTTGGATCTCTTTTTTACCAAAACACAATGTATACTTCATGAAAATGTGTATGTTATTAAAATACCATGCCATAGTTCAAGAAAATAGGTGTAAGAGAGTTCCAAGAAAAACATAAAATCATTTATCAAGTTCATTATGTCATGGTTATCTAATCACTACTCCATGGTAGCCTTCTCCCTGAGAAATTGACATGACATAATTGATTTTTCCGACTTCTTTTGGAACTTTTTAAGTAATTTGTAAAATAGATTCACAAAGTGGAATAAATGCCCTATAAAATGGTACATGTCTTCAAATATGTAATTACAATATGGTCATGGCCTATGGTAGAACTATAGTAAAAAAAATATTAAGTTGTTATGGGAAGTTTTTTCAATAAATGAAATATTTATTTTTGAATATTTTTTCCTATATGATACATCCTAGAACTAGATAGAGGTATGGACAATAGAATCATGAAGTTTGGATGTAGAAGTGGGATCTAGAGAAAGTGGTATTTCTAATCTAGATGAGGAGTAGAAAGAAATTTGAATCACATGGGATTAACTATGATTCTTTGATAATAATAACATGTTTTCTTCCAAAGGATATGTAAGAATCATCAGAGGTTTGTGTAAGGATATAATTCACTTATCACTAGATTTGGAAAACTGAGATGAGTAGAATCTATATTTTTAGACCAGGTGGAATAGAATACACATATATCAGAAGGTGGTGGTTATGTATCTATCAGTGAGAATCTTTAATAAATATAGGTGGTATCATTTATTTCTATCGTAATATTGTAACCATTCTCTTCCATCAGTAATAAAGAGTATCAATGTTTCTATAATTTAATATGATTATGTTTTGGAGCATGTAAATTCTTTATGTTTGTTATGTGTTGTGTATGAGTGCTTTAATTATTTATTTATTTTGTGTTCCTAGAGTTAGTTGTGATTAAATCAATTTGATGCAAGATTTTAGAGCTGAGTGACCTCATCCACATATTAGAACTGAGTTCAACTGGTTCCAATACCTCCTTGTTCTTTGAGTGAGGTTCCATAAGGAATTATTAAATTTTGGTTCTCATTACCACAAGTGGTATTATAGATTGTACTATTCTAGTTATTTATTCAAAAATTACTGGTATCAAATATTAGTTATAGACTTTTGGAGGTTATTTCCTTAGAGTTTTTTTTCTTGTGGGATTTTACTAATTTGAATGGAATGATGTTGGATGAGGAAAATGTATATATTTATAAGTTCTATAGTTCAAAATTTTACTTTATAGAGAACATATATTAAGGATATTATTTATTAGAAAGTTATTGAGATTTCATTATATGGAATCAAACTAGAAGTAATAATCAAACTAGAATAGGAAAGGAATGATCAAAAATAACTCAAGGTGGTTCAAATGAATTTGGTCTAAAACACCGACTTCAATATATAGGAGGTAATTAATACTAAAAAACTTATGGTGAAGCTGGTGAATGGGTATTGAAATCATTCTTCAATGAACAATGTTTTTATATTTCAGTGAATTTTTTGAATGATTATTTCATACGTAATGCCATAGGATGATCATGCCAATGAATTCAACTTGACTTAGAGTCAACTCTAATAAGTGAATTTGGATTTTTCTGAAGGTGTGTGATCCTTAAATATTCTTTCATTACTTTTTAAATCTTGGTATATTATGGTTACTGGTGTTAGTAACTCTAGTTTTAATAATTACTTGACATTATATGAGATCCAAGGTATGGTCCAAAATAAAGTGATATAGAAGAAGGAGATTTGGGGATCTACAAATAAACGTTTAGTGTGGGAGGTAAGTGATGTTCGAGTTGAAGTGAAAAATAAATTAAAAACAAGGGTTTAGATAACATAGAGAAGAGTCAAGGGAATTCTTCTTCGTCTGAACAAAAATTTTGTCATTGTGGAAGAAATATACACAAGAAGAAACATTTTAAGGACAAGAGGAAAAATTAATGAATGTTTACCTCCAAAAGTTATTATATAAATACCATGTCTGAGGAAGAATGAAATTTATTACTAATATACTTAAGTTAGTTAAAGTTTTGGATCAATGATTTTATGGATTTATTTCACACAACATATGAGATAAGGGTCATCTATAATTATATTTTTAGAATATTTTTCAAGGTATATATTATAGATGATGAATCCATTAATATAATTGGAAAATTTGAGGTGAACATCAAAAATAATATTAGATACTTTTTGGAGTTTCAAGGGGTGTGATGCATATTAGGTTTAAGGGAAAACATAATCTTAACTGGTTAGATAGATGATGTGTTTTTCTATAGTATTTTTTCGAAGGATCTGGGAAGATATCATACTGTTCCATAACGTTGAACAAATTATTAAAAGGGAAAACATTATATCTTAGTGTAACTTCAAAAGATATAAAAATTTATATAACAACAGCTTATATAATGTCAATGGTGTTCCATAATCATACAATACACCTAGGTGAGAAAGATATGAGAATTTAGAAGGATTTGAAGGATAAAAACAAAGAGTAATATATACATGAGAATTAAGAATCATACCATTATGATTCTTTTCTAAATGGTAGTTTGTATGTTTTATATTGTTACGAAAGAAATAAAATTCTAAAATAACATGATAGAACAAAATAAGGAGTTTCATATGAAGCATATATTCAAGAGGTTAATACATGGGTGGATATAAAAAATCCATTGAAACTATGGAATCTCAATGATGAGTTCTAGAATATGAATTTCCATATGGAGAATAACCTTAATAATTGTGGTGGATTACTTAAGTGGAAATACAAATACAAGAGTGTGGGTCTGACTTATGATATCTTCTTATTATGGATACTGGATAACCTAAATATCTAACCTTGGATGCAATAATTATCGATAAAAGATAGTGGAAGTTTGTAAGAAAGGAGGATATAGACTTTTTAAATGATTTTAGAACTTGCGAGACTTTAAAACTTATTATAAGAAAAAAGGTTTTGTAGAATAAGTGGGTTTAGTAGTTAAAATAATAAGAAGATAGTTGGAAGAGATAAAAGTAAAGGTTAGTAATAAAGGGTTTTTAATAGAAGATATGAGTATTCAATGGTGAAATTTTATCTTTAATTGGTAAACCCACAATGATTTGGACGGTGATTGTTATGGTTATAGAAGAAGGATTTCATCTAGAATAGTTATATATGAGGATACTATTTCTACATAGGGACTTATATAAAAAAATATACAAGGTGAAATTGAAATTATTCAGAGAACATAGAAGTAACATGGTGTGAAAACATAAACAGAGCCTTTATGGTCTATAGAAAGCACCCAAGTAATAAAACCATAAGTTCAAAGCCTTTATGAAAGAATAAAATTTAATATGTTGTTATACAGATCATTATTGCAACCAGGACGTGTTCGATGATAGGAGATTCATCATACTTCTATTTTACATGGATTTAATGCACTTTGTGAGAGTGGATAAGAAACAAATTACCGATCTGAGGGTTCATTTTTCTAGATGGTTTGAGATGAAGGGTCATGATGAAGGAAAATTAATTTTGGGGATGAGAATATAAAGGAACCAGAAGCACAAAATATCAATATTTTTCTCAGTTGAAGTATATCCTAATGATAGTGAAAATGTTAAAAATATCTGAATCCAAAAGTATCTCCACCTCATCATCTAGACATTTTAGTTTTTTCAAAGAGAGGTCACCACAAATTGAAGATTAGTTAAAGTATATAGAAATGGTTTGGTATGCATCATTGGTTGGAAGTGTGACATATTCCATGATTTTTACCCAGGTAGATATTACTCAAGTACTTGGAGTGTTTATTAGATTCATAGAAATATACAGAAAGATAATTGGGAAGTGATGATGTAGATTATCAAATATCTCAAAGGTTTAGAAGCACTAACCTTATGTTTTGAAATAGATTATCTTTTGTAAAGGCTTGTTGTTTACAAATTTTAAGGACATATGTAATCATTATGAAGTACCATGAAATTCATGTTTATATATAGAGTAATTAAAGTATGTTTGAGGTAAAAATATAAATTAGTTGATTCAATTTAAAACATGGAATAAAAATATGTTATGGAAACAAAAGAAGGTAAGAAGATAGTATATTTGACAGATTTGTTGGAGGATCTAAGAAATAGTTAATGGAATAATTCTATGTTATATTATATAAATATTTCAATTCATATGGAGAAAAAAATTTTGGGTTTGAACATGGGAAAAACAATCAATTTAAATATCACTCCATTTATAAGCTTGTGGAGGAAGGATTTATTATGATAAGAAATATAGAAGGGAGTTAGAATCCAGCTAATATTCTAAGAAAGTTCATTGTCTAAAAAAGTATGAGGTAGTTTTGTGACTCACCAGTACTTGTGTTTCCATGGTGTAAAGTATGGATACTCAGTAGCTATTATTTTTTAATGAAGAAGGAATGTTTAATTGCCTATGTTATCCAAAGATATTGTGGTGAAATCGAGAAACAAATTCTCAATTGGTGAATTTTAATCTACGATGATAAATTTTTGGTCAAAATAATTATATATTTTGAGAAGATAATTTAAAAAGGATATATTATGTAACTTTATTGTGAAATATGTAGAAACAATATGGAGTATAAAATAAAAATATAGTTCTAGTAGAAGTGTTATATTGAATTTGGTTGAAGGGGTATAGGGAATCAACTTGTGTAGGATTAAATCTAAAAGTTGTTTAAAAATAACATGGAAATTTGAGAAGTTTATATAATAATAATAAGAGGAATACATAATGATATCATTCATTTATAACTATATTTTTAAATTTTAGATGGTGTGGCATTTAGATTCCTTAACTATGTGGAGGACCACCCTTATAGATCAGAAATATGATGTACCATATCTTCCACTGAGAATATTCTATAAGTAGATGATGTCACCTTTATTATATCTAAATATTTTAATATTTATCTTCCATTAGTAAAAAGGATAAGAAATATTTCTCACATGGAAAATAATTATGTTCAAAACCATGTAAATCCATTATATGGCATGTGTGTGCTTTCATTATTTCACTTATGTGTGTGTTCTAGGATTTATGTGAGTGGAAGGAAATTCAGCAATGGATGATAGAGCCAAGTTCCATCCTCTATATGTTTGAAGTAAGTTTTATTGGTTCCCATACTTCTACCCAAGTTATGAGAGTGAGGTTCTGAAAGGAATTCTAGAATTTAGGTTATCTAAATAACACAAAATATCTTGAGATTATAAATATTAGTTTTATCATTTCTGATTAAAATATTTTTACTAGTTGAACACAATACCTTAATGATATTCTATATTGAGTAGAATTTGAATGTGAATTAGTTTTTGTTGAAATTATTAAAAAAAATTACTAGAGTCATCTCATACAGATATTTTTTTGAATATGTGATAAAGGTTTTAAGTGAATTTAAATTTAAAAAATTCCAAATATAAATGTGTTTATATTGATTTATTATTATACCATAAATGTAAATATAATTTTTTTTATTTCGGTAATCTGATTTGAAAAAATGTATTATTTACAAAAATGGTTTCATAATATATGAAATCGTTATTATTTGATAATAAAATTATTACTAAAAGTTATAAATTTATAAAAAATAAAGAGTTTCATAATAAACAAATGCGAATGAAATATAAAAATTCATATTGGATAAAATTTATTTTTTTATGTTTATATGTGCCTAAATTATAATGTTTTAGTATTTATGCTACATTGATAAATTTTTATATATGTTATTCCTTACTATACACATTAGTAAAATATATAAATATTATGAATGGATGTATACATTAATTTAAAAATAATTTTTCTATAAAATTAACATCCATTCATTTAAGGAGTTACATGACATGTATGCCAATTTATCTAGTTTTATAACACCTTGAATTACAATTGTACAAGGTTATATTATTTAATTATTAATTTATTTATATTTTATACATATTAGATGTTATAATTATTATGAAATTGAATTATCTCTTGAGTAAACATTTGTGGGTTTATAGGGATTTGTTTTGGACTTGTCACTGGCCTAGGAGCTTAGGCTCTATAATGAAAAGTGGGGGTTGGAACTTGTCTTACATTGATTACTCTTATAGGGACTAATAAATTTGTATTATTATAATAATTTACATGAAGGGGTATCATATACATCATATATGTAATTCATTTGTATATGTGTAAATATAGTGGGATTTTAGTTTGGGATACTAACACAATCAGTGTGTCATGTAGAGTTAAACATAAATATGGTTTGAAAACATTGAGTTGGTGAAAAGTATAAATATTAAAAACCAAATAAACATAAGCATAAATATATGTCAACAGAATAAAATAGATAATATAGTGTGATCAAATCCCTTTAAAACACTATGTGTTTCATTACTTTAAGAGAAAATATTTTTCAAGACCTCAATCATCCAACCGGATAGGTCATGAAAATATTGAATGACCTTGCATTATATTGTGTAAGGAAAGAAATTAATGGGTTACCTTAATAAGAGTATGTTCTTATTTTTACGATTTTATTTGGGTTACTCCTAGCTTGGAATCTGTTGGGAAGGCTACTTGAGGAATATTGTTAATTTTATCCATTTTTATGAATTGGGAAAGGAGTTGTTCTCTTAACCTTTCTAGAATCATATGTGATATGATTGGTATGATAGTCAATCTATATTGATAATTGGTGAGAGAAATTACAAAGAATATAATCTTTTTAGTGAAATATGAATATTGGACTAGAAATGCTTTTGATGTTATTAGAAGGGGTCATCATTTTAGTGGGAGAATATTTAAAAAAATTCCATATTGAATGAAAAAAACATGATATTCATCAGATAAAATATTTTATTATAAATAAAATAAAATCATTATAAAAAAACCTGACCTTTAGATCAATACTTGAAAAATAAAATAATAATTTAACAAAATTTTTATACTAGTGTAGGAACATGATGATTATTCTCAATGAAGGAGAAAATTTTGATTTCATTTAGTAAAATATTCCTAATAGAATAACTACTTGTGAAGCTAATAAAAAATAGAAATATTATTATAATAACAATAAAAACATTATTTTGATGTAACTGTATTAATTATTTTTTTAATGGATCCCAAATTACCAAAACAATATGAGAGTATAGATCATTGGTCAATGATAGATAACATAAAAAGTATACATTGAAAACAAATTAGAAAAGGGATATACATAGTTTAAAAAAACTCTATTAATGTAATATTACAAGGGTTAATTCTATCTCAATTAATATACTCAATATTACTAGGGAATTAATTAACTTGGAGTGACTAGGGTCACTATTGAGGGTTTATCTCACTATAAACATCATTTTTCACCCACTGTGAAAAAGGTTCCAATTGTTAATTGTGAATTACAACATGAATGAGTTCAATAAAGAACACTTAATCTCCCTAATATGTCAAAAATTTATAAGGAAGACATGTGAGGTCCAATATCAAGTTCCATGATGATGTTATATCAAGTAAAGTGTAAAATATTTATCTATAAATAGAATAATAGTGGTTATGTAGAATCTAGACTAACTTTTTAAATTTAAGAAAATATTTTCCAAGGAAGGGAAGGTTTTTCACTATGGGAAAATTGGACACTATAATAACTATCAAGAATACCTATAGGGGTGATAAAAGCTTAGTGGATAGTATTAATCAGGAATAAATGTTTTGGAGGTCAATTATTATATTTTAAAGCGTATATGATACTAACTATATATTAAAAATTTATTGTGGGTTTGTATAAGAGTTCAAAATTGATGGAGTATTGATTATTAGAGAATAATATATGAATTAAAATGATGGAAAATGGGGTTCCTATGAAAATTAAATTCTATTTCATGGATCACTTCAACACATGGATAGATCTACAATAAAAGATGTGTATTTAGGATCTCATTTGTTTTCTATTATATTATAATATATTCTTTTAAACAATAGTTTTAAAATAAATAAATGTGATGATTATTTTATTCACATGATATATGGGTTATCAAATACTATAACATATTTTTATATTATTAATCATATAAAATGTGTTTTATCTAGGATAAAAGTGTTTATCAGGGATGTTTATTTAAATACTCAGGGAAGAATTCTCACAACTTAACAATGAATTTTTTTAAAATAACATAATCTTATTTTCAAAATAAAACTCCAAACACATAGAATACCATATATGATATGGATAAAATATTTTATTAAATCTTCCCATTAAAAGAAATAATAATTATTTATCGAACACAAAAAAGTTTGTGCATATTAGCATGATATTCTGGTGAGAATATATTCAATAAATGGTTTCTAGGGGTGTAAATGTGCTTAGAGAAGTTCAAATTATAAAGAATGATTAATCCATTCAAATTCAAATTGAATATCACTCTATATCCAAAATAGTTTAGGTTATGTTGCTAATAAAAAATAAAAAGATTTGCATTCAGTTACCGCAAAAAAGTGAATATCCTAAAAGAGTGTATATGACGACCTATAATTTTCAAACATAAATATAAAATTTTATTAAATGATAATTCAATACATAAAATTATGATCGATGTAAGAATTTTATATGTCAAGTGTTTTTGGGAACTTGGATACATGATCAACTTTTTCATAAGATATATAAATTATAACCCACTTGGTTCTTCATAACTATCACCTTCTTAGACATATTATACTTAAACACTGTCTTTATATTATGGGTAAGGGAAACATAAGGAAGGGTGAACTAAGATTATCAAAAACCCACCAAGATACCCTAGTAACCTAATACACAAGTCGAATCTCGCATGTCCCAAAGGGTTTTCCCAATCAACATGAGTTGGAAGTTAGAACCTGACACCATAAAATATTAAGAGGTAATTAATTTTCCTCAAAATAGTAGAAGATAAAACATTTCAATTCAATATTATCAACAGCCTAAAGTGATAAAGTACTAGAAAAAAAATGGGAAAAACAAAACCTAATGTAGTACATCATCAAAGAACATAACAACTCCAAATTTAAAACTCAAACATCCAAATGAAAAAATGAGGAACACATCCCCATAAGTCACCTCTATCACTCCAAGACTAATGTATCAAGAACATCCTCCACCTCAAATTGGTGCATTTGTTTTGAATTTACATGGGATAATAAAATCAAAATATTCTCAATGGAAATGGAAGGGTGTGTGATATAAATCCTAGTAGGGTATCCCCATGTGTTCCAAAAGATATTTCATAATAATAAACTAATCAAGCTTTCAATTTAAATAAAACAAGGCATAGAAATACATTTGTATATTTGAAACAAAATATTATTCCATTTCAATATATGTAAATCGTTTCAAAGATGGACGAAAAAAAAATTTATATAAAATAATTTAAATAAATCATTTGGAATGAGTAAAATAGTTCTATAAAAATGGCATACATCATCAACTCATACACAAACAAACCATAGTACACTACCTTCTAGTTCATTAGTTTGTACCTATATCATACCCACACTTCTAAATTCAGTGATCATGGCTAAATAGGTGTTCACACATCCCTTGGGATTAGGCTGAATATGACTCATCAATATCCCGTCAGGGATAATCATGCAGAACAATGTTTTTTAGAGTTTCCATTGTGAATCCATTACTCGGGGATCAAGATCCCAATATGCTTGTCCAAAATAACCCACTAAATATCTTTGTTCACATGTTATTAATCCATCAATAAATAATTGTAAAATCAACTCATTTCAAATCAAACAACATTCACAACTCAATTTACCAATTTTTAGTTTTAGTATAAAAATTCATTTTCAAAACCAAAACATTGGGGTTTTCATAATTTCATTCATTTTCAATAAAATACCAATCATCGGTTTTAATAATTTAATTTTAATCCTTCTACCAAAATCTAATATTAAATCATTTCATCAATTCCATCATTTTTAAAATCTCCCCCACAATTCCAATTCCCTTATAATTGGGGTTTCCCCAAAATCCATTCAATTCCATATTCCAATTTCAAATCAAATCAGATTTGGGTTTTATAAATCAATTGAATTTTATTTAAAAAAAATCAAATCAATGTTTCGCTTACATGGAAAATCTCATACGGGACCACCTAACATTAATCACAGTAATTAAATGATCAAAGCACACAACGAGACCACTAACATAGATCGAAGGAGAATTATATCTAAAAATTAAACATAGAATCATGATTCAATTAAACAATTTTTATATCTATACTACACATCATGATCTATAAAACTTTAACAAACAGTTAATGAGGGATATAAATTAAGTATTATAGAGGAGATACACTAACTAGAGAGGGAAAAGATATTCCATTGGCACCTTGATTCACCAAAGTAGAAGGTTTGAGGATCTAAAATTTCTTCTAGAGAACCTTATCAACCATGTAAATTGTTATAGGGAGCCTAATCAACCTTACTATTTAGGGTTCATATTTTCTCCTAGGTGGGAACAATGTTTAGGAAAATTTGTTCCAATAGTAAATACCCCACTTCCCTAAGGGTGCACGATATGAACTAGTAGGGAACATGGTTTGGGAATCATTCTCTAAATTTTAATAACCTATAAGTCCTCCAAAAATATCCAAATTCTACTCTAAAATCCATGAAATAAGACCCAAACAAAAGGAGATAAAAAATTGGGTCATAAAATACATGTAAGAAGGTAATGGGATGTTACAACCTTGCCACCATAAAGGCTTTCTATCCCCGGAAATCCAATCATAGAGTTTCCATATCAAAGATACGAGGTCACTACTCTTTTATTAGTGACTCATGCTTCCATATATAATTGGAATCATAACCATGTTTCCATAGAACATAGAACAAGGGTATCATCCTAAAATAATTTATCATTGTCTCAGAATCAAAAATCCTAACAATATGATTAGTCTTAGATAAATCATGCTCAACATCAAGATCCTCCCATCTCAAGAAATGAGATAGGTAAAAAAATAATTCTAAATCGGAGATACATGGAACATGTTATGTATCGATGTTAACTATGGTGGAAGTGATAAATATTAATAAATCATCCCCACCTTCTCAAAAACCATAAAAGCTCCCCCTAAATGAGAAAAATTCTTCCCTTTACTCTAAAACCATTGATGATCCAAACAATGTGAGAATCTCAAGAACACCTTTAAACCAATTGAGAACTCTAAAACTTGCATTCAATGGCCAATATAAGATTTATATAAGCTATTCTCTATCAACATTATCTAAAGAATAAATTTAATCTTAGTTATTGTATCTTGGACCAAACTGGGTCCAACAAAATAAATTTTACTAATATGTGACAAACACGATAGATATTTCCAAGGCCTACTATATAAGCCATCAAAAGGATCGATCAGAATTATGGATTGGTAACTATAGTTATTAGAAATCTAAACTAGTCCCAAGTGGCTACCCAAAGCTCCACCAAATTCAAGGATTCGTGCATGGAGCATGTCTTAAAAAAATTTATATCCCATTCCATCTAGATATCCATTTATATATGGTATTCCAAAATAAACTGAACTCAAGATCCCATCACCTCCAGAAGGAATAAAAAATGAGAGATAAAATGAGGATATCTATCATAGACTATAATAGATGGAACTACATGAGATCAAAAAATCTCTTCCCTATAGATTTTTTCAACTTCGAGACTTTGGTTATATAAAAAATTTGTATAATGTGAACCAATTTCATCATCCTGTTTGTCACATCTCATATCACATTATTCATTTGAAGGGTATAAGGAAACCCAACAAAAAATTATCTTGAAATCTCATCCCACATCCAAGTCATCAATTGAAGTTGATACTGTAAACCTGAAGGTATCTGGTCCTTTTCATTTACTTGTGGATAAGTAAAACAATATGAAATAGAATAAGCGATGCCCCATCTCATAAAAAGAAACTAGAAACATGACTACATATCATAGAACAAATTTATTTTGCCATGGTTTACAACCCATTAAGAATTATGGAAATCTAAAATTACACTTTTGCACATGGATAAAGGCACAAAAAAATCTGAAAACATATAATTACATCTATGGAGAACAAACACTCAGTAACAATATCCCACTATAAAGATATTCCCAAGTTCTATAGAATTTTCCATCAAGCTAGTGCTCTTAATGAATCATTTCAGAAAGAGAGGAGGTCAACTAAAAAATATCCATGAAAACCTTGAACTCCTCTTTATTCATTCCAAAATGAAACTATGAAAAAAATAAATTAAATTCCACTCTTCTGATGATTCTTTCACAACATGGGTTGGATATTTCCAATTTAATTCATCAGTGACAACATTTCCATTCCTTGAGGTATAAGAAATTTCATAATCAAAGGACTACAAGTACTACACCCAACACATCTAATGTATTCTCAAATCATTTTGAGGGAATATATAACTCAAGCATTTGTTGTCAAAACACATGGTAAACCTTTCTTTGAAAAGGTATTAATACCATATATTATGTACATGCTTCACAATTGTGAGGTAACGGGATGGATAATTATTCTAATATGGAGTAACCTTTTCAGAGTCATATGAAATTACATGATCACCCTATATAATAATACAACCCAAACCCAAACCCAAATCATAAAAAATACAATGTAGCTCAAATCGATTTTTGGAAGAGTCAACACTGTCACAAAAGTCAAAACACACTTCAAATGAACAAAATAAATATGAAATTTATCATCCCAAATGAAAATTACCAACTTCCAAGAGAGAGAGTTCATCAGAGAAGCCAAATTCATGAAATCCTTTACAAACTATTGGTAATACTCCCTATACCAAAGCAACTATGAATATTGAAAACATTATGTGTTTGATTCCAAGTTATAACATATTTCACCTTTATAGAATCAACTGAGATAACATGTACAGAGACCACATTCCCAAATAAATTCCCTTCTCAAATACAGAAATCAAAATTTGATGGATTTTCATAAATTCGATGACTTCCCAAAATTCTAAAAATGTTCTTTGATGAATCGCATTTTCTTCCTTGGAATGATTTTTATCCATTATAGCATCCACAAACACTACCATGATCATATCAAGATAATAATAGATGATCATATTAATAATATTCATAAAGACTATCGGATAATGGGTTAGACCCAATGGCATGAAAATATACTCATAATTGTTATTCCCACTCGAGAAGGTAGTTTTATGAATGTCAGATTCCTTTATTATCAACTTGTGATAACCATATCGAAGATAGATCATAGAGAACCACTTCACCCCCGTCAAAGGGTAAAATAGATCATAAATTCATGGTAATAGATACTTTTTATTTACTATAAGTCGGTATAATTTCCAGAAATCAATACATTAGGAATGTTTTCTACCATCTTTCTTAGTAAATAGAATAAGGGCTACCTAAGGTGACACACTCAAGCTTATAAATCATTTCTCTATCAAATCATCCAATAGAGTTTTAAAATCTTTAATTTTATCTTGTTAAACATGGTAAGAAGGAATACATACTAGATTAGTATTATCCACTAAATCAATAGAAAAATACACAACTTTTTCAAGTGAAAAACTAGAGAAATTAGAAATAAATACGTTAAGAAAATCAAAGAATAATGGAGGTAGATCATCACTCAAGGACTCTAGTGTTGTACCTCTCGAACCCCTCGTGGTTTTATTTTCATGATCACAATCACTCAATTTTTTGTCTAATCTTGTTTTTAAGTGTTGTGGATGATAGGCAAAAGATTGCCAAAGGTTTGCCCAAGAAAGCTGGCAAATGGACTGAATTGCAGTCCACCGGCCAACCGGTGTGATAGCACCGGCCAGCCGGTGGAACTGGCAGAGGCATTGCCCACTGCTAGGTTCCACCGGTCGACCGGTGGCTCTGTCACCGGTCGACCGGTGGCACCCAGCCCAAACAGTGTGAGCTACTGTCTCCCCACCGGCCAGCCGGTGGCTCCTCCACTGGTCAGCCGGTGGTGCCTGGAAAAGAAGAATCAGCTACTGCAAAGCCACCGGCCAACCGGTGGCCCATCCACCGGTCAGCCGATGGAGCCAAGTCTCGAAATCTCCCAAATTCCTCAAGCACCGGCCAACCGGTGGGACTGTACCGGCCAGCCGGTGGAGCCAGTCAAACTAGCCGTTGCAGTTTGACCAGGCTGGCCCACTTGGCTCCCAACGGCTCTTTAAGTCTCTCCAACGGCTCCGAAGCCTCCCCAAGGGTTCCATGCCTATAAATAAAGGCCAAGGAAGCCCCGGACACCAATCGGATCACATACCAAGCGCTCGGACATATTGTTGAACATTTGGCGTACCTCCGGCGCTCCACCTTCAAGGATCCTCAAGTGCCCCAACCAATTTCCACATCCAAGGAGCACCTCAAGAAGCTTGGGAGAGCACGCTACATCAACTCCATCATCCAATTAGCGCCCAAGTCTTCATACAATACGGTTTTTATTGTTTATTTATTCTGAGCTTTAAATTTGGGTTTGTGCCTACAAACCCCAAACTCTTTCTTCATCCCTCTTTCTTTTGGGTTTCACATCACCATTAAGGTGTGAAGAGGTTTCTTCAAGCCTTTCCTTTTAAAAGGCTTGTGTCACCGGTGAGCTAGCCTTCACCCATTAAAAAGGTTAGTGGGTTCTTGCTATTCCATTGAAAGCAAGTGGGTTCTTGCTTAACCACCAAAAGCAAGCTGTAATAGGTCCTAGTGCTACCTCAAAGCCTAGTGGGTTTCTTGCTAAAACCATTGAAAAGAAAGCGGTAGGAATCTCTCAACAGTTGAGTTGGGAGCGGAGACGTAGGCCGGGTTTTGGCCGAACTCCGTTATCAATTTCTTGTGTGATTGCCTCTTTATTTCCGCTGCACTTTCAACTCTGATTTTAATTTGTTAATCAATTTTTTTAAAAGGAAATTCACCCCCCTCTTGCCATCATTCCCTTGCTTTTTCTTCTGCCCAACAATTGGTATCAGAGCCAAAATTTGAGTAATTCCCTAAACCGGTTTCAAATTAAAGATCCTTTTTGATGGCTTCTACCGCTTCTTCTTCTCCAACCCTCGAAGGTCATTCATTGGGTCGTGCTCCATTGTTTGATGGAACCGACTATTCTTTTTGGAAAACCCGCATGACCACTTTTTTAAAAAGCATTAGCTATCCTATTTTTAGAATTGTTATGCATGGTTTTACGCTCTCTTCTCCCGATGAGTCTAAATGGACCCCCGCCGACATTGCAAATTTCGAGCTTGATGGCAAAGCCATGAATGCTCTACATTGTGGGCTAGACCGAAATGTATTTAATTGTATTTCTACTTGCTCTACTTCTTAAGATCTTTGGAAATTTTTAGAACTAACCTATGAAGGTACTAGCGAGGCTCCAAAGCAAGAATCCGATCAAAAGCAAGAACCCGACGAAAAGATCAAGCCCGTTTTCCCACCTCACAAGAAAAGGGCCAAGAAGAAGAAGAAGAAGGCTTTAAAGAAAACTTGGAGTGATAGCTCCTCCTTCTCTTCTTTCTCCTCGAGCGACAATGGTAATAATTGCCTAATGGCAAAACATGAGGTATCTTCCTCCTCTTCCTCCTCTTCCTCCTCTAGTTCTTCTAATTCATTTAATCATCTATCTTATGAAGAACTCTCACACGCTAGAGACCAACTAGAAAAAGGTTTTCATACTTTATCGTCAAAATTTGTTGCTTTAAAAAAGTCTTTCAAAAAACTCTCCTCCGAAAAAGAACAACTTCTCAAAGAGAAGGAGGAACTCTCCCTAAAAATCCAAAATTTTCCCAATGTTGATTCTTTGGAATCAACCATTAAGGACCTTAGAGAATCCCTAGCCAAGTTCACCCAAGGTGAACAAAATTTTTCCAAACTCTTAGGTTCTCAACGAGTATCTAGAACCACCAATGGACTTGGCTACACCAATATAGCTTCCTCCTCCCATGCACCAACTGTTTTTGTAAGGGGGAGCTCTAGTTTTAAATTTTGTAATTATTGTAAGAAACCCGGGCACCTCATTTATGAGTGTGATTGCAAAAATGCCCGGTACGGTAGGCCAAAGACTATTTTCTATTCCGATGAGTTTTATAAGAGAAGACCTGCCACTAGAAAAGTGTGGATTGAAAAATCCCTTCTAGCGAGTCTCACCGGACCAAAATTTGTCTCGGTTTCAAACACCTCTCCCCGGTGATTTGTTGTTTTTATTTAGGGGGAGTTAGGTTTGTTTAAGTTTTTTTTATTTTATTCAAAACCTTCTTTTCAAACTTTCAATTCCAACACTTGGTATCATTTTTTTTCAATTCAAAATTTTCTATTTTCATTTCAAAATTTTCAAATCTTGGTTTCAAATTTTCTATTCAATTTTCATTACAAAACTTTCAATTCAAACTGTTATTCAATTTTTGATTCAAAACTTTCAATTCAAATTTCAAAAATTTCAATTGGTTTAAAATCTCCATCTCGCTCTTCAAACTTTTCCCTCAATCAAGTTTTATGCCCCGTGCTATTTTGATAATCACAAAGGGGGAGAAATTCTTGATTGATTGGGGGAAAAATCTTTTAAAGCATGCCTCTCTTTTTAAGTCTTTTACATTGTTTCTTTTGGTGATTGTGATCATCAAAATAGGGGGAGATTGTTGTACCTCTCGAACCCCTCGTGGTTTTATTTTCATGATCACAATCACTGAATTTTTTGTCTAATCTTGTTTTTAAGTGTTGTGGATGATAGGCAAAAGATTGCCAAAGGTTTGGCCCAAGAAAGCTAGCAAATGGACTGAATTGCAGTCCACCGGCCAACCGGTGTGATAGCACCGGCCAGCCGGTGGAACTAGCAGAGGCATTGCCCACTGCCAGGTTCCACCGGTCGACCGGTGGCTCTGTCACCGGTCGACCGGTGGCACCCAGCCCAAACAGTGTGAGCTACTGTCTCCCCACCGGCCAGCCGGTGGCTCCTCCACCGGTCAGCCGGTGGTGCCTGGAAAAGAAGAATCAGCTACTGCAAAGCCACCGGCCAACCGGTGGCCCATCCACCGGTCAGCCGGTGGAGCCAAGTCTCGAAATCTCCCAAATTCCTCAAGCACCGGCCAACCGGTGGGACTGTACCGGCCAGCCGGTGGAGCCAGTCAAACTAGCCGTTGCAGTTTGACCAGGCTGGCCCACTTGGCTCCCAACGGCTCTTTAAGCCTCTCTAACGGCTCCGAAGCCTCCCCAAGGGTTCCATGCCTATAAATAAAGGCCAAGGAAGCCCCGGACACAAATCGGATCACATACCAAGCGCTCGGACATATTGTTGAACATTTGGCGTACCTCCGGCGCTCCACCTTCAAGGATCCTCAAGTGCTCCAACCAATTTCCACATCCAAGGAGCACCTCAAGAAGCTTGGGAGAGCACGCTACATCAACTCCATCATCCAATTGGCGCCCAAGTCTTCCTCCAATACGGTTTTTCTTGTTTATTTATTCTGAGCTTTAAATTTGGGTTTGTGCCTACAAACCCCAAACTCTTTCTTCATCCCTCTTTCTTTTGGGTTTCACATCACCATTAAGGTGTGAAGAGGTTTCTTCAAGCCTTTCCTTTTAAAAGGCTTGTGTCACCGGTGAGCTAGCCTTCACCCGTTAAAAAGGCTAGTGGGTTCTTGCTATTCCATTGAAAGCAAGTGGGTTCTTGCTTAACCACCAAAAGCAAGCTGTAATAGGTCCTAGTGCTACCTCAAAGCCTAGTGGGTTTCTTGCTAAAACCATTGAAAAGAAAGCGGTAGGAATCTCTCAACGGTTGAGTTGGGAGCGGAGACGTAGGCCGGGTTTTGGCCGAACTCCGTTATCAATTTCTTGTGTGATTGCCTCTTTATTTCCGCTGCACTTTCAACTCTGATTTTAATTTGTTAATCAATTTTTTTAAAAGGCAATTCACCCCCCTCTTGCCATCATTCCCTTGCTTTTTCTTCCGCCCAACATCTAGTTCCAGATCAAAAGTGAAAAATGATATTACTTTCCACAAACCTAGATAAAAAGTCCTGTCTCTACTAAACCTTAGGTCCCATTATCCCTGAAATATACGACATACTCCATTGGGTGCAGTAAAGGAGACTGATTTGGTCCTCATTAGCAATGATAAAATCCATCAAAAAAATGAAATTTCATGTAATGAACTAGAATATACCAGGTAATATTGATCTCTAATAGTGATAAAACTCAAGAGTCACAATGGAGGCCCTGCTATCTCTTCCCTATAAGGGTTATAGTATTATCCAACACATAATAAAAGATATCCATAAAAGATTTAGTAGGTTCACAATATGTGTTGATATAAATGAGTGAGATAATCAAGTATCAAATAATATAGTCCATAAAGTTTAATCTACAATGATGGTACCTCTCACATTTGTTGGAACTATATGAGAATCCTCTAAAGACACTTACACTAAGTGAAGAATTTTCCTTTCAGATTCATGTCACTAGAAAGCCTTTGTTCATGAAGCATCTGACTGCACTATATTACTTTTAGGTACTGATGATCCTGTTTCTTTATGTGGGGAATAAATGATATTACAGAATATTTACCAGTGACCTGAGTGTCTGCAAGAAGTGTAGATCTTTGGTGCCTTCGTAAAAACCCATTTTGAATGGCCTATCTTTCCACACATGAAGCAAGTCAATGGTAATTTTCTAGGAACATCATGAGTTCTATAAGAAACCTAGTATTTATACCCACCATGAGATACATAAAAATACCTATTTCCATTAATGGAAAACATAAAAATACAACTGGGAGAAAAATGTTCTCTTGATAACCATGGATTACCATCCATGTCCTGATCCACTATCAACTACCTAGCTAGTTGGTCATAATGTGATGTGAGCTTTAATAAGAAAAACTAAAAATGGATATCTAGTGGAAGACCCATCTCAAACCATTGAGTCTTCATCTTCTCGTTCAATACAATATCATGTGAAAGATACACTGTAATGACCAAAAATTTTATTAATGAAAATTAATGTTGATATAATTAAATGTCTTATTATATAAAATTGTTATATAATATATGCACTTCATTGTTTTTAGGTTTTAAGAATTCATGATACCATTAATGTTTTTTCCCATTTCTAATATAGTAGTTGTACAGTGATCACATGATTAGTAAAAATATAGAGCTTTAACAAACCAAAATTAATTATACAAAAGAAGGGATGGCCTCATCTAGTAGAATTTCTCTACATGAAGCCCATTTTTTGAGCTTAGAAAGAATGTAGTGTCAATGGGATTAACTTTTGACCAAGCCCAAGCAAGGATTCAACATGTTAAGCTTGATATAATCCAGCTATGGGAGAAGTGGGCGTTAATAGAGATTACCACCTGAGCGATATTATCGTAGCCTCACAAAGGTTATATCACCATCGCACACCTTAGCCTTTGGACTTATGTTGGTGTTATAAGGAGTTATATAACAAGACCCTAACACTATGATTATGTGCATAATTTTTTTGTATAGAATAAATAATATACATTCATTTAACTATTGTTACCTTATAAATAGTTTTCAAAGCATAAATAGAATTTTTAGTTAATATTCAATTAAGAAATATATTTTGATGAATTAATGTATTTTTGGTATTAAATAGTATATTAATAAAATATTATGATTACTAAATTACTTTTTAATAAATATAAATGATCGTATAATTTTTATGAATACAATTGTAATTTTTATTATGGTTTGAAACCAATTTTTGTCAAACAGGATGAATTTTAAATAAATATAGGTTTTTATTTTAAAAGTAAATAAGATAACATGTTAATAAAATTATTTAGACAAAATGAATATTATTTTTAGAATCAGGATGTTGAAAATATACAACTGTGAATTTTTCATAATTTTCTGAGACATTTGAATTTTCAGGTAAAAATTAAAGACCTTTTAAATATATAATGTGTTTTATGAGATCATAATGACCCATAAGTGATGTAATAAAATACTATAATCATTATTTTAGTCCAATATGTGCTTTAAAATTAAAATTATGTGACTTTAGGTTTATTTTACATATTTTACAAAGCCTTAGTGGAGCCTCCAAGACTTATAAAACATTTTTTATCCTTTGAAAATGATTTCCTTGATAGTGTGACTCAAATCCACATAATAAATCCTAATAATTTAATAATTTATTCCATTTTAATTATAAAATAATTTTTTCCACTCACCATTGGGAAAAAAATGGGCCAAAACATTGGGTTGTTTTGTGGTTTTGATTAGTTTAATGTGTGGTGTCCAAAACCTAAATAATAAAGAATTGCCTCTCTTTTTCTATACATCCTCACCCAAGATCCCACTTATATACAATAAAAACCCTTTTATCACTTCCCTACCCTTCCCTACTCTATATAAAATCCACCCAAGGCACCCAATATCTCAATAAGCCTCTTTGAAGCCTCTTCCATGCCTTTGGGATCACTCTTCCAAGTAAGGGATTTCCTCCTTTCTCATTTTGGACAGATTTCATTATATTGTTATTCCATTTTATTTTCAATTTAAAATTTTAAATAATTATTTATCACCTTCCCTATACTTCCTATTAATGTTGTAATGATGATATACCCATTTCTCCCTCATTAATGCCTCCCATGTACACCCGTTTCCATGCTGAAATCCCATAAGGGATTTTTCCTTTCTCCTTTTTGTCCAAATTTTATTATGTTGTTATAACATTTTGGTTTCTATTAAAAATGTTTGGGTATGATTTAAAACCACCCCCATAATTCACTCCTTAGGTTTTAATGATTAGACGCCTCTTTCTCTCTCATTAATGCCTCCCATGTACACCTATTACCATGCCAAAATTCTGTAAGGAATTTCACTCTTCCTATTTAGATTCATGCAATTATTTTGTGTTATAAATATATATCCCATTATTAATGTTGGGAAACGTATCTATATAACTCCATTTCTATAAATTTTATATAAATATTATGAGACACCCATTTCTCTCTCATCAACCATTCTTTATGAATTCTGATATCACGTCGTTATGCTTCGGAACTTGCAAACCGATTTTCCATGCCAAAGTCATTGTGTAGTGAATACCATGCCCATTTCTCTATCAAGGGTATTCAACTTTATGAAAATTTACTTATTTATTATATAGTTTCATGTATTAATCACACATTCATAAAATGTGGGGTAAATGATTATGTTTAGTGAATCCATGTTATATGATTCATGTGCCACACATATGCATGAAATGAAATGATTAAGAAGGGTGCACCCTAATAGCACACCAATGCATTGGGTAAAGATTAGTATCATTATACATCAAGTGATATGAGGGTTTAATCATGATAATTCATGTGAAATGGTCCTTAACTCAGGATAATATCATGTTAAATGTTGATTCCACATTCCCATGTTATGATAATTATGCTATATCATGTCGTTATGTTCATGTTTCTCTTATGATTTATAGAT
Source organism: Viscum album (assembly GCA_963277665.1). Classification (NCBI taxonomy): domain Eukaryota; kingdom Viridiplantae; phylum Streptophyta; class Magnoliopsida; order Santalales; family Viscaceae; genus Viscum; species Viscum album. Next base: position 1,708,452,775 of record OY728148.1, read on the forward strand.
ATGCCTATTTCAAAATAGGTAGTATGTTATTCGTGATATAATTTTTTTACTCATTTACTGGGATATATATCCCACCATTTTCTTAAGCATTTCCTTAGGTTATCCCTTTCAATTCTATATATGAAATAATGTGTATGGTCATGTAAAAGATGTTTTCAACAAAGATGTGTATTTCATGTTTTAAGTTGTTATGCAATGTTCCTAATCCCAAAATACACTAGACGTCTTTATCTTCTCTATTTTATTATGTGAAAAGTTTATGTAATAAATTATGTTTATGTGTGTGATAAAGAGTAGGGTTGTTATAGTTGGTATGAGAGGATTGGTTTAGTAATTTTTGGGATTAGGATTAGAAAACCCTAGCGAAAGCCTCAGGAATAAGACTAAGTATAATAAAAAAATCAATATATTTTTGTGATTGTTGAGTCGGTGGCTTATAAATAAAATACATCCATGTCTGGATATGAGTCGGTATAGGCGGATCTGACACATATGTATCTAGGGCTAAAACCCAAAAACACCGATTTGTGCTAGACTTGTACGGAAACTGGTGCACCACAATGGATCGTGCTGCACTCTTGGTAACAACACTCTTGGGGGATACTCTTTGATAAATTTGTAAGCTTATTATGAACCATTATTAAGGGAATTAAAAAAATTCCATATGAATATATGTTCAGAAGTAGATCACGTATATCATATATGGAAGCCTATAAATTCATAAGATAAGGAAATAAAAGTAACTTATAAGTCATCCATTTTTTTATATGGATTAAGCTTTATGTCTTACCCCTTATTTTCCTTTTATTCTAGCCAATGGCTAGTAATAGGAGGACTCAGGCTAACAACAGATGTAAAGATCAGTTTGATGACTATTCTAATGAGATTCCCAATCTAATGGGAGCAGGATTCGTGAACTTTGTTATGATACTCTCTCAGTTAACTTAGGTTTTTAATAGAAACATGGGTCAAGAAGAATGTTCAACCCCCCTAAGAAAGAACAAGTCACAATCAAGAGATTTGTGAGAAAAATACCTCCTACTTTTGATGGAACATCTGATCCCGCAATCGACAAACAATGGATCAACTCCACTAAAAAGATCTTTTCCATCCTTCATTGTTCTAAAAATGAAAAGGTACTTGGGGTTGCTTATCATATAGAGGGTGAAGCTGATCAATCATGGACATTGATCTAAAATATGAAGCCTGAGGAGGAGATCAAGGTGTTGGAATGGAAGGATTTCTGGAAAATGTTCTCCTATAAATATTTTCCTCACACCCTCTAACTTAAGATAGAAAGGGACTTCCTTGACCCCATGAAAAAAGACGAAGAATCCGTTGGATCGTATAATGAAAAAATAATAAGGATTTCACAATACACCTCTTGCTTTATCATTACACCTGATTGCAAGGTTAACCACTTCTTTGGTGGGCAAAAACCTAGCCTATGAAAATCCATAGAGATATGTGCCTTTGAGAACTATGAGAAAATTGTCTGACATGTCATCATGGTCAAAATGGATATTAGATAATCTCACAGATATCACGAGGATAAGAAGTGTAAGGTGGGATTTATTTTTGGTGGTCTGATATATAAATCCAACAGTGATAAGGAAATTTAGTCCCCACTTGGCAATGGTGTGGAAAGAAGTGCCCTGGAAATTATATGAAGGTGAAGAGGAAGTGATTTAGGTGTGGAAGAGAAGGAAACCATGCAATTAACTACCGACAATAAAAATATGGAGCTGAGACAAAGGAGAGGAATGCTCAGTTTGACCCTCAATAAATTGTTCATTGCATCAAATGTAAAGAACCATAGCACTTTACACATGAGTTACCTAAGACAAGGGTTTTCGGATGTAACCAACACCCTCCAAGGTAGTAAGGGTGAGATTTTTCCATCACTACTGCCAAAATGAACCCTGAAAAAGATGTGTTTATAGGTACACTAGTTATTCATTTAAGAATTGCGAAAATTCTTATTGATTTTGGTTATATTCATTCTTCTATATCTCTAATGTTTAGTAGAGCAATACCAACACCATAATAAATAATGGAATTAATGATGTTGGTGAGAATGAAAAATGGGAAATCATTACATACCATGAATATTACTCCACCCCTATCATAATTTGTGGATTGAACTTCTCAGTGAATCTCGTCATACTCCCTCTAGTATAATTTGATGAAATTATTAGCATGGATTGGCTTTCCTTATATAGAGCCAATATAAATTTCCATGAGATGGAAATCACTCTCCATAGAGAGAATCGACCCCTGATTCTATACAAGTTCAAGGGGGGGATGAATCATCTTTAGCACCATCATATCAAGCGTTGATATTAATACCCTATGATAATTCATATCTTTCTTAGATGATTGTGCCTAAGGAAACAACCGTCTTTGAAGACATGCATATTGTGAGGGAATTAGTTGATGTGTTTCCAGAAAAATTTCTTAGCCTTCCTCCTAGAAAATATGTTTAATTATCAATTGATTTTATAACTGGAGAATTTCCAATATCCAATACTCTGTATAGAATGAATTTTTTGACTCTTGAGTAACGGAAGAAAAAATACAGGAGAATATAGATAAAGGGTTTATACGCCCAAGTGCTTCACCATGGGGTGCACCAGTACTCTTTGTCATGATGAATGATGGGTCAATGCACATTTGCATTGATTATTTGGAGCTCAAAAAAATATAGATAAATAACAAGTATCCTTTTCCTAGAATTGATGACTTGTTCGATTATCTTGGTGAAGTAAAAACCATCTCCAAGGTGTATTTGCGGTTGGGATGTTACCAAGTTAGGGTAAAGAAGGATTATATCCATAACATTGCTTTTCGTACAAGATAGAGGCACTATGAATTCATAGTAATGCCTTTCAGACACACTAATACTCCATCAATATTCATGGACTTGATTAATAGAGTCTTTATAGATTACATAAAAAACATTGTGGTAGTATTTATAGATAGTATTCTAATATAAAACAAAACCAAGAAGGTGCATGAGGAGAATCTATGAACTGTGTTAGAGACCTCGAAAAAGGAGAAACTCTATGAAAAGTATAGAAAGTGTGTGTTTTGGTTGTATTAGGTCTTGTTCTTAGGTTATATCATCACAAACAATGGGATATCTATGTATACCTCCAATAAAGTTGCAATTGAGGGATGGATGAGGCCAACATCGGTAAGAGATATCTATAGAGTCCTAGGGTTAGCTGAATATTATTGGTGATTTTTGAGAAATTTCTCATGCTTGTAAAACCGTATTACAAATATAAATCAGAAGGGATTCAAGCTTTCATGGAGTGTTGAATGTGAAGAGAGCTTCAAGGAGTACTAAAGGAGGCTTATCACTATGCCTATGCTCACACTACCCATAAGTGGAGAAACTTTTTTGGTATTTAGTGATGCTTCAAAGAAGGGCCTGGACTGTGTGTTGATTCAAAATGACAATTTCAATGCCTATGATTCAAGGCAACTTAATGTTCAAAACAAATACTATCCAAAACATGATCTAGAGTTGGATGTAGTGATTTTGGCTTTAAAAATTTGGTGTAATTACCTCTTTGGCGAGAAGATTGAAATATACATGGACCATAAAAGCCTCAATTATATATTAACACAAAAAGAGTTGAATATGCACCAACCAATATGGTTAGATCTAATCAAAGACTACAAATGCTCAATCCATTACCGCCCTAGGAAAGCGAACAAGGTGGAAGATTCTCTATGTTGAAATGACTTTGTGATTCTATCATTGATAAAAATTGAAAAGGATCAAATCATCTTATATTTGATGAATATGGACATTGGAAAAATAAAAAAGGGAACATAATCAATCCGTTCATAAACAATTTCTCAACCATCTCTTTTGGAAAGGTTAAAGGATGATATGAGAATTTAGAATAAAGTGAAAACTATCAGAAAAAGGAAATCCTCAAAGTTCAATGTTAATGAAGAAGGAACAGTGAAATTTGGGACAAGTCTATGTGTTCCATCAAATTCGGAGTTAAAGAATGAACTTTTGGATGATTCACATAGTTTGATTTTCTCTATTCACCCAGGAATCACAATGATGTATCGAGATATCTAAAAAAATTATTGGTGGGATAACATGAAGAAGGATATCACTGAGTATACATCAATGTTCATGGTATGTCAGCAAGTGAAGGCTGAGAGGTAGATGTCTAAGGGGATGATGAAACTACTATCCATAGCAGCTTGCAAATGGGAGAACATCACCATGTACTTTGTCACAAGACTTCTAAATACATCTAAATAAAATAATTCTATCTGTGTTGTTGTGGATCGTCTTACAAATACTACACACTTCATTGCAATTCTATATCATTATTCATTGGATCAACTAGTATAGATATATATTAGAGAAGTGTAATGTTTGATGGAGTACCCCTATCTACTGTATCTGATCGAGATCCAAGATTCACCTCTATGTTATGGAAGAGTCTTCAACATGATCTGAATTCTAAGATGAACTTTTTTTATGCCTAGTCATTCTCTAACTGATGTCCAATCTAAGAAGACTATCCAAACACCTGAGGACATGGTGAGAGAATGCTCAATGGAATTTAAAAAAGGATGGGATCAACATCTGCCTCTGTTTGAGTTCCCTTACAATAACTATTTCCACTCAATCATCCAAATAGATCATTATGTAGCCCTTTTTGGGAAGAGCTACAGAACACCAGAATGTTGGGATAAAGTTAGAGAGGGAAAAATCCTAGGTCTAGAAATGGTTAATGAAATGGTGGAGAATTTTAAGACCATCTAGCATCACATTAAACCTTCTTAGAGTTGACAAAAGAGCTTTGTTGATAATCATCGATGAGACCTAGAGTTTGATGTCAGAGACATGGTATTCCTCTGCATATCACCATGGAAGAGGGTTATGATATTTGGGAATAAGGGAAATCTTATTCCAAGGTAAATCTGCCCTTTTGAGATCCTTGATGACATTGGAGTTGTGGCCTATCGACTCGCACTCCCACTGAACCTATCTCAAGTACATGATGTATTCCATGTGTCACTCTTGGGGAAATACATACCTGAACCATCACATGTACTCAAACCAGAGGTGGTACCATTAGATAATGATCCTGTGTAGAGAAGCTGGTGAAGATATTATATCGTATAGAAAAAGGTTTACAAAATAAGACAGTGCCTCTTATAAAAGGGTTGTGGAGAAACCACAAGATTGAATAAGTAACTTGGTAATCAGAGGAAGTTTTGAAGCATAATTACCCGCATCTGTTTCAGTGTGGGAAAATGAAATTTCACGGGAAAAATTTCTTAAGGGGGGAATATTCTAATGACCCAAAATTTTATCAATGAAAATTCATCTTGATCTAATTAAATGTCTTATTATCTAAAATGGTTATATAACATAATCAATTATTTGGTTTTATGTTTTTTTACTTCAAAATACCATTTTGAATTATTACCATTTCTAATATAGTTATTAAACAATGATCATATGATTAGTATAAATATAGGGACTTAATAAATCCAATTTAATCAGAAAAAGGAAGAGATGACCTCATCATGTAGAATTTCTCTTTACAAAACCCATTTTTCAGATCTCAGAATGGAGGTAGCATTATGGGAATTCGCTCTTGAACAAGCCCAAGTAGAGATTCAACACATTAAGCATGAGTGGAACCGCCTACGAGAGAAGTGGATGTTAATAGTGATTACCACCCGAGCGATGTTATCTTAGCCTCCCCAAGAGTTTTTCACCATCGAAAACCTTACCCTTTTGTCTTATGCATGTGTTATAAGGGGTTATGTAACAAAAACCTAGTGCTGTGATTATGTACATTATTTTTTTTATAGAATAAATAATATACATTCATTTTATTATTGTTACCTTGTAAATAGTTCTTAAAAAACAAATAGTATTTTTAATTAATATTCAATTAATAAATATATTTTTGATGAATTAATGTATTTTTGGAATTAAATAATATTTTTGTAAATTATTATTATTAATAAATTAATTTAAATAAATATAAATGATAAAATAATTTTTATGAATACAATTGAATTTTTTATTAATGTTTGAATACTATTTTTTTCAAAACCAATGAATTTTCAATAAATGTCAATTTTTATTTTATTAGTAAAAATTCACATATTTAAAAAATAATTTAGATAAAATCAGTATTATTTTTGGAAGTAGGATGTTGAAATTATCTAATGATGAATTTTTCATAATTTCTTGAGATAGTAGAATTTTTTGGTAAAAATTAAATGTCGTTTAAATATATAATGTTTTTTATAATATAATAATTCCCCAATAGTGATGCAATAAAATACTATAAAACTTATGGTCAAATTAAAATAAGGTGATTTTAGGTTTATTTTATTGATTTTACAAATCCTTAGTGGACCCTCCAATACTTATAAAACATTTTACCGTTTTGAAATGATTTCCTTGAGAGTGTGACTCACATACACATAAGCAAGCAAAATATTTTAAGAATTTTGGCCATTTCCTTATAAATTAATGTTTTCCACTCCCCTGTGGAAAAATCCATTGGAAAAACCATGGGTTTGTTTGTGGTTTTGATTATTCTAATGTGTGGTGTCCAAAACCTAAATAATAAATAATTCCCTCTCTTTACCTATATAAACCCACCCAAGAACCCACTTATCTTCACTAAAAACCCTTAGAGAATGTCCCTAACCTGAAATCCAATCTTAAAAATCCTCCCAAGGAACCCTATCCTCTTAAGAATCCTCTCTCAAGCCACTCCTACGCCTTTGGAATCACTCTTCCAAGTAAGGGATTTCTTCCTTTCTCATTTTTGTCCAAATTTAATTATATTGTTATTCTCTTTAATTTTCAATTTCAAATGTTGGGGAATGATTTTTAATCTACCCTATACTACCCTATTTATGTTGGAATGATGAGAGTCCCATTTTTCTCATCAATTCCTCCCATGTACACCTGTTACCATATCGAAATTCAGTATATAATTTCTTCTTTTCTCTTTTTTATCCAAATATCATTATGTTGTTATACCATTTTTTCAATTAAAAATGTTGGGGTATGATTTCAAACCTCCCCCATAATTCCATAATTATGTTTCAATTATGATATATTTTTCTCTCCCTCTCATTAATTCCCCCTATGTACACCTGTTACTATGCCAAAATTTGGTAAGAAATTTCACTCTTCTTATTTACATTCAAGAAATGTTTTTGTGTTATGAATCTAAATTCAATTAAATATGTTGCGAAATTTATCTATATGTACCTATTAATATAAATTTTATGTAAATATGATGAGACACCCCTTTATCTCTCAATAACCTTTTTTATGAATTCATATGTCACACCGTTATGCTATCAAAATTTCACCACGATTTTCCAAGACAATGTCATTGTGCAGTGAATACCATGCCCATTTCTCTTTCAAGGGTATTCAACTTTATGAATATTTACTTATTTATTATATAGTTTCATTTTTGAATTCCAAATTAAATTATCGTGGAATAAATGATTATGTTTAATGAATCCATATTATATGATTCATGTGGCACACTTATGCGTGAAATGCAATGATTAAGAAGAGTGCACCCTGATTGCACTCCAATGCATTGTGTAAAGATTAGTATCTTGATACATCAAGTTCAATGAGGGTATACTCAATCTAATTCAAGTGAAATGAGGGTTTACTCATGATCCATGTGCAATGAGCCTTGGATCAGGCTAATATCATGTGAAATATTGATGCCACATTCTAGTGTTTTGATAATAATGTTATATCATGCCTTTATTTTCGTGTTTCTCATATGCTTCATTAATATGCCTAATGACTAACATATACTGTATTAATCAAGTTATTATTTCTTTTACCCCCTTAATGAGCTTTATATCTCACACTTTTCTTATGCATGTCCTCTGGTTATCCCATGTGATGCTATGTACGAATGAATTTGTATGGTCATATAAAAGAAGTTTTCAATAAAGATGTCTATTTAATGTTTTAAGTATTTATGTAATGTACTCAAGCCCCAAATAAACTAACCCACTCGATCTTCTATGTTTTTTCAAGTGAAAATTTTATTTAATAAAATTTTTTTATGTGTGAAATAAAAATTAGGGTTACTATATACATAATCATGGTGAAGTGGTTCACATACTCCGTCACAGTCTTGTAGGATTGACGGATATTAAATATGTAATGACTCAAACTATTATAAAAAATTCCATTTTGTTTTAATTAAAAGGTATTATTATGAATAATGGTTAGAGAAAACACATTATATTCATTTCTTTTATTATATCCTATTCTAAGGAAATTTAAGAATCATTATCATCGATAATATAGCCTTTGAACAGTAATAATAGGATTTGTATAAATACATGGCTTTAAAAAATCCAATTGACATAGACAAATGAAGTGATAGCCTCAACCAATAAGATAATATCCTATAAAGAGAATTTATCAGATCTTATGAGGGATATAATATCACTATAATTTTACCTTGACCAAGGCCAAGCTAAGATCCAACGACTTAAGAATAAGTGAAACAATTTATGGGATAAGTTAAAGCTCATCGAGATCACAACCCAAAGCATGTTCGCTGAACCACGCCATAAAAGTATCACTATCACGCACCGAACAGTTAGTGTATTTGCAGATGTATTAAAGGTATAAATATCAAGACCCTATAATTTTGAGTATGTAATTTATTTAATATATAATAATTAATATATTTTAATTTAAAATGGTTTTTATTTTGATATAATAAAACACGAATAGTATTTTTAGTTAGTATTCAATTTCAATTATGACATTTATTTTGTGGAATTAATAGATTTTTAAAATAAATAATATTTTAATAAAATATTTTCATTAAATATTTTTATATTAAATATAAATGATCATATAATTTTTATGAAGTCAAATGTAATTTTTATATTGGTTTGAAAATGATTATTGTCAAAAAAACGCAACATTTCTCAATAAATGTCAATACATATTTTAAAAGAGAAAATATACATATATAGAATATTATTATGATAAAATTAATATTATTTTTGGAATCATAACCTTTAAATTATTCAATGGTGAATTTTTCATAATTTTCTAAGACAATTGGATTTTTGGGTAAAAATTAAATACCATATAAATATATGGTATGTATTATGACATCATAATGAACCAAAAGTGATATAATAAATAATATTAATGGCATCCAAGGAAAAATATATGCCTTAAATATGTAATAATTTGATTTAATCCTTATTTTATTAAATTTATAAAGCATTTATGAAACATCGAAAACCATTAATATATTCTTGGGTTTTAAAATTATTTCTTTAAGAGTATGACTCACTTCCACATCAGAAAGGGTATTATTTTATTATGTTCAAACCATATACATATAAAATAATAAAAACTAATCACATTAAGAAGAAAAAACTGTAAAAATCATTGTTCGGTTTGTGGTTTTGGTTATGTTATTATATAGAGTCCGAAACCTCTGTTTGAGAAATATTAAAGAAATCATCACACATTTCCTATATAAACCCACAAAAGATCCCATTTTTCTTCATTAAAAACACTTTTATAACATTCTTAATCTTATGTACCATCTCATGAACTCTAATAAGTCTTCCTAAATAACTCAATAAGAACCTCCTAATCATTTGGAGTCTCACACTCAAGTAAGGGACCCTCTTATTCTCTTCGTTATTAAAGATTATGTATTATCTTATACCTTATATATCCAATTTCTAATGTTGGGATTTGTCTATAAATATCTCTATTATATCCCATTTAATTTAAAAAATATGACATATCCCTTTCTATCTCATCAACCCATTTTAGGAATTTTTATGTGATGTCATTATGGAGCTGAAATTTCACTATGATTTTCAATACAAAATAATTGTGTTGCGAATAGTATACCCATTTCATATTAGGAGTATCGAAATTTATACACATATAATTATTTTAATTGGAAATTACATGAATTTATTATACTCTCCCTGATCATGTAATAAAATATGATGAAGAATGAATCCATGTTGTGCAATCTATATGGCACACTAAATCATGAGAATGAAATGAATGTGAAAGGTGCACCTAGAATTATATAGCGCTCTAATGTATTGGGTAATGTTTAGTCTCATGAGATGTCATGTTGGGATAAAGAGTGAACCTTATTACTTAATGGTACTTTTTATATCATGATTTCTTGGTAGTTATCCTTGACCTATGTTTATGATGCAATATTTTAAGTTGTTTCCATATTTCCCTTGTTTCCATTATGATTATCATGCTATATCATGTATCATTGTTCATGTTTATGATACATAATACTTTTATTACCCATTAATATACATATTTTCTAAATGTTATTTCTTTATACATGTTATGCCTTGTCAATTCCCTTACTTTTCGTTGTATCACATGCCTTTCTTATATATGTCGCCAGGTTATCCCATATAGTTTAAAAAGTCATGGAATTTTAGAATAATATAAAATAACTTTTTAATGTTGTTTTTATATCCCATGTTAAAGATGTTATCATATATATCTAAATCCCTAAATACAATATACTTATTGATCTTTTAGGATTTATTATGTGTAATATTATGTAATAAATCATGAATTGATGTGTAATAATGAGAAGTGTTTTTTATAAAAACATGATAGCCTTAAACAAAACCATATATTATGGATAGAACTCATCAATGAAATGAATTATAAAGTCCTTCCACTATAAACCCTTAGTATTCTTCACCATTACCATCAAATACTACCATATCTTAATAGGTCCCTCTAGCTTTAAGGTGTAACATTTCACCTTAATCGAATCATACATTTCCAATTAATCAAAAAAATGTTATTCCTCTCTCATAAAATCCTTAGCCTCTTAAGGATTATGAGAGACTTATAATGATGGTGGATTTTGGTGAAGGAATTCCTGAGCAAGATTCTGATATTCATCCCTCTGTTGTTCTTCAACTAGATATCGAAAGGTAATAGGTGTATTTTCTTGTACCAGAGCTTGGTTAACACAAATAATAATCTTAATAAGATTCTAGTCTATAAGAGGATATCCTCACTGTGATTCATCAATAGCTTCCTCCTAGATCAAAATAAAATCTCTTATCAGAGGTATGATGCTATGAAACTTTATCATAAAACATAAATTCAACATAAAAGTTATAACGATCAATATCTCAAGAATGAAAAATGATAATATCAGTCTTATCAGATAAGATATAAATATTTGGATTAAAAACTATAATTATCACAAGTAGAGATAATACTAGAATCAAACAAAATTGTTCTTCAAGAATCCTTTCTCAAACAATGCATGGTGACTTAGGGATAGTTACAACCATTTCTATCCATGAACTCACTGGAAAATACCTCTTAAGTCCCAAAAAGAAATTCCAAACATAATACTGACATCAAGGAAATATGTACAAACCTACCCTTTGATACCACTTTGTCCTGAACCCACCAAAATACCATGGTATCTTAATAATAGATATGACTCGGGCATGGACCAAAGGGTGTTTTGGATCCTCATGGGTTAGAAACTAACACCTGGCTCAATAAAAGATCAAGAGGCAATAAATATTCCATAAAAAATAGAAGATAAAATATTAATGGTCAGTATGATCAACACTCTAGAAGGTTGAAATTAACAGAAACCAAATAGTTATAACAAAACAAAAATCAGTACATCATAAAAGTAGTCAATAATAGGAAAGATAAAACTCAAACATCTTAATGGAATCAATTGGGACAGATATCCATTAGTCACCTCTATCACACAAATCCCAAAGGATCAAAAACATCCACCACCTTATAGTGGTGATTTCCCTTTTCTCGTACTTGGAATAAGATATTATACAACCACTTAAAGGCAATGGTTGGGTGTGAGATATAAATCCCAATAGGGTCTCACTAAGTGTACCATAATAGAGTCTATAACAATAAACCGACCACGATTTCATTTTAAATAGAACAAGTCATAGAAATAAATTTTAATATTTAAAACAAAACATGATTTCATTTCAACAGATGGAAAACAATTCAAACAAGGATTAAATAAACATTTTATATAAAATAATGTATATAAATATTTTTTATGAGTAAAATAGTTCTTTTACAATGGCATATGTCATAAAATCCTACTAAATAAGAATTATGGTTATCTACCCTATTTTATGTTAGTTTTTGGATATAGGATCCTCACACATATCAAATATGTGATAATGGGTAAATATGAATGAACACACCCCTCATGCTCAGGATGAATAGGACTCATCAAATTCCCATCAGGGATAATCATACTAAACTAGGTTTTTGTTAGAATCCCAATATTCAATACATTAATAAAGATCAAGATGATATCACACTTATCCCAAATAAACTACTAACTACCATGTCTTCCATGATATCAATAAATTAATAAATAATGGGTAAATCATCTCATTTCAAATAAAATATCCTTTACAAATCAATTTCTCAATTCTTAGTTTCAATATATCAATTAAATTTTGAAACCAAAACATGTATTTTTTGTTATTTCATCTATTTTCAATAAATACCAATTATAAGTTTTCATTATTTAAGTTGAATAAATTTTCTAAAATCAATTCTCAAATTATTTCATCAATCACATCAATAAAATCAAGGTTTCATTTAGATAGAAAATCTCAAATGGAACTAGCTACCTTTAAAAATGGAAATCAAACGTTCAAATCCTGTAATGTTAATGCCAAAGTAGATTAGGGAAAAGGTAATATATAAATCAAATATAAAATTTTGATCCAATTAAACAAAGATTATATACATCCAAAATATGATTATCCATGAAAATATAAATAGGAATGAAGGAGATATTGTAATAAATTATTAAAGAGGATATCCACTTACTGGAGATGGATCAAATATTTTAGTAGAACTTTGATTCGATGAAATAGAAGCTTAAAGGAACCAAAATCCCTTTTATAGAGCCTTATAATCAATGGAAATAATATTAGGGTCAATATGGGTGTTTAAGAATATTAACTAGGGGCTCAAAAATATTTTCAAACAATATTCAGATTAATTTAAAACCACGCGCATAGTATCTTGGAGAGGGCCACATGGTAAGAAAAACTGGGTTCCCAAATTTTCCACCCCCTATCATGGGTTCATAGTTTATCCTAGATGGTCAAACAGTTTTGGAGAACGTTAACCAATCATTCATTCCCCACTACCCCTGGGGTGTATGGTTTTCACTGGTGTGGCACATAGTTTCCCAAACAATGTGAAAATCATGCACAGCGTAGAAAACCTCCAAAAATATCAAAATTCCACCTGAGACTCCTAGAAATAAAACCCAAAAGGAGGATATAAAAACTAAGCCAATTATTTTCTTTAAAAATGTAATGTTAAGTAACACATATTATCATTAAGGGTAATAAAGAGAAATATCAATGATCACTTAATAAAAACACGCGTATAAGGGTATAAGAACACAAGGGTACCATTTTAAAACCATACCCAACATATCTTAGATCATAATATTGAATCATGGAATATATATTGGTATTTAATAACACATTAATCATAAAGTAATTTAAGAACACTATTCATGATTTCATAATATTACCATAAGACATAAGTTGGTGTCATATATAAAAGAATTGAAAATTATTTCATTAGTCAAGTCTCACTATCAAGACCATCATATTTTATTGGGTTCACTCCCTATGCCATAATACCCTTGTTCAAGGTTCACTCCTAAGACTATCATAGAGGAAAAACTCCCTTACTAAACATGGTTCTGTCTCAATTTCACTCCTAGTTATCTTAGTATATATCCATATATACACAATGAATTAGAGGGATAAATAATTCTTGGACCACCCATAACATAATGAAAATAATATATATGTGTTCCATAATATCAGAAAACATTAATCAAAGTATAACTCCTGGAAACTAAATGGGTTTCATAAATTTTTTATCATAACATCATATCAAGACCCATTGAAAAGAAATAGTTTTCATAAATTTTTCATCATAACTTACTGAACTTGTGGAAATGAAATGGGTTTCAAAGAATCATTCTTAAATCATCATCATAAGTCATCCAATGAATTAAATTAGATGATATCATCAGATAATATTGTCTATAAATCATAAGTAATATCAAAGAATGTTATCATAGAAAAAACTCCTTTAAAATATTACTAAAACATTTATTGAAGAAAATACCCTTTTCACTTTCAAATCAATTATTTTAAAATATAAAATTTTCTAAATATAATGGAATATATATTATTTGTAAATAAAATTGGAAACATATAATGTAATCATTAAATCATTGATATTTCATGATTTTTGGAAATTTTTTTCATGCTGTGTACATTAAATAAATGATTCTTTTCATATTTTTAGTAAAAATTCAAAATAACTCATTGAAAAAATGGAAAGAATAATAATTTTTAAAATATTTCATAAAAATAATGAAAAATAATAAAAATGAATATTAAATGTCATAAAATAATTATAAATGAATTATTGAAATCCTTTTTAGGAAAACATTAACATGGTAGAAAATTATTCTTGGACAAAGAGGCAATGAAGCCTATTTTTCATGAAAACATTTTTTTATAATTTAAGTTAAAAATAGAAGAAAATGGTAATATTACATGAAAATTCCATGAATAAACTAAAGATAAAAAATCATGAGATTATTGAGAGTTATATCTTGATATTTAATCTTTGGAAATTTAATCATAAATAATATCGGTAAATAATTAAATTGTAAAATGAAACCTTTACCACTTTGGTAACTTTAAAATAAACATATCCTGTAAGAGAAAACCATAGATGGATATTTATAGCCCCATAATTATCATTATAATATTAATAAAATATTATCATGGTTAGTTTATATTGTACAAAAATTAAACAAGTGGTGAATATGAAATATGTCTCATGAAAATAAAGGTGAGACGAAAATACCATACTGTGAATTTGGATTACATAGAAATCACTTTAACCTTTTGAATAATAAATTTTAATTTATTACAGTTGTATAAAATATTAATTTAAATAATTATAATGGAATATATGGTCCACTTATAACATTTTAACACCAATTGATTGATAGCTCTTTTTTAAATCATTGCTTTCATGTGTGAACTATTTCATTTTTCATGAGAATTTTCGTTCAGTGGTTCTAGTCCTTGTACTTTGACAATGGTTCCAACTTATCCGAAATTTTAATAATTATTTAATAATAATACATATTCATTATATATATATTTATATTCATCCACAAAATTTATAGATAGATAATTGAATTACATCATTCATGGAGATGTTTAGTTGTACATGTGCATGAACGTTGTTTCCACTTTTCAACTGATGAAACAAAAGAAAGGTAAATAGCAGTTTATACTTAACTAATAATTATTATAACATATATATTCATTAAATATATCCTGATTATAATCCATTAAAATTAGAATTTAAAAATTAATCACATCGCTCCATAGAGGTGGTAGTTTGCACGTACATATGAGTGGCATTATCATTTTCCAATAGATTAGATGCTAAAAAGGTATATATGATATTATAATTCAAGAAGAATTGTTATTTAATACGTATATTATGTCTATATATTTATCTATTAAACCCATAATAATTACTATCCATGATAGATTGTGATGGAAAATGAATTGTATCACTATGTGGAGGTGGTAGTCCACATGTATGCACAAGTGATACTTTCACTTCCAATTTGATGGAAAAGAGCATGGATAATGGTATATATATAATTATAATAAAATTTTAGTATATTAATTAAAAATAATTTTTTTTTATTATTTATACCATATATTTAGAATTGGTATAAGTAGAAATAAATTGAAAGAGTTCGGGAATGAAGACAACATTTTTTCTGTAGGCCTCATTCAGATTCATTATTGGGGACCCTTGGAATATTATTTCAAGAATAAAATATTTATAATTCATGGATAGAAAATTTTATAAGATAATTGGTCATGTTTTTGTTGAGCTATATGGATCAAATTGATGTAAAGAAAAGAGAGAAAGGGTGCCCTTTTATATGGGAGGAAAAAGATACACTTTGAATTACAAAAAAAGATTAAAAGATTAATAATTCATCCCAAATAAAAATTATCCAAATTGATCAAATATTAAAATAAAATGAGTATAATGTCACAATATCATCATCCAATGAAATTTTAATTGTTTTTTGTATCATTTTAAGCATTACATTTAGATAAAACCCATTTGTTAATCGATTTTAACCTTGAGGGGTGACATTTTAGACCATTAACAATCATAATTTTTCTTATTTTAATAATTTAAGGATTTTTAAATTATTAAAAATATGTTTTTAACATAAAATATTTGTAATTTAATTTTTGGAATTAATTATTTATTTTTACATTAAATTCATCAAGATAATTATGTTATTTGAATATAAACATTTAAAAAATCCTTAAAAAGATATATTTATCCAAAAAAATTGTAAAAAATAATTGATCCAAGCTTTATTACTTTTAATATTTATAAAATCATATATTTTATTTTTCGATTAATTGAATAAATGATGCGTCGACATTGTAAAAATATTTAAGGAAATTATCCAATTAATAAAAATTATAAATAAATTACCATGGTAAAAATAATTATTATTATTTCAAATACAGACTTATAAACAAAAATAACCCCTTTTTATAATTATATAAAATTGGTATTTAAATTAAATTCTAGAGAGTGACAATTTGAATTTTTCATTACTTATAATAAGATAAATTTTTTTATCAGGGGAAAATAGAATCAAAATTCCATATATTAGAATTTAGGATGACTTTGGTCAAATTTATTCCACACAATGAAATAAATTCAAGTGTTAGGTTTTTTTAGACCTTAAAACTTGGTTTTAACTCCATTTTACACATTCTACCTTTGTCGAGGTAACAAATGTTTCACGATATCTATTCATTATGATAAAAAAATTAAATAGGTTATATTTACCAAATTTGAACCTCATGATTGAAAATAAGGTATCCATTTCTCTATATTATATATTTATATGTGGTTGAAATTAATTTTAATATAAATATGTAAAATAAAATGGAAAATAGTATTTAGAAAAATATGTTTTGAAGAACAAAAATTAACATATATTAAAATAATGAATACCGATTATTAAAATGGAATTAATTATATTATTATATATAAAATGGATCATATTTTATTTTAATAAAAAAATAATAATATAACTAGTCTTTTCTGTTAATTTATTTAATGAAAAGTATGGAAAATATTTGAAAATTTGGTATTTTGTTACTATTAACTAGAAAATTAATTATTTTAGAAAAATAAAAAAATACCTCCTAAGTTGATTTTGATATTATTATTTCAAAAACTATTTTCATGTCATAAAATAAAACTACTAAATGCGGTAACAATTAATTATAATTCCATGCATAAAACTTAATATGAATAACTTTAGATGAAAATGCATTTTTGAAGCAAAAAAATGACTTCACTAAAAATGAGATCTTATTTCCTAACATTTAATCAATACATATGTATTGATTAATATCATTAAAAAAATCATAATTTTTTACTAATATTCATACCCTTGAATTAACTACTAGGTTATAATGGTTTCATTTAAATAAATTTTTTTTAGCATATCACATTCCATATAATTTTTTTTGTTTCCTGTTAAGAAAGATATTGTACACATAAAATTTATTTAAAGATAAATATATTCTATAATATTGAGGTGTTAGAGTTTAATACATATTGGAAAAAATATATACTAATCTAAGTGTTTAATTTTCTTACCAAACGTTCTGAATGGAAATGTTTTGTGGAAATGTTCTGAAGATATTGATGATGATGAACCAATAAAAAGTTATAAGTAGATAAAAGATGTTATTAGAATCATAAAATTAGATATTTGGAGTTAAATAAGTTTTAGATTTGTGTTTAAGGAGTTAGGAATGTGATTTTTAAGTCTATCCATTATTTAAATATTATTTCTTCATAGATTCTTCTCACTAAAGGTTTTTAATGGGAGGTTTAATCAGATGGTCACATAGAGTCATGGTAGTAATTAAATAGATATGTAATGATTATAATAATACCCTATAACTTAAACAAACATAAGGCCCCTCTATAAATATATCATATGTGATATGATATGATAGGATATTATGTATGATCTTATTTGTATTTTTAAATGCTTTTTGTAATATAAAATGTATCATGTCTTAAAAAATCAAGACTCCACTTTACCATTCTTTCACATTAGATATAAATAATATATGAAGTGTAATTATACATTAAATAAAAATAAAAACTTTAATTTATCTCAAATCAATTTATATCTTTTTTTATACATTTGTTTATTCATTATGTGAAATGATAGAAAGGGTGGGGTCATGTGGGAAACCAAAATTAGAACCAATCAGGGTTTATAGGGTTTTATGGGATGTATTTGGGTGATTTAAGGTTCTTGTGTGTGGTTATGGGATTGGTTTGCTGATGGCATGTTTTATGATGGTTGTTGGATCAATGGATTATTCAAGAATAAAATATTTTTGAACTTGAATTGGGTTAGGATACTTATTAATGACATGGAAGATGGTTACGAGTGTAGTGAGATATGCTAGTATGAAATGGGGGTGACGTTATTCACCATATATGTGGTTATGTGATGTTTCAGGGAAATAGGGGTGATATATCATTCATCATATGAGGTGACATAGGTTCTTAATTTTTTTGTGGTTTTAGGTTTCTGGTGATTTGCACTCACCATGGGAATGATGTTTTTATGTGTTTTTTGTATATATAACATGGACCATGGTGTTGTTCTGTCCAATTTATGGTGGTATCATTTATAGTTTATGTTGATTAGGTGTGATGGTTCTAACCATAATTTTAGGGGAATGATATGATATTGGTGGATTTGGTATTTTATGGGTGGTTTAGATCACTGATTTAGAGTCAAATTATTATCATGTATCTTGAATAGGTTGGGGCTGAGGGGTCAAGCTTGTTAAAGGATGGGTGTCCACCGCACCATGAGTTTCATTAAGCCATTGAGACTGAATCCATGAAAAGTATTAGGATGGGATGGTACTTATGATATGATATATATACATTCATTACGACATTTTTATAAACACATGATTTTTTATAGGTTTTGTTTTGCATATAACACTGTGTGATGTGAATGTTGTAGGATCATTCATTGTAAAAAAATGGCATGGAATATTTTGAAAACTGGTATGGCCCATCCATTTTGGTAGTTAATTATTTTTTATTGATAAAATATGTATATATTGGAAATTATTGAATGTATGTTAATTTTTTTTAGAAATTGAAATTCTCTGAATTGGATGTGAAGGTTGAGGGATCTTATAATATGAAAAATTATGTGGATTATTTTGAATACTAGTTTTCAAAAACTGTTTGAGAAGATAATTGTTTTTTAACAATTACATATTTAGAAAATGAATACCCTTATTAGATTCTCATTTGAACTCTTATTCAATATCTATAATATTTCTCCATCTACTATTAGTTTCCACTTACAGATGTCTGTAGAAGATGATAATATTTTTTTATATCATTTTCTATAAATCATACAATCTTTTTTATAGAGTTTGTGAAGGTTAAAGATAGGTCTTGATAAAGGGAGAGACTATTTAAAATCTCTTGGATATTTTTTTTAATAATTTTAGTTTTTTTAACTCAACCATTGAGGTCCCTTGGAAAAGGGCCTGCATAGTGAAAAATCAGTAAACACACTAAGAGAGTGCCCGGTTACATGTAATATGGTATATTTATGCCTTGAAAAACTATAAATTCCTTGTTTCTTCTCATATTATTGTATATTTATTTTCTCTATACTATCTGATTCATATTGAAGGATATATTCATTTAAGTTTCAATGTGGGTATAGTTAATTTGGTGAAAATTTTAAGAACATAATTCAACCATTTTGATTTATTGGGAAACACATACTTGGACAGAAATTATTATTCAAGATAGTAACATTTATGTTCTCTCCATTTTTTAGATGAATTATGTAGATCATTTTATAATGTTTCTACACTGGTCGTGTCCTAATAAAAAATATTTGTTATTAGAGAACCATAGTTAAATGGGGGAAATATGAGTGATGGAAATCTATAATTATTATTTACATAATAAATATTAGATAAAAAATTTACCAAAAGGCTATCAATACTTATGGAATTTTTAAGGGTGAACCAAAGACCTTGGATACAAAAATCAAAGATAAATATGATCTAATCTCAAAATATATTAATTCCACTATTTTTTAACTTGGTTCTAATGAGTTAAATCAAGTATAGAAATGTGGTATAACTCATGAAATGTGGAATACCATTTCAGTTTTTTATGAAGGAAATGATAATGTCAATCAACATAGGTTTAATAATTTAAATATCAAGTGTCATAGTATTAGAATGGTAGAATGAGAAATAATTGCACATTTAAATGGAACAATAACTAAAATTATAAATGATATAGCTTCCTTGGGAACTCCAGTGTCAGAACTAGACCAATATTTAAATTTCTTAGAATCATAAAATTGGAATTTAGGGGGATATTTGATTCTATAAGATAGTAAACTACTATCAAAGAACTGAAAATAAAGTATCTCATATAAACTATGAATATGTATTATGAAGAAATAGTGGGTAAAGTAGTTTAACACAAAATAATTAAAATGAATAATTTTCCTTGAAAGATACTACTTTTAAGGATGAGATGAAATATGAAGAGAAAATATTATCTCAATCATCCATTAAAGAAAAATAAATATTCTTATAATCCAATGGATAAAATTATTGGCCTTTATGTAAATGAAATAACCTTTTTAAAAAGATATGCAGATTCTATAAATCCTTTAACATGTATACATTATGAATGAAAGAAGTTATGACACCTCAAACATGAGTTCCCTCATCTTAAAGAGAGGAAGATGTCATAAAAGAGGTTTAATAAAAAATTGGATTACAGGAAAAGAAGAATAAGGAAATAAATGACACCTTGAATGATTATAAATATTCTAGTGGTAATCTAGGTTCTGATTCAAATGATGCAAAATTAAACCAAAAAACCACCATTTGATTTATGGGTCACAATTATGAGTGTCAACTTGTTTATTATTCTTCTACTGAATTGAATTTGAAAACTATTATTTAATAAACCTAATGAATATTTCTCAATTCTAGAAGATAATTTTGAACCAATCAATAAAAATAATAAAACATTTAATAAATATTATGACTTTTTCTATGAAATAAAGTTTATGTTTTTAAAAAACAAATTTAAATTATACTATAACCTCGATTCATTTAATTCTCTTTATGATGTAAATAATATTAATATAAACTAATTAATCTCTAAATTATAATACCAAAGTAATTTTGAAAAATATTTTCTAAAATTATAAAAATTCATTAATCAAATACTCAAAACAAATATTGAAAACAAAGAAAAACAAGTCACTAGATGTAATAAAGACAAACCTAAGCTACATAGAAATTACTATGTAAAAGGAAACAATAAAAACATGTATAACATTATCTATTGTCACCATCAAATCGAAAATCACTATTGTAAAACCCTATAATTTTCATCTTTAAATAAAATCCTTATTTACACCACTTTAATCCTTATTTTTTGGTTTATCCACAATTAGAATAATTCCGGATGGACTTGAGAAGATTTTGAAGGCTTAAGTGTGGTTTTTCAATACCTACTGCCAAAACAAGAGGAATTATTCCATAGCACACATGACCACAATTTAAAGGATTCTTGTATTCCATTTTGGTTATGACTACACCATGAGAGTACTATGGATTTGAGGTCACACCATATGGAATGAGGTTGTGATGTGGTGATGGTGTTTGATTTTGGTTACGACACAACATTTTTCATGGAAGGTGGTCTGAGTAGGTTGTGTCATGGTGGCTTGGACCATGCCACAAAACATTTCTACACATTAGTTAAAAATCGATATCTAATGCTCAATAATTGGGGGGAGTTGTGGATTTTAGGTACATGTTTTTGAATTTATTTAGGGAATACATTTTTTGGCTTTAAGAAGAACCTCCATTTTTTCTAATGAGCTTTAAACCAATGGAAACAAGCCTATTTATACAGGTCCTTCACTTATTTGAAGTAATATATTGTGGTTCCTAAATGTGATGCAAATAGAACTCCATGCTAGAGACTTTGAACCCACACCATAGTCTTTATACTTATGCCATAATAGGATGAAACACAGCCTGGTATAATGCTAATGTCTCTCTTTCTATGTCATTACAACTCATTTCCAGGATGAAACCCTCCACCCTAGGTTTTAGAATTATATTAAAGATCCTCTTATGTCATGGTGTCATTCCTTGCACCGTGGTGGTTCACACTCTATGTCTCAGCCACTTTTCCTACATTATGGTGGTGTTTTAAAACACACCTTCACACTGAATCCCCATGACTTATGACATGGAAACCCCTTAATGTTTTCTTGAAGCTCTTCATTCTCCTTTCTTAGATCGGGCATGAGTAACCCATTAAGGATAACCGATATCAAGTAATAATTATTTCTACCCTATGAATTGTATCTCATTCCCTTACTCTGTAACTAATGAAATGCCAGTTTTGTATTGGTACTAGGTGTACTTTTCATGTGATCATGTTCCAGTTGGTGTGCAAGCGTGGTTCAGGTGATGAAATCTTCGACGGATCATGATGTTGACATTGAAAACTGAGTGGTAGGAAGATCATTACCTTTTTTGGAAATATATATATGATGATGGAATTATATTTTTTAATTATTGAATTACCCATGCTTGGTATAAGTTCCATGTTGGTGTGTGAGTGGCTATGAGGCATGTTAGATTTCGGTCCTGTGATTATATGTGATTCATGATATTGGATCTTGAGGTTCCTTATTATTCCTTGCTACAACATGGATTAATTATTTCATAGCATAGTCTATGGAGCTATGTTGTAGGTATCTAGATGATCAGGTGGAGCCTTGAGGTTATGTGATGCAGTTAGAACTTCCTTAAAGGTGAGTGTTCTTATTCCTACAACTGGATGTGCATAAGTTACAGATTGGAAGTTACTAGTATGTGATTCTTATGGTCTTTTTTGATGGTTGATTGAAAGGATTATAGGACTAAGGATTGAATTGATATAATGTGTGGTGTTTCAGATGAAAAAAATTATCTAAATAGGGTGAACTTTGTTACATGTTGACATGGTGGAATACGTGGTGCTCTTGATAACAACTACTAGATGGATGGAGCGAGCTTGGTTTTCTTTGATGGATTTTCTTGTTTGACTTGTTGAACTTTATACTGATAATGTGCTAAAGTAGGTGGGTCCAGGGTTTGTGGAAGCTTCATTAGCGTACAATGACTCAAAACATCTATGTTTGTATGGACATTTTAGAATTTACTTATGTAATGATACACACTATTAAATATTAGGTGTATTTATATTAAGGATTCATTAGTAATGTTCTACAAAGTCTTATACTCATACCCTATTCAGAAATTTCATTGTTCTTGTATATTTCATGACCAAAGATCCAGTGAAGGGAAATGGATATGTGATGGATTGTTAAGTAGAGAACTTTATAGCTGGGAGCAGTCTGGGGTAGACTCCAGAGGACCACTGTTTAGCCTTTTGTTTTTTTATCTTAATTTATACATGAGTTTGGATTTACACTTTGGGAGACCATTTATCTGTATGATATGTATTCTATATTTAGTTTTCCACACGAAATTTTATTATTTATATATTATATTATTGATTATTATTTTTTACCTGACATGATATTGATGGGTTTTGTCTCCCCACTCACAGACATTGACCCCCGTTACTAGTCAGAAACCTCTTGTATACATGGAGACACTCATGAGGTCACGTGACACCCAGATTGGACTCCTGTGTTAATGTTAGGATGTTACAAATTGGTGTTAGTGCACCAAAATCACTAACATGTTTCGTCTATTTTATTTTATTGTGTGATATATTTTTTTTCTGTGAAATTATAATATATTCTTATTGGTATTAATTATATGAAATGAACATGTTTTTGTGTTGTATATATATATGATGATTGTGACAAACATGCAGGTAAATTGAATATTTTTAGTTCTAAGAGGGTAAAACTTAGGTTATGGTTAGAATATTAGGAGAAACTTTTGTAACCCCTTGGACTAGTTAGGATATATTTATGTTCCTAATATTTTTCATTTTGTAGAGATGCTACCTCAGAGATGTTTTTCGGGACTATCAACTATGGTGGCCTGGGATATTCCCATACCAACACCTATGGATTAAGATTATGTTCCCTAACATTCTCGTACGATAAGATATGTGATCCAAGACAAATATCCTATTAAATCGATACTTATTTGGATATTGACAATCCAAGGTGGTGTCACTCAAATGACTTTGCTTGAACGTGCCCAATATTTTCATCTTCAGCATCATCTGGAATTCCAGGGTGTTGGTAGACCATAATATATAAAGGATTGGATAGATTTTAGAAAGATTATTTCTAATATTCTATTGTATCTTGACAGTGGGGTGAGTTTTTTTGGTGGCCTTCGTATTTTAGAGACCCACTTGGAGATAGTGGACTGCAATGAGTGAGGATAAAATATGAGAGGGTCTTACTTGTGTAACATTTAAGGTGCTACTTATTGAGAAACAATTTCCTAACATGATTAAGCTATACCATTCCAAAGAGTTTGTAAAACTATGATAGGGTTTTATAGTTTTCAATTCTTACTCTTCTTTGTTTAAATAGTTACTTCACCAATCTAATTTTATAGTTGTAAATGAATTGTTGAAGACACAAAATTTCAGGATAGGCATTTAACTGGGGCTCGGACTTTTAGTTATGAGATTTGACCTGATTATATACTCATAGGTTCTTCACAAGGCCCTAAACATTAATAAGGGGATGGTGGAAGATAGGGAAATAGGCTTACTTCTGACCAAAATAATTCTAGTTACTGATATTTCTCTCATTACTATGGAATTGTTTTCTTGTGGTAGGAATAGAAAGATGGAACATGAGTAGCATAGTAGAAGTACTTCTTCAGTGTCCTCTATAAGTGATAATTATAAGAGCTTCTATAACCATGGGATAAGGGGGATTTATATCCATTCTTACAATAATCTATCCATAGAGTGCCACCAATGTGGAAATCATGATCATATTCAATTATTTTTACTCGAAGGTAGCTCATAGGGTTATATAGAGATCTTGGAAAGATAAGAACGTAGGTCCTTGATAGAGGATAAAAAATCCCCAGATGATAGTGACTTATGTATATGATCATGGAGATAAGATATGAAAAGTATATACAGTGGAACAACTTACAACAGATGATGGAGAGGTCCATCTATAATTTGAGATCTTGGTTTAATTACATCCTCCTCACCTACTAATTTTTTTGGTACTCGTTCTTCCCATTAATTTATATGTACATAGGTGGTTGTTGGACTTGACATACTAGTCAAGTTATCTTCTGAGTTATTATCAATTGATACACCATTAGGCACAAATGTCAACCATCTCCAATGATGCCTAGAGTGTCCAAGATTCATAATCATCTATGAAAATATATAGTAGTTCATAATTTTATTGATGATGACCTTTGATGTGATTCTCAACATAGACTGTCTTACTATCTTCAAAGCTCACACTAACTACTATCAGAGGCATGTTTCATTCACTTCATTAAAGGTGAAGGATTTATTGATTACTAGAGATTGGGAACTAGGAGTAGGTATAGTTGGACTAAACTAGTGTTAGATCATAATCATTAAAGCAAAAATCTTAGAATGAATCCCTCTATAGATTTAATGATAGCGCCCTCAACTTTTCCTCTAGTCATGGATCTCTATCAAGACATATTTTGGGATGACTTTTCAATACTCTCCCCTGATATTAGAGTTGATTTTGATATTGAAATCATGGTGGGTGTGTAACTAATTTTGATACCCCATCTCATATGGTGCCATATAAGCTGAAAGAAAACAAGATATAACTCAATTACATAGAGAATAATGGATTTATTAGGATAATTACTTCATTTTGGGGTACACCATTATTATTCATTAAGAAAAAATATGATTATATTTGCCTATATGTTAATCACTTGAATTTGAACCACATGACAGTGAAGAATCATTATCCATTTACCCTGATCATTAATCTTCATGATTAGTTATTGGGGTCCCAATAATTATCTGAGATATTTATTTGATTAATTTTTCACCAATTGTGAGTTAGAGAGTATGGAATTAGAAATACATATTCTTAGAGATGGTATGGGTGATATGAGTACTTATTAATGTCATTTTGTCTGAAGAATGTTCCTAAGTGTTCATATCACTCATTAACTAGATCTTTGACCCATATCTAGACTCATTCGTTTTAGTTTTTGTTAATGAAAACCTTTTCTTATTTACAAAACTAGAGTAGCATGTGAGAGTCCCCAATATAGTATTATGTATTCTTTGAGAACATTGGATTTTTGCCACACAATTGAAGTGTGGCTTGTGGGTATGAGAGGAGATATTTATTCAGTATGTGGTGTCTGAGAGAAGAATATTTGTGGATATAGAGAAGCTATAAGTAGTTATTTCATAGGGAACATCTCTAAAATGTGTTTCATATTATGATCATTCTAAGCTTAGTAGGATATTACCAATGGTTTATCTAGAAATTCCCCTAAATATCATCACACATGGAAACACTAAAAAATAATGGATTAATGTTCCAATGGTAATAATTATGTTAATAATATTTCCTCTACATTAATATAATGTGGATTATTGATCTATTAATGACAATCCCTAAGACATGGATTGGTTATTATGTTTACTATGACGCATCATGAATTGTTTTAGGAGTTGTGCTAATGTATAGAGAGAAGGTAGTGGCCTATGGATCTCACCAACTATAAACCCACAACTAAAACTACCCTACACATATATTAGGGTGGGAAGATAGGGTCCATTCTCTGAAGAGTTGGAAATACTATCTCATTTGTGATAGATGCATTTTTTTATGAACCACATGATTCCTCATAATAACTTCAATCATAGATAGATAAACCCAAGACAGAGGCATTGGGTTGATTATTTATAGATATTCAACATTGAGATGATGTATGTACCATGTAAGGGTAATGTCATTACAGATTCTATTATCCATAAGATGTAGGATAAGAATGTAATTGGTGAGAGGAAATTTGAGGGTTAGTGGAATTTTATGATAATATTGAATGAGTGATGGTTATATACATTATAGTACCAAGGGTTGAATGGTTTTTTCACCTTTGGTGATTGCATCCCCACTTTTAGATCATGTGAAGAATAGACATGAATCAGAACTAGAGTGTATTATCATTTGGGAATTGCTAGTTAGGGGTGACTTGATACCTAAATGGTCGATAGATGAAAACAATGTGATTTTGGTATAAGAGAGAGTAGTAGTACGTACTTCAATCAATAAGTATATGATGAGAGATTATTGTACATCTAGGTGGTTTGTACATATTAGTGGGACCAAGAAATACCAAAACTTCATGTGATAGTTCTGGTGTACAAGGTTAAAGAAGTCAATTTTTGGGTTCATCACCTTATGCCTTACCTATCAGAGGGTTAAGGGCAAGCACCAGTATCCAAGGGATTTTCTTGAGCCACTTCTTATACTCATGAGGAACTGGGAGTAAATCCTGATGGAATTTGTGTTGAGAATACCAAGAACCGTGAGAAGTCATGATGTTTTTTTCATGATTATTGATAGGATGATGAATATTTTCCACTTTTTACCAATCAAAGAGGCACATTTAGTGGAGGATCTGGAGAAGATCAATTTTTTTTGAGATCATATGCTTTCATGGAGTTTCCTTAAGAATTATATTGAATATAGACTCGTGTTTTAAATCACAGTTTCAATAGTGATTCCAAAAGTCTATAGGGAATCAGATGAGATTGATAACATCATACCATCCTCATAAATATGAACAATATAATCAAACTATACACATATTGGAGGATATGATTTGATATTGTGTCCTACATTTAAGTAGATCAAGGGGTGATTATCTATCATTGTTTGAGTTTTCATACAACAAAAGTTACCAATTTTTTATTCAAATGGATCATTATGAGGTTTTATACAGAAGACCATTTCATTCAATACTATGTTGGAATAAGGTGGGAGAGGTAGTTGTTCAAGGCATTAGTATGGTTTTGGATTCCTCCAACAGAGTGCAGATGATTCACAAGAGTTTGATCACTCATTTGAGAAGAAAAATATATTATATTGACTATAAGAGGGTACCTTTAGATTATATTGTTTGAAACTAGGTTTTCATGTGAAAGAATCATTAGTTAGGGTATTGATGTATAAGGAAGTATGGATAGATACAAGAGGATATATGGGAGAGTGAGGCTAACATTAAAACTCTGTGGCTTGAGCTACTTGAGAAGGAACTCTATAGATTCTTTTTGAGGATTATAATTCCTCAAAGGGGGATAATTTTTATACCATTTAATTATTTAACATTAAATAAAAAACCCATTTTAACAATTTATTCTCCTTGTTTTCGAGTTAATATATTCATGGGATAAAGAATAAGGAATTTTTTATGCATTTAAAGGATTATGGGAGTTTAAGAAATGTTAAATACTAAAATAGGATGTATTATACCATATCACACTAGACCAGACTACATAGGAGTCATTTATGATGTGGTGGGTTTGAATTCTTTATATGGGTGTTGTGGATCTAATACATAGTGTATCTAATGAAGTTATTCTCTGGAGATGGAGGCTAGTGGTTTCTATGCTAAAATCTTTTTCATGGAGGGTTGTTTGAGGAGGCAGTAACATGGTGGCTTGGACCACACAATAAAACCCTTATTAGTGTCATTTAAAAAGTTTTATCAATCCTCATTCATCAGGGGAGTTTGGTCTTTTATGGTTTAGTTTTTGAATTTATTCAAGGAATAATTTTTTTAATTTAAGAGGATCCCCAATGACTTCTTAATGAGTCTTAAATAAAATAGACAATACTATTTATACCTATCCTTCACCTTGTTGAAGTATGACCTTTGAGTGTTTCAAAATTCAAAATATATAACTCCATGATACAGTCTTTGAACCCACACTACAGTCTTTATCCTTAAACTGAAAAATATTGTAACAGATCTCAATCCTACACCACAGTCTCTCTCTATGTTATGGTAGATCATGTCAATTTCATAACCATCCTCCATGTTCCATATAATTTTCTTCTAGATCTCCCTTGTTCCATTTTGTTAGGACTTACACCATGGTTGTTATCACCCTTTTCCATAGTTGATTTTCTTATTCCATAGTAGTGGTTTCTAGAACACCCCCATGTTGCATCCGTCTATGTTGTTCCATAGAGAAACTTGTTTTTTTCAAAATATTGTCCTTATCCTTTCTTATACTAGGCATGATTACCCCCTTAACAATGATCAACTTGAAGTAAGAATTAGTTCAACCCTTAGAATGCTATCTCCTTGTCTTACTCTTGAACCCATGTCATATTGTTTTGGTACTAGTTATATATGTCTTTGATATGTGATCATGTTTTGGTTAGTGTGAAAGAGTGGTTTGGGACGTGACATCTTCGACAGACCTTGACACTGATGTTGAATACAATGAGTTAGGAGGTTCAATACCTTTTTGGGTCATATATATATATGATGTTTTCATGATACATTGTTTATGATTGAATGGAACATTCTTGATATGACTTTTATGTGGGTGTGTAAGTTACTATGGGTCATGATTGATTATGATCATGTGATTATGTGTGTCTCTGGATATTTGATCTTGATGTTCCTTACTAAGACTTGGATTGTTTTTCATGTTGCGTAGCATATGGAACTATGTTGTAGGTATTTAGATGATCAGGTGGAGCCTTCTATTTTGTTTTATATGGTTCAAATGTTTTCAATAGTGGATGTGGCTCTCCTTATAAAGAGATGTTTATAAGTTGCAGTTAACCGGCCTGGAATAGTAAAAATGTACTTAAAGTTGGGAATGGATTTCCCTGTATAGGTATGTGGATAAGTGACTAAATTTTATATTCTAGTATCAGATTCCTACATACTTATTCTATTAGTGATTAATGAATTAAGATGAACAAAGATCGAATTGATGGAATCTATGGTTTATTAGATAGAAAACACCATTTAGGTGGGGTGAGTGGTGTTACAGATCATCATGGTGGAACATATGACACTACTAATGAAAAACGTCATATGGGTGGTCTGAGAAACATTTCCTTGAGGTCAGAACTTTAATGACTTGTTGAAATCCTTATCAATAATGTGTCCTAATAGGTGCGGTTGAGGGTTTTTGGTATCTTGTTAAGATCATGTTGACTTGGTACACGTATGGTTGTTTGTTTATTTGGGAATTTACTTATGTCAGGGTATATACTATATTATATTATGTTCCTTTATATTAAGGATTCACTGGTGGTTTCCTAATGAGTGTTGTACACATACCATACTCAGGTATTTCAGAGTTCTTATAGATTTCATGAACAAAAATATAGTGAAGGGAAAGGGCCCTATAGTGGAATCTAAGTAGATGAGTGTAATGATGAATGCATACCAAATTAGTCTTTTGAGGACCTTGGTATACCTTTTTATTTTTTATCTTCATTTATACTCCAGTTTGGATTTCCACTTTGGAAGCCCATTTATATATATGAAATATATTCCATATTTAGTTTTCCGAACATATTCTAATTATGTTTACATTATATTATTGAATATTATTTGTTCCATGAAATTATACTATAGGTATAGTCTCCCCAATGGAATATATAGACCCTCACTTTTATTCTGTATCCTGTTATTTATTGGTATGTGTGCATGAGGTCATGTGGCACTCAGCTAAGACCTGATGGTTTGGGTTTTGATGTTATAATTATGAAAATGAATGTTATCTTAAATAAAAAAAATTATTGATAAAAATTCATTTATCTCAAAAAAATTATCTAAATTTATAGATATAAATTAAGGAAAGAATAATGAAATTGGGGTTCCCAAATCGTTAGATGATAACATTATTGGACCCAATAGTACTAGGTGTGAAAAAACAACTTTTTTTAATTTATTATAGTAGGAAAAATGTTAAAAAATAGAAATTATAAATGTTATATGTATCGTAGATACATCAGGGACTTGATTGGTGAATTCTCTATATTTCAATCAGTCTCAAAGGTAGATAGAGGATTTATCAATTTTGCTGGCAATGGTGAAGGTAAAATCATTAGTGTTGGTTCAGGTGGAGATCTAGATTTTGTAATTATCAATAAAGAACTATATGTGTAAGGGATAAAACATAATTTGATAAATATCAACCAATTTTGTGATAGTGGATCCTCATTTTATTTTTATAATAATGAAGGCTTTGTTTTTAATGATAATATTTTAAATTTTGATAACCTAAAACTGTAAATGTTAACACTTTATTTGTGTATTATTCTATTAAACAAAATTTTAAATTGTTTTTATTCTTAAATTAATGAATCTTAGATTTGTAATTGAAGGATTTAATTCTATAATGTCTTTTCATTAGGAAAATTATCTACGAAAAATTTGATTTTAGATTTGACGCAAATTAAATTGTACAACAAGAAGTTATATGATGGAAGACAAATGGGAAAGTATTGGAATTCCTATTTAAATCTAATCAAAGAGGTTGTATCTTGTTAACCTCTATAACATATTCAAAATCATTTTTAGTCCCTCTAGAACTACAATCCAAGTTCAAAATTAATTTTTTATATATTTTTGGGTTATTTTTCTTAATTTAATTGGGATTTTAATAAGACTTGAAAGTGAATCCTGTGATATTTTTAAAAATTTATGCAAGAAAGTGAAAAATGAAAAAAAAATTGTTTCTTTAAGAACTGACCATGGTGGAGTGTTTTAGAATCATGAAGTCAATTAATTTTTAAAAAACCTAACATTACATATACCTTATATTTACTTAATACACCTCAATGTAATACTGGTGTTTAAATGGAGAATATGACTTTTTAATAAATTCATAGGATAATGTTTTGTAAATATAGTACAGTCACTCATTTTTAGGATGAAGCTGGTAACATAGAATGATATGTCATCAATAGAGTTCTAATAAACACAATATTGAACAAAAACCCCAATGAGTTGGGAATAAAAAAACTAATTGGTGCTTACATTAATGTATTTGGATGTAAATTTTACATCATGAATACTAAAGAAAATCATGGTAAGATTGATCTAAAGTGTAATGAAATTTTTTCCTAAGTTATTATAATGTCCCAACTCTAATAACCTAGAGTTGGTGGTTATTTTACTACATCAGAAAAAAATACAAGGGATCACATCCCAAATGATCAAATAGTTCTAGAGTATTTGGGGACATGATACATACATTATTATCACATTATATATGAATAAATAAAATACAATATAAAAATTTATAGTGACATGTTTTTTATTTATCATTGTAAATCCCTAATATCATTTTTAAATCCATTCTTTGTATCCTAGGGAATGGAAAGCATAATAATGGTTGAGATCATATAATCAATCAAAGAAATCATAATGTAATAGCTATTACAGGGGAAAACATGAATAATATGGTAGAGATGAACAATAATCAAGTATAACATTTTACTTATATCTTAAAAGGGGACTAAATCCATGGATGAAATAGAAATATAAATAACCACATAGATAACAATAACTAGATTCATAATCAAAGAATGCATAATATCAAACATCATAATATTACCGTCAAGGCCATGTTCCAAGACATCATACATAAATAGGTAAGGCATACACCAAATTCTCAAACTATTTTTTCTCATGAGATACAATTATACATATAGAGTTATAACAGGTCTCACTCATCACATTTTAAGACTAATGAATTCCTCATATGAAAGGGGTGAATAACAATTCAATACATAATCAGCATAAAAGAACACATTAAAAATATATCATATAAAATGTAAATATTTTACCCAATCGATAAATATAACAATATGATCATAACCTATCCATAAAAATTAGATGGATGATAACATTAGAGTTTATTCCCATTAAATAATAATATTTATCTTATCACATTAACATAATGAAAATAATTTTTAATGATCACTGGAAAACATTATATGTAAAATATCCATATCATTTTGAAACAACTTATTTAAAATCTAATATTTTGTAGAATATTTTGGAAAATTTTAATTTGATAAAAACCATGAAAATATATAAAGGAATGATAAAAAAATAATAGTCACAATGATGGGAAAATTTATTCATGTGGTGAGTGTTAAAATAAATATTTCATTCACACCATCAGTAAAATGTTCCTTATTCAGAAAATGAAAAAAAGATTCATTTTAATCCATTTTATAAAATAAAAAACGAATAAAAATTACTTTAATACAAAATTATAGAACAATAAAATAATTCTTGATTAAATTTTAAATAAAATGTGGACATGGAAAAAAAAGATTTCTGAATGAATATAAAAATTTCTTTTACCTTAAAAACATTATTTTAGACTTTAGAGTACTTAAAGAGAATAAAATTAAATGAAAACGTATAATTTTAATAAACATACAAGGGAATAAAATATATATTGGGTTAAATATAGAGTTATTAAATAATACCCCCAATAGAAACTTGAACATAGACAATCTGTAATAATGGCGAGATTCTAAAATATATGCTAACCACTTTGGTAACTTTCGAGTCAGAACTCATAGTATTAAATAATTAATATTTTAAATTTAAATACCTGTAATGAATTATTATCCATGATATAACATGTCAAATTTTTATTATATACACCTCATAGACATAAATAGGTGCATAATATCAAACATGTATTAATGGAATGACGTTTAGATAAAGAAACCTTACCTCAGGCCGAACTTGCTTCATAAGTTATTTTAACCTCTTTTATAATGAATTTAAATTTATTATAATTAAAAAAAAATCACATACATACTTATAATATCATATATTATCCACTTATAGCATTTCAACACCCATTTATTAACAATTCTTTATTAAAATAGTAATTTTTGATTGTTAACTATTTAATTTTTCATATAAGTTCTAGTCTTGTAGTTTCAGTGCTTGCATATCGATCATGGTTCCATAATATACCGAATTTTAATCATGATATAAAATTAATATATCTTTTAATTAAATAAATATTTATAATCATCCAGGAAAGGAAGACATGGAAAATGAATCACATCAGTTTATGGAGGTGGTAGTACGCACGTATGCTCGAGCAACATTGTCATTTTTTAATGGTTATACAGTTAAGGTGTTAAATGATGTATTAAATTTTTGTAATAATAATTATTTAATAAATATAAAATATGATAATCAAATTCATATTTATAACCATCCATGTAAATATGTGATGAAAAATGAATTACACTGCTATAAGAAGTTGGTAGGTTGTATATACAAATGAATGATCATTTTTATTTTCCATTTGATCGAAAATAGGTGGAACATAGTATCCAAATAATCATAATAAAAACTTATTATATTTATTATACTATATGAATTTTTTTTTCTGGAAACACAATATGTAAATGAAGTAAATTAGTAAATAAACTTTGGAAGAGTCTATAAAGATGACATCCTCTTCTTTGAGAGACCACTTTTGGCTTACAACTTAATCCCTCTTATTATTGTATTTGGAGAATATAAAAATTAAATAGGTTGAATGGGGGAATATTTATTGGATTTTTACTAGTAATTGGATATGATAAAAGGCTAATTTTTTTTGAATAACTGAGTATAATAAGTTTCCACTTATAAGTGAGGACAATGACACACATGAAATTTCTTAAAATATTTTAATAATATAATGTCACTTTCATGTGAAAGTGACTCCAAATGTTCAATAATTAAAAGGAACAATAATATAATGTATAAATATCTTCAAGAAATAATTACTATACAATTTTATTTGGAATTATTACCCTTATCTCTTAGTTTAACCCCTGATAAAACCGTTTTAACTATAAACACCATCACAAAATTTTAATTGTTTCTACATTTGTTATAGAAAAAAATTAAATTGTCCATATTAAATTATAATAATTTTTATTATTATAAATATTTAATTCATTTCAAAATATTTAATTTCTACGAGTTTTATGAATTCACTTCAAAATAATTCTGCAAATGTAATGAAAACTATTTTTAGAAAATATCATTTTTAAGAATAAAATTGAATTTACTTTCATTACTTGTCTTGTAAAGACTATTTAAATATGATATTGAATATATATTCTTTATTTTATAACCAAAATTTTCTATCAATAGTTTTTCATTTAATTTTTCATGATAAAAAAACTTTTTTAAAAAAATAGTTTTTAGAAATATGTGTTTTTAGGCCCAAAACAGTATACCTGGTGAGTTGACTCAAAGTAATCACAAAGAAAACTTTTCAAAGAAAACACACATGCAATCAGTGTTTTCATGCACTGAGTCGGGGCCCATGCTTTGACTACCCCATGCCCGCCTTCCATAGGTTAGGGGCTGGCGACTAGCACCAAAGGTGTAAATCCCTAAGCTGGGAAGGCATTTCCTTTATGAAAGTAAACAATCACAATAGAGTATGAAAAAGGAAGTAAAAAACTAAGTTGATACTGCATACAAAAAGTAGTGATGAAAGTAAACGGGGCAAAAAAACAAGCCCAACAGTAAAGTACAGTTACAACAGAAAGAAAGTACAACTGAAAAAGGAACAACAGCTAAAAAGGGCAGCACCTGGAACATCCGCCGAGTATCCTACCTGAAGGGTAGGTACAGATGTCCACCTCAGCACTCCACGTCTATCGGTTCGCTCCGTGTACCGTCTCTCCATGTGATCCACCTATGGGTACCCTCCGGTCCTGGATCACTCTCTACCTCCATCAAAGCTGTCTCTCGTCTGCATCCAACAAAACAAGATGCAGGCATAGCCCGTGCAGGGGTGAGTATAACGATACTCAGTAAGGACCCTGAAACCCCCAAAGGTCTCCTAGAATCCACAAATGATAAAACAAAGAAGAAATATACAACCACGAAGTATCAACAAACCGTACATAGGTATATTCCCATACATAATCCTATGTTATCAATCTCAGTTCAGCTCCAACTCTTGAGCCTAAGCACAACCCAGTCCACACAGAAAAGTAAGTCAATCACATCGATGATAATGATTGAAAGTAAAGACCCATATCACACAGGTATACATCTTTCCTATAGCTATAGTGATTATCAGATGTAGTCAGTCATTCATCTAAGTTGTCGGACCCACCGAGGATACTAGACCAGCTAAGCTGTCAGACCCACAAAGGATACAAGACCAGCTACTCTGTCAGACCCACTCCGGATACAAGAACAGAAGTCAAACTGTCAGACCTACTTAGGATACAAGAACAGTAGTATTCTTTGTCGATCCCATAGAGTATTCTAGTACAT
Organism: Viscum album; assembly: GCA_963277665.1. Taxonomy (NCBI): domain Eukaryota; kingdom Viridiplantae; phylum Streptophyta; class Magnoliopsida; order Santalales; family Viscaceae; genus Viscum; species Viscum album. Next base: position 1,708,489,453 of record OY728148.1, read on the forward strand.
TATCCATAATCGTCGAACCCATGGAGGATTCCAGTACGGTAGTCGTCAGAGTCGCATCCAGCTCTAGGGTTCCCGCACATAGCACGCTCAATTCCGGGAGGATCTGCTCCTCGAGCCAAGTGTCAATACATAAAATATCACTATGTCCTAAGTTGATGTATCCCATAGTTCTGTCTCTTCAAAATAAACCCAACGTGACAGACAGCACGTCAATCAGACGCCAGGTGTCAGAGTTATTAGCTTTTCCATTCTTGGGGTCTGGTTAGAATTACGCTCGTTCCAAACCTGTCCATTTTCAACAGTCGTTCAAAACTCAATTAGAGTATCGCATAAGGACCGCCTCATCATGAGGATGCTAGTGTCATAGATGGTGCATCAATCAGAGATGCGGTCTAGAAGATATTTGTGTTTAAGCGAAACGGGCCTGGCCCATCAAGCCCTTTGGGCTAGCGGGTCGGCCCGACCCGATTCGGCGGGTCCAACCCGGCTAGCGGTCAGCCCAGCCTGGTGGTGCTTGTCCCACCTGCGGACCCGGCCTAACAGGTCCGACCCGATTGGGGGCTCGTCCCGGCCCGATGGGGCGCGACCCACCTGTGGACCCGGCTAGCATAGCGGGCCGGTTCGGTTCGTCCTGCGGCACCGAGTGGTGTTGCCTCTTCTGCTCGGCCAACCTTAGCCGACCAGTTCTATCAAGCACGAGTGGCCCACGGTTGCAGGCTTCAGTTCCTCTGCATGCGTCGCCAGACAGCACCACAGTTTCCTTAGCCCGACCGGTAGGCGGCCAGCCGGTTCTTCCACAGCGCGACACCATGGGGGTGTCGCGGTCCTCCTGACCGGCCTGTTCGGCTAGAAAGTGGCCCGTGGATGCGGGCCAAACCTGCTCCTCGTGGAACTTGTAGGTGTCGTGGTTCACCAACCTGGTCGGGTGTAGCCATCTAGTTCTTCAGCCCGATCGGCCCGCGGTTGTGGTTCATGGTTCTCCTCTATGCGGCCGGTGCACGGACACCACCTCCAGTCGCCACCGCCAAAACAATCAAGAACCTTCAGAGGGTCGTCGATCCGTGTTCATTCTGCCCACGTCGTCCACGTTAGAAGATAGTAGATGTACGAAGACATTCTAGAGGATTCAACGATAACATGATAATTTATTCACTTAAAATTATACAAAACCCCTACCAAGATTTGAAGATCATTGCACGTCGATGAGCCGCGGAAGACTAGCATCGCGGAGGTCAGGCGTTGCAGAAGACGGCGTCGCGTAGGACGGATATTGTTCCTTCAACATCATAGGAAAAAGGTCACTAGTCATTTGCGATGTTCTTCATGGGAGCTCTTCTTCATCAAGAGAATACTTCCTCGAGTTCTTCATTGGAGAAGTTGAATTCTCCCAAGCCTTTTCGAAAAAATATTTTCCTTGCCCCAAAAGAAATAATAGGCTCTCCAAAATTATAATGATACATTGAAATTCAAAATAAATCTAATATTTGAGAATCCAATTAAATAGTTGTTCATTAATGGAGAGTCTGTTGGTACTTTTATGAGAGGATGGTGGAATATGGAGGGTTTAACTACATTGTTGGGGCATTTCAAGACAGTTTAAAGGGGGAGTTTAGGGGTTATGTTCGTATGGACCCCAAAAAATTATTCTTCTATGGGAGGTTATGTGGGATGTGGGCCCCACCACCAACTCTTCCTCTGAGTAAATGACCACCCATTAACAATAAAATTGTGTACAAAAAAATTTTATTTAATTTATTATAAATCCCCTAAATATAATTTTCATCCTGCATAAAAAAAACTACTGTAAATGTCCCCTAAAGAAAATACCGGTGCTGCAAGTTCATCGGTGTCCTCAGATTTCAATTATGAGCACTGGTTCAAAATATAGAAAATCCCACACGTACATTTACTGAACGTGCCCAAAAAAATTCAGAAAATGATTCCGAGAACACCGGGACTCGAAATCAGGCGCCGTCAGAAACTATGGAGTCATAAAATTCCAAAGTATTAAGAAAAAAATTTCCTTTAAATTTAGGACTCTTTACATTACCCCCACCTCAGGGATTTACATCCCCATAAAGCTACAACATACACTAGGGAAACAAATTAGGGTACTGATCAAGCATCTAAGTCTCCCACTCACATGTTCTCTCCTGGAGGTTCTTGTGCTACCAGAAAATGTGCACTAGAGGAATCGACCATCCGCGTAGGACCTGCTCCTATCGATCCTCGATCTCCATCGGGACCTCCATGAATGTCTTCCCTTCATCAATGTCCAACTCCCCATGGTCAATAATGTTGGACGGGTCATGCAGATGTCTCCTCAGCTGAGATATGTGGAAGATGTCATGCACCCGGTGCAACTGAGGTGGAAGGGCCAGGCGGTAAGCCGCCTCCCCTACTCTATTGAGGACCTAGAAAGGTTTGATGAATCATGGAGATAACTTTCCACCCCGGAAAATTCTCCATAGACCTTGTCAAGGTGATACCCATAGAAAGACATGGTCACCATCCTCGAACTCTAGTGGTCTCCGTCTCCTCTCAGTATAGGACTTCTGTCTGCTCTGTGTAGTCTTCATCCACTCCTAGATGATCTGAACCTTCTCCATCGTATCCTGCACCATCTCTGGTTCTACAAGTGATTACTCCCCAGGGTCAGTCTAGCATGGAGGTGATCTGCAAGTTTGGTCATACAGTACCTCATATGGGGCCATCCCGATGGTGGAGTGGTAGCTGTTGCTGTTCGCAAACTCCACCAAGGGAAAGTGATCCTCCCGCCTTCGACCAAAGTTGAGGAACCATGTACGGAGCATGTCCTCAAGAGTCTGAATGGTCCTCTTAGTCTGAACATCCATCTGAGGATGGAAAGCGGTGCTCAAGCGATGTTGTGTCCCAATAGCCTCCTGTAATCCCTTCCATTGTCGGGAAGTGAAACGATCATCTCGATCAGAGGCGATAGTTGAAGGCAAACCATGAATTCGTAAAATCTTCTGAATGTAGAGGAGTCCCAAACCCTCTACTGAGTCCTGCTCTCTAATCGGTAGGAAGTGGGCCGACATGGAGAGTCGTTCTATGATCACCCAGATAGAGTCATGTCCTCTAGATGTACGTGGAATTCCCATCACAAAATCCATAGATATCTCATCCCACTTCAACTCTAGGACCTCTAAGGGCAGAACCAAGCCTACTGGAACCTGGTGCTATGCCTTCACTTGTTGACAAGTGAGGCATCATGAGACAAACTCTACTACAACTTTCTTCAGACCTGGCCACCAGTGCTGTCGTCTTGGGTCCTGATACATCTTCACCACTTCTAGATGTACCGCTAGAGGGGAAGTGAGAAACTCCCTCAGTACTTCCTCCTGCAATGCAACGGGTACCATGGTACATCCAATGAATTGGATGAAGTACTCCCCACCTTCATAAAACCCATCAGGTGCCTACCCTGAGAATATCTGATCACGTCACGCCTCACAGTAAACATCCATAGGCTACACCTCTCTGAATTGTTGAAGTAGTGGAGGAGTGAATGTGAGGGACTGCAGAAAGGCTTCTCCATCTCTATCCACAACGGATATCTACAACGCGTCCAACTACTCCGTCTCCTCTCCTAGAAACTGAATTTATGATCTCCTACCGAGAGAATATGTTACAACGTTCCCCTTCCTAGGAGTATAGACTATCTTGAATTAATATTCTTAGAGGAACTTGATCCATCGTCGTTGTCTTAGGTCCATGTCCTTCTGTGAGAAGATGTACATGTGAATCTGGTGGTCAAAGAAAACTATAAAGTGCTCACCCATCAGATATTACCGCCACATCATTAAGGCAAAGACCCCTGCTGATAACTCCAGGTCATGGGTAGTGTATTTCTGATTGTGTTGTCTCAACTTCTGTGAACTATACGGGATCATTTCTCGCTCCTGCATCAAGACACACTTGAGTCTGGTCCCTGATGTGTCATAGTAAACGATGTACCCAACTCCCTCCTCTGGTAGCCTCAAGATGGGAACACTATTCACTCTCTACCTCAGCTCCTGAAAGCTCTACTGGTATCTCTCTGACCACATGATGTGTTTCCCCTTCTATGTCAATGGTGAAAGAGGTGCTGCAACTCTGGAGAATTATGGCACAAATCTCCGATAGTTCCTAGTCAGACCTAGAAAACTCTACACCTCTGTCACGCTCCTAGGTGGCTCCAAAGAAAGTACTGCCCCAATCTTCACTGGATCCACTACAACTTCAGCCTCCGAAATGTCATGTCCTAGAATGTGACCTCTTGAATCTAGAATGGGCACTTTGAGAGCTTACCATAATGCTAGTGCTCTTGGAGTGTATCTAGTACAACCCAAAAGTGGTTGGCATGCTCCTCCTCAGTAGTTGAGTAAATCTGTATGTCTTCAATGAAGACTAAGACAAATCGATCGAGGTAAGGCTGTAAGATCCTGTTCATGAGACTCTTGAACACTAATGGTGTGTTTGTTACTCCGATGGGCATAACCAAAAACTCGTAGTGGCCATACCGACACCTGAAGGTCATCTTCTGCACATCCTCGTCTCAAACTCTAAGCTACTAATAGCCTGATCTGAGGTCTATCATCGAGAACCATTGTGCTCTGTTGAGCTGATCAAAGAGATTTTCAATCCTCAGGAGTGGGTACTTGTTCTTCACGGTCACCTGATTCAGACGATGGTAGCCGCCACATAGTCGCAAGCTCCCATACGCATTCTTGGTGAACAAAATTGGAGAAGACCAAGGTTAAACACTAGGTTGGATAAATCCATTCCCTTGCAAGTCCTCCAACTGTACCCGCAGCTCACAGAGCTCAACAGGAGCCATCCGATTTACTGGAGTAGATATCGGTGTTGTCCTAGGGTACCGATCAATATTGAATTCTTCCTCTCTGCGAGGATGTAGTATTGGATGTCATCAGCTAAAACATCCATGTACTGATCCACCACAATAGGAAAGCTCAGACTCCACACATCAACCGCTCCTAGGATGAGACTAGCCAACTAATGTGTGATTGGCTATCCTCTCCTCTATGTAAGTCCATCCTGCACTGAAAAGGCTCCCTTATCACTGGTGAAGGTGAACATGGTCCCATATGTGCGGACACACCACACTTTGTGCCTAATATAGTCGATATGAGCATGGACTATAGATAAAAAATCCATACCCAAGATGACGTCATAAGGCCTCGATGCCGCTACAATAAGATCCCAGCCGAAGCTCTCACTTCCTATAGTAATCTCGCACAACTGGCGCTAGTGTGTAATCATCGAGTTTGATCTTGTAGGAGTATTTAGTCGTAATGATTGATCCAACGACTCCGTTGAAATCTCCAAGCTTTAAACGAGGGCATCAACAATAAAAGAATGACTTGCACTAGTGTCTATAAGTACTGCATCAAGGGCGGAGTAGACACAGATATTATCTCGAATCATCTCATGTGCATCATGGTCATCAGCCTTGACTGACTAGAGCTGATCCCACCTCTGTCTTCCAGATCTCTGTGGTCGGTGTGGACCTCCTGGTGGTGGTCGTTGAAGAGCCTGAAAACGTCGTCCACCACCCGCTGCTTGGCCAGATCCTCTACCTTGTCCGCCTGCTCCCAGTGGACCACCATGGTAAGACCTATGCCTCTGCCTGGGAGGTCCCTCTACCATATGCTTCTCATTTTCATGGTGGTTTGGGCAGTCTTGATCCATGTGACTCTTCCCAGCGCATGAATAACACTGCTTTCTCCTCGTATAGTTGACTATGTTTCCTGTGCCCCGCACAAACAAACCTGTATGATGAGATCTCCCTTCTGATGGACTGGTCCGCTAGGACCTTTGCGACATCTGTCTACTATTGGCTGCAGAAGACTCTGTGGTTTGTCACCCTGTGGTGGGTCTCACTGCTGGTGACTGCTCAACAAGAAAACTCTACACTATAAGGGCTCGCTCCAGCACCCCTACCTTTGTCGGGATGTTGAGGGGAATCGTCGAATCCTTGATCTCATGCATGAGTAGCTGCTTGAATGTCCGGGCCCTAAAGTACGGGCCACACACCTTATCTATGGAGTAGCGTGAGAGGTCGGTGAACCTCACTGAGTACTGAGCTACTATAATTCTGCCCTGCTGCAGATGTTGTAACTCCTAAAACCGCACCGCATGTAGGGTGGCTGGAACAAACTCCGAGCGGAAGAGACTCTCGAATTCTGTCTATAGTAAGGATGCCTCTTCATGCACATGGAGCATCAGGCTCTACCATCTAACTATTGAATTGGAAATGAAGGGTTCTATATTTGAAGATACCCTTGTTAAAAATCCACATCATATAAAGGGATAATAGAACTTCCTTTGAAAAGGGGAAGTGGAAAACATATTGGTTACATGAAATATCACATAATCATGTTTCTATATAAGGATAAAATCAGTGGCAAGTGAAAATATATAAATGGAGGACAAATATAATGTCCAAATAGTAATAGAGAGTGATAGAGAACATAGTCTTGATAAATTTAATGACTAAAAAACCATAAATCCATGAGGGGGAATATACCATCAATTCATCAAAAATGATTTTAAGAAGATAAAAATTCATTTTCAATATCCTATTCCATGATTTGTGGAATTATTTTACAATGTAATAAAAAATTACATAATTTCATCAAAATACATAAATGAAATTTTATCAAATTCTTATGTGTTTCAATTAGTTTCTACCACTTTTAATACTATATTTAGTGATGAATGAAAAATATTAAAATTTTCAGGCATGGGACACTAAAATCTACATTTAATGGATCAAAAGTTAAATAAAAGAAGAAATTTTTTCACAAATCTAGAAAAATTATTATAATAAGTTAATATTCTTTAAATATGAAATGAACTTCTTGTGAAGACGTAATACATTAATTTATAAACCCTTGATAATAGCACCCATATAAATAATACAATACATTAAAAATTAAATTATAATACCACTAGTTTAGTATATAATATTTTATGCTTTATCTAATAATTTCAAAATTCTCAATACTAATTAAACCCCAATAATTTGTATAATTTTAAATCTGGACATAGTTACAACAACCATGTTTTTAATAGTTGAATAAATTCCAATATTAATAGAAATTTATTGATATATATTATAACAAGATTTCCACTATGTGTCTTAATTGAAAATTATTTTCCAAGAGTTTAAATTCATAATTTGATAACCATGAAAAATATAAAAGAGTCTGTAGATATTGAATCAGTCAAAGCATGAGTTTAGGGTCAAATTACATGTTATCGCAACTTAATGGATTTCAATATCAATTATAGTAATGGTAAAATCTTGGCATTTCTCCCATATATTTTCTGAGTTAAATTCCCTTGATTCTAGTGGAATTAATTTTTTAGTTCCACATATTCTTATAGTTGAAACCCCAGATATTGGAGGATTCTTTATTTCCCTTTCATTTACATGCCTCATGGCCTTTCTATACCCACTTAAAGAAAACCCACTTTCCCTTAAATAAAGTACTATCTTGTTTCTTTATATAATTATCAAATATAAAAATTTACATCAATTTTTTATTTTCATTGACATAATTTCATTTTTCTTTGTACTAGTTATCCTTATATTCCCTTGTTTTCCTTTGAAAATATGTGACTTAGAGAATTGTTTCTCCCTCCTTTTGAAACTTGATACAATATGATCATTTGAGGAAAGCATTTGAGACAAAAGACTCCTTCATAGGCTTCTATTAATTATATAAAATAAATGGCCCATATTATTTTCTAGATTACATATAAAGTCAATAACATGCCTTACTAATACTTTAAATTTATCCACTTACTTAGCAACATGTTCTTTTTACACGCACCTTAGAGTGATGAATATAATTCCTATATCAACCTGTTTCTTATGAGAAAATTTTTTTTTTCAAATAAGATATCCTTAAATATCTTTTGTTGCATTATATATGTATCCTCCTACTCATTTTTATTTTGAATCTAATTCAATCAATGATAAACATGTTCTTTTAAAAAATACACTTCTATAATGATCATATATCTTTCATTACCTCTAAAAGATAAAAATATCTTTTCAAGGGACATGATATATTATTGGTGTATCAATGGATTATTGGTTACATTAAAGGATGAATATTTTTACCACATAATGTTATCCAAAATCATTGAATCATGTTGTAAAGTAATATGTTCTTCCATATGGGAAGGGTCATTGTTTATAACCAGATTCAAATGTCTTAATATAGTCAAAATCTACTCTGTTCTATCACTAGTCGAGTTGAATTTATCCTGAGGAAAATCACTACAATGATTATGGGTGTTGAATTTTTTTATTCCACCCATTAGGATATTTTTCTAAATAATTAAATGCACTGGATTGGATCATAATGTTTTAAATCATAATGTGTTATTCCAAATATGGTGTAACACCTAACATAAATTTTAAATTTTCGCATAGATAATCTTAAAATCGTAGTGTATAATTCCCCTGGTAGTGTCTATCCAGGTGTGCAGTCTTAGACACACTAATCATACAATAGTAAAAATTGATATAATACTCAATCCACCCCTCATAGAGTTATTACTCCTAGTTGCATATATACCACAACCACAGCCACTACACAATATCTAGTTAGGAATTAATTTCCTATTAAAACCATAAAATCACTACCTTTCCAAATTGTTATGATATTATCCTATATGCATAATTATCCACAGAGTTTTTCATAGTTTTTCCCCTAATATAAGAAATCCTAAATTTAGTTCCCAATGTTACACTAAAATTTCTTAATACTAAATTTGAATACTCAAATCAATTAAAACTATGTCAATGGTTATTTTACTATGTATACACAAAATATAAGGGATAAAATATTAGTGAATCAAATAGTTTAGTTGTATTGGGAGACTGGATACATACACGATTATCACATTACATCTAAAAATAAGAAATAAAACTTAAAAATTTTAGTGATAACATTATTATTTATTAAATTAAATTATTAAAATAATTTATCGATCCCTTTTTGGTTTCCCTAGAAATGTAAAACATAATTAAGGGTGTAATTAGATGCTAAATATGGGAATGTGTACACCAAAATCTATCAAAGGATAAAACACATGATAATGAGACTGATACAAAATAATCAAATATTACATATAAATTAAATCATAAAAGGGGACTAAATCCATGGATGATATGGGAAAATAAATAATCACGTGGATAAGAGTAACTAGTTTCAAAATAAAAAAATACATATTGACGGAAATCATAATCTTACCAGGAAAGTCTTGTTCGATGACATTACACATAAATTGGAAAGGTGTGTACTAAATATTCAAAATTGTTTTTCTCATGAGACCTACGAATGCATCAAGAGGTTATTATGGGACCTTCCCCTCACATAATATTTTTAATCATCATATGAAATAGGTGAACACAAATTCTACACATAATAAATATAAAGATTCATATTGAAAAGACTAATATTTGATGTTAAAAAAATTTCTCCAATTAATAAATATAAAAATATGATAAAAGACATCTAGAAAAATAAGGTGGATGGTAAAAGTATAGTATATCCATATTAAATCATAATATTTATCAATGGATGTTGACATATAAGAAAATAATATATATAGATAAATAGAATATTTCATAAGGATAATAACCTTTTCATTTTGAAACAACATTTTAAAAAAAATCTAAAATATTAAAAAAAAATCATTAAAAAAAACATAAAAATTATAATGGAATCTTCAAGGTTAATATTAGTCACCACATTATGAAAATTCATTTTTGTGGTAGGTGTTTAAAAAAATATTATATTCCAACCTTAAGTAAAAAGTTTCTCATTAAGAAAATAACAAGAAAAACCATATTAAATCTTTTAATAAAAGTAAAAACCGGGTTAAATGACATTAATAAATTATTTTAGAATAATAAAAACATTATTGAAAAATATTTAAAGAAAATATAGACATTTAAGAAAAATATTCCTGGTTGAATAGAAAAACAAAGTTGGTTTTCCATAAAATCTTAATTTTATATGTTATAGTACTTAGAAAGAGGAAAATGAATGGAAAAAATATCAATGTAAAAAAACTAGAGGAGGAAAAAATAGATGTATTTTAAGAAATAATTATCATCTAATTCCACAAAAAAACATGAATATAAAAAATTATGAAAAAGGATGAGATAGTAAAATAAACCCATACCACTTTGGAAAATTTCAAATTAGAACCCCGTGGATGGAATAATTTGAATTATAACATTAAATATCATTAATTAAGAAGGATATATGATATAAGATGTCAAATCAGAGGTATTTACATCTTATAAACATAAATTGGTGCATAACACCAAACATTTTCCACGAAACTGTATCGAGAGGAAGAACCATTACCTCAAGTCCAACATTCTTCATAAGTACTTTTAAACTCTTTTATAAAAAATTCAATTTATTATAATTGTATAAAAAAACCATAAACATATTTTTAATAGCATGTATGATATACATATAATATTTCAACAACATTTTACTCATAATTATTTCTAAAAATCTTCATTTCAGAGTGTTAGCTGTTTCTTTTTTCAATTATGTTTTGTTCCAATAGTTTTAGTCATTTAATAATTATCATGTTTATAAAATCTCTATTATTTTAATCATGATATATAATATCATATATAACCATTATATACATATTTATAATCATCCATGAAATAAGAATATGAAAAATTAATAACATTGATTTGGGGAGGTGGTATTCTACACATACAAGTTAAATGATATCCTATAATTTCATAATAAAAATGATTTCATAAATATCATATATATTCACTAGTTACATATTTATAACTATCCAAGTAAAGTGGCGATAAAAAATTAATTATACCACTATGTTGAGACAATGGGTCGAATGTATGTACAAGTGATGTTTTCATTTTCCATAGGATTGAATGGTTCTAGAAAATGGTTTCTCTATAATCATAATAAAATATAAGTATTTTTATGATACTAGATTCATTATTTTAAGATGGATACAATATATTTATATTAATTATAATAATAAATATTCTTTTAAATATTTGTTAAAGAGGATTACGATTTCTTTGAGAGATTGTCCTTAGCTTACACGTTTAGCCTTATTATGATGGTCTAAAGAGAATTGCATATGATCTAGGATGAAGGGAAGGAATCTATAAATGTCTTGGAGAAAGTATTTTTAGAGACATGAGGATTGAATTATGTAAATAATAGAGTAGAAGTGGTTCTCTCTTATATGTGAGGGGTCGGGCACACATAGAATTACATAAAATATTTCAATAATATATGGTTTCTTTTATGTGTAAGTGGATCCAAATGAAAATTTATTCATATTTTGGGTAATATAACGCCAAAATATATTCATTAAATAGTAATTATATGTGTTTTTCTAAAATTATTACCTTTATCTCTTAGTTTGACTCCCATTGAATATGTTTTAACCATAATCATGGAAACAAAATTTTAGCGTTTTCATAGTCCTTATGAAAAAAATTAAGTTAACCTTATTAAATTATATTATATATTATAATTCCAAGTTTTTAATCCATTTTAAAATATTAATAATTAATAATTTCAATAAATTCTCTATAAAATAATTTTTCAAAATAAAACAATAAATGTTTATAAAAATTCTTTTTAAGAATAAAAATAAATTAACTCTCATTTCTTACATTGTAAAAACTATTAGATTAATATTAAACTACATTATTGAATAATAATTCTATAAATTTCCTTTAAATTATCAATCAATATATATTAATTTAATTTATTAATATAAAAACACATTGCGTATATAAAAATAGTTTTTTAGAAAAATGTGTTTTTAAGCATGAAAATAAACTTTTACCAAAATTATATATAATGATGATTCAAATATAATTAATTATATTTTTTATAATTAATAATAACCATTATTAATATAATATAAAATTAAAGAAATAATGGTACTTTTAAATTAGTTATTTTAATGAAAATAAATTTATGTTTTACAAAAATCAGTGTTATTCACTATTCACTAAAAAGAAATCTTTTTAGAAAATTCCAAAAAATTCCCAACAAGACAATATTGATATGATTATTTAAAAATTATTTTAATATCCTAAAATAAAATTTATAATATTTTTATAAATTAATTATAATTTATATATATATAATCTAATTTTGTTTTGAAGAAAACATATCTATGAAGCATAAAATATATTTTTTAAAAATTGAGTACATATTTTTTCTGAATTTATCAATACATTTTAATTAAAAAACCATTATACATATTTTTCATAAATTTTTTATTCCTATTCATACTGCTTATTGAACATCTTTGTTATGACAATCACATATACATTATATTTTTATAGTATATCATAGTTTACAAAAAGATATGTGTTATGTGATATACAAGATATCAAGAATAATATACTTTTAAGAATTTTTTTGGGTGTTACATTCCCCTATTAAAACAATAGCATCATTTATAATTTTATCTTGGTAATATGAGGTTCAATATTTTAAAATAATTTTTCTGAAAACCAAATCATTCAAAAGGAAAATAAAAATTCCTTTGAAAATGGAAAGTCAAAACATAAAGGTTTCATAAAATAAAACATAACCAGGTTCCTAGATGTGGTGAACATTAATGTTAGGTGAAATTATAGACATGTAATTGAAATATAATGTCCAAATATTAATTGTGAACAATAGATAACATAAAAATAATAAATTTAATGACCACAAAACCATAAATTAGTCACAGGTGAAAAGACTATGAATTCATTTGAAATGATTATAAGAATAAAAACATTTATATATTAAAGATCTTATTCCTATATTCAATGAATTATTCTACCATGAAATATAATAAAATATACTTACATTATTTATTCAATTCCACAAACAAGATTTCATAATTTGGTTATGTGTTTCAATTAGCTTTCACCATTTTTAATCCCATATTCCAATGACGATTAATCAATATCAAATTTTAAACCATGAAGTTATAAAATCAACCTTTAATGGATTATAAGATACATAAAATAAGTATAATTTATTTAACAGGTTTAAAAAATGAATAGAAAAATTTATGATTATAATCAATATAAAAACCCTTCTTCTGAAGGAGTAATACATTAATTCATAAATCATTAATTATAACACCCATGAAATTTATATAATATATTACCATTTAAATTATAATACCACTAGTTTATCACCGACTATTATTTATTCCAATATTAATTTCTACATCCTTAAAAACTTATTTAACTCAAAAATCAAGATTATTTCAAATCTAAACATAGGTATAACAACCTTGTTTGTAAAAAGGGAATAGCGTTCCATCTTAACAGATATTTCTTGATATATAGTATAACTATATTCCTAATAAGTGTAGTGTTATAAATTCTTCCCCCATAGTGTCAAGTGATGATTCAATAACCATGAATAATATTAAACAGTGAGTATATGTGAAATAAAATAAATTATTAGTTTATGATCAATATACTTTTTACCAAAACATCATGGATTTCAACTTTAGCTATAGTAATTTCATAAGCATTTCTTTTCCCCCTTATCCTTTTCTAAGTAAAATTATCCTAGTTCTTATGGAATCAATTTATATAGTTTCAAAATATCCTTACAGTTGAAACAATTGGCATTGGAGGCATCTTTCTTTCCCTATCATTCACGTTCTTGATGGAATTTCTCTCTACACATGAGAAAAACTACCTTTCACTTCAAGAAAGTACCATGGTGTTTCTTTATACAAGTATCACATATTGGATGTTACATCCTTCCCTTATTTTCCTTAACCTCTTTTTATTTTTCTTTTCTCTCTATTTTCCTCTTTGTTTATTCATTTATTTTGAAAATAGATCACTTTTAGAATTTTTTTCTTCATCCTGATATCACTTGATACAATATCATCATTCGATGAAAACATTTTAGAGACTAATTACATTCTACGGATTGGATTAAAAACATAAAATAAATCGTAAATATTACTTTTTATATTATGTATATGTTTCATAGAATGCCTTAAAAATACTAAAAAAAATTCCTCATACTTAGAAACACTTTCTCCTTCCTTATATATTAGATTGATGAATTACATTTTCAAATCTTCACGTTTTTCTTGATGATTATGATTTTTAAATAATTTTTGGTTAAAATTATTCCATTTCATTCTATTTATACCATCCAACTACTTTGTATTTAGAATCATTGAACCCCATTGGTCATCATCTTCCATGAAACAATAAACTACAAGAAGAACAATCTTCCTTTCATTACTTCTCAAATCCAAAAATATATTTTCAAATGACTTGATCCACTATTCATATAAGTACTTGGAAATAAACATTACATTGTCTAGTAAATTCTTTTATAATTAACTTATTTACATTGCCAAAGATCTCTTCAGTTTATATTTTTATAAAATTAGGACATAATTCATACATATCAACCCATTACCATATGATGTGGACACTACTAAAACAATATCCATTTTATAATAATATAAAATCTTTTAATAAAATCATGAAATCATTTCCTGAAAATTCTTCAAAACATTCATCTTGGATTCTCCTTTTCTCTTAACCATACATAGACCCTGTGAAAAGAAATTTATAATATGGGGTGAGAAAAAAAATCTCTATGAGGAATATAAAAAGAAGGATAGAAATTTTTAGTACCTGAATGCTTATAAACATATGAAATCATCTTCACATAGATGTACTTATGAGCCAATATGTATCATATAATTACTTTTTGAAAACATTATACTTCCCTATAACATAAATAAACCCAAAAATAACTTGGGTCATTGCATACATAAGATTGTAACAATCATGGATACCATATAATTAGTAACCCTCGTGACTACATTACATTGTAACCCTCAGGGATTCCTTACAATGTAACCCTCATAGCTACCTTATGGTGTGACCATCGTAGTTATAGTTGGAGTAACCATACAGACAAACACCAACATAAACAAACCCAATTAATTGGAGGGAGATATATGTCCCAACCATCATTATAAACATTTCCAAATAACCCAAAAATATTCATAAAACAATAATACTTACATTATTTAAATCAATCTCTTTATAAAGAGAAAAGAAATTAAAAGAAAATATTAAATGAAATATACCTTAAAAATATCATATATTTGAAGTGAGAAATGAAAAAAAAGAAAGGAATGTGTGTGTGCACTATAAATCCACCTAATGAAATTTAATATGAACAAAATTCAATGCACACATAATCTTAGTACCACTTAATTAATGAAGTTGAAGGTTACCCTAAAGAATAGAAATTGGGATAAGAATTAAATTACCTCGGGTTCATATAACATCAAATGTATTTATACCTATGGTATAAATGTTAAAATAGAATTATTAATATTTTAAAGAAACATATTTATTTTTATAAAACCTGATATGATCATTTTATAACATAATTCCACCTAATTATTAGTTATATTTTCTTATTTTCAATAATTGGGTGCGTTCATTAGATGATTTCCATGGTCAGCTTGTAATTTATTTTGTTGTTGAATCAAGGTGAAACTCCGGAAGTATAATGAAAGGGTATATACATGTTTCCAAAATATTAAATTATACTATATATCAATTTGTTTCATATGTGAGGATGATTCATTTGACATGATATTATTGATATTCTTATAGATCATTTTGGTGGTTCTTTGATAATCATGGACTAGTTTATTTATATAATTAAATATTATGAATATTTGATAATTATAAAACATAAAAAAGAGGTTATATCATACACTATAAAACCTGTTTGAACAATTAGAATGGTTTTATGACCATCCATGATGGTGGTAATGGAAATTAAAAACACATCATCCCCGATGTCCGAAATTCAACACATCATGAATGATGTTTTTATTTTTAGAATAAAAGGGAGAGGAGAAAAAGTATGATGATGAATTATTATTATAAACAAGATAAAATAATATTATATATTAGATAATAATGTTTTCAAGCCTCTTGGATAAAGGGGTATTAATAAAATATAATAAAATAAAAGGAATTGAAAATAAAATAAAATAAAATGAAAGAGGATTTTTTACCTCTTCAATTATCCTCATTAAGAACCAACTTAAGGCCTTTGGTTTTGGCCTTTTTGTGATACCATTAGGTCTTGGACATGGTAAAAAATATTGAGAATATATTTGAGCATATTGGAACTAGTTCCATGTCTTTGAGTTGTGAGGACGGGGGGGTTTAGGGGTGGTATTTATAGTGGAGGAGAGGGGTTTTTTATTGTTATTTTATTCATTAGTTTATTAATTTGGATAAATACTAAGAATAGTTTGATAATTTTCATAAAATTTATTAAAATAATCAAGGGAACTTATAGATTATGTTTTTTACATCATTCATGTTGTCATGACCCATCCCCCGGGGCCCATGCCTTGACTACCCCAAGCCCACCTTCCATAGGACAGGGGATGGAGACTAGTACCGAAAGGTATATTCCCTAAAACCGAGAATGCATTGCCTTTATAACCTATAAACACACAAAACCAAGCACACAATAATATTCAAACACAAGTAAACAGTATAGTAAAAAGTGTGTGTAATGTAAGAAAAGGGGCCAGAATACAAGCCCAACTGGAAAGTACAAGAAAACTGAAATGTACAATTAAACTGAAATAGATCCTCTGAACTCCCTCCATGGACCCTACCTAAAGGGTAAGTACAACTCTCAAAAAGTTGTCTCTGCGGTACGTGTTGACTAATGTCCACCTCTGAGCTACCTCGAGTCGTGGTACTCTTGTCCCCAGTCACCATTGTCTGTCGTCTGCACCAAACACAACAATTTGTGGGCATAGCCTGTGCAGGGGTGAGTATAATGACACTCAGTAGGGACCCCGGGACCCTCAAAGGTATCACAAAACCCACAAAGGATACCAAAAAAGCATGAAAACATCAGGAAACCCTACTTAGGTATATTCCCATACATATACCTAACATATCAAGTATTCTCATCTCATTCATTAGGAATCACAAGGCTCAGATCTTACCCAATGTTCAACTATTTCACGTAAGAAAGAATACCATGAAGGTGACACTATAAGGGTAACTACCACAAAGGTAACACCACATAGAAGAATACCACTAATGTATCACCATGAAGGTAAGGACTCATCTCACACCATGTATAACTTTGGTATTGTAGAAAAGACATTTAGATGTAACTACTGAATCATCTTACTCTGTTAAAAGGAAGACCCATGTAGGATCCTAAATCATGTGATCCACATAGGATCCTAATATAGCAGACCCACATAGGATCCTAGGGTAGTCCCATGTGGATTCCTAGAGCAGATATAGGTGAGACTCTGAAACACAGACCCACTTAGGATCCCAAAGAATAAATCCCATGTAAGATCCTAAGGCACAAACCCGCATTGGATCCCTTTCTCATGTTACAACCAGCTACAAGGTTCTCGCACTAAGATCCCTTGATTATGAGAGAATCCACTCCTCATGCCATATTTTGATACTCCAACTACAATAAATTCCCATGAAGAAGTATCTCAAAGTACCTGCACATAAAAAAGGGGCTCAAATCCACAAACGATATGTTAATCAGGCACTCGGTCTATAAGTTATTGGCCTTTTAGTCCCTAGGGCCTGGTTGGATTCGTGTTCAATCCAACCAGGCCATACCCCAATTTTATCTAAAACTCAAGTGGGGTATACCATAAGGACCGTATCGATTCAAGGTTTTTGTCGTCACAGACAGTTTTTCAAACAGACACTCGTAGCTCAATATATGGATGAAAGAAGGAAAATGGGTTGAAACAGGTCCCAACCCGATCTGACCCGGTCATACCAACCCGGCCCCACTCGGTTTGGACCGACCCGACCCGGTTTGGGTCGACCTGGCCCAACCCAGGTCTGGCCCTAGGTTTGACCCGGCACGAAGGGTCTGGCCCGGCCCTCCGATTTGGCCCGCGATGGCGGCCTACTGGGCGGTCTGCTCGACTTGTGGTTGGTGAGACTGCTAGCCCTCTTCTGCGTAGCGCGGTCACTCGCCATGCCATCACTGGTGCCCGGGAGCGATCCGGTCTCCCCTCTATCTTCGTTGTAACCTTTCGTTGTGGCCCCTACATGCCGGGTGGTGCGTACTCATTTCGCCACCACTATCATGCGGCCAAACCTGCGTTAGATGCCACCCTTGCTCCACCATTGCCGACAGGCCACGTCCCTTCTCCGGTAGCGCGGTTGCACTGCCACCATCTTCGCAGCTGGCTGGGGTTTCGGCCACCGCTTCTAAGCCCTTTCGGAGATGTTCCTCATGTCATCGGGCGCACCTTGGTGGCCCGTTCATCATTCTGTAGACTCCCACAATTGCCTCGGGATGTTTTTGTTGATTCAAGACCATCAAAATCCCACAAAGGTTGTAGAGAGGTCGGACCGTGTTCGTTCGACCTGCACCCTCCATGCTAGAATGGCTGCAAACAACTTATTTTTTCTTCAAAAAAGAAGAATATAAATGTTCTTAAATCCAGATGAATGTTATGAATGGGGAAAGGGGTAAACAAAAAACAATCCCTGATTCGATTTCTCATTGGATGTGTCACAAGAAGAAGTCAGTGAAGGCGATGAGGGTGCCAACGATCATCGCTTCCACCACATGCTTCCAAAGTTGGGCTCATGCGTCATCCATGTTCTTGATTCTGAAGTATGTTCTTCATTGGAGAGGTTGTTCTTCATTGGAGAAAGTGTTTCTCCAAATTTCTCTCCAAGCCTCCCTTTTGGTAAAAACTTTCCCAAGGAAATGAGGAGCCAAAAAATTAAAATATGTTTATCAATTTAATTTATTTTGGAACAACTAAAGTTGGCACAATTAATTTTATTGTGTTGGAACAATTAAATGGAAGGATTCCAAGGGAATTCCCCACATTAAAGAGGGGTTAAGTTTGTCCCCACCGCTAGAATATAAAATTGGGGTTTTCTTGTTCAGGTGGTCCCCACCCCCAAAACTCAAAAGGAGGGGTTTCAAAAGACAAATAAAATGTAAAATATTTAATTTTTCTTCTTCCATAAAAAATTGGAAAACTATCTTTCACCCTCGACCTACTGCGGTCGAGGTGAAGGTCTCATTAAGTGAATATTAGTGCTGCGAGTTCAACTGTGTCCTCAGATTTTAATCCTGAGCACCAGTTAAAAAGTTACAAAAACCTGATCGCACCTTTAATGAACATACTTAAAAAAAATTTAGAAATTCATTCCGGGCACACAGAGCCTTGGAATCATGTGACGTCAATTTTTGAAGACTCATAAAATTCCCATATAATTTAAAAATTACATTGAATTTTTGAGTCTTTACATTCTACCCACCTCAGGGCTTTGCATCCCCATAAGACATAACTAAAACTAAGGGAACAAGTGGGGCTCTAAACACGTATATGATCCTCCAGATCCGATGTACTCTCCTGTAGGTTCCTGTGCTGCCAATATACATGCACTTAAGGTATCGATCTCTCATGAAGGGCTCTCTTCTGTCCATCTTCAATCTCCACTAGAACCTCTGTAAATGTCTCCCCATCGTCGATGTCTAGCTCGTCCTAGTCAATGATGTGTGAAGGGTCGTGCACGTATCTCCTCATATAGGATACAAGGAAAACAATTTTCACCCTATGCAATTGAGGTGGAAGAGATAACTAGTAATCCACCTCGCCAACTCTGCTGGGGACCTGAAAGGGTCCAATGAATCTTGGAGATAACTTGTCGCCCCGACCGAATCTCTGCAAACCTCATCAGGTTGAGACCCGTAAGAAGATGTGGTCACCAACCTCAAACTCTAGAAGTCCCTGTCTTCTATCAGCATAAGACCTATGCCTGCTCTATGTAGACTTCATCTACTCCTGAATTATATGCACCTTCTCTATGGTAGCCCTTACCATCTTCGGTCAAATGAGTGCTGACACCCCTTGGTCAATCTAGCACAAAGGTGATCTGTAAGGTCAGTCATATAGATCCTCAAATACTGTCATCCCAATGGTGGAGTGATAGATATTGTTGTACGAAAATTACACCAAGGGAATGTGATCCTCCCAACTGTGACCGAAGTCGAGGACCCAAGCACACAACATGTCCTCAAGGTTATGAATGGTCCAATCAATATGACCATCTGTCATAGGATGGAAGGCAGTGCTCGAACTAAGAGGCATCTCGAAAGCCTCCAGGAACCCCTTCCATAGCTGAGAAGTGAACTGTTCATCATGATCAGAGAAAATTGTCGAGGGTATGCCATGTAGGTGCATAGTCACCTGCAAATATAGGAGTACCAAGCTCTATACTGGACCCTGATCTCTGATCGGTAGGAAGTGGGCTGACGTGGCGAGTCGGTCAATGATCACCCAAATTGAATCATGACCCCTGGATTTACGTGGATGTCCTGACACGAATTCCAGGGATATCATGTCCCACTTCCAATCTGGGACCTTTAAAGGCTTAACTAAGCCTGCTGGTAACTGATGCCTTGCCTTCACTTGCTGAAAATTGAGGCACATAGAGACAAACTCTGCTACTGACTTCTTCATTCCCGGCCACCAGTGTTTTCATCAGAGGTCTTGGCACATATTTTACAATCCTGGATGTACCGATAAAGGGGATGTGTGGAACTCTATCAACACTTTCTCTCGAATCAACTCTGGTACCTTGGTACATCCTCGGAAAAGGATGATGTGCTCCCCACCTTCTGAAAATCCATTAGGTGACTGTCCTATAGATATCTGAGCACATCGTGCCTCGCAGTCAGTGTCCCCATGTTGTGCCTCCCTGAATCACTGAAGGAGTGGGGGAGTGACTGTAAGAGACTGAATTAAAGATGGTCCATCTCGATCCACTAAGGATATCTACAAAGCGGCCAACTAATCCATAACCTCACCTAGAATATGTATACTAGATCTCCAGCTGAGTGCATCTGCTACAACATTCCCCTTACTATAATTATAAACTATCTCGAAGTCATAGTCATGGAGGATCTCAAGCCAACGTCTCTGTCTTAGATTTAGGTCCTTCTGGGAGAAGATATACCTGAGACTCTAGTGATCATTGTAGACCATAAAATGCTCATCTATCAGATAGTGTTGCCACACATTCAATGAAAGACCACAGCTATTAACTCAAGATCATGGGTAGCGTAGTTCTGCTCATGTTGTCACTGTTATCGAGAACCATTCGTGATCACTGCTCACTCTTACATAATGACACATCCAAGCCCTATCCCTGAAACTTCTTTGTAGACTACATACACAACGCCCTCCTCTGGAAGCCTCATGACGGAGGAAATAGTTAGCATCTTCCTCAGCTCCTAAAAACTCCACTGGAATCTCCCCGACCACACGAAGGATTGCCCCTTCTTCATCAACGTTGATAAAGGTGCCGCAACTCTGGAGAAATCTTGAACAAATCTCCAATAGTATCCAGCCAAAGATAGGAAACTCTATACCTCCGTCACACTCCTAGGTGGATCCCAAGAAAGTACCGACTCAATATTCACTGGATCCACCGAAACTCCAGCCTCTGATATGACATTTCCTAGAAAGAGAACCTCTCAGATCTAGATCTGGCACTTTGAGAGCTTACCATAATGTTGGTTCTCTTGGATTGTTTCCAGAACTATCCACAAATGATTGGAATGCTCCTCCTCAGTAGCTGTGTAGATCAAAATGACATCGATGAAGACTACTATAAAGAAATAAAGGTATGGCTAGAATATCCTATTCATGATTCCCTTGAACACATCTGGATCATTGGTCATCCCAAATGGCATAAACAAGAACACATAGTTAGCATACCAACAACTGAAAGTCATCTTCTTTAAATCCTCCCTTGGTATTCTGAGCTGGTGATTGCCTAATATGAGGTTTATCTTCAAGAAACACTGTGCTCCCTTCAACTGATCAAAGAGGTCACCAATCCTCGAGAGTGGGTACTTGTTCTTCACGGTCACCTGATTGAAGCACCGGTAGTCAACACAATGTCTCAAGCTCCCATAATATTTCTTTGTGAACAAAATCGGGGCTCACCAATGATAAAAATTGGGCTAGATGAATCCCTTCCCCTGTAAGTCCCCTAGTTTTACTCACAACTAAAGAAGCTCCGTGAGAGCAATCTGATATGCTGGTGTAGATATCGGTGCCCTCTCAGGGTATAAGTCAATATAAAAGTCAACCTATCTGCGAGGAGATAGACCTGAAACATCTTCAGGAAAGACATCCGTGTACTGATCCACCACTACAGGATAGCTCAGACTCTCCATATCAACCACTCTAAGGGTAATCCTAGACAACTGATGTGTGATCGGTTGCACTATCCTTCGAGTAAGTCCATCCTATACTACAAAGGCTCCCTTCTCACCAGTGAAGGTAAACCTAGTCTCATCTGTGCAGACACACCACACTTTGTGCCTAATACAGTCTATTTGAGCATGGATTGTAGATAACCAGTCCATACCCAAGATGGCATCGTAAGGCCTCAATGCCACTACTACGAGATCCCAGCTGAAGCTCTCCCCTTCTAGAGTAAGCTCACACTGCTGGAAGTAGTGTGTAATCATCGAATCTACTCTCGTAGTAGTCTCTAGCTGTAAGGATTGAGCCAACGGCTCCATCAGAGTCTTCAAGCTCGCAATTAGGGAAGTGGCAATAAAAGAATGACTGACACCAATGTCTATAAGTACTGCAACTAAGGTGGAGTAGACATAGATCTTACCATGTATCATCTTCGGAGGACAATGGTCGTAAGCCTCATCTGCCTAGAGATGAGCTCGCCCCTTTACACCTGCTCCCTATTGTTGGGGTGGACCACCTGGTGGTGGTGGAAGTAACACCTCAAATCATCGTCCTCCTCCGGATACAATGCCAGCTCCTCTCCCACTTCCGCCTGCTCCCTACGTACCTCCTCAGTCAAAACTATTTCTCTATCTAGGTGGTCCTTTGGCTATATTTTGATCATCCGTATGGCAGTTCAGGTAGTCAAAGACATGAGACCCTGCCCGCCACATGTGTAACAATGCATGCTCCTCATATGACTGACACTATCTCCGGTGCCCCACACAACTAACCCTAAAACCTGTGGTTTTCCACCTGTAGGTCTGGTCCTCTTAGACCTCTGTGACATCTGTCTGCTACCAACTACAGAAGACTCTGCTATGTGACGCACAGTTGTGAGTCTCTCTACTAGTGTCTGCTCAGCAAGAAAACTCTCCACTAAGAGGGCTTTCTCTAACACCCCTACCTACGATGGGATGATAAGATTAATCATCAAAGCCCTGATCTCTTGCATGAGTCCATGTTTCAAGGTTTTTTCTCTGAAGAATGGGTCCCTCACCATATTAGTTGAGTATCATGAGTGGTCGGTGAACCTCACTGAGTACTAATCCATAGTCATGTTTCCCTACTACAGATGAAGAATCTCTTGTATGCACACTGCGCGAAGGGTCGCTAGGATAAACTCTGCCCGAAATTGGCACTCAACATCTTCCCAGAGAAGTGTCATCTTTTTGTGAACCTAGAGCATCATGATCCACCATCTACCTGCTAATTCTTGTATAATACTGGAGTTAAGGATCACCATGAGATCAGCTGGTGTCCCTACCAGTCGGAAGACTCTCACCATGGCCTCCAGCCAATCCTTAGCCGCCTGTGGGTCTGTCTCACCCCTGAACCTGGGGTTCCTATGGGGCTAGAACTATTGCAACATGCTCAAGTGATCTGTACTCTCTGCTTCTAGGTCTGGTTGCATTGGGGGCCCAATGGGTAATGGTACTGCTGGTGCCCCTACCGATAAAGGGCCACGCACTGAGGCCTCATCGCTCGGTGGGATATCATCGCCAACTATACTCAAAACCCTAGCTGACTATCTGCATGGGGGCATCCTAAAAAAAATAGGTGTGCCATGATCAATAAGTTATACATGGTGAGCTGAATCAAATAGATCACAAATAATACTTTTCTAAACACACACACAATCAGTGTTTTCTTGAAATGAGTTAGAAATCAGAAGAAAGGGTCCTTGTGTATGGATACATCGACTGCCGCACAAACACTGGATTACCTAAAATAATAACCAAACTCACTACACATAACACTATTTCCATTAAAACATCAGAGTCCAATGTTTTATGGTAGAACCGAATCCTCGGATAAAAATTTTTCCTGACCCGTCCCCTGGGGCCCGTGCCATGACTACCCCAACCACCTTTAATAGCCAAGGGGATGGAGACTAGCACTGAAAGGATTATTCCCTAAAACTGGGAAGGAATTATCTTTATAACCTGTAAACAAATTCTACCAAGCACACAACAAGATACAAACACAAGTAAACTATATAGTTAATATAGTGTGTACAGTTAGAAAAAGGGCCACAATACAAACCCAACTAGAAAGTACAAGAAAACTAAAAAGTACAAGTAAATTGAAATAGCTCTTGTGAACTCCCACTAAGGACCCTACCTAAAGGGTAGGTACATCTCTTGAATAGTCGTCTCTACTATACAACTCCTCTAATTTCCACCTTCAAGATACTTCCAGTTCTGGTACTCTTGTCCTCTGTCAGCGCTATCTGTCATCTACACCAGACAAAACAAGGTGCGGGTGTAGCCCATGTAGGGGTGAGTATAATAATACTCAATAGGGACCTCAAGACCCTTGAAGGTATCACAAAACCCACAAAGTATAAACCACCAAGCATTAAAACATATGAAAATATTACTTCGATATATACCCATACATATACTTAAGTTATCAAGTATACCCATCTCATTCATGAAAAAACACAAGGCCAAACTCTTAGCCAAAGTACAACTGTTCCACATAGGAAATAATACCACGAAGGTAACACCACAAGGGTAAGTACCACAAAGGTAACGCCACACAGAAGAATACCAAGAAGGTATCACCATGAATGTAAGGACTCAGCTCACACTAGGTATAACTTAGGAATGATAGAAAAGATGATTAGATGTAACTACTGAATCATCTTACTCTGTTAAGAGGCAGAACCATGTAGGATCCTAAATCATCAAACCCATATAGGATCATAATACATCAGACCCATGTAGGATCCTAGAGTAGTCCCACATGGAATCTTAAAGTGCATCTCGGTGATACTCTTTATCAAAAACCCATGTTGGATCCCAAATCACAGACTCACATATGATCCCAATGCACAAACCCACTCGGGATCAGTTTCTCATGTTACAGC
The DNA here is from genome assembly GCA_963277665.1 of Viscum album. Lineage (NCBI taxonomy): Eukaryota > Viridiplantae > Streptophyta > Magnoliopsida > Santalales > Viscaceae > Viscum > Viscum album. The sequence continues at coordinate 1,708,514,765 of OY728148.1, forward strand.
CAGCTAGAGGGTTCCCGCAAAAAGATCACTTGATTTTAGGATAATCATCATTCCAAGCCACAAGTCGATACTCCAAATGTACGAAGTCCTAGGAAGAATTATCCCAAAGGATATTCATGTAAAAAGGGGTCTCAACGCAATAAACGGTGCGTCAATCGGATGCTCGGTTTGTATGTTATTGGATTTTTAGTCCAGAGGGCCCGGTTGGAGTCGTGTTTGATACAACCTGTTAGTACCCCAAAATTATTTAAATATCATGTGGGGTATACCATAAGGACAATCTTCATTCAAGGTTTCCATCTCCGGAGACGGTTCGTCAAACAAACACTCGTAGCTCATGATATTTTCGAAAGAAGGAAAAGGGGTCAAAACTGGTCTGGGTCCGGTCTGACACAGCCCGATCCGGCCTGGACCGACCCGTCCCGGTACGGGTCGACCCGGCCTGAACCAGGTCTGGAACTGGGTCTGACCCAGCCCGTTGGGTCCGTCTCAGCCTGCTAGGTTCGGCCCGGCCTGCTGGGTCCAGCCTGTCTCGCTGGGCAGTCCGCTCGGCTCGTGGATGGTTGGACAACCAGCCCTCCTCCGCGTAGCGCGGTTGAGCACTGCGCCATCACTGGTGGATGGTAGTGAGCCGGCCACCCATCCATCACCATCACGGCCTTCGGCTACAACCTCCGCGTGCCGGGCGGCATAGACGCATGCCGCCACCACCATCCCGGGGCCGAACGTGCATCGGGCACCTTCCTCGCTCCGCCACGGACGACGGGCCAAAACCCTTCTCCGACAGTAAGGTTACACCGCCACTATATTTGTGGCCGGTCAGGGTGTCGTCCGCCACATCTGAGCCCTTTTGGCGGCATTCCTCGGGTCATCGGGCACACCCTGGTGGCCCATTCTTTATTCTGTAGACTCCCACAGTCCCCTTGGGATGTCGCTGTCGATTCAAGACAATCGAAATCCCACTATGGTTATGGAGAGGTCGGCCCGTGTTCGTTTGGTCTACACCCTCCATGTTAGAATGGTAGCAAGCGGCTTATTTGTTCTTGAATCAAGAAGAATATAAATGTTCTTAAATCAAGATGAATGTCATGAATGGGGAATGGGGTAAACAAACAACTATCCCTACATCGATTGCTCATTGGAGGATTCGCAAGAAGAAGTCAGTGAAGGCGATGAGGGTGCCAATGATCGTCACTTCCACAACATGCTTCTGAAGTTAGGCTCATGCGTCATCCTCGTTCTCGATTGTGAAGTATGTTCTTCATTGGAGAGGGCATTCTTCATTGGAGAAAGAGTTTTTCCAATGTTCTCCCCAAGACTGCCTTTTTCCGATGATCTCCTAAAGGAAATGAGGAGACAATAAATTAAAATAGGTTTATCAATTTAATTTACGTTGGCACAATATCTATTGCATTGGCACAATTAAATGGGAGGATTACAAGGGACTTACCCGCATAAAGGGGGTTCTGGTGGTCCACACCACTAGAATTCAAAATGGGGGTTTTTTAGTTCTTGTGGTCCCCAACACCATAAATCAAAATAGGGTTTCATAATAAAAATAAAATGTTAAATACTTTATTTCACATCTTCCACGAAAAATTGAAAAACTATGTTCTACCATTGACCTACTGCGATCAAGATGATGGTCTCCTTATGAAAATATCAGCATTGCAAGTTAAACATCATCATCATATTTCAATTCTTTCACTGGTTAAAAAGTTACAAAAAACTCGCTCGCACGTTTACTGAATGTTCTAAAAAAAGTTCAGAAATTCATTCTGGGGACACTAGGCCTCAGAATCACACACCATCAATTTTCATAGTCTCATAAAATTATCATATAATTTAAAAAAATTACATGAAATTTCCGAGTCTTTACACATATTTTTAGGAATAGTGTACTTATCTTATAATGTATATATACTGTAAATTACTGCATTTTACTATTCGCAAAGAAATCATGTATTTCTGAAAAATCCCAAAATTTCACCCCACCCATATCTTGACATGTAGAATTAAAAACTGAACTCCATTTTTTGAAATTAATTTTCAAAATATTATAAACTTAATTTTTATATAAATTCATAATTTATTTGAAAAATAGAAATTTTAAAATTATAACTGATTTTATAACACCTTGAAAAATTAATCATAATCTCATAAAATTATTTTATAACTATAAGACATTAAATTAATAATCTATGAATCTATTTTATGAAAATAATGTTTCTTTTAAACAATTAAATTAACTCCTAAATTGAAATTAAATATTGATGAATTACACAAAAACCGACACTTAAATTATCATTTCCAAAACATTTATTCATTTATTCCATGAAATAAATATATATTTATTAAAAAAATAAGATACTAAAATTTTATTTATACTCTCATGGGTGAGGTTACTATTCTATTGGTTAGATTACTATTCCTAATGTCAGGTTACTATTCCATCAGTAAAAATTACCTAATTTCTATAAATATCAATTATTTCTTTATAATTTAATAATGAATTTAAAATTTTAATTCCAGAATGAAAACAAATTATTTTATAAGTTCCTGGGTTATTATAATTCAGCTATTAATGGATTATTATTTCCATTAAATGATGGAGGTTTCTATCACATGATGTGGTCCAAAATTAATTAATCATTATGTGATGGAATACGTTTTTTCATACGAAAAATATTATTGGACATAAACTGAATGAACATTCCTAATATAGTATTAATATGATCACCTCCAATACTTGTCATATTTACTTTCTCATGATGGAAATCCCTACATTGATTATGGGGTTTTTATGATTTTTATTCCCTTCATTCGACACCATTTCTAAAAAATTGAACACACTAGACTTTCTCATTTCATTATGAATCATATTGTATAATTCCAAATCTAGTTCAATACCTAACACAAATTGAAACTTTATACACAAATAATCTTATAATTATAATCTCAATATGATTGGGAATGTCATAAAATGATGACAATATTTTATAATAGTTCACAAAGTATGTATGAATCAACCAAAGAATTTCCCTTGGAAGTGTCTAGTAAGATGTGTAAGGTTAAGGCCACTCAATATACATTATTGAAAATTGATTTAACACTAAATTTTCCCTTTCAAATTTGTTAATCCTATGTAATTCTGTATTATGACCATGTTCAAGTTACAGTATCAAAATTGGAATATATTTACTTGGAAACCTAAAAAAATATATTTTAACAAGTCATTATGATATTATTTTATACTTTTACTTATCCCATGAGTATTTCATAGGTTTATGTTATCTAATCTATATTTTCCTAAATCTAGTTACATACGTTTATACAAAACTTACTTTGATACCAACTATAAATCCCAGACTCCAGTAATTAATATCCAGTGGTTATTTTACTTCATTGGAATGAAATACAAGGGATCACATCCCAAATGGTTGAATAGTTTAGTAGTATAGGGAGACTAGATTCATACATGATTATTACATTACATCTAGGAATATGAAATATGACTTAAAAATTCCAGTGATAACTTTATTATTTCTTTTAGTAAATCATTAAAATCATTTATAGATCCCTTATTATTATCTTGAGTAATGGAAAACATAATAAAGGGTGAACTAAAATGATAATTAAGGTAATTTGTAAAATAAAAGATATCATATGACAAAAAAATCTTGAATAATATGGTATAGATAAACAATAAAAAAAAATTCATATAACATATATCATAAAAGGGGAATATGTCCTTGGGTGGAATAAAAACCTAAATAATCACTTGGATAAAAATAACTAGTTTAATTTTGATAGAATGCATAATTTTAGACATCATAATATTACCATCACAGAATTTTTCCATGAAATTATACATAAATAGGAATGGCATAAAACAAATACTTAAATACTATAACAGGATGGGTGAAATACAGTGCTTGCCTTTATCAATACTTTTTTCTAGTTCTGATAAAGTGTATACTTCAAAATATATAAATATATAAATATATAAATATATAATTTAAAATAATATATAAATACAGAAATACAGAAATATATATATATATATAATATATTGGATTAAATTTATTTATATATGAAAAAATGCACATTAACACTTAATATATATATATATATATAGTGATAAATTAAGTATCAAATAATTAAATAATTATAACATTAATTATTAATTTGATAATTATTATTTATTAATAGTTATTTTCTATGATTTGGTTCACATAAAAAATATATAAATGAATAAATGAAAAATGATATGTTGAAAACATGACATTAGCATCAAACACCCATAACATTGGATTTGGGTGTCCATTTGGGCTCTACTACTGATCAAATTGAAGTTTGCGAAGAGATATATTTCATTTTGACTTGGGGGGACCACAGTCCCTATTTTCTCAAGGTTCAAAAGTTCCATAAGGCCATTCTTCGAGATTCGATTATACTCAAAAATTGAATCATGTTGAGGACCAGATAAAAAAAAATCTTCTCGGCAGGATGAGGATGAAGATCTTCATCAGATTTCCATTCATGCAGCTTTTGGAAGATGACATCAACTGGAGGTGCGCCAGATCCAGAATTTGGATTCATCGTATCCTATACCACATGTTTACTGGGCATGGGATCTAGAGAATCGATAGTACCAAGCATCACCCTACTATAGGAGGCCTTCTTAGTGGGTCAAAGATCATAGTTTTCCACAATTCTTTGATGTATGGAGAGGGAACCAGCATGAAAAATACTAGGATTCTTCACATCATGCAATAAGGGCATATCATGGATAGGCTTAGGATCTAGTTATTTGGTGTTTCCAATTAATTCATGAGTGAATGATATCTTCTTTATCGAGGAGAGATCTTATATAGGGTATTATGAGTTTCTTGGATCACTGTGGTATGGATGATCTCCATTATATATATATATACACACCTATATTTATTTTAATATATTATATATTAATATTCATTTATATATATTAAAATATACATATATAAATATATTTATTCTTAGTAATACACACACATATGTATATATAAACATTATACATACATTTTTATAAGTCTATATATTCATTGATTTTAATATTGTGTAAGAAATGGTTAGATATTTATTTAAATAAAATGGATATCAATTAATTTCATCATTCTAGGAAAACATGGTTCAATATTTGATTAGAATAAAATGGTATACCTAGTTCTTTTAGAATCCTCATATCATATGGGATATTTAATTGGCACTGGGATCCCCAATTATGTTTGAAAAAGAAACTGAATTGGATAGATAAGGTCATTATTCTAAGATTCTAGTGGAGTTTGATCTTAGTTCAACATTGGTTGGGACAGTCTATTTGAATGTTGGAGAGTTTTAATTTGAATAGGGTATTGAGTATGAATCGGTTCCAAAAAAATTTCACAATGGCATGTCAATTAGACAAGTTAGAGACAACCATCAAAGGGGTTTGTGGTGTTTCGCTTGTAAGAATCCTGGTCATTGAGCTATGGATTGTATATCCAATCTTAACAATAATGATACAAGGAATGTTGTTAAGAATGATTGAAGGATCCTTGATATTGCTTCCAATAATAGTGTAATTTATAAAAAATCATTTACGGATGTGGTCTCAAATAACGCTGGGGGTCACTCCCAACCATGTTTGGAGAAGGAGTCTTCTAATGTGAAGTAGGGCATAAAACCTTGAGGTAGTGTTGAGCCTCATATTCATACAACCTTTCCGGATAATGATGAGTTACAGAATATTAGAGAGGTAAGTACTCTAGATGAACCTAATATCCAAAAATATGTTGACCAACTGATCATGGAAGAGAAAATTTTGATGTGATAGATCAATGAGGTAAATAAAAACTAATTGGTGGATCTTCTAGTATGATTAAGTATAAGAATCATATACAACCAATGTGGGGTGACAGTGGTGACCAAGGCAAGGGGTGTCAATTAGCTTTATTACTGGAAGGGGTTCCATCATCAGAGACTCCTAGATGGGGAAGCAAAATGAATGGATCGCCACCTAGATGAAAAAATAGTGGTTGAAAATGGGGGTGGGGTCCAAATTGTTATCCCTTGGAATTATAAAGTACACAATGCTCAATAAAAATCTTTATAGTTGATGGAATCTGTGTCTCAAATAGTTTAAAAATAGGATTGTGTTGCCAAATGTGAAGAAAAGTCTGGTACAACTCCCCTTACTAAGGATTTACAGGAGAATATTATAAATAGTTGGCATTCATTGAAAACAATAGAGTTGTTCTACTCATCCATCTTCTATGGGATGTTAAAAAAGGAATATTACTACTTTGGTAAGGCTTTATATTATGAGTGTGTCACTACACAAGAGATGAATTCTCTTATCGCTCTTCCTAATGTTGTTGTAGTTGAAAGGCCAATTGTAATTTGAAGTAGGAAGGTAGTATAATGGTTCTTTTTATAACTTTATTCCATTTAGTTCATGATGTAAATAAATGTTTTTGGATCCTATTACTACCTTATTGTGCATAAAATATTTTATAAACATCAAAATTGGATTTTGTGCTAACTCAAAGATAAAATTTCGAGACATTTCTTGAAATTTTAGGATATAGTCTATCACTGAGGAGTCCTATGTTTCATAATCATTGGTGGATCAAGTACTACCTCAATAATCCAAGACATTTCATAGTGGATTTCATCTAAAGGGTGGAGGGAGACATCCTAAAAATATGAGAAATGGAGGGACTTACAAGAAGTGATACTTGTTCTTGATGTAAGCATATGTGCATTGGGGTTCCTACTTTATCTTTTATTTTATCTCCTTTTTTATTAATAAGTTTGGATTCATGTATTTGGTTTCCAAATCCATGGCTAATCCATTTTGAGTATAAAAAACAATATTGGTGGAGTGGTAATGGTCATCGACTTACATAAGAGAGGTAAAAGGATTAATTCTAGGTGTGAGTAATTATTTGGCGGAGAATTCTAACACTAAGGAAGGGGTGGGATTTTTTTGGGAACTAATGAAGGTTGGGGTGTGTAATGGTAGTTGGGAAGTGGTATGTACTGAGAATGGGTGTTGTGAGTGCTGAGAAAGGGGGTGTTGGGATGTGTGAAAAAAATAATATTTTTCCTATTTGTTTATCAATACATAAAAAAGTACTGATAAAGGGTTAATTTATCACTACATTTTTTAGTGATGATAAATCCACACTTTATCAATTAATTTTTTCAAGTTTTGATAAAGGCCAGCTTTTACAACAATCATAATATTATCTCTTTTTTAGCAATTATAAATCCCTTTTTGAACCACATTAAAGGGAGGATCTATGGTAGTGAATATAGTTTACCTCATGAGTGTAAATGATCAATAAAGGGGATATAATAGTTACTTCCATTCCCATAATAAGTTCAATTAATTCAACATATTAAAGGGGTAAATAATAACTCTATACATAATTAACAAAAACACTAATATTGAAAAACGAACATATGAAATATTTATATTTTCCCCATTCAATAAATATAAAAATATGATCATAATTCATCCAAATGAATTAGGGGAATGATAACATTAGTATATATACCTAGTAAATAATATGATTTATCAAAAGTTGTAGACATATATAAAAATATTTTTAAATATCACTTGAGAATTTCTTGAGGGAAATAGAATTTTCATTATGAATTCTCTTATTTAAAATATTGAAATTTATAGGAAAAATGATATATTTATTTATTTATTTATTTAAAGGGGCATATGTAGATGTAATAAAAAGAAAAAACAGATCATGGGGGAGAAAAAAGTGTAAAATAAGATCATCCACTCACACATCATCCATAAATTCAAGTTAAAAGATCCCAAATAGGAAAATAAGGTAAGACGCCCAATCTGGTTATCATTGTTAACTAGGTAATCCGCTACATTTTTCCCTTCATGAGAAGTTTGAGATACCATCACATGTTCATTCAAAAGTATATTTATCCTTATAATGAAATAACTGATATTCCATAGAATATAGCCATGTTTTTAGGGTGTTGAATATAATCTAAGAGTCTATCTCAATCGCCTCGAAATTTAGATTGTCGTCCTTCTCAATATTGATGCCACTAATAAAAGTGTTTTCCTCCTCTAATAGAGATTCCCCATACCCATATTTATCTGATAATGCAATGTAAATATATCCATTAGCATCATGAACCAGACCACCTATATGTATTATACCATTTTTATAGACACCGTTAGTGTTTCATTTCAATCATTAGAGTGAGGGATCAATGTAATCAATCTACCTTGGATTTCCAACCATTAATGAAGTGTATTATAATTTATTTCATAAAATAGAGTTTTTAGTGAAGGATAATTTTTCCACTGGTGAATTAGAGTTCCTAGCTCGGCTTCTAAACTTCATGATTCGACTCTTGGAGTAAACTGCAAGCTGAAAAGATGCCCATGTTTGGACATGTTTCTAGAGGACCAGATACACCAACCACCTGCTCCTAAGAGAATGATTGTCACCTTCCACTCATGATGATTATTCATTGATCCATTGAATCATCTTTGAAGAAAAACATAAAATTTAGTGCCATGAAAATTGATTCCAAAATACTCATAGAGACCCCCCATGTTGCTTGTTCCCATTCATTGTGGAAGAAGATGTGCTTTTTGAATTCCTCATTTGGCGCCAAGAAGAACAAGAATTTCGAAATGAGTTGGATAGATTTCCATTGTATTTATTTATCAATTTTAATTGTTTGGGATATAAACTCCTAGATCATGAAATAGAATTTAGAGGGTATTTCAGGGAACCACAATATTTCAACCCACTCATCCCTAATGATAGGACCACACTATTGGTAATGATATGATTTCAAGTCATAAACGCCTAATGGACAGTAGGTGTGAACCATTTTATCAGACTCGTAATTAAAAGTTATTATATTGAAGATGTATTGTTACAGTGTGATGGGTACATCTTTTTTTGGCACCACATACCTACATTATTAATGGAATTCCATGTTCATAGATGGATAGACTGGGAAGCCCAAGGTTGTCCCCAACCAATTATTGTTCCAAAAACATGTTTCACCATAAAAAATAATCCAGAAAGCATTAGGGTGAAGGGCCTGCACTTGTATTTGAATGTTTTTCCACACTCCTAAAGCCCAGTAATTTGGAACCTCCAGAATAGACATATAGTTACTATCAATGAAATTTTCCAATAAATATATACCCTCAAAATCATATCATGCTAACTTTTCCTGCATGTAATGCATACGTTCTTCCACATCTCTCACATTGATACCCCCACCTCAATTTTGTTTTTCCATTCTCCCCCATATGGCCCACTATCACCATCCATCCTTGTTCTCATCCCATATAACCTTTGAAAACATATTATACATTCTTCTAATCACTATTTTTTAACACATAAGGTGGATAAAATATTCATGGGTATGGATGGAAAGAAAAAATTAATCATGGCAATTTTCCCCCTAAAATATAAAAAAATGTTTTTACAATTGATTATACAACTATAAATATTTCCTAAAATTACCTAAAAATGATAAATATGTAAATGAATCAATGAAATTGGGGTTCCCATGTACTCCATTAAGAAATAGCTCCTTGAAATACCAAGTACATTCTCAAGAACCCCACTCCTTATTTCTGGGTAGCTGGTATAAATATAAATATTTTATTCTATTGATGATCTTCCCAATCCACTTGCTATATTCATCAAGAACAATTTTGAAGTTTTGTGTATCCCTACAACTCCCATTATTAAAAATTAAAATATCATCAGAAAAAAATAATTGAAAGATATCAGTGGTCTGATCCCTCTAATGGTATGGGATGATTGAGAAGTCTATATTATTTACAACAAATTGTTTGGAAAGAGAATCTGAGGAAAGTATAAAACTATTGGGAGATAAAAGATCACCATGACAAAGCCCCCATACCACATTAAGTAATCTATATTTTTACAATTAAATTGATTGAGAGCCTTGTAGAGTTGAGACATCTGAAGAGAAGATCAATCACACAGATGGAAAAACCCCATGGAAGACATCAACATGATAATAAATATCCACTGCATTCTGTCAGAAGCTTTGTCCATATCCACTTTGATACAAATATTGGATCAGTTAATTTTAATGTTAATTTCTCCAATAATCGCTAGATCTTTCCCAACAATAGCCTAAATTTATCTACCTTGGATAAACCCACGTTTCTCCTCTGATATTATAGTATTGAATTGTTTGACAAGTCTTATATTAATAACACCAGTCAATATCATATAATAGAATTTTCACGTACTTTTGGGTCTAAAATGAATGGCATATAGGGGTTATTTACTTTTGGAATGAGAACCATAGTTGTGGAACAAAGCACCCATGGTAGCCCACCATGCCTGAACATTTCTAGAATGTTCTCCACTAAATCATTCTTCAGAATATTCCAGGATACCACATAATAGTACAGATGGAAGCCATATAATCTTAGATAACTTTCATGATGTAATAAATTAACCATCTCCCAAATTTCTTCTTCAACCGGAATATTACTAAGAGACCAATTTATCAAATCTAAGATCACTCTGATAATGTTATCAAAAAGAAGAGAGGACCATGCTAGATAGATAGCCTACATCAACAGGTTAGGATCACCGAGAATAATTTTTAAATGTGACTCAAACATTTTTCCTACCAAATTGATATTAGAATCTGTTTTCATTATAAATTCATTTATTTGATGATTTCTATTATGAATGTTATTTACAAAGTGAAATTGTTTTTTGAATCATTTTTATATAATAGAGTTTTCTAGAATGGAGTTGGAAGATTTAACATATTCTTAATGTTTGAAGATATTTTTGAAGAAAAAATATAACAATTCTATGTCAACCTCCCAATGTGTTAATAATCGTGAAGAACTGTTGATATTAGAAAGAGTTCATGGGAGAAAAGGGAAATAAAAATATATGATATTTTTTATGAATGAATGGTTTTGTAGATGAAGATCATCATATTGAGTTGTAACAGATGAAAATTTTGTTTGGAGTTTGGGAATTTGTATTTTAAAAAGTCAATGTTTTTTCAAAAGTGTTGATTGACTAATCTATCAAACATGCTAGTCCATCTGCTAGATAATTTCCATCATATAAATAAATCCTTTTAATAGTTATAGGAACAAATAAAGAGGTCATTGTTATACCAATCAAACAGAATAGATGTAGACTACTATCTGTCATACATGTTCTGGACACCGATCTACCAAATAAAATGTATGTAAATAATAAATCATTAGATGTAGAGTTTCATCATAGGAAGAACATTAGACTCCACAAGTTGTATCAGATGGACCGAAGTTGTTGAGTGTGACTGAGAATATAAATTATCGACAATGATAAATTAGTTTAGCTTTAGGGTATGATCGATTGGATGGGCATGAGATACCAATTAACAAAACAAAATTTAGACACCGAACCAATAGAGGATATTTTCGCATCGATCCATCAGACAAAGTGTTAATAGGATTCATTGAATTATATGTTTAATTAGATGTAGTTTTATCAGCCTGAAGAGTTTTTTATTTGATGAAGAAAGTGGATTAAAAGGTTTTAAAGGGTTAAAAATATTTTTTAGTTTCAAAAATGTTTATGAAACACATATCCTTAGTTGTATTTAACAATTTAAATAAAAGGTCTTATATGACACTTATTTTTATTAAGAGAATTAGAATGAAGAACAATGATTCAGACTAATATGTTTTAGAATATATTTTTCTAGATTGGGAACTTGTAATGTTCCTCAAAAAGTGATGTTTAGAATTAATAAGTTTTGGATAATTCATGAATATTCATGAAAACTATAGAATAATAAATAAGTGCTCCAATGAAGTTTTAATTTTAAATTAATTTACATTTATGAATTTCATTGGGAGGGAAAAAAATTTGGTTCTTGACTTTTCTATTTCTTGGGAACCTATGTAAAGGGGTGTCAAAATAACATACACATACAATGCTCATAGGTGGGAAGGTAGAGTATTGGAGTAGTATATTTGAATTATTTTCTATAGAGAGCTTCCATAGTGTGGTTTTTGGGAATAATTTATTGTGGAAAATTTCATGATAGAAGAGGTGATCATAGAATTAGTGGAACGGTTTCATTTTATCAAAATGAAAAATTAGATTGATGAATAATAATTCTTTCTGAACAAATTAATTAGATAAAGGAATCGATGTTAGTGATCAGACTGAGTTTTCTACAAAGTCCATAGAATTTATTTCTACTTATAATTGATTAAGAAAGTGAATAATTATTTTATATGGATTACATACGTATAATGTTTTGAAGAAATATAATGACAATGTCTGATACCAATTAGTGAAGGTTTCTAAACTTGTTAAAATTTGTTATTTACATATTTCATGATAGAATAAAAACATTTACTATTGTATGGATCATTGTTATATAAAAGGGTAAGGGTATTTCTTACTTTTTTATCCATACATAAGGATGGTTTTATAGTGTATAGTGTGGTGTTAGATTATTTTAAAACCATGCTATGGACTAGCTACTCTTATTGAGTAAAGAACAATTTACATTTTTATGTTCTTGTGGATGTTTGAATGTTTGGTTTTCAAAAAAGTGATAAATCTTTAATAGGAGGTGAAGATTTTCATAAACAAATAAAACATAAAAAATATCACTGATTTACCCCATACCCTATTAGTAACAACATTGATATTGGTTTGGCCTATTCATTTAGTATCAGAGGAAATTCACCTTCATTTACTCTTTGATGATGTTTTTAAGAAAAGATGTTATGGAGAATTTTTATTCTATGAATAATAATGGGATTCTATTTTTTGAAAGAATGAACTATCATATCTTGAAAAATATAATGTTTCCATTTCTTATCTATGTTAGATATGATATTCTAGATGCAGCTATAGATAGATTCCCATCACCAACTGAAAATATATATCTCATAATTTTTGAAAACAAAAATATTGGAAATGATAGAAGGGTGAATAATTATTTACTTTCTTCACTATCTAGATTTTAATTTCTTATATTAAAGGGATTTGGAACTACCAAATCTATTTTGGTGAATTTGAAAATATCTATGAAGGAAATAAGAAGGTTGAGATGGAAAAATTATAAATCTGGAGGCTAAAGTATAAAGATCTTAAAATGGTTTAGTATGAATCCATGGGTGACTTCATTATAAGGGTGAATTATTTTATAAGATCTATAAGATGTATTGGGGAGAATTTTAAAGATAATACTATTGTTGAAATGATCTTATGAATTATTCCTTACAAGAATGAGGCCAAAGTACAATATTTGGAAGATAAAGATCCAAAAACTCTATCTTTGGATAACATTCAAATAACAATTATTACATATGAAATGAGAAGAGATAAATCTTTGAAAATAAAATAAAATCTTGATCTAGAAATTTCATTCAAATTTACTAAGAATGTAAAATATAATAATATTTTCAAAAATGAAGAATTTGCTGATTTTGATTAAAAAAAGAGTTTAGTAATGATTTTGATGAATTGTTTTCTTTTTTTCTAAAAATTTAAAAATAATTATAGGAAATTACAAAGGGAATCTCCACTAAAATTACATGGTTGTGGAGGTACTAGGAATTTTGATCAAAAGTTTCTTTGAAAAAGGATAAATAAGAAAGTGATGAAGATGACATATGTCAAGAAAAACCCATATAAAAATGTTGAAGAATAAAAATATTATTTCATGGGAAAATATAACAACTTATCTAAATCCAAAAAAGAATATTTTTTTCGAAGGATGTTTAAGATTATGAAAGTGAATTTGGAAATGTAAAATTAACTGAATTTTCTAGATAAATCATGTTTATTGAAATAGTTAAGGATGAAAAGTTTATTGGAGATGAAAATAGTAGTTTTAAAGAATAAGAAGGTACTTAGTTAGAATATGATCTCAAAATAGAGTAGAAATAATTACTTCAAAAGATTGTAATATTTTAAAAATAAATCAACAAGTTGAAAATGTAAAGTTCTATATAAGATAATCAAGAATATTTTCCTACGATAAAAATATGTTTTTATAAGAGATTGATCATTTTAATAAATATATTGAAATATAGAATAATGTAAATGTACTACTTGAAGTTAAGATAAAATTAAAAGATGATGAATTAGAACATATTAAATAAAAGTTTTCTAAAACATAGTAGGTAATTATGAGTTTTAAAAACTCAATTTCTAAGATTAGTGAATGTTATGTAAAGTGTGAAACTAAGAACAGTCAAAAAAATTATTATAAAAGGATGAAAATAAGATTTATGATGTTTCTAATATTAATAAAGTTAATAAAATCATGTATGTTTCCAAAACCGACAAATTTGAAAATCCTAATGTTCTGAAAATTTTAAATTCCAAGTCAATTTTTTTTGTTAATGATGATTTTGGTTAAAATGGGAAGAAGTAAAATTTTGGGAATAATATTTTGGAAGATATTAAAACATATGGGGCTCACCAAAAGTACTAACCTGAAAATTAATAAATTTAAATAAAAATGTTTTGTAAATCCATAAAATATGTTAGTTACAATAGAATATATTATTTATATGGCAACAACTGGTATTGTGGAGTATTTTTTCACAAAAAAATATGTGTTGGTTTAATCAATAATACAATAATTATCATATGGGTAAGATAAATAAAATTTTGAGGGTGATTCAGTCCACTCAAATAAGAAACCCAAAGAAAGTAACTGTGAAGACTAAAAATAGATTCAATCCTTTAGGAACTATTTTTGAAACATTTGTACAACTAGGACATATTTGTAAATCATGTATTATTTTGTTACTGTTACAACAATATCTTTATAAAAAATATCAAAAGATGAATGTGAATGAAAATAAAGGAAAATAAGAAGATATTGTTGTAGAAACTACTCCTAATGATACAAAAGGCGAAAAAACCAATATTTTGGATAGTGGGTACTCTTCTTGTATAAAAGGATATTCAATGTTTTTGAAGAATGTGAAATATTTTAAATAAGGAATGATGACTTTTGTAAATGATGAATCTCTCAGAATTTATAGTTTTGGATCAACTATTATTGGTGAATAAAAATTTAAATCCAAAAGGTATTGTTTTTTAATGGGTTAAAACACAACTTATTAAGTGTTTCACATATTTTAGATAATGGTAATAAAGTTACTTTAAAAAATATGAATTTTATTCAAAAATAGTTGATGGTAGAAAAATTGTGGCAAGAGTCCAACGTATAAAAGGAAACTTGTTTCATGTTAGTGATGTTAAAAATCAATGTAATCTAAGCATGATTAAGGAAAATAAATTTTGGAATAAAAGGTTGGGACATATGTGTCAGATGAATATGATCTATTTAACAAAGAAAGAAAATGTTCATGATATTACAAATATGAAAAAAAGAATAGATCAGTGTTGTTCTATTTTTCAGAAATGGAAGATTACAAAATCAGTGCATAAGAATGCTGAAATTCATTCAAATCATCTTGTGGAGGTGATTCATTATAGTAACTGTGTGTTAATGATAAAAATACCACCTTTAGGGATCAATACATCATTTAATTCATTAATTATTTTACACACTTTACTTTTATTATATATTTTAAACATAAATAAAAAAATCTAATAATGCTTCTAATATTTAGGAGATGTTCAGAAAAGGAAGGTGGATATTCTGTGAAGAAGTTTCTAACTGATAATAGTGGTGAATACAAAAATTATGAATTAAAAATTTATATTGAATAACATTGAAAATCTTAACGAGTTTAGTTCATTGTATACACTATATAAGATAGGTGTTTTTAAGATTGAAAATATATTTTTTTAGATATAAACCACACAATACAAATTAAAAATTTTTTTCTCTCTACTTATGGAGCTAGGTGATGATTAAAGTAGTTTATATTCATAATCAGTGTTTCTACAAACAATGTTATGATATGACTCAATATGAAATGTTCTACAATCAAATTCAACATTTTAATCCTTAAGGGTTTTCAAGAGTCTCTATATCATAAAAATGATGGAAATCATGTAAAATTTGATTAAAGGGGTGAAGAAGTAATCATTTTTTGTTATACCTGAATAGAAGAGGGTATATATATTTTAACTAAGAAACAAGGAAGTTAGTTGATTTTACTAATGAAGAAGTTATTGAAAAAGATGAATAATATGTTTCAAGAACCATTGTAGATAAAGAATATAAAGTAGATGAATTATTTTTTATTGATAATAATGAAGATAAATTCTTAAGATAATGATGCCCCACAAATAGAAAATTAGACTCAACTATTTCAAGTGATGTGGAAGAACTTTTTACATATAATCCTATAATGAGAAAATAGGTGGAAGTTAATATCATCATTGGTGATCAACAGAAAAACAATTTAATGATAAGAAAAAAATGGTTTTGATGCACATTGTTCATTGTTTTAATACTTTTATCCAAAATTCATTAATAAATATTTTGAACAGTGGGACTTGATTCATGTTATGAATGAAGAGTTAGATTAGATTAAAAATAGTGATTTTTGGGAAGTTATATCCAAACCAGATAATAAAACTATTATTTGTAAAAAGTGGGTGTTCCAAAATAAGTTGAATGAATATGGTGAAGTTATAAGAAAGAAACAATATTTTTTTTAAAATTATAGTAAAAATTGAAGTAATTGATTTTGATGAATCCTTTTATCCAGTACCAAGGTTTGAAAAAAATCAAATCATTCTTGTAATTGATGCACAATGAAGTAATAAAATTTTTTAGATATATGTGAAATTATAATTTCTCAATGTGGAACTAGATTAACCATTTTATGTTTAGAAACCAAGTGTCCTAATAATTTCTAAAGTTGGAAGTTATGTGTGAATGTTTGAGAAATATTTTTATGGTTTAAAGATTGATTTGAGAGTTTGGTATTCCAAATTAGATTCTTGCATAAATAAGTTGATCTTTAAGAAAGGAAGAGTTGAAAGTAATCTATAAATTAATGAAAACTCAGTATATTTCCCTCATTTTAATTGTGTATATTTATTATATTATTTTTTTGGGAATGATAAAAAACGTTGGGAAAAGTTTACCGATTATATGACAATGTTTTTTAAAATTTCCATTCTCAATGAAATTAAATATTTTATTTGATTAAAAATCTCACAAAACATGAAATAAATTTGACTATATCAATAAAAACATACTAAGGAACTTCTCAAAAATATTATGAGGGAAAATTAAATACCTATTTCAACACAAATATTAGTGGAAACCAAGTTTTATAAAGATAGAGAATGCTAAGAAGTGGATTCTAAATAATATAAAAATCATATTATAAGTTTTTTATATTTTATTTCTGGAAGAACATATATTTTTAATGTTGTTACCTTATGTTAATGTTCACAAATTACTCTAAAGGAATATCATATATGGTCAAGAAGAAATTCATAGATATATCAATGGAATAATAAAATTTCATATCTAATATGACAACTTAGGAAGATTTCACTTATTTGGGTACACATGCTGATTGGGAAGGAAGTGTGCATAGTAGATGATCTACATCTGGAATAGTTTTCTTCTTGGGGGAAATTTTTGTGATTTTGAATACTAAAAATCATAATTATTTAAATCCAAGCATTAATAAATGAGAATATGTTTCTACCACTCAATCTTCAACACATCTTATGTCTATGGAGGCTTAATTTGATGGTTTACTTGTTGAAGTAAATTTACCCCTTCTCTAAGGTTGAGATAATAGAAGTGCTATAAATATCAGTATAAATAATTTTCAACATTCTCATTCAAAAAATATTGATATCATTGATTACTTTGTAAAATATCATGAGGATAAAAATTGAAATCAATAGGAACATGTTTCTATAATGGGAAATGTTTCTAATATTTTCACAAAACATTTCCAAAGGAAGATTTTTATTAACTGTGGTTGAACATGGGAATCTAACCTATCTCTCTCTAATTTTGAGGTACGTTTGTTGGTACCCTCTCTCATACTGTCTTGGGATAGTGTTTTCAATGGTTAGTAAATGATGTTTAAAAAAATCAATCCATTAGAATCTGCTAAACCTTTTAAATAATCATGTATTTAGTGAGAGTTTTTAAAAGGGGTTGGCTATGATTTCAGATAATTGATTTTTTTCATAGAGGGGAAATATTCTCATGGGGAGATAACTCATTAATATAACCCAAGAGTATTTCATGAGTGCTACTATATGAAATATTGATGGCCACTTGGGACACCCTCCATTCTTTACATAGGGGGAGGACTCCAACATCATTCTCTCCCTTTACCAACCCTTCCTTTCCCCCCAATTTTCCCTACATCCACCTTAGCCAAAAGTTTCACTATTTTTTCCTTGAGTCCCCAACAATTCCATTATCCCTCTAAGAAATCTCTACTATGTCACCCACATGGCCTCTCCTTAGTGTCCCATCTCGATCGAAGGCATCCCCAATTTATAGCATCAACATATTCATTGATGACACCTTGTCTATGAAAGAGTGATTCACCATTGGTTGGTTGGATATAATTTACTTCCTTCTATATTATATTCATGAGGATGACCACGCCTCAGCTTGGTCTAAGGGAAAATATTCATGTGTGGTCTCTTACTTATTCCTAATCTTAAGAGGATATAAATTTCTCATGAATCATGATCATATAACCATGGAGATCTGTGTATGTTTTTCAATCTTACCTATTCCATTTCAAAACCCTTATAACCTACAAATGTTGGGAAATACAATCAGATTATTTTAGGATTTAGATGTCCGATATTGATCCCTATGTCACCATGATGTGATGGTTCTACTACATTATAAGAAAGAGATGTAATTTAAAGATTTTAATATTAATATTTCAAAAGTATATGTTGATATAATTTATGAGTGGTCAATTTGAGTTGATCTTAATGATGATAAAACTAATTGGATCAAAAAACAATATAGGATATTGGATCATAGAATAATTGGTATGAGATATATATAGGGGAATATATTCATGCCCTTGAAAGGTTATCATACGACTTCGATAATATTATCATTGACAAGATGAAATCAAAGGTAACCTCTTTAACATAGAGCTTACATAGGGATACTAATTCAAGATTTTTAAATATTTTCCACAATAGCTTGATAATTTATTATATAGTTTGAAATTGTATATTTCATGTAATATTTTGGGTTTTAACTTTCCATAAAAAATGTTTTAAAAAATTTAAAATTTAAAATTTTAGTTCCTTTATGATTTCAGTGTTTGAACTGTTTTTATAGTTTTTTAAGTTCCTGTAGGAAATGTGTCATCATGAATGTTTTCAAGCTCTAGAGTGAATATGGAATGTTTGAAGTTTAAGGAGAAGTTGTTTCTTAAGTCATTACTTATGGACAACATGGTTTTTTTGTTCAATAGTTCTTATTTCCTATGATGATTTTCTAACGTTGGACTATAATTTTTTATTAGTGATCATTATATTGAGATAAAAAGTTTTAGTTATTTAGGAATCTTATTTGCTAATAAAATCCCAAGGAGGATATTTTTGGGTACATGTTGGGTAGACATTGTTTATTGGATCATTGGAACAAGTTGTGTGTTGAATTTTTTTATTGTTTATCATTATAAAAAACAACCTTACTCAATAATGTTTTGTGATCATACATAGAAGTAGTAGTACCAAAATATAATAATATATTTTAATGATAAATTCCATAATTTAAAGATTTTTTGTTTGAATATTGTTGACTTATTAATCTTTTTTCTGAAATCATTTTTTAAGAATGGATTTTTCAGAAAATAGAAGGAAGATATAGTAGATTCTTAATTTCATCAAATATGTTCAAAAGGAAATATGACAATACTATTTTGATATATCAATGTTCTATTTATCATGAATATGTCATGATAAAAGTAGGGGTTTTTGGATGAAAATTGAAATGTGAATTTCTTATATTTTTTATAAAGGAAATATTTTTCTATTGAAGATCATCAGTTTGAGTTGTGCCTAATGAATAAGTTTTTTAGAGACTAGGAGTTTGAATATTTTGAAGTTATATATTTTATAAAAGTGTTGATTTGATCGATCCATCAGAAGGGCTGATCCATCAGTGAAAAGAATTTCATAAAATAAATTGATCAATTTTTGAATTACAGAAAGAAATAAAGAATTATTTGTTGTACAAATAAATTTTATGAGAAATAAAACAAAAGCCATCATATAAATTTTTTTCACTAATAAGGTATTAGATTCAAAGTTCCATAGGAGGCAAAATATCAAGATACCCAATTTTCAACTAATAAACATGAGTTTTTGAGTTCGAATAAATAGAGAAATTATATACCCTGATCAATCAATTGAGGCTCAAGTATTGATCAATCGAATGGGAATTAGAAAATGATAAATAAACTGAAATAAAGACATTGAACCATATGAGAGGATGCTAAAATTAATCCATAATACAAATTAGTGATATTATTCGTTGGATTCTGAGCTTCATCAGATGTAGTTTCATCAAACTGGGGAGTTTTTTATCAGATAAATAAAGTGTGGAAATTTTTTTTGAAGGGTTATGAAGTGTTATGAAGTATTAGTGATGTTAATGACAAAACATCCTCAATTTTTTTAAAACATCGAAGTGATAATTCTTTTTTACTACTTATTTGTGTTATGATAATTGGATTAAAGAACAATGATTTAAAATAATATGTTCTTGAATATTATTTTCTTGACTGATCACTAATAGTTCTCTTTTTGAAGTGCACATGAGAATTAAGATGTTCCATATAATCAATGAAGATTTTATATGACTCTAGAATTTTTGTGGAGTGGTAAAATGAAGTTTTAATTTCCAAATTAATTCAGATATTTGAATTTTATTGATCAGGGAAAATTTATTGGGTTCCCTCCCTTTCTATTTCTAAAACACCTATATAATTTGGTGAAAGAACAAAACACACTTATATTATTCCTATATGACAAGATAGAACACTAGAGTTTTGGTTTAAAACTATTTTCCAGATAGATCATCTAGAGTGATGTTTCTAAATAAAATTTCAAGAGTGATTTATTTGGAAAATTAAAGTGAACATAGAAGTATTAGACCGGTTTTATCAGAACAGACTAAAAAATAAGACTAATGAATCAGTATTATTTTCTGTACTGATAAATCAGATAAAAGAATCCGAGTGTGTGATCAGAATGAGATGTCTTTTATTCCTAGATAAATTTTTTTTAATTTCTGCTAGTGAATAAAATGAATACTTTTTTTGAATTATTACATAAGTGGAATTTGTTGAAGTAGTACCGTGATAATGTTCAAAAACAATTGGTGATGGTTTCTAAATTTGTTACAATATATTATTTACATATTTATTCGTAGAAGAAAAAAATGTACTATTGTAATAATCATTGTACTAAAAAAGTTTAAGGGTATCTCATATATATTGTATCCACACAAAATTATTGTTTTCTTGGTGATTGAGTGGTATTGAATGATTTCCAAACCATGAAACTGACTTGATACTTTTACTTTATAGTGAACCATGTAAATTATAGTATTCATGTGGATTTGTGAATGTTTATATTTAAAAAAAGTGATAAATATTTTACTGGAGTTAAAAATTTTTATACATCAAAGATAACATAAAATAAAAATATATCACTAATTCACCCACTCCACCCATCAGTGATTGCATTAATCTTGGTTGGGCCTTTTCATGAAGGTTGGAAAAATCATTCATGTGGTAAGCATAAAAACAATGATTCCATTAATACCTTCATTAAAAAGTGCATTATTTAGAAAGAGACAATAATATTCCTTTTAAACCTTTTAATAAAAATCAAAATGGGTAAAAGTGACTTTAATCAATCATTTGAGAATATTAAAACCATTCTTGAAAACATTTTCAAAAAATATACACATGGAAGAAAAGGATTTCCAAAGGAATAAAAAAACATCTTTAGTTTCCAAAAAAAACTTTTGTTTTTTTGAGTACTTATAGAGGGGAAAATCAAAGGAAAAATTGTATTTCATATAAATAACCATATAATAATGAAATAGGTGGGATTTAAGATTGAATGATCATATAATTCCCCCAATGGATACTTGAACATAAATAATACCAAATAAGGATGAGATTATAAAATTAACATGAATTAATAATTTTCCATTACATAACATGTCAAAGTGGAAGAATATATACCTTATAAACATAAAGTGGTTCTTAATATCAAAAATTTCTCAACAAAATAATATTGAGATGAAGAACCTTTATTTTAGGGTTGGATTGATTTGTATGTGATTTTAACCTCCTATATAATAAATTTATATTTATTATAATTTTATAAATGACCCATATACAAACTTATAATATCATATATGATCCACTTACAGAATTTCATCATATATTTATTTATATTTATTTATTAAATTTATCATTTTAAGTGTTAAATGTTATATTTTTCATATAATTTTTGGTTTGGTTGTTTCAATACTAACATAGTTTTCATCATTAAATAATATAAAAAACATTAATCATGATATACATATCATATATATTCATTATATATATAATCATCTATTAATTGTAGAAATATAAAATTAATCGCATCCCTTTGTAGATGTGGTAGTCCACATCATATATAATATTTTTATATTCATGCAGGAAAAGGATATATTATATTTATAGAATCATAATTATATCATATATATCATATAAAATAATTTTCTACATCTTTTTCACTATGAAAGGAAATTGGTGATGAAAAACGAATTACAATGCAACGTGGAGATGGTAGGTCATTCATATGTATGAGCAATGTTATCATTTTTTATATGATCAAAAGGAGGTAGATAAAGATTCTTTGTAATCATAATAAAATATAATTGTGTTTATGATCATTTATTTATTATGTTATTATAGATATAATATATTAATAGGAACTGTAAGAAGAAATAAACTTTGAAATAGTTAGTAACGTTGATTAACTCTTCTTCGAGAGACCTCATTTGGCTTACACCTTAAGCATTATTAAAATGGTATTAAGAGAAAAAAAAATCTATTTAATAAAGATAGATATTATATAAAGGTTTTTTATTTTTTATTTTCCAATATATAAGGATAAAATCTTGTGAATAACTAAAGATAATAGGTTTTCTTTTATAAGTGAGGAGGAGGACAACCATGGAATTATCTAAAAGATTTAAGTAATATAAGGTGACTTTCATATGTACGAGGACCCAAATTGAAAATAAATATAAGGTAGAATAATATATGGTCCCAATATCTTCAAATAAAAAAAATTATACATTTTTATGTGACATTGTCATCCATATCTCTTAGTATAACCCCCCCCCCTGTAGAACCGTTTTATCCTTAACCATAGTGACAATTTTTTATTCACTATTTATGATGAAAAAATTCACATTGAACCTATTAAATTATATTAATTTTTATTATTAAAAATATTGAATAAATTTAAAATATTCAACTTCTATAACTGATAGAAATTCACTTTATAATAAGTTTACAAAACCCAAAGAAAACTGTTTTTAGATAAATACTTTTTAAGCATAAAAACACAATTTACTTTCATTTCTATCATTGTAAAAACTATTATATGAATATTAAAATATTATATAAAATGAATATTATATAAATTTCATTATAATTATAAATTAGTATTGATTAATTTTATTTATTAATGTAAAATCACATTGCAAACATAAAAATAATTTATAAAAATGTGTTTTTATGCCCAAAAATGAACTTATACCAAAATCAAGTACAATTATGATTCATATATAATTAATTATATTATTTAAAATTAAATGATAATTATTTAACATTAATATAAAATTAAAAATTTAATGTGAATTTTAAATTACTTGGTTTAATGAAATGAAATTAATGTTTTACAAAAAAGGGTATTCTTTGACTATTTACAAAAAATATATTTTCAAAAAAATCCAAGAAATCACCCCATATTTAATATTGAAATAATTATTTAAAAAATTATATTAATTTCCTCAAATAAAATTTCTAAATATAATTTAAATTAATTATAATTTCAACATACACAATGCAATAAATCCAATTTTTTGAAGAAAATATTATTTTTAAGCATAAACTGTATCTTCTTAAAACTGAGTATATATTTATTTTGAATTAATAAATATATTTTCATTAAATAAAATATTTAAAAAAAAAATTTATAATTTTTTATTCCTTTCTAGACCACCAATTAACAACTAGGTTATAAAAATATTATTTATATAATATTGTTTTAGTATATCACAGTTTGTTTAAAGCTCAATATTGTGTTTTAAAAAAACTATCAAGAATGATATTCTTTTAAACTAAATATTTGGGGTGTTAAATTTATTATAACACTTTTAAATCTTATATAGTTTTCAATAATAATTTGAAGATATTTAAAGAGTTTACTCATGTAAAATTTGATGAAAATGATCCCATTTATCAGAAAAAGATTTGTATTGATGGCTTAGGTGATTCTATGGAAAATATGATACTTAAACCACTATTTGATAAAAAAATTATTATTATTTTCAATTGAATCAAGTAAAATTAAGTCCTAAAAGAATTGAATTTGATGAAACTTAAAGTGTGTTTCCTAGATGTTCTAGTATCCTTAAAACTAATATATTAGATATCATTATAATAATTCAAGATCAAGGAGTCTGGACTAAAAGAAATGATGGAAACATAGTTGAGTTTTATATACATTTATCCCATTTTGACCCAAAATTACTAAAATAATCCTCAATTGATAATATTGGGTTAGTTTTCTTAAAATAATAGTTAAACTAGTTCAAGAGTAAAAAAGTATGGGAATTAGTTAATAGACCCTCTAATTATCATATTATTAGAGATAAGTGGGTATTTTGAAATAAGTAGGATTCCCAAGATGTGATCATGAAAAATAAGTTTAAGATAGTTGATAAAGGTTATAAACAAGGGGCATGGATATATTATGTGGAATCCTTTTCCTATATAGCTAGTGTAGATTCCAATTGGATCCTTTAAGAATATACATCTTATATAGATTTAGAATTATTTCAAATGTATATAAAATATAAGTTTCAAAACGGTTCTCTTATGGTGTATGTTTATTTTTAACAACCTATAGGTTTTTAGAATCCTTATTTTCCAAATTTAATTTTTAAAATTACTAAAGAATTTTAGGGTCTTAAACAAGCTCCATGTTCTTAGTATAAAAGTTTTATTTCATTTCATTTGTAAAATGGATATTTTGTTGTCTTTATAGGACCCAATAATTTTAATAAAACTATAATAAATGATAATTTTTTAATCTACATTTATGATGATGATGTTCTTTTTGGATGAATAAACCAAAACCTGTGTAATTAATTTCCAAAAATCATGAGAAGATTACATGAAATGACAATTATTATAACACCTCAAGATTTTATGGTAGGTATATTTTTAAATTTAATATTTTCAATTTCTAACATTACGAAGCACATAGATCTTAAACAAACTTTTAAAATATTATTATTTATTTACAAAAGATATCAGCTATCCGTTAGAATAGAGGGAAGGAAGGAAATTAACTAAATTATGAAAATATTCTTTAAATTTTTTATAAAATAAATTTATTTTTTTCTAATTAGTAGAAAAAAATAAAAAACATACTTAACGTGAAGGATGTGTTAAAAAAATATTTCCATGCAGAAAATGATGTTTTATCTCAATAAATTGAATTATTATCTATTACTGAAGGATATTAATAAAATTTATATTTCTAATATTCAATAAGATATTTTTAAATTCACCAATATATTTTATAGTATTAATATAAAAATAAAATACATCTTAAGCATAAAAATCAATATATTTCTGAAGGCATTTTCCTGCCTTTTCATGGCGACCATATTTTAAATCATAATTTTGAAACTTTTATCAGTTTTATTTTTAATAATTTTTTTTTAAATCACAATATCTAAATTATATTAGGTTAAAAAATTGGTATTTTTATAGATGTTTCATTTTTTGACAAATAGTGAAAAATAATATATTTTAATTAAAAACTTCATTTTCACCTAATTTATTTTTATAGAAAATTTATATTTTAAATTGATTTTAAATTATAATTAGTTCAATTATATATCAATAAAACCAATTTAGGGGTTTTTATCTACCTTCACATTGAAATTGGATATTAAAAAAATTTTAAATTTTGAAGTTTTCCCTTTAAAACTAATCTTTTTCATTGTGTCTGTGGGATTATTTTTAAATATAGTTTTTTCAAATTATTTGAATTTAATTTGTTAAAAGAGATTTTATATTTGTAATAATAAGGTAAAAATTGGGTTTTAAGGTAATTTTAATTTTTATACATAAACATTTTTCCTTGGTATGAAAATTACTTACCATATTGTTGGTAAAATAATGAAAAGAGTTTAAGTTAAAGGGTAAAATCTTAAACTGTATAAAAATCAAAACTTTTAATTGGTGTTTAAGGTATTTATAGACCCTTAACATCCTTTAAAACATTAATTAACAATATAATTATTTTAAATTAATTCCACCTCAATGTGGTTGGCTTTAATTATAAAATATTCATTATTTAATCACGTAAACCCACCCCTCTTAAAGAATAAATACCAACCATCTCCACCCCATTTCAACCAACAAGCCTTGATCCCCTAAACTGTATAACATAAAATCTCATCCTAACTCTCCCCACATCTATATTTTTATATTATTACTAAAATAAAAAATCCAATGTCCTTAAAAGGACCTATAAGGAGGTGATATTCAAGAGGTAAATTTCTCAAAACACCTCTCTTGTTTTATTTTATTCTTATAAATTCCCTTTATAACTTTATTACATCCTGGAATAATAAATCTATAATCATTTACATACTTTCATTTTATTTTTCTAATTTATTATCTTATAGTCTTCCATTTTTTACCTCCTCTTATACAAAGATGTGAAACTATTGTCCAAATTATGCCGGTTAATCATCTCCATAAATAATGATTTTCTTCCATTATCATCTTCATGGATGGTCATAAAAATATTTTTCTAGTTAAATTGTATTTTAGTATGTATATTGGAATTTATTTTATGTTTTTGGAACTAATATATACTCATAATTGTAAATAAAATTACACTAGTTCAGGATATACGAAAAAGCCACCAATAATAAACTAAACATCTAATAATAACATTTTATTAAATGAATCATCTTCACCTATGAAATAAAAATTATAAATGGAAAGCTTTAAACTTCTATAATTCAATGAGAACCATATCATTATACTTATGTTGTTTTATTTCCATTAGATTAGAAAATCCATAGTAATATGAAAATGAAACCACCATGGAACCACGAAACAATTGCACCTGAAACAATGAAAATAATTAAATATTATTAATTAATTTGTGGTAAGATGTTATACAAGGATAATATAAGGTACTATAAATATGAGTATGTTTTGGAATGAGTTAATAATATTTATAAAACCAATATAAATTAGATTAAATAATTCTATACTAGGGTTTCATTTGATAATTATCACTTTTTGGGTCATACGATTCAATATATTACAAAGTGATAAAATATTTCTTAACTAAATTTCCATTCATTGAGTTAAACCTTTACTCATTGATCCTATGATTCTATGATTTTTATAGATTAATTTTATTTGTATTATGGTTCATTTACAATTGTTTTATTTGGAATTACAATGAACACAAAAAATCGATTAATTTTATTAACACTCACTTCCATGATATGATATTTTTAATGGATTTTTATAAAAAAATACTCTATTAATGTTCCTCTTTCATACAGAATGTTACTTGAATATGTATAATGAAAGGAATTTTCCAATTTCATGCCATCATAATTATTTAAGGTTTCTTTACAATTTTAAATTGTCATTTTCAAAGAAACTGTTTTCATTTGTAATTTTATAGTGTTTTAAAAATAAATTATTTTTAAAGAAAAAAAGAATATTTTCATCAAGAATTTTTCAATGATATTAATAATGTATTTTCACTTAAGTTGACATACTTTGATTAATCTTGTGCTTTGTTGAGGTTGATCTATTATGATACCATCTTTTTTATGTTATTAAATGGTTATAGATTATTTTGTACGGTATTTTTTCTATTAACCATATAAATCTTTATGGTTTGTGATTATGTTTACTTAATGGGGAAAATTATTTACATTTTGTAAGTTGGTTTAAATAAAAATGTATATTTTTATTATGTTTCTCCCCTTTCATACTAGGAATTTTTTGGACTTGTTAAGATACATGATGGTCCCACCATGGCCCCTCAATTCATCGGTATGTATCATGAGACCAACAACATTGATTTTTGGTCAAGGCCTTACCAAATTTTTAGGTTCATGGAAAGAATATTTTAGGATGATATGTTCTTGTAACAAATCCTTGATAGTATTATATTCTTGTTACAAAGCCTCAAATGTGTGTTATATATGTCCAAAATTATAAATTCCATGAATACAAGATTAGTTATTGATTTCTATTTGATTATTCAATTAGTAGAATATCCATGGTTATGTTTTCAAGCTCATCTGATTGTTTATATGGATTTATTTTATCATATTTTATTCCACACATATTATGATCATGTTATTGATTAAACAGAATGTGTTTTGGTTATTTAAATTACCATATTTTTTTATTCTTGCTTATGATTGATTTCATTGAAATTAATCATTACTAAGTATTTGACCTCACCCCATTCATATATATTATTTTTACCTAGGTTTATAAGAATTTTATTATGATATATTAGAAAGATTAATATAGGGAGTTAATTGTGTTTTAAAGGAATTTATATGTTGTATTTTATGATTTCAAATTTATGATAAGATACAATTATGTATCTTGTTTTCTGAAACTATTAATCTATTCTGTACTTTTGGATACAACCACTTGTATATTATGAAAATATAATAAGTTAATTTAGAATCTCTAGGCTAATTGGGTCATGTTTATTATCGTTGGTATAGATTAAGTTGAGAAGAAACCTTGGGAACTAGATTTAGGAAAACATATATTTGGGAAAGAAACCCTATGACTCACTATATAGATAAATATAAGTATAGTATATAATTTTATTAATATTTTATGACAATATATAACCTAGGTTAAAGCTGAGGATTCATATATTGAGAATGATTGATGATTTAGACATCCTATAAATGATTCTTCATCATTATGTGATTTATCACTATGGTTAGTGTTTCTCACACTATTCTTTCAGTTTTAGTCAATGGATATAACTATAAGTTACATGGATAATGATGAATGTGGTAGAAAATATGTTTATAATGTGAAAATAAACACCAAATTTAATGTATTATATGAACCAATAAATGTTTAAGGAGTGGAAATAAGGATGTAAAGAATGTAATTTTTTTTTAAAAATGAAAAGTTTGGAATAATGGTCACCCTAATGTATTATCAACTTCTGAATGTTTTAAATAGAGAAAGTATGAGAATTATACAAATATATATCCGAGGGGGAAACTACTGAAGAGAATCAGTAAGGTTATATGATTAATAATTTCACTACTGATGATGAAGATACTACAAATGATATATAAAAGAAATGAGGTATTAATAAAACTTAATGTTTTAGTAATAGAGTGGAATAATTAATGTTCAGTTGTATTTGGATACAATAATTATGTTTTAATGTATTTTATCTGTTCATAATAACCATGTTATATAGATGTATTGTACTAATAAACTTCTTTTTTAAGGATTTGGAAGCATGTGATGAATAATACAATTAACTAAGAGAAGTTATTTTGTTGCCAGTAGATCTTTTAGAAAGAACATGATTTGGGGAAGATAACCTTAATATGTATTTTATGTTGAGATAATAATATTGAAGAGATTTTGATGGGATATTTTTGGAGACAATGAAATTGGTTAGTAAATTGATGGTTTATATTGGGTTTACTACTTTTTTGGATTTAGGGAATATATTCAACAACCAGAGATCATATTTTAAGAGCATGATTTTTTTCATTAATGTTTGAAGGTGATCAAGTTATTCTTATATTTGGTATGTTAAAATAATATATACATTTTTTAGTTAGTAAAATCTCATTTTGAGTTTATTTTTGAAATTTAATTTCCTTTATTCTAAATTTATGTTCTTTGAATTTTGGACAAACTAATTTTGGATGATTCCTAAAATTATCTACTTATGTAATTGATTAAGTTAAACGTAGTATGTTATTTTCTGATGTTAAATTATTATTTATCATATTGTATAACATGTTCAGACCATTTTTCTTTTGGTAAATATTTAAATTCCAATGTAATGTCTTGTGGATATTTTTATAAAGTAATTAAAGCGAATAAATTCATCTTGAATATCAATATATTAGTTCATGAAATTGCATGTAGATAGATATAAGCACAAGAATAGAGTTATATTATACTTATGAGATGACATAAAGTAATTGTATCATATCAAATGATTTTTAAATTAAAATTTATCTAATTATCTTAATTATTTATTATATCAATGAAATTTTTAGACCTATTTGGTCTAGGGTTTGGTGTACATTAACATTTTAATAACCATGTCTTCTATCATTATTCATCAAAAAATTATTTTTATATTTCTCTTCCACATCCACGTTGTCACTTCACAGTAATAGTTTCGTATTTGAATGCCTAATGTTTTGTTAACATTCACATTTCATTTTACATTTTATTAAAGGGATGTTTTATTAACCATATTTATGATGTGGGTTTCCCACAAAGGTATATTCAAGAATCAAACATTGATGTGTTGAAGTGAAATTTAAAATTTAAAGTATAAAATTTAACGGAGGGGGGAATCTAACACTCCAAGACTTTATAGTATACCTCTTTATAAATTCAATATTTTTTTATAGCTTATGTAACCTATAACACCGATCTTTAAAAACTATTAATATATTATTATTTAATTATGATAGGGATCACCTATTCATTGGAAAAGAAGGAATAAATTATATTAATTAAATAATGATAATATATTTTACACATGATTATAAAATTATTTTATTGATTACCAACAATTTGAAAAAGAAAAAAAAAACTAATTGAACATAAAGGACCTGTTTTTAAAAAAACTATTTTTATGCCCATAGTGACGGTTTATCTTAATAAATTGAATTAATCATTATTATTGGAGGATATTAAAAATATTTACATGTTAGATATTCAATAATTTTTTTTTAAATTCCTCTAAATTTTTTATAGGATTAAGATAAGTATAAATCAAATTTTTTGCATAAAAAACTATATATTTCTAAAGACAGTTTTACTGCCATTTTATGAGGAACCTATTTTGACTATAAATTTGGAAACTTTTATTAGTTTAATTTGAAAAAATGAAACTAATTTTAGAAATTTCAATATCAAAATTATCTTGGGGTAAATTGTTTTAGTTTTCAGAGATGTTTCATTTTTTTAAAAATAGTGAAAAATAGTAAATTTCAATCAATTTTTTTCAGTATAATTTATTTATATAGTTAAATTATATTTTATTTTTGTTTTAAATTAAAATTATAAAAATTATTTATCAATCAAACATATTTATTTCTTTTTTACCAAATTCATGATGAAATTGGATATAAAAAAAATTCGAACATTTGAACTTATCACATTAAAAACCTATTTTTTCGTTGTCTCTGCAAGAATTTTTTTAAATATAATCTCTCCAATTATGTCAATTTAATTTGGTAAAACTGATTATATATTTTGAATAATAATTTAAAAATTATTTTTTATGTTAATTTTAATTATTATACATAAAAATGTTACCACGGTAAAAAATTATTTACTACAGTATATGTAAAATTACAAAAAGGGTTAAAATTAAAGAGTAAAACCTTAAATAACATAATAAATAAAACTTTTAATGGTTGATTGAGGTATTTATATACCCTAAACATACAAAAAATTAATTAAAAATATAATTCCCTAAAATTAATTACACTGTAATACAGTTGGCTTTAATTATAAAATATTCATTGTTAAATCACATAAAACCACCTCTCCTCAAGTATTAATACCACACCTCACCACACAATTTCAAAACAAGGGACGTGAATCTCAAAATATATCTTCCCGAACCTATCCTTATCACTCTACTCATGTCCAATTTTTTTATGTTATCATTAAAAAAGAAAATCCAATGTCTTTTGGGGGGGTTATATTCAAGAGGTAAATCTCTAAAAACAACACCCTTATTTTCTTTTCTTCTTCTAGTTTCTCCTAATATACTTCATCCATCAATGAAAAATATTTAAAAAAACTTGTACATACTGTAATTTTATTTTTATAATGGAATATCTTAGTCCATAATTTTTATTACACCCTATTATTAAAAAAATCTAAACTATTGTCCCAATTATGCTGGTTAACCATCTGTTTAAAAAATTATATTATTCTTTATCCATTACCATATTATTTTCTGGTCATAAAATTTTTATTATGGTTAAATAATATTTTAATATGTATATTATAACCAATTCCATTTTTTTAACTAATATAAAGTTATAATATTAAATAAAACAAAACTAGTTTGTGAAATTTGGTATAACTGCAAAAAATAAACTAAACATTTATCATTAACATTTTATTAAATGAATCATCCCCATGTATGAAATAAAAATAATAAAAAGGGATATTAAAAAAATTAAGCGATTTAGTACCATATTATTTCACTTATAGGGTTTTATTTCTATTTTTAATGAAAATCCATAATTATACACAAATGAACCGACCATGGAACCATGAAACAAACACACCTAAAATAATGAAAATAATGGAATGTTATTAATGAATGGGTGATAATATGTTATACAAAGATAATATATGGTATTATAAATATTAATACAATTTTTTAATGAGTTAATAATATTCATTAAACTGTTATATAGTATATTATATAACAGTACACAAAAGGGAAGCGTGTGGCAAGGGTTTTCTCATCTCACTTTTACTTCTGTGAGATATATGTATTATTAAAAACTCATTCCATATGTGTGGTGTATGTACTTATATTTTATATATAATATATTTAATATAATTATATTTATTATATTTAATATTTCATTTGATAATTACTACTTTTATGGGGCATAATATTCAACTGATTATGAAGTGATAAGTGATATTTTGACTCAATTTCTATTTATTGTGTTGAATATCTACTTCTTGATTATGTAATGATAAGTTTATTTGAGAAATGAATTTTGGTTATCTTTTTTTAAACATGTTTTATATGTATTTATAATGAATACACATAATCAATTCATTTGGTTAAATCTCACATAAATGATAAAATATTTGTAATGGACTTTCTTTTAAAAAACATTTTTAAAATTCCTCATTCAAAAAGAATGTTTCCTTACATATATGGAATTAGTGTAATTTCCAAATTTTATGTCACCCTAATGTTTTGAAGGATTCTTTACATTTTTACATGGTTATATTCAAGGAAAATATTTTCTTTTAAAATTGAGTAGTTATTTAAAAATAAATGATTCTTAACGTGAAAAAGGTATTTTCTTCAATAAATTTTCAATGATCTTAATAATGTATAGTCATAAATGTTGATATCCTATGTCGAATCTTAAAATCCAATTATTTTTAACTCTTATTATACCATATTCAATATTTTATTTAAATTTTATTTATTAGTTTGTAATATTCTGATACCATTAACCATATTACTCTTTATGGTTTGTGATTTTTTTACTTAATGGGGAAAGTTATTTACATTTTTATGATATTTTAAATAAAAGTTTATATTTAGATAATGATTCACCCCATTCATAGGAAATTTTAATTTGATAAAGTATGTTATGGGTATGGCCAACTATAGACCCTCAATTCATCAGTAGGACTCTAGAGACCAACTAGATTAGTTTTGGTCCAAGGACGTACCAATTTTTAGTTTCTTGGAAAGAATCCTAGATGATGTTTGACTCTTGGAATAGAGCTTTAATAGTTTTTAAGTCTTATTATGAATATAGATGGTATCTTTCATATGTTGATCATTATTCATTCAATAATTATGATATTAGTTATTGATTTCCATGTGATAATTTTATTAGTATAATATCCATGGTTATGTTTTCTAGATCATGTGATTATTTATATGGAATTATTTGATCATATTTTATTCCATCTACAATATTATCATGTTATTAATTAAATGGCATGTGTTTTCATTAATTAACTTCCCATATTTTTTTATTATTATTTATGATAGCTTCCATTTTACTTAACCCTAACTAAGCATTTGATATCGCCCATTTATTATGTTTTATTTTTTCCCATGATTCCAAAATGTTTATTATGTTTGATATGAATGATTAAACTAGATGATTAATGATTTTTTCAATGGAATTTCTATTTTTTATTATATGTCTTAAATTTTAATGTAATATTTATGTATGTAACTAGTTTTCCAAAACTAAAAAACTATTTGGTCCTTTGGGATGTGATTCCTAGTAGTATGCCAATTTAATGATGTAAGGAACCAAATATAGGATATCGAGTTCTGGGTCATTAAAATTATGGGAAATTTTAAAAAAATATATTCTATATTAGATTTACTATAAATGTTTTAATAATGTTTTAAATCAAATAATCTTCATACAAGATTTAATTAAATGATTTTTATTGAAAATAGTAAAAATTATTCAAATCTTATGTGTTCTAATATTAACCTCGATTTGGATGAAGATATTATATGAGTTAAAAAATGACATATATATATGAATATCTGGGATATTTCTTTATCTGACTTCAAATAGACCATATATTTTTTTTCCTGTGTGTTTATGTGCAATATTTCGAGGAAACCCAAGAGTACCACATTGAACAGATTCTGAAATTATTTTACTGTATTTAAAGAAAAAATTTATTTATCCTTGATTTAAAAAAAACATATAATTTTTAATTAATTTTATATTATGATACTGAATTTTGTGTGTGTAGATTATATAAGAATATTACTTTAGGAACTTACCACTATTTAGGTAAATCATTATTATTTTTCAAGTAAAACATAACACAATATTAAATTTTTGACTATACAAGTTGAGTACATTGTATCTGGTAGTTGTTGTGGATGACATACAACTTGATGGATTTCAGATTTAATTTTGATCATGTTCCAATTAAATGTTATAAAAAATCTACTATCACCATTTAAAAATATATAATAATCCATACAAGAATGAAACATATTAATTTGACGCATCATTTGTGAAGGGATCAATCTCAAAAGGGTGATATTTCGTTATAGTTTATTAATATTGAATATTAGTTAGAATACATAATTACAAATTACTTACCAAATGATTGAATTGATTTCATTAAAAGTGAATTTGGATTTTATAAATTTTATAGATTTTATAATTATTTAAATATGAATAATAATTAATTATGTATTAAAAGTTAATTTCTTCCAAAAAAATTATATTTTGATAATATTAGATCTATTTACTATTTAAAAATAAATGTACTATTTGATCCATTAGTGTTTTTTGGTTTTAATGTTTATTTCAATACATTATGTGTCACATTATTCAATGATTCCTAACATTCATAAATCATAAGCCTTTATTGTCACGACCCATCCCCCCGGGCCCGTGCTGTGACTACCCCAAACCCGCCTTCCATAGGTAGGGGTTGGCGACTAGCACTAAAAAGCGTATTCCCTAAAACCGGGAAGGCATTGCCTTCATATCCTGTAACCACACGCAACCAAGAACACAACAAGATGCGAACATGAGTAGACTATATAGAAAAAAGAGTACTAAAAGTAAGCGGGGCCGAAATATAATCCCAATAGTAAATGTACAAGTACAACTAAAATAAAATACAACTCAAGAAAGGTAAAGACAGCTACTGGGTTTTCCTTCTAGGTTTCTACTTGTAGGGTAGGTACATATTGCCTCCTCAGTACTCCACGTCCACTCGTCTCCTCTGCATACCGACACACCATATGGTCCACCTCGGGGCACCATCCAGTCCTTGTACCCCCAGCCACAATCAGAGTTGTTCATTGTCTGTACCAAACACGACAAGGTGTGGGCATTGCCTGTGCAGGGGTAAGTATAACCACACTCAGTAGGGACCCCAAGACCCTCAAGGTCTCACAAAATCCACAAAGGATAAACCACACAATATGAAATAAACTGAAACCCCTACTTAGGTATATGGCCATACATATACCTAAGTTATCAAGTATATCCATCCAAATCCTGAGGAAACACAGGGTCCAACCCAAAATCCCAAAGCTCAATTGTTCCACAAAGTCAAGAATACCACGAAGGTAAGTATCACACAGGTACACCACACAGAAGAATAGCACCAAGGTTTTAACATGATGGAAAGTAACCCACAGTTACAACCTCATCTCGCACTAGGTATAACTTAGGTACAGTAGTAG
This sequence comes from Viscum album, assembly GCA_963277665.1. Taxonomy (NCBI): domain Eukaryota; kingdom Viridiplantae; phylum Streptophyta; class Magnoliopsida; order Santalales; family Viscaceae; genus Viscum; species Viscum album. The sequence goes on from OY728148.1 coordinate 1,708,551,328, forward strand.
AGATGATTATATGTAACTACAAATTCATCTTACTCTGTTATGAGGAAGACCCACAAAGGATCCTAAATCATAATCAGAGCCACATAGGATCTTAGTACATCGTCAAACCCACATAAGATCCTAGTACCTTGTCAGACCCACACAGGATCCTAGTGCATCATCAGACCCACACAGGATCTTAGTACCTCGTTAGACCCACAAAGGATCCTTGTACATCATCGGACCCACAAAGGATCCTAGTACGTCAATAGTAAATCGTCAGACCCACACAGGATCCTAGTACATCATCAGTACATCGTCAGACCCACACATGATCCTAGTACACCGTTAGTATATCGTCAAACCCACACAGGATCCTAGTACATCGTCAGTACATCTTCAGACCCACCCAAGATCCTAGTACAATGTCAGATCCACACATGATCCTAGTATATCATCAGTACATCGACATACCCACACAGGATCATAGTACATTGTCACTACATCATCAGAACCACACAGGATCCTAGTACACCGTTAATACATCGTCAGACCCACACAATATCCCAGTACATCATCAGTATATCATCATACCCACACATGATCCTAGTACATCGTCAGTACATCTTTAGACCCACATAGTATCCTAGTACATGTTCAGTACATCGTCTGAGCCAGCTACAGGGTTCCCACACTAAGCTCGCTTCTCTCCTAGACGGTACTCTCCTCAAGACACAGGTATATACACCAACTGTCATGAAGTCCCACAAAGAAGTATCCCAATGGAACTCCATGTCATTGGGGTCTCAACGCAATAGACGGTGCGTCAATCGGATGCCCGGTCTGTAACTTATTAGCCCTTTAGTGCTGGGGGCCCGGTTGGATTCATACTCGATTCAACCCAATCGTACCCCAACCATATCCAAATCTCTAGTGGGGTATACCAAAGGGACTATATCCCTCCAAGGTTTATAGCACCATATATGGTTCGTCAAATGGATGTCTGGTGCCAAAGGTTTGGCCAAAAGTATGTATAGGGTTGGAATTGGTCTGGTTCTGCTCTGACCCAATCGAACCGACCCGACCCGACCCAGCCCACTGGGTCCAGCCTGGCCCGCACTGGGTGGCTAAACCCACAGGGTCCATCCTAGCCCACATTGTGCAGCCTGACCCGCAGGGTCCGGCCCAGCCCGCGCTGGGCAGCTTGGAGTACGCTGGATGGCCCGACCCACGCTAGGCGGCCCGTGGTGCGCAACTGCCGTGGTGCGCGGCCGCCGTGAAGAGGAGGAAAGGCCACAGAGTAGTGGTCCGCCAAGGCTATTCGGATGGCTTGCAGCCCTCTAGGTGTGGGGCGGTTGCGCGCCGCACCTTCACTAGTGGCTGACAGCGAGTCAACCACCATTCCCTCTTTTCCACAACATAAGGCTGTGATTATCTTCTGTTGGGCATGCGATCACCCGTCGTTACCTTTTTTGTGGCCGTTCATGGTGCTGACTACCATTCCCATGCCTCTTCGGTGTCGGTTTCTATCCTCCTCCATTGTGAAGAACACACTAATCATGATGAACGGTGGAGGGATCGAGTCATGTTCGTTTGGACCGCTTCCACCACATTAGTTTGCTAACAAAGAGATCAAGATGATTAACTCGACATAAAACATGAATAATAACAAAACCCATACCTATAAGGTTCATTGATGTGTCACACGATGAAGAAAATTGAAGGAGAAGAGGGTTCCAATGATCGTTGCTTCCGCAATCATGCTTCCGAAGTCGGCTCGTGCGTCTTCCTCTTTCTATATTTCGAAGAACATTCTTAGATGAAATTATTCATTTAGAGGATATGTTATTCATTGGGGAGGTCAAATTTCTCCATATCTTTCTCCAAATTCACCACACTTTTCCAACCAATCCTCTCAAAAACAACAGGTTCCAAGATAAATTAAATTAATTAGTTTAATTTATGTTAGCATAATTAAATGTTGACACATTTAAATAATTTAAGTTGGGTCCAACAAATAAAGGGGGAGTTGGCATAATTAATGTATGGGAGTTGAGAGGTTTTCTCCCATTAAAGTGGGTTTGGGTGGTCCCCACATTTAATTTCAAAATGGGGGTTTTAGTTCAGGTGGTCCTCTTGTCTTTAACATTCATGTGGGAGGTTTCAACAAAAATGAAATAGATGTTTCTTTTATTTTATTTTTAATTTCCATGAAAAACACAAAATCTATCTTTCACCCTCAACCTACTACGGTTGAGGTGAAGGTCTCCTTAATATCATAATGGCACTGCGAGTTCAATGGTTCCCTCAGATTTCAATTTTGAGCACTAGTTTAAATGTTATAAAAACCTGCTCGTATGTTTTCTAAATTAACCCGAAAAAAAGGTCAGAAATTTACTTCGTCCACACCAGGCCTCGGAATCATGCACCATCAATTTTCATGGACTTGTAAAATTACAATATAATTAAAAAAATAAATGTAATTTATGGGTATTTACATTCTCCCCACCTCTGGGATTTACGTCCTCATAATACATAAGTCAAGCTCTAGGAACAAGTGGGGGTACTGAGCACGTATATGAGCCTCCCGCTCTCATGTTCTCTCTTAGAGGTTCCTGTGCTGCCAGCGAATGCGCACCAGAGGTATCGACTGCCCATGAAGGACCCACTCTTTTCGATCCTCAATCTCGACTAGAACCTCTATAAATGTTGCCCCATTATCGATGTCTATCTTGTCGTGGTCGATGATGTGGCTAGGATCATTTACGTATCTCCTCAGTTGGGATACATGGGAGACTTCTGGAACCCATTGTAACTAAGGGGGAAGTTCTTAGTGGTAAACCACCTCACAAACTCTGCTAAAGAATTCAAAGGGTCTGATGAAACTTAGAGATAAATTGACGCCTCGACCAAATCTCCGAAAACCACATCGAGGTGAGACCTGTAGAAATACATGGTCACCATTTTTAAACTCATGAGATCTCCATCTCTTGAAGGAATAAGACTTCTTCCTACTCTGTACAGTCTTCATCCACTATTGGGTGATTTTCACTTTCTCAGTGGTATCCCGTACCATCTATGGTCCCTTGAGTGTTGACTCCCCTAGGTCAGCCCAGCACAAAGGTGATCTGCAAGGTTTCCCATAAAATGCCTCAAAATTTTCCATCCCAATAGTGGAGTGATAGCTCTTGTTGTATGAAAACTTCACCAAATGTAGGTGATCCTCCTAGATGCGGCTGAAGTCGAGGATGAAAGCACATAGAATTTCCTCGAGGGTCTGAATTGTCTGCTCAGTTGGGCCATCCATCCAAGGATGGAAGGTGGTGCTCAAAATAAGTTGCATCCCGAAAGCCTCATGTAACCCCTTCAATAGTCAGGAAGTGAAATTTGTATAACTATTAGGGAAAATTGTTGAGGGTACTCCATGTTTCCGTACAATATATTTCACCTAAAGGCATCCCAAGATTTATACTGAACCCTGATCTCTGATCGGTAGGAAGTGGGATGACGTGGTGAGTAGGTCGACGATGACCCAGATATAATCAAGACCTCTAGATGTATGTGGATGTCCTGTCATGAAGTATATGGATATCCCATCCCACTTCCACTTTGGGACGTCTAAAGGCTGAACTAAGCTTACTGGTACCTGATTCTTTACCTTCACTTGCTGACAAATGAGGCACCGAGAGACAAACTCTGCTACTGCTTTCTTCATTCTAGGACACCAATACTGTTGTTGTAGGTCTTCGTACATCTTCTCCACTCCTGTATATACCACTATAGGGGATGTGTGTAACCCTGTCAACAATTCCTCCTGAATCGACCCTGCTACCATGGTACGTCCTCTAAACCGGATGACGTGCTCCCCACCTTCAGAAAATCAATCAGGTGCCTATCCAGTGGATATCTAAGAACATCGATCTGCGCAGTCAGTGTCCCCATGCTATGCCTACCTGAATTGCTGAAGAAGTGGGGGAGTGACTATAAAAGACTGAGTAAAATCTTCTCCAACTTGATCCATAAAGGATATCTGCAAAGCAGCCAGCTGCTCTGTCGCCTGACCAAGAAGTTGTATACCAAATCTCTTACTGAGTGCATTTTCTACAATGTTCCCCTTTACATGAGTATATACTATATCAAAATCATAGTCCTAGAGGAACTCAAGACAACACCATTTTATCAGGTTCAGTTCCTTATGCGAGAATATATACCTAAGAATCTTTTGATCAGAGTAGACTGTAAAACATGCACCTATCAAGTAATGTCACCACATCATCAAGGAAAAGACCAATGTTTCTAATTACAGGTCATGGGTAGCGTAGTTCTACTCGTGCTTTCTCAACTGTCAAGAACCATATGAGATCATCAATCACTCCTGCATCAGGGCACATCTGAGCCTGGTCCCTGATGCGTCATAGTAGAATATGTACCCTATGCCCTCCTCTGGTAGCCTCAAGATGGGGGCACTAATCAGCCTCTACGTCTACTCTTGAAAACTCTGCTGGCATCTCTCCGACTAAATGAAGGGTTTCCCCTTCTTCTTCAATGCTAATAAAGGTGCTTCAATTATAGAGAAATATGGCACAAACCGCCTGTAGTATTCAGTCAATCCCAGGAAACTCTGTACCTCCATCACACACCTAGTGGTATCTAAGTATGTACAACCTCAATCATCACTGGATCCACCACAACTCCAACCTTTGAGATGACGTGTCCTAGAAAGTGAACCTCTCAGATCCAAAACTAGAACTTCGAGAGATTACCATAGATCTGGTGCTCTCGGAGTGTGTCCAGACCGATCTTCAAATGATAGACATGCTCCACCTCAGTATCCGAGTAGATCAGAATGTATTCAATGAAGACCACCACAAAGCGATCAAGGTATGGCTGAAATATCCTATTTATGAGTCCCATGAACACTGTTGGGGCATTGGTTATGCTGAACGACATAACCAAGAACTCATAATGGCCATACCAACATCTAAAATTTGTCTTCTGCACATCCTCATCTCACACTCTGAGCTAGTGATAACCTTCTCTGAGGTCTATCTTCGAGAACCATCGTGCTCCCATCAGATGATCAAAGAGGTAGTCAGTCTTCAGGAGTGGGTACTTGTTCTTCACAGTTACCAGGTCCATGCACCGAGAGTCAACAAAAAGTCTCAAGCTCCCATCCACCTTCTTGGCAAACAATATTGGGGCTGCCCAATGATAAACACTAGGCCAAATGAATCCCTTCCCCTATAATTCCCCCAACTATACTTGCGGCTCACGAAGCTCCATGGGAGCCATCTGAAACCCTGGTGTAGATATTAGTTTCATCACAGGGTACAAGTAAATGTAAAAATATAAATCTCTACGAGGATGTAGACCTAGAACATCATCAGGGAATACACCTACGTACTAGTCCACCACTATAGGATAGCTCAGACTCTACGCGTCAACCGCTCTGAGGGTAAGGCTAGCCAACTAATGAGTGATCAGCTACAATCTCCTATGATTAATTCTATCATGTGCTGCAAAGGCTCCCTTCTCTTTAGAGAAGGTAAACCTGGTCCCATTCATGCAGATACACTGCACTTTGCACATAATACAGTCAATCTGAGTGTAGAATGTAGATAACCAGTCCATACCCAAGATGAGGTCGTAAGACATCGACGCCGCTACTAGGAGATCCCAACAGAAGATCTAAACTCCTATAGTAATCTCACACTACCAAAACGAGTACGTAATCATCGAATCCACTCTCGTATGAGTCTCTAGACGTAAGGATCGAGCTAACAGCTCCATCAGAATCTCTGAACTCCGAACGAGGGTAGTGGCAATAAAAGAATGACTAACACCAATGTCTATAAGATCTGCAGCTAAGGTACAGTAGACAAATATTGTACCTCATGTCATCTCTAGAGATTCATGTTCATAGGCCTCAGCTTCTTGGAGCTGAACTATCCCATTTCCACCTACTCCTTGTGGTCGGGGGTGGACCACCTGGTGGTGGTGGAGAAAACAACTCTAATCGTCGCCCACCGCCAGCTGCATAGCCAGATCCACTTCCACATCCGCCTGCTCCCTGCGGACCTCCTCAGTCAATCCTCTGTCTTTTCTTGGGTGGTTATTCAACCATTTTCTGATCCTCCATACAGTGGTTTGGACATCCACGAGCCATGTGACCCTACCCGTCGCATGTGAAACACTACCTGTTCCTCACATGACTAACTCCATCTCATGTGTGCTCCATAACTAACCCTGAGTCATGTGGTCATCCACCTGTAGGTCTGTTCCTCTTGAACAACTATGACATATGTCTCCTTCCAACTGTAGAAGATCCCTCTATGTGATGACTGGTGGTTTGTCTCACTGTTGGTGACTTCTCTGCAAGAAAAATATCCACTAAGGGGGCCCTCTCTAACACCCTTGCCTACGTCAGGATACTAAGTGAGATCATCGATGCCCTGATCTCCCACCTAAGTCCCTTATTGAAGGTCCTAACCCTGAATAATTGGTCTCGCACCGTATTAGTGAAGTAACATGAGAGGTCAGTGAACCTCACTGAGTACTGAGCCACAGTCAAGCTGGCCTGTTGTAGATGAAGATGCTCTTGTATGTGCACTGCGTGAAGGGTTGTTGGGACAAACTCTTCCCGAAACAAGTTCTCAAAGTTTGTCCAGAAGAGTGTCACCTCATTGTGAACCTGGAGCATCAATCTCCACTATCTGCCTATTGCTTCCTATAAAAGACCGACGACATGGATCACCATGAGATCAGCTGGTTTCACTACCAGTCGGAAGAATCTCACCATGGCCTTCAGCCAATCCGCAACCACCTGTGGGTCCTTCTCTCCCCTGAATCTGGGTGGCCTCTAGTGCTAGAACTCATGCAACTCTCCCATTTGGTGTGCACCCTTTGCTGTTAGGGCTGGTAAAATTGGTGGCCCAACGGGTAATGGTACCACTGTTGCCTCCGCTAGTGCCTCTACTGGAGATGGCCCTACACCGAGGCCTCATCACTCGATGGCCTATCAGTGCATACTATACCCAGAACCCTAGCTAGCTATCTTCAAGAAGGCATCCTAAAAAGAAACAGGTGTTCCACAGTCAATAAATTATACCAGTTGAGCTGTCTTAATGAGGTCACAAAGAAAACTCTTGAAAAGACACAAAAAAATCAGTGTTTTCGTGCACTGAGTTAAAATCGAAGTCAGGGTCCTAGTGTATGGATACCTCAGCCACCGTACCAAAATTGGATACCCTTAACTGATAACCACACTCACTACACTTAAATCTATTTCCATTTAAAATATCAGAGTCCTATGTTCTACAGTAGAACAGACTCCTCTGATACCAATTTTTCATGACCCGTCCCCCAGGGATCGTGCCGTGACTACCCCAAGCTCGCCTTCTATAGGACATGGGATGGTGTCTCGCACCTAAAGGTGTATTCCCTAAAACCGAAATGTCATTTCCATTATATCCTTTAACCACATGCAACCAAGAACATAGGAAGATACGAACACGAGTAAACTGTATAGCAAAAAGAGTGATTAATGTAAGAGGGACTAGAATACAAGCCCAACAGTAAAGGTACAAGTACAACTGAAATACAATACAACTGAAGAGAGAGAAAGATGGCTATTTGGTCATCCACCGAGGTTACTACCTAAAGGGTAGGTACAAATCACCTCCTCATAACTCTATGTCCGCCCGTCTCCTCTACATACCGACACGCCGTATGGTCCACCTTCAGGCATTGTCTAGTCCTGGTACCCATAGCCTCGATCAATTCTATATGTCGTCTGCACCAAAAAAACAAGTTGTGGCATACCTTGTGTAGGGGTGAGTATAAGGAAACTCAGTAGGAACCCTGAGACCCTCAAGGTCTCACAAAATCCACAAAGGATAAACCACAAAGCATGAAATCAACTGAGAATCCAACTTAGGTATATGCCCATATATATACCTAAGTTATCATGTATACCCATCTCAAACATGGGGAAACACATGGTCTAACCCAAAAGTTACAAGCTCAACTGTTCTACAAAGGAAAGAATTCCATGAAGGTAAGTACCACACTGGTACGCCACATAGAAGAATACCACCAAGGTATTAACACAAAGGAAAGTACCCCACAGGTATGGACTCATCTCACACCATGTATAACTTAGGTACAGTTGTAGAGATGATTAGATGTAACTACTAATTCATCTAAATCTCTTAAGAGTCAGACCCACAAAGGATCATAGTACATCGCCAGACCCACACAGGATCCTAGTACCTCGTCAAACCCACATAGGATCCTAATACATCGTCATACCAACATAGGATCCTAGTACATAGTGAGAGCCACACAGGATCCAAGTACATCTTCATACCCACACAGGATCCCAGTATGTCGTCAGTACATCGTCAGACACACATAATATCCTAGTACATCATCAGTATGTCATCAGACCGACACGGGATCCTAGTATATCTTCAGTACATCATCATACCCACACAAGATCCTAGTAAATAGTTTGTACGTCATCATACCCACACAGGATCCAAGTACATCGTCATAACATCTTCAGACCCACAAAAGATCCTAGTACATCGTCAGTACCTCATCAGAACCACATATGATCCTAGTGTATCATTAGTACATCATCAGATCCACACAGGATTCTAGTACATCGTCAGTACATCTTCAAACCCACACAGGATCTTAGTACATATTCTGTACATCGTCAGTCCCACATAGGATCCTAGTACATTGTCAGCACATTGTCAGACACACATAGGATCCTATTAATTCTCAGAGCCATCTACAGGGTTCCCGCACTAAGCTCGCATGTCTCCAGGAGGGTCCTCTCCTCAAGCCGTAGGTCGATACACCAACTATCATAAAGTCCCTCAAAGAAGTATCCCAAAGGACCTCCACATCCTTGGGGTCTCAATGAAACAGATGGTGCGTCAATCAGATGCCCAGTATGTAAGTTATTAGTTTTTTAGTCCTGAGGGCCCGGTTGGATTCATTTTTAATTCAACCCGACCATTACCCAACTTTTCCCAAATCTTTAGTGAGGTATACCAAAGGGACATTCTCCCTCAAAGGTTTCCAACATCGTAGAAGGTCCTTCAAACGGACATATGGTGCCAAAGTTATGGCCAAAAGTATGTATAGGGTAGAAATTAGTCCATGTCCGGTCCGACCCAGCCCACTGGGTCTAGCCCGACCCACTGGGTCCGGCCCATCTCGTGCTGGGAAACCCATGGTGTGGCGGTCCACTACAGCTCACCAGATTTGTAGCCATACTCTCCACGTCGCACGATCATGCAATGTGCCTTCGCTGGTGGTTGATAGTGAGTCAAACCCCCTTCCCTCTCTACTACGGCCCAAGGTCGTAGTACTATTTTGTTTGGCATACAGTCACGTGTCGTCGCCTTCATCGCGGCTGGCTGTGGTGCCGATCTCCATTCTCGTGCCCATTCGTTGTTGGTTTCTTTCCTCCTCCGTCGTGAAGAACACACAAAGCATGAAGAATGGCGAAGGGATCTAGTCGTCTTTGTTTGGCCCCCTTCTTTCACATTAGTTTGGTAGCATGCGGATTAAGATGATTAATTCAATGTAAAACATGAATAATAACAATACCCCTACCTCGAAGGTTCATTATCGTGCCACACAATGAATAACATTTAAGGTGAAGAAGGTTCTAACAATCCTCGCTTCCACAATCACGCTTCTGAAGTCTGATCGGGCTTCGTCCTCTTTCTTGATTCCATAGAACATTCTTTGATGGAATTATTTATTTGGAGGATAATTTGTTCATTAGAGAGGTAGGATTTCTCAAAATAATTCTCCCAATTTTCCACACTTCACCAACTAATCCTCTCAATAGAAAAGGGGTTCCAATATAAATTAAATTATGTAGTTTAATTTATATTTTCATAATTAAATGTTTACACATTTAATTAATTTAAGTTTTCTCCAACAAATAAATGGGGGGTTTTCATAATTAATGTAGGGGAGTTGAGAGTTTTTCACCCATTAAAGGGGTTTAGGGTGGTCCCTGTCTTTAATTTCAAAATGGGGTTTTAGTTCAGGTGGTCCCCACATCTTTAACATTCATGTGGGTGGTTTCAACAAAAATAAAATTGATATTTATTTTATTTTATTGTTCATTTACACAAAGAACACAAAATCTATCCTTCACCCTCGACCTACTGCAGTCAAGGTGAAGGTCTCCTTAAGATAATGTTGGTGCTGCGTGTTAAACGGTGCCCTCAAATTTCAATTCCGAGCACTGGTTTAAAAGTTACAAAAACTCGCTCATACGTTTACTGAACATACCGAGAAAAAAGTTCATAAAGTCCTTCCGAGCACACCAAGCGTCAGAATCATGCGCCGTTAATTTTCATGGACTCATAATATTCCTATATAATTAAAAAAATTACAGTTAATTTCCAGGCCTTTAAATTTATATTAATGTTGTTAGTACTTGTCTCAAACCCACTTTATTTTGAACCTTAGTGTTCTCTATTCCTATAACTCAAATATAAACACTATGAGATTTATTTATTTCCCTCTCTAACTTTCTCGGATGTGGGAAATCCAAAATGTGCTAATGACAGACCTTCATTGATTTCAAAGGAAGATAACTCATGTTGCAAGGATCGATGAGTGCTACTAGGAAGAGCTTTGGATCTGGTTGTCTAGATCAAACGAATCTAGTGATGAAGAGAGTTCTAATTTTTCAAATGTGGGAAAGGATAATTGATGACAAGAATATATGATCTATGTTCATAAAGAAATTAAGATAGTTTTAGGTGAATTCCTAATTTATATTTTCTAAAATTGGAGATATAATTCAATCAAAAGTGAATGGGAAAGAATTTACCATTTATTCTGAGGGGATAACTAAATATTTCTATTTTACACATGGGGAATAGTTTCTATATAGTCACTCTTTTATCTGGGTTGATTAAATAGGGTCTTTGGTCATTATGGAATCCATTTTTGGTAACCATGTTATTTAAAATAATTCACAAAAGGCATATAACCTAACCACAAGGACCGTTCCAAATCTATTCAAAACATTATAGCTTAAAGAATTATAGAATTTGATAAAGTGATTTTTCAAGACATCAATATGATGTATCTATTATTTAATTATGAGAAATTAAACTTTAATAAATTTAAAATTAATTATATACATCATTATTATCAACAAAATAATAGACTCAAATTCATCCCCTACAGAATAATTTTGAATTTGATCTTCAAGAAGAAGGATGTATAATTGGATAATACCAAGGTTGAAGAGTGTCAAAGACATCACAATCAATCTTAATAACTGTTTAAGAACATTTAGATGTTATATAATTCTTCTTTTAAAAAGATAGAAGTGAAACAAAAACAGGATAATGTCGTAGAAGATGATTTTGGTGAAGAGGTTAGTGATCATACAAATGGGGAGCTTATTGGAGTTACAAATCCTCCCACAACAGTAGTTTTTTCACATGAGTCAATAATATTGTATATGAGGGGTTTATTTATAGAAATATAATTTGGAACCATTAGTGAGATCAGACCTGAAATTAATGTTGGATAAAGTGTTTCTGTGAAAAGATTTTATATAGTTAGATCTGAGTCTACAGATATTTGGATAGAAAGTGAAAATCTAGAAGATTCGTAAATTGAAAATATGTAATTTTATACAATAAGAATATACTATCAATTTCTATCTAAGAATATTCATTCACCTATTAGAAAATAAAAAGATTTGGTGTTTCCTTTATCTGGTGACACAAAAAAGATACCATATTTTGGTACTAAATATGAATATGTTTCAAAATCATTAAATCAAAATGAAATCAATTTTGATTTTTAATATCATGTTAGGACCATTATTTTAAAATATTTTAATGAGTTTGAGAATGATAAAATGGAGATAAATGAGCTCAAGGATAGGAAAAAAGCACCTAAGTATGGATTTAAAATATTAAAATAGAATTCAGTATCCAAAACTAATTTTTCTAGTATGATGAAGATAATGAATTAAAAAATATAAGTGTTATGGAATATTCAACGTATTATGATAGGTGATTCAAACATATTGTTAGAGTAAATTTAATCTTTGAAAGACTAGTTAAAAGAACCGAGGAAGGACACTATTTAAAAAATCATGACTTTGATTTTGTGAAGAATATGGTAGGCTCTCAATTTTAATTCATAACAATAATTCCTTCATCTCAACGAAATTTCATCTCTAGGTATGTTTTTGATGAGTTAAATGGGTTAGTTAGAGCTCAATAGGCACTACCTAGGGTAATTAAACCTTTTCATTTAGGTATTTCTAATATAGTATTACAATAAATAGTCCTTATAAGAGATGAATTAGTAATTATTTATTTATATTTAAATATTCTAAGAGCAGTGGACTATTCATTATATTATAATTTAATCTTTATAGAAACTCTACAATAGTTTACAATTGAAACCATCCTTGAAATTATGGAATATTAAGTTGATCATAAAATATTTTCAGTTAGTTAAAGGGATGGTATGTTACTATAAATTAAAATTTAATATTTTTTATTTCAATAAAATAGAGATAAAAAATAATATATAGAATCTAGTGATTCCAATGGATGCAAAAAAAATTATGAATCACTTCCTGAATTTTTTAAGACTCTAATAGATTCATATAAGAGAAAGGAATTGGTTATTTTTATGGAGAAAACACACAGATAAATATAATTCTTATTAGGTTCTCAGTTGTAGGATTTAATAAAAATCTATATATATCAAGTTGATCTTATTAGGTTGACTCTTAAGGTGAATCATTAAAACATTACAAAGGGGTTTATAATGTTATTGGACTTCATTTAGAAATAAATTATACATAGGAAGGAATAATATGATAGATACCTTTTTGAAATTATAGACAAAAAATTCCTTGGAATAAAATTTCCAGAGAGTTATTTTGTGTCCCAATAACTGTTACAGTATATATTTTCTTCCAAATCATTTCTTGAAAAAGAATAATAGGAATCTATGAGAAAATAGGTTTTAGATGTATTAGAAACAACTTCAGAGGTTATCCCGTGTCCTTTAAAAGCTACCTCATCCTCTATCGCACCACTCTCTAAACATGAATCCTCAAACCAACTTGTTTCTAAACATACCACTACTAAATTGATCTTTTTGGTAAAAATTATTTCAATTTTTATGATGTTGGTAGAGCTATATTTTTAGCTTAATCATGTTATTGATAATTTAAATGAAACTATACAACACTACTCTGTCTAGTATAGATTTGGTATTTTTTAAATTTAGAAAAATAAAAATTATTGTTTAAGGAAGGGGTATATATTTTTTCTTAACTATTTTTATGATAATCTTATGAGATGTGTGGATATGGTTGGAAAATATTTGTTTGAAATGAGCAATTAAAATTCTATGGGTGGTATACCACCAAATAGATATTCGTATTCCAGGAAAAGGTTAAATGAATATTCTAGTATTTTTACCTACTACCTTGATACCGAAACATAGATTACTACTCTTACCTGGATCCAACTAGCTACTATGTCTATATCCCCAACTCAAAAACCTAATATTGTATATTTTACAATTTCTAAGGTTGATTATGAAAATATAAAATGAATTAGAGATGATATTATATCAATTAAGAGATTATGGATTAGAGATAAACCTATATTATGAATACTAGATCTAAAAGAATCCCTATAACCCTGAATCCTGATTTCGTTAAGCTATTACCTCTTGATCCAGGAGAGAAACCAGTTATTGCTACACCTACTAATCTTAATCCCTAACCTTCACCATCAGTCAATCGTAATCCTCTTCCTAAACATTTATTCTAACCTAATCCTAAGCCTAAGGACTGATGTGTCTTTTTCTTTTGACTAGAGCATACATTGGGTCACATTTTAATTATGTTACTTTTTGAATAAAATTATGTATTTTACTCTCACTTTTTTATTTCAAATCTCTAATATATTTTGGGCATATGATCATACATTGTTACATTTTAGTTTGAAATATTTAATGTGTTTCATCCATTATTTTTTCCTTCATTTTCATCAAACAAAAAGTGGTATAATAAATTATACCAAACACAAAGTTTAATTCAATTTTAATATTATGGATTATTCTTATATAGAACTTCATGAAATAATTTTATTTGAAATATTCCATTATAAAAATATATAAAATTTTGTTTTTAATGTTTTATGGGTTTTTAACCATTAAAAGGGAAAGATTACTATACACACTAATTTTTTCCCCACATATCCCATTTTATCCTAAGTTTTAATGATCACTAAAATCTATAATTTTATTTCTAAATATTTTTGTATGTGTGAGGATAAATTTATTATGGATAAGAATATATATTCTATAAGTCATTTCTATAAAAGTAGATATTTTTATGTTATAAATTCATATGTTCAAGTCATTTAAAGTAATAAATTCTTATGATGAAGCCTTAGAATCAGTATGATGTCAGAGAAAAATTCAAGTTCAAAAAAATCCAATGTTTAGTAGTATTACATTTAGAAAAATTATTATTTTCAAGACCTACAATTAGATAAGGAATTATAATGAAGTTTCTTGATCATAAAAGTATTATGATGAAGACTTATTGACAAAAATAAGAATCATGATTAAGTCTTATGATAAATCATACATTAACAACAAAGTCTTATGCTCATAAGTAAGCCTTACAATCAAGTATGTCATATACCCAGAAAATAATGTAAAAAATAATTATTTTTAAGACGTTAATATTTTATTATGATCTATAAATTTATACAATCATATCAAGACATTTTATTAAAAGTGTTATTATTATAAAGATTTATGAAGATACATTTTTTAAGTAAGTGTATGATATTTTTAAGGATATTATTACCATTTAAATATACAATGTAAATAATAATACTAATTTAGTTTTGAAAGAAAAAAGATGTTTGAATAAGGAATGTTTGGAGTAATTAAAGCAATTATTTCATGGAATTGAAATTTATGGAGGCAGTCATATGTAAAAGGATAAAATAATAAAAATTAACTGTTATATTATTTACTATAATCCATTTTAATTAAAGGGAGAGGGTTCTTAATTAAAAATATAGCGTTGTGTAATTTCAAGTGTAGTTAATGAGAAACAACCCATACAACCTAATACTCTATTTTTCTACCTAGTTGAGTTTTACAATTAATATTGAATATTTATTGCTGATTTGTGTTTTCTAGTTATATATATAGAAAACAAAGACCCTTGATCTCTTCTCATTATAATTCTTATTCATTCTCTAGAATAATAATTTATCTATGATAGTTTTTTCTAGAAACTGTGAATTGAATATACTAATCTTTTCTATATATATTTTTCTATAAATTATAAACATATTATATTGAGTGTACGAATTTCATGGATATTTTTGTAACTCTTTTCCCCATGTAATACTTTGTAATATTTCTTGTAATATTTTTGAAGCATGGTGCTGAGTCGGTGTGGGATTCTGAGGCTCGTAAATCCTCGATGCGGTGATATTACAAATATTAAATATATTTTATCACACACACACTATTTTTGAGTAAAATTTGAATGAATCATGAGTAGATTCATATATTTTAAAAATGAGACCATGGTTGTGACCATGCTGTGGTTTTTACCTAAGGCATGATATAATGTTTTTCTACATTGGAATTTCAGTTGAGGGCGTGTTGTTGGGATGTTAAATGGAGGTATATTAGTTTAATTAAAATTAAATAAATATAACTCCCCCAACATGTTTCATATTAATAGTATATTAGAAGATCTCCCCTTGGATGTTGAAAAAATAGAGGCCAATCAAATTCAACGAGTTGTCATCGATCCCTATTTTTTCCATTAATCATCACCAGATTAAGCTGAATTAGGTTTTGGGAATAATTTTGGACTCTATGCTTTTGAATTTCACCATGATGTAGGAATATTTTCTTAATTTATTTCTTGTTCACCTTTTATGTGATTTTTAATGTTTTACATAGCTATTATGACTTTTAGAGATCACTTGGGGGAATATATGTCTATTTTATTGAAAACTGAGGATTTTTTGTGGCTTGGAGGTATTCTCATTTAGAATTTCTGATCACAAGGCATGTAATGAATGAGCACACACCGTATGTTCTTTCCATTTAGGGAATGTCACGAACCAACCAGGGTCAACCCAGAACTGGTCACCCGAGCCAGTTCGCGACATGGTCCGAGAGGCTTTCCCGATCCTCCCAAGTTAGTGACAAGCACCTTGGTATAAATAGATGAAAATTGGGAATGATTTCTCCCAGTGAAAATAAATAATGTAGTAGAAAATTTAGAATAATTAAAAGTAAATAATAAACATGAAAAGAAGGAACAATAAAAACAACCTACTAACCTGACCATGACCAAAACTCCTCACTACTCCGAGAGTCGCTCACCAGTCCACAACCAACTCTCACCCACGGTGAGCAAGCGCGAGTCAAACCTACAAAAAAAACTAAAACAGGAAAACACTATAGGAGTGAGTATTAAAACTCAGTAGGTGTTCCCAACAAACTATTCCCAATTCTCTACATTTAAATAAAGAATTTAACAATTCTAGGTTTGAACTAAATTATATAAAATATTGGTTTCTACACACACTTTCATTTCTAAAACAAGTAAAAGTACAGTTCCCTTTTTGATTTAAAAAAAGTTTAATTTTTGAAAGAAAGTGGTGCATTGAATTTTAAAACATATTTTCAAACAATTTAGAAAACCAAATTTTATTGGTTAGTCAAAAGGAAAACCACACAAAACACACACTAAGGGCAATAGAAAAAGCGGCACATAGGGGCCAACAACCGAACTAGACCACTCAATCATCTCCCACATACAAATAATCACTAAAAGAAACATGGGTCGGACCTAGGAGCTCGTGAAAAATCCAGAACCTACTATACATGTGACTCATCCTGAAGTAATTCCCTACTCAATGATGTCATAATTCCCTAATGCCCGGTGTTTCCCTACATGGCCTAACCGAGGGGCTCAATACCCTATCAGAGCGAAGTTTTTACTAAGGGCCACTAGTGAGTGAGTAATCTAAACTAGTGCAACAATCATTCTCAAAAGATTCAATCACTATGCCAGGTTCCCAAGCTAACTCGTTTAATAATAAAAGGTAATTAAATAATTTAAATCCACCAGTCATGATGCACAAACATCACATGTAACTCACAAAATCAACGTACAAAAAAAGATCATCCCTGAGTCACCTCAAATAATGTTTTCCAAAATAATTTATTTTATCAATGTGTCAAAAGATCCTTAACCAGTTTTATTGAAAAACCACATTTCTCAAGAGACCCAAAACATTTTCTCACACATCAAAAGAAATAATTTATCATCCAACCAGAACTAGACATGAAATTCCAAGAATTATGTTCAAATGTCAAATGATAATTCTTTCACTATTGTGTGTCAATTCACCATGAAAATATTTCAGGAGACATGTATAAAATAAACAACTCTTTTTACATTGAGTAATTATTCCAAAATTAAATAATTTAATACTATTTCTCTTTCATTAAAATTAATAAAATATCGAACAATTAATAAATTCTATATTTAAAGGAAAGTGCATTGGGGGGACCTACCTCGACTTACAACTCAATGACGACGATGCGATATGTCTCACACATGTGCACAAGAACACACAAGATGACAACCATGGTTTCTCAGAATTACCTTGCCAATGTGTTGTAACAGGTGCACAACAACTAACAACCCATAACTAAAGACTTAAAACAATCCAAACAAACAAACAATGATAAAACCACCTTGACTTGTTTTCAAAACATACTTCACACCATCCATAATATTTACTAAACCAATTTAAAATTTATAAAACAATTTTTTAGGGGTAATAAAAAAATTCCATAAGCCAAATTCATTCAAAGAACACATTTATGATACAAAATAAGGAATCCAATAAGAAATAAAACAAACTTATCTTGAAAAATCCACTCTCAAAACAATTGCACCGTTAAATCTCTTAGAAAAAATGCTTTACACCTTTATAACTGGGCATAGAATATATTTAAAAACACCACAATGCACACATGAAGCATAAAAACATTTCTTTATAAAACTAAATTCCATCACATGTGCATCACAAAACCTTTCCCAATCATGTTTCACACCAAACTAATCAACCACAAAACATGCCAAATCAATTAATCAGGTATGATAATTATCTAAACATTGTTGTTCTCCACAAAAGTTAATAATTTCTCACTAAATAATTATTCTAGAAATCAAAAATATTAAATTAATACTAACTAAGGTTAAAAATACAAACAATCTAAGCATTTATAAATTTAATAGGGAAAAGCCAGGTGATCCTACCTTAACCGTCGAAGAAAATCTGGAACCCGATGCAAAACATCGATCACACAACAATTACCCCCATGGGAAGATGAATCTGAACCAACACCCCAAAATCTATAATGAAATTTTAGGATTGATCACAATAATTTAAACTCTAACCACGAATAACCTTACATAGAAAGAAGGGAAGAAAAAAATTCCAAAAGGGGACTCTATCAGATGGGGGTATGAGGATCATAGGTAGACGATGTGACTCGGCTGGAATGGTGTGTGGTGGCCAAAAAACGCTAGAGAAGGGATCAGTCATATGGGAGGTGGTGCACGGCTAGGTCGGACAATACTAGCGAGGGATTGGCTGTAAGGGAGGCAGGTGCAGGGGTCACACCGAAGGCTGCACTGCGTACAAGAGGTGCTCGAGATGACCGCGTACAACTCATGAGATCAGGTATAGACTACATGGTAGCATCATGTCTAATCCAGAAGTAGTCACACAGGTGCCCGAGCTGACCGCACGGCCTTTGCTAACAGTTTGGTGCCCGTGCACCTGCCGAAATAATAAAAAAAATAACAACGATAAAAATAAAAAAAAATAAAAAAATATTCATTTTATTTTAATAAAAATATTAAAATTATTATCTTGAATACAAATTTTAAATAACATAACAAATTAAAAACTTTTCTCATTCTAATCCTTCCGAAGATAGATATATCATGTTGATGACTAAGCGAAGCCACGTGGGGTTTTCCAAAACGAGCTCCACCCGTGCTCCTAACAATGTCAACTCAAAAACACACACTTTTAACATAATTCAAAAGTTTTTCATCTGAAACTCAAGTCAAACCACAACAAAAAGTTTAAAATCCAATGAAAATAACGAAATAAAATAAAATATAGGTCGGGGTGTGATAGGGAAGATGATATTTGGGGACTACACAACATGAAATTAGAGTACAAAACATGTTGTGAGCCTAGTTCATGTGGTTTAGGGACATATCCAAAGTCTCTGTGTCAAGGGACATGGTCGTGTGGAATTACAGGACTAGGTATAAAAACATGGTGTTCTGTACATAGGAATGGTTTTAGGAAATGGTCATGTGGCCAGATATCCAAGACATTCTTTGTATCAAGGGAAAAATCCATGTAGAATGACATGGTCAGCCATCCATGTATGTGTGAGGAAACTCCTGGTTGATTGTATGTAGTCACATTCCATGTGATGTGTGTAACACACTGGGTAAATTCCCAAATTCACATCTACTACCGAGAGAGGACATGGCCATGATCTAGTTTCTAGAGACACACTGTGTACTATGGGTGCACACTGTGTATTCCCCTATGAGTTTTCTCCCTCACAAATATCTATCTTTAACACTCAGATTGAGGCCTATGAGGATTCTATCATAAATAGTTTTTTTCATGGGAAGTGATTGTTTCCATGCTTTTGGCTTGCGATATGCTATATGAGGTGAGGTTAGTGGGTCACTTCTATTATAGAAATATATAATAGTATTAATTGGATGAGTTACCACGGTATATACCTATGAGGTTACATTTTTTCATTACATCTTTGTCACAGTATTATGATCCCAATGATAGGATGAGCTCAGATAGAGTTGGTGTAGCACCACTAGAGGTCAGGGTGAGATCCTCTATAATATTGAATTACCTAGGTGGGGTTCATGGTATCATTGTGACCATAATTCATTAGGAGGTGATTCCCTATCTATTAGGATATCCCAGTAGGGTTTTTGGTCTTGTCGAATGTATGATCCCCTATTTACCAGGTGAGTTTAGTAGGGTTTGTTGTATTGTCAGCTATATGATCCCTTACAAGGCTGTTGGATCCAAATTTTGGTTTTTGGTATCTACTAGTGGTCCTCGGCATGATCCTTATCTTTGTATCTTTTATTTGGTACCTATTAGGGTTTGTTTCATCCCCTATTTATCCTATTTTTAATCCCCTATCTGAGTGATATGATCTCCCAAGTTACTAGATTTGGTTTCCTGGTATCCCTTTGTAGTTGTGGGTGTGATACCATATCTATGAATTTAGATTTTATCTATATCTATTAGGGTTGGTAGATTCTCCCATCAAGTATGGGTGAGATCCCCTATCTTATTATCGAGATCCATTGATTTTTAGAATGAATTTCCACATGTAAACCCCAATGAGTAAGTTATCCCAAATGTATACAATCATGTATGGTTGGGATGCTTCATTTTCTTAGTGGTACCCAATGAAATGTGATATCTCAATTGTGTTTTCTATATCATTTTAGATATATTATAGATGGATTGTTTTGTCTCATATTATTATCATCTGGGATGACAGGTCTCATGGAGTTAGATGTTTGGACGAGTGATACCTTGAGCCTTGAGTAGTAATTTGTTGTTGGTTGTGAGGTTGGGACCTCATGAAAAATAGAGTATAAGATGATCATATCTAGGTTATTTTTAGAATATTGGGGGTGATATCACTTATATTTTTTGACACATCATGTGGATTAAGAAAACTATTATGTATGGTCGAGGAGTAGTTGAGATTGAGTTCTTGTTCTCTCTCACATCAGATTTCTCCTATGGCTTTGGGTTGAGCAGATTGTTGTCTTCCAATTTCTCCAATTTTATTTTGGGGGGTTTTTATCACTCAATGAGTATTTTTATACTCACCCATTAATGGGATCTTCCCCCACATTTTATGTCTTATATATATAATAGACCATTTGAATTAGTCATAGGAATACCCAGAGCAAGTGGAGTATAGTCATCTTGAAACATTGAGGAGTATATTTGGGATTGACCTAGGTCTATTTTGATGGTTTCAATTAATAAAATCCACATACTAATAGGTTGGTTGGAATATTTTGTAGTATTTTTGGTCCCATATTTTTTCTTTTATTCTTTCAGTACTTATGTTGTACTCTGATTATGGGATATATGTATGCATGAATTTTTTTTCAATTGTATTATCTCTCTACTATTTGATAGAGATGTATGTTTATTCCTGCATTAAATTGTCATAGGATAAGTCCTTAAATGTGTGTGATATGCCTACTTGGTGTTGGTATCTATCCCCTGGCCTATTAGAGGTGGTATTAGGGTAGTCTATTCTTAATCCCCGATGGGTTGGGTCATGATAGAGTTGTATCGGAGTATTTCCTTCCTTTATACCAAAGTATTTTCATAGCTGTGAGCTTGAATTAGGGTTTTATGGTTATAGTATTGATGTTTTTTAAGTTTATATTTCAAACAATGGACTCAAATGTTGGTGCAATGGCTGAGGTATCCATTCAACAATACTCCTACTAACCACTTGTTGACTCAGAACATTTAGGCACTAGTTGTAGGGAAATATTGTTACATGCATCATATTGGACTTGGTTGGGTTTTCCATGTCCTTCCTAAGCCAGCTCACCAGATATACTCATTGATCATGGCACATCTGGATTCAATTTTAGGATTCCAACATGGATAAATATAACCATGGATCCATGGTGGTATTGTGATAATGAATCTCCTAGTGTTGAGGGTTTGGTGTAGGGCCCTAGTTTTACAGTGGTATATCCAGGTGGTTTACTATTCAAGACACCACAATTTGAGAAGAAGTTTTTTTGGTATATTAAGATGAGTATGCTTGTAGGATGATCTCATTGTATGAGTTCCATAGGTAGTGACCTCTGAGGTGTCTGGTTCATCTTGAGCCCCAAGCAGTAGATGACTAGCTTGAGATAGTCATTCATGAATTTTCACCTTGAGTAGAATCCTCCTTGTCAAATTGTGGTCCTATTATTGAATCTTATGTAGGTATAATATGTTAAATGTATGTGTATGGTGATTTAGACCCATGACTAGATGACTATCGCTTGGATAGAGTTTTAGCAGATCTTTAGGGAATATATTTGACCAGAAACATTGAGATCATTGCATATCTAGGAGCTTCAGTTTATTTCACAGGATAACATGTCTGTGAAAGAGTATTCGGTTTCATTTACTAATATTTTTAAAACACTCCCTAGATATGGTTTGATATACATTTTTACAATCATGGGACTTCAAACAGGGATTACACTAGGATATCAGGTCTTCAGGGATATCTTCATGCATTACCACCTATACTTGAGTGGTAGAGCATACCATGGAGGTGGAGGGATTTCTAGATGAACATACCCAGACTGTTGGTGTTGGGAACACAAGAGATAAGACTTTGGAATATATTATTTGATGGTGGGAATAGTGATTTGGGAATGTGAGGTACTTTAGGAGATGATCTTATGATGGAGGTTATAAGGTTCAGTGCTCCCAGGACGATTCCAATTATTTGTGGTAGAGGTATTGTTTCTCTTGTGATGGAGATGGACATCATGCATAATATTGTCTGACCCGCTATGCTACATTGAGGGATATGGTTTATAGACCACCCTAGAAGAGACAAAGAAATTTTAATAGAGTTTCATATATTAGAAAACATTGTGGAGGATGAGGGAGAGAAGCATGAGGGGGAAGATTATTTGATATGTAGTCACTACCACCCTTAGGTGGTTCATGATTTGCTTAGAAAACTGGAGTACAAGGAAAGGGAAGTTGCAGTATATGGAGTCCTATGATCCAGAGGCTCTGAGGATGATTAGAGTTTTATTTTCCATTTCTAATTTTGTATTAGTATTGTTATAAATTGTTGTGAGGTACTATATTCATTCAAAATATTTCATTAGTTTCATCTAGGGTGATGTGGGGCATTGATATAGTACTTTATGGTGATGTTTGACATAACATTGAACTCGAGATACATAGGTATTTTTCCCACACAAAGATACACCATTTTCATGAGATACAAAACTGTTTGAGAGATTCAGTGTCAACCAATGCGGACGGTTTCAAGGTATGGAGGATAAGTTCCATTAACTAGTGTGTTTGTGGCGGGGTTGTATGTTGGAGTATCAGAGTAGGACCTGTAATTATTGGTGTAGATTTTTTCTAAAACATTATGTTGGAGAATCCTAGATAAAGGATTAGTGACTACAACATTTAATTGATAGTGTAACTTGACTCTGTGAGGAGAGTGACTTTCATAGGACCTTTCCATAGTGGAATATATAGGACCTTCAATGTTTACATTAGTGTGGATTGATTTCTTACCATCCATGATCATATGGTTACCACTGGTGGGAATTGTGGAATTTCTGACTTGTGGGGTAGATTTTTCCTCCTTAGAGGAGTGATCCCAAGATAATTAGAACAATCTCGTGTGTGGTAAGATAAACCCATCATTTATGAGATGGATAGTATGGCCCATGGAGTAGTATTACTATGTGATATTATTTTCCTGCCATAATATTGAATATTAAAAATTATACTCAGGGATGTGTATGTTTATCTCTCCATTATGAGTTATCATTTCCTAGACTAGCACCCAAGGACTACCTCAATATTTCATTATCATATTGGTTGACTCATTTGGAGCTTTGTGAGATGTGGCGCAATTAGAGGGTTGTGGACAGAGGTCCTAATGAGAGCTAGATTGTATAATTGGGTAGACTTATGTTTTTTCATTAGTACCCTCATATTCTCAACATCATAGATGTACAAGAGACACTTGAGTATGAAATGACATGTCACTAGTTGTTGGTGGTCACTCATCTTTTTCAGTGAGGTGGGGATACATAGATTGGAAATTTTGTTCCTAATATCTCTCATGAGTGGATTCCCATTTGATACATTATTGATGGATTTTCTAAATTTGGTCAGCACATATACCTTTCATGTTTTGATGAATCCATTCATGATATGATATGAGGTTAGAAAGAGGTCACTTCCTTCAGTTATGCACCTAGGAGAAGGTTGGTTTTTATATGTAGTGAGAACCATTTGGGTTTTGTTAGACATGATTTGAGTTTGTTTGTCAGAATGGTGGAATTCATGTAGGTGAAGATGAGGACTACCAAGTTAGGTAAGTATCTATGTCTGGTTAGCGAGGTGGTGTTCCACTGGACTTAGTGACCATAGAGGGACTGGGTGTTTGGCATTTTCCCACCTCTCATAGTTTTGGAGAAATTTACATTCTTTATGGAATGATATAATTCAAGTTTGATATATATGTTGGATGTGATTTATCCATTATGGTTCCTTTAAGAGCATGTTTTTAGATAGCACAACAACCCTCTACTGAGGTCACTAGAATGGGAGTTCTAGTAAAGAGTTCATTTGTTTCCCTTTTGCATAGTATTTTATTTTTCATTATGAAAATCATAATGTTGGGGAGACTGTATTGATTTGAGTTTTTTACTATAAGATTTTTTAATATTTCTAGGAATATTTATGAAGATAGGGGCTGAGTCAGCATTGGATTATGGGGCCTAAAGAGTCTCAATATGATGGTATTAAATATATTATGTATATTTTTTTCCATGCACACATTTTTTAAGTAAAAGTGAAATAAAACCTGGGATGACCCTAATATTCAAAATATAATACTATAAATGACACTTGAACATGGTGTTTACCCTTATAATGACATAATTTTTTTATTTTTTAGGAGCTTAGTTGAGGGCGTGTAAGTGATATTTAAATATAGGTATATTATTTTAATAAAATTTAAATTAATATAACACCCCCTTTGTTTCTGAATCATAGAATAGGAGAGGAGACCCAATTGCATAGTAGAAAACCTAAGTCCTCACTAAGGCAATTAAAATTCTTTGTTCCCCATTTTTGACACCGATCATCACTGGATCAAGCTATTCTAGGTTCCAAGCATTATTTTGGACACAAATCTATGGAGTTTCACAATAAGATAGGAGTATTTAGTATATTTACATCCCAATACTCTTTTATGTAATCTTTTAAGGTTTTAAATCCCTGTTATGATTTCTATAAATCCTTTGGGGGTAGATCTATGTGTTTCTATGGAAACCAGGGAGTTTCGGGAGGCTATGAGGGATTCCCATTCGGAATTCTTGATCACACATCATGTAGTGCAAGGGAAAAATAAAGTGTTCTTACCATTTAGGAATGACGATCATTGGGGATTACAAGTTTTTCATTTGGGGAGCATTCTGTGTAGCGATCATAGGTTATGTGGTCAAGGGACATATCTATGGTTTCAATGTATAGGGACATGGTCATGTGGAAGTACATGATTAGGTACATAAACAAAATGTGTCATACATGGGAATAGGCTGAGGACATGACCATGTGGCTAGATATCCAAGACATTTCATGTACCAAGGGTACACACCATGTGGTGTGACATGGCCAGGCAACCGTTTATGGGTGAGATATGCTCAATTGATTGGATGAAGCAACACACCTTGTATATTCACAAATACACATTAGGTACTGAGAGGGAAAATGGTTAGGGGCCGGTTTCTAGAAACAAATTGTGTACTATGGGTATACACTATGTACTCCCATAGTTGGTTTACCTCATTCATCTCCATATATAGGACTCAGATGGATTCATGTGGGTATCCTATCATGAGTAGTATTCCTTGTGGAATGCGATGTAGTACATGGTTTTGTAATGCGAGATTTGAACCATGGTGAAATTATCAGGTCACTTTTTTAGTGATGTATAGACCAATACCAATTAGGTGAGTACCATTGGTCTAAATATATGAGTGTATAGTGTTTCATTACATCCATAGCAGTGAACTATGATCCCCTTAACATGATGAGATTAGATAGAGTTGGTGTATCCCTCCGTGAGGACAACCAGATATCCTCTATCATTTCGACTTCCCAATGTGAATTCCATGGTATCATCATGAAATTCGTTCATAGAAAGGTGATACTTTATCTATAATGATTACCCAAAAGGGTTTGTGGAATCATCGTATATATTATCCCATACTTAGTGAGTAGTTTTAGTATTTTTTGAGGTATTCTTGACTATATGATTTTCTACTTGGTGGTCGGATCATTATTTGGATTTGTTGTCTCCCAGAAATCAAAATATTCCTAGTTGTGATAACTTATCTTAGTGATATGATCTCTAGAGTTACTGGATTTGGGTTTGTGGTGTCCCCCATCGATTATGGGTATGATCCCCAAGCACTGAGTTGAGATCTACTGAGTTTCCAGTAGGGTTAGTTGAGTCCCCCATCAAGGATGGGTGAGATCCCCTATCTAATTAACACTGTATGATGAGTTATAGTGTTACTTTCCTTGCAGCGAAGCCTGATTACTGTGTTCTATCAGATGTTTGTCATCTAGGAAGGAGGAGACGTTTAATTTAATTAGTGATACCCAATGGAGTGTGATCTCTCTAATGAGTTCCATATGGAATGGATGACCTATTACCAATAGAGGTTTTTATCTTGGATGAGTTCCATCAAGGATATAAGGGTTTTTAATGTGATATCTCTCTAACGATCGATACCTTGATCCTCATGTAGTAACCTTTGGAGGTATTTGAGGTTGGGACCTTATGAGACTTGGTGTCTAATATGAGTATATCTATTTGATTATGAGATTACTATTAGTTATGTCACATATAATGTTTGACACACCATGTGGATCGAGCAGAATATTATGTATGGATGAGGATTGATTGAGATAGAGTTTCCTAATCTATCATAGTTGGGTTTTCTCCTCTATATTTGGGTCACATAGACTATTGCCTTTCATTTCCCCCTTTTTATTTTTGGTTTTTGGGAATTGTACTCATTACTATTAAACTCACCCCTTCATGGTATTTTCCCACACATATCATGTATTATGTATATGGTAGGACTTTCTATTGATTCCCAGGAGATCTCAGAGTAGGTGGGGCATAATGATCTAGAAAAAAGAAGGTTTTTATGAATTCTTGATCCAAATTTGATTTGGTTGTTTCGTTTGATAGTATTCCCCTTATTTTGAGTAGGTTAGACTCTTTTGTAGTTTTTAGTGGGCCTGTATTTTTTTCTTTTAAACTTTCAATACTCATGTTGTACTCTGATCGTGGGATAGATTTATGCATTGTTTTTTGTTTTAGTTTTATTACCTCTTCAATGTTTTATATATATGGATTTTTGTTCAATCATATAGGTAACAAAGGCTAATTCCTCCCATGTGTGTGATATTTCTACTCAACGATGGTCTCCAGCCTTGGCCTATTGGATTTAGGCTTTGGGGTAGTCATGGATAAGGCCCTAGTGGATCAGATAATAATAAATATGTATTGTTAAAGGTATATCCATGTTAAAATCATCGGGAACATTTTTCATCAAGTTAATGTTTCTTTCACTCAAATTTTGAGGTCTCAAGGAAAATTTCTAAAATAGTGATGAAAAATAAATCATGTTGAGAGGATTTTGGTGGAATGGACTAGGGGATATTTATTCATTATATAACTATAAATTCCATATGTTTTTCTTCTTTCCTTCAATTTTATTTTTTAAATTCTTATCTAATTCAAAGTGATGTATATATTAATTTAAGTTTCAAAATACTAGAGTTAATTTAGTTAAACTTTTAATAACACAATTGAACCCCCTCTTCTATCAATGTGAAACACCTAACTAGCCAACAAATAGTATGTATATTATCACTTTTTTCACTATAGATTCATTTAAAATTATTAAAATGATTACATCCTTAAAAACCTCAGTTATATGTTTTATAACATTCCTTTCTTTCATTGAATTTATCTAAATTTAATGTTGACAATTTTAGTTCTTGTAAACATGTTTTGGTTCTCAAATATTTAGATAATAACATTGTAGGGCCTAGGAGAATTTGGATTCCAAAAAATATTCTTGTTTTATTTCTTTTTATAGGAGAAATCCATAGTGGAAATGATATAATTTGATACATAGATAGAGGTTTTTCAAGGTATATGTGGATATTTTATAAACTTCAACTCATTCTAAAAGGCTAATGGAGACTATTACACTTTTAGTGATAATTATAAAAGAAAAGTCCATGGAGTTGTTTTGGTTGGAGATTTAGATTTAGTTCTTGTCAAAAAAAGTTCCTTATATTAAAGGATAGAAATGTAACCTGATAGGTAACCCTAAACTTTTTAATGATGTATTTTCAGTTGAGTTTTATAATAGTGATCATTATATTTTTAAATATATGTTACTTAAATTTAGAGCACCTATAAATGAAATATTTTACACCATAGATCCAAATTCATTGTGTAAATAGAAGTTAAAATATTTTAATATTAGAATGGATATATATTGGGTTTTTAATTGTATACATGGACATTGAAACATTTATTTTTCAAGAAAATTACCTTGGGAATTTTTTATTTCATATTTTTATCAAATTAAATTGGATAAAAAGAAACTATGTGATGTATGTAAAATGGGAAAGAAACATAATTCATCTTTCAACCACATTAAAGATATATTTACTTTCTAAATATTAAAACCTATTCATATGGATTTTTTGGACCATATATAACTAAAATATTAGGTGAAAATATTTTTTTATGGGTTATTAGATGATTTTTATAGATTTTCATGGGTTTAATTTTTTAGACGTAAGTGAAAATCATGTTTTGTCATTATAAATATCTAAAATCTAGTTGAAAATAAAAAAGTTTGTAAATTATTTATCTAAGAAGATACTATGAAAGAGAGTTTTAGAATTATAAATTCATTTATTTTTTCTCAACACATGTAATTAATAACAAATATATAGAACCTAGGAGACCTAAATATAATGGTGTTATTGTAATGAGGAATATTACCTTGTAAGAAATTTCTAGAATTATGTTATTTGAATATAGAACAGCTACTCATTATTGGGTTGAATATATTAATACAACATGTTATGTGATAAATAGAGTTCATATAAAGTATATATTGAAGAAAAAAATCGGTGAATTATGGAATAAAAAATATGAATTTTTAGATACATTAAAGTGTTTATATACAATTTTTACATCTTAACACCAAGGTAAATCATGTTATGTTTGATTTAAAGGCATGTAAAGGAATATTATTATTTTACTATACTACTTATACATCCATTAGAGTTTTCAATAAAGGGTTAAGGTTTTTGAAGAATAAAATCATGTCAAATTTGATGATGTTGATCCCATTGTCCACAAAAAATAATAAAATTGATAACCTAATACAACTTTATAATTGGACCTCTTTTGATGATGAAAAGGATGGTTTTGTGGAACATGGTCATAAAAAATCTTTTCCTCAATGAGTTAAAACTAGTGAACCTAAAATTTTGGTTCTTAGATGTCATATAACCCTTATAAACCATTCTTTAGGTACTGTTATAGGAAGCCTAGATAAAAGATTTATTACTATAATAAGTGTTCAAAATATATCTATGTTTTTTACCTTTTATCTTATATTGAAAAAAATAAAATATGGGTATAATCATTGGAAATAAAGTTGTACCAATAGCTATAGGTTATAATTAACATGAAGGTATATAATATAATGAATCCTTACCCCTAGGTCTCGAATAGAATATATTAAAATTAGATTTTCTTATACATCTTACAAGATCATTAGTCTTTTTATATATGTAATTCAAATATTCATTTATAAGTTCTTTTCTTTATAATGTAAGTCTATGATAAACAACCTCTAAGTTTTAAAGATCCCTAATTTCCAAAAAAACATACAAAATATCTTTATGGTATTAAATAAGAACCGAGATCTTGGTATGAAATACTATGTTATTTTTTTTTCAAATGAATTTTTGTGGGTTTTGAGGACTCCACATTGTTTAAGAAAACATTAAAAAATTATAGTTTACTTCAAAAAATTTATATTCATATTGTGATTTTTCTCAACAAATCCAAAATTATGTAATGAATTTTCAAAAATCCTGAATAATGAA
Source organism: Viscum album (assembly GCA_963277665.1). NCBI lineage: Eukaryota > Viridiplantae > Streptophyta > Magnoliopsida > Santalales > Viscaceae > Viscum > Viscum album. The sequence continues at coordinate 1,708,581,504 of OY728148.1, forward strand.
ATTAATATTAGTATGATGGGAGAATTTATTTTATTTATTGGATTTTAGATTTATCAAAAAGATTTTTGGAATGTTTTAAATCAAACTAAGTGCATACCTGATTTATTAAAATGGTTTGGACATGAAAATGGTAAGGTCTATGAAACTTCTATGAGTTATGATATAGAAGTTGACAATGATGAATTTGTTAAGCTAGAGAATAATAAGATATATAGATAATTTATTGTAATTTTATAATATTTAAATCATATAGACCATATATTATGTTTATAGTATATTTATGTGATAGATTTCAAGATGATCTAATAGAATCAAATTTAATTGATGAAAGAAGATTTTTTCGATTTTTAAAAGGTACTAATTCTCTTTCTTTACCTTTTCTAAAAAAACATCTAGTTTTGATTTGATTCCATATATAGATACTTAATTTGGATGTTTTAGGTTAGATAGGAAGATTACATCATGAACCAACAAATTTTTAATAAAATCATTAGTTTCTTGTTCAATTAAAAAAGAAACACTATAATACATTATCAACTACTGGCGTTGAATACACTACAACTATTAGTTGTTATGCTCAGGTGCCGTGGATGAAACACACCTTGATGGACTTTGGATTTAATTTTAATCATTTTCTAATAAAATTTGACAACACAAGTTCTATTAGCATTTCAAACAATCTGATATCCCATTTTGTAACAAAGAACATATATTTAATAAATCACCTTTTAGGACATCACATGAAAAAAGGTGATATTTCACTTGAGTTTATAAATACCAAAAATTGTATTGGTAGATATTTTTTCAAAACCACCACCCAAGGAATAATTTAATTTTTGAAATAGTGATTTAATAATATTAAAATTTAAAAAAATTCCATTTTATGTTAAATTTATTTGTATGGATATTCTTAATAAATATCAAATTTTTATTATTGTAACTACCATTAATTTATTTATGACCTTCACTATTCTATTTAGTGACATGAAAATTTGATAATTTTAATATTTTATTTATATATTCATTCATATTTCTCTTAAATGCACTCCATATATTCTTCATAAAATATTCTATTAGTATTTTTGTTTGATACACTCACTCATTTTAAAAACTCATAGTGTCATCTTCTGAATATGAACTCTTCTCACACTAAACCTTGAACTAGTGGACATCAAGTAATTTCTTCTTACCGACCATGGAAATGTTTAAGAGATCAAGAGATACGACGTCAAGGATCTTAAATAGCTCCATGGTATTGTGTATGGTGTTTTATGAAAGGGTTATTGATCTTATTTGGTTGTATCACATATAATTATTTCTTAAAAAAGTGTTAAACTTCCAAGGATACGTTTTTTATTTTTATCAAATGGTGGCAGAGTTTTTCTATGAGATGATAGTCAAACATTTATATGATAATGAAAATTTAAATTTTGGTAAAGCACAAGGACATTGTTTTTGATATAAATCATCAAATGGTTTAGGATTTCTTTAGTAGTATAATATTAAGTGTTTTATATTCCACATTAGGGACGTTTCATGTTAAATTCATCAATTGTTAGTGTATATGAAGTTTGTACGAATGAGATTTTGTATTATACATTTGGATAATAGATTTTTGAGAATAAATATGTTAACGATATTGAATCTAATTAAATTATTATTATTAAGTTCATTCAGACAAGGATTGATTACTGAAATAGATATTTTGATAATGTCTTGTTTTGATACATTTACCTTTTATATTTATTGATGATTGGGAAGAAGGTGAAATTTTTCAGGTATATATTATGTTATATGTGCCACATTTAGAAAAATGAATTGGGTTTTTATCAATTTGGAATGATTTTAACTCTATTTTTTAAATGAAAATAAATATATCGATGTGAATTTATGGCATATAAATTACATGGTTTTAATGCTCTAGGAGCTAGTTTGATGGAAATGATTGAATTTTTTTAGAGCTTTTCTTTGATGAAGTGTTTTCCCCTTTGGGGTTGAAGAAGAATTTTAAGAGGACCTTAAAAATTTTAATGGAGATCATGATATGTAAAAAATTTATAAGGATACCCTACCCAAATGAGATGTAGATAGATCTACTATTCCATTTACAGAATCTAGAGAATATACAACCAAGAAACCTACTCTGGAGAAGAAACTAGTTTTTAAAGCTATAAAGTTTCAAGATGAAACTATAACTCAAGAAGTTTCTTATAGAGAAAAAATGTTTCTAATAAGGATATGGTTCATATACCTATGAATGATGTTGTTACACATCGAAATAATGAATAAGTGGTTTATATTGTTTTTTATTATAGATAACCAACTAATGTAGCTTTGTAGGATGGTCTTAGGAATATAATAGTTATTAATCTGGATTATAATCCAAACATCACTTTCTTAGATGGAGTTTGATATAATTTTGAGATAACAAGATTCATTTTAGTTATGGATATGTTTTAATGGTCATGTAAAGATTTATTTTTTACAATAATTGGAAATTTTTTATTTGGTTAGACCTCTGTGGAAGTGAGGTTTGAAAAAATATATTGTATAAGAAATTAGATGGTTTCTCATATGAGTATGTAAGTGAATAAGATAATTTGGATTTAAAATCTAAAAGGATATAAATGAAGATTGGTCCTGCTATTGATATATAAAAAAGGGTAGAATCATCTATGGTAAACAAATTTTAATAAATCTACCAATTAAATGGACAATTTTAAACCATTGTAGAGATAAGATTTTCTAAAATTCAATGAAAGAAAAAATATATAGTTTAAAAGACCAGGTGGTAGTATTGAAATAAAAATCATTACCGAATTATGATTTTTATGAGATAAAGTAATTGAAAAAGTCACAATTATAAATGATTAAGTATGTCCCCATTATTCCATTATAAATTTATGATTTAGTCTTAGAGGTTACAATGTTTATTAAAATTAAATTTAAATTAGATATTGATAATTCAAAGAAAGTGGTGACATATAAATTTGATTATATAAAAAATATTCCATCTATTTCCTTAGTCATATTGTTTTTGGTTGAGAACTAATGTGATATTTTTTCTAAATATTTAAAAAAAAATATAATTATATTTGTATATATTAGAAGTTAGATTTCATAAATTAATGTGTGGTTTTATTTCTCTTGATTCCCTTATATATTTGAAAAAGGAATGAAATTTTGGATATTAAGGTTGTAAAAAATGACTAAATGCATAGTATTCCAAGGCTTGAAAAATCCATGTCTAACCTAAATAATTCTATAGAATTGTTCCATGCCTCATAGAAAAAGAATTCATTAGATAATAATGAATCTTTCCAAATCACTATACACTTTATGAAATGAAGGTATCCTCCCATATTTGAAAACTTTAAAATCATGTTTTTTATGATAAAGGAAATTTTTATAGAAGTTGATGATGGTTTTACTTCTAATTTTAAGGCATATTCTTGAGAAGGATGTTGGGAAATAACCTACAATTCCACGATAGACATACAAAGGAAAAAAGTAGTTTTTTGTAAGAGAACCTCATACTCTTCTTATTATTTCTATATATCCTATTAGTTCTTATGAAATTTTATAAATCAATATGGAAGTGTTGAATATATTTGTTTTCTATTTTTCTCATAAGTTAGATATTCATGATTATATAAGTTTTTGTGGATAGAATTCATGATTATGTTAAACAGTCATCATTGATTTTTATAGAGAATCAATAATCTAGAGAATATATGTGTGTTTATTCACTCTTTCAAATAAGAGTTACAAATTTTCTAGGTCCTTCCCTTCATTATATATATCATATAACCCTTAGATATTTCAATGAAAACTTTTAGCCAAAACCTAAAAAACCTATATTGTTTTCCAAAACCATTCCATAGAAAAAATACTAAAATATTTTTATTTTATTCTATTTTATTTATCTTGATTTCACAAACTATTTTACTCCTAATGAAATTCCATCAATAATTGTTCTCTTAAAATATTTCTTGTTGTTATAATCTTTTTTCTTGACTATTTTATTGTGAATGTCTTATTTTTTTCATACCATGTATTAATGATTTATTAATTTCTATTATTTATTCTATTAATTCAATGGAAAATATTTATTCATATCAATAATCTATATTTTATTAGTTTATTAATTAAAGGTTATAAAATTAATGTGTTTTATCTCACTAATCTATCTTTGTTTTTGATATCACAAAATGGGGTGATAAGATTTGACCAATCAAAGAAGATTCCACCTAGTTTGTAAGTTATATGTCATTAATCTTTTTTAGAAAATGGGAGAGAATATAAATGAAGAGAATATAAATGGATACCAAATTGAAAATTAAAAATTTTGGATATCTAAATTTCATTTCATATTAAAAATCATATACTCTAAAAAATTTACATTATATTCTTATTGAGTCTATAAAATTATGGTTTGAATTATTATGGCTTTTTCATTTTTCAAAAGGAGAGATTTTGTAAATACTATTGTTATTAAAACACATCCCAATAATTCACATGTTTTTATTCCCACAAAATCCCTATTTAGTTTACAAATATATTTATATTATATTATTTCATGTGAATAATTAATATTTTCATATGTTTTATTTCATTTAAAATCTTTTAGTTTAGTATGGTAATATTAAAATATGAAAAAACATTCCAATTTACTTTATCTTACATGTATAAATAATTATCCAATGGTTAGTATCAAATAACATACACTGGAAATTCTAGATTTTTTCAAAGTTAATTATCTTATGGGTTGTATAAAATATCTTATGCTATAAGAGAAAGGTCATATGACACACAATAATTGCATTATGATAAGAAATATCCTATGTGGGGAATATTTAATCAACAAATGTATTATGAGTTCAAAAAGTCAAACACAGTGAATATTTTGAAGTGTAAAATATCCCATGGAGTGTGTAAATATCCTACACACACTCAAAATCTTCTACACATGCTTCAAATGTCATATTATAGATATAATTATCCAACAGAATAGTGTTTCTAGATTATGTCTTTCTAGATTATCTATGTGGAGTTCAAATGTCATACACAATAGAATTACCTATGAGTAAAAATATCCCACATGGATTATTATGCTTTTTGAGCACATGGATTATTATGTTTTTTGAGACTCGAGGAATAAACTATGAAGTTTAAAATGTCCTATCAGGTATAAAAAGACTTATGATCGTATAAGAAGTCATATGGTATATGAGGGAAGTCATATGAAAGCTAAGGATATAAGAAAGAATACCAGTGAATTTGAAGTCTTATAAAGTGAAGTATTTTTTAAATTTAATTAATTATTGAGAAACTAACTACCATTTTAGTTTTATAAAAAAATTATAATCCTACATTTATTTTATCTAAAATACAGTTTTCTAAATAAAGAAAGACCAAATTAATGAATACTAAAAATTTCAAGAAATGATATAGTTCTAAGTGAGGCCATTACTACGACCTATGACCACCTCTATTTTAGTATATTTAAATATAATATAGTAGAAGTAGAGAATATAATATTTTTTGTATTATTATATTGAATTTAGGCCATATGAATTAATTGAGGTTTAAAATACTAAAAGTTTTAGAGCTACTTTCAAGTAACAAGTACTACATACTTTGTATTTCAACATTACACTTACTGTGTGATATTTAAGAGAAAAACTTTTTTTGTTTTTTACATTAAAGTTACATCATAAATTAATACTCTTAAGAGATACTTCAAAGTTTATTCTTCCTCAAAGGTAGTTTTTTCATCTATCATATGTTCTAGAGATTATGTGTTGATCCCATTACATTTTTAATAACTATTTCCTTTTAAAGTGATAAAATATTATACTAAGTGATATGAAATGGGTTTAGATGGGTCCTATAAAGAGATATCTTGGTTGAAACTTCTTATAACTTTATACTAATTTATAGCTACTTTCCCTCAGCTGAGAAACCCCTAGGAAAAGGGTTAGTTGATTAAAAATATACATTCTCGCATTGAGTGTTTTTGGAGTGTGGTATGGTTATTTCCCCTTACTATAAATCACTATAAATTATCTATGACCATATCATTAATTTTTTAAAATTATCAACTATATATTTGATATAATATTTGAGGATAGATACAATTAATATCTTAATTGGGTGGTCTTTTGTTGGTGTAAAATTTAATAACTCAATTAACCCCACTATTGATCCATTGTGCAACACCTATAATATAATAGTTTCTATAATAGATATACATGTAAATTTTTGGGGGATAATAAAACTTATACATCCATCTAAAGACCATATTTGGAACTCAAACATTCAACTATATTGGTTATGTGTTTCTTAGATGCTCAAACAATTCAACTCCTTGTAACATCCACCTCAATCCTGCATTAATTTTTTTATCATTTAAACAAACATGCATAACATTGAAACTCCTCATTATCATCATCATAAAAAGAATTAAACGAGTATGATATTTATACTATAACATGGATGATGAACAAAGAAATATCATATAATAAAATAATTTCTATGAAAAGTGTTATGGTGTGCTGACACTCACCACACCATTGTGTGACCAATTATAGACCATGAAATGGTCTAAACCACTACATTGTTGATATTCCCCAAACCTACACTCCCAGATCCAGTGGTAAAAACCAATTCTTTAAACACTATCTTTTATACATAATGAGATGAACTAGTCTTTATTTTATAACATTTCCATATGAAAAAAATATAAAACTCATAAATCATCTCAAAATCACAAGAATATAAGGTTTAGTGTATTTTAGGACAAGTTATATTGGAAAATTATTTTATAAAACTTATGAACATTCTCCAAAAATAAAACCACAATAGAATCCATTCTATACTTCTAATACGCTATACTCATCTTCATAAACCGGGGAATGGAAACATAATAATGGGATAAGATCAAATAATTAGTAAGGAAAAATAATTCATCAACATGTTATCTAGGGTTAAATATTAATCATATGAGAAAAAATGATCATGGGATAAATATATTACTATAAAGAACATTTAACAACTAGAGTTTTCCATAATCAATGATTTAAATATATGAAATCTCAAAAGATCAAACATATGTTATGGAATAATGGTGCGTAAAATGAGACAATAAACATGAGACATGGAGAATAATGATACACATAAAGATATGAAATATCATGGAAATAAAGCATAAAAGTAAACTATGACAGTAACATAGAAATTAAAATCATAAATTTATGGAGTGAGAATCACTACTTATTTTATATAACATGGTAGATTATTAATAACTAAATTATTACCATAATGGATCAGACATCACTACCTAATTCTCAAAAACATAACAGATCATGGATCACTACCTAATTACCATAACATAGTGGATTGAGCATCACTACCAGATTATCATAAACTGGTAGAGTGAGAATCACTAAAGTATTCTCATAACATAGTGGAGCAGCACCACTTACTAATTTCCATAACGTAGTAAAGCAGACACCAATTCTTGATTCCCATAATGGAGGTAGAATCAATACATAATTCCCATAATAATATCACTCGATATAAATCATTAACCAATTAATTATAATGAAATATAAGACCCCACCAACAAATTATCCCTACATATGTGTTCCACTTGAAAAAAATCATACATTGCATCATTAATAACTGATAGAGGAAAATTAGGTTTTGTAACTTTTCAATGTGGTATCACAAAAATTTACCACAAGGATGTAAATAGCTAATACCGAAAATTTAATAACCCCAAAATAGTATTTTATAATAATTTTTAGAGGGTTATGCATGAAGAAAAATTTCCAAGAAAATTAGTCTTTTATAGATAAAGTGAAAATGGAATAAAATGAAAAAAGAGTTTTTTAAAAAATCTTTTATCTTTGGTGTAAAATATGAAGTTATGATCACTTAAAAAAATTATTTTCAAGACAGTGTCATTATAATATTTTTTAAATAATTTAATTTTAAAAATAAAATTCAATATTGGGGCTTTGAAAAACCAAAAAGATATCCGGAAAAGAAAAATTGAATTTTTTTTGAAAATTTTTACTTTAAAAAATAATAATAATAAATAATGGATTCTTGAAAATATAAACGTTTCAAAAAATTTAAGAGGAAACATTTTGAAATTATTTAATTTTAAAAATAAGCTTTAATAATATTGCTTTGAAAAGAAAAATAGTGATAAAAAAGGAATATGTAGTGGAAGATAAAATATTTTATTTTGAATGGATGGAAAACCTTTTAAATATTTTGAAATACCTTTATTAAAAATTCACATCCCAAAAAAGACTAATGAAAACATCCTTTGAAAATGAGGATAAAGTAAATGTGAAGGTCACATGAGTAAAAACAAATTTGGAATAGAAATCATTTTTAGGAATAATTATAATGGAAATTTAAGATAATAATTCATTAAAAGAGATGGGATTTTTTCCATACAAATGTTGTAATTTTATGAGAATGAAATTTAATGAGAAAGTGTCTTGATGTTAAAAAAATAATATTACCCTAAGATAAAATAGGATATATCTAATGAAATATGGAATAGAATAATTTATCAGAATTAGAAGAATGTTTTTTAAATAATAAAATTTTAACACAAATAAAGGAAATTTATGTTTACTAAATCACTTAAGGGTATCACAATTCCAAACGAAAGATACATTTAGAAGGGGTTATTTGTGATATTGTTTTGAATCCCTCAAAAAATATAAAATGTCACTTATTAAATTCAAATACCAGAATGTTCCCAAATTATATGAAATAAGCTTCATAAGAAGAACGACAATTCAATGAATGATAAATATCATGCAGAAGAGTGGTAAAGACTATTTCTTCGAGTATAAAAATACCGAGGTTTAAAACCAAGAAATAGTGGTTTCTCACATTACTCTAGTATTCATTGTAGTAGTTACAATGGCAATAGAACTATTCACCAGGAATTGGGCCTATTGGCCATAGATTTTGGCCTTTGGGCCATAGGGCCTTTAGGCTACAAAGGCCTTTAGGAAAAAATGTCTCTGGGCCACCACAATGAAATAAGTGATGTAGAGTGAAAAAATTATTAATGAAACACATCATGTCGGGAGTGCATCATGGCTTCATGTAGTATTGTCATGTGGGAAGCTCAAAGAGAGATATGTTCATTGGCACCTATCAACCATCCCTATAACTAATTGGGATAGAGGGGTGATATTCTAGTAAATTGTAAAGGTAATCCAAATGTGATGGTTCCTGATAGAGGTATAATGAATTATGTGAGTTTTGAAAACCAAATATGTGAAGGGGTGCATCTTGGTAGGCAATGGGGCGTAGATACATGTAGGTATTACGGGGTGGGCCACTCAAAAGAGTTATTTCTACTTTGAAACCTATCATCTGACCCTATACCTCTATGTGGATTATACATGGGAGATCTTACATTAATTTACAATGGGGTTGTGTAATTATATAATTTCTAGTAGATGTTATCATGGTGAGAAGATTGGGATCATGATGTGAAGTTTGGTTGCTTCGGTTGGGCCTTCGAGTCAACTCCTTCGGCATTTAAGTAAGAGGGACTTAGGGCCATTAAATTAAAATTGGCCTTTGATACATTTGTTCTTCACATAATTTAAGAGTTACCTCTCAAAATAATTGAAAATTTGAATTTTTTTCTTTAATAATATGACGTGATGACCCCAACCAGTTGAAAAATCATAACTCAATAAATGAGAATCGAGTTAACTAAAACCCTTACATAATTTCTATCTTTATAATTGAAAACCCATGTAATGTAGAACCTGAGATGTATTTACATATCCCATATATTTCATGGAATATTATGATAAGATATATTCATGTTTAATAGATACACCAGAAAAAGAAAACAAGTGGTGAATATGCATCGTATCTTAATGAAGAAAAATTGAGATTCAAAAAACCCTAAAAACATTAGTATCCTTTGAATAAAAATACATTAAAATAAAAAATATATATAGATCTTAATGTTAGAGTTGGTTTCCTAAGAACCAACTATGTATACTTTGATTACAAGAATGTACACTTATTATATATTGTTCATTATTCTGCGTGACTATAATATAATAACATCCTGGAATATTTGTTGCATTAATAAGGTCATAGAAGATCCCCGTTATGATGGGAACCTTGAAAATATAAAACAATATTCTTAAATAAAGTTATACGGTTGGATGAAATACTAGGATAGGACACATAGTATATAGACCATCATGTGTGAGTACTCGTAAGAAGATGAGACTCTCTCTCATGGAGTTCGCAATTGGTAATCTCCATGATGGGAGATTATGAGCACAGACCCACCAGTAGTAATTCTGCATGTCTTGGTGCCATCATACATTTCTATCTATGAGTGTGTATATTGGTCCTTAGACTAGAAGATTATCATTAACTCATGTCATGACTCATGCACCTATATTTGATGATGAAAACTGTCATGAAGTTAGTTGGCGGGAAGTAGGGTACGTTGGGTGCGTCACAAATAACATGTTGTTAATGGATAAGTCAAGGAATGATTTATCCCTTCTATATTTGTGGTAGAAGATATCTCGGGCCCTTTGATTGAAAAAGACTTTTCAGCCAAATTCCATGGCCATGGTGTCACGACGAGTTTATTTCTGGAAGTCAAAGATTGATGGATCAAGCATATATGTTTATGACACTGCCATGAAAACTTATTGATGAGATATTGAGACAAAGGGATTAAATTACATTGTAAGCATTTGTATGAGGTGAAATGTCAATATGTAATCAACTTCATTCTCGTTGGTTCCTTGAATCATTTCTAGACAGTAATCTTGGACTTAAGGCTAGCCCACCTAATGACAACGAGAAAGAGGCCTAGAGGGTCACACACTAAGTGTATCCAAGTATCTCAAGTAGAATAAAGATTATTCCTATATGCGGTTTAATATTTATTCAAGGAATCCTAAATCATTTTAATTTTGGAGGAAGAATAAAATGAAAACATGATATAAATGTCGTGTACATTGAATGTACACACCATGTAGTTTTCATTTTGGAAAGGAAATGAAAAACAAATACACGCCATGTATTAATGATTACACACAACATTGTTTTTCTAGTCGGGATTTTGAGGAAATAATATCATTTTATTGAATGATATTTATATAATCAGCGTGGCCGCATGTAAAGGAATTAATGATTTGACATGTGGGTTTTCAATAACAGTTAATGAAATAAATAAAACACGTAATGTGTTTATTTATTATCATAACTCTTTAACCTCAAAAACGATTATAAATATCCTCAAAACCCCTACACATTTCCCTAATCATTCTGCACAAAAATTCTAGATTATTCTCTCAAACTCGAAAGAACTCTTTCCTATAAGAACGCTCTCATGTCCGAGAGAGATCCTCCTCCAGGTGATCAATGCGATCTAAGGCAGACAGCACAAGCAAAGGCTTATCCACGCTATCACCTAGAGATTTCTTTGGCGACCTCCAGAGATACATGGTGCATGTTTGGATCACCACTAGAGGAATTCTATACATGGATTCAATGATGCAGTGACAAATCACATTGAAACGTGATCAGAAATATCAACAAAGAAACAACACTATAAAAGTTACTTCTTTTTAATTAATTAAATTAATTATAATCATCCTGTGATGATCCTCCTTTATAGCTCTAGGACTATTCTTCTTATTTGTCTATTTATGTGATTCGATCTATGGAGTCTGGAGTTTATCGTCGTATTGATCCCAGATGAATCATTGCTAATGAAAAAAATTCAAGTGGGCACATCCCTACACAAGCTTTTGTTGTGCCAGGGACCCTTCAAGTGGTATCAGAGGGGTAACAACGTTGATTATAGTTGTTTAATTTTTTTTTTGATAATTTAAGAATTCATATTTGATTCAATTCAAGATAAATAATTCTATAAAACTGAATGAATGATATCTGTTCTTCCTCCTTTTTTTATTGATTCACATCACAGTAATGACCTTTTATGTTTAATTTTGATTAAAATAAAAATGAGGAACTCGTCTGGAGGAGCCTCTCATTCTGTCTGTACAACACAAGAATACATGAAATGTAGTGAAATCTATAGGCCGTGTAAATAGGTTCAATGAACTGGTACTGGTCTACAAAACCACATTGTGTAAATTAATCATGTAACACCCCAAGCTTCCACAGTACGGTTCTCTTTGAATAATATAGTAGCATGTGTTGTACGTAACTTCGAGTTCTAACACACACCACAACCAATCAAACTAGCCATTATGAATAGTAATACTCACTTTTTGAAATTTAATAAATTCTATCTTTCAAAATGGACTTCATTTTTGGATTCGGAATATCGAAATTAGCCTAGGGTGAAATTTTGGTATTTTTATGAAAACTTTCAATTTTTGATGAATAGTGAAAAACACTGAGTTATAGTTTAAACCTGAATTTTTAATTAAATAATTATTTATTTTATTTAAATTAATTTCATGTCAAAATAGATACATAATACTTATATAAGTTCAATGTAATTCATTGGAGTTAGTTTTAAAAAAATTAGATATATAAAATTTTAATGAACTTTTCACCGTCTTTTACCCATCTCCAAGGAGAATTTACGAATTCACATAAAACATAATTTTAACGCTTCTGTGAGTGTAATTTTAAAAATATAAGTGAGGCAGTTAATATCAAGGAGTAAAATGCGGTTCAACAAGATAAAAATAATTTTTTGTGAATAGTAACTTTTTACTTTTATTTACCACGGTTAAAAGTAAACAGGGTAAATAAGGGTAAAAATGATATTATTACTATCCTAACACGTGTCCTAATTCTATTGGCTAAGTATAATTTGACCAAAAACATCCTTAGTAATAAAATATGATCCTCTTTGGTCCACATGGATTAGAATTGGACATTTATTAATATTTAATTCAAAGAAGTGTTAAAAGAGATAAAATCAAAGTTAATTAACTAAAACATATTTAATATAGGGTTATACATAAGATATATTATATTATAAATATTAATTACAAAGATAAAACAATTTCCTACATAATTATATTTTATTTATAATTTTTAGACATTAAATAATTTAATTTATTTATGACACAATGGTGATGCAGTAATTACCTAATTAATGAAATATTAAAATAATTTATATTATAAATATCAAAATAAATGTAATTTAATACCTTCTATAAATTCCACGAATTTTATAGGTTAATATAACATATTAGGGTTGGATATATGAATATTTTTCAAAGTAATAATTCTGTTATAAATTTAGAAAAAACAAAATACCAAATAGTGTCAAAATTGACATAAAGAAGTATTTAGGAAAATATTATATTATTAATTGATATTCTATTCCTAAAAATATAAGGTTCAGCCAAATGACTTAGATAAGGTTATATATATTAATAATGAACCAATTGGGGTTTACTTGGCATTTTATTGTATGTTTATTAACCATATAATTTAAAAATACAATGAGACATGGTAAATGTCAAACTATTTAACTAAGAGTTAAATATAAATGATAATGTTAATATAGTGACCCAAAACTGTCTAAAATATATTTTTTGAGTGTATTTCAACCCATCACCACCTTATCCTCGAAATAAGTAACTTTGGAGCCATTATAAACCGAATATGTATTTTTTTAAAAATAATATTTTATGTTCTTCCTATGGTCCCCCTCACCACTCTTATAAAAGGGCACTCCCCCTACTCTCAAATTCATACCTTCAAAGTGTTTTGGTTTGGCAAAATCCTGCCCAAATATCCTCTCAACTTCCCTCCCGTCAATCTAGAGGCCTTAGTTTGATCATAAATCCAACCTATGGAGCCCTTTTGATCAAATCAAAAGGAAGGACCCAAAAAAGAGGTAATGTTTTCACCACCCTCTTTCAAGTTCCTTTCCTCTTCCACTTATTCATTATTTGATATTTCCATTATAAAATAATAACTCTAGTTTCTATTATATAATGTGATGTTATTATAAATATGTTACAACCATATTCAGTATTCTATCAATCCTTTGATTGACATATCACCATACGTGCGTACGTACGGCTTAATGTCTCCACGTCGTGGTGATATTGTTATTCACAACATTATTATTTGGATAGGAATGATAATGATGTGTAATTGAATTAAATAATAAATATAATATTATAATAATTCTTTATATATGATATAACATCCAATTATATACGATTTTAATATCAAAAGAATGATGTTGTTGCCCGTGCGTACGTACAGACTACCGCCTCCACGAATGCGATGAGATTCATTCCCCATCGTATCCATTCAAGAATAATTTTCATTTTATGGTGAAAAATAATGTTTAAATACTTAATGTCATTCTGGATATGAATAAGATACAGCCTATCCATAACAAACATGGCTTATGTAACAAATCATATAAAAGAAAATGAATTAGTTAACACCTGAAACAACGATAATACAAAGATATTATTAACAAATAAATGTTAAAAGATCATATATGATATAATATTAATGTATATGATTCATGTATTATTTAATAAAAATTATTTCTCCATTATAATGGAGGTAAACCTACCCTCGACCAAGGAAAAGTACAAGGTAAGGGTTTATTTCAAAATCTCTTCATTATCCGAGGTTGTTTATACATAATTATCTACTACAACCTCTTTATCATCCAAATCCATGTTTCTTAAAAATGTATTTCAAATAATTCTTAATATTTTACAGAATATGGGTTGAAGTCATTTATACTCTAGTTTTACTTTTTATAAGTTGTTTTTAAAGGGATCTTACTGTCATTTTCCAGAAAAGGTCCTTTTTAACCCTTTCGACAAAATTAAGGTAAGAATGTCATTTTTTAACTTATATGGCAGGTGCAGATATTTTTTGTCATTATAAAATCTTCAAAGCTTCCCTTAAAATATTATAAGAATATTTTCAAAGTAAATGTTTCCTTTTATAATTATGTGTCTTTTAAATGATTTCAAAAAAAGAGATATTTCTCTCAAATAGTTTTGATTTCATCCATGTCAACATCCTTTGATGGGGTTTAAGCTTATTTGAGGTTGATTTATTATGATACAAAACATCCATATTGTATTGAAGGTTTTGTGATATGTTTGACTGTGGATGTGTTATTTTTATACCATGCATGGTTTGTAGAGAAAGTATTGACATTTCTTATGCTGGTTTTAATACGGATGTTTATGTTATGTTTAAACCTATTCACAAGAGGAATGGAATGGACTTAATAAGTGACGGGTAGAGCCTGCTATAGATCCTCGATGCATCGGTTGGTCTCATCATAAAAACTAGTGTCTTGGCATAAGGCCATGACGAAATCTTATTTTTAGTCTTGGCACAAGGCCTTGACTATGTGGTTATGATAGTGTGGCATTATGCATTCCATCAAAATGAAAGTGGTTAGTGATATTGCATGTGATTATTCAATTAGTAGAATATCCATGTGAATAAGTAAATGGAATCATTTCATTTTATTTCTCCCATATTATACTGAATTTCATGTTTAATAGGATTTTTTTAGTTATACATTGCCTTCAATGGTTATACTTATTTATGAAAGTTTCTGCTATATTGTTATCTGTATTGGTAATCTGAGCTCACCCCTTTCTATGTTTTATTTTTCCTAGGATGTGAATAAGTATTTTGTGAATGACCTGTAGAGATAGTATGAGGGGATATGAGTGTGGTCTATGGAGACAAGAAGTTGTTGTAGTTTTTCAATTTATTATGTAATATACCCATTATGAATGTATCTAGTGATTCTAAGGATACTAAACTAATAGTTATTTCGAGACTTGATCTTTTGTGATCATGCCAATGTTATATAATAATGCACCGACTCTGGGTAACTGGGGTCGGGGCGTCACAGTTGGTATCAGAGGAGGTTTAGTACAAACCTTTAAAACTAGATTTAGATAAACTCTGATTAGATCACATATACCTAAGATAGAATTTGAGGAATAGTATAGAAGAATTTCCTACAATTTAGGTATTGTAGAGATTTGGTGAGTTTTCTAAGAAATACATCTCTGTCTAGATACGAGAAGGTAGAGGTGGCTCTAGCACAGATGTACCTAGTGGTAAAACCCAAAAACACTGCTTTGAGATAGACTCGAATGGGAACTGGTGCACGACAATGGGCCTCGCTGCACTCTTGGTTACAACACTTCTGGGGGATATTCTTAGGATAATTCTCATTTTATTTACAAACCATTATGAAAGGTCTATGAGTATATACATCCTCAAAGAAAACATTTTTTATGATTATGGATTATATCCATAAACTGTTCAATTTATGTTATGTGTTTTACAAGTTTGGAATTATGTGTTTCGATTTATAAACTAATCTAGATTTTGAGATTATTTATAAATAGTGCCTAGTGGAAGGAATGGAAACTGTATCAATGAACACACTCCATGAAGGGATTTCCCTCCTATTGAAGATAATTGTAGTGGATATGGTGATGCAACTGGTGCTGATCATCTAGTCACCATACCGAGACAACTCACTCAGGTTATGAATAATAACCTTACCCGTATGTTGCACCCTGATCCGCAGCATGGATGATCAATGTTAGATCAATTCATGAGGAAAAAAATACCAAAATTCAATGGGGATACAAATCCCCTAGTATATGAGGAATGGATTAATTCCTTAGAGAAAATATCCCATGCCTTGGGGAGTAGTGAAAGGTAAAATGTTATCATAGTAGTTTACCGCCTCACTGGAGATACTGATTAATTGTGGTCAGTGATTCAAAACATGAAGGAGGATGGTGTAGTATAAAATATGGCATGGAGGGAGTTCAAAGAGTTTTTCTTAGAAAAATAATTTCCTCGTGAACATCGAGTGGATATAGAAACACAATTTATGAGTATGAGATAAAAATAGGATGAGAATATTGCAAATTATGAGGCTAACTTTACAAGGTTAGCGAGGCATGCATCAGATTATATACCTAACCCAAGGAGTAATATTAATCGTTTCATTGATGGGTTAAAACCATTTCTCCATCGATCATTAGTCTCACAATCCTTCCTGTCGTACAAAGATATTGTCTCATGTGCAATCATGATAGAATAGGAATTCTCTATGTCTTGTGATTTTGAAGAAAAGCAAGAGAAGAAGAGATTTGCTGATCACTCTGGGAATGGAAATAAGGGGAAGAAGGGAAAAGTTGAATATCCATCCTATAGTAAATGTGGGATGAAACACCCCGGTAATTTCTTTAAAGGAATGGGAGTATGTTACATGTGTGGTGAAAATTCCACCAAGCTCATGACTGTAATGGGAAGAAAGAAGCTACCGATGTTCAATGATACAATTGCAGGGAGATGGTACATTATGAAAATGAATTTCCTAAGCATCAGGGGAACATACCTCATAAAAGGCAAAGGGATCAAGGCAAAGCTTATGCTATCACTACTGAAAAGGTAGAAGCTCCTAAAGACGTGGTGGTAGGTAATTTAATGGTTTCCTCAAGTTTAGAAAATGCTTTATTTGATTCTGGATCATTGCATTGTTTCATATCTTCCCATTTTTCTATGATAATTAGATATTTCTATTTTTATTTAACAAGGGAGTTGTGAGTTAATACTCCTAAGGAAAGTATCATTACAACAAAGTTTTGTGAATCAGTCCCCATTAGAGCACATAAATGTTCTTTATCTGCTGATCTCATCGTCATACCCATGATTGAATTTGATATAATACTTGGTATGGATTAGCTTTCAGACCGTGATGTAAAAATTTATTTTAAGAAGAATGAGGTTACTATTTTTGTTGTTGATGATAAATAACACCTTATATTTATAGCAGAATTGTCACCACCTGATTCTTATCTAGATCTACACCTAGTATCTCAACTAAATTCAATTATTAGGGAGGAAAAAATGAAATGATTATGTGTGAGAAAAGGAATGTTCAAATAGAGTATGTACCTATTGTGAGAGAATATGTTTATGTTTTTCTAGATGATTTACCTGGACATCCTCCAAAACAATAAATTGAGTTTTCCATTGAATTAATTCCTAGTTCAAGACCTATATTGAAGACCCCTTATAGAATGGACACTATAGAATTAGTGAAACTAAAGAAACTACTAGAATAATTTAGTAATAATGGATTTATTCTCCCTAGTGTTTTTCCATGGGGATCCCCTATCCTTTTTGTTAAGAAGAAAGATGGATCTATGAGTTTATGTATCGACTACAGGGAAATCAATGCTATAATATAAAGAAAAAGTATCCCCTACATCGCATTGATTCTTTAGTTGACCAACTTCATAGAGTACAATACTTATCAAAGATTTATCTTCGATCTAGATATCATCAGTTGTGTGTGAAGAAGGAAGACATTCCGAAGACAGCTTTTCAAACCAGGTACGGGCATTACGAGTTTATAGTAATGTCTTTTGGATTGACTAATGCACCCTTTGTGTTCATAGATCTAATGAACATAGTTTTCAAGTAATATCTCGATGATTTTATAGTGGTATTTATTGATGATATCTTGCAATACTCCAAAAGCTACGAATATTGTGAAAATCACTTGCGCATTATCCTTAAGACTCTTAGAAGACATGAATTATGGGAGGTTTAGAAAATGTGAATTATGGATTTCGGAGATTTATTTTCTTGGATATATTTCCTCTATGGATAGAATCTATTTTGATCCTTCTAAGACAAGAGCAATCCAACAATGGCCATCACCAACGAGTATAACTGAGGTACGCAGTTTTTTTGGTTTAGCAGGTTATTATCGGCGTTTCGTCCAGAATTTTGCCCGATTGGCTAACCCATTAACAAAGCTCACATGTAAAGGGGTTAAATTTGTTTATAAAAAAGTGTGTGAATAATTTTTTGACGAACTGAATAGAATATTAGTCAATGCTCTTATATTGACTCTACCATCAGGGAATGATGGGGTTGTTATTTATAGTGATGCATCCAATAAAGGACTTGGTTTTTTCCTTATGCAGAATGATATGGTTATTGCCTATGCATCACGAAAACTAAAAATTCATGAGAAAAACTATCCTACTCATGATCTTGAGTTATCAGCTATAATATTTTCTATGAAGATTTTGAGAAACTATCTCTATGGTGAATATTGTGAGATATATACCGATCACAAGAGTTTGATGTATATTTTCTCACAAAAAGAACTCAACAAGAGGCAAAAGAGATGGCTTGAATTACTCAAGGATTATGATTGCAGGATACACTACCACCTGGGGAAGGCAAATAAGGTGGTAGATGCTTTGAGTAGAAATGATCATGGAGTTTTGAACAAGATGACTATTGAAAAGGATCCTATATACATGGATCTAGTGAAGATGGATATAAGAATCACCATAGAAGGTGAAACATAAATACTTTTTCAAATGGTTGCCAAACCATAATTACTATAAATGATTAAGAGTTCTCAGAAAGATGATGAAGATTTTAAAAAGAAGATTAAAGCTGTAAGTGATGGGAAATTGGTTGAATTCATGTATGAAGATGGAATTTTGAAATTTGGGAAGAGAATTTTTGTTCCCGATATACCTGATCTAAAAATGGAATTGTTGGATGATGATCATAGTTCCAATTTTTCTATACACCCAGGGAGCACCAAAATGTATAGATATTTGAAGGAACATTTTTTGTGGGAAAACATGAATAGGGAGATTTCTGATTTTGTGTCATGATGTATGGTTTGTCAACAAGTGAATGATGTAAGGCAACAACCTGGAGGAGTCATGAAACCTCTTCCCATACCTGACTGGAAAAGGGATAATATCACAAAGGAATTTCTCATGGGACTACCAAAGAATCCTAGAAGGAATGATACCATATGGGTCATTATTGATTGTCTTACCAAGTCAGCACATTTTCTTGCTATAAGAGAAGATCTACGACATGAAAGTCTAGCAATACTATATATTAATGAAGTTGTGAGACTTTATGAAGTACCTCTATGAATTGTTTTGGATCATGATCACCGTTTTACATCAAGATTCTAGAAAAGTATTCAGGAAGACCTGGATACTGAATTTTGTTTGAGCAATGCCTACCACCCCCATACAAATGGAAAATCCGAACGAACTATTCAAACCTTAGAAGACATGCTGAGATCTTGCTCACTTGACATTCAGGGTATGTGGGATCAATATTTACCTCTGGTAGAATTTTCCTATAACAATATCTTCCATTCAAGTATTCGGATGGCACCATATAAAGCGTTATATGGAAAGAGATGTCAAACACCAACTTGTTGGGATGATTTTAGTGAACGAAAACTTGTAGTCCCAGAACTGGTGGATGAAACGATGGAAAATGTGAAGGTAATCCAAAACAACATCAAAGCAACTCAAAGTAGGCAGAAGAGCTATGTTGATAACTGAAGAAAGGATTTGGAATTTTAGGTAGGAGATCATGTTTTCTTGAAGGTATCTCCATGGAAGGGTGTTATACATTTCCGTAAGAAAAGAAAATTGTGTCCTAGGTACATTAGACCTTTCTAAATTCTAGAACGAATTGGGGATGTAGCTTACCATTTGGTAATGCTGCAAAATCTCTCCAACGTTCACGATTTGTTCCACGTATCACTACTGAGAAAATACATTCCTGAACCAACGCATGCACTCACCTATGAGAAAGTAGAACTGGAACCTGGTCTACATTATTCCAAAGTGAGCATTAGTATTCTTGATAAAAGAGAACATGTTTTGAGAAACTAGACGACTCGTTTGGGAAAATTCTATGGAAAAACCATAAGATTGAAGAGGCAACGTGGGAACCTGAGGAACTTATGATGAAGAACCACTCAAGACTTTTCATGAGGTAGTATTCTAGAAATTTTTAGGACATAATTATTTGAAGGAGGGGAGAATGTAACACCCCAAGCTTCCACGATATGCTTCTCTCTGAATTATACAGTAGCGTGTGTTTTATGCAAATTCGAGTTCTAACACACACCACAACCAATCAAACTAGCCGTTATGAATAGTAATACCCACTTTTTGAAATTTTATAAATTCTATCTTTCAAAATGGACTTCATTTTTGGATTCGGAATATTGAAATTATCCTAGGGTAATGTTTTGGTATTTTTCTGAAAACTTTCAATTTTTGATGAATAGTGAAAAACATTGACTTATAGTTTAAAACTGAATTTTTATTTAAATTATTATTTATTTTATTTACATTTATTTTATGTCAAAATAGATACATAATATTTTTATTTGTTCAATGTAATTAGTTGGAGTAAGTTTATAATATTTTTAGATATATAAAAATTTTATTTAACTTTTCACTATCTTTTACCCATCTCTTAAGAGAATTTGCAAATTAACATAAAACATAATTTTACCGCTTCTATGAGTGGAATTTCAAAAATTCGAAAGACATGGATAATATCAAGGAGTAAAATGTGGTTCAATAAGGTAAAAATATTTTTTGGTGAATAGTAACTTTTTACTTTTATTTACCACGGTTAAAACAAAATAGGGTAATTAAGGGTAAAAATGATTTTATTATTACCCTAACACATGTCATAATTCTATTGGATAAGTATAATTCGAATAAAAACAACCTTAGGAATAAAATAGTAACCTATTTGGTTTACTTGGATCATATTAGGATATTTATTATTATTTAATTCAAAGAAGAGTTAAAAGAGATAAAATCAACGTTAAATAACTAAAACATTTTTAATATAGGGTTATACATAAGATAAATTAGATTATATATATTCATTATAATTCTAAACAAATTTACTACATAATTATATTTTATTTATAATTTTTAGACATTAAATAATTTAATTTATTTATATCACAATGGTGATCCAGTAATTACATAATTAATGAAAAATTAAAATAATTGATATTATAAATATCAAAATAAATGTAATTTAAGACTTTTTATAAATTCCACTAATTTTATAGGTTAATATAACATATTAGGGTTGGTAAGATGAATTTTTTTGAAGTAATAATTCTGTTATAAATTTAGAAAAAACAAAATACCAAATAGTGTCAAAATTGACATATAGGTGTATTTAAAACTACTAATATATTATTTATTGATATTCTATTCCTAAAAATCAGTGGATCCTCCAAATGACTTATATAAGGTTATATATATTTATAATGAACCACTTGGGGTTATCTTGGCTTGGTATAGTAAGTTTATTAACCATATAATATAAAAATACAAAGAGACACGTTAAATGTCAAACTATTTAACTGAGAGTTAAATATAAATGATAAGTTAAATATAGTGACCCGAACCTGTCTAAAATCTATTGGTTGAGTAGATTTCGACCCATACCCACCTTATCCTAGAAATAAGTCACTCTATGGATATTATAAACTGAATATTAATTTATTATAAAAATAATATTTTATGTTTTTCCTAAGGTGCCCCTCACCCTTCTTATAAAATGGAACTCCCCCTACTCTCAAATTCATACCTTCATAGCCTTTTGGTTCGGCCAAACCCTACCAAAAATATCCTCTCAACTTCCCTCACATCAACTTAGAGGCATTATTTTGATCATAAATCCATCCTAAGGTGCCCTTTTGATCAAATCAAAAAGAATAACCCGAAGAAGAGGTAATGTTTTCACCACCCTCTCTCAAGTTCATTTCTTCTTCCACTTCTTATTTCTTTGATATTTCCATTATAAAATAATAATGCTAGTATAGTTTATATAATATTATGTTATTATAAATATGGTACAACCATATTTAGTATTCTATCCATCCTTTGAATGACATGTCACCATACTTGCGTACGTATAGCTTACTGTCTCCACGTCATGGTGTAATTGTTATTAAAAACATTATTATTTGATGGGTATGATAATGATGTGTAATTTAATTAAATAATAAATATAACATTATAATGATTCTGTATATATGATATACCATCCAATTATATATGATTTTAATATCAAAAGAATGATATCGTCGCTCGTGCGTATGTACGGACTACCATCTCCACGAACGTGATGAGATTCATTCCCCATCGTATCCATTCATGAATAATTTTAATTTGATGGTTAAAAATAATGTTTAAAGACTTAATATAATTATGGATATTAATATTATACACCCTATTCATATCAAACACGGCTTACGTACAAAATCATATAAAGGAAAATGAATCAGTTAACACTCGAAACAACGAAAATACAAATGTATTATTAACAAACAAATGTTAAAAGATCATATATGATATCATATTAATGTATTTGATTCTTGTATAATTTAATAACCATTATTTCACCATTATACAGGAGGTTAACCTACCCTCGACCAATGAAAAGTACATGTTATGTGTTTATTTCACAATCTCTTCATTATCTGAGATTGTTTATACGCAATTATCTACTAGGACTTCTTTATCATCCACATACATGTTTCTTAAATATTATTTCAATTAATTCATACTATTTTACAGAATATGGGTTAAAGTCATTTATACCCTAGTTTTAATTTTTATAAGATGTTTATAAAGAAATCTTTCTGTCATTTTCCAAACAAGTTCCTTTTTAACCTTTTCGACAAAATTAAGGTAAAAATACATTTTTTAGCTTATACGACAGCTGTGGCTATTTTCTGACATTATAAAATCTTAGAAGCTTCCCTTACATGCTTATTGGAATATTTTCAAAGTAAATGTTTCCTTTTATAATTATCTGACTTTTAAATTATTTAAAAAATAGAGATATTTCTCTCAAATAGTTTTGATTTCATCTATGTCAACATCCTATGATGAATTTTAAGATTATTTGATGTTTATTTATTATGATAAAAAACTTCCATATTATATTGAAGGTTTTGTGATATGTTTTACTGTGGATGTGTTATTTTTATACAATTCTTGGTTTATAGAGAAAGTATTGACATTTCATATGCTCGTTTTAATATAAATGTTTATGTTATGTTTAAACCTATTCATATGAGGAATGAATTGGACTTAATAAGTGATGGGTGAAGCCCACTATAGATCCTCGATACATCGGTAGGTATCATGAGACAAACTAGTGTCTTGGCACCAGGCCTTGAAAAAATCTTATTTTTAGACTCGGCACAAGGCCTTGACTATGTGGTTGTGATAGTCTGGCATTATGCATTCCATCATTATAAAAGTGGTTACTGATATTGAAAGTTATTATCAGATTATTAGAATATCAATGTGAATAAGTAAATAAAATTATTTCATTTCATTCTTTCCAAATTATGCCAAAGTTCAAGTTTGAATGGCTTTTGTTTTTGTTATACATTGCCTTAAATGTTTATGTTTATTTATGAATGTTTCTGTTATATTTTTATACTTACAGGGCATCTGAGCTCACCCCTTTCTATGTTTTTTCTTTCCCAAGATGTGATGAAGTAATATATGAATAACCTGTAGGGATTTTATGAGGGGATATGAGTGTGGTCTATGGAGACAAGATATTTTTGTAGTTTTTCACTTTATGATGTAATGTAATCTTTATGAATGTATCTATTGTTTCCAAGGCTACTAAACTAATCGGTCTTTTGAGACTTGATATTTTGTGATCATGCCAATGTTATGTAATAATACACCGACTCTATGTAACTGGGGTCAGGGCATTACAAAGCATACTAATGTTTTTTAATACATCATGTTGACCAGAACTGAACGGAAAGTGAAAACCCAAATACACAGCGTTTATGTTGAATCAACACGCCGTGTAGTCTGATCTAGCCCAGGTGAAACCATGTATAAGGAGATGCCATGTAAACACGTACAAGGGATTCCCAGGCCATTAACCACGTAACAAGTAAGTACATGCCATGTTAGATTAATCTATACACCGTTTACTCCAAAATTTCCTATGTATAGATAACACACCAAATCCCCCAGCATATACTTTGGAAAAATGGTGAAAAAAATACACGCCATGTAATATAGCCTACACGTCGTGTACTTTACAGAAATGGAATTTCACCAGGTTTCCTCCATAGTACAAAGACTCGTACAAGGAATATGGATGAGAAGAATCTCATGGAAATTTAGAAAGGAATTTAAGATAAAGAATTGATTAATTAAAGATCGTAATTAATTGAATTCATGAATGACTTATCTTGAATAAAGGAACGATTAAAATAATTTGAATACTAAATATGTGTAAATGTTGTTTCATGATATGGATGATCATGAGATAAACCAAAGACCCTTTGTTTTTATATGGTTTCATTTAAATTTATTTAATTTAAATTTGTGGGCATGCGTGCCCATTGTTTCTTTAATGTAAACCCCATGTAATGGAGTATCTCTCAAGCCAGAGGAGATGGTTCAAAATCCTAAGATGAGGAGAAACAAACCCAAGAAGATACAAAGGTGGATAGATGGGAGCTACAAAACATGAACCATTTTGTTTAAGGTGTTTCCCCTAGGTCAGGGTTGGTTTATCAAAACCACTAGATAAGCTAACCAATTGAATCTCATGATCATGCCATATTAGTTTATTTATATCTGATTTCATGGTTTATTTTTTATGTATTTGTTGTCACGATCACAGAGTTAATGAAATAAAAAATCATGCAAAGATGGAATAAAATAAAAATTTGAATATGCGTAAACATTATAAAAACATGGTTAATCACTTAAGAATGCATCACATAATATTAAAAACCCTATGATAATGCGAAACTATGCATAAACGATTGAAATCCATCAAATAACATATTAATTCAAACCAAAACTTCCATTACTTGATTAAAGTAAAGACTCAATAAAACAATGTGTTTGAGAAACCATTGTTGGGACACTTACTTTTATAAATTAAGCTCTTATGAATGTTTTGGGTTGACTTTAAAAAAATTACATCAAGAGGAGTATCCCTTTCAAGACTTGTTTTAAAATGGAGGCAAGTGTTGAGGAAATACAAGTTAGGATTTTAGGATTGGGGAGTCCACTCAACAGATCAAGGAACTATAAGCTCACAGTTGGAAAAGACCTACCTACCTAAATATATTTAAATAGCTTGACCAACCCTTGTTGGGGTTATTAGAAGGGTAATATGGATCCTTTCCACCAGAATGTCATATCAACAATGATTTCCAAGTTCAATGGCAGGGTCGTTGAGACATGATAAAATCGTGGTAGAATTAATAAATTCATTTTTTATTTTTTCATAAAATGTAATCAAAAGGAACTGATGAATTGTCTATTTTAATTTTTAGAAGAAATATGACAAACTCGTCAACCACATATTCTCTACGATCAATTCTTTATAAATATAATATCCTCACCGACAGTAACTTTCAGGAATGGTTTAGGTGCCTTCGGGTTATCCTACGCCATGAATGAATGTTTTACATGCCGAAGTCCTTACATCCTAATTCGCCTACCCAAGGGGCGAGTGATGAATATTTCTTGGTCTATGATCAACATTTGAACAATGCACTTGATGTTCAATTTTTGATGTTGTCATCAATTTCTAGTGATCTTATAAAGTCTCATGAAGACATGGACGCCTATAGAATGCTCGAGCACCTCCATGGTCTATACCAGAACAGAGTAAGACATGAAAGGTTTGAGATCTCTAAGGCTCTATTTCAGAGAAATCTTAGAGAGGGTTCCCCAGCTGGGCCTCATGTAGTCATGCTAATTGGAAACATTGAGGGCTTGGAGGTACTAGGGTTTAAACTTCTCGAATAACTAGGTACCGATCTCATTCTTGCATCACTCTCCCAGATCTTCTCTAACTTTGTTGTAAATTTCTATGTAAACAACATTGAGAAGTCTCTATCTAATCTTATTATCATTTTTCGACATGTGGACAATGATATGAAGTGTGAAAATACTTCTGTTTTTATGGCGAACAAAAGGAATGGTAAGGTAAAGATATTTAATCCCAAAGCTTCTTCAAGGCCTTCCAAGAAAACGGAAGATCAAAGGGGGGGCAAGAGAACATGAGTCAATTTGTTTCACATGTGGAAAGAAGGGTCACTGGAATAAAATCTTCACCCAACCAAGGAAGCAAGGGGATGTTTTAGATGCATTTGTTATCGAATTCAATCTATCTATTTCTACCAATTGGGTATTAGATACTGCTTTTGGTGCTCACATATGTGTCCAAATACATGAACCAATTAGATTCAGAAAGATTGACTTAGGTGAGGTGGATCTATGAGCAGAAAATAGAGCCATACTTACTGATGTAGCTATTGGAGACTATCAACTCACATTGCCTACTGGGATCATCTTTGTATTAAAAGGATGTTATTATATACCCTGTGTAACCAAAAACATTATTTCAGTATCTATTTTAGATGCAGATAGATTCATCTTCATGTTTGGAAATTAATGTTGCTACATTTATAAAGATAGCATTTGTTTTGGTGGGGAACATTTATATAACAGCCTTTATGTGTTAGACTATACAATCCATGTAATGGAAATCGTTGACAAAGTAAATTCACATGACTCATACCACACCCAACTCTGCTATCACTAGCTTGGTCATGCCATTGAGAAACTTTTGACAAAATTACATCATGATGGGTTTTTAGATTCTTTCAAACTAAAACCACTTGGTGTATGTCATTTGTGTCTACAAGGAAAAATGACCAAAGCCCCATTTAGTGGGAAAGGTGAAAGGGATAAAGATCTTCTAGAATTAGTTCACATAGATGTGTGTGGACCATTTTTAGTTGAATCAAGTGGTGGGTTATTTTATTTAATAACTTTTACGGATGATTTTAGTAGATATGGATATATTTACTTAATGAGGTATAAGTCATATTATTTTGATCGGTTCAAATAATACTAGAAAGAAGTTGAGAACCAACTTAGTAAGAAGATTTAAAAACTCATCTCAGAAAGAGGAGGAGAATATCTTAATGAGGACATCATTGATTTCTTACAGGAGTTTGGGATTCTATCTCAACTCACACCTCCATACATGCCTCAGCAGAATGGTTTAAATGAAAGGAGAAACCACACCCTGCTAGACATGGTTAGATCAACGATGAGTCCAGTGAGTCTTCCATTATCCTTTTAGGGATATTCATTACAAATAGCAGCACACATACTAAAACAAGTACCAACTAAATTGATAAATGTTATTCCATATGAGTTATGGAGTGTATGAAAATCCATGTTATCAAATTTACATATGGGGGGTATAAAAGCATTTATTAAGGCATCTTCAGGTAACAAACTTTATCCTCGAGGCACCACTATACCTTTATAGGATATCCTAAGGACAAAATGGGACATCACCTCTACAAACCCTCATATAAAAATGTTACAATGGCAAGACATGCCATATTTCTTGAGAGGGAGCACATATCTAAAAGAGATAGTGGGAGTGAGATAGAATTTTATGAAGTTGAGGCTCAAGATACATAGGATTTGGAACAAGAACTGATTCCACAAATCCCAGTGGAAGAACAATATGTTCCAGAGACACAAGAACTATGTAGGATCATGAGATAGGTGAGAGAACCAAAATGATATTGTTTTCTTGTCACTGTGGATGGTGACTCATTATTGGTCGAAAATTATGATCCTCTTACCTACAAGGAATCTGTTGAAGGCACAGACGTTTCCAAGTGGCAATAAGCCATGAATTCTAAAATTGATTCCATGTACCAAAACTAAGTTTTGATTTTGGTAGATCCTCAAGTTTATGTAAATCATGTTGGTTAAAAATGGGTATTTATGAAGAAACTATACATAAAGGGGAATTTCAGCACCTATAAGGCACAACTAGTAAAAATGGTTTTATACAGAGATAAGGAATTGACTATGATGAAACATTATCACTGGTTGCGATGCTGAAATCCATCAGAATACTTTTTTCCATTTTATTTTACCATGACTATCAAATTTGGAAAATGGATTTCAAAACATCATTCTTTAATATAAACCTCTAGGAAGATGTCAACATGACACAACGTGAAGGGTTTGTGACTCCAAAGGATGCCAACAAGGTATAAAAGTTGCAAAAATCCATTTATGGATTAAAGAAAACATTAAGGTCATGTAATATTTTTTTGAAGAATCCGTAATAGAATTTGGATTTTCTAAGAATGAATGTGATCCTTGTGTCTAAAAAAGGTTTAGAGGAAGTGCCATCATTTTATTAATAGTATATATTGATGACATATTACTAATTGGAAATGAAGTACCTGCCTTACTGTCAGTTAATGCATGGTTGGATAAATTCTTCTCTATGAAAGACTTGGGAGAGGCAACATATATTATTGGGATCAAGATCCATCGTTATAGATCCAACAGAATGCTGGGCCTGAGTCAAAGTACTTACATTGTCAAGATACTAAAGAGATTCAGAATGGAATAGTCCAAGAGGGGATTGTTTCCAGTGCTATAGGGCACTCATCTTTCCAAGAAAATGTGTCATTAGACACATGAGTAAAGAAAGAAAATGGCAAAGATCCATTAATCATCTGTTATTGGTTCAGTCATGTATGATATTCTATGTACAAGGCTAGATGTTTTTTAGGCATTATGTATTGTAGTAAGATATCAAGTTGATCCAGGTGACTGCCATTGGATGGTGGTCAAGACTATCCTTATGTATCTTAGGCGTACTAAGGATATGTTCTTGGTTTATGGAGGTGATAAGGAACTAGTCATTAAAGGACATGTAGATGCTAGTTTCTAGATAGATCAAGATGACATGAATTCACAAGCTAGATAAATCATTAGTTTGAATGGAGGTGCAGTGAGATGGAAGAGCTCAAAGAAATGTGTGGTCTCATATTCTACAGCAGAGTCTGAGTATATCGCAGATTTTGAGGTAGATAAAGAAGAAGTATGGATTTGAAGATTCATCCAAGAGTTGGATGTAGTACATAGCAGTAAATATCCTATCACACACTATTGTGATAATACTACAGTGGTCGTACTTTCAAAAGATCCAAGGTCACATCAGTGTACAAAGCCAATACTTCAAAATTATCATCTCTTGAATGATTTTTCTCAGGGAGGTGAAGTTGTAGTGAACAGTATTTACACGAAATAAAGCATGGTGGACCCCTTGACTAAAGCTTTGAATCAGTAGAAACATGACCATCATGTGAGGTCTAGCAGAATAAAAGTCATAGGTAGTTGGATTTAGTCCAAGTGGGAGTTTTTCAGAGTTGGTGTCCTGATAACCAAATATTTATACTTTGATTACATAAATGTACACTTATTATAAATTGTTCATTGTTCTATAAGACTATAATATAATAATTTCCTGGAATATTTGTTGCATTAATAAGGTCATGGAAGATCCCCAATATGATGAAAACCTTGAAATGATATAAAAATATTCTTAAATAAAGTTATATGGTTGGGTGATATAATATGATGGGAAACATAGTATACAGACCATCATATATGAGTACTCGTAAGAAGACGAGACTCCCTCTCATGGAGTTCTCACTTGGTAATCTCCAAGATGGTATATTATGAGAATAGACCTACATGTATCAATTCTTTATGTCTTGGTTTCATCGAACATTGCAATCTACGAGTGTGTGTAATGGTCTTTAGAATAAAAGATTATCATTAACTCATGTCATGACTCACACACTTAGATTTTCTAACAAAACCATTATGAAGATAGTTTGTGGGAAGTTGGGTATGTTGGGTACGTCATGAATGACATGTTGTAAATGGATAAGTTGAGGAAGGATTTTTACCACCCGTATTTATGGAAGTAGATATATCTGGACCTTTTATTGAAATAGAACGGTCTCCAAAATTCCATGGCCATGGTGCCAGGATGATTTTATTTCTGGAAGTCAAAGAATGACGGATCATGCATATAGGTTTATAACACTTCCATGAAACTTACTTGAAGTGATATTGAGAGAAAGGGATTAAATTTCACATTAAGCATTCGTATAAGGTGACACATAAATGTGGCATCAACTTCTTTCTCTTGGGTGTCGTGACCCGTTTTTAGATAGTAATCATGGACTTTCGGCAAGCCTACCTAATTCCAATGAGAAAGAGGCCTAGAGGGTCACACACTAAGTGTATCCAAGTATCTCAAGTAGAATAATGATTATTCCCATATGTGGTTTAATAATTATCCAATGAAGCCTAAATCATTTTAATTTTGGAAGAAGAATAAAATTAAAACAAGATATACACACCGTGTACATTGAATGTACACGCCATGTAGTTTTCATTTTGGAAAGGAAATGAAAAATGAGAACATGCCCTATATTAATTATTACAGGCCGCATAGTTTTTCCAGTCATGATTTTGCAGAAATAATATCGTTTTATTAAATGATATTTATTATAATCAGCATGGGCTCATGCTAAGGAATTAATGATTCATCATGGGGTTTTCAATAATAGTTAATGAAATAAATAAAATGCATAATGTGTTTATTTATTATCATAACTATATAACCTCAAACATGATTATAAATATCCTCAAAACCCCAAAACTTTTCCTTAATCATTGTGCACAATAATTCTAGAGAATTATCTCAAGGCCAAAAAAACTCCTCCCTCTAATAACGCTCTCAAGACCTATAGAGATCCTCCTCCATCTGATAAGGGCAATGTAAGGCAGACAATGCAAGAAAAGGCTTCTCCAGGATGGCACCCAGAGATTCTTTTGGAAATGTCCATAGATACGTAGTGCACATGTGGATCACCACTAGTGTATGTCTATGTTTGGCTTCTGTGACACAACAATGAATCACATCGGAACGTGATTAGAAATATCAACAATGAAAGAACTTCATAAAAGGTACTTCATGTCAATTAATTAAATTAATTATAATCAACCTGTGATGATCCTCATTTTTGGTTCCAGGAGTATTATTCTTCTTTGTCTATTTCTATGATTTGATCTGTGGATTCTGGCATTTATCATCATATTTATCATGGATTGATCATTTCAAATAAAAAAAATTCAAGTGGGCACATCCACCACGAGCTTTCGCTGTGCTAGGGACCCTTAACTTAAAACCATATTAATCAAATTAATAGAGTAAAATACACAAATTAGGTAGTAATAAAAATATATTAATGATATTATAGTGCCTAATATGAAATATATATCAAGAAATTAAATTTGACACAAATAACCCCTTATCATAAATACTAATTTCCTATTAAGTATTTGAATTTTCTATTTAACAAAAATAAATCTATTGATCACCTATTTTATAAAGAATCCATACATATAAACTTTATAAAATTTATTTATATTTATTATATATATATATATATTAGTTAGTTGTTATCTATTTTCAATATCATGTGTGAGTAATCTTGATAGTTTTGAACTAGTTTTGAAATAGCAATGTTGTCATTAATTATTATCCCAAAGTTCATCATTATGAGATCATAAAATACATTGTAATTAGTGACTTATAATTATTTTTAACATTTTAATTTCATTATATGGTAATTTTATTTATGGTTCATAAAGATAAATCAATGATGATCATGTTTTAGTGAATTTTTACAAATGGGCATTGGTGTAATAATAATTTTGATTAATATTAATCTTATAATTAAATAACCAAAATAAATTAATTATTTACTTATTTATATCATATTTATCAATAATTATTTTCTTTTATTAATACATGATAATATTTTATAGCAATTTTCATGTAGGTGGTTAGACTGACCCAATCATGAACAAACCAGGATTAATGGATGGTTATGAAATGATTTAGTTATAACATCATTATTTGAGAGGATTGATGATATTTTTTTAGGTATTATTAAATTTATTAATTAGAATTAATATAACTATATGATTATATAATGGATAAAAAACTATTTCACATTTTAAATAAATTGTTTTCCCTCTTAGTACGATCGTTTTAGTTGATTCAATTTACAGTGATCATTTGTTGCTAATATTTTAAATTGTTTTCCCAATTTCCCATTACAGATTCCTAATAATTCTATAAAAATAATAGTTATCAACTAAATTAACCATTAGGACCAACCATGTGAGTTGGTGAAGGAAAACAAAATAGGACTCTTCGTGGAGGTGGAAGACTGCACATGTGTACAAGTATTGTTTTCATTTTCCTTAAGGGAAAAGGGGAAATGTGGCTAATAGTTATTCACATAGTATAATAAAATTTAGTATGATATAAATACCTAATTCATCATATAATATTTTGATAAATATATTTTAATGGGAAATATAATAGAGAAACTATTTTAGACAAACATTAGCACTTATTTGGAGAACTTGATATTTCTCTTAGAAATATTCTTGGGAATGGAAGCCTTAGGAAATATAGTGGAGACCTAAGGCTTAATAAATTGATATGTGATTCACTGTGGAGAAAAATGGTAGAGATTAAGGATGAAATAATAAGTTATATGTGTAATATGAGTTAGTGTAAGTGATATACATTTATAAGAGAATAAAAATTTAATGTTTATTAATACTCCTTTTTCAAAAATGGAATAACATTTTTACAAGGTAAAATTAACAATGGGTAATAAATAATGGATTTCATGAATATTTATATTCTATAATCCTCATAAAAATTCATTTTTTCATAAAACTTGACTTATTTTAGGATTTTCCCATTTGTTTTTTTAATTTTACAATAATTAATTTTTACTATTGTAACTAATTTTTTACCACAATAATTTTATACAATTAAAAAAATTAATATTGGTCTTATTACATAATTTTAAAATTATAATTTCATGTCTTAAAATCATTTAATAAAATAAAATTTTTATGTGTGAGAAAAATTAATTTTAGAATTAACACCTAAAGGGAATGAAAATAGTTTTCAAGAAAGTATATATTTGAGCATAAAATTTGTTTGATGGATATAATTATCACAGTTATTTAATTTCAAGATATAAATTTTATTTATAAAAAAATAATGTGACTTTAAAATAAATTCAAAATAGTATTTTACAAAAATAAAATTTAATTGCAGATAAGATAAAAAATTATTTGAAAATGTCATTTGAGTACTTAAAATATTTGCAATAGTTTTTCTAATTTTAAATTATTTGATTAAAATGAGTCATGTTACTCCATAAATACCTTTTTGATAATTAAATTTTTTTAATAATTTTTTAATCTATAATTTCTTCTTGATATGGTCATTAATGATAAGGTTTTAGTAAAAACTATATTTTCACTATTCAACTAAAAATAAATTATTTTCGAAAAATCCAAAAAATAACCCAAAGCTAATTTTGGAATTCAAGACTAAAAAATTATGTTATTTATGAATAATTAAAATTTATAAATTTATAAATTTAGATTTTAAATGAAAATATATTATATAAAGAAAAACATCTTTTATTGAAAAATTCCCTTTTAAAAATTGAAGTATTCTTAATCCTATTTTGTATGAATATATAATTTATTGAAATAATCTTATTTCATATAGAATTTTTCATTATTAAAGTTTATTAGTAATATTCATACAATATGTAAATAAATGTTTTGCTTTCAGTTCTACTTGTTAAACAAGTTATCGAGAATAGTGTTAATTTAGAGAAAAATATATTCCAAAATCTCATGGCATTAAATTCTCCCACCCTTAAATAAAATGAATATTCTAAATTTTAATTATCACTCACTAAAAGAAGAAGCTACGTGATCCATAATTAATTCATGATATATATTCTACTAATATATCCACTTAATTATCCTTGGTAATACAAGGAAATTATTTATCCCAAATATGCTTCTGTAGGAGTTCTTATGGGAATACCTTTCACAGACTCATTTTCATGATACTATTAACAACCAAATACTACAACAAAAAATAATATGATAATTTCCAATAAAATCAATGTAAATTATTATATATAAATAAGAAATCAATCCTAAATTTTCTTCTAAAATTTCACATTTATTTGAATTAGTGATAGTTTTGGTTGAAATATTATATAATTGGATAAATATATCACTACATTAGTTTAACATAGGTTGTCCATGGATATATTATTATTAGGTTCTATAACCTAACTAGTAATATATTATATACTGAAATTATATTTAAATTCTTTATAATGGGTTTTAAAGAGAATGTGATCAACCAAATCATAACCCCAGGGAGTGTCTACCTTAGTGTGTAGTATTCCACCCACTCATCATGCTCCAAGTGAAGATTAAGTTAATACCCAACTTGGATTTTTTTGTGATTACCCCTAGATGAATATATTTCACAACCATGTCCACTTTATAGTATCTGTATAGGGATGTAAATACTTGTAAACCACATAATCTCTACTTTAACAAAGTTTCATGATGTTATATTATACTCAGACATATCCAATATACTTATCCATTGGGTTTTTACTCATGTAATATCTTCACAATACCCAAAAATAACTAAACTCTACACTAATAACAATTGAGGCTGCCTAGACCGACACTATTGGGTCTGGTGATAAAAAATATTCTTTAAACACTATCATTGATTCAAACTGAGATTAACTTGTGTTTTTTTACAAAATTACCATAAGATAAACATTACAAGTCATAATAATCTCACAAACCCAAGAATGGAAGGTTTAGTTTCTTTGAGGTCCAATTACATATGAAACATATTTTATAAAACTTGTCAGAATCACTCCATAATATAACCACAAAATACTCCATTCCATACTTCTCATAATTTATACTCATATTCATAATATAAGGGATGGAAACATAAGAAAAGGGTGATCTCAAATTCTCATTAAGGGCGATAGATCATGAATTTTTATTGAGGTATGGACTCTTAATTTCTATCAAACTTATTTTTTCATCTTAATCAAATTTCCAAAGAAGGTATGGGAGTTTTCTAGAGTGTTCAAGAAGTTTTGGGACCTAGAGTTCCGATTTATAGAGAAGTTGTATGGGGAAAATATTTAGCACATGGTTTGAAATAACTAATCCATGCAGTTCAAAATGGGGAAGATAATCATTTGTTAAACTATATAATGGGGCTATTCTAACTTTATGAGTGTCACCAATTTACTACAGACATAGAATGTGGTTGGCACAAAGTTTGAAATAAACCATGAACCCAATTAGAAATATGATTAATTTACCCTTTTCATTGTTAACTTTTAAATCTAATTACCCTTTTCCTCCATTCATTTCATAGTAGCCAATCCTCCATAGCTCCCTATCCGACTATAAAATTTTGTTTTTTGGATATCCCACATTCGGCCTCTGTCTCCTTCACCGATACTAATATTGGAACACCCTTATTAATAATAATGCTCCCTTTCCTTAGATTATCAGTTTCTTTTATCATCATTGATGTTATATTTTTGAAATATTATATACCTTATACTTAGTAATTTTTTGATGATTTTATAATATCTCTCATTATATCAAAAATATTAAGCTGATACCAAATGATGAGTCTTCTATGGGGCCTAGGTAGGTATTATATTGAATTTTCTTAAAATTCATGATGTTTATAAATTGTTTCATGATGGCACACAACGTACCTTCCATGTGTTTCCACCTAAAACTCATTTGTTTTTAATTTTTTTACATAAGGCTTGACCTAAATGTTCTATAAGTCAACTAGACATAATCAGAGGTTGGTGAAATTAGCATGAACCACCACTTAAGGTGTGTTTGGGGTAATACTTATTTTAACATTACATTAATTTTAACCAAAGCACCACTAGGGTGTGTTTGTTTTAGTCTTTAATAAAATACCATTTCCTATGTAACTAAACCACCCCTTAGGCTGTGTTCAGATTATCACTTACATGTGAAATGTCTTAATTGAATTAATTGAATTGTCAAATGACATGAAATATTCACTTAGACTTAATATTTATTACCAAATATTATTTGGATTATACTATAGACTTGAATCACTCTTTTAATGGAATGTAATTACTCAAAAAACATTGTATTATTTTTGAATTACTTGAGTAAAATAATATGATTGCACATGATTCATTGATGTGAATGAAAAGTGGCACACATATCGTAGAATTAGTCATTTTATTACATTAATGAATCTGTCTACATGACTCCATGGATTCATCAACCTCTCTATAAAATTTATAACTCTAATTATGACTCCTAGGTTTGGCTTGATGTCTTAATATAAGAAATTCTTTGGGTATTCCCTTGTATTATAATTGATACATACCTAATATGAAAGGATAATTTTATTTTATTTTATTTTAAAATCTTAGGAGTATAATTCCAAGGGATTACACATTGGATTATAATAAAAACCAAATAACCAAACATCAAGACTAATCACCATGAGAGAGATCAACTTCCAAAACTCAAGAATTCCTTGGGTCATCCATGGATTCATTATGGTTGTTATTATTGGATTATATAGCCATGTTAATTGAGCCCCTCTACTAGATTAAAAGTTCATATTCTTAGATACATCTATCTTAGGCCATAACATGTAGGGTCAGTTGAATATCCCATGAGAAACTTAAGCCCGACATAGTTTCTATTTATTTTTTCCACGTTTATTTATTATAGCTACAAACTGTTACATATTATATTCAAACACTATATTTACATTATAAATCATTGGTGGTGTCCTGCTAGGTTATACTCACACCCTATTTAGTTCTCCACTTGTTACCTAGGCATATTTCATGGATGAAACTAAGGATAAAACAATGTTCCCTAATATGGACACATGATATATTTTAATCTACATATATTACGATTAAAGGACTATTTTAGTGCTAAGGATACTCATGTAGATAGCTGATTTTGGTATTTTCTTCATTTTTCTATACTAATACTTCTATATTCCAACTATTATGGCTTTCCTTATCCATATTTTGTTTCACCATAACATCATATGTGTATGATAAAATTTACTATTTTATGTCACTTATTTATTATCTAAATGGTTTATTAATTTATTTTATTTACCATTGTGTTCCACTATAATTAAGAGTGTAGAATATCCCCATCATACCATCATACACCATTTTTGTTGGTTGGAATCCTATAACAGATGAGGAGGAATGCTTGAGGACTTATGGCTATATGGAATGGTCACTTGCCTATGAATCATGTCAAGGATGTCAAAATGTGGTATTGGATAATCTTTTTTCTTTGTATTACTATTTTGGATTGGAAGAAATGAGACTAGAATGTTTCAAAACATTAAAATAATTCATTCATGGGAGTATCTAACCCATGGGTGGGGGTAAACAAAGTTTCTAGTTATGAGACATTTTGACTTGGATTTCATAGGTTATAGTTGTACTATTTTCACTCTAATTGATTCTCATTCCATAAAATGTTATGTTTTATGGATTTGTACCCTTGGTTTGGTATGGTAAGGGAGGATTATCTCATTCATAATCATAGTCACATAGGGATTTATATATATTACATATTTCATATCATTTATATTCCATAACTTATTATTTTGTCTCATATTGTGTGTGCATTAGGTGGTATATACACAATTTCTAACAGTTATTGTACAAAAAATAAAAAAGGCAAAAAATGGTTACTTAAAGTGTCTTCATTAACCTAAATAGTGTTTCCTCGTAAAAATTTATGATGAGACCATATTTAACCAATTTTTACATGGTCAAGGTTGTGGAAGCACGTTTACATATGTTGAAACATTTATGTGGTTATTGTTAAATAAAATTCCAATTCCAATTTATTTATTTTTCACAATAAATTAGGAATGTAAATCTGTATAATTAATCTATTATATATAGACCTCTATCAATCTTATACCGGATTTTAAATGACTAGTTTTAGTTGAATGGAGTGCCAATGGAAACTTATTATGTTTATTTACATATAAAAATTGTACGAAAATTAGTTTAAATAAAAAATTATTTGAATACTTTATAAATTTTAATCCCTAATGTCAGAAAAAAAAAATTGGTTGTCAATAAATAGGGTTGTCAATTACTAGTTAATGGGTGGTTGCATCTATAACATAAAATCTACACTCTATTTAATACAACCTATATAATTATGACTTATGTTTCCTTATAAAAAGAGTTTAGAACTAGTTCGTTTGGTTAGTGTATCTATTGTGTCAAGGCCATGAGTCTATATTTATTTTTATATCTAAAATATTTTCTTCTTTTGAGTATATATTTATTGTTAGCACCAAAGGGTGTCTTTCTCTTCACTTAAGGCCTATATATATGTTTAAAATGAAGAATGGTATGTCCAAGAAACTCAAGGTGGACTAGACCACCATCGGTTTGGTGGATTGTTGGCCCAGATATTCTCCATTTCTCTAGATTATCATGTAATGAAATATATTTTCTTTCCTAAGGACTTTTAAAGGATACCTCTATAGAGAGTTGTATATTTCTCCATCAATAATATCCCAAAAGTAGAATCATTATTTATTCTTCAATAGAGGATGGATCCTACTGAGCTTTAGAAACTAAATAGTAAGTTAGAGGACTTAGAATCCAAAGGGTTTATATAGACCAACAATTCTATATAGGGTTCACCGATACTTTTCACGAAGTAGGTGAATGGTAACCTAAAGAAATGTGTGGATTACCCATGGGTGAATAAACTCATGATTAATAACTCATACTAAATTCCTCATATATATGATATCTTTGACCATATCCAATGAAACAAGGTCTTATAAAAGATTTATTTGAGATTAGGATATCATCATGTGAGAGTTAGACCCTCAGATATACCAAATACAGCATTCCAAAGTAGGTATGGCCTATATGAATATCCAGTGATTTTCTTTCGTCTAATGAACACACTTCCAATATTTATGGCCTTGATGAATCATGTTTTCCACGTGGAACTGTATTTCTCTAAGTATTTTTTGTATGATGATATCTTAGTATACTCTCAAAATAGACATGGTCATGAAAAACACATTGAAATCATATTGAGTACATTTAAAGATCATAGGATCTATGAAAATATCACAAAGTTTTACTTTTTTATTGATAAAGATCACTTCCAAGGTCACATTATATCGGATTATGGGTATTTATAGATCTATATAAGTTGATAAATGTTGTCTATTAGGAGAAACCCAATAATGTTTTTGATATTTAAAGCTTCTTAGGAATAGCTAGTCACTATCGATGCTTCATATATAACCATTTCTGCCTTACAAAACCAATAATAGGCTTGACCAAGAATGGTGTAAAGTTAAAATGGTATGAAAATTCTGAGAAGGAATTATAGAAATTGAAAATAAGGCTGACCTCACTATCAAGCTTTATTTCTCCTGATCTAGTCAGGGCCCAAAAATTTCTTATGATGCATCCATCATCAATCTAGGATTTATTTTTATGAAAGGGGAATGAGTCATGGAATATTGTTATCATCATTTTATGCCTCGTGTTAATCATTATTAAATACATGACTTGAGTTAGAAGTTGTTGTTTATGCCCAGTATTATTAGAGATTTGACCTATTGGGGGGAAAATTCTTGGTCTAAATTTACCATAAGAGACACAAATACATATTTTACCAATAGGATTTGAACTTACAATGGTTGTTATGGGTGAATATATTAGTATGTCAATATTGATCTTACTTATACACCATGGAAAAGAATTGCAGTTGTCGATGCTTTGAGTTGAAAGACACAAACTACATCTATTCATCAAGCTAGTAGTGAATGAATATTGATGGTTATTCTTTATAAAATTTATCTAGATGTTTAAAATTTAAATAAGAATCTTATCCTCAGGGATCTATCATTGTCTTCATCACTTATAGATCAATTGAAGATGTGGAAACTTTTAGATCATGAAGGATTACTCCCAAGGTAATGTTTTTCTGGTGTCTACTAACTACTTGTGTAATGTATGTAGTTTTATTGAATTTTCCCATTAACAATATCTTTTAATATCTCTGAATTTATCAATATATATGGTTGTTTTTTGGGTGTATAAGGACCCCAAAATTAATATATTAAAAATATCAATATATTTTAATGCATTCAAACATGTCATTTTTTAGTGTAAATGGATTTACCCTTTATTTCAGACCTTATATGGGAAATCTAAATCCAAATTTGACTATTGAAAATGGTATTTATGCAAGGAATGGCCTAATGTTAGTCAAAATGAAGCATTTTGGGGGAGGTGACAATTAGAAGTTGCATTTAATTAAAATAAATTATTTCTTTATTTATTATATATTAAATAATCTAAATTTAATCCTCTATAAATACATAATTCTAAAAAATGTCTACGAATAGTTTTATAAAACTCGATTTATTTGTGAGGAGGATTAGGAATTTTTCATTGTTGGATCAAATAAAAGAATGAAGCATGATCAGATTGAGGTGGATCAAGAGGTAGTGAGCGCAAAAATTCTTCTTCCTCGCTAGTGAAAAAATTATTCACTAAAGATAAATCTGAAATCATGTTAGGACTCATCATTTTTTGTTTCCACCCTTTTGATTAATAAATTGATAATGTATTATTATCTACTTTTATTGATCTGTGATTTCACACCCTTATCATTAGCCTGTTGGGGTAGACTAAATTGTTAAATTAGTTAATAATTATTATATCTTATTATAACCCATGGTTTCTATAATAATGTCATCTTTTTATTATAATTCATGGATAATCATGGTTTTACCATTTTTTTCATTTCACCCCACCATTTATCTTATTCTTAATTATTGGACCATTGGGCCATTGTTTGACATTGTCAGGTGGGTTCAATCATGAATGAACACATGGATTCATGGTGGATTGAAAAAAAAATGATCTTGATAATTATTTTTAGATGGATTAGGATGTGTTTTAGGTGGTGACTCATTGATCTAGGATATAGAGAGCATATGGGATAGGTGTTCCGTGATGGGTGAAGTCATGTGGGGTTTGGGTGGCCAGAATTTTTATACTAATGATAGATAAAAACTAGCTATGTTTAGATTTGATACCCTTATTGTGAGTCATAGTGTAAATTGTAACATATGAAACACAATGGTGATTCATTAATCATTACAGGTTTTTTATGAAAAACCTAATGACATAATGTGTATTGTGACAAACACACACTGTGCAGTCCCCTTATTATGAAGTAGGGGTTTCAAGTGGAAATAAATATCACACACCACGTAGAC
Source organism: Viscum album (assembly GCA_963277665.1). NCBI lineage: Eukaryota > Viridiplantae > Streptophyta > Magnoliopsida > Santalales > Viscaceae > Viscum > Viscum album. The sequence continues at coordinate 1,708,623,627 of OY728148.1, forward strand.
CCAACACACACTATGTGACTCTATGTTATAATACCGATGTGTACTCTAGTAGGACATGGGAATGGCAATGATCAAGCAGCTGGGAATATCCATGAGTACACAGGTAAAACCTGGTTCTGGGACATAGAATGTTACATGGGAACGGGCCATGGTACACGAACATGGGTTGAACGGGCACGACCAAACATCAAGTTATATAGAAATTCCATGTTCCCTCAGTACATGTCACGTATACCTACAAGGAAATATAATCTATGTGCAAGTGAGATCACATCCATAAGAATATTTATGGTCACATGTCATGTGACCCCTTGATCACACTTTGTACCTTTTCTTGAGAGTTTCCACCTTGCATATCTCCATATATATTTGGATCTTAGCCTACATGTTTCCCATATTTAGCATTTTTTCATGTAAAACGTGATATAATAATTTTCAGTGTATTTCGTGAGATGAAATAAGGTTTTTAGAGCATGAAGATTCTTCAAGAGACAATTGAACAATACGGATGATAAGGTCGTATCCTCTAAATGATATCCATGTAAGAAACCCCATGTCACATAGGGTGTAGGTCCCTCATATTTCTCTCTATCTACTTAGTGGTTCCCATTTATGCTCTAGAGAATGGGTTCTTTGTTTACTAGGTGGTACCTTCCAGATGGACTTGGGTGTGGTTATTCTAACTACCAAGTGGAACCCCCTATCGTACAAGGTAATGTCCACTATTCACGAAGTGGTACCCCCCACCACACTGAAATACACCAGGTCATGGGTCCCCTATCTATCTATCTACTAAGTGGTACCATCTATCATGATAGGGCATGATTCCATTGTTTAATAAGTGCTACCCCTTGTCTCGCCAGGGAATGGTTCCCCTATCTATTAAGAGTAACCCATTTATTATACAAAGGCATGGATCCTCTATTAGGGATTTCCCCCTTGGGTTGTAGAGAAGTGGAAATGTACAAGTCCACCACATGGGTTTTTCGGATAGACACATGAGATGATGGGAATTGTAGATGGACTATTGGAACTTCAAAAAGACTGATCATCCTGGGAAGGGATGTAGAGATGGAGATCCCCTTTTTCACTTTCTTATCATTATGATCATATATATCTATAAGGGGTTTAATTTTAATCTTTTTATGGGTTGAGATGACTATTATTGTACCTTTCTATTTATCCATTTTCCATTTTCACGACATCCTATTGGGTATGTATATACTCACCCCTGTATGGTCTATTCCCTAATGTGTTGTGTCCTATATAGAAAAGAGACAATTAAATGGTGACATTGGTGTAGTATAGTTACTCCAGGGTTTATAGACCATGTAAGGTAGTTGGAATTGGAAATAAATAGATTGGATCTCTCATTCTTCCTTCATCCTAGAGTTTTCAGGTTAATAATTCATTTCTATTTGGGTGTGTATTTTTCCCTTTTATGGTTTTTCTTACTCTTTCATACTCTAATATACTCCCTATAGTTTATTGTATATATTTTTTTAATCTAGAAATAAATATCTTTATATTATTCCTATTAAATAGTTTATGGATATGATTGAGGACATTCATAAAGGTGCGTTAGTAAAAGGCCTAAAATTTCATCTATGCCTTTTTGGATCATGGTGCCATCCCCTATCCTATTATAAGTGGGCTTCGGGTTGTGGAATATCATCTTGTCATAGGCAGGGCCAGCCCTAGTGGTCAGGTTATTATAGAGTGGTATTTGAGTAGTTCATTACATGGGATGGTTTTTGAAGTTTCCCCCTTTGTGATGATTGTTAAGACCTGGGAAATTGTGTCAAAGTGTCTGGAGTGTTGCATTCATACCAAGGAACCCAATGTTAGTTTGATGGATGATGTATCCATTCACCATGACACTGACTACCTTCTTATTGACATGACATAGCATGAAATTGGTTACAAGGAACAATGGTATATGTATCAAATAATGTTTAATCCTTTGAATATCCTTATTAAGTGAAATACCCATATATATTCTTATCTAACCATGATACATCTTAATCGCTATTAGGATTCATCCATGAAGACAACTATCCAGGATACAGATTCAGGATCGTGATAATGATCCAATGAGTGATGATGCCTCAGTTCAGGGTCCATCTCATGAGGTGGTTCTTTTGAGATGTTGGGAAGTAAAACCCTCACAAAACAAGTAGAAGATATTAATAGTAGTTTAGTGTAACTCCCTAAACCCAGAAGCTCAGATCTGGTTCATTAATTTATAACATTGTCATGGTTACAAGGAATCAAATCTTAAATGATCGATCAGTTTAGCAGTCTTGGAAATCCATATTACATACATGATACCCATAATACATTGGCTAATATGAAATACAAGAAAGATACATAAACAAAATACATTTTTTCCTTGAATACTTATTCAAATAGTTCACCATCATAACCTAGGGAAGGAAAGATAATAAGGGTGATCTCAAATTCCCATCAAGTTTAAGTAAATCGGAAGTAATAATTAATCTATAGGAATAAACTAACATGGAAAGGTAAATAACTCAAAAAAAATACCATACAAATAAATAGATAAGGCCATATACATTTGGGAAGGTAATAAACTAAAAAAAAATTACATTAAATCAATGAATTAAAAATGAAATGTATCCATAGATATGTTGACGCAAAATATCATGGATAAATGATAACTAAATTAATAATAAAGGCAATACTTAATTATCAGAAATTATATTTCCCAGGAATATGATACCATTACATTTAAGTTAAATTGTAAACTATTTTCACAACTAATTCATCTTATGAGACAACAAATGCATCGAGGGGCTTGCATTAACTGGTCCCCTACCCAAAGGGATTTCATTAAATGGTCAACAACTAGTGTATTGCATGTCCAAATCATTCCCCATATATTGAATAAATAATTTTCCTTATAAAATATCCCTATTGAATAGACAATATATATTTATCAATATTACCTCAATGGATGAAAAGTAATAACAACGGTTGTTGAAATTAAAAGATGAAAATAACATTAAAAGATGATAAAAACAATCTTGAGGGAAATGAGATTTTAAACATTCCAATGTGTCCTATACCACCTTGAATCATTTTAATCAAATTCCCCATGAAGGAATAATACTAAATGAAACATATATAATCATTATAGTAAAGATTTTCATGATATAAAATGTTAAATCTTAGTAAATACACCATATAAAAGTAAATTGGTGTATAATAACAAATAAGTTTCAATGGAATGTAAATTGAGATGAAATCTATTTCCTTGTCCTTAATTTTTGTTGTGTGTTCTTGGGACTCCTTTATATTTGTTTAAAAATGTCAATAACTAATATAAAATCTATACTCATGTTTATAATACCATATATTAACTTCATAAAATATCTCATTACCTATTTGTTAACAACTTTACATAATTTTACTATTTCAGGTGTTTATTGCCTAGCTTTCTCGAGTAAGTTTCAATTTTTTTTTGTTGTTAAGATCAATTAGATAATAGTATCATTATATAAATAATTTAAATCTTGAATTAATTATCATATATAATCAGTTTATATGTATTTATAGTATTCCATAATATTTGGATATTATAAATGAAGTGCACCGTCCATCAAAACGGTAGGTCATACGTGCGCATGAACGATACTTTCATTTCATTATTGTATTAAATAATAAAACCTAAATGATAAATATGTATATTAAAATTATATTATCATATCTATGTTATATATATTAAATATATTTAATAAAACCATCCATTATATGTTCCATGTATGGAATAAAATAGTCATATCGCACTGAGGGGCGGTAGTCTACAATTCCTCAAACAAATTTTTTGTATTTACACAAGATGGAAAAAATTAGAGTATTTTATAAATAAAAATTACAAAAAAATAAATTCATTATAAATATCATATATAATATGTTGAAACAGATTTTATATCTTAATTTTCACCATGATTGGTGCTAATGGAAAAAATGTGCAATCATGGTTTCGTGAGGTAATAGTTTGATGTACACCAAAACAATATGTGTGTTACCCATTATATTGAGGTGTGTGTAAGTGTAGGTGGAAACATAAAAATAACAATATCCTAGTATATTTTTTCTAAATTTTTTATATGATAAATGAATAAATATATTTTAGTGCCTGGATAATGGAAATGAAACTTGAGAGCTTGAGAGAAGACGTTGCCTCTTAATTGGGTAGCTTTATTTAGTTTGTACCAAAAGGCTTATTTGGAAGGATTACATCCAAAAAAAGGATTCAAGGTCTAGGGGAGGGATTTTAGGAATCGATTTTGGAATATCATGGGTGAACCAATGTGTTTTGTGAGGTGTGAGGAATGGGGAGCGGTGGTGGCCTTTTATAGGGAAGGAAAAGGACTCACCTAGAATTTTTTAAAATAACTTAGGTGTACACATTTTCTTAGCAAAACAAATACATACCAAACTAAAAAGACACAAAAATGGAAGCTTTATATCTGATATGTGGCTATAAAATTGGTTTTGGAGAAGTCGATAGGTCATTTGGGCCCTTATGTTAGTGGTTTAGTCCTTTATTATACTTAATTTTTCCTTAATATTTGTAATTAATTTTAATTACTATAACTAATATATTTGGTCAAAACATATTTGGAAATACTATAAATTATAAATTATTCTAGTTTAGAATAAGGAATCAATTTTTTAAAATTCCAATCATAAAAGTGGTATAAATTAATTTAAAATTCATCCCACGGGCCAAATGACAATGCGGGATTTTAAAGTAAAAATGTCCAAACATTTTCTATGTTTTTATAGTTAATTTCAAATAGAAATTGATCCAAATGACCGAAATTTGATTAATTTATTAAACAATTATATAGTCAAACTTTAAAACCAATATAATACAGAAGTTATCCTTATAAACAAATTATATGAATCGGTATTTTTGAACCAAAAATCAATATTTTTAACTATTCATTAAAAAAAGATAGGTTTTTGAAAAATATCAAAACTTAACCCTAACCAATTTTTTATGTTTGATTACATTAATGGTGTTTATTTTTTAAGATTAATTAAATTAATGTTTAAAAATTCATATTTAAAATGGGGACTCCATTAAATGTTTGTAAAATTGTCTTTTAAAAAATATAGGTTTTTAAAGGTAATATCTAATTTATTTTTATCTTATTCTTCTAAAATATATAGGATGAACATAAAAATATTATAAATAATATATATATATATATATTAAATTAATATCACCATCTAATTGTTATTAATTAAATCAATTAGTGTAAAACATCTCGGTAAAAATAATAATATTTTTATTTATTTTCAATCTGTTTTCATATTCATTTCTAATTAATTTATAACCAATGAATTCATTTTAAATTTTTTTAAACCATCTATTTTTTTAAATTAGTTACCCCTTTTCATAATTAATAATTTAATGTCCAGGTTATATTTTATTATATTTAATAATATATCATTATTCGACAAAACATGGTCTTGCGTGTAACACAAGACATCAAAGAAGGTCGCTATTTAGTGTAACACACTCTAAATTGGTGTTATGGGAATTGAAAATTATAAAATATATAAAATATATTTAAAATATTAAATATATTTTAATTTATCATGGTATTATATCCCCTTATGCACTTAGAGTTGCGTGTTATGAACACTATCGAATATAAGGTTCTTATTTTAGAATTTTGGGGTTGTAAATTCTCCCCACCTTAATTAAATTGTCTCCCCATAATTTAAACATGAACTCAGTGATAGAGGGATTGAAAATAAACTATTTTTTAAATACCCAAATCATAAAAAGGGTTAATATCACATCTTATTAACAAGAGAGAATGTAATGTACAATGATCATGTTACTAGCTCCCCTAAAAGGGGAACATAGGTGGGAAATGGAAACATGGATATGGAAGAAAAATTACAACTATAAAGTTCTGATATAGATTGATAGAGAACATGTTCAGATGAATTTTTGGGACAAAAAAACCATAAACCATATTTTTAGTAATGTTCATTGATATCATCAAAAATGATGATAATATGATAATATTTTTGTATCAAAACCATTTTATTTCTATACTTAAGAAATTATTTCACTGTATGAGAATATTAGTAGACATACCTTTCTATAAACATAATATTTTCCTTTAATTATTCCTTAAACTATTTCTACATCATCTCTTAGCAAATAATGCATCACATGGTGAAGTAAAACATTGACCTCTAAAATCTCATCCAATGATCATCTTAAAATATTTTATAAATAGTTAACATTTCCAGTAGATTATGAACCAATAAAATTTGAAGGAGAGTCACTAAATATTTAAAATTAAAATATCATTTGCCTTTAATCAACATGAATTAGATATATACTGATCAAATACAAAATATATAACAACTTCATCATGAATCCAATTGAAATATGGTAATAACTAGAATCATCATTAAACATTACTGAAAAAATTAATTCTTATTTTTTACTTATATAATACATGGGTTATTGGATATGTTCCTTTAATCCATAAGTGTTGTTAACTATATCAATGATAATATAGACTACATTTTCACAAGTCATTAATCAGTTCTAAGGTAGTTAGTACTTGTCCAAATCAATCATTTCGTTATCATTATCTCCACAGTAAGAACATAATAAGGGTTGTATTTCCCTCAATCATATGTTTTCTAAAAATTTTAAAATTTTTTTGAATAATTTTTCTTGGTACCTTTCATCGTATAACTCATTTACTTAACAAAAAATTACTTCAATTAAATCCTTACATATTTCATAAATCATATGATGAGAATATCATAAACAAAATACTTTTACCACATATTTCATAGATCCAAATATATAATTACATTAATAATTCAACTATAGTTATATCAATAACATATTCTTGAACTTTACTCCATAGCTTCTTATGATGTATATTCTCTAGATGTTTGGGGAATTCATTTTCATAGTGCCCCATCTCCTTGAAATTATAATATTAAATTACAGTATTTTCACTCTTTCCATTACATTCTTTTTTTTGGTGACCCTTTTGTCCAAACTTATATCTAAATCACAATCCTCTCCAGAATTTACCAAGATGATTATTTCTACAGTTTTAAATAGTTGTAAAATCCTTATTTTTCTTCATCTTATTTGAATCGTTCCATTTTTCATGGTCTTTAGAATACATCTTCTTGTATTGGTTCACCTAGAATACATAGGATCTATAAAATTACTTCTATGTTTTAATGGTACATAAAACGATCTCTTTGTATGATAATAAATTCATAGAAACCAATTCCCTTATATTATTTATCTTAAGACATTGAAATAAGTGGTTGATATTTCACTTAATGTTGCGTATATAATTTGTAGCATACCTGGTTAAACCTATAAATGTAGCTTTATAATCCAAAACACATTCTTATTCCTTATGCATTAAGATAAAGAACTTTTTCTTAATCTCATTTTTTTATCATGGTGGATTTATTTATCAAATAATTTCTCCTTAAAAGTTATACATTCTATGAATTCAATTTCTTGTTCCTCCATTGAATTATGGATTAGAGACCACCACTGGTAAAAGTCACCTTGGAAATAATAGACTTCACTTGTAACCTTTTCATTTTCATTTTATTCCAAGGTAGTAAATATCTTTTCTTGATAATTAATCAATTTATCAACTACAATTGTATTTGTAGTCCCCCGAAACGATGGGGGATTATGTCGTATAACGCAATCCAGCAATGGAGATTCTATCTATATAATAGGTTTCTGCATTCATGCATGGTTATTTATCATAACCTAACTTAGATACCCTAATATACACATAACATTCTCAGTTCCAAAACCATCTGTATTTGATTCTTCAATTAGGGAAATATCAACATTTTATATGAGTACTAATACCATTTTTTCTTTTATGTACCATTTCAAAACAATGAAATACACTGGATTATTTCTTAAAGAAGTGAAAATTGTATAACTCTAAATAATTTATAACACATAACATAAATTTATGCATAATGAATCCTATAATCATAAAAATTTTCTACTTTTGGGAAATCATTACATCTAAATCTATAATAATGGTAGTTAAAGAAAATGTTTTCGATCCTATGTGTATCTTCTAGGAGTGTCAGAATAAGAGAATAGTAAGGCCCATTTTCATGTACCAGGTTACCCTGAGTCTAGCCAAGAACCCCTTATTAGAGTTATTACACTTAGATACATCAGTTCTAAAATCACATCCACTTGTAGTATCTATACAGAGATGTATTTCTAGAAATACTCACATAATCAGTCCCTCACAAAAATTCTAGGATGTTATTATTTACATATCCTTAATATCTATATTAGGGTTGTGGTCCCTAATCTATTTGTTATAAATCTAGATTGTAAGTATGTTTCAAAACATATTCTGATACTAACTGTACGCCCTGACCCCAGAAGCCGGAATCCAGTGCATTAATTTATTACATTGGTATGATTACAAGAATCAAATCCCAAAGGACTAGTCTGTTTAGTATTCTTTGAAATTCATATTACATATGTTATACCCATGATATATTTTTAAATAGTAAATATAAGAAAGATACATAAAAATAAAATAAACTATATCCTTGAATTATTATTAAAAGAATTATCTTTCATAACCCATAGAGAGAGAAAAAGAAATAAGACTAATCTTAAATTCCAATTAAGTGTATGTAAATGTGAATAAATAATGAATCAATAAGAAAAAACTAACATGGAAAGGTAGATAATTGAGAAAACATGCTATAAAAATAACTAGACAATGAGATACCAATATGTAAAGTTTAGAAAATGAAAAAACATTCCATTAAGTCAATGAACTGAAAATGAAATACATCCATAGTTATGTCGTACAAAATCTCATGGATAAATAATAACTAAATTCTCAATAAAAGAAATGATTAATTATCAAAAGTCATGTTTCCGAGTCACATGATACCTTTACCGTCAAGAGATAGTTTAAAATATTTTTACAATGAATTTATCCCACAAGACAACCAATGCATTGAGAGGATTGTATTAATTGGTCCCCAGCTGATAGGGCATTCTTTAAACAGTCCCTAACCCATGTATTGCATGTCCAAAGAATTCCTCGTATATTGAATAAATAATGTGAGTTATCAAATATAAAAATTTAATAGATAATATGGATTTATTAATAATACATCAAATTAGTGTAACTAACAAAAAAAAATTTACATGAATGGATGGAAATACCATTGAAAGATCATAAAAAAATCTTGAGGTAAATGAAATTTTAAAAATTCCATTACATCTCATAAAACCTTGAAACATTTAAATAATAAACCCCATCAGGTAATAATATTAAATTAAAATTATCATATCATGAGAGTAATAATATTCATGATATAAATGGTCAATATTTTTAAATACACTAAATAAAAGTGAATTGGTGCATAATAATAAATAAATATCAATGAAATGTAAAATGAGATGAATTCCCTTACTTTATCTTTCTTTATTTGTGTCCTTTTTCATCAATTATATTTGTTTAAAATATCTTACTAAAAAATATCATAACCATAATCATATTTATAATACCATATATTAAATTCTTATGATATCTGATTACCCTTTTGTTAAAAAAATTCATAATATTATTGTTTCATGCATTAATTGCCTAGTTTTCTTGAGTATGTTTTAACATGTTATTTATTGTTATAATGTCACGACCCACCTTCACCAAGATGATATAAGGGACAGCAGGTTTCTAGACCCTTCCTTCTTTAAGTTGAAGGCAAGATAATGACCACCGAGACCCACCCTCAATAGGTCCCAGAGTGGCGACGAGCACCAAGGGTATAGAATCACACACAAGATGGAAGTCATTACCCTTTTTATTTTAATAGGACCAAGAGATAAGATAGTAATTTCCAACAATGTAGAAAGTGGAATCACAAGTAAATCCAAAACAAACCATTCCCCATATGCATGTTCCAAATGTAATACTACAAAAGTACAAGAAAACCCCACAAGAAAGTACCAAAGAAAAGAAAAAAACAACAACAATTGTCCCAAAATCCGAACTAGTATGATCCTGTATGATCCCCAAAGCCCTCTTGGAATCCTGAAAGTAGTTTTATATATGTAGGGTGAGCATACACGTATACTTAGTAGGGAAAACCAAAAACTCTCGTGCACAATTGGGGAGGCACACTAATGCACTGTGAGAACAGAGATAACCAAAATACCTAGCAAGGAAAACAATACAACCAAACCTCACCAAGGCACACCCCCCAAATCATGAGAGTCAAGTAATGTAATAGTAATAACACATCGATGTTTGGGTATCATGCACCACTTCCCCACTTGTTATTGAAGAAATCCTACGCATCGGACCTCTCCTTACATTCTCACCGCAGTCCCACTACCATACCCTGCCTCCACACACCTGGTCTATTACCACACATCCTGCCCACAAACACCTGGGCCACAACAACCACTACCACACCCGAAGACACCTGGGACTCATCCCGGAGACACCTGGGAAACAACCTTCCCACACACACATAGTACATCCACCAAAACTACCTTGAAAAAAGAATCATGGGCTATAATGGACATCAGGCCATCACAACCTGCTCAAAGGGTCTAGGGCTACTCAAGAAAGGGAGAAGAAAAGGAGCTAATCATTAGTAACTTGTAAAAGTGTTGGAAAAAACACCCTCTCCCGTGAAATGTGGGTGTTCGGCACAAAGTTCTCAAATTGGGTGGGGTGCGAATAATAAACACAAGAAATATAATTATATATATAGGGAACAAGCACTCATCCCAACCAAGGGGTTTCAAGCCTGCCCAACAAAAGCACCCTTGTTACAATTTATTCACAAGAAGCATCGAACCTGCAACCATGTCACCACTCATTCCCAGAAAATAATTACCCACTGAACCCATTCCAATTTTCATGTTCAAGTGATTCCATTTATGTAAACTATGCACTACTGGGAAACAATCCGGCATAACCACCAGCTAATGAAAGGAAAACAGCCAAACAAGACTTTTAAGAATTTACACCCAGTTCTCTTAAAATGTCACAACAACAAAGGGATACATGAGATCCCTAAAATTACTAGAACCAATCCAAGCCTCATGATACTTCCCCACAGGGACTCAATTCAACAAAAAATTGCAACAACATAGGATCCCATCCCCATCCATATCACCCCATAATAATCAAGAAGAATAATCACAAATACCGACAAGACGGAGAAAGGGAGTCTCCAAATTCAAGCACATCATTAATTTATTTCCCCCTTTCTATTTGGTTAACCAGGGTGATCACACAGGGGTTCTCGTTCACTAGACATCCATTTAATCGTCTGAATTTACATGATCAACTAAATTCCCATGTTATAGCCATTCAATCTTCATAGAATACAGGGGTTCATTAGTGCAGAACGAAAGACCACCAATGATCATGATTTTCACTGGGCATAAGACCAAACAATTCACAACACAAAATCAAGGATAAAAAGTACATCAGAGGGAACGATCACACCCCCCTCTCTTTATTCTTTAAAATCCCGTTTATTATCTTATTTAATGTTTGGATTCGTCCATCCCTATAGAAACAATAGTAGACCTGCCCCGCGTGATAAACAGTAAAGAGAGACGAAGGAAAAACCTACCTGGATGGTCAAAAATTGAAGTTTCTCCTCCCTGTGCCAAGAGCTGGGGATGTGTGACTTGCAAGGGAAGAGATCCAAGGACTGCAAGAATGAGTAGGAGGGAATACCGCACGGGCTCACAACTCGTCTTGGGAAGGGGGGATTTCAACGCACCAAGGAAAGGAAAAGAGACCAGTGAAGAAGATGAAAAAAAGGAATTCCCATGCAATAAATGTGAGATCCTAGAGTTACGGGATATGGAATTTATAATGACTTTAAAGAAATATCGTGGCTTCACCACACAGTTTTGCGGTTACGCACAATGTAATTAATTTTCATTTTAACAATTCTCATCGAAGAGGTGGCTATAACAGCTGTTCATTTGAACGGTTTCCTTTAAATCGCAGAACAGGGGTAGAACTAGAATGTATGGGGAAAGGGTGTGACACTGATGAAAAGCCACGTGTTTTGGAATGTTAAGGGTCACCAGATTCATGGGGGTTTTAGATATTATTTATGGACTTTAAATATCTTTTAATGGGGGTATTAAATCATTATTATATCAAAAGACACATTGCGAGAGCTGAAAAAGTCGGAAACTAGAAAAAGAACGAAGGTCGCTTGGTGAGGACATGGTGCCACCGTCCCGGTGCCACCCTCACAGTGCCACCATCACGGCGCCACCCTCATGGTGACACCATCAGCATTCCACCTTCACGGTGCTACCATCTCATTTCCACCCTCACGGTGCCACCCTCATGGTGTTGCCCTCACGGTGCCACCCTCACGCTGCCACCCTCACGATGGAAGTGTCACTGTGCCACCCTCATGGTGGCACCGTCACGGTTCCACCCCCACGATGCCACCTTCACGCTGCCACCGTCATACTGCCACCCTCATGGTGCCACCCTCATGGTGCCACCGTCACGGTGTCCCCCTCACAGTGCCAACGTTTCGGTGTGAGATAGTGATCGTTCCCACCTTTTTTGGTGGAACCATTTGATGGAATCGTGTTTTGGGGAAGTACTGGACCAGGATGGTCCAATCTGTTACATTAGATACCTCTCAAACTATTCTCACTCTTGAGAATCAAAACCAGACCAGAAGAAATGTGAGGGATCAAATCAACCACCTCTAAAGATACCTCTCAGGAGTAAACCCCATCCATCTTTCGAACGACTAAGGATACACTACCTCTCCTCTCCCTCCAATAAAGAACATCAATTCTTCCAGGTCATACCATCTGGACATAGGTATTAAGGAGTTCCTTCCTCCATGTCAAGATATTATCCACTTTGGGCCGCACTAACTCACCCTCACGAGTTAAATCACATCCACATTAATGTGTCTTGATTTGGGATCGGGTCCTACCCTCCCCACAGTCATGATTCTTCACACACACACACATCCATAGAATAAGGGAAATAGTCCATTCCATAGTTAACAATGTAAAATTCTTCATCACAAGAAGTATAATAAAAACAAAAAAAACTCAAAACAGCTCTGGGTACTGGGTGCACATCTATGCCTCCCGTTCCCAGGTACTCTCCTTATGCCCACCATGCCTCCATAACACAAAAAACAAATGAATGGTTCACCCATGGAGCACCTTTTTCTCATGATTCTCGATCCTCACCAGTCTTTCTACAAATGTCACGTAGGCCTCGATATCATACTTTCCCCAGTCAAGGATGTGTGAATCACCTTGTAGATACCATTGGAGCTGAGACACATGGAAGAAGTCATGCATTCTTAGTAGTAGTGGTGGTAGAATTAGATGATTATCCACTTCGCCAACTTGCCGTAACACTTCAAACGGTCCGATGAACCTGGGAGAAATCTTACTCCTCTGTCGAACCTCCATTTTCAATATCGAGGGGAGACCTTCAAGAACACGTGGTCCCTGACCTCAAAATCCATGGGTCTCCTCCTATTATCCACATATGACCTTTGTCTGTCCTAGGCCACCTGCATCTTCTCTCTTATAAGCTAAACCTTTTCCGTCATGCTCTACACCACTTCTGAGACAAGAACACTTATTTCCCCGATCTCTGTCCAGCCCACAGGTGAGCGACATGGCCTCTCGTACAATGATTCGAATGGAGCCATGAAAATGGTAGAGTGATATCTATTGTTGTAAGAAAACTCTTCCAAAGGAAAGTGTTACACCCATGATCCCCCAAAGTCCAAAACACATGCTTTTAGAATATACTCCATCATTTGGATTATGCGCTCTATCTGCCCATTTTTCTGGGGGTGGAAAGTAGTGTTGAGGCATAGCTGGGTTCCAAAATCATGATGCATTCATTTTCAGGCTCTTGAGGTAAACCAGGAATCCTGATCGTATACTATGGACCTCGGAACCCCATGAAACCACACCACCTCATCCACATGCCTCTATTCTAAGGAATCCACAGTAACTGACTCCTTAATTTCCAGGAAGTGAGCTGATTTTGTTAGTCAGTCCAACACTACCCAGATAACATTTCAATCCCCTTAAAATATGGATAGTCCCATGAAGAAATACATTCAGATGTCATCCCACTTCCACTCGGGGACATCAAAATCTTGTAACATACCTCCTAGGACACGGTGTTTAGCCTTCACCTGCAGACACATGAGGCACTTTGCTATGATCTTTTCCATCACCCGTTTCACCCCAGGCCAAAAAAACTGACTCTTCAAACCCCAGTACATATTGGAAACTCTTGGGTGAACCTCTGTGGGGTGAGTTGTGGAACACTCCAAGAACACTCTCACGTGTTGTCTCTGGGAAAAACATGCTCCCTTTGAAAAGAATCAGATTCTGACCATTTTCTGACCATCCTTCTAGATAATTTCCTTGGATAATGTTATCACTCATTACTTCAGTCTCTATGTCTCCCCACTGAGAATCATCTACCTACCGCAACAGAGAGGACTGCATTGTCATCTGAAATAGGAAACCTCTTCCACCATCCATCCTTGCATCAAGATGTAGGGAAGCCAACTCCTCCATCGCCTTCCAATAATCTTTTGATTCTCAAACCACGTCCTTCTGCGAATTTCTACTCAGGGAATAAGCCACCACATTCCCATTTCCTGAGGTGTAAAAGATTTCAATGTGATGGTCCTTAAATAAATCCATCCACCTTCGCTGCCGAAAGTTCAGGTCCCACTAGGTGAAGATATAATTCAAGCTCTTGTGATCCTTGAAGACTATGAAGAACTCCCTGATGATATAATTCCACAACAAAATTAGTTCAAACACAACCTCTGCAAGCTCCATATTTTGGGTGGTATTGTTACCCTCATGGGGATATACTGCCTAGATCCATAGGAGATCACCCCTTATTGTTGCATCAGCACACACCCCAAGCCTTATCCATAAGCATCACAAAACACCTCATACACCACCCCTTCTTAAGGAAACTTCAGTACTGGGGAACTAACCAACTTCCCCTTCAAATAACTAAAGGATTCCTCAAAGTGATCATTCCACATGAAAGCCTCGTCCTTCTTGGTCAAAGCTGTCAAAGGTACTACAAATTGGGAGAAGTTGGGCACCAACCTCCGGTAGTAACTTTCTAGACCTAGGATACTACTAACCTCTACCACGTTCATGGGTGTTGCCCAAGAAACAACCGCCTCGAATTTTGATGGGTCCACCGCTATTCCCTGCTTAGACACCACGTGTCCCAGGAAGTGTACATCTCACGTCTGGAACTTTCACATGGACAATTTCCCAGATATTTGGTGTCGTCAGAGGACCTCTAATACCATTCTCAAATGCTTAACATGATCCTCCTCTAACCTAGAGTAAATCAAGATGTTGTAAACAAACATGACTATGAACCGGTCCAGATATTCCATGAATATGGAGTTCATGATCCCCATGAACACAGCTGGTGCATTTGTGATGCCAAACAACATGACTAGAAAATCGAAGTGCCTATATTTTCAATTGAAGGATGTATTCGAGATGTCACCATCCTTCACCCTGAACTGGTAATATCCTGATCATAGGTCAATATTTGAGAACCATCCTGCCCGTTTTAACTAGTCGAAAAGGTCATCTATCCTTGGGAGAGGGTAATGGTTCATGACTGTTACCTGGTTCAGTCTCTGGTAGTCTATGCACATCTGAAGACCACCATCTGCTTTTGTTATGAACAAGACTGGAGCACCCCATGGTTATGTACTTGGACGAACAAAAACCTTCTTCATCAGATCTTCAATATTAATCCACAACTCCTGCAACTCAGAAGGCACCATTCGGTAGGGAGCCATCGAAATCAGATGAACACCGATTTGCATGTCTATTCCGAACTCAACATCACATCGAGGGGGTAGAGTTTTCACCTCTTTAGGGAAGACATCCATGAACTCACTGAAGATCCCTAGGACTTCATCCATCTCTATATCCATCGACTCCACTGACAGCTCATCTAACAAAAAAATGAGGGGCTCCACTCGCCGACTTCCCTCTTGGAAACCATGATTTCTGATGAAAGTCACACGTCGGCCACCCAAATTCAAAAACACAATCCTTCTGTGGAATCATTCAATGATGTAAAAAATAGAGAAAAACCAGCCAATGTCAAGGATGACATCATATAAATGTATCTACAATAGTAGAAGATCCATGCTAGACTGATGTGGCCCTATCATCAGTCTACACCCTCAGTAAACCTAAGACAAGTTGGTATGAACTCCGACTGGCGTACTCAACACCAAGGGAACTAATATTATCTCAACATGTAGACCTGGAGGACGGTCTAGACTGGGTACAACAAAGGAGTGTGAAGCTATTGTATCGAACAAGGAATAGACAAGAGTTCTAAAAAAGATGATCTTTCCTCGAACAACTTCCGGCCCTACAGGTTTTGCTGCCTCTACGGTGTGTAAATGCCCACGCCCAGCTCCTCTACCCCTTGTTTTTCAGCTGCCTCCTTGACCATGCCTTGGTCGACATCCCTGAGGAGCACCCTGCGGTCGGCCTCCTCCTACAATGTCTGCCGTTGGAGGAGCGGGAGCTCGCTGTCCCTACTGCTACTGAAAGGGCCTAGCTAGAAACTGTTGCAGTTGAGGTGTGTGCTGCACCGGCCCACCCCAATTGTATTGTACTCAATCCAGGCACAAATTATGAAGGCTCCCATGTCTGCCACAGATGAATCATCTCGACCCTGGGCCCAAAAGGCAAGGTCAAGGACCAGGAGATCAGAACTAGAACTGTTGAGGCCTTCTCCCTACCGGTCGAATCCTAGAGGGACCTGATGATGGAGGCCTACTACTGAAGACCTTCCCCTTCATCGAGCTGAATTGGATTCCCTCTCATGATCTACCTCCCAGCATGTGCATGCTTTCCACCACTTTAACCTTCTTCTAGACCTCCGAGTATGTAGGTTGGGTGAAGTGGGTAACCGCATACTAAATAGAAGGTTGGAGTGCCTCCTATAAATGTCTCGCCTAAGACTCCTCATTTGGAAAGTTGTCTGGAGCAAAGCACAGGAGATCCATGAACTTGATTTCCAAATATCTCACAGACATATCCCCCTGCTAGACGGAGAGTAGTTCCTACCTCTTATGAGCCTTCATCGTGGAAGAGATGAATTCCACCCAGAACTGCCTCTTGAAGTCATTCCAAGTCACCTCTGCCTCCCTCTTCTAACCAAGATAAAGTGTCCACGACTGATGCACTGGTCCCCACATCTAGCTTACAGCTAGGGGAATCCAGTACTCTATCAGATCCCAGATCAAGCTGAAAGCTATCACCAGCTCTTCTAACCAGCTCTCTGTCCCCTTGTCTGAGACGTTGCCATAGTACTTTCCGAGGGTCTGCCGCTAAAAGGCATGGATAATCCTCTACCACTGATCAGGCTCCTCCTCTTAGTCAACCCTCTGTCGATCAGCCAAACTAACCTCTTTGGCCTCGATCACCCACACTACCCTTGGTCGTTGTCCAGGTTCCATAGCTAGAAGGTAAACAAGGAATGCCTATGCCTGAGTAGTGTAAAAGATTGCTTTTAAATTTTCATAGACTTATTATTCAATTTAAATCCCCAAAATACCCAAGAGAAACAAGAAAACAAGTCATTATGATGCATGTACCTTTCCAAGGGTCTCTACCCTACAATCTGTGTAGCCTTTCTTGGTTGTTCGGTAGGCCTAGAGTCCTTGCATTAGATCACGAGGGGCCCTAAAATCCTGTGTCCTAGCGGGTCTTCCCTGGCCTATTTCGTACACTAAGATTGTCCAACACTATTACCCTACCATCCCATGAAATCCTCACTGTGCCTAACCCTAGACGCTATCCTATACCCCGACTCTCCTTCGATATCATTCTGTCATGACCCGCCTTCACCAAGATCAGAGAAGGGACCGCAGGTTTCCAGACCCTTCCTTCTTCAAGTTGAATGAGAGATAATGACCCCCGAGACCCACCTTCAATAGTTCCCTGAGTGGTGACTAGAACCAAGGGTATAGAATCACAGAAAATATGGAAGGATTTACCCTTTTTATTTAAATAGGATCAGGAGATAAGACAGTAATCCCCAACAACTCCAAAAGTGGAAGCACAAGTAAAGGAAAAACAAACCATTCCCATATGCATGTTTCAAAAGTAAAACTACAAAATTACAAGAAAACTCCAAAATAAAGTACCAAAGAAAATAAAAAAAGAAATAGCAATTGTCCCAACATCCAAACTAGTACGATCCAGCATGATCCCAGAAGTCCTCCTGGAAACCTGAAAGCAGTTTTATATACGTAGGGTGAGCATACAAGTATACTCAGTAGGGAAAACGAAGGAATATCTTGAACAAGTGGGGATCCACACTAATGACCTGTGAGAAAAGAAATAACCAAAATACCTAGTAATGAAAACTATCCACCCAAATCTCACAAAGTCACACTCCCCGAATTACTTGAGTCATGTAATGTAATAGTAACAACACATCGATGTTTGGGTACCCTGCGCCACTTCTCCAATGGTTATTGAAGACATCCTCTACATCGGACCTCTCCTGCCATTCTCACTGCAGTCCCACTTCCATCCCACACCCGCACACACCTGGGCTATAACCACACATCCCGCCCTCAAACACCTTGGCCACAAAAACCACTACCACACCCGAATACACATGGGCCTCATCCTGAAGTCACCTGGGAAACAAGCTACCCGCACACACCTGGGCCAACCACCACAACTACCCGGCCCAAATAATCTAGGGCTATAATGGACCTCATTCCATCATAGCCTTTCTGAAGGTTCTTGGGCCAATTGGGAAAGGAAGCAAAAAAGGAGGTAATAACCAGTCACTTGTAACTATGTTTGAAAAAACACCCTCCCCCATGAAATGGGGGTATTCATCACGAAGTGCTCAACATGGGTGGGGCACGAATAAGAAACACAAGAACTACAATTATATATATGGGGAAAAATTACTCATCCCAACCTAGGGGTTCCAAACTATCCCAACAAAAGCACCCTTGTTAATATTCATTCACAAGAAGCACCGAACCCACAACCATTTCACCACTCATTCCTGGAAAAAAAATTCCCTAGTGAACCCATTTTGGTTTTCATGTTCAAGTATGTCCATTTATGTAAATTATGAACTACTGGGAAATGATCAGGCATAACCACAAGCTAAGGAATGGAAAACAACCAAACAACACTTCTAAGCATTCACACCCGGTTCTCTTGTAAAGTCACAACAACAAATGGATCTGTGAGATCCCTCAAAGTACTGAAACCAAACCAAGCCTCATGATACTTCCCCAAACAGCCTCAAGTCCACCAATAAAGACATGAATAGAGCATCCCATCCCCATCCATATCACCCCATAAGCATCAAGCATAACAATCACACATACTTCCAAGACTGAGAAATGGAGTTTCTAGATTCAAGCACATCATTCATATAGTTCCGCCTTTCTATTTGCTTAACCAGGGTGATTACAAACAGCTTGTTGTTCACTAGAAATCCATTTAATCATCCGAGTTTACATGATTAACCAAATTCCCATTTTACATCCATTCAATCATCATAGAAGAAAGGGGTTCATTAGTGCACAAATAAAGACCACCAAC
Source organism: Viscum album (assembly GCA_963277665.1). NCBI lineage: Eukaryota > Viridiplantae > Streptophyta > Magnoliopsida > Santalales > Viscaceae > Viscum > Viscum album. Next base: position 1,708,643,386 of record OY728148.1, read on the forward strand.
AGTCATGATTTTCAGTGTCCATAAGCCCATACAATTCACAACACAAAATCAAGGATAAAAAGTACATCAGAAACATCAATCACCCCCACCATTATTCTTTAAAAGTCTGTTTATTATCTTCATTAATTTTTGGTTTCATCCATCCCCACAGAAACAATAACATACCCACCCCACATGATACACAGTTAAGAGAGACGAAGGAAAACACTACCTGGATGATCAATGATCGAATTTTCTCGTCCCTGCTCCAAGAGCTGGGGAAGTGCGACTTATAGGGGAGGAGATATAGGGACTCAAAGAATGAGTAGGAGGGACTCCAGTACAGGCACACAACTCATCTCAAGAAGGGGGGATTTCAACTGACCAAGGGAAGTAAAATAGACCATCCAAGAAAAAGAAGAAAAAAGGAATTCATGTTTGATAAAAGGTGAGAACTTGGAGTTACGGGATATGGAATTTTTAATGGATTTAAAATGGATCATGGTTTCACCACATGGTTGGGCGGTTACGCACGATGGAATTCATTTTCATTTTAACAATTCTCATCAGAGAGGTGGCTATAATAGCTTTGCGTTTAAAAGGTTTCTTTGAATTGCACAACAGGGGAAGAACAAGAATGTATGGGGAAAGGGTGTGACACTGAGAAAAAGACATGCATTTTGGTATGTTAAGGGTCGTACGGCTCTTGGGGGATTTTAGATATTATTTATGGGATTTAAATGGCTTTGAAAGGGGGTATTAAATCATTTTTACATCAAAAGACACATTTCGGGAGCGAAAAAAGTAGGAAACTGGAAAAAGAACGAAGACTACTTGATGAGGACATGGTGCCACCAACACGGTGCCACCATCACTATGCCACCCTAACGGTGCCACTATTTCAGTTTGCGACTGTGACCGATGCCACCTTTTTTGGTGGAACCGTTTGATGGAACCATGTTTTGAGAAAGTATTAGACCAGGAGGGTATGTGCCGTTAAATATCATCAATTAGATAATTTTTTCAACAAATAAATAATTTAAATAATGATTTAATTATCATATATAATCATAATATATGTATTTATAGTAGTTTATAATATTTGGAAATTATAAATGAAGTGCACAATTCATAGATATGGTAGGTTGTACGTATGCATGAGTGCTACTTTCAATAATTTTTTGTTTTAATAGAATGAAATACTAAATTATACATATGGATATTATAATTAAAATGTAATATATATGTTACATGTGTTACATAGGTTTAATAAAATCATTCTTTATATGTTTCATGTATGTAATTAATGAGTCATATCGCTTTGAGGGGGTGGAAGTCTACACTCCCTCAAACGAAATTATTATATTTACACAACATAGAAAGCATAAATGTATGTTTAAAATAAAAAAATTATAGATCTTTATATACATTATAAATATAATATATAACATATATAAAAATATTTTCCATAATAATGGCCACCATGATAGGTTGCAAATGAAATATGTACAATCGTTGTTTCGTGAGGTAGTAGTTTGTTGTACACAGAAACAATATATTTGTTACCCATTAAAAAGAGTTGTGTAAAAGTTTAGGTTGAACCATTTACTCAAAAAATACAATTATATTTAGGATAATATTTTTTATGTAATAATGGAATACATATATTTGATGTTGTGGATAATCGATATGAAACCTGAGATCTTGAGAGAAAACATTACCTCTTAATCGGGTCACATCTTTTAGTTTATAAAAAAATGATTCTGTGGAAGAATTCTTTCCCAAAGGGAGGCCCCAAGTTATAGGTGATGTATTTTGGGAATTTATAGTCTGATCCTAATGGTTTTGAGATGGTTGAGGAATGGGGAGAGGTATTGGCCTTTTATAGGGAATGAAAATAACTCACTTGGAATGTTTGGAAACAAGTTAGGTGTGCATATATTATTTGCTAAAAAAGTAATACAAAACCAAAAAAACTAAATAATGGATGGTTTAGGTCCATTATATGGCCATAAAATGGGTTTTGGATAATTGGATAGGTCATTTGGTACGTTATGTTAAAGGTTTAAACCTTTATTATGCTTAAGTTTTCCTTAATAATTGTAATTAATTATAATTACATTCACCAATATTTTTTGTCCAAAACAATGTTAGTCTTCAAAGAAATTAAATTTTTTTCTGATTCAGAATATGTATTCATTTTTTCAATATTAAATTCATATATTTTGTAGAAATTAATTTATAACTCATCCCACATGTGGGATGATAATGCGAGCATTTTATGTAAAAGCATCCAAAAGATTGCAATGTTTTTATAGTCAATTTCAAATTAAAATTGACCTAAATGACCAAAATTGGATTAATTGATAAAAATATTATCTAATTAAACATTAAAACAAACCTAAAACATAATTTAACAATATACATATATTATATTAAAAGGTAGTTTTGAAGCAAAATTCTGTATTTTTAACTATTCATTAGAAAGTGATATGTTTTCAAAAAATATAAAAAATTCACCCTAACCTAATTTTTATGTTTTTATTTCAATTATTATGTTTATTTTGACATATAAATCAATTTATGAGTCAAAAGTTTTATATAAAATGGGTTCCCTATTAAAAGGTGGTAAAATTTCCTTTATAAATATATAGGTTTTTAAGTGTAATATTTGTTTTGTTCTTATCATATGATTATAAAATCAATTGGATGAACTTAAAAAATATTATATTAAATATTAGATATATATATATATTTCATCCATATAACCCACCATTTTTTATTAATTTAATATATTACTTTAAAACAACATTGTGAAAATAATAAAATTTTCTTTTATATTCAATCGGTTTTTATATCCATTTCTAATTAATTTGTAACCAATTAATTCATTTTAAATTTTTGTAAACCATATATTTTCATATATTAGTTACCCATTTTTATAACTACTAATTTAATGTTCATTTTATATTTTATTACATTTAATAATATATCATTATTCGGTAAAACTCGGTCTTTCGTGTAATAAAAGTCATCGAAAAAGGTCTCACTTGAGTGTAAGGCATTCTAAATTGGTGTTTCACGAATTTAAAAATATATAATATATAAAATATATTTAGAATAGTAAATATATTTTAATGTAACAAAATATTATATCCCCTTATGCACTTGGTGTCGTGTGTCATGAGTGCTATTGAATATAAGGTCCTTATTTTATAATTTTGGGGTGTTACATTTAGGCTAATGATGCATGTAGGATTAGTGTGCTATGCGAGTTACAGTGTCAATAATTTTTAGGTTCCATGGAGAGCCATATCCCCAAAAAATGGACGATTGTATTGAGTTAGTAATCCAATTTTTCAAGATCGTGTTGACCCCAACTAATCGGATGGTTGCACCAGAATCTATTGTTTTCTATGGATAGGAAGGGAATAGGTAGAGTCTAGTCCTGTATACTCATGTTTAGATGATGATCTGAAGGAACAAATTCTAGTTTCTATTTTATGAGATGCATTACCTCTCATTCTTACTCACAATTTGGATATAGTATCTTCTTTGAGAAATAGTAGGGTAGTATGATAGTTTCTCAGTATACTGCAAGGTTCACCGACTTTACACAGTACTCCCTCAAAATGGTGCATGATCACTATTTTTGGGTGTGGAAGTTAGAGTAGATAATGCAAAGATACATTCATGTTAGTGTCGTCTCCTTATGTATTCCCACATATTATGGATTTCTAGAGTGGGCTCTGGTGATGGAGATCTTCGTATTAGAGAGGTTCTAGGTAGTTTCTGTTGATAGTGGGTGTTAGGGAGTTGATTCATCTATAGTAGCCGGAATGCACTAGGTTGCAGGTTATTGGAATATGAGACCTTCATGGGCAGACTCAATCATGAAGACATGTGGAACAAGGTTCTCATAGAGGATATAGTCATCCATGCGATTGATGATACATTGTTTGTGATGATTAAGGTCACATGGATTATGGCGACGCAACCTGTCGAGTTGAGGATGGAAGGTAAGTAGTAGATAAACTATAATTATAGAGTCAACAACATGATCGGGGATTCCCAAGCATAGCCATGGTAGCCCCTATGGAGGTGGTGATAGTTGACTAATAGGTGTATCTCTAGAGGGGGGATTTATTAGTGGGGGATAAGGATATGAGCTACTCCCACCACCACCATTAGCTGGGCCACAATAAGCATCGGGTGCTGGCTGTCAGGGATATATGTAGTTCCTAGCTATGGAGCTCTATGACTAAGTTCCACATAATCTGATTTATGGAATAATGTTTTTTTTATTCTAATCATGATAAAATATTGATAAACACTAGTGTGAGTCGTTCCTCTATCTGAATTAACCTATTATAAGAGTTGCAGCTTCTAGTTGAGTTTTTAGCTTCGCGGCTTTAGCTAGAGGTTCTTATAGGGAATGTTTCTTTGATATCGATTATTTACCAATAGTGTAGATGAATATTTGTAGAGAGAGTTTATTATGGGACCACTCGGTCATCACAATGAAACATTATGATTTCATACTGGGTATGGAATGATTTTCTATGGTTCGATTAAAGATCAACTATCAACATAGGAGAGTTATATGACTTTTGGAAAATGTGATGAGATTCTTCTTTGTGGGTGAGATTGTTCTCATGGATGAGTGAGTGTATCTTATGAGAAGGAATTTTGTAACCCATCACCCATCAGTTGGAGATATTATCCCTTAGTCAATCTGGCTCCCCATGGATCTAGATTCCTTCAGTAGTGGGGGATTTATGGATGTCTTCCCTGAGGATTTTTTTGGAATATCATTGAGGCAGGATATGGGATTTTTCATTGAATTTAACCCAAGGAACACACAAATAACTTCCATTGAATATAAAATATCTCATACCAAGATCTGTGAGTTGAAGGGTGTAGTTAGAGGACCATCGAGAGAAGGGTTCCATTATACTCAGTGCATCCCTATGGGAAACCCCTGTTTTGTTCATGAAAAGATTAAATAATGGATTGAGGATTTTACTCAATTATCATCTCCCAAACTGGGTAATGATAAAGAAAAATAACCCCTTACTATGTATTGGTGAACACTTTTACTAGTTTTGAGGTGCTATTTGGTTCTTCAAGATAGATATTCGGTTCAGCTACAACTAGTTGAGGGTTCAGAAGTCTGATATTCTGAATATGACATTTTGATGTCTCTATAAAAAATATGAGTTTCTTGTGATAAATTTCAGTGTGACAAATTTCCCCAAAACATTTATGGATTTTATGTATTGTATCTTTTAGACATACATGGAAAATTTTGTGTTTTTCTTCATTGATGAAATTCTCATTTATTATTTTTCAAAGGAGAAGTTTGTATAGAATTTGATATTGTCCTAAACATATTTCGTGAACACCATCTTTATGGTAACCTCTTGAAAGGTAATTTTAGGATCCATGAGTCTTAATTTCTTGGGAATTTTATTTCTAATAATTTTTTATCTATATATTCGATAACGATTGATGTAGTAATTTTTTGGGAGCCACCAAAGAGAATGTTGGAGGTGTGGAGTTTCCATAGAATATTAGGTTAAAATATGTGTTTTTTGGTAAAATTATCCAATACTGTATCCCTATTTTCTAACCTCACATGGAATGCGAAGTCATCGTCCTAGACCAAGAAGTGTCAGAGTGGCTCCATGGAGTTAAAGATGAGGCTGACCAATTCTTCTAAGTTGAGACTTTCAGTGGAGGGTGTAGAGTATGTAGCGTTTTTTGATTCCTCTTGAACTAGTCCCAGTTACATGTTGATGTAGAGGTAGGTTGTAATTTCATATGGTTCGAGTAAGTTGAGACCCTATGAGTTAAATTACGGTACTCATGACCTATAGTTGAAAATGGTAGTCCTCTCTTTGAAGATGTGGATTTAGTATCATCTATGAGAGAAATTTTTTATACTAATACCATTTGAGTCTCAAGTATATATTCATATATAGATATTTTAAAACGATACAGAGTTATGGTTTTTATTTCATGAAGTTATATAACATTGAGATATTTCATACTGCTGTGAAGGGAAATGTGGTGGTAGACCCTTAGCAAGAAGTCTTGTTCTTGGCTGGTGGATGAGGCATCTAATCAGTAGGACTATTTGTAGCTAGCCATGCTAGGGGAGTGGGGTTCAATTTTTCTTTAGTTGATGTAATTGAATCCTCTGATTATTTATCATGTGATAGATGCTCGGTTGGGAAAAATTGACTCTTATGAGCATGTCATCCTTTTATAGGGACGAACATTGGTTCGATTCACATTGTGTGTGGAGTTGATGAGGAAGATTCACCCTTCCCCCTTTGATGTACTTTTTGGTGTGTTATAGAAGTACAAGGACCTACAATGATAGTTTTGGTGTGCTATCATGAGGTGGAGCATAACTGAGTTCTCTCTCGGTGTCTCGTATGTCAGTAGTGATGGATGAGAACTAGGTTCTAGTAGGGTTGACACAACGTATTTAGATCCAAGAGTCAAAATGGGATGTCATATCCATGGACTTCAAGATAGTGTTTCCACAGATAATCAGAGGCCAAGATTCCATCTAGGTTATTTTTTACTGATATACCAAGTGTTCACACATCCTTACCATTAAATAGTAGAGTTAAATTTAGATCCTGGTGTAGTTATACTTGTGGTATATTATCTATCTTCATGGGTTACCCATAATGACAATCTCCAATCATTATTATCAGTCCTTATCATGGTTGTAGAAAGGCTTGCAAGAGGCCTTCAGGACCCAGTTGAGGATAAGTACAAAATTTCAAACCCAGACATATTTAAAAACTGAGCATACTATCTAGGTGTTGCAGGATAATGTATGTCCCATGTGTTGGACTTTTTTCAAATTTAGGTGGATCACTTTCCACTAGAATATTTTTATTATAATAACATTTATCATTCTACTATTGGTATGACCCCTTTTGAGGACCTATATGAGAGACCCTACTAGTCACCATTATGTTTGAATAAGATTAAAGAGACATCTCTAGTCCTCCCATATATGGTGTTGGTAAGGTTGAATAAGGTTCCGGTGATGTATGAGCATATGAGGAGAGTATACCTACATCTTATACAGATTAACATATTAGGAACTTTGAGTTCAATCAGGGAGACCATGTTTTCCTAAGAATATTTCCATGAGGAGGATTGAGGAGGTTTAACAAGGGAGGTAATATATCTTTTAGGTTCTTTAGGACATTCAAGATATTATGGAGGATTGGACAGTTTTCTTCTTAGACATTCCCCCATAGTCGGACCGGGTATATTACATCTTCCATGTGTCACAACTAAAAATATATGTGCACAACCCAATGCACATTATTAACTATGGTGATCTAGATATCAATAATGGATCAACCTTCATAGAGTGCCCAGTGGTGATATATAATTTATAGGAGAGTTTTTTTATAAGGATGGATTATTCATTTGGTTTGTGTGTTGTTGTAGCACAGAAGCTTGTTAGAGAGCTCCAGAGAGTGATAGAGTCATATTCAGACTCAGTACCCCTTCCTCCTTCTATAGATTGCGATTTTTGGGGATATATTCCATTAATGAGTGATGATTATAATTAATTTTGTTTCATTTTACTTTTTCCTTTGAATATATATTTATATAACTTTGTATTTATTATGAAGTCTACATTGTGTCTTGGTGTGTAGGGACCACGAAATTAATATAGATAAAAATTAAATATTTTAATGCATGTGCACAAATAGTTTCAGTGTAAACGTATTTAACCATTGTTCAGTGCCACATTTGGGATATCTAAGACCATATTTAACTTAGAAACATGGGGTTTACCATAGGTGAGACCTCAGGTTGGTCAGCATCAGACATTCTGGGGGAGGTGACTATTTGGGGGTTCATTTTGTTAAAATAAATAAATAATTTATTTATAGTATTTTAAATTAAATAAATATAATAATATATAAATAATAAATTATATGAACTATCTAGGTTTAAGTACATAACCCTAAGAGGATAGAGAGGATAATTTGGATTTCATCTTTGTCAGATCGGATCAGAGAACAATAGACGATCAGATCAAGGTGGATTGAGAGGTAACAAATGCAGTTGGTCTCATTCCTCACTAGATAACACACCCTTCACCAAATATCAATCCAAAATCGAGGTATGATTCATCATTTTTTGTTTCCAATCTTTTGATTAAAATATTGATCATTAATTCATACCTTATTTTGTTGATCTATGATTTCACGGCCTTCTCATGATTTCATCTGAGTAGATTAAATTATTTAATCAATTTAATTTCATTTGTTCCTAGTAATCATACTTTGTTTCCACAATTATGTGATAATTGGCTTATAATTCATGGAAAATGATGGTTATGCCTTTCTTGTGTTTATTTGTTCCCATCATTTCTTGTATTATTTTTTATCGGCCCTTGAGATCAATATTTGATATTGCTAGAAAGGTTTGAGCATGATCGAACTCCCTACTTCATAGTGTATTGGAGAACGAAGATCAAGATTATGATATTTAGATAAATATGGATGATTTACAAGTAATTACTCATGGATTCTGGATCTAGAGTTGCTAAAGAATAGATGTTTCCTGACGAGGGAATCCATACGATGTTTGGGTGGCCATAATTTGGACATCGATGAGGAATCAGGCCTGAAAACCCCTGGATCTGAGACCCTTGGCATGAATTATAGTGAAAGTGGTAAAAATAGTGGAGAATGGTGAAGAATGAATATTTCCATGGTTTCTATGAAAAACATGACTACAATATGTGAACTATGATGAACACACATTGTGTATCCCCCTTAGTTGCAACATTAATATTTTAGTTGGAAACAAAGATCACAAACGATGTCAACCCACCACAGTTGTGTGACCCTGTGCTAGTGGGATAATGTGTAATTTGGGAGTACATATTTATGGTCATTGTAGGAACATAGGTGTTTCTGGGAGTACATAAGAATGTCTTGATACTTGGATATGAAAAAATATATAGGCACGGTCTGAGGAACATGGACACAGGCCAAAGAGTCACGGCCAAGCCCCGGGTGGTGAGGATACATCGTTGGACCCCTATACATGTCATGTTTACACACATGGAAATATATTCCATGTGATGGGTTACCAGGTGTGGTCACACGCTATGTGACCCCAAGTACATACAGTGTACCTTTTCATGGGAGTTTCCACCATATGTATCTCCACCTTCTAGACTTGGAACTTAACCTACGAGTTGAGTATCTTGAGTAGTTTTCTACATATAAAATTATTTTATCCATTATAATGGATTTGGAGATATGACCTAGGGTGTTTAATGGAATGGGATTCTTTATAAAATTCATGACTAACCGGGGTGTATTGTTAGGATCTTCTAAGAGATGTTGGGGTTAGAAACTCCCCTGTCTCATAGGATGTGGGTTCCCTTATCTACTTAGTGGGTCCCGCAAATACACTAGAGTGAATCCCCCTAACTAACTAGAGTGATTGACCTCTATTTATTGAGTAGTTCCCCCATGATTAACTAGGGTGCAGGTCCTCTACCTACTGAGTGACCCCCCCCCCCCATATTACTAGGGAACGGTTCCCCATTCCCTGAGTGGTGCCCCACTAACCCACAAGGGAATGGGTCCTATATCTATCTATCTATTATGTTTCAACCCACTATCATGATAGGGAATGGGTAATTTTTTCACTAAGTGGTACCCCCTTTCTCACTAGGGTGTCTTTCTTTTGTCTATAGATTAGAACCCCCTTAACATATTAAGTAACAATACCTCTATTGATGATTGTTCCCCCACAGCGTTATAGATAAATTGTGAGTTCTAGGACCACCACAAGGATTTATTAGTTAAATATGTGAGATGTTAGGAATTATTGATAGACTATAGGAGTTACAAGAATACTCATCATCCTAGGATAGGATATAGAGTTGGGGAAAACCTTTCTCTCTCGTATGAATTTATTTATGAGAATATATATCTATGATGTGTTTTTCACAAATTATAATGGGTTAAAATGTCCTTTAATGGAGATTTTTATTTCTCCCTTTGTGGTTTTTGGAGCATCCTATAGAGTATTTATATACTGACCCATTCATGGGTTTTTCCTACATGTGTCATGTCTTATACAGAAGATGAATAGTTACATGGTGACATTAGTGAAGTATAGGGATACCTTGGTGCAAATACTATGTATGTTTGTTTGAATTGGAGATCAAGATCTTAATTCTCCCATTTTCAAGTATTCCAATTTTTTTAATGTTAGGAATTCATTTCTGGATGGGTTTAAATTTTTCCACTTTATTCATTAGAATACTTTATCATACTTTGTTTTACTCTCTATAGTTTCTTTAATTTACATTTTACTGAATATTTTACAACCTTTATATTATTCCTATTCACTTTTTCATAGAGATTATTGGGTGTGTGCATACATGTACATTAGGAAAATTCCACTCATTTAATTTTTTCCTTTTGGTTCTTATCTCCATCTCCAAGACTATTGGAGAAAATATTGTAGTTGTGGTAGCTCGGTTTTATGCCATCTAGGTAGGCCTTGGTAGGTTAGGTCATTATATCCTGGTTGGGATGTTGATGAGGATGAGATCCTACATATTCAAGGGTGTGTCTGGGTTCTTATAGACATGTGAGAGGAGCTCATGTGAGGTTATCGTGCATCAAAATATACAGTACAACCTAGAATCACAAAAATATATCATCACTTACGTCTCCAGTATTGGTTGTCTATGATGATAAAGGAGATCACAGAATTTGTAAATCAGTGTTCCACCTATCAGCAGGTGAAAGAATAACACCATTGGCCTACTGGACTTTTACAACCACCAACGATCTAAACATGTAATTGGGACGACGTCACTGGGGAATTTTTAATAGTATTTATTGGATCACCACAAGTTCATGATGTCATATGTTTATTTATAGATGGGATTGAAAAGTTATTCCACTTATTGGTAATCTATGAGACCTTCTCATTGGAAAAGTTTGGTATACTATATGTGTGAGATATCATGTTTTTTCATGAGTCTATATATTACATTATATCTGAAAGGAATCCTTGGTTTACATTTAAATTTTTGGAAGGGGTTACATAAGGAACTTTGTTCATTGATATGTTTAAGTATATCATACCACCCTCAGACTAATTATCAGTAAGAGTGCACTATATAGGTGTTGTAGGATATTCTTCAAATGTGTTTCCTTGACTGTGTAGGATCTTAGGAAAACAAATTTTCACATTTTAATTTTTCTTAAAAAATGATTTTCAAGAAAATATTTAGATGGGTCCATATAAGTAACTCTATAGTAGGATGTTCCATTCCCCTCTATGACTGTTAGAGGTAGGGGTGGAATCGCTACTGGGACCATGTCTTGTTCAGGAGACATCGAAATAAGTAAAAATGATACGGAAACGTATGGCTATCTATGAGTCTAAGAATAATACATATATTGATCATCATCAATAGCCTCTAGAGTTTGATCTGGATATTAGGTATTCTTGTGAGTCTCACTGAGATTTATTCATCAACGGATTAGGGGACACATAAAGTTAACACCAAGGATAAACTGACATTTCTAGATCTTGGATGGGGTTGGGCCAATATAAAATTGGGTAGATCTCCCTCAGCGGTATCAGTATATGAATGATATCTTCCATGATTATCAACTCTTTTTGAATTTATATGAACCATATCATATATTTGATACTGAGGAAGTTAAGTTGGAGGCTAATGCTTATTTTTAGGGGTATCCAATTTATATCACTAATCATAGAATGAAGGCTCTCTAAGTAAGGATGGTTTCTATGTTCATTGTACTCTAGAAGCATGGACATATATGTGAGGTTATGTGGTAATGGAAATATTATTTATGTGCTTAGTGGAAAGATTAATTCTCAAATACAGCTCAACCACCCATGGAAGTGAAACTCGGGGATGATTTACCTTAATGATTGGAGGTTGTAAGATCTTCATTCTCCATCCACATATGGACCATTTTAATTTATATAAAACCTATTTTTTTATTATAATATAATTTATTAATAGATTAGGGTATATTTTTGTAGATTTTGGGAAGGTTCGGGGACTAGAACTTTAGTTATGGAGAAGTTTTATAGAGTGCGTGGTTAGCACATAGTTTGTGCTAACCACACACCTCAACTATATAGACCAAAAAGAGGAGTGCATGGTTTGTTAAACGTGTTATAGACGGTAGTTTATTGCATATTTGGATTATGTTTGATGCATAGTTTTTCCAACTGTGTAGCTATATTGTGCACCATATTAAAAATGGTTTAAATTTATCTTCTTAGCCCTATTAACCTTTAAAAATAATTTTCATATTTCTCCCGTCATTTCACAATATTCTGGCCATCATATCTCTCCAATATCATATCCTTATCATTTTTGTGGATATCCAACATCTTGCATCTAATTCCTTTATCACAAGTCATGTTGGAACATAGTAGGTAAGGCAAACTCCCCCATTTTAGTGGATATCCAACATCTTCCCATGGTATTTTCCCATTGTATTTTCCATATGGGACACCTCATATAACATCTTACTATTCCCAAGTCAACTAGAATGATTACATAATTATAATTGTAACATCTTAAGTAAATAAAGAATAATACATTTTCATAATTATTATTATTTGTGAATTAACTAAAAAATTTACTTTAAATGGGTTTCTATGTGTGATGGCATACTCGATACACAACAACGGGTTTCTTTGAAATCTTATGCTGCATAATAATAATATAATATTATTATTTTAAATGGTAGTTAATTCCAAGTAATTTTATTGGTGGGAATGAATAGAACTAACTAAAATATGATTATACAGGTTTCTTAAATGTTTTTATATTTATCCAGTAAAAGTTAGTGGCTTAAAATGTGAATGAATATAATTTTAAGCATAATTGACATTAAAAGGTTGATTGCCACCTTTTGATTGAGAACCCCCCTTAAATATATTTTTGGTCAGTTTTATATATTAAATTGGACAAAAATATATTATAATTTATAATCGGGACATCAAAATATAATTTGGATGAAATTTTGGTATTTTTCGGATAAAGTTTATTTTTTATTAATAGTGAAAGATACTGTATTTTAATTCAAAACTACCTTTTAATATAATTTATTTATATAGTTATATTATATTTTTAATTGGTTTTAAAAAAAATTAAGAATTTAATCCAATTTTGGTCATTGTAAGTAATTTCCCATTGAAATTGGATAAAAAAAGTGTCAATCTTTTGATAGTTATTTCTTAAAAACACGCTTATTGTTTTGACAACGAAAATTATTTTTAAATTAATTTCACTCACTTATGTGTTTTGAATTTAGAAAAATGGATTCCAAATTTTTAATTAGGAGGTATAAATTGTGTAAATAGGTAACTTTTATTTTTAGACATTATGAATATTTACTTCAGAAAATATTTTATTTTCCATGGTTAAAAGATAAATTTGGTAAATAATGGTACAAAAATAATATTATAATAATATTAAATTAGACTAAAATGTGTCCTAATACTACTTTTTGATACATATTCGACCATGGGCATCCTTGGGTTGATTTCGGGACCCCATGGGGCCACATGGGAGGGATAATGACATTTTATTTTAATTAACTTAAAGTAAAGTCAAAAATGACATAAACAAATATCTTTTAGTATATCAATTTTTACAAGGGGTTATGTAAGTTTTCTATTCGACTATAAATATAAATTTTAAATCTAAAAATATTTCCTACATCATGGTATTTATTTTATAATTTTTAGACATCAAATAAATTATATTATTTAAGACACAATAATGATGATGTGTTTACCTCATTAATAATGATTCAAATAAATAAGATTGTAAAGAATAAAATAATATCCAAAACCTATCCAATTATTATTGGATGATTTTATTTCGATGAAGAGTCATCGTATCATTGACTTTAATATGTGTTTGACATTTATAAATCAAAAATCATTATATAATAAAACATTATTTTCACACTTTCCTAAAGAGCCCCTACTCCCCCTTATAAAAAGCCATCACCACAAACCCATCACTCACAACTCTCAAGCCACTAGGCTGTTCCATACTCTACCCAATTAAAATCCCTAAATCCCTCTTTTCCTCCTAGAATCCTTAACTTATGCAGAAGGAACTTCAATAAGTCCTTTTGGTTCAAACCAAAGGGAGTTACTCGAATTAAAGGTAACTGTTTCTCTTAAATTCTTTATTTTTATTTTACATCTCCAACACCTAAACTCTTTTTATTCCTTTTTTACAAAAAAACAAATATCCTCAATATACAAGGTTGTTTTTATGATAATTATTAGATCTACAGTTACACACACCTCTGTCAAATGGGTAAAGAACATACTCTTTTTGTGGATGACGAACTAAAGCCTCACGAAACGATGATAGTTCAATTATCTCCTACCACCTCTTATGGTATCTATTAAGATTACACTATATTTATATGTGTTATATATTATATTTATATTTTTTCTATTCTTCTTTATTTTTCATTTATAGAATACCTTTATGGTTTTCATAGTGTGTAAATATAATAATCTCATTTGAGGAAATGCGGACTACCACCCCCTCAAAGTGATATGACTAGTTAATGCCATATGTGGGATATATAAAGGATGGATTTAATGATATTATATATGATATTATATTTGAATTAAAATATACCATTGTATCATTATGTTTTAATTTCATTAAAATAATAAATAGAAATGAAAGTAGCGTTCATGCGTACGTACGACGTACCGTCTCCATGAGTGGTGCATTTCATTTCTTACCTCCAAATGTTATGTTATGTTATAAATACTCATATATACTAGATATATAAGATATATATGATATCTAAACCATTAATATAATTCTAGAGATAATGGACTTTTTAACTCATATACAACTTGTAAATATAAGAGGTTCATTTTTGACTCAAGTACCAAATATCGACAAAACGACCGTTATTAACATAAATGATTTCATAATGTTTATAAAATGGTAATATGTGATATAAAAAGAATAATAAACATGAAATAGGTTCTTAAAAATGTATAAAGGAACTTTTTTTTATTATTCAAGAGATTAAAAAACGAACGAGTCAAGTCGGACACGAGGTAAGGGACTTCGTCTCAATATCCTTTCTTTGAGATATATTTTGTTTTATACACAACTCTCTTTTATACAGTGTATAAAACCCTTTTACTTTTACTTTTATTCAAAAGGAATATTTTCACTACTAATTGTTATACTAAACAACAAAAAATAATGTTTCTTTTAACATACGCGGTGACAACCACATTTTCCATTTCTGTGAGTACTATTTGATCTTTGGCTTCCTTAACAAGATGTAATGTTTTTAAAAGGAAAATAAATACCATATACTATTTTATGTATTTTGGTATTGAAAATGGTTTAGATAATGGATTTATTATTTTAATATGTTGTTTAATATATTTAAATGATATATTGTGACTGAAATATGGTAATGTTATCTTTCCTTTGTGTTTATTTTATGTGTTATAAATATGTTAATGTTCTTGGTAATTATTTACGTATACAGGTGGTTATGTGATAAACCTAGTGTGGGTGAGCCTAAGATATCTCTCCAATGAATTGGGTAACGTGATAGAGGTAGATGTGAATGTTTCTCCTAAGAGATTTTGGGAATATACTATGATTGGTATTCCAAATGTAACTCCCTACATAGCTATGATAGCTACAATGTAGGTATGATATGGATGCCACAACTTACCTTTATGATTTATGATTTCAATGTGTTATTCATAAATCTTTTTATTTCATGAGGTATTTTAAAGAGCTTATATTATGTATGTATTGGTGAACTAATGTTTTCTTTCATTGTTTTATAACCCTTACTAAGATTTTTATGCTTATCCCATGTTTAGAAATGTTTTTCATAGTACTTAAAGATGAATATGGTAAAGGATGAGATCTAGGGAAAGTCATGATGTCAAAAACATAGAACTGAGCATGACTCTTTTTTTCAAGAGTTTTTATTTTATGAAAAAAATGGACAATTAGTAGAAGTGTATACATTGTAATTTTTAAGATGTGATGTAATAGTTATTTCCTAACATCCTAAAACTCTAAACCTAAAAAGATCCTCAATGTGAATTATTCATTTAATTCCAGAATATTTAATATTTTAAGGCTGGGTCCTTATACGTGGTATCTGAGGTTGGTTTAGATAACATTAGAAGTTATAATATTATTAAATTAAGGATCATAAATTAATTTATCGTAAGATTAAAATGATATAGTATTTATTGATTACCATGTTGCTTCGCCTAAGATATTTCTATGTTTAGAATGGTTTTCTACAGCAGAAATAGGGTAGCTATGATGGGATGACATCAGCAGGAGGACTACCTTCCAAATCAACAACCTGATATAGTCAGAATCGGAATTGAACAATTTGTTGCAGTGATGGAACAATTGACTCAGGCTATAAATGGTGGTGGTATCCATGCACGAGATCAGCCAGATCAACCACAGAGTAACATGTCAGTAGTGGAGCATTTCATGAGGCAACATACCCTATCATTCAAAGGATCATCTAACCTTGTGCTAGATGAAAGGTGGATTAAATCACATGAGATGATTTTGGATGTCATGGTGTGTTTAGAACATCAAAAAGTTTGTCTCGTTGTTTACTGTTTTGAAGGTGAATCAGATCAGTGGTGGTTGATGGTAAAAAATATTAGGGATAGTGAGGATATTGAAGCTCTTGACTGGGATGAATTCAAATCTATGCTTCTTGAGAAATATTTTCCAAAGTTGGTTCATCTTAGGATAGAAAAACAATTCCTAGAATTTGGAATGTAGGATGAGTCAATGGCTTCTTATGAAGGAAAGTTGACTGGACTGGCAATGTATGCTCTAAATTTCATATGAGATCTTGATAGTACAATCAACCATTTATATTTGAGATTAAAGACAATGTATCGAAGGGCTTTAGCTTCTCATGAGTTCAAAAGTTATGAAAATCATGTTCAATATGCGGGGAATCTGTAAATGGAGTTTTCCAATGATCAGGTGTTCTTTGACAAACAACAGAATAAGATGTCCTGGTGGAAGGTGAAAGGGAAGAACTCTTCAAAAAATTATGATGGTGAGAAACTTAAGTATATAGTTTGTGAAAAATGTGGTAAAAATAATGTTGGGTAATGTCTTTCGATTTCTATTTACTACTATAGATGTGGTAAAATGGGACATAAAACTCATAATTATACTGAAAATGATCAGGGTAATGGTAAGACAAAATCTGATTTACAATATGTAAAATGTTTTAAGTGCAATTAAATAGGTCATTATGCAAATGAGTGTCCAACGAAGAAATAAACTAAGAGAAATCAATCATAATATAAGCAAAAAGGGATGGTGAAATCCTTTGAAACTACTTCAGCAGATGTTGGGCCATCAGATGAAGTAGTATCAGGTACACTGTTTCAAATTATGCCAATGTGTTGTTCGATTCAGGGTCTACACATTCATTTTTTCTTTCAGAGAATTTTTCTATTAAATTGGAAATTCTATATCATGATATTAATACTTAACTTATGGTAAAAGTACCAGGGGAAATAATGAGACAAAAAGAAATCATAAGAACCATCCTATCATTGTGTGTGGAAAGAATCTACCAGAAAACCTTATAGTTTTTCATCTAGTAGAGTTTGATGTAATTTTGGTTATGGATTGGCTTTCTGTTAATCATGTTAAGATTAACTACAGAGCTAAAGATGTTTCCTTTCCATAATATTTACACTTCATGTAGAAGAATGAACCCTTAATTTGGATAACATATCCTAATGTTGAGAAACTAGTAAAATATGGAAATGAATTTTACCTTGAAAATATTGTTGAAAATAAAGGAACTATTCATATTAATGATGTGATAGTGGTAAATGAGTACCTTGATGGTTTTTTTTGATGAGTTTCCTGGTATTATACCAGATCAGGATGTGGAATTTAATGTTGATTTAGTTTCTAATGCTAAGCCTATTTCAAAACCACCTTATCAAATGGCTCAAATAGAACTTTTAGAGTCAAAGAAGTAATTGTAGGAGTTATTAGATAAATGTTTCATTCGACCTAGCAGATCACAATGGGGTGGTCCTATCTTTTTGGTTAAAAATAATGATGGTTCAGTGAGACTTTTAATTGATTATAGATCATGGAATAACATCAATATTAAGAACAAGTACCCTTTCCCTCATATCGATGATTTGTTTGATCAGCTCTAGGGAGCTCAGTATTTTCGAAGATTGATAAGAGGTTGGGGTACCATCAGTTGAAATTAAAGGAAGAAGACATTATGAAGAATACGTTTCATACTAGATATGGCCATTATGAATTTTTAGTTATGCCTTTTGGGTTAACCAATGCACCTGCTGTATTCATGGATCTTATGAAAAGAATTTTCCATGAATTTTTGGATATATTTTTGGTTGTGCTCATTGATGAGATTTTGGTTTATTGTAAAAGTAAATAGGATCATGAAATTACTTTTAGTGTTGTCATGAAATCCTTAATAAAGAAACTATTTGGGAAATTTAGCAAGTGTGAATTTTGGTTATAGCTAATTTCTTTCTCTGGTTACATTATTTCAAAAATTGGAATAACTGTTGATCCTACTAAAAAAAGTTGTTGAGGAATGGCCAAGTCCCACAAATATAACTGAGGTCCATATTTTTCTTGGTTTGGAAGGTTATTAATTGAGATTTGTTGAGTATTTTGAATGGTTATCTAGCCCACTGACTAAGTTAGCTCGATAATGTGTTATGTTTTTTTGGAAAAAATAATGTGATGATTGTATTTAGGAATTGAAAATGAGATTAATGAATTCTAAAGTTTTGGAACTAACTTATAGAAATTTTGAGTTTTGTTTTTTACCGTGATGCTTTGTTGAAAGGACATGGTTCTGTCCTTTTTCAGAATGATCTGATAATTGCTTATGAATCACTTCAGTAGAAACCTCAAGAGTTAAATTACCCTACACATGATTTAGAATTATCTGCTATTTTGTTCTATAAAAATTGGGAGGAATCATTTGTATAGAGTAAAAACTGAAATATATACTTAACAAAAAAGATTAAATTATATATTCACTCAGATATAATTGAACATGAGATAGAGGTGATGGCTGGAAGTAATCAATGATTAAGATTTCACGATTCATTATCATCTGAGAAAAGAAAATAAAGAGGTCAATTCTTCAAGTCGAAAAAGTAAAGCTTCATTAACTATGCTACGTTAGGAACAAGATCATTTAGTTTTTGGTTTGATGATATTTGGCATAGAAATTGTTGGTGCATAAAATTCTTCTATTTTTTTCAAGTGTCAGTGATATCATCTCTATCAGACAGAATTAAGCAACCATAGACGGAAGACGGTGAGTTGCAGAAAAAGGTTGATTTGGTTCATAAGTGTATGTTGCCTGAATTAAACATTGATAACGATTGTGTTTTGAGATTTGGAAAGATATTATGTGTGCCTTATGATTCACAGATAATGAATGAGATGTTACGTGAACCTTATAGTTCCTCGTTTTCAGTTCATCCTATCAGTACTAAGATATACAGAGATCTTTGGAAATATTACTAATGGGATGGAATGAAAAGAGATATTGCTGAATTTACTATGAATTGTTTGAATTGTCAGCATGTTAAAGTAGAGAGGCAGTTACCGAAAGGGATGCTTTAGTATTTACCAGTACCATAGTAGAAATGGGAAAATATATCCATGGACATCGTTGTGGGATTACCGAAGACATCTCGAGGTAATAATGCAATCTGGGTTATTATTGATTGATTGACTAGATCTAATCATTTCTTTCCTATTCGAAATACTTTGTCTCTAGATCATCATTCTTAGTTGTATGTTATATAGATAGTCAGGTTTCATGGAGTTCCCCTATCCACTGTATCTGACCGTGATCCTATGTTTACTTCCAACTTTGTGAAAGGCCTTCAAAAGTCATTGGGTACTGAACTAAATTTTAGTAAATCGTTTCTTCATTAATCATATGTACAGTCAGAATGAACAATTCAGAACTTAGAGGATATATTATT
The DNA here is from genome assembly GCA_963277665.1 of Viscum album. NCBI lineage: Eukaryota > Viridiplantae > Streptophyta > Magnoliopsida > Santalales > Viscaceae > Viscum > Viscum album. The sequence continues at coordinate 1,708,663,525 of OY728148.1, forward strand.
TTATTTATTGATGGATTACCAGGGAGGTTGGGACCAACACCTTTCCTTTTTTTTGAATTTTCTTATAATAACAGTTTTCATTCTGGTATACAGATGGATCCATTTGAGGAATTATATGGGAAGAGGTGTCGAACTGTAACTTTTTGAGATGAAGTAGGGGAGAGGAATCTGATGGGACCAGAATTGGTAGAAGAGATGGTAGAAAAAGATCAGTTGATTCAGAATCACATGAGAACAGCTCAGATCAGGCAGAAAAGTTATGCAGATAACCAGAGTAATGATCTTTCTTTTGAGGTAGGAGATCATGTCTTTCTTGAAGTTTCTCAATTGAAAATTGTGATACGTTTTGGTAAGAAAGTAAAGTTGAGTCCAAGGCTCATAGGAACTTATAAAATCCTATAGAAATTTGGATCAATTCTATAAATAGTGCCTTTACCTCCATGTTTATCCTAGGTACACAATGTTTTTCATGTTTCAATGTTGAGAAAGTAGATGCCAGATCTATCTCATTTTTTGAGCCTAGAGGTAGTTCAGTTGGAAGAGAATCTCTCTTATGAGGAACAACCAGTCTAGATTGATAACCGAAGAGATCAAGTGTTGTGGAATAATGTAATCACAAGGTAAAGGTTTTGTGAAAAAACTATATAATTTAAGAGGCAATGTGGGAATCTAAAAATGTTGTGAGGGATAAATACCCCCACTTATTTGATAAGTGAATAAAAATTATGAGGACGAAATTTCCAAAAGGGGGGAGGGATGTAACATCCCAAGTAAATAAAAAATTATAAATTTTTATAATTATTAATATTTTTTCATTAAATATTAATTTTACTTTAAAGGGGATTCTATGTTTGATGGCGTACCAGATACACAAAAACGGGTTTTTTTGAAATCTTATGTAGCACAATAAAAATATAATACTATTATTTTAATTGATAGTTAATTCCAAGTCATTTTATTGGTGTGAATGAATATAACTAACTACTATATGATTATACATGTTTGTTAAATGTTTTTACATTTATCCAATAAAAGTTAGTGTCTTAAAATGTGAATGAATCTAATTTTAAGCATAATTTACTTTAAAAGATTAATTTACCACCTTTTGATGGTGAACCCTATTTAAATCTTGTTTTGGTCACTTTTATATGTTATATTGGACAAAAAATATTATTTTTTAAAATCAGAACATCAAAATACAATTTAGATAAAATTTTGGTATTTTTCTGATAAAGTTCTTTTTTTAATTAATAGTCAAAAATACCATAGTTTAATTCAAAATTGCCTTATATTATAATTTATTTATATTGTTAGATTATATTTGTAATTTTATTTATAATTTTTTTACCATTTAATCTAATTTTGGTCATTGGAAGTAATTTCCCATTTACATTTGACATAAACAAGTGTCAATCTTTTGATAGTTATTTCTTAAAAACACAGTTTCTGTTTTGACATTGAAAATTAATTTTAAATTAATTTCTTTCATTTCTGTGTTTTTAATTTGAAAAAATGGATTCCATATTTTTAATCAAGAGGTCCAAATTGTGTAAATATTTAACTTTTATTTTTTGACATTATGAATATTTACTTCAGTAAATATTTTATTTACCATGCTTAAATGATAAATCTGGTAGTTAAGAGTAAAAAAATAATATTATAATAATATTAAATTACCCTAAAATGTGTCCTAATCCAATTGGACAATACATATCCAACCATGTGAATCCATGGGTCAATTTGGTGACCCCAAGGGGCCACTTAAGAGTAATAATGACATTTTATTTTAATTAACTTAATCTAAAGGCAAAAATAACATATACAAATATATTTTAGTAAATCAATTTTTTCAAGGGGTTATATAAGTTATATATTAGATTATAAATATGAATTTTAAATATACGAAGATTTACTACATCCTGAATTTTTTTATAATTTTTTGACATAAAATAAATTAAATTATTTATGACACAATAATGATGCAATGTTTACCTCAATAATAAATGATTTAAATAAATAAGATTATAAATATTAAAATAATATCCAAAACCTATCCAATTATTATTGGATGATTTTATTTTGACCACTCTTCATCTTACATTCTACTTTAATAAGTGTAGGACATTTATAAACCGAACATCATTATATAATAAAATAATATTTTCACACTTTCCTAAAGAGCCCCTCCCCACCATTATAAAAAGCCCCAACCTCTAACCCATTACTAACACCTCCCAAGCCCCTTGGATCCTCCAAAATCTACCTAATTAATCTCCCTAAATCTATATATTCCTCTTATAATCCATAATTTTTGCATAAGGAACTTTAAGAAGTCCTTTTTGTTCAAAACAAAGGGAGTTACCCGAATTAAAGGTAACAGTTTCTTTTAAATTATTTTCTTTTAATTTACATATCCAACACCTAAACTCTTTTTATTAGTTTATTTTATAAAAAAACATTTTATTCAATATTCTAGGATGTTTTTATGAAAAGGATTCGAATTACACTTACACACAACTCCATATAATGGGTAAAAAACATAATGTTTTTTTGGATGACGAACTAACGCCTCACAAAACGATGATTGTTCAATTGTCTCCTACCACCTCTTTTGGTGGCCATTAAGATGGAAATATATTTATATGTGATATATATTATATCTATATTGTTTCTATGATTCTATATTTTTCATTTATATAATACCTTTATGGTTTCCATAGTTGGTAAATAGGATAATCACATTTGAGGAAGTGCGGACTACCACCCCCTCAAAGTGATATGACTCGTTAATTCCATATGTGGAATGTATAAAGGATGGCTTTAATGATATTATATATGATATTATACCGAAATTATAATATACTTTTGTATAATTATGTTTTAATTCCATTAATAGTAGGAATAGAAATGTAACGCCCCGACCCCAGTTACCTAGAGTCGGTGCATTATTACATAACATTGGCATGATCACAAGAAAGATCAAATCTCGAAAGACCGATTGGTTTAGTAGCCTTGGAAACAATAGATATATTCATAAGTCTTACATTACATCATAAAATGAAAAACTACTACAACAACATATTGTCTCCATAATCCACACCCATATCCCCACATAATATCCCTGCAGGTCATTCATAATTTACTTCTTCACTTCCTGGGAAAAATAAAACATAGAAAAGGGGTGAGCTCAAATGCCCAGTAAGGATAAAAATATAGCGGAAACTTTCATAAATAAGAATAAACATTTAAGGCAATGTATAACTAAAACAAAAGCCTTTTAAAATTGAACTTTTAACATAGTATGGCATAAATAAAATGAAATAATGCCATTTACTTATTCACATGGTTATTCTACTAATGGAATAATCACATGCAAAATCAATAACCACTTTCATAATGATGGAATGCATAATGCTGAACTTTAATTTCTTTGTCAAGGCCTCATCCCAAGACCTTGGGGATAACTGTAACCGGAACCCAACCCGGAGTGCCTCTAATAACCGGACACCAACCCGGAGTGCCTCTAATAACCAGACACCAACCCGGAGTTCCTCTAATAACCGGAGACCAAACCGGAGGGCTTACTTTTACCAGTCCCTAACCTGGAGGGCTTAATTTTACCAGTCCCCAACCTAGAGGGATTACTTTAACCAGTCCCCAACCTGGAACATACTTGTCCAACACATTCATATGAAGTAAAGGTTGAAATATAACATAAACATTCTTATTGGAACTAGCATACGAAATGTCAATAATTTACTCATAAACCATGAATGCTATATAAATGGCACATTCACAATCAAACATATCACAAAATTTTATTACAATATGGAAGTTTTATATCATAATAAATCAACTTCAAATAATCGTAAAATCCATCAAAGGATGTTGACATAGATGAAATCAAAACACTTTTTAGAGAAATATCTCTTTCTATTTTTGAAATCATTTAAGAGCCATATAAAATAAAACATTTTCTTTGAAAATATTCTTATAAGCTTTTAAGGAAAGCTTTGAAGATTTTATAACGACGGAAAATAACCGCACCCGCCGTATAAGTTAAAGAAAACATTCTTACCTTAATTCTGTCGAAAAGGTTAAAAAAGACCTTGTTTTGAAAACGACGGAAAGATTCCTTTATAAACCTCTTATAAAAAGTCAAACAAGGGTATAAATGACTTTAACCCATATTCTTGTAAATAATAAATATGTTTTGAAATACATTTCTAAGAAACATGGATGTGGATGATAAAGAAATCCCAGTAGATTATTACGTATAAACAACCTCGGATAATGAAGAGATTGTGAAATAACCCTTACCAATTTGGTAACTTATGAAACATACAACCCATGAAAGAGGTATCATACAATGAATATGTAAATACACATAAATTAGAGTGTATTACACAAAGAATATAATTATGGGCAGTACATACACCACACAAAAGGTGATGGTGGCAATATGGCATGAATCTCACGGAAATAAGGAGTGAGATGAAAACCCCTTACCTTGTACTTTTACTTGGTTGGGGTAGGTTATCCTCCTGTATAATGGTGAAATAATTGTTATTAAATTATACAAGAATCATATATATTAATATGATATCATATATGATCTTTTAACATTGATTTGTTAATAATATCTTAGAATTATCGTCGTTTCGGGTGTTAACTTACTCATTTTCTTTTATATGTTTTGTTACATAAGCCATGTTTGTTGTATCTTATTCATATCCAGAATGATATCAAGTCCTTAAACATAATTTTTAAATCATCAAATGATAATTATACTTGAATGGATACGATGGAGAATGAATCTCATCGCGTTCGTGGAGACGGTAGTCCGTACGTACGCACGAGCGACAATATCATTCTTTTGATATTAAAATAATATATAAATGGATGGTATATCATATATACAGAATCATTAACATGTTATATTTATTATTTACATGAGTTACACATCATTATTATACCCATCCAAATAATAATATATTGAATAACAATTACACCACGACGTGGAGACGGTAAGTCGTACGTACGCACGTATGGTGACATGTTATTCAAAGGGTGGATAGAATACTGAATATGGTTGTACCATATTTATAATAACATCACAGAATATGTGAGATACTGGAGTTATTATTTTAGAATGGTAAGAACAAAGAAAGAAGAAGTGGAAGAAGAAAGGAACTTGAAAAGGGGTGGTCAAAACATTACCTCTTCTTCGGGTTCTTCCATTTGATTTGATCAAAAGGGCTCCTTAGGTTGGCTTTATGATCAAACTAAGGCCTCTAGGTTGTATTGAGAGAAGTTGGGAGAGTATTTGGGCAGAGTTTGGCCGAACCAAAAGTCTTTTAAGGTGTGAAGAAAAGAGAAGGAGGAGTGCCCTTTTATAAGAGGGGTGAGGGGCACCTTTGGAAAAGCTAGAAATATTAGTTTATAACAAATTCTTATTCGGTTTCTAATGGCTCAAAAGTTGATTATTTAGATGTTAAGGTGGGGATGGGTCGAAAACAACTCAACCAATATAATTTAGATAGGTTTGGGTACTTATATTAACCTTATCTTTAAGTATTAACTCTAAGTTAATTAGTTTCACTTTTACAATGTCTCTTTGTATTTTTATATAATATGGTTAATAAAATTACTATATACATCCAAGAGACCCCCAAGTGGTCCATTAATGATGAACCTATCATGATATAAGTCTCTTGGCCGAACCTTAGATTTTTAGGAATTTAATATCAATTAATAATATAATATTTGTTTTAAGAACTCTTTTATGTCAATTTTTACACTATTCAATAGTTGATTTTTTTGAAACTCATAACAGATTGATTACTTTGAAAAACGTCAATTACATCAATACTAATATATCATATTATCCTAGAAAATTATTTTAATTCATTAAAAGTTTCATATTATATTTATTTGGGTATTTATAATATCAATTATTTTAATTTTTCACTATTATAGTAATTAATGCATCATCATTGTGTCATAAATAAATTAACTTATTTAATGTCTAAAAATTATAAATAAAATATCATTATGTAGGAAATATTTTTATCTTTCTAATGAATATTTATAATATAAAATCCAACATATATAACCTTATGTAAATATTGTTTTTCTAAAATATATATGCTTGTGTCATTTTTGTATTCATTTTAACTTAATTAAAATAAAGTGTCCTTATCACCTAAAAGTGGCACCATGGGGTCCCAAAATCGACCCAAAGATGCCTATGGTCGAACATGTATCAACCAATAAGGTTAGGACACGTTTTAGGGTAATTTAGTATTATTATAATATTATTTTTTAACCCTTATTTACCGGATTTACCCTTAACCATGGTAAATAAAATATTTACCGCAGTAATTATTCAGAATGTCTAAAAATAAAAGTTACCTATTTACAAAATTTGAACATTATGATTCCAAATATGGAATCTATTTTTCTAAATTCAAAACATAGAAGTGGCAGAAATTAATTTAAAATTAATTCCCGTTGTCAAAACAAAAAAGCGTGTTTTTAAGAGATAATAACTATCAAAAGATTGACACTTGTTTATGTTCAGTTTAATTGTAAAATTATGTCCAATGACCAAAATTATATTAAATGGTAAAAATATATTCTAAATATACTTTAAAACCACTCAAATTAATAATTTATCACTATTAATTATTTTGATTAAAAAAATTGTTTTTAATTAAAATTTAGTAATTTTCACTATTCATCAAAATATTAAAGTTATCCGAAAAGTACCAAAATTTCACCATAGGATAAATTTGATATTCCGAATCAAAAAATGAAGTCCATTTTTAAATATAAAATATATATAATTTCAAAAAGTAGGTATTACTATTCATAATGGCTAGTTTGATTGGTTGTAGTGTGTATTAGAACTCGAAGTTGCGTACAACACACGCTACTGTATTATTCAAAGGAAAGCGTACCGTGGAAGCTTGGGATGTTTCATTTTAAATTTTTGATTTCCCCATTTAGTCAAAAAGTTTAAAATATTGTATTTAAAAAGGTTTCACTATTAAATTTGGTAAAAGTGCAATACTGAAAATGAATTTGTTCTTACATTATGTCTAAGAAATTCATAATATGGATTCTAAAATTATTGGGATTATATAAAGTTTAAAATTTAGTTAATACTATTCATAATCATTTTTGAACATCTTGTTTGGTAAGTCATGGTGCGCTTGAACTCGGTGTTGCGTGTTGTGCAAGTTATTGAATTATTTTGATGAAATAACACACTACGAAATCTTGGGGTGTTACATTCTCCCCTCCTTCAATAAATTGCGTCCTCGCAATTTGAAATTGTTCTTCGAAAATAAAAGGTTTAAAATAGAAAATATCATTGTTTCAAAACCCACATCTGAAATTAGGTTACTAAAATCTAGTCTTAATATTAGGAAAATAGAAATGAAAGGGTCACCACCAAATTATGATCTCGGTTATGAGAACATTGGTGGTAATTAGAGACATATAATTGGAGGAAAACGTAAATATTTATAGGTAGTGATTGAGGTCATCAATCACAAACAAGTATGAAATTGAGGTCCTTAAATTCATCAATCTATGATGATTTGAAATACCATCGGTTCAACAAAACATAGGGTATTGGGATAACCCATTTTTGACGTTTCAAAATATCTTAGTTGAAATCCCACATCGAAAAATGAATTAATGAGGCCTCTATTTAAAATAAAGAGTGGAAAGTATGAAGATTACCGAAAATAACAAATACTAGGGTTCCATATTGGAAAATATGGATATGGAAGAGAAATCTAACCATCAATTATCTGATGGAGAGTGGTAGAGAACATGGCTATGAAAAGGCCAACAATCCCAAAGCCATAAATTAGTGATGATTTAAGGTACCATCTAGGACAACATTTTTGTTCTAAGTTCCTTTCCTTAATGTTGAGGAATTTATTTATGATATTGGCTAAGATCATAAGGAGATATACTTTACTTTATAATTAGAGTTTTATCCATTAATAAATTTCTACCACAAACTCATCTTTCACTATAAAAGATAATAGAATGTAAAAAAAATATTCTATTTATCCTATTCGTATAGGGTTAAAAAAACGAATTTATAATTCATCTACCATATAATTTTTAAAAAAAACTACATTATTTAATCTCGTACATCACGTGGGTCAGTGGTAGGTGATACACCATTGTCGCCCTTCGGTTGCGGGTTCAAGTCTCGCGGCCTTGCCGGACGCGATGGGTTGCCGCCCGACCTCCGGGTTTTCCTTTTATGGAAATCCAAAATTAATCTCAAACTAGAATTTATCCAAAATACTTCCGACCAAACTCATAGTCCAACATTTATAAGGAATTTAAACATAATGTAGATCCTTTTTACCACGTAATAGCATATGAATACCTTCATCATGTATTCTTTTAAAACACTGAAACATCCTGAATTACCATAATCCATATTGATTACATTCATGCTCCCTTATTCCATATAGAATGCTGTATATACTTCATCAATCCAAAAATGTTTTAAACCCCAACAATGATGGAATATACAAATCATTAATTAGTTTCAAGGTAGTCAAGAATATCCACTATAATTTATCCAAATCAATCATGTATTATTCTAAAATCACTACCTCGGTATCAGAACCATATTATGGTTTATCATTCTCTCAACCATATATTTTCCAAAAATTTAACCTGTTATTGAGTCACTTTTCTTTGTTCCACACAATCTCAAGTACTTAATGAAATAGTACTGCAGTACAATCCTTATATACTCCATAATTATTATAACAAGTACATTGTTGATACAACACTCAATTGACATAATCAACATAAGAACTCTAATCATTCCTCTTCATCTATGGTAGTATCATAACTTGATTATTATCCAATAACATCATTTGAGGCATATTCTGATTACTGGGACATAGGTTCGCATAGTGTCCAAACTCCTTGCAAATGAATCATTGTACATTTGAAACCATTTTCTTACCCTTGCAGTCATGTACTTTGTGCCCTTTTCCACCACACTTATAAAAAACTCCCATTCCTTTCAGAAAAGTTCCAGGGTGTTTCTTCCCACAGTTATCACATATGGGAAAATTCTTCTTTTCCCTCTTCCCTTTATCCATCTTTCTCTCTTCCATCCTTTTCTTCTCTTGCTTCCCTTCAAAGACATAGGACTCAGTAAAATCGTTACTTATATTATCAACACATGATATTATTTCTTCGTATGATGATAATAAATGGGAGACTATTTCTCTTATAAATTCTGGCTTAAGGCCATGAAAGATATGATCATTCTTTCTCTTTGGATCATGTGTATTGCTAGAGTTCTCATTCCTTCTACTGGGCGCCATTTCTAAACAATGGCATACACTAGATTAGTTTATGAATCAAAATACATAATCCCATACTTATAAAACACTTAACATAAATTGAACTATTTATGGATATAATCCATAATCATAAGAATGTTTTCTTTGAGGAAGTATATACTCATAATCCCTTCAAAATGATTTGTAAAGAAAATGAGAGTTATCCTAAGCATATCCCCCGGGAGTGTCGTAACCAAGAGTGCAGCAAGGCCCGTTCTCGTGCACCAGTTCCCGTTCGAGTCTAGCTCAAAGCAGTGTTTTCGGGTTTTACCCCTAGGTACATCTGTGCCAGAGCCGCCTCTACCTGCTCGTATCCAGACAGGGATGTATTGCTCGGAAAACTCACAAAATCTCTAAAATACCAAAATTCTAGGAAGTTCTTCTATACTAATCCTCAAAGTTCATCTTAGGTCTACGTGCTCTAATCAGAGTTTATCTAAATCTAGCTTCCAAGGTTTGTACTAAAATTCCTCTGATACCAACTATAACGCCCCGACCCCAGTTACCTAGAGTCGGTGAATTATTACATAACATTGGCATGATCACAAGAAAGATCAAATCTCGAAAGACCGATTGGTTTAGTAGCCTTGGAAACACTAGATATATTCATAAGTCTTACATTACATCATAAAATGAAAAACTACTACAACAACATATTGCCTCCATAATCCACACTCATATCCCCACATAATATCCATGCAGGTCATTCATAATTTACTTCTTCACTTCCTGGGAAAAATAAAACATAGAAAAGGGGTGAGCACAAATGCCCAGTAAGGATAACAATATAGCGGAAACTTAAATAAATAAGAATAAACATTTAAGGCAATGTATAACTAACAAAAGCCTTTTAAACTTGAACTTTTAACATAGTATGGCATAAATAAAATGAAATAATTCCATTTACTTATTCACATTGTTATTCTACTAATCGAATAATCACATGAAAAATCAATAACCACTTTCATAATGATGGAATGCATAATGCTGAACTTTAATTTCTTTGTCAAGGCCTCATCCCAAGACCTTGGGGCTAACTGTAACCGGAACCCAACCCGGAGTGCCTCTAATAATCGGACACCAACCCAGAGTGCCTCTAATAACCGGACACCAACCCGGAGTTCCTCTAATAACCGGAGACCAAACCGGAGGGCTTACTTTTACCAGTCCCTAACCTAGAGGGCTTACTTTTACCAGTCCCCAACTTGGAGGGCTTACTTTAACCAGTCCCCAACCTGGAACATACTTGTCCAACACATTCATATGAAGTAAAGGTTGAAATATAACATAAACATTCTTATTGGAACTAGCATACGAAATGTCAATAATTTACTCATAAACCATAAATGATATATAAATGGCACATTCACAGTCAAACATATCACAAAACTTTATTACAATATGGAAGTTTTATATCATAATAAATCAACTTCAAATAATCGTAAAATCCATCAAAGGATGTTGACATAGATGAAATCAAAACACTTTTTAGAGAAATATCTCTTTCTATTTTTCAAATCATTTAAGAGCCATATAAAATAAAACATTTTCTTTGAAAATATTTTTATAAGCTTGTAAGGAAATCTTTGAAGATTTTATAACGACGGAAAATAACCGCACCCGCCGTATAAGTTAAAGAAAACATTCTTACCTTAATTCTGTCGAAAAGGTTAAAAAAGACCTTGTTTTGAAAACGACGGAAAGATTCCTTTATAAACCTCTTATAAAAAGTCAAACAAGGGTATAAATGACTTTAACCCATATTCTTGTAAATAATAAATATGTTTTGAAATACATTTCGAAGAAACATGGATGTGGATGATAAAGAAATCCCAGTAGATTATTACGTATAAACAACCTTGGATAATGAAGAGATTGTGAAATAACCCTTACCAATTTGGTAACTTATGAAACATACAACCCATGAAAGAGGTATCATACAATGAATATGTAAATACACATAAATTAGAGTGTATTACACAAATAATATAATTATGGGCAGTACATACACCACACAAAAGGTGATGGTGGCAACATGGCATGAATCTCACGGAAATAAGGAGTGAGATGAAAACCTCTTACCTTGTACTTTTCCTTGGTTGTGGTAAGTTATCCTCCTGTATAATGGTGAAATTATTGTTATTAAATTATACAATAATCATATATATTAATATGATATCATATATGATCTTTTAACATTGATTTGTTAATAATATCTTAGAATTATCGTCGTTTCGGGTGTTAACTTACTCATTTTCTTTTATATGTTTTGTTACATAAGCCATGTTTTTTGTATCTTATTCATATACATAATGATATCAAGTCCTTAAACATCATTTTTAAATCATCAAATGATAATTATACTTGAATGGATACGATGGAGAATGAATCTCATCGCGTTCGTGGAGACGGTAGTCCGTACGTACGCACGAGCGACAATATCATTCTTTTGATATTAAAATAATATATAAATGGATGGTATATCATATATACAGAATCATTAACATGTTATATTTATTATTTACATGAGTTACACATCATTATTATACCCATCCAAATAATAATATATTGAATAACAATTACAGCATGAAGTGGAGACGGTAAGCCGTACATACGCACGTATGGTGACATGTTATTCAAATGGTGGATAGAATACTAAATATGGTTGTACCATATTTATAATAACATCACAGAATATGTGAGATACTGGAGTTATTATTTTAGAATGGTAAGAACAATGAAAGAAGAAGTGGAAGAAGAAAGGAACTTGAAAAGGGGTGGTGAAAACATTACCTCTTCTTCGGGTTCTTCCTTTTGATTTGATCAAAAGGGCTCCTTAGGTTGGATTTATGATCAAACTAAGGCCTCTAGGTTGTAGTGAGGTAAGTTGGGAGAGTATTTGGGCAGAGTTTGGCCGAACCAAAAGGCTTTTAAGGTGTGAAGAAAAGAGAAGGAGGAGTGCCCTTTTATAAGAGGGGTGAGGGGCACCTTTGGATAAGCTAGAAATATTAGTTTATAATAAATTCTTATTCGGTTTATAATGGCTCCAAAGTTGATTATATAAATTTTAAGGTGGGGATGGGTCGAAAACAACTCAACCAATAGAATTTAGACTGGTTTGGGTACTTATATTAACCTTATCTTTAAGTATTAACTCTAAGTTAATTAGTTTCACTTTTACAATGTCTCTTTGTATTTTTATATAATATGGTTAATAAACATACTATATACATCCAAGAGACCCCCAAGTGGTCCATTAATAATGAACCTATCATGATATAAGTCTCTTGGCCGAACCTTGGATTTTTAGGAATTTAATATCAATTAATAATATAATATTTGTTTTAAGAACTCTTTTATGTCAATTTTTACACTATTCAATAGTTGATTTTTTTGAAACTCATAACAAATTTATTACTTCGAACAAAGTCAATTACATAAATAATAATATATCATATTATCCTAGAAAATTAGTTTAATTCATTAAAAGTTTCATATTATATTTATTTGGGTATTTATAATATCAATTATTTTAATTTTTTACTATTATAGTAATTAATTCATCATCATTGTGTCATAAATAAATTAAATTATTTAATGTCTAAAAATTATAAATAAAATATCATTATGTAGGAAATCGTTTTATCTTTCTAATGAATTTTTATAATCTAAAATCCCACATATATAACCTTATGTAAATATTGTTTTGCTAAAAGATATATGCTTGTGTCATTTTTGTATTCATTTTAACTTAATTAAAATAAAGTGTCCTTATCACCTACAAGTGGCACCATGGGGTCCCAAAATCGACCCAAAGATGCCTACGGTCGACCATGTATCAACCAATAAGTCTATGACACGTTTTAGGGTAATTTAGTATTATTATAATATTATTTTTTAACCCTTATTTACCGGATTTACCCTTAACCATGGTAAATAAAATATTTACCGCAGTAATTATTCAGAATGTCTAAAAATAAAAGTTACCTATTTACACAATTTGAACATTCTAATTCCAAATATGGAATCCATTTTTCTAAATTCAAAACACAGAAGTGGCAGAAATTAATTTAAAATTAATTCCCGCTGTCAAAACAAAAAGCGTGTTTTTAAGAGATAATAACTATCAAAAGATTGACACTTGTTTATGTTCAGTTTAATTGTAAAATTATGTCCAATGACCAAAATTATATTAAATGGTAAAAATATATTCAAAATATACTTTAAAACCACTCAAATTCATAATTTATCACTATTAATTATTTTGATTAAAAAAGTTGTTTTTAATTAAAATTTAGTAATTTTCCCTATTCATCAAAATATTAAAGTTATCCGAAAAGTACCAAAATTTCACCTTAGGATAAATTTGATATTACGAATCCAAAAATGAAGTCCATTTTTAAATATAAAATATATATAATTTCAAAAAGTAGGTATTACTATTCATAACGGCTAGTTTGATTGGTTGTAGTGTGTGTTAGAACTCGAAGTTGCGTACAACACACGCTACTGTATTATTCAAAGGAAAGAGTACCGTGGAATCTTGGGATGTTTCATTTTAAATTTATGATGTCCCCATTTATTCAAAAAGTTTAAAATATTGTGTTTAAAAAGGGTTCACTATTAAAGTTGGTAAAAGTGCAATACTGAAAATGAATTTTTTCTTACATTATGTCTAAGAAATTCATAATATGGATTCTAAAATTATAGGGATTATATAAAGTTTAAAATTTAGTTAATACTAATCATAATCATTTTTGAACATCTTGTTTGGTAAGTCATGGTGCACTTGAACTCGGTGTTGCGTGTTGTGCAAGTTATTGAATTATTTTGAAGAAATAACACACTATGAAATCTTGGGGTGTTACAAGAAATGAAAGTAGCATTCATGTGTATGTACGGCTTATCATCTCCATGAACGGTGCATTTCATTTCTTACCTCCAAATGTTGTGTACTGTTATAAATACATATATATACAAGATATATAATATTTATATATGATATCTAAATCATTAATATCATTCTTGGGATAATGGACTTTTGACCACATAGAAAACCTATAAATATAAGAAGTTCATTTTTCACTCAAGTACTAAATATAGTCAAAATGACTATTATTAACTTAAATGATTTCATAATGTTTATTAAATGGTTAGATGTTATATGAATGGAATAATAAACTTGAAAAAGGTTCTTATGCATGTAGAAATTAACTTTAGATTATTATTCTGGAGATTAAAGAATGAACGAGTCAAGTCGGACATGAGGTAAGGGACTTCATCTTGATATCCTTTCATTGAGGCATATTTTGTTGTATACACAACTCCCTCTTATATAGTGTATAAACCACTTTGAATTTTACTTTTATTGAAAAGGAATATTTTCACTACTATGAATTTTACTAAACAACAAAAAATAATGTTTTTTTAACACACGCGGTGACAATAACCGTTTCCGCCGCCGCGAGTATTATTTGATCTTTGGCTTTCATAACAAGTCATAATGTTTTTAAAAGGAAAATAAATACCATATAATATTTTACATATTTTGGTATTGAAAATGGTTTTTGGGAATAAATTTATTATTTTAATATCTTTTTTAATATATTTAAATGATATATTGTGAATGAAATGTGGAAATTTTATCATTCTTTTGTGTTTATTTTATGTGTTACCAATATGTTATGGTTCTTGTGAATTAATTACATATATAGGTGGTTCCATGATAAACTTAGAGTGGGTGAGCCCGAGATAGCTCTCCAATGAATTGGGTAACATGATATAGGTAAACATGAATGTTTCTCATAAAAGATTTAGGGAATATACTGTGATGGGTATTCCAAATGTAACTCCCTACGTAGCTGTGACAGCTACAATGCAAGTATGATATAGATGCCACAGGTTACCTTTATGATTTATGATTTTAATGTGTTATTCCTAAATATTATGATTTTTTGAGGTATTTTAAAGATATTATATTATGTATGTATGGTTGAACTAATCTTTTCTTTCTTTGTTTTATAATCCTTACTGAGATTTTTATGCTCATCCCAAGTTTTAAATTTTTTTCACAATACTTCAAGATGAATAGGGTCAAGGATGGGATCAAGGGAAAGTCATGCTCTCTAAAACATGGAACTAGACATGACTCTTTGTTTCAAGATTTTTTTTTTATGAAAAAAATGAAACCTGAGTAGAAGTGTCTACTATCTAATATTTGAGATGTAAGGTAACATTTATGGCCTAACTCTGTAAAACTCTAAACCTGAAAAGATCCTCAATTTGAATTATTCATTTAATTAAATATTATGTAATGCTTTAAGGCTGGGTCCTTATAGTTGGTATCATAGGTCAGTTTAGATAACATTAGAAGTTAGCATATTACTAAATTAGTGTCCATAAATTAACTTATTGTAAGATTGAAATGATATAGCATTAAAAATTACCATATTGCTTCACCTAATATATTTTTGTGTTCATAATTTTTTTGTGTAGAGGAAACAGGGAAGTTGTGATGGGGTGACATCAAGAGGAATACAACCTTCCATGTCAACAACTTGATATGGTTATAATTATAACTGAAAAATTTGTCGCAGTGATGGTACAATTGACTCAGGCTATAAATGGTGGTGGTATCCATGCACGAGATCAGTCAGATCAACAACATAAAAACAAGTCGGTAGTTAAGCATTTCATGAGGCAACATCCCCCATCATTTAGAAGATTATCTAACTCTGTGCTAGATGAAGGGTGGATTAAAGCATTAGATAATATTTTTGATATCATGTGGTGTTCATAAAATCAAAGGGATAGTCTCTTTATTTAACGTTTTTATGGTGAAGATAATCAGTGGTGGTCGGTGGTAAAACATATCAGGTATGAAGAGTAGACTGATGATATTTATTGGGATGAATTCAAAGGTATGTTTCTTGAGAAATATTTTCCTAAGGTGGTTCGTCTTAGGATAGAAAAAAAACTCCTAGAATTGAGATAGGAGGATGACTTAATGGCCACTTATGAAGCAAAATTCACTCGACTGGAAAGTTATATTCCAAATTTGAAAAGATATATTGATAGTAAATAAACCATTTTTTCTCAGGATTAAATCTAAACTATTGAAGGAATTTATCTTCTCGTGAATTCAAAAGTTATGAAAAACATGTTCAATGTGTGGAGAAGTTGGTAATGGATTTTTCCGGCGATCAGGTGTTCTTTGACAAACAACAGAATAAGGGTTCAAGGTGGTAGTCCAAATGGAAGAAATCTTCAAATAATTATGATGGTAAGAAACTTAATATTACAATTTTTGAAAATTGTGGTAAAGAGCATGTTAGGGAATGTCTTTTGAATTCTATTAAGTGCTACAGATATGGTAAAATGGAACATAAAGCTCGTAAGTGCACTGAAAAAGATCTGGGTAATGGTAAGATAAAATTTGATTTACAGTTAGTAGAATGTTTTAAGTGCAATGAAATGGGTCATTATGCAAATGAGTATCCAACAAAGAACTCAACTAAGGGAAATCATCCATAATACAAGCAAAAAAGGGGTGGTGAAATCCTTTGCAACTACTTCAGCAGTTATTGGGCCATCGAATGAACTAGTTTCAGGTACACTGTTTTTTTGTTCAGATTATGCCAATGTGTTGTTTGATTCGGGGTCTACACATTTGTTCATTTATGAGAAGTTTTCTAGTAAATTGGTAACTAAATATTAATATATGAATCCTGAATTTATGGTAAAAACACTAGGGAAAATTTTGAGATAAAAAGAAATCCTAAGAACCTTCATGTCACTGTGTGTGGAAAGAATCTACCTGCAAACCTTATATTTTTTCCCGTTGTAGAGTTTGATGTTATTTTGGGAATGGATTGGCTTTCCTTTAATCATGATAAGATTGAATATAGAGATAAATAGTTTATTTTCATAATGATTTTCATTTTGTGTACATGAATGATCCCTTACTTTTGATAACATATCAGTAAGCTAAGAAACTATTAAAAGATGGAAATAAATGTTACCTTGAACATACTATTAATAAAAATGAAACTGTTCAGATTAATGATGTGCCAGTAGTAAATGGGTACCTTAATGTTTTTCTTGATGAGTTTCCTGGTATTATACATGATCGGGAAGTTTAATTTACTATTAAATTTGTTCCCGATGCTAAGACAATTTGAAAACCCCCTTATCGAATTAGCCAACTGAACATTTAGAGTTAAAGAATCAATTGTAGGAGTTATTAGATAATGGTTTCATTCGACCTTGCACATAACCATGGGGTGCTCTTGTATTGTTTGTTAAAAATAAAGATGGTTCAATAAGACTTTTCATTGATTTTAGATAATTGAATAACATCACTGTTAAGAACAAGTATACTTTTCCCCATATCGATGATTTGTTTGATCAGCTCCACAGAGCATAGTATTTTCGAAGATTGACTTGAGGTCACAGTACCATCAGTAAACAGTAATGGAAGAAGACATTCTTGAAGAACACATTTCATACAAAATATAGACATTATGAATTTTTAGTTATGCCTTTTGGGTTAACCAAGGCACCTACTGTATTCGTGGATCTTATGAATAGAATTTTACTTGAATTTTTGGATATGTTTGTGGTTGAGTTCATTGATGACATTTTGGTTTATTATAAAAGTAAAGAAGAGAATGAAATTCATTTTAGGGTTTTCTTGTAAACCTTAAACGAAAATAAACTATTTGGTAAATTCAGCAATTGTGAGTTTTGGTTACAACAAATTTCCTTCCATGGCCACATTGTTTTAGAAAATGGCATAACTATTGATCCTTCTAAAACAAATGTTGTTGAAGAATGTCCAAGACCCCCAAATATAACCGAGATCCATAGTTTTCTTGGTTTGGAAGGTTATTACCGGAGTTTTGTTGATAATTTTGCAGGGTTATCTAGCCCACAGACTAAGTTTACTTGAAATGGTGTTAAGTTCAATTGGACAAAGTAATGTGATGATTGTTCTTAGGAATTGAATATTCGGTTGGTGAATGCTCCAGTTTTGTCACTACCTTCCAGAAATGCTGAGTTTGTTATTTACAGTGAGGCTTTGTTGAAAGGACATAGTTGTTTCCTTATGATGATGATCAGATAATTTCTTAAGATTCACATCAGTTGAAACCGAATGAGTTAAACTACCCTACACATGATTTGGAACTAGCTGCTGTTGTTTTTGCTTTAAAAAATTGTAGGCATCATTTGTGTGGAGTAAAATGTGAAATATATACTAACCACAAAATTTTAAAGTTTATATTCACTCAGAAATAGTTGAACATGAGATAGGGTAGATGACTAGAAATAATCAACTATTATTATTTCATGATTCATTATCATCCGGGAAAAGAAAATAAAGTGTCTAATTCTTTGAGTCGAAAAAGTAATACTTCATTAACTATCCTTTATTTAGAACGAGATCCTTTGGTTTTTTATTTTACGAACTTTTTCATAAAATTTGTTGGCGTAAGAAATTATTCTATTTTGTTTTAGGTGTTAGTGAGATCATCTCTATCAAACAGAATTAAACAAGCGTAGAAGGAAGATAGTGAGTTGCAGAAAAAGGAAGAGTTGGTTCAGAAGGGTATGTTGCCTGAAATTGACATTGACAATGATTGTGTTTTTAGATTTGGAAAGAGATTATGTGTGGCTTGTGATTCATAGTTGAAGAATGAGTTATTATGTGAAGCTCATAGTTCCACGTTTTCAGTTCCTCCCGGCAGTACTAAGATGTACAGAGATATTCAGGTTTATTACTAGTGGGATAGAAGGAAAAGAGACATTGCTAATTTTTCTATGAAGTCTTTGACTTTTCAGCAAGTTAAAGAAGTGCATCAATTATAAAAAGGGATTATTTAGTCTTTATCAGTATTAGAGTCGAAATGGGAAAATATATCCATGGACGTCGTTGTGGGATTACTGAAGACATCACGAGGTAATAATGAAATCTGGGTTATTGTTAATCGATTGACTAAATCTACTCATTTCCTTCTTATTCGAGATACTTTGTCTCCAGATCAACTTTCTCAGTTGTATATTAAAGAGATAGTTAGGTTGCATGGATTTTCCCTCTCTATTGTATCTGATTGTGATCTCAGGTTTACTTCCAAATTTTGTAATGGCCTTCAAAAGTCATTGGGTACTGAATTAAATTTTATTACAACTTTTAATCCTCAATCAGATGGAAAGTCATAAATAAAAATTTAGACCTTGGAGGATATGTTACTTTCTTGCTCTATGGATTACCAAGGAAGTTGGGAACAACATCTTTCTTTGGTTCAATTTTCATATAATAATAGTTTTTATTCTAGTATACAGATGGCTCCATTTGAGGAATTTTATGGGAAGCATTGTCGAACTCCTGATTTTTGGGATGAAGTAAGGGAAAGGAAGATAATGAGACCAGAATTAGTAGAATATATGGCCAAATAAGTTTTGTTGATTCAGAATCACATGAGAATAGCTCAGAGCAGGCATAAAAGTTATGAGGATAACCAGATGAAGGTTCTTTCTTTTGAGGTAGGTGATCTTGTCTTTCTCAAAGTTTCTCTATGGGAAAGTGTGATGTGTTTTGGTAAGAAAGGAAAGTTGATTATGAGGTTCATTGGACCTTAAAAACTCCTACAGAAAGTTTGATTAGTTACTACAGAGTGGCATTACCTCCATGTTTATCCTAGGTACACAATGTTTTTCATGTATCAATGTTGAGAAAGTATATACCGGATTCATATCATGTTTTGAGATCAGAGGTATTTTAGTTGGAAGAGAATATATATTATGAGGAATAGCCAGTCCAAATTCTTGACTGAAGAGAACAAGTGTTGCAGAATAAGGTAATTATCCAGGTAAAGGTTTTGTGAAAAAACCTTATGGTTGAATAGGCAACATGGGAATCTGAAAATGTTATGAGGGATAAATACCCCCACTTATTTTATAAGTGAATAAAAATTAGGAGGACGTAATTTCTAAAAGGGGGGAAGGATGTAACATCCCAAGTAAATAAATAATAATACATTTTCTTAATTATTAATATTTTTTAATTAAATATTAATTTTACTTTAAAGGGGCTGTTATTTTTTATGGCGTACCCGATACGCAAAAACGGGTTTCTTTGAAATCTTTTGTTGCACGATAAAAATATAATTTTATTATTTTAAATGGTAGTTAACACTAAGTCATTTTAATGGCAGGAATGAAAATAACTAACTATAATATGTTTATACATGTTTGTTAAATGTTTTTACATTTATCTAATAAAATTTAGTGGCTTAAAATGTGAATGAACCTATTTTTAAGCACAATTTACTTTTAAAGGCTGATTTACCACCTTTTGATGGGGAAACCTCTTTAAATATAGTTTTTTCAATACTATATGTTCTATTTTAAAAAAATATTATTATTTATAATCAGGGCATTAAAATATAATTTGGTTGAAATTTTGGTATTTTTCTTTTAATATTCATTTTTTAACAAATAGTAAAAAAATTCTGTATTTTAATTCAAAAAACCATTTAATATAATTTATTTATATTGTTAGAATATCTTTTTAATTTTTTTTAAAATATTTTTACCATTTAATCTAATTTTGTTCATTGGAATTAATTTCACTTTGAAATTGGACATAAATAAGTGTTAATCCTTTGATAGTTATTTCTTAAAAACACACTTTTGTTTTGACAGTAGGAAGTAATTTTAATTTAATTTCTACCAATTCTGTGTTTTGAATTTGGAAAAATGGATTCCATATTTCTAATATGGAAGTCCAGATTTTGTAAATAGGTAACTTTTATTTTTATACATTATGAATATTTACTTCAATAAATATTTTGTTTACCATAGTTAAAAGATAAATCTGGTAATGAAGGGTAAAAAAATAATATCATAATAATATTAAATTATCCAAACACATGTCTTAATCCTATTGTATGATATATACCTAACTATGGGTATCCTTGGGTCGATTTGGGGACCTCATGGGGCCACTTGGAAGTGATAATGAAACTTTATTTTAATTATCTAAAAGTAAAGGCAAAAATGATATAAACAAATATCTTTTAGTAAATCAATTATTACATGGGGTTATATATGTTATCTCCTAGACTATAAAAATTAATTTTAAATTTAAAAAACATTTCCTTCATCATGGTATTTTTTTATAATTTGTAGACTTCAAATAAATTAAATTATTTATCACATAATAATGATGCAGTGTTTACCTCATTAATAAATGATTTAAATAAATAAGATTATAAATATTAAAATAGTATCCAAAACCTATCCAATTTTTATTGGATGATTTTATTTATACCATGAGTCATCTTATCTTTGAATTTAATAAGTTTTCGACATTTATAAAATGAAAATCATTATATAATAAAATAATATTTTCACTCTTTCCTAAACAGCCCCTCCCCCCCTTATAAAAAGACCTCACCTCTAACCCATTACTCACACCTAAAAATCCCCTTGGATCATCCAACTTTTATCCAATTAATCTTTCTACATCACTCTTTTCCTCCTATAAGCCATAATATAGGAATAAGTCACTTCAATGAGTCCTTTTGGTTTAAACAAAAGGTAGATACCAGAATTAAATGTAACAATTTCTCTTAAATTTTTTTCATTTATTTTACATCTCCAACCCCTAAATTATTTTTATTAAATTCATTTATAAAAAATACAGTATCCTCAATATTCTAGGATTTTGTTATGAGATGTATTCTAACTACACTTACATACACCTTCGTCTAATGGGTAAAAAACATACTGTTTTTTTGGACGAAGAACTGACGCCTCACGAAATGATGATTGTTCAATTATCTCCTACCTCTTCTTATGGTGGACATTAATATGGAACAGTTTTTATATGTGATATATATTATATTTATATTTCCTCTATTATTCTGTATTTTTTATTTATACAATACGATTATGGTTTCCATTATGGGTAAATACGATAATCTCATTTCATGAAGTGGGGACTACCGCCCCTTAAAAGTGATATGACTCGTTAATTCCATATGTGGGACATATAAAGGATGGATTTGATGATATTATAAATGATATTATATTATAATTATAGTAAACCTATGTATCATTAAGTTTTAATTCCATTAAAATAAGAAATATAAATGAAAGTAGTGTTAATGCATATGTACAGCTTACCATCTCCAGGAACAGTGCATTTCATTTATCACCTCCAAATGTTATGTACTATTATAAATACATATATATAGTGGATAAATATGATATATATGATATATAAATCATTAATATCATTTTGGTGATAATGTACTTTTGACCACATAGGTAACTTGTAAATATAAGAAGTTCATTTTTGACTCAAGTACCAAATATCGACAAAACAGTCGTTATTAACTTAAATGATTTCATAATGTTTATAACATGGTAATATGTGATATAAAAGGAATAATAAAATTGAAAAAGGTTCTTATGAATATATAAATAAACATTAGTTTATTTTTCTAATGATTAAAGAATGAATGAGTCAAGTCAGACACGAGGTAGGGGACTTCATCTCAGTCTCCATTCGTTGAGGCATATTTTGTTTTATACAAAAATCTCTTTTATACGGTGTATAAAGCCCTTTTGACTTTGAATTTTATTCAAAAGGGATATTTTCACAACTATGAATTTTACTAAACTACAAAAAAAGTATGTTTATTTTAATGTACCTGGTGACAATCACCTTTTCTGCTGTCGTGAGTATTATTTGATCTTTGGCTTCCTAAACAAGCCATAATGTTTTTAAAAGGAAAAAAAATACCATATATTATTTTACATATTTTGGTATTGAAAATGGTTTTGAGAATGGATTTATTATTTAAATATATTTCTTAATATATTTAAATTATATATTATGGTTGAAATGTGGAAATGTTATCTTTCCTTTGTGTTTATTTTATATGTTATGAATATGTTATGGTTCATGGGAATTGTTTAGGTATACAGGTGGTTCCATGATAAACCTAGGGTGGGTGATCTTGATATAGCTCTCTGATGTATTGGGTAATGTGATGGAGGTAAATGTGAATGTTTCTCCATAGAGATTTAAGGAATATACTGTGATGGGTATTCGAAATGTAACTCCCTACGGAATTGTGATAGCTATAATGTAAGTATGATATGGATGCAACAAGTCACCTTTATGATTGATGATTTAAATGTGTTATTAATAAATATTATGATTTCATGAGGTATGTTAAAGGGCTTATGTTATGTATGTATCGATGAACTCATGTTTTCTTTCTTTGTTTTATAACCCTTACTGATCTTTTTATGATCATCCCAAGTTTCGAAAGGTTTTTCAAAGGACATAATGATGAATATGGTCAATGATGGGATCAAGGGAAATTCATGATATCTAAAACATGAAACTGTACATGACACTTTTTTTCAAGAGATTTTATTTTATGAAAAAAAATGGAAACTGAGTAGAAGTGTCTACTTTGTAATTTTTGAGATGTAATGTAATAGTTATGGCCTAACTCTCTAAAACTATAAACATGAAAAGTTCCCCAATTTAAATTATTCATTTAATTAAATATTTTTTAATGTTTTAAGGTTGGGTCCTAATAATTACATCATTAGTATATCATTTATGATATCATTAAACACCCGAAACTCATAACTATATTTTTTCTATTCACTGAAAATTCAATTGTTTAAGAAAAATCCCAAAAATTTACCCAAACCTAATATCGATGCTCTGAATTCAAAATTGAACTCAATTATATGAAAATAAATTTCTAAATATTTTTAATTTAAATTGTAAATAAAATCATTATTTGTTCGAAATAAACAACTTTAAATCTATAAGTCATCTTGTAACACACTGAAAATGTAATAAAGATCCCATAAAATTATCGCACAACCATAAGACAATAAAGTAACAATTTATGATTAAATTTTATGAAAATAAATTTGCATTTTAAATTATTAAATTAATTATAAAATTGAAATAAATTATTTATGACTTAAAAAAATAGCAAAACATATACTATGATCATTTTTTCATTTTTAAGATGTCTAAATTTTATTTATATATTCATGGGTGATGTTTCTATTTTTTGGCAGATTTACTATTCATTACTATTCATAAGTGTATGTTTCTATTCATACTGTACTATTCACTAAAAAAAGTTGATCTTATTCTTGTCTAAATTTCTTACTGATCACAACAGTAGAATACTTTTTTTGAAAATCGTTTCACATTATTAATTATTTAAAGTTTACAGAAATATTTTAAAATACCCTTTTTCCAGAATTAATCAATAATTTTCATCCTATATTTATCTGGACATTTGAAAATCACAATTTTTACCATAGTAAGAAATAAAAATTTTATTTATACCATGTGATAACAATAAGTATACATGGCCTCATTATATAGCCCCTTATAATACCTGCATAGGACCTAAGTTTAAGGTGTGCTCTGGTGATAGAATCATGGGGCGGCTCGGACAACATTGCCCAAGTGGTGATTTCTATCAGCGTGAACTTTTCCCTTAGGTGATTCTATTCAAGATTCACATGTTTATGTTCGAATTGGTCTTGCTCTAGAGAAAAGAAAAGATATGTTACCTCCTTCCCAAGCTCTAACAGATAGGATTCGTATGGCCCGAGTCTATTGAATGAGGCCATTGACTCTTTTTTATGTATTAATTAACCCTAATAACTTGTATTTATAAACAATAATTGTAAAGTTAAGATTTTATTTTCCAATGATCATATTGACCAATGGTCATATAACCGTCGAAACCTAACGGTATCACTCCATTTATTAAAGGACATAGTTTGTGGAGTATAAAATGAAATAACACAAAAATTTAGGAAACAAATATTATTCAAATGTTCTAGTCGTTACATTCATCCCCCATTAAGAAATTTCATCCCATTAATTTTAACTCGTACCCTAAGAAGAGAACAGTTAAGGGTACTTCTGCCTCATAGACTCCTCTAGTTCCCATGTAGCTTCTTCACATTTGTGGTTCTTCGACAACACCTTAACAAGGTGGGTCATCTTGTTATGTAGAACCCTGTATCTACAATCCAAGATCTCCATAGGCTGCTCCTCATAAGAGAGGTCATGTTCCAGTTGTACCACATCTAGATTTTGTACATGTAAAGGGATATGTATGTACTACCTCAAGAGGGATACGTTGAAGACATCAAAACATTTTGCTAGATTTGGAGGGATTTCAAGCCGATAGGCCACTAATTTTAAGTGTTCAAGGATTTCATAGGGGCCAATGTACCTAGGGTTTAGCTTCCCTCTCTTCCCAAACCACATGACTCTCTTACAAGGTGAAATTCAAAGAAACAATTTGTCACTAACATCAAAATCCATGTCCCTTTGACGGTTGTCAGCATAACTCTTTTGCCGACTCTGAGCAGCCTGAATGTGTTGGTGGATGGTGTGGACATTTTCTGTCATCTCATACACAAGATCTGGCCAAAGAAGCTTTCTCTCACTTACTTCATCCCAAAAAGTAGGAGTTCAACATCACTTTCCATATAGAGCCTCATAGGGTGCCATTTTATTTCTCGAGTGGAAGCATTTGTTGTAAGAGAACTCAACTAAATGGAGATATTTATCCCATGCACCATTAAATTACATTGAGCATGTTCTCAGTATATACTCAAGTTTTTGAATAATCTTTTTATATTGGCCATCAGTTTAGGAGTGATAGGCCGTACAGAAATTCAATTTAGTTCTCACAGCATGTTGAATATGTCTCCAAAATTTTGATGTGAACCTTGGATCATGATCAGATGAAATAGAAAGTAGAACTCCATGAAAACTTACCACTTACTTCAGGTAAATCATGGCAAGTTGATCAAAAGGGAAATCTTCCCAAATGGATATAGAATGGGAAATCTTGGTGAGATGGTCCATAATAACCCATATTGCATTGTTTCCTTTATAAGATCTTAGGGAATATTGACAATGTTCATAGTGATATTGTCCCACCTCCATGATGGTATGGGTAGTGGTTGCAATACCCCTTTAGGAATTTTTCACTCCGCCTTCAATTGATGACATACTAGGCACCTTGAAGGGTATTCAACAGTCTCCCTTTTCATATTATCCCACCTATAATGATCACGAAGGTCCTTATACATTTTTGTGCTTTCAGGATGTATAGAGAAGATAGATCTATGATCTCTATCCACTAGATCCTTCTACATTTCAAGAATATATGGAACACATAGTCTTGTATGAAATTTCAGTACACCTTCTTGATTAATATTGAACTTGGGAAACTTCCCTTCCTTCATAGACTCAAACTTATTTTGTAATAAAGGATATTATTTCTGAGATTTATTGATCTTCTCTAGTAATGATGGTTGAGAAATCATTTGGTTAGGGTTGGTGATGTCCCTTCCCTTATAATTACCATGTCCAGCTTTACTAGGTCATTGATCAAAGGATCTCTTTGAATTCTCATCATGGAAAGAACAACAAGGTCTTTCCTGCTTAATGCCTTAGTGACATTGTTTGCTCTTCCGGGATGATAATGAGTTGAATAATCATAGTCTTTGAGAAGTTCCAACCATCTCTTTTGTCTCATGGTAAATTCCTTTTGTGTGAAAATATACTTCAAACTTTGATAGTCTATTTATATATCACATTTCTCCCTATAAAGATAGTGACTCCAAATCTATAGAGAAAAAATAACCGCATCTATCTTTAGATCATGCATAGGATAGTTCTTCTCATATGTCTTCAATTGCTG
The DNA here is from genome assembly GCA_963277665.1 of Viscum album. NCBI lineage: Eukaryota > Viridiplantae > Streptophyta > Magnoliopsida > Santalales > Viscaceae > Viscum > Viscum album. Next base: position 1,708,690,706 of record OY728148.1, read on the forward strand.
AGATACATAAGCAATGGTCTTGTCATTTTGCATGAGGATGCACCCAATCCCATTCATGGAAGCATCACTAAAAATAACGAATCCTTCTTCACTTGAGGAAAAAGTTAACACTGGTGCAGAAACCAATCCCTTATTCAGCTCTTGAAAACATTCCCCACACTCCTTCTTACAGATGAACTTGACCCCTATTTGAGTTAACATGGTTAATGTATTAGAAATCTGTGAATTTTTATCACAAACTGCCTATAATATCTCACTAATCCAACGAAACTTTGAATCTCACTTATCATTTTAGGTTGAGACCAATCCTCTATAACTTTTTTTATAGGGTCAACTTTGATTCCTCCATTAGTAAAAATGTGTCCCAAGAATGCAAATTTCTATAACCATAATTCACATTTTCTAAACTTCCCAAAAATCCTCTTCTTCCGTAGAGTTTTCAAAATAACCCTTAGATGATCCTCATTCTCTTCAAGACTATTGGAATATATCCTAATATCATCAATAAAAACTTCCAAAAATATATCAAGGTTTTCTTTAAAGACTTTATTCATCAAATCCATAAACATTTTTGGTGCATTAGTCAATCCAAAGGGCATAACAACAAAATCTTAATGCCCATATCTTGATTAGAAGGCAGTTTTTGGAATATATTCTTCTTCACCCTCAATTGATGATAACCAGATCAAAGATAAATCTTAGAAAAGAATTGAGCCCCACGAAGTAGGTCAAATAATTTATCATGTCTTGGAATATCGTATTTTTTCTTCATTGTGATACCATTCAATTATCTATAATCAATGCATAGCAGCATCGATCCATCCTTCTTCTTCACAAAGATAATTGGTGCTACCCAAAGAGACACACTCGGTCGGATAAAACCCTTCTCCAAAATATCATGGAGTTGTTTCTTTTACTCATCCACCTCTACATTTTCAATCCTATACAGGGTCTTTGATATTGGATGGGATCCAGGTATGAGTTCAATAGATAAATCTACCTATCTTTTGGGGAGAGGTCCGGGTAACTCCTCATGAAATACGTCAACATATTCCTTGAATATGGGGACATTTTCTGTCCTCAAACTCTCATTTCCTTTTTCTTCATCAGTAATCAACTCCATAAAGAAGGATATAGGAGGTTCTTCTAGACAAATATCAGGTTGATATATCTCTTCTTGGAAGATAACTGTAGGTTTTATATTCAATACTACTGAGATTTCCTTACTTTTTCATTTGATCATAGCATTATACTTTGAGAGCTAGTTCATCCCTAGTATAATGTTGAATTTCAGCATGGGAATGACTAATATATTTGAGATAATATTGTGATAACTAAAGTAAATACTAGAGTTTCTAAACACTAATTATTCTTGTTTAATCCCACCATGAGTCTTCACTAATAACTCTACTTTTAGAAAATATGGGGTTGATTCTAAATTCTTTCCAAACATGGAGGAAATAAAGGAATACTAAGAATGAGAATAAAATAAATTACTTGCTATCTTTAAGAGCAAAACAAGAGTACCTGCCACCACATAATTTTGATTTTCAAATTCATCTATAGTGATTTCAAATGTACGACCTTATTCCCTTGGTCGTTGCTGAGGCTGATGGTGATTCCCCTCCACTGCCTTCGAATTTAGATAGTGATTGAAAAAGATTCCATGTTTCCCACACTTAAAGCATTGGACATCTGGTAGGTCCTAAACCATCTTCCCCTTGTTATTAGTGTTGGAAATTTGAGGCTTCACCTCACTACGACAATTCAACGCAATGTGGCCATCTCTAAAACACCTGTAGCACTCCCCGATCTTGAGAAGTTAGTTCCCTGAATGCTTCTTCCGACATTTATTAGACGTGGTATGTTTTACTTTCTTGCCTCATATTCCATGATCGAAGATCCTCCAAAATCATGGCTCTATTGATCTCTTATTGTCATTAGATTTATGAGACCATTATGTCTCACCAAACTCTAGTTTCACCTTTATTGCACTCTGTACGATCTCTTCATAGCTTTCATAGTCTCTGTTGGCTAGATTATTCTACAGATGAGTTCTCAGTCCACCAAAGAATCTATCAACCATTCCATCAGGATCCATGAAAAATGCTTGAGGTGTAATGGGAAAGCCATGTGATGTACATCTCATAGCATCCCATAGATTCATTCTTCTTCTTCTTCAACTCGAGAAATTCCATATCCATTCTTGTTCTCAAGTAATGAGGGAAATATTTACTTAAAAAGATTCCCCTGAACTCTTCCCAATCTCCAACTTTCACTCTTGTCCTTGTGTTTTTAATCAGTTCCCACCACTAACCAACTTCTCTATCTAAGTGATAGACTGCCAGGGTGACCTTATCTTGCTCTAAACAACAGAGTATAGAAAATATCTTCTCTATAGAGCTGATCCACTGTTCATCAATCCATGGGTCGGTTGATCCAATGAAGGTTGGTGGTCGTTGATGCATAAAGGACTCAACAAAAAGTTTTTCACTTCATGGTGAGATCGGACTCTTAGCATGATTCAAGTTATTTACCATAACTTTAGTCAGTTGGATCATCATTCTCATGAAAGATTTCATTCTGTCTTCCATCGGAGGGTCGTCAGAGCATGGTACATTTTGGTCACCATTTTCTTGGTTCCTACTATTGCTTTCCATTTTCTAAAATAATAAAACCTTTGTGAGAAACTTATTTGTTTTAAGAATCTTTTAACTATATTGTATTTTACATCTTAATACTTCATGCTTTAAATAATTATTGTTCTCTATAAATACTTCATAATGATTCATAAAAAGATTATGATTAACCAAACATATCCCCCTAGAGTTCTATAACCAAGAGTGCAGCAAGGCCCACTCTCATGTATCGGGGTAACTCGTTTCAAGCCCAAAACTCTTTGAGAAAGTTTCCACTCCTAGGTACATTTGTTCCAGAGCCTCCTCTACCTACTCGTATCCAAATATGGATGTATTTTCTTTATAAACCATTTAATCAATACTCACCAAAATACAGATATGTATTCCTATATTTAAACATTTCAATAGGGTTCTTCCTAATGTTTTCATAGCCTAATTTCCATAAATAACTAAACATAACTTTGATACCAACTTTGGAATCCTGCCTTTTTATTTCAGTAATTTTCAATACATTTAATAAACAGAGGACCATTAAAGTCTAGTGTCTTGGAAATAAGGAAAAAATACATAAAAACAAACAACTTTATTTTAAATACCCTTTAAAATCCTCTATAAAAGTTCATCCTATGAACAAATACTAAATCTCATAACCTGGATACATACATTAAATTAAAGGGTGAGCAGAAAACTCAATAAGGAAAGCAAGGGGATTCAGTTTACTTGTGATATCAATAAGAACATGATAAAGTCATGAGCAATGGAAGTATAGAAATTTAATAATGAAAATAACTTTAACCATAACATTAATATGTGGGTACAAAATTTAATTTATATATTCATGAATATATCACCATGGTTCATCCCCAAGGTGTTATAAATATTACCAAGGTTATTCACCAAGGTATCGTGAAACTTGTCATCTCTATAAATTCAATTCTTTACCCAATAAATTGGAGTGCTGTCAGGGCACACCCTTAATATGTATTTATTTTAATGTGATCCACAAGTATCATAATCAAACATTTCATAAATAATCCATGGTGAATAAATGAAATGGGTTTAATTTTAAAATCATGATGTTTTAAAAGTTCTTAAAAAATTGATCATTATGTCATTTATAAACCATGTAAAGGGAGTGAGGGTCATATATAAGTAAATTACAAGATCAAGTATATCATTCTTTATATTTATGAATACCCATATAAACAAAATAGTTCTGGTTATTCATATTAGTAAAACAAGATAATTTCTTGAGAGAAAGAGAGAATTTTTGAGATGAAATTTCTACTGCAAAACTGCTATATACCATGGTTTTAGAATATATTGAAAAGAGAGGGGACAAGATTCACCCAATAATAAATAAATCATTATATATTGTTTGTACAGAAAGAAATAAATAAGATAATTTAATGTATATTTTAAGGAAATACCATATGACAATGAAATGTTAAGGAAAAGAGAATATGCGATATCTTTTATGAAAATTCGGCAGCCTAATGACGTCACTTAAAAATTCATAAAAATAAATTGATGATAGAAAAAAGGGTCTCTAGTAATTCGGACATGAAATGGATAGTAATATGAATATATGATAACGTACACCCACATTAGAAGATGGAAACTGGAAGACATAACTTAAAAAAATCATGACTAAAAGAGGAGTGTGAATGTTTCCCTTATCGTGAAGAGTAACTTAGAAAGTTTGAAGGTTGGGACCTTGGGGGCTTGAGGGCACCTTGGGAGGACTCCTTGGGAGTTAAAAGGACTAGAAATAATTTGAATAGGATTTTGAAATGAAATTATTGAGGGAATGTCTTGGTATTTATAGGAAAAGTGAGGTAATATTTAATTAATTTCCAAGGGACACCTCATCGATGGTATTTGAAAAACAATGGGCTTGCCCTTGGTATTTGCCCATGGTGTTGGACACATGAGACACCTCATAAAATATATTACTATTCACAAGTCTACCAGAATGATTAAATAATTATAACATCATTAATGATGTCATTAAACACCCAAATCTCAAAACTATATTTTTATTATGCACCAAAAATTCAATTGTTTCAGAAAAATACCAAATATTTACTCTAACATAATATCGATGCTCTGAATTCAAAAATGAACTCAATTTTATGAAAATAATTTTCTAAATAATTATAATTTAATTTCAAAATAAATTTATTATTTATTTCAAATAAAAAACTTTAAATTTATAACTCATTTTGTAACACCCTGAAAAGGCAATCAAGGTCCAATAAAGTAATCGTATAACCATAAGACAATAAATTAATATTTTATGATTAAATATTATTAAAATAAATTTTTATTCTAAATTATTAAATTAATTATAAAATTGTAAATATAATATTTATAACCTACAAAAATAACAAAACTTACACTATGATTATTTTTTCACTTTTAAGATATCTAAATTGTATTTATACATTCATGGGTGAAGTTTCTATTTTTTTCCAATTTACTATTCATTACTATTCATAAGGGCATGTTACTATTCATACCTTACTATTCACTAAGGAAAAATTTGATCTTATTAGACTCTAAATTTATTACTGATCACAACTGTTAAAGACCATTTTTTATAATTCATTTCACATTTTTAATTTTTTAAAGTTGACATGAATATTTAAAAATACCCTCTTTCCAAAATTCATCAATAATAATCATCCTATATTTATCTAGACATTTAAAAATCACAAATTTTAATATAAAAAGAAATAAAAATTTTATTTATACCAAGGGATTACAAAAGGTATCTAATGCCTCACTACATAGCCCTTTATAACACCTGCATAAGACCTAAGTGTAAGGTGAGCTATGGTAATAAAATCTTGGGGCGGCTCAGACAACATTTCCCGAGTGGTGATTTCAATCATCTTGAACTTCTCCGTTAAGCGATTCTGTGGAAGCGTCACATGTTAAAGATCAGATTGGGCTTGGTCCTGAGTAATGCCCAGAGATACTACCTCCTTCCCAATATCTAATGGATGGGCTTCATACGGCCCGAGTCTATTGGATGAGGCTGTAAACTTTTCTTTCTATATTAATTAACCAGGATCACTTGTATTTATAAACAATAATTGAAATGTTAAGAGTTTAGTTTCCAATGGTCATGTTGACCAATGATCATATAACAGTTGAAACCCAATGGTATCAAATCATTAATTAAAGGATATAGTTTTTGGAGTATAAAATGAAATAACACACAAATTTAGGAACCAAATATTATTCAAAAGTTTAGGTTGTTACACCTATGTAGGTGGTCTTTTTTATTTTGTCCAAATACTTGAAATTTATATTTTGTGTCATTATATAGCACAACAACCATTCCATGCGTAACCCACTAAAACTCATTATCATTGATTTTTTAACATAGACCACAACCTAAAAATTCTATTTGGCCCCTAGACATTATTGGAGGTTGATGCCCCAAACTTGAACAATCCCTTAGGGTTTTTTTGGCTTAACAATTGTGTTCAAATTAAATTCTATTTAAACAAAACACCCATATGGTGTGTATGGTTTAGCCTTTATAAAAAATTCATTTCATATATAACCAAACCACCCCTTTGGGTGTGTTTGACTTGAAACATACAAGTGATATTTATTAATTTAATTAATTGAATTTAAAAAATATATATATAATTCAATTATCCTAAATATTGACCCCCATGTATCCTTTGGCTATTTTTATTGACATTGATCACACTGTTAATGGTGTGGAATGCATCAAGAAATAATTGAATTATTTTTTAGATCCTTCAGTGAACTCATAGGATCCCATAAAATTCATCGATGTGAATTCCATGATGTATTCCCATATTGGATTCGGACATTATCATTTATTGATGAATTACTCAACATAATTTCATGGATTCATCTTCCCCTAAAAAAATTTTTGAATGCTTTGGATGATCTCCCTAGTTTGGCTTGATGTCTTAAAACAAGGAATGACTTGGGTTATCCGATCAAATTACAATCAATACCTAATTTAAATGCATGTAAATTTTCCATTGGATCATTTATAAACTCTTATGAGTGTAATTACAATTCTTCAACCCTTTTATTCCACTCAAAACCAAAAAGATAAACATCACATTTGATCACATTGAGTGGGATTGATATCAAAATGTCATGAAAGGAATGGGTTTTCTATGGATTCCTTTGGTTTATTTTTTGAGGATTCATTTTCCACAAGCCTAGGTTCCCTAAAAAATAAAATTTCATATACTTAGAGACATAAAGATTAGGCCAGAATAGGTACGGACATCCTGGTATCCCAAGAGGAACCTAAGTCAAACATGATTTATATTTACTTTTAACACATTTATTTACTATAAATGAACATTATTACAAATTATACTCAAATATTGGATTTGAATTTGGCACCATTAGTGATGGACAATTGAGTTTTACTCAAACCCTGTTCAGACCTCCTCTTGGTGCCTGAAAATATTTCATTTATGTGGGTAAGGATAATGGGAAAACCCTATTGTGGATGATTTATCACTTTTAGAATTGGGGACTTTGGAAAATATGGTTGATCTAGTTAATTAGATATTGATATTGTTTTTTTCATTTTTCTACTATTGATACTAGAACTTTTGTGTGTCTACTACCATGTTTTTCCAACTTAATATTTTGAATCGCTATAAAATCATTTTTATATGATATTGATTACTAATTTATGTCTATTAGTTTTTTTCTAGATGGATTATGTGTATCATTTATTTTATACTATTTTTCACTCAAATAAAAAGGGGTTAAACTACCCACTATACCACTATACATCCTCATTTCTAACAGGTATCCTATATCATATGGGGAGGCACGCTTGATGCCTTGGGTAAATCGAAATGGTCACCTATCAATAAACTATGTTTGGGATGTCACTAAGTGGAATAAGGATATCTTTTTAACTTTGTATTGCGATTTAGGGTTGGTATATAAGAGACTACGATGTGACATAACATGGTAATATGCCTATTATGGGAGTATTTATCCCATGGGTGGGGGAAAACAGAATTTATAAGGGCTGAGACTTATTGATCAAGATTTCTCTTTTTACAGTTGTAAAATTTCACTATTGGGTGATGCACATTCCATAGGATGTTATGTTTTATTGATTTTTAACCTTGTTCCAATATGTAAAGGGATAATTAACTCATGCATCGTCATAGGTACATAAGGATTTATATGTCATACATATGACATTCCATACATATCTCATCGCTTATTTTATTTTTTCTTCTTGTGTGTATATAGGTTATTAAATATGTAATTTTTTATTTTATTTGTAGTAAAAATAAGGACAAGAAAAAAAATGGTTACTTAAAGTGTCTTCATCGTCTTATACATTTTCTTTTATTATGTCATGATGATAACAACTTATTTACCTAATTTAACATGGTAACGGTTATGGAACCATGGTTAAAATGTATGATACTTTTAGCTAATTTAAATTAAATTGTTTCCAATTAAAATTTATATAGTTATGTATATATAAATTGGGAATGGAAATCATTATTACCAAACTATCTTATATAGACCTATTACATTTTATACCTAATGTTAAACAACTGGTTGTAGTTAGATGTTGTGCTAATGTAAACTTATAAATTTAATATATTTATAACATGGCAATGAAAATCCGTATAACTAAATAATCATATTAAAACTTTCTAAATTTAAATCCATGATGTTAGATAAAATAGTTGTTGGCTTTTAAAAGGGGATTACAATTTCAACTTATAGATAATTATCCTCTATAAATTTGAACTAACACCCCATATAAATGAATCGTTATTATTAAGACTTAAAATCCAACCTTATAACCTAAATTTATAAATGGGTATTTAAGTTATTATTTCTATAGTGTTGTGTCCATGAGCCAATCATTATTTTCTTATCCAAAATACCTTCTTCTTTCAATACCATATTGATTTTTATCATTGGATAGTGTATTTTTCATTTTATGAGGGTGAAAAATATGTTCAAAAGGGAGAACAGAAGGTCCATGAAACTTGAGATAAACCTATGAATTATAGAATAGGTGTAGTGTCATCCTAGATTTTCACCCTTTTTCTAGATGATCAAAGAGTGTGACAAACTATATTTCCTCCAATGGTGGAACTAGAAAATTTGTTGGGATACCTCTAGAGAGGTTGGTAGATTTTACTATAGATCTTATTTCGAGAGCAGAATTGACATCTATTTATTCATACAGAATGGATTCAATAGAGCTTGAGAAATTGAAGAGGAATTTGGAGGACCTATAATCTAAAGGTTTTAATGAATGAGTACTTTTCCTTAGGTTTCACGCAAGAATTTCTTAAAGAAATTGGATAGTATCCTGAGGTTATGTGTGGATTACCAGGGGTTGAATCTAATCACATTTAAAAACCAGTACCCACTTCCTCATATAGACAATCCCTTAAACTATATCCAGTGATCCAGAGTATTATCAAAGATTTATTTCATATTGGGTTATCAATAAGTGAGAGATAGAACATCAGATATACCAAGCATGGAATTCCAAATCATGTATAGACTATATGAATATAGGGTGATGTCATTATGTCTCAAAAATTCACATTATATCTTTATTTCTGTGATTATTTGGGTTTTCCACCCATACCCGGATGTCTTTGTGATCATTTTTTGAATGATATATTAGTGTACTCTCAGACCTGAAACAATCAAGAAAGAAACATTCAAATCACACTGAGTACACTAAGGAATAATAGGATCTATAAAAATATCATTAAATTCCTCTTTTGGATTGAGTGATTTCACTCAAATGGTCACGTTATATCAAAAGAAGGGGTATTTTTGGATCCAATGATGGTAAGAGCTATTTTTCCTTGTGAGAAACCTAAAAAATTGATATTTAAGGCTTCTTTGGAAAATAAAGTTACTATCATCACTTCATCCAGAACATTTGATTCCCTACAACACCACATAAAGGCTTGAAAATTAGATTGTAATGATTACATGGGATGCAACTTATGAAAATGTATTTCGGGAGTTTAATGTATGGTTGACCATAGCATTGATCCTGATTTTTATTAAGCCTGTAACGGGATACAAAGATTATTATGACACAACACGATTTTGGTTGGGAGATATTTTAAATGTAAGTGGAAATATTTTTGGCATATGAGCATCATCAGTTGATTCCTCACTATCATAATTACCAGATGCATGACCTTGAGTGATAAGTTGACATTCATGCCTAACCTTTCTAGCAACATTACTTATTGGGTGTGTTATTCGTGGTACACACGGAACATAAGAGCCCAAAATACATATTTTATGAATGGGATTGGAACCTCTAAAAAGGAATATGGGTTAAATATATTCATTATTTTGACTTTCATATTGATTATACACTAAAAAAGGGAAATAAATTTGTCTATTCTCTTAGCTTTAATACTCAAGCTTAAGTTGTTCAAGAATCTAGTAGTGAATGGAAATTGGTGGAAATTATTTCTAAAATGAATCTATAAGTTCATGAGAGTATTGATAATCCTATATAAATGGATATATCAATTGAATAATTTCTTTTGGATTAATTTAATGTGAGGAAACTTTCAGAAATTTAATTCTTGTTCCTGAGGGAATGTGTTTCTCGTGTGGACCCACTGTTTGGTTGGGTTGTTGATGGGGATGAGATCCAAAATATCCATGGGAATGTCTGGGTTCCTATAGACATGTGAGAGGACATGATGTAAAAATATTATGATTCTATATTTGATTTATATCATGTAATTATATAAATATATCATGAATTTCACTTCCATTATTGATTTCCTAGGATAAAAAAGGAGATCACATTCTTTGTTACTCGATGTCCCACCTTTAAGTAATAGAAGATAGAGAAACACCTATATTTTATCCATTTATTTCCACTAACCATACCATATTGGAAATGAGATTATGTTACCATATACATTTAAATTGGCTTTCCAAGATCACCCCATGGCTGTGATTCCATGTGGGTAATTTTGGACAGGTTGAATAAGGTCTCCCAATCCCTACCTACATTGGAGACCTTATCAATGGATGATATTGAGAAAATATATTTCAAATAGATCATAATCATTCATTGGATTATATGTAAAATTATATTAGATAATAATTCTTGGTTTAATGTATAGTTCTATCATGGTTTGTAGAAGGTACTTGGTTCACCTGTACTTTTGAGTACAATATATCATCCTCAAACTAATGGTTAGTACAAGAACACTATATAGGTTATAAAGGATATTAATTGTGCATGTGTGTTAATGGTTTTGGGAAAATTTGGAAAATAGAATTCCATTTTATGAGTTTTTTATAACAATATTTTTTGAAATACTATCCAAATGGCTATATACGAGGAACTCTATGGTAGGTCATGTTGTTCTCCTCTATACCTATCAAAGATAAGGGATGTAGAAATACTAGAACCGTGTATTATTCATGAAATTGAAATAAATACAATAGATTGGGAAACATATAGATACGATTGAGTCTTAGAAGAAGACATAAGTCAATTTCTATTTCCAACCTATGGTGTTTGAGATGGAGGATCAAGTCATCTTAGTACTCTTACCATGATTTTTTCATCAAGGAATTAATAGCCAATAAAATCTGGCACCTAGGTTCATTAGGAATTTTATGATCTTAAAGAGGCTCTGGACAATAGTATATTGAGTATCTATCTATCTCATCGGCATGTTTCATGCATGAAGTCTTTCTTGTTTCTTAGATCCACCATTATTAATCTGACTCGTCTTCTCTCTTTAATCTGAAAAATATTTATTTGTAGGTAGATTATTCTTTTGGGGAGTATATAATTTGTATCATCAAGCATGGTAAGAATATTATTTGAGGAAGGATAGTTCCTTTGATTTAGTTGTTATGCAATAATGACCTTAAATAGAATTAAACATGGTAATATGAATCCAATATATGTTCTCAATAGTCAGAGTTGTTATTTAATCCATCAACACAACCCTCGAAAGTGAAACTTGGGGAAAAGTTTTCCTAAGGAGGGGATGTTTTAATATTTGGGTTCTTAATCAAGGTATGGACCATTTTAATTTATATAAAACCTATTTTTTATATCTTAATGGAAGTGATTAATAATGTAGGAGAGGTTTCATCACTTTTCATGATGGTTCAAGACCCAGAGTTATAGTTTTTAGAGAAGTTGAATGGTGTATTAGGTTAGCACACATGTTTTTCTAACTATGTCTCTCAATTATGTGCGATCAAATGGGAGTAAAATGGTTTGTTAAACCATGTTATTGGGGTATACTAACCATATTATAGATTTCATTTCACTATATACTAGGATAATGGTTGGTACACAGTTTGGATAACTATGCGGTCAAACCTTGTGCCCTATTAAAAATGGGGTAATTTTACCCATTTACACTATTAAACATTAAATATAATTTTTATATTCTTATCCTAATTACACAATTGGTCAACCAATATATCTCTCCCTATTCCTATACATTGAATTTTTTGTATCTCCCACATCCTACCGTTGATTCCTTCATTGCCAGTCACGTTGGAACAAACTTGGTAAGGCTAACACTCCCTTTCCTTCCTTTCTCAATTTTATTTGTTGATATTGATGTTATCTCCACATCAGATACTATAACATAACTTAAAGGATTTTTATACTATTTTATGTTCTCTTATTCCATCCCAAATCTATGGCTAATCCTTTAGGATGATTCTTCAATAGGGCATAGTTAGGTGTTCTATTTATTTTCTCAAAAGTATCAACATTTATAATTTTTTTCTTTATACTGCATGATGAACCTTCTATGTGTTTTCCCATAAAACTCATTTTATTTTTTCGCATAATAAATAATATAAACATTATATAAGGACAATATACATTTTTATGGTTGATAAAATCAACTTGAACCACCCATTAGGGTGTTTTTAGTGTAAATATTTTCTTAAAATTACATTCAATTTAACAAAAACTCCACTATGATGTGTTTGGTTTAGCCTTTAAGAAAACCCCTAGCTTATGTAACCTAACAACACATTAAGGTGTGTTTGTCTTATAACTTAAAAGATAAATGTATTAATTAATTTAATTTAATTCTGAAACCTAGTAAATATTTCACATGTCTTTAATATTAATTACCAATTATGATTTTTCTACTTATATGGACATTGATCTCATTGATAAATTTGTTGAATTCCTCGATAAGACCTTGTATTCTTTATTAATTACATAAATGAACTCATATGTGATGAAACAATTCATTGATGTGTATTATAAGAATTATATCTATATTTTATTCATTAATTTTATTATTTTTATAAATTCCTTGACATGAAATCATTGATTAATCTGCCTCTATGGAAAATATAGAATTATATGGATGATCTCCCAGGTTCAGATCCATGTGTTTAAATAAAGAATTCCATGGGTCGACCCCTTGGATTCCAATTAAAAACTACTCGATGCACAAGCATAGTTTTCCTTGGATCATTTAAAGACTCTTAATATTGAAATTCCAAAGGTTATCCCCTTATATTCCACTCAGATCCGAATAGCCAAACATCAGGGTTGATCACCAAGACTGGTCTCAACTTCAACAATTCCAGAACACCATGTTTATTTCATAGTTGCTCTATAGTTATTATTATAAGATACCAAAACTATGTTCGTTGAGTCTCTAGCCAAATGAAAAGTTTATATTATCAAATACATTCAACTTAAGATGAAATGGGTTGGGTCATTCGGGTATCCCATGAGGAACCTAATCACAACATGGTTTCTATTTATTTTTACCTTTTTTATTTGTTATACCTACACACTATTTCATATTATATTAATATACTAGATTTGAATTAGAGAACCTGGGGGGTAGCCTACTATAAGAATCCATATTTTTATTACATAGATATTATATATTTTTAAATGAATATTAATTATATAACATAAAAAACATGCTAGAACCATATGGGTTTAGTGTATTTGGAAAATTAGAAACATAAAAAATTTGTTCATAAAACATATATATCATCTCCTACTCATTCCAACGTAACTGTTACCCTTTTTTAACATATCATTATTAATGAATTTATACAAATCCTATTTAAAATAAACATTAGAAAAGGGTGGGCTTAGATGCTCAATAAGGGTAAACATGGGATATAATAATTATTTGATAAGCATAATATGAGCATAAGTGTATAATAACAATAACACAACATTTGGGAATTTAACCTTGTATTCAAAAGATCATAATTTTCAATGATGGAATAAATATTGGTATTCCATAAGATAATAATCCTATTGAATTCAATGAACATGGGCCTTGAGAGCATAACATTGGCGTTATACAGGAAATTTTTGGCTTACACATAAGCATAGAAAATCATTTCCTTGTTTTGTCCAGGATAACTTCCAAGACCATCATGGTTGAAAAAGGCCTATACTAAACCAGGTTCGCTCCCCATTCCAGCTCTGTCTTACTGAACCATCTTCACTCCCTATTCTAGCCTTGTGTAATTGAACTAGGTTCACTCCTCATTCTAGTTATATCTTACTGAACTAGTTTCACTCCCCATTCCATTTCTGTTTCTCTCATATGATACATATCCTTACCCAATGTATTGGAAGGAGATATTGGTCTCACCCCTCACATAATAAAAACCATAAATATATTTTTCAAACTAACAAAAATCATTCATTATATTAGGACCCATGAAGATAAATGGGGTTGATAAAAATTTCCTCATTTCATAACCCATGGAAATTTAATGAGATTCATTTAAATCATTCCATCATAAACATAAACCATCCATAGAAAGAATAACAATGTTTTACATGGATAACATCCCTATTAAAACATAAGTAACATTAAAAAATGTTTTCTTAGATGGAAAAGATTTTTAAAAGATCATTTAATTTAATTATTCATGAAAATATTATTTCCATTTTGATTTTTTTGAAAGGTCATCCAATTACAAAGGAAAACATTTTCTTTGAAAAAAACCATGTAAGATTTTATAGGAAGAGTTTACGCATTAAGGTTTCATGAAAGAGAGAAAATATTCTCATTATATATTAATTAAAATAATTCCTTTTGACTTTAAAAAAAGAAACATTGAATGCTGATTTTTAAAAGAATTCCCCTTTCAAATAACATTGATCTGAACATTAATAAAAACAATTGACTATGTATATCAGCTGTAAATTGAAATTAAACATATCTACATATAAAATAGTATAATAAAAATTTATTTCAAGCATAATATTATTATTACATATTAAATAAAGTATAATATTAACTCAATGAAAGAAAATTGTGTTAAGAATTATCTTACCTCAAGTATTTACTTTATTTATTGATGATCAAAATTCATTTATAATAAATATGTATTTATTAAATATTTATTTAATAATATTAATTTTATAATACCATGTATTATTTATTTATAACATCTTATAACCTATTTATTAATAATTTGTTACTAAAATCATTGTTATGGATGATACCTACTTCATTTTTCTAGCATGGTTCAGTTCGGTAGTCTTGGAAATTATACATTGATCATTGTATAATAATTTATAGATTGTTAATAAATGTATAAATATCATATATAATAATTATATACTTATTTATAATTATTCATATAATTTATATATTAAAAAATTAATTACAACATTCATAGATATAGTAGGAATTACATATGCATGAACCCTAATTTCAATTCATGATTGATAGAATGAAAGAATTGTAAATTATAATTCATATTTATTAAATAATTATTATATAATGTCTATAATATATAATCATTAAACCCATCATAATATTCATCCATAAAATATGGTAATTAAAAATGAATTGTATCACTACGTGATGAGGATAAGATGTACGTACGCACGAGCGATGCTTTCACTTCTTATTTGATGGGAAATAAGGATTTAAAAGTCACAATAAAATTTAATAATATTGAAGAAATAGATGTTATTATTTTATGATAAACATCATATATTTATTTTATGTAAGGAAGATTATAAAAATAAAGTAATCTGTTAGATAGATTCTTCTTCGAGAGGTCTCCTTTGGGTTTCCTCTAAAGGGCTATAGGGTTAGTCGTTTGAGAAGAACAGAGACTCTAGGATTTGTATATTGAATTTTGGAAGAGATATTGGGATATTATGATTGATATATAAGGATACATGTTGTGTAAAGAAATTAGGTAAGAAGTGTCCAGTAATAACTGAGGTGAGGGGAACTTTTTGAATTTCTCAAAATATTAAATTATAATAAATTAAATTTCTTCCAAAATACCACCAAATGGACATGTATTAAAATATAAGAAAATATAAGGATGTAATATAATCAACCAAAATATTTTATACAAGTTTTCATGTTATTTTAAACCTTATCATTTTGATTAACCCTTATTTGACATATTTTAATTTTAACTATGGTAACAACTTTTTCAGTATTAAAAGGTTATAATTTTATCTTAAATGGACTAAATTGGACCATAAATGGCCAATTTATGAAATTTAAGACCATTTCACAATAAAGTTTTTTATTTTCCAAATATTTTTTTGATTTTTAAAAACTTTAATAAAATATTAATCCCATAAAATTTCTTTAATTTCAATTTTATTAAAATTCACTACATTGACTTTTAAAAGTTTAAGAAAACATTTAAAATTCAAACCACCCATTTTATTACATCACTAACATGTATAATACATATATGGAAATATTTTATCACCATACATATCTCAAATTATTTTAATTTTAATATATTTAATATGATTTATATGATTTTTCTATTAATTGAATAATTTATGCATCAGCGTTGTGTATGAATTTAGTGTAATTATTTAATTTGTAAAAATTATAAATAAATTACAAAGATGAATATAAATATTTTATATTTCCAAATAATATTTATATTTGATCATATATTTCTATCAACCCCATATTGAAATTATTATACCTATTAAAAATAAGGGTGTGACATTTTATCACTTTATTTGATTTTAATAATATCTTAGTCATTTTTATGGTAAAGTGTCCATTAAATAACTACATTTCATACCTTATTTGTTAAGGGTTAACTAAATTCATAAAAATGTAAAAAAATCCATGGCCTTATCACTTATTTTTAATCATTATTAAACCATTTTACCCTTTAAAGAGGTAATATATTTTACCACAGTTATAGTTCATGATGACCAAAAAAATTAAAAATTGATTAATTCTGAAATTTTAATATCATGATTATAAATATGTAATTAATTTTATCTAGTTCAATACCTATAATTGGATAAAATTAATTTTAAACAAATTGTGAAAAATGTGACAAAGACTAATTTTAAGGAAAAAATTAAGCATAACACTAGATTTATTCTTATCATAATCATAGAAAAAATTAACAATTTAAAAAAATTTATAAAGTAATATATATATTTCTTTAAAATAATTCACCCATATTAATTAAATATATTGATATCAAATAAACTGCATACATAAAAAAATTCCAGAATAAATGTCACATTTGTTTTAAAATAATTTTTATTTTAAAATCATAATCATTTGATAACTATTGAATTAATTTTATAAATTAATAGACAATATATTTTTAATAATTTGTTTATTACTATTCATTCTCTCAAATCTAATGGTGACGAGACAATAGCCACATAATATTTCAATAATGTTACACTATTAATTTAATCTCAATATTGCATACAACGTAATCTATCAAAAAATTATTTAGTGAGAAATATTTGATAAAAATAACTAGGTGCAACTGTAACAGCTCTAGATTTTGTAAACATTTTTTGAATTAGTTTAATCTCTTTGATATTTTTTTCATTTACCACTACATTGAATATATCTTTTGTTATATTGAAGCTCTAAGTTTGTATCATGGAAAACCAAGTCAATCATCCACTAAAGATAATAAAAATTTAGATTTATTTACATGAAACACTGAGGTTAGCTCACATTATATGCATGATAGACTTTCCTTGATGTCTTATGTAACACGGAAGACCGAGTTTTACAAACAAAACTATATTAATAAAATATTATTACTAAATATATTAAGACTTAACCTAGCCATTAAGTTAATGTTTATGAGTATTATTAGCTAAATTATGAAAATCTACAGTTAATAAAAATATAAAATTAATTAATTAGTTATAATGAATATAATAACCAATTGAATAAAAATGGAATATTTTATAGGAAACTATTTTTATGCTCAAAAATATGTTTTATCCTAATAAATTAAATAAAATAAAATTAGTAGGTAAAATTATTGAAATATAAAAATACATTATATTTAGTCAAATATTTTTTATATTCAACCAATATATTCTATATGCATAAGATAAAAGAAAACCCAATATTACATATAAAACCCTATATTTTTTTACAGCGCTTTTACAACAATTTGATGGATAACCTATTTTAAATAAAATTTTTGGAACTTTTTTAAAATTTATGAATCAAAATATATTTCATTTTTGAAATATAATTTTTAAAATTAGGTTAGGGTGAATTTTTTGTATTTTTCATTGATGTTACATTTTTAATGAATAGTGAAAAATACAGAAATTTAACTCAAAACTATTTCTGCATCTAATTTATTTATATAGTTAAATTATATTTTAAGTTTCTTTTAAAAGTTTAATTTGATTATTTTTTTATCAACCACTCCAATTTATTTCATTTTAATTAATTTAGGTTTTAAATTGACTACAAAAACATATCAAACTTTTGAACGTTTTTACTTTAGAATCCTAATTTTTCATCCCATCTATGGGATTAAATTTAAATTAATTTATACGAATTATGTGATTCGAATTTGGAAAAAGGATTCCATATTTTTAGTTAACATAATTTTTAATTTATAGAATCCTCAAATTAATTTTTGAATAAAAATATTAGTGAAAGTAATTAAAATTAATTACAATGGTTAAGGTTAAATTAAGCTTAATAAGGGATTAAACCATAACCATAAGGACCGAAAAGACCTATAAAAGTTTCCTAAATCCATTGGATGTGCATATTTATGCCCTAACCTCCCATGGATATACTTTGTATCATTATTTTAACCACTTTCAATAAACAATGTGGGTAGGGTGTCCCTATTTCTAAAATATTACAAGAGTGCCACTCCTCCTCCACTATAAATTGAATACTCTCCTCCCACTTAATCACACCCCAAAAGACACATTATATTGAAAAATATATGATAAAATATCTCACCAACATCTTTCAAATCTTACTTTAATCATCCATTGGGCAGAAATTTTTCCAACGAATCCCTTTGGTGAAAACCTAGAGGAGTTACCTAGTTAAGAGGTAACACCCTCGTTCAAAATACTTTATTTAATTCTTTATCCACTAACTAAAATATTATTAATCAATTATTCTGTAAAAATATTATCCTAAATATTCTAGGATTTTTTAGTCAAAGGTTTCAACCAACACTTACGCACACTTCCATCTAATGGGTAACAAACACATTGCTTACATGTACGTGGAACTATCGAATCATTAAATGATGATGGTTCATTTTCAATTTACCACCTCTCATGGTAGAAATTATGATGAAAAATATATTTATATATTTTATATCTTATATTTATTATGTATTTAATATTATTAAATTCTTTTACAATGAATTTCTATATACTTTCTATTTTGTGTTCATATGATAATATTGTTTGAGGAGGTGTGGACTACCGCCCCCTCAGAGTAATGTAATTCATTCATAAACTACATGGAATGTATAAAGAAACGGTGTAGTGATTATATATGATATATATAATATAATAAATATAATATAATAATTATATATACATATATTTTTTTTACTTTCTTTCTTTCAACTCGTCAATTAAAAGGAAATAACATTCATGTATACGTATGGCCTACCATCTCTATCAATGGTGTATTATGTTCAATAATTATATATTATATTCGTTATTATAATAAAAATATACAGAATTAAAATAACATTTAAATCATGTGTTAAATTATAGAAATCATTATACAAGTATAAGGACCAAATATATAACAAATTAAGACACATGTGAAAAACAAAGTGGATATTACTCGATGTAAATTATTGAAATATAGTTGTTAACAAGAAGGTAGTATAAATCCATAATAAAACCATATATGGTATTATAAGTAATAATATGGTTCTATGATATATGTCTAAAAATTTTATATTTATCATAGAGGAGTTCTTAATGAGTATAATGAGAGTCAAGACACAAGGTAAGGGAATTTCATTTCAATCTTTATTTCCGTGAGATACAAGCTTTATTCACCCCTCACTTATTTTGTGTGGTGTATATATTGACAATGTTTATATTCTATGCCTCCTAAAATTAAATATATCATTATTTACATAACCATTTTATTATATTTTTGTCATGGGGTTTATGTTTCAAAAGTTACCAACTTAATAAATTAATTTTGTCTAAATTTTCTTTCTTTAAGACACACATAATGTTATTCACATATATTATTATATTTGGTGTATAAAATGACATTGGAATTTTATATCATGAATATATTTATTTTCAAGATATTTTAAGATCCGTTTAATTTCATTTTCCTTCATGGTTAGTACGATTTAATGTTACTATGTGGTAAGAGTTTGTTGACATAATCTCACCATTTGTCAAGATGGTTTATGATATCATTTATATTGATGAAATAATATGATCCATATTTCAAGAACACTTATGAATTTTAATCTTCCCTATTTAGTATTTATGCCTTCTTGTATTAGTACCATTTTTTCCAGTCTTTGGTACTTAAGATAATTAAGAAAATGTTTTTAATAATATATATCATTTTCTCTCTCTTCAGTTAGAAATATATGTTCCTTTAAAACAATGATTTCCAAAAAGGGATTCCAAGAAAAGTTTTCTAATTTCCTAGTATAATTAAAGTAAATTTTTACCCGTTTTCTAATTTTACTAATTTTTTCATAGGAATATCCTTGTTTCATTCCAAATAATTTAATTTTTTAACCATTTAACATGGAAAAGGAATATAATTTTTACCTCATACTGTATGTTCCAATTTACCCACCACAATTTCTTTGATGTTTCTTTTTCATTTTTAAAAGGATAAATGTTAAGAAAATATTTTTATAATATACTAACAAAGAAAATTTTTCAAATAATTTTTAACTTTTTTTTATAAGTTTTCAATGTATTTTTCAAGGAAATTGGTTTTTAAAATATTCTCATGCTTCTTTTATAAGATTTTTTAAAAAATGGTTTTCAAAATGTTTTCAATATCCTCTAAATGATTTCAAAAGAAAAAGGATATCAAAAAAATTTCAATAATTCATTTATAAATTTTAATTTTAATTTCTCGAAAATTAATTTCAAAAGAATTAATGTTTTAGATGTATTTTTCAAAGGAGAAATCATAATTTCTTAAAGAACTGTTTTTAAAAGATCATAAAAAATTATTTCCCATCTAATATGACATTTGTTGGTGTCACTCATTACTTTCTAGGGAAATGATTCAATGTTTATATTCATATTCTATATCATAATGGATTATTTTTTGTGTCATGGTGTTTATAAAATTTGTTTCTCTTTTATAGGATATAAACTTATAAAACCCGATTCTTTTCATAAATTATTCATTAAAGAAATGATTATGAAACCTATCTATTTTCCACAGATTAGGATATGATTACATGTTTATGACACTAATTTCATTTCATGGGTTATGATATGATTTTTTATTATCTTGTCAACTATGTATGAATGAATTCTGTATGAGATGGGTGGTACTTATATCTCTCTCCATTGCCTTAGGTAAAGATTTACGTCTTATGATACAGACATGTCCAGAATGATGAGTAAACTCAGTTCAGTATTATAGGGATATAATGAGGATTTAACTCGGTTTAGTAATACATGGATATAATGGAGAGTGAACTCGATTCAGTAAATTACTTTTTCCACTAAGATAGTCATGGTAGCGATGCCTTGGATAATATAGAAATCATTATATATTTTTATGTGTTTACCACAATTCCATTTTTTGTTTATATGTTATACATTCATGGAATGTGTTCTTTATTTACTTTTGATTAATGTCTTATGAAATGTATTTCTTTCTTATATGATAAATATTTAGGACCTTCAACATCAATGGTATGATCTCCTAATTTTTTTATTGTGTTATTATACTACTAAGATCATGCTTATTCTTACATCTATCCCTTGTTTTCCCTTACTAAACATCTAGGATAACCCTTATTTATGTCTCATTCCCCATGTTATAAATATATGTATTATGTATTATGTGTTTAAGAAGGGTGATAGCCATGAACAACCAAGGGGGGATAATGTAGATCACTTATGTACTGATGATGTTTATATGTTTCAAAGGGAAATAAAATAATATGGTCTCTGAGAAATTATTTGTATTATGTTTTATGTATTATACAAAGGTGATAATATATTAATGAATTTCAATACTGGGTGATTATACATGGTATTAAACTAATAGTTTATCTAACCTTTTGAAACTATAATGTTAAAACCTTAGTGAGAACTCTATGTACTTGTCTAAGGATTAGTGTAAATAAAAGAAAAAATGTAGGAAAATGACCAGAAATTTTTGTAAAGGATAGATTGAGTGTATTCATAGAAATAAATCCCTATCTAGATACTATAGGTGGATGTGTTTATTTCACAAATGTACCTAAGTGTAACAACTTTGACAAGGTGTCCCAGGCCTGACTCGGGGAAACCTGGTATGCGATAATGAGACTTACTACTCACCTATTTTGACACACTTACGGAATATGCCTTGTGTATTCACAAACTGTTCACTGACCATCATGAAGGGTTTTATATAACTTGTATATGAATAACCTAGGATAAACATATGGTTTCATAGATTAAGGAAGTTTTTGTAACTTTGAGATCCTATAAGTAACTTTTCAATATTATGTGGTTCCTCACTTGATAATCATTTCTTATATAATTCGTTCTGATTTTATCCCATGGAAGGAATCAGAAAGAACTATATTAATGTTTAAGGTAATTCATAATCTACCAATGAGAGTTTAAATTGGATGACCACTGGAGTAAATGATATTGTGATAATGCCTAATCATTTTTCAAGGAACATGATCAAGAATATTTATCTTAACCAACTCTCATACTTAACATAGAATATAAGGAAGGTGTTCAGAGAGAGTTAATTTAATGGAGACCATAGAGGAAATAATATTATTTTCCCTTTTGGTAAATAATATGGAAATAATCATCTAATTAAATTTCTTAGAGAAATAAGAATGTTTTTACTATGGAAAATTAGGTCACGAAGAAGGTAACTATAAAATAAAAGATGAAGGGGTTGGATGACCAAATTAATGGGAATATTTGCCTCCATAAGGCATCCTCAATTTTTAAATGCTTTAAATTTTTAATGAATAGTCATTATTAAAATTGATGTCTTGAGTGTATAAATTTTGAAGAGAGTCAGCAAGGCGGTATGAGTAATGGTTATATTTTTGATAATGATGAGATGATAGAGGAAATAAAAAATAAAATAGGTATCAAGTAATAGGATGATCTATCCCTCTTATATATTATAAATGAAGTGGACTAATCAATGTTTCTATATATTTGGATTCAATAATTCTGCAGTATGAGTGGTAAAATATGCAAGGATTGTTCAATTTATGTTTTTCACTAAGTATTTAGAATATTATCTTAATGTTAAGATAATTGTGTTTGGATTAGAGACTTGTAGGATATAAATAAGTGTATTGGATAATAATTATTACCTTGGAATTGATAAAGGGTTTATTGACAAAGTAGTTTTTACTATCATGGATGTAGTTTATTTGAATTTTTTATTTAAAGAATATATCTAGTATTATTTAGAATAAGGAAGCATGTATGTTTTACAAAAGTAATTATGGTAATTCAATTTATTAACATGTTTCAAGAAAATATACTATGAGGGTATTCACATGTTTGAACGTGACAACCAATAGATAATTATGATATATTAGGGATCAATGTTAAGCTTATTTTGTGACCATATTTCAATTTTTTTGGGATTTTTAACATTTTTAAGGGTTATAAGGTTAACCAGTTGTGGAAAGTTTATGATAAACTTCAGATGATGTATTTTTATAGTGAGTTCGTATTGGAAATTGTATTTTAAAGGCTATTTAGTGATTAAACTTATTTCAAGGATGTCTATAATATATATTTTGGAAATTATATTAATTTAATTCTAGAAATGAAATCATGTATGTCATGAGACAACCAATCAAGTCCGGCAAGGCCATAGGTCTTAAACCCAGAAAAAAGGATGATTAGGGTTTTATGCCTACGACTATCTTGAACCAACAAAAAAGGATGATTAAGTGTTCACTACACACAATATAAATGATATATTTCTTTATAAAAAACCTGGATGTTAGCATATTTTATATTCAAGATAGACTTTCCTTAATGGATTGTTTAACATGCAAGGAAAAGTTTTACCAAACAACAATATAATATTTAAATATTATTATTAAATATAATAATACATTACATAGTCATTAAGTTATTAGTTATGAATATTATTAAAAAACTTATGAAAACATATGTTTTATATAAATATAAAATATATTCAGTAGTTACAATGAATATAAGAACCAACTGAATATAAAAGGAATATTTTTATAGAAAACTATTTTTATGCTCAAAAAGATTTCATAAACTAATAAATTAAACTAATTAAATTTTTTTAGTGAAAATAATTTAATATATATAATATATATTCAATTAAATTTTTTTTACATTCCAAAAATATATTTTATAGCTATAAGATAAGAACAAACCCAATATTACACATAAAAACCTACATTTTTATTAAGGAACTTTTTCCGCCTTTGGATAGAGAACCTATTTTAAATATAAATTTTGGAACTTTTATAAATTTTATGTGACAAAATAAACTTCATTTTTGAATTATATACATATAAATTTGTTCAGGGTGAATTTTTTTGTTTTTTGTGAATTTTCCTTTTTTAATGAAAAGTAAAAAAATACTGAAATATAACTCAAATTTTATTTTTTCATCTAATTTATTTATAAAGTTAAATTATATTTTAAGTTTGTTTAAAAGTTTAATTATTTTATTTTTTTATCAACCAATAAAATTCAATTCATTGTAATCAATTTCACTTTAAAATTCACTATAAAAACATAGAAAATTTTGAATGTTTTTACTTTAAAAACCCACTTTGTCATCCCGTCAGTGTGATTAAATTAAATTAGTTTCATAAAATTATTTGATTATAATTTTTAAAAAATGATTTCATACTTTTAATCAGAATAATTTATAATTTATAATAATAAAAAATTATTTTTTGAAAAAAAATGTTAGTGAAAGTAATTAAAATTAATTACAATGATTAAGGCTAAATTACGCTTAATAAAGGACTAAACCATAATCTTAAGTCCCAAAATGACTTATAAACATGCCCAAAATCTATTATATATAAATATATATACCCTATACTCCCTTTTATAAATGTTTTAATTCTATTTAATCCACCTTAAAAAAATGTGGGTGGGGTTTATCTTTTTTCAAAATATTTCAAGAGTTCCCCTCCTCCTCCACTATAAAAGCCCTCATCTCCTACCACTTCATCACACCTCCAAAGCCACATTTGATGTAAACAAATATTCACAAATATATCCCAAAAATTCCTCACTTCCTCTTATAAGCCTTACTTAGGAATAATTCTTTCCAAGGATTCACATTGGTGTAAATAAAAAGTTGTCCCGATTAAGAGGTAACACCATCCCTCAAACTAATTTATTTTATTATCTTTCTCCATTACCTAAAATATTATTATTAAATTATATATAATAAAAAATAATAAAATATAATATTCTTTTTTTTAATAATTTTTTGACCTAATATTTCACACACTTTCATCTAATGAGTAACGAATATAATGTTTACTGATTCGGAAAACTACCATCACACTAAACAATGATAGTTCATTTTCCCATTACCTCATATCATGCTGGAAATTATGAATTAAAATATATTTATATATGTTATATATTATATTTATTATATCTTTAAGCTTCTTTAATTATTTTATAATACATATATTTATACTTTCTATGTTTTTTTAATACGATAATTTCGTTTTTTGGAAGTGTGGACTACTGCCCCCTCAAAGCAATGTGATTTATTTATACACTATATGGAATGTATTAAGTATGGGTTTAGTTAATATATGTGAAATATATGATATACTATATATAATTTAATAATTATATATATACAAATATATAAATATATATATATATTAATATATTCCTTTTCAATTATTTTTTTCAACACCACAACTAAGCAGAAATAGCGTTCATGCGTACGTATAACCCACCATCTCTATGAATAGTGTAAACTATTGGATAATTCTATATTATATGGATTATTATAATAAATACATACTTAATATATATTATATTTAAATATTGTTTTAAATTCTTTAAATAATGATATAATTATAAGGACCAATGATATTACAAATTAAGACACATGTGAACAACAAAGTAGATATTACCCGAAGTGAAAATATAACATAGAATTATTAACAAGAAGATAGTATAAAGCCACAATAAAACCATATATGGTATTATAAATAATAATATGGGTCTTTTATATATTTATAACAAATTTATTTATCTTTTAAAATAATTTTGAGAAGGTACGATGAGAGTCCAGACACAATGTAAGGGAATTTCATCACAATATTTATTTCTGTTAGATATATGCTTTATTCACTGCTCACTTATTTTGTGTGGTGTATATAATACCCATTAATGTATTATATTAACATTATAATTAAATATATCTCTATGTACATAACCATTTTATGAAATTTCTATCATGAGGTTTATGATTCAAAAGTTACCGAATCGGTAAGATAATTTTGCCTCAATTTTCCTTCTTTCAGATACATGCCATGTTAAATACCTATATTTTTATATGAGGTGTATAAACTAAAATTAAAATGTTATATCATGAGTATAATTATTTTAATCAAATTTTATGACCCATAAAATTTCATTTTTCTACCTGGAGATTATGATTGAATGTTATCATATGGTAAGAGTTTATTGAAAAAATATCATCATTTTTCGAGATAGATTATGATCAAATTTTTCTTGATGAAATCATATGATCTATATTTAAAGATCACTCCTGAATTTTATTATAATATGTTTAGTATTTATGTATTAAGGTATTAGTAACAATTTCCCAACTTTTTGGTACTTGATATAATTAAGAAAATTTTTTTAAGAAAATATTGACCTCACCTTTATCATCAGTTAGAAATCTATGTTCCATTAAAAAAAGATTTCCAAAAACTAATTCCATGAATAATATAATAATATAATATGATCATTATTGTAAATATTTACCATTTTTATTTTAACAATTTTTGTAAAGGAGTTACCTTTTTCTTTTCTAAACAAGTCATTTTACTAACCTTTTACCGTGCAAAAGGAATATTCTTTTTACCACGTACAGCATGTACCAATATAGTCACCATCATTTAAATGAAGTTTAATTTTCATGTTTAAAATATTAATATTAATTTTTTACAATTTATTTTTAGAGAAATGTTTTTCAAATGGTTATTAAAATTTTTTATAAGTTATTAAATTATTTTTTAAGGAAACTTGTTTTCAAAATGTTTTCATGCTTATTTTATAAGTCTTCAAGGAAAAAAAAATTTCAAAAGGTTTTCAAGATCCTCTAATAGTTTTCAAAGGAAAAAGGATTTCAAAATGTTTTAAATGCTTCATTTATATGTTTTAATTTTTATTTTATTGAATATTATTTTCAAAATCATTAATGTTTTAAGAATCATTTTTCAAAGGAGAGAGTATAATTTCCTAAATAATTTTTTTTTAAATACCATTAAAATTTATTTCTTATATAAGATGAATCCATTGGTGTTAATCGTGCCATTATAGGGAAATAATTCAATGTTTCAATTCATATTATTTCTCTGAGTGTTTTATGTTTTATTTCATGATGATTATGAAATCTGTTTCTCTTTCATATGAAATATTCTTATGAAACCCACTTCATTTCATGGATTATTATTTGATGAAATTATTATGAAACATCTCTATTTTCCACAGGTTAAGATATTATTAAATGTTTATGACACCCATTTCATTTAGTGGGTTATGATATGGATTTTATGATCCTGTGGGAGATGTATGTATAATTTCATTATGATATAGGTATGACCCATATCTATCTACAATGAATTGGGTAAATATTTATACTTCATGATATAGGCATGATTGTAACGAGGAGTGAACTCAGTTCATCATTACTAGGTTGGAATGATGAGCAGACTTGGTTTAGTAATACAGGGATGGAATAGGGAGTGAACTTAGTTTAGTAAAGTACTGTTTCTACTAATATAGACTTGGATGCAATGACTTAACTACTATGGAAATATTTATAAATGAATATGTGTTTTCCATATTCTTTTTTTTATTTCTATGTTAATATTTCATGGATTTTTTTCTTTGGTTTTTTATGTTTTTTGTCTTATTAACTATCATGATTTATGTCATTATTCATTTTTTTGATATTTGATATGCATAGTATGATCTTATAATGTTTTTATCACATTCCTATACTTATATCCTAATTTTTATGCTTAGATATCTCCATTGTTTACCCATACTGACCATCTGAGATCTCCCAAATTTATGTTTCCTTACCCAAGTTATCAAGATATGTGTTATGTATGATGTTTCTACGAATGGTGAAAGTCAGAAAGAACCTAATGGGGGATAATGTAGATCACTTATGTACTGGTGTTTATGTTTCCATATTTCAAAAGGCACTAAACTAATACAATCATTTGGTGTTTGTTTGTATTATGTTATATGTATTTTGAAAAAGTGATTTAATGTCCATGTATGTCAAGACTGGGTCATTATAGTTATTTTATACCCCCATTAAAATGAAATTTACCCTCAGAATTCATCACTCAAATACAAACAGATGAGGATACCTCTACCTCATCACATCCTCAAGTTCCCACATAGCTTTGTGGAATTGGTAGTTTCACCATAATACATTAACCATGTGAGTGACACTAATTCATAGAAATTTAGATTTATAATTCATAATCTCAAATAGTTATTCTTATTAATAAATATCTTTATCTGGTGGTGCGACCTCTGGGTTTAATAAATGTGAATAGTTGAGTATATACTTCCTCAGGAGAGATACATGGATGACATCATGAAATTGATAGAGATTTGGTAAAATCTCCAATAAAAAAGATACCATCCCAACATGATCAAGGATTTAAAAAAGACCAATATACCTAGGTATTAGATTTTAATTATTTCTAAATCTCATTACCCTTATCCAGAGAGATATTTATAGGAATACCTTGTCACCCACTTCAAACTCTAGATTATTTTAATGATTTTTATCATAACTTTTTTGTCTAATATGGTATTTTTTTGAATTCATCTAACCTTATCTACTATTTCATAAAATATTTTGTGTCCCAATATATTTATTTCCCTATCTTCTTACTAGAAAGTTGGACTTCTACCCTTCTTACCATATAGGGATTCATAAATATCTATCTAAATATTAGAATGAAAGCTATTGTTGAAAGAAAATTATATCAAAGGTATGTGTTGATCACAACCACATTTGAAATCTCTTCAGAAAGATCTTAACAAATCTTATAGATTTTTATTTTTCCTCATTGATTGACCATATTTTTCTGAATGATAATAAGTGTTAAAATATAACTCTATATCCAAATGATGCTGAAGACTTCCCCAAAACATTGAGGTAAACCTTGGATCCCAATCCGATACAATGGAAAGTGGTACTCCATGAAATATTAACACTTCATTAATTTATATTCTAGAAATTTGATCAAGATTGAAATATTCTCTGATATCAACGAAGTTATGTTAACTTTGTAAGGTGATCGACAACAACCCATATAGAATTACTTCCTTTAAATATTCTGGGAAGTCTGATGACAAAAATACATGGTGTTGTTTTCCCAATTCCATTCTGGTATAGGTAATGGTGGAAAAATACCCTTATAATTATGTCTCCCTACCTTAACTTTCTAACATATCAACCACTAATAAACATACTCTTCAATGTCTCTTTTCATTTCATCCCATCAATAACACTTTCAAGTTTCTATACATCTCTGTGCTTCCAGGATGACTAAGGAATGATGATCTATGATCCTCATCCAATTGCTCCTTTAAATATGATATGGGGTAAACATATCATGGTTCATAAACATTATTATTCAATAAAAATCAAATTTAATCTTATGAACATTTCTCACTATCTTTTATAGCTTGACATTTTCTTTCTACACCTATTTAATCTTCACTTGTATAAATGGTGAACATTAATTTTAGAAAGGTAAGATTTATCCCATACCTTCCTGAATTCTAGATACCTCCTTTGAAATTTTTTAAATATTTATTATTTTTTTATCCTCCTCATAGATATATTATCAGGGTTCTTTCAACTCAAACCTTATTCCACATTATTCTCTTTCCCACTATAGTAATGTATTGAGCAGTCATAATAGTTAATCAACTCCAACCATTTTTTTCCCCACATAATCATCTCCTTCTATGTGAATACATATTTTAAAATTTTTTGATCAATATATATATATATATATCACACTTTTCTCTATGAAGATAATACATCCATATATTAAATTGAAATTTTGCTATAGCTAACTTTAAATCATGAGTTGGGTAATTTTCCTCCTGATTATTTGGTTGTTGTGAGGAATAAGCTATAACCATGCCACACATGAGCATTAGCCTAGTTGGTGAGGTCTCAATAAGTGCATCCACAAGACCTAGGTTTGAAACCAGGAAGAGGGATAAGTCTGGTACAGTAGCCGTACTATAGTAGTACTGTAGTAGGAATTGTAGTAGTACAATGGGGGTACTATAGAAGGTATTATAGTAGTTATTATTCGATACTGTAGTAGCTGGGACTATTCACCCTGGGCCACTAGTTTGGACTTGCTGTCCTTATGGCCTTTGGGCCACCCATGCCTTTGGGTTAGTAAGGATTTCTCTCTACCTTTAAGGCCTTCAGGTCACCTTAAGGCCTTCAAGGCCACCTGATATACAGATTCCTAGAGAGATTCTACAAGGAACCAGCTCCAAAAAAGGATTAAGGAGCAAGACACAATCACTAGAGTAGGTCTAATGGATTTGAAAAATTGAGAGGGTATGACATTTCCACTGGTACTGGGCCTGTGAGTCTCTACACAGGACAACTAGACAAAAATTCATGAAAATGTGGACAATTGATAACGATGCAGATTTTGGGGAGAGGTTGTTTCAAGTAGTCATATTCTGTAAGATTTATTTAAGACCTACGAGTATGATATGGTCTCTAGGCCTCTGAGAAATGTAATCTCTAAAGCCTAAAGCCCTTGTAAGGGTTTACCCTCATCCCTTGAAAGGGGGATTGTAAATAAATCAATAAAAATAAGGCCGTCAGTCCATTCAGGCAAGCTAT
This sequence comes from Viscum album, assembly GCA_963277665.1. NCBI lineage: Eukaryota > Viridiplantae > Streptophyta > Magnoliopsida > Santalales > Viscaceae > Viscum > Viscum album. Next base: position 1,708,722,030 of record OY728148.1, read on the forward strand.
AACCATGTCATTTCTCATTAGAACTCTTACTAATCCCTTATTAGTTGCATCAATATAGATTATATAACCTTCTACACTATAGGGTAATGTATGAATAGGGGATCATACTAACCATATATTATATTCCTTAAAATTCAATTCACATTTATTCTTATAAAGGAACTTAGCACCCTTTAGAGTTAACTTGTGGAGTAGATTGGATATTCAAGATAAATTCTCCCCAAAGAAATGATAATATCTAGATAAACCAAAGAAATTAGATATCAACCCACATTGTTGGTCTATGCCAACATTAAATAACTTCTATCTTTGATGGATCCATAAATTTACCCTATCTTGAGATTATGTGACCCAAAAATTAAACCCTCTGAATCCAAAATCACACATGGTAAATTTTTTCATAAAGCTTCTCCTTTATCTGGGACATCGGTACAATCCTAAAGGGATCTTCACAATCTTCCTCTATCATTTAATAAACAATAATATCATATAAAAGTACTACAAAAATATAATCATGATAATCTTTAAAGACTCATGTAATTAAATCCATGAAGATAATGGGGCATTAGTAAGAACAAAATGCATCACAATAAATCCATAGGGTCTATACCTTGTATAAAATACAATCTTAGGTATATGTTCTTTCTTGACCCTCAATTAATGATATCCAAAATCAATATAAATCTTGGAAAAGTATACATCTCAATGTAGTTGATCAAATAATTCATCAATTTAGGGAAGAGGATAATTTTTCATGATATTAATCTGGTTATGTTCACTTTAATTAATGAAAAGTATCATTGATCTATTTTCCTTCTAAAAAAGTATATTTTTACACTAATGTGATTCAATTGGGTGTATAAATCCCTTTTAAAGATTCTCCCTGAGTTTCTTCTTTAATTCATACAACTCAATTGGGGTCATTCAATAAGAAGTTTATGAAATAAGCATAGCATAGGGTATGAGTTGAATTGAAAACTCAACTTCACAATTTGTTGGGAGACCTAGAAATTCTCCCGTAAATACATAAAAAAATTTATAAAATAGGTTTACCCTTAATGTTGATTTTCTCCCCAAATATTTTTGATAGATAACCCTTATTTATAAGAATTAGGACCCACGTGATGGAAGTAATTTCCATTATAATTTCATATTTATCCTTACATTGACAGATGATCATATGTTCATTTGGAATAAAAAATGTTACTTATCTTTCTTAGAAATTATTATGAACTCCATATAGATAAATTAAATTCATTATAATAAACCCATCAAATTTAACTGAATAAATAATCACAATATTTTTAGGTAACACATTCCCAAAAACATCAACTAGAGACAAATTATAAACAAGAGATGCAAAAATTATTACAATATGAGTTTTCATAGTTGAATCAGTATCTAATTGTGGATGTGATATGCCGATACACTTAGAAAAAAATTAATAAATAAAATATTTGTTAGATCCATAATCAAATAATAAATTATCTATTTTAGAGTAGATAGTAAGTGTACCTTTCACCACTTCATTGTCATAATCCACATTACTAATAGTGATTGCAAGATATTTTCCATTTTCATTGGCCTTAAGAGGTTTTTGACATCAATCATCATTATTAACCCTCAAATTTCATCATTGGTAAGAATAAATCGAATTTTACTTACACTTGAAGTAGTGATGTGTGGAGGGTATTTTCGGTGGAGCCTTGTACCTATTCCCATCATTTGATATCTTTTTACCTTAAATTTTGCAGTTAATTTCGAAAGAAATTTCTTTTCCACTCATAAAAAAATTACTATTCACCAAAAGAAAATTTCCTCCATATTTCGTTCTATACATAGAGCATAAATGAATGATCAATGTATTTTCTACATGGCATTTTAGGTTTCTATTTAAATTTCATCATCCACTTCTTAGCGATTTAATGATATTAATGGGTAACTCCAACCTATATTAATACCTTGATGTCATATAAAATTATTTATTCATATCTAAATAATTCCCTTATGGATAGTACCTTCATAGACTTGGTTTCAATCTACTAAATAATTTATTATCCATACTTCTAGATTGGAAGCTAATTCCAAATTCATACCTTATAAGTCATGTAAAATTCACATCATAATTTCCAGAAATTCATCATGATTTTTCTTTAACTCAAGGAATTACTTCTCCATTATTTACAGAGAATATGAGGAAAGTACTTATTGAAAAATAATTTCTTGAACTCATCCAGTTCTTTAGAGTTGATTTTATCTCATTGCCTCATATTCTTGATAAGAGTCCTCCATTGATCTGCTTTACCTTAAAAATTATAGACAACCAAAATGACATTATCATGTTCTAAACATTGGAGAACATAAAATATATTTTTCTTTTTACTGATCCATTTCTCAACAACTAGTGGATCAGAAGATCCACTGAAAGATGGTGGATGCTTCCACATGAAGGACTCAATAGAATATAGATCCCTTATTTTCTCATATATAAGTCGAATATGATTCATATCTTGTAAAATTTATATGAGAAAATAAATAATATTCTTCATTACATCACTTATATCATTTAGTTGATCGAGAGTATAATCATCAAATTGCCCATCACATTCAGTATTAATGTAGTTATTTTAGGTTCTAGACATTGAATAAAACCAAAAAACATAGTATGAGAAACACAAATCATAGTGGGAAAACCAAATAATCCGGGGAAATTACATATAAAATATCGATAAATGACACCTTAGGTTTAATCCTATGATATTCATGATCATTTCCAAAATAATATGATTCTATCATATAAATAATCTTCTCCTTAGGGATATTAATAAATCGTTCTAATCATAGTTTCCAAAGGTTAACTAAACATTTCTCTCATACCAACTATAATGGACCATAATTTTCTTACATATATGTTACATCTTTTTAGATTTATATTAATTTCATAGCATAAAAAATTAATGCTATAACTGTACAGGTTTACTGTCATTGGAAAATTTGAAACATAAAAAATCAATTCATAAAAAATCTACATCATCTGCCACTTATTCCTTCATAACTAGAACACTTTTTTACATATTGTTGTCAATACCTTTCTTCATATCCTTGAGAAAAGAAACATAAGAAAAGGGTGATCTCAAATGCTTAGTAAGGGTAAACATGGGAGATAATAATGATTTAATAATAATAATATGGGAATAAGGGTGTAAGAACATTAACACCACATTCATAAATTTTATTATTCATACCAAATATCATAATCATGAATGATGGAATAAATATTGACAGTTCATAAGACATAAATCATATGGAAATAAAATAATATGAGCCTTGAGAGCATAATATTTCCATAAGAAATAGAATTTTTGGCATACACATAAGCATAGAAAATAATTTCTTTATTAGTCAAGGCTCACTACTAAGACCATTATAGCGGAAAAACCACTATACTGAATTAGGTTCACTTTCTATTCTATCCCTTACTTACTATATTAAGTTCACTCTATATTCCATCCATGTCTTACTAAAATGAATTCACTCAACATTATGGCCCTATCGTACTAAACCAAGATCACTCCCAGTTCTATTATTTCATATCTCCTAAGATATAAATATTTACACTATGATATGGATAGAGAGAGAAGTACAACTAATCAAATAATTAAAATCATATATGTGTGTTCCATAAGAATATAAATCATTCATCATATTAGAACCCATGAAAATAAATGGTTTTTATAAATATTTCTTTATTTATCACCAATGGGAATGTAAGCGGATTCATAAACATCATGATGTTATAAACATAATAAATCTAGATAATGAATAAGTATGGTATAATTGAATCATATCCCGAGTAAAACATAAGTAACATCAATTTTTTTTCTTAGATATAAAATGATTATGAAAGATCACTTGAATTAATTCATGAGTAAAGTATCCTTTAGATTCAGAAAATATTTTTTTTAAATAGATGAAACTACAGACGAAAAAAGTTTCTTTGAAATTAACACTATAAGGTTGTATAAAAAGATTTAAAGCATTATTTTTCAATGAAACTGAGAATATCATCTCATTTTTTATAGGATAAAAACCACTCCTTAATTTTGTAAAAAAATAAATATTAAAAGAGTATTTTTAAAAGAAACGAGATTAAAGATAACAATTATGTGAATGTTAATAAAATAATATATTATGTGTATCAATTGTAAATCCTCATAAAATATTGTAAATAATAAACAATATAATCAAAATATATTTTACACATAATCTTAGTATGACAAAATCAATGAAGTAGATGTTTAACTCAATGAATGGAAATTGAGTTACAAATTCCCTTACCTCAACTATTTAATTTATTTATACATATTAAAACCAAATGTATAAATATATGGATTTATTATACATTTATTCTGTAACATTAATTTTAATATTCAATTATTTTATATCTATAACTTCTTATGAACTGTTTATTAATACGTTTTTATTAAAATCACTATTATGGATGCTATTTGCCTCGTTTTCATAGCATGTTTTAGTTCGGAAGTCTTGGTACATATAATTTCATCTTGGTCTCATAATATATATAATGGTTATCATGGTACAAATATCATATATAATAATTATGTACTAATTTATAATCATTCATAGAAATTTTAGATAGAAAAATAAATTACACCATTCATGGATACGGTAGGTCGTACGTATGCATGAATGATATTTTCATTTTCTGATTTATGGAATGAAAGAAAGGAAAATAATAGTTTATATTTTCATAATTATTATTATATTATATATTTCATGTATATTATTTAAACTCATCATAATATCCATCTAAAAAAAATTGTGATGAAAATGAATTGTACTGCTATGTGGAGACGGTAAGCATTACATACGCATGAGTGATACTTTAACTTCTTATTTAACAGGAAATATGGTTTCAATAATCATAATAACATTTCAAAATATTTATGATACTTGAGTTATTATTTTATTATAAACATCATATATTTTAATAGGTAAGGAAGAGTAAATAAATAAAGTGGTTGGTTAGAGTGGTTACCTCTTCTTCAAATTGTCTCCTTTGGATCTCTAATAAAGGTCTCTAGGGTTTGTATTTTTGAGAATAAAAGCTCCTATATAATGTTTCTAAAGAATTTTGGAATAAAAATTGGATAATAATTTTTGATATAGAAATATAAATGTAGTGTAAATAAGTTAGGGAGGAAGTTCCCTTTTATAATTCAGGTGGGGGCACTTTTCGAATTTTTTAAAATATTAAATTATAATAAATTCATTTTCAAAAAAAATGCCAAAAAATATCCATGGATTAGAATATAAGATAATATAATGTTGTAATATCATCATATAATATATTCTAGATAGGTTTTGGTGTTATTTTAAACCTAATCATTTTGATTAACCTGTTGATAACCTATTTTAATTTTAACTACGGTAACAACTTTTTCAATATTAAAAGGTAGTGATTTTTACTTATATGTTATAAATTGGACCATAAATGGCCAATTAATAATTTTCTTGACATATAATCATCAATTTTTACTATTTAAATATTTTTGTTATTTTTAAATAATTTAATAAAATATTAATCCCATAAAGCATCCTTCTAACAATTATGATAATATTCAATACTTTGACTTTTAAAGGCATCAAGACAATATGTAAAATTAAAAAAAATTATTACATCCCCAACAAGTCATGGTCTTATATATAATTATGTTATCAACTAAAATATCTCAAATTAGTTTAATTTTAATATTTGTAATATCATTTATTTTATTTTTCTATGAATTGAATAATTAATGCACCTGCGCTGTATAAGAATTTCGAATAATTATTTAATTTATAAAAATTATAAAAAAAATTACCATCCTGAAGAAAATTATTTTATCTCTCTAAATAGTATTTATAGTTGATCATATCTATTTTTAAACCCATATTTAAAATATTATACACATTAAAAATAAGAGTGGGACATTTGGTCACTTTAATTGATTTTAATATTATCTATGTCATTTTCAAGGACAAGTTTCCATTAAGAAACTTAATTTAGAACCTTAGGTGTTGAGGGAAAAAATAAATTTATAAAATAATAAATATTAGGAATATATATGTCCTTATCACTTAATTTTAATCCATATTTACCCCTTTTACCATTTACCCAGCTAATAAATTTTACCATAGTTACACTTCATATTGACCAAAAAAATAAATACAGATTAATTACCAAATTTTAACCACATTATTTTAAATATTTAATTAGTTTTATCTATTTAATTACATTTTTATGGATAAAATTAATTTTATGGTGAACAAAAAGTGACAAAACTCGTTTATATGAAAAATACATTTTTAGGCATAATATTGGAATTATTATTATCTGAAGCATAGAAAAATATGTTTTTTTATATTTAAAACATTTGAAAAAGTAAATAATATATATATATAATTAAAATAATTCACCAATATTAACTTAGTATATTGATATTAAATCCATTGCATGCATAAAATAATTTTTCAAAAAAAATATCACTTGTTTTAAAATAATTTTTGTTTTAAAATTATAATCATTTGATAACTAATGATTTATATTATAAATGAATAGACTGTATATATTTCATATTTTAGTTTTACTATTCATTACCACTAATCTAATAGTGAGTAGATAATTAACACATAATATTTTAATAATATTATGTAGTTCCTTTGAACTTGATGTTGCGTGCAGCGCAAGCTATCAAAAAATTAATCAGAGAGAAATATTTAAAAAAAGTAGTATAGTGATACACCTAATAAGTTGTAATAACACCCTATTTGGCCCACTACGTGGTACCAGTAAAGATTTCCTACATGTAGATAAGGTTAAAGGGAATCATCCTACTATGGACACTTGATCTCTTTTATTATTGGGATCTTGGGAGCAGGGGACTGAACCAGTGATCAAGATACTCATGGACATAGCTGATTTTAGTCTTTTGTTCCTTTTTTAGACTAGTATTATTGTATGTTTTCTACCATGTATTTCATGTTTAATATTTTTCATCACTATAACATCATATATATATGATATTATTTACTACTTTATGTTTCAAAATTATTAACTTGATAGATTATGAGTTTCCTTTATTCAGCTCTTTTTTTTACTCTAATGTAGAGGCTATAGTCTCCCTGACATACCACTATACATCCTTATTTCTCATCGGAAACCTCTAGCATATGAGGAGGCATGCTTAAAGCCTTGTCTCTAATCATATGGGAGACTTGTATATGAATTTGGATAGCAATGTCATAGAGGGAAAATATCTCATCAACATGTAATCAAGGGTTGGATCTTAAGAATATAAAAAAACAAAATTAGCGGATAAATATATTATTAAAAATAATATTGAAAAAGAATATTTTTCTATAATCCATGATAACAAGACATGTAATATCAAATGATAAAACATATAACATGGAATAAAAGTGAGGAATTATGACATAATAAAAATTATACATGGAATATGATCATAGGAATAAATAAATGGAATGTAATGGTAATGAATCATGAAAGTCAACTATGGAAAAAATGTTGGCATATAGATCATAAAATAGTGGAGTGTGAATCACAACTCATTTCTCATAACGTGGTTGAGTAGGAATCACTAACAGATTCCCATAATGGAGAAAGTGCCACTTCTTGATTCCCATAAACATAGTGAATACATCACATCCTAATTCATATAACATAGTGCACCAGACATCACTACCTGATTCACATAACATAGTGGAGTTGGAATTACTTCCTAAGTCTAATAACATAGTGTAGAAGGAATCATTACATGATTACTATAACCTAGTGGAGTTGGATTCCTGACCTCCTCCCTCTAAAGTAACCCCTCCAAGGTCGATAATGAATAAAGGGAGATAATGACCCTCAAGTCCTACCTCCAGTAGGCCACGGGTTGGCGACTCGCACCAAGGGTATAAAAATCACACAAATATAAGGCATTACTATATATGATATAAATAAGATTTAGGGATAGGATATTAGTGATCAATAAAATCCTTGAAATAATATAAAATTATACCTAAAAATCCCATAATTCATGTATAAATAAAACATATATCTATAATTGTCTCCAAATGAAATCCCCAAAATAAAAATTCAGGAAGTGACACATAAAAAACATTAAAGTTATGAGATTGTAATGTCCATAAAAGTCCAAAAAATTATCTTGGAAACATGAAAATGAATTTATGTACATTGGGTGAGCATAAAATTGTACTCATTATCGAAAACCAAAGTCTCTTGTGCACATTTTAAAATAGCTTAATAATACACCCATCAGAAAATTGTAGAACCCATAACACCTAAACAAGTAAACATTCCATCCCAGTCCTCTCTAATTCATGATCACACAATAATTCATTCTTAGTATAATAGAATAATATAAATCATATTGAAAAAGGGTAACCTATATTGATTTATCACTAATTATCCACTCTCACACCCCAACAATGTACATCATGGAACTTCCACCTCTTCTATATAACATATCATCACATCACATCCATCCCCAAAAACATGTTTTATCACATAACATCACATCAAAAACCAAAATAGTAATGTATCATGAACATGAAGGCCATCAACCTAATTCCATTCTTTTACCATGCACGGCCCCCACTATAATCCGTCTCATTATCTAACCCAAAAAAACATAGGTCATCAAATCGAACTTCACCTAAAGACACCTAGGCCACTAAATCACATCTAGATAATGCAATTTTAACTTATATTCATCCCAAACCATTCATCTAATAGTCTCCTAAAAGAGGGATCAAGGAAGAGTGAGTGGACATCCATCAATCCACACCACCAGGATGTTGGAAAAAACACCCACAAAACTTTTTTTTGTCAGTAATAGGTGCTCAACATAGGTGAAGAGTATATAGAAAATCATAAGGAAATGCAATATATATATATATATATAATATTATATCACAAAATCCCAACCTATAGTTTCATAACAAGAACATTATCCCAACTCTTAACATTACCACATCACCTCAAAACCTCAACCAATTTTTCTACCAATGCTAAATGAATAACACCACCAAAAAAAGAAACCAAATTTAATATTCTTTTTGAATTAGTCCCATTTCATTAAGATTTCCCATTAATAGTCATTTTTTATTTTAAATTCTAATTTATTTTATATTTCCAACCCACTTATTCTGTATTTTCCATCACATTAATTCATGTATAAACATTAACTATTTAAGATACATAGCCCAATTTAATTCAAGCGTTGATAATTTTTTTTGACCTATATTTCAACCATACCATACCATCTCAATTTCAACATTACCATTTATTCAATTGCATCACTACTCAGCAAACTGGTATAACATATCACATCAAAAAATAGACATTCCACCATCCTCATGCCATCAATCCCATATATCCATCATTACATCCACATCTATCTTCTCGTCACAACCACCACATCACCACCACCTTCGATCATAACCACGACATCACCAACACCTTCAATCATAACCACCCCATAACATGACCACAAAACACAACACACATTCACACATCGCAATACTTTCCACAAAAAGTAACATATCATTTTTTAAATTGTTTGAGGATATTTTAATAAACTATACTTCACTTTTAAGGTCGTCTCACACGAGACAGATTTTATAGGGGAAAACAATTCATTATCCACATAAAAGTGATTCAATAATTCTATCTAGGGGGATATCAAAAAATAATAAAAATAGGGGATCCCTAACACCACAACTACAACATAAACAAAGGCTCTTAATATATATGATTTTTAGTGGTACAACACGCATAGATCAGATAAATATCACAATATAAAAAACTATAAAATCATGTGAATCATTCCCTTCCCTTGGAATTTCAATTAATCCATTAAATTATATTCATTAATCTAGATGAAAACCTTATTTGCAAGGAAAAAAACTATCATTCCCATATGATACAACATAGAGAGAGATGAAGGATCCACTTAACAAGATGAAAGAAACATTACATGGTTTAATGAACCAAAAAAAGATATTTTATGCACAAGATGGGGACACTTATAGGAAGAACTCAAACTAAAGGAAATAGGTTTACAAAACACCATGGTAAAGGATTCGGAACATCTTGTTATAATAGAAAGTAACAATGAAGGAATGAAGGAATTATATTCATTTTAGAATTCATATATATGAAATGATTAGGATTTTAGATCACATATATAATGTTAATTGAAAATTAATGTAGATATCATAAAATTCCATATGGAATATCAATTTAAAATTTATGGGATTTTAAAAAATGAAGGATATAAATATCTAATTTTGAAACAGACCATAAATATATTGATTAATGAGTTAAAACCATTTTATATAAAACATATAAAAACGGAAAAAATTTAAATTCTAGAAAAAATTGGAACACGATACTATCAAGTGGCACTATCATGAGCTACTATTGAGAGATACCATCAGGAGTTATCATTAAGAGCTACCCTCAAGATCTATTGTCAGACTAAGTCACGTACGTCTAGATGATACTACCATAATATACCTTAAAAAAGTCATTATATCAGTAGAATTAATAATATGAAGCTTCCACCAAAATTCACCACTAGATTAAGTATTATTCCACCATGAGCTACCATAAAAAGCTACAGCCAGAAGCTACCGCCAAAATCTTTCACCAGACTAAGTCTTATACATTTGGAGCTATCATTAAGATAAACGATTAGGTGGTATGTCATGGGATAACTTCTGGATCTACTATTAAGAGATACCTCACGAAGATACCACTATAAGAAACCCCCATAATTAGTCTTATACCACTAGGATCATCCATCAAGATTTGTTGTCAGGAAATACCATTAGGAGTTATTGTCAGGAGCTACCATATTGAGGAACTATATACCTTCATGAGCTACAACCAAAAAATACCTCCATACTAAGTCTGATACTACCCATATTTACCATCATGATCTAGTGTTAGGAGATTACCTTAGAAACTACAATCATGTGCTTCCATCAGCCTCTAAAACAATCCTTTTATTTTTTCCTAAACACCTCGAAACTCTTGAAAACCTCCATATGGAACCTCTACCACCAAATTTATTGTAATGTAACATTCCATACTTTCTAAGCAGTTATGTCAGATATGTATCCATAAATTAACTCCCTCAAGATTCTAAAACATCCTAGAAGGAAAGAGAAAAAAGTTATAAAAACCATACCCCAAGATACCTCTCAAGGATCTAGATATATTTGAAACACAACAACAACTATGTAAAAGAAGTGTAAAGATACAAAACACTTTAAATGATATCCCAATAGAGATACCTCTCAAATAGGTTTAAGACCATTAAATAATCATTACATCAATGTAGGAAATCCATCTCATATATTAATATGATATTAAGAAATTTATTCCAATAAAACAACCATTACACAACATGGAATTTTGAGCACATTTTATTTACTCTCATTACCTTATATGGTCACACAATCACATCAAGGTACACATGATATCCAAAAAAATTAGTAAGAAAAACATTACAATCAATTATTGTAAAACATTATTTTTAACTCAATTCATCATTCGTAGTTTAAATTTTAAAATCTATGTTCAAAATGAAATCATAGTTTTTTTGAAAGAAGTTTATGCCTTTAAAAATCACCCTTAATTTAAAGATAGTTTTTAATATTATTCAAAAACACTTCATCAAATCAATTTTCATTTTATGTTTTTTTCACGAAATATTCTCAATGAATTTTAAAAGATGTTTTGTTTCACAAATATAAATCATTAATTTTAAAGAGAACATTGATTTTTTTATTAAAAAATGATTCCTTATCATTTCAAATCATCTTAATTCAAATCATAAAATATTTAACACCCTATTATTTATTTAAAAATTATTCTCTGAATCATTATTCCAACCCAGGAACATTTTTTTTAAAATAAACAATTTATAAAAACTGGTTGTTATTGATGGTTTTCATTACACACACCATACCATTTAAACCAATATTTCAAGAGTAAAAAAAAATTCATATGATATACAACATAAACAAAACAAATCATTATGGGAACAATAAATTTTATCTAGATTTAAAAATTTTCTCATGTTTTTTTATCAAACTTACTTACCAAGATCATACCCATGAAAAACATTTTCATAGAATTTCCCAACCATCACAAGCACTCATATCAATAATATAGAGTTGTTACAAGCATAAAAATAAAAAGGAAACCATAAACTAAACCATGATATTTTCCAATTTGGGTGGCACTAACTGACCTGAATGGTTTTGAAAAGTGTCGTAATGTAACGTGTCTTGATGCAGGAAATAGTTTCCCCCTCTAAATATGTTTTAGGGAATAACATGTTCTATAAACCTAATATCGATCACAAAAAATCCAACCATGAAGATAATATTCAAACATTATCATCACTTTAAAAATAATTAGGTGTTTGAGGTAATATCATCTTCATTATTTTTTTGATTTTCCAAAAAATCATTTTCTATTATTGTAGAATTTAAATGACTACAATTTTTACCATAAGGAGGTGATTCTATAAATACAATCACATCACATCACAAAACAATCCATACATACTAACTAATGAAAACATCCACAAGATATATGACACAACCACATCACTTGACCACATACCATCCTCAAGAAACAAACATTTTCACATAACCAGCCACTCCATCTCATCCTCCATACTTCCCAGAACAAAGATCACCATTATGATCACACATAATAGCCCTGAAAACACAATTAAAGTAACTATCTCTCCCTTTTAATTATATTATCCACTTTGGGTGATGCTAACTCACCCCCATGGTTTTAATCATGCTAAAGTATAATGCATATCAATTAAAGAATAGGTTTTCCCCACTTCATATACTTAATTTTCTTAAATCATATATCACAAAAGGAAACACAACCAGAACAGCCACACATAACATCAATAAATTATAGATTCCATAATTATTTAGGTTCTTACAATACTTAACCTCATTATTTAGCATGATTATTCACTCAAAATTTCAAATAATCAATGGGGATCTAGTTCATTATCCATATATAAGTGATTATAATTTTAATACGTGGTGAGATAAAAAAATAAATCACATAAAGGTGCCCATAATATATAATAATCATAGAATAATATTGGTTTCTAATAACTATTAATTTTAGTAAGTAATATCAATAATTTAATTCAACATCCATTAAACAATGAAACCATAAAAAACACTCAACATTTCTATGTCAGTCCCAAGTAATCATCATGCCTTTTAATTAAATGTCACTAACACACATCCAATTAATGGAATAAACATTACATTTTTTATCTCATGCATAATGCATGAAAAGATCAAATAGGAAATTTGAGCTTCATTATGTCAATGAGGAAACATAATTCCATTATTATTTTAAAAACTTGTACATTTTTTGTTTTTGTGATCAATTGAAATTCCCCATTATATACACAACATGCTTTCAGAATAATTAAAATAAATTTTATTTTTCACCACAAAATTAAAACTGCACATGTTGTATTACTATACATCATGATTTTATCATTATTGATCTCAAAATTCTTTCGTTTATTTCAATTTTTTTGGAAAAACTAATTATATAAAGAAATAAGAATATCATGACTCTAATTTTATGTTTAAATACGATATATTAGACATGTTACATGCTCTAGTCCAACATACTAGAAATTCTATAGTAAACATACAAATATTTTAAACTTTATACATGATTCCCATAACAAATACTCATGAATTAGCATGTGAGGTAATTTTATTTTAACACTAAAAATTTCATCAATCTTAAACATGATAATTTTAATATTTTAATTAGTTTTAAGTCTCAGTAGGATACCAAAAATAATGATTATCATTTTCAAAAATTTATGAACGAATTTATTATGAATTTCCAACCTAACACAAGCATATAACACATGGCTATATCAAATCTACAAACCTATAATGGTTCCAAAAAATAAGGGTATAGTTATTCTTTTCAAGGATTATAAATTACAAAAAAATCATCAATAAAGATGGTAATTTTCATAAATTTCAAAACATAACTTTACAAAACCAAGTTTTACAATAATTCCATAAAATATGATCATGATAAATTATAAATAGAATGAAATACATGAAATGTTAACTCACCAGGGAACTCGAATACATATAATCATGGTTTAAAAATAATTCATTTTTTCATGCAAGTATGAATTCCACTCGAGAAACTATGATTCATAAGTGTTTTAATAAAGAAACATTTATTCAAAAAAATACACTAATAATACTTAACAAAAAATTTCAGACATTTGGAAATAAATATGGCTTGTTTTATATTTTAATAAAGGGACATGAATTCAATTCATTAAGAATAAAACTATAATAGGGAAGGTAATGACACATTCAAGCCTCAAAAAATGTTTTCACTCAAATATATTGATCTAGTTAACCATCATTTTACTCTTTATTGTGACGTAGTATGATTAATTCATCAAAAAATAACAGTTCATCATCAACTATATAATGGTAAAATTCAGATAAACACACATAAAATTTCTTGATTTATTTAAATAATTTACATATATTCCTAAAACCATCTTCTTCAATCACAAAAGAAATCAATCATAATGCATGTACCTCAGTTAGTTCCATACCCGGTAAATTGGTCCACCTTACTTGGTTTTTTAATAACCTCATATTCCATGAAATATATTGTGGGGAGATAAAATCACATGTCCAAATTGGTCTCCCTGTCCTATGTCAGACACCAAGATTGACTAGAACTATTTCCCTACCAACCCATACAATTATCATAGTGCCTAACTCCAAACTCAATCCCATCTCTCACCATTATCTCTTTGATACCATTATTTCATGATCCCCTCCCTCAAAATGTACTCCCTCTTGGTCTGCTGAAAAATAAAAGGAGATAATTAACCTGGTGTACCACCACTAGTAGGCCATGGGTTTGAAACTAGCACAAAGGGTATAAATATATTACAAATGGTAGGAATTACCCTATATGGTATAAATAGGATTGGGATATGGGATACCAACGATCAATAAACTCTATGTAATAATATAAAAGGAAACCAAAACCATTTCATAAAGAATGTATAAATAAAACATATACAGGTAAAAGTCTCCAAAATAAATCCCCCATAATAAATTTTGTTGGAGAGACACAACAACACCACCAAAGGTCCAAGATAATAATGTCCAACGTAGTCCACCAAGCCCAATTAGAAACCTGAAAATCAGTTTATATATGTTGGGAGGGCATATATATATACTCAATAGGGAAAACCAAGGTCTTTCATGCACATGTGAAACGAGCATACTAATGCACCCCATGAGAAAACAGTAGAACTAATAACACCTAATCAAGTAAACTATCCAACCCAAACCTCACCAAGAAATTATAACCCCATAATGTAAGAAAAGTATAATAACATAATGTGAAGTATATTTATAAAGGATACCCACACAACTTCCACACTGATTAACTTCTCTTACACCCCAAAGATGTGTGTTTCGACACTCCCACCTATTTTGTATAACATCTCATCACATCAGATCATCTCACATCTCATCCTAGACACAGACACCTGGGTCATCACATCACATCACATACATAACCAAAAAGTAGGGTATCATGAATATGAATGAAATCAAACCCATTACCTCCTTCTATGATGCACGACTCCCACCATAATACTTCTCATCATATCACTCGAATAAACCAATGTTATCACATCAAACATCTCTTGAAGACACATGGGCCTCCACAACATATCAATTCTTGATAGAGCACTTCCGAACTCAGTCCACCACAACCCATTCATGTCATCATCTCCTAGAAAAGGGAGTGTGGAGGAGAAGGTGGCCAACCATCCATCCTTATTACCAATATATTGCGAAAACACCATAAAAATGTTTGTTGTCGACACTAGGTGCTCAGAATGGTTGGGCACATATATAAAATCTTAAGTAAATACAATATATATACATATAATATCATAGAAAACATGAGGAACCCAAGATTTTAGAACAATAACATTATCCCAACTCATGGAATTTCCACATCACCTCACAACTTCCACCACTTTTCTACCAATACTAAATGCATAACACCACCTCACAAAACTCAAACCAAATTTCATCTTCCTTATCAATTAAATCAATTTTCTATATTTAACATTACTAGTCAGTTTTTAATTAAACTAGTACTCTCCCATTATATTTCACGGTGTCATCGATTAATGGTTTCTCTTTTAATAAGAGATTAATATTTATAATAGTTGAGAAGAAACTGTAATGTTAGCTAAAATTTAATTAGAAAATAATGGTACATGATAGTGAAATATAAGTGCATAGAATATGAATACACCATTCAAATATTTGACAAAGAAAAATTATTGAGTAAAATTATAAGAATTTTTATATTTTGAGGAAGAAGATTTGATTTCACTGACAATTTCATTCATATTAACTAAAATGCTAGCACTAATTTAAAACGTGAAAGAGAAATCAAAGATAATAAAGTGGTTTAAATAATAAAAATGAGAAATGTGAAAATAAATGAATTAATAATAAATTGATTGAGTGTGATGTTTGAAAAAAACTGAGTGAAATTATTCATGATGTATATGAAACAATATGGAAAAAGGGACGTAGAGATCACAATATATTAATGTAGGATGTTATAAAATGCATGCCTATAAGATACAGACTATTGGAGGCAAATAGTTTGATAATAATATAAAAATATGAAATTATTTATTTATATAAAGATTCAATGTCAAATATCATAAACATAGAAGAAAATATTTAGTATAATTAATAAGAAATAAAAATTTATATTAGGAATTCAGGATGTAAAAATAAATTACATGAACGACAAAAAGATTCAAATGGATAATTTAAATTATGATCATTATAATATTTAATGTTGGATTGAATGTCATGTAACTAAAAATAATGAAATCAAAGGGTTAGACAAGAAGGTTGGGTGATGTCAAGTGAGGAAGAAGTAAATAGAGTTCAAGGGCCTAAGATCGCAATGAAATGGTTAGTGTATAGGTGAACATTGAGGAAAAAATACATAGAAAAAGTAGTAATTTCAGTATTTATACAACTATATCAATCATTGAGTATAACTTTATGTAATAGGATGTAACCCAAAAATCCTTTCATGTTGTACAAATATTCATTTTCAAAATCTTTTAACATAATTTTCTACATAGAAAAAAAATGTTTAAATACAATAATAATGTAATGAATTTTCAGAATAAGAAAATCAATGTTAAAGTAAAATAATTTGAAAAAAATAAAAAAGATATAATTTTGTATCATATCTCTAAACCATGTTTTACTCAAAATACTTTTTATGTATTCTATAATTAAATTCACTTTGATGTGATGTGGGAACTATTACAGGAGAACCAACATGAAAACAGAGCATTAACCATAACATCACATTTGAAAAATTAGGAACAATTTTCAAATGCAGAATACATTTTTATATATCAGACTTACACAATCGGACCACTTTCATCCACTATTGTGATTGAAAAAAAACACTACTATGAAAAAAGATACAATCAAAATTCTCTTGAAAATTTAATAAATCAAAACATTCAACTATTTGAATAATACCCTATTGTCAATCAACCTCATTTGAAACAAAACCTACAAAATATTAAAGCTAACCAAAACAGTGCTATTTGTTGGATCACTAAAACACCAAGACAACATCTGTAATACACAATTATAGCACTGAGTATAAAAGAAGTCCAGGAAAAACCAATATAACCAAAAAAACCCATCCATGCAAGAAATATCCACACATTCAATATAGTGAACACATGAAATGGACCCACCTGAAATAGGAAGGTAACTATAAAATACCCAACATTTCTTTCTATATTATAAACAATCTACCATTAATAAATCAAAAAACAAAACAAAGACAGTGATGACCTATGAAATCTATGTAAAATGTTAAGAGAGTGGGAGGAAAATGGAATATTAAATGAAGTGATTGGGCTTCTCAACAAATGGAAATAGAGAGAAACCTGATGATGCTACGTGTAGTTAAGAAGAATAAAATATTTCAAGTTGAAGTATTTCATACTAAACGATAATTCGAAGGAATTCATAATATATCTAGGTCTCTTCCTACTCTTCAAATTAGAATCATACATCATTCAACATTGTAGATTATGTAAAAAAAATCCCTCAGGTGGAATTAGGAAGAATGGAAAGGAATGGGAAAAATAATATCAAAAGGAAATGACTAATCAACTAATATTTGTTATTATACCAAATATGGATTTAGAAATAGAGATGTTAAATCTCATCTCCACACCCTTGATTCATAAAAGGTACTCGATACATAAAATGAGAGGTCTAGTGTCATGTACTGCGTAGGGAATTTTTACACCATATTCTAAAAGCACAAGAACAAAATAGATTTGGAAGGGACCATCTATAGTTTTAATATACAAAATAGATGCAATATATATGAAAATATAATCAAAACTGAAAGAGTGATTACCAAAAAATATAAGGGTTGTACATTTTATTTTTTAAGCACAACATTAATGCACAATTTTTCTATGTGGATAATAATCGTGCAACACTTCGCCTTGATAATTCTCTTCAAAAATCACTTTCCATCTCTATAATGATATAGACGAGTTAAATTTATCATTTAACATTTTGGGATGACAGGGAAAAATGAGATTTAAAATATGAATGCATCAATCTAGAAAAAAAATAGAACCCATAAATGGATCTAAGAGAATGAAAGTAACCCAAACTCAAATGTAGAGGAATGGTAGTGAATAGTGGTTTTCAGTCAAAATGAGAAAATGATATCTGAGACATACCATTATCCTTCAATGGATAACTATACCATGTGGATCTTCTCTATTTAATAGATTAATATTGATGGAAGAACAACAACATCAATAAGAAAATCAAAATTAGAATGAAGAAAATCATAGTCAATCAAAACATACCATAGAAGAAGAAATCATAGGGTGACTTGAGTAGATTGAAACAACACTGGGTGGAGTCATTAAATCTGCGTGAAATGTGAGAAACCCCTAGCGAAGAGATGAAAAGTGTATATGAGCTTTTATTTATATATTCATATCTCAGAGATTTAAAATAGCACATATCTATTATTTATATTGTTACATACACTTGTTTTAATATATAATGTAAAATAGCACATCACACAAATATCTAAGCTGATACAATAGATCATGTAGTTTGTTTTTGTTAAACAACACATCTATGATAAGCATAATATTATATGCATGTGATGTAAATGTCAATAAATATAAATAAATGCACCTGTTGTAATGTAAAATTGCACATACTTATTATTTTTGTGATGTGCTATTTGGGTGATGTGCTATTTTAAAAACAAATTATTGGAAAAAAATATTTAAAATAGTACATTCTAAACAATCACAACAAATATGTATGAGTGTACTATTCAATGTGTATAGCATATTACACATTTTGAACATCACATCATAATGTGATTTGATGTTTTACATAATAAGTTAAAGGTCTGATGTAAAACTTCACATCCCAAACAGTACGCACACTTACATCTCTAAACAATAATACTCTATAAGAATGTGATGGTATTTTTTACAAATTTTTTAAAAGTATTGTTATTTCATATTTTTACGATTTGTGAATAGAAGAACAATGTAAAACAATACAACAGTACTCTATTAAAATGTATCGTTGTATTTATTATTGTTTCACTTTTGTAAGAGTATTTTTCACAACAATAATTATGTAAAAGTACTGTTTGAATAGAAACAATTGCATTTGAATGTGGAAATAACA
This sequence comes from Viscum album, assembly GCA_963277665.1. Lineage (NCBI taxonomy): Eukaryota > Viridiplantae > Streptophyta > Magnoliopsida > Santalales > Viscaceae > Viscum > Viscum album. The sequence goes on from OY728148.1 coordinate 1,708,742,007, forward strand.
ATACTCTATAACAATGTGAACAACAATAATCTGACAATTGTTTTTCTAACAACACAACAATACTTTAATTGAAACATAGACATCACTTAATATTTTAATACTGGTTATGAGGCAAGAAGCAGTGATAAAAAAATACCTTAATACATTTTATACTACAAGTTATAAAATGGAAAATGTAAAAAAAATGGAATGTATAAATTTTTATGGATTCATAAAATGAAAAATCATTCACTAAGATTTCCATAGTAAAATATAATAAGATACATAACTGTATGAACTTCTTCAACTGGTTATTGGGGGTAAGAATAAGGAAAATAAAAAATAATTAGTGCATTCATTAATACGCATTCCTGGAGAATCCACCAAGGCTTCTTATGATTTACTGTTTTCACTATATAGACCTATTTGCACAGTCTATACCATTCTATACCTGTTCGCACTGTCAATAACATCCATATTTTTTTGCACTGTCTATTATTATAGTACCTAAAATGTAGATTTAGTGATTACAGTAACATGCACGTACATAGAAAATGTTAACCTGATAAAACGAATAGTTGAATGAATATTATAATTGAAAAAACATGCACCTTAAAGATATCAAACCAGTATGTCTGCTTCACTGGATAGAGAACTCGAATGCTAGAAAATATTGAGTTGTGGAAAACCATATCTCGTAACCTCAAAAACCTGGTTGCTAAATATATATTTGGTCCACACCCAATAGACTATTTGTACAAAATAATATCTTCCTACATAACCCCATAAGTCTCTTTCAGGCATCTATAGGTAGCCTCAATATCTGCATAAGTGTTTTGTTCACTCATCAAGGAAAACAAATTCCAATCTTGTAATTTAGTAAACCCCTTATTGGGAGGAGAGGTAGAAAAATGTACGGATTCATAAAATAAAAAATCATTCACTAAGATTTCCATATTAAAATATGATAAGATACATACCTGTATGCACTTCATTAGCTGGTTCTAAGGGGTAAGAATAAGGAAAATAAAAAATAATTAGTGCATTCATGAATATTCATTCCTGGAAAATCCACCAAGGTTTCTTATGATTTATTGTTTGTACTATATATACCTGTTTTCATAGCCTATACCTTTTTATAAGTGTTTGCACTGTCAACAAGATCCATATCTTTTTGAACTATCTATTATTATAGTACCTAAAATGTAGATGTAGTGATTATGGTAACATACAAGTAGATAGAAAAATGTTAACCTGATATAAAAATAACTAAATATTAATGCAAGAAGATGATAGTATAATGGAAGGATGTAATCATTTGATTGAAAAATATAATGGAAGTCAAAAAAATGTTATGAAAATAGAAAAAATAAAAATTTAATATAAAAGATAAATTAAATATGTCTCTAATACAAATGTTATTATTAGTATATATAACAAACAATGATAATAATAATAAGAATAGGTAGGCATACCACCACTAACAAAATGAGGTTGAATAAATAATTGTGAACCCTGAAAAAACGAATAGGTGAATGAATATTATAATGGAAAAAACATGCACCTTATAGATATCAAACCAGTATGTCTACTTCACTGGAGAGAGAACTTCAACGCTGGAGAATATTGAAAACATATGTAAATCATCACTGTACAAAATAAACCATACATACTTTTCTACTGCTAATAATAGAATTTAAGTAAAAATGTTATTTCATGAAAATAACAAACACCACATATTTTTTCAACATGTTTTTCATAAAGGATGAGTCATTTAAGTAGTTTCCATTCAGATATATAAAAACCCTTACATTTATAAAGAACACTATTCAAGATTAGTAGATAATCTCTTCTAATAAGAAATTTGATAAAGTTAGATGAAGGATAAACAATCTATAAGCACTAATTAATATGAGTAGCATCATAGCACAAAAAATTATGTTAAGGTTACCTATATATATTATACAGAGTAGCACATGCAACTTATTTTGAGACATTCTTCTTAAGACAATCATGAACTTGAATGAAACAGCATAAGTATTAATGTCACCGAGAAATTTTGAGATGAACATGAAAGAGTTATTATATAGCATAAGTATATACAGAATAAGTATATTCAACATAAGAATACCTGAATATGAAAAACAACCCTGTCCTCTATGCTTGGGCTATCACCAATGTGTTCCAATTGTACCATTATAGTAAGAAATTGGTTGAACTCATCCTTTCTTAATGCAGTGAAAGCCTGTGAAATTGATCCATCACCAATGCATTTAATCTTTGCCTCACCAATATGAGATTGGTTTGGAATCATCCTTGTTTAACACATCATAATAATACCTAAATATGCAGAATAAGAATATAGTATAAGAATATATACCACATAAGTATACAACATAAGAATACATGAATATGCAGAATAAGTATTAATTTCACTAAGAAATGCACATGAATGAAATATCCAACTGAAAAAAGAAAATTCAAATAGACATGAAGCAAACAAAATAAGTATATAAAGCATAGTATTTAAATGGACATGAATGAAAAGAAAATTCAGAGTGGCAGGCGTGATCACATAAAGCAGCTCCGTGGATGCATCATGGCCTCTTACAATCCCCAGACCTGCACACTGAGGTAATTCAGAATCATGAGCTGATTTTCAAGCCAACAATAGTTGCATCCCTGCTATATAAAATTTCATACCTAGGGGTCTGGAAGTGGATATGTCTAATAATAATTCAATATATGGAGATATAATAAGAGGGTGTGATTACAATTCATGTGTATCTGGATACATGCAGACATGGAATGATGTGATGAAAGAGAAAGCAAGACAGATAAATGAAAAATGAAAAAAAAATACAAAAAAATACTCATTTACCACTATTCAATCCATTTACTCATAATGATTTTTATTTAACAAAAATATACTCTTAGGAATAAAATGAATACCATTAAATTTAATTACTTCTGGAAAATATATGTGTAGATGGTTGAGAAAGGAAATATACTTGCGACACATAGATTGCAATCTCAATGCAATGACTAAGATCACAAGAATGTAATGGCTCTAGGAGGCTAAATAATGTGAAACGTGGTTATTTATTCAACTTATAATGAAAGGATAACATTAAAAGGATAGGAGACCTAAGCTTGAATTCACTTCTAAGAAGATATCCATCACACTTGCTGATGTGCTCGTGAAGAGGTTTTTGGGCGATATCCACCACTGTCAATGGTGAAGTAACAATACCAATGTTTCAAGAGGTAGAGCATGGATGATACCAAAGTAACCATGATTCATATGAGAAGGAAATGCAAGTTGAGAAAGGTAGGTTAGGGATTGTTTTGAAATTGAGTGGTGGTAGAAGGATGAGGAGTACCTTTTCGAAGATGAAGTATAAATCTGAGGCGTGGGAACCCAAGAAGATTACCGGAGTTTAAAGCAGGTAGTCGAGGACTTAATTATACCAGAACTGTCAATCGACTGGAGATGAAGTGTGAGTGGGATGATATTCAGGGTAAAACTTTATGAGGAAGTGAGAAGGCAGGAAATTAGTTGATTGAAATGAAGGTAGATGATGATTAGTTACAGCACGAACCCTAGATCAACAGCTCGAGCAGAAGGAGAAAGCTATGGGAAGTTGTAGGAGCTGAAATCAGAGGAGCAGAAGTCAAAGGTTCCATATTCGGAGGATCCGATGTGGGAGGAGTTGAAGTCTTTGGAGCTTAAGGCGGATCATGTGCAGGTGAAGTTACAGAAGTAGAAGATATTCGTGGAGGGGAGGGGAATGGAGCGGGAGAGCGGAATCGGGGAGGGGTGTAGGAACCCTAGAGCTGGAGAGGTGAATCGAGGAGGGGAATTAGGGAGAGGAGGGAATTGAAATGGAAAATCATGATCGGGGTTGGGATCGTGGTAGCTAATTTCCAGTTTGGAGGATTGGATGAAGGAAAATTTGTGACGTGGAAGCCTGGTTATGAGACACGACAACAGAAAAAATCCAAGTTTAGAAGATATATAGATATCACATTTATTTCATATTTTCAACCCACATATTCTATATTTTCCATACCATTAATTCATGTGTAAAAATTTAACATTTAATCCACACATCCTACTTAAATAAAGGTGTTCATTATTCTTTTTGAACCATATTATCACCACCCAGTACCATTTCAATTTCAATATTATAATTTATTCAATTCCAGCACTACATAAGAAACTAAAATAACACAACACATCACAAAAATAGGTATCCCATAATCCTCAAGCTAGCAAGACCAGTATCAACCATCACATCTAGAACAACCTCCTTATTACAACGGCCAAATTGCCATCATCTTCCGTAATAAAAACCACATAGCATGACCACACAACATGATACACATTCACCCAACATAGAACTTTACATATCAATTCAAATATCATTTTTAGACTCTTTGTGGGGTTATTCAATAATTCCACTTCACTTTTAAGTGAATTCTCACAAAAGACGGCCTCAAATTTTATTAAACATATATAAGTGATTAATAATTTTTATTCAGGGTGATATCAAAAGATCATACAAACAGAGGCTCCCTAACACCACAACTACAACACAAAAAAGGCTTCCAATATCCATGTTTTTAATTTTTATAACAAGAATATATATGTTCAATATCATAATATCAAAAAACACATGTTAGTAATTTGCTTCCTCTTCAATTTCAATTAATCTGGTTAATTATCTTTATTAAAAAAATGAAAACTATCTAATCAAGGATAAATAAACATACCCTTCCTGCATGATACAACTTGGAGAGAGATAAAGGATCCCCTTTCCAAGAAGAAATAATAATTACACTATTCTCTACACCAAAAAATGGGGTTGCATACACAATATGGAACCAATTATAGTAACCACTCAAACCAATGGAAATAGGGATCCACGAATCCAAGGGAAAGGCCACAAAACCTCTAGTTTTGAGAGAAATAAAATAGGAAGTAATTAAGGAAGGATATTAATTTTAAAATTAGTAGACAAGAAATGAACAATGATTTATATCATAGATGATATTTTAATTGACCATTACGGAAGATCTCATTAAATTCCATATGGCAGATCCACATAAAAGATCCAAACTTTTATGAAATGGTGGAAATAAATATCTTAAATTGAAATAGCCTTTAATTCCCTTAAAAAATTATTTAAAACAATTTTTCATAAAAAACAAAAAATGGTCAAAAACTATTAATTCTATAAAAACTAGAACATGATATGTCTAGGAGCTACAGTCATTGGATACCATTAAGAGATACCATCTAGAATTACCCTCGAGATCTATCGCTAAAATAAGTTTTATACCACTAGAAGATAGCACACAAATCTTCTACTAGACTATGTCTACTACTTCCAAAATCTATCATCAGAAGCTACCATCAGAAGCTACCATTAGACTAATTATACTATCACTAGGAGATACTATTACAAGCTACCACCAGAATCTAACACTAGAAGCTACCGCTAGAATCTACCTCCAAAATCTAAGACAACAAGAAGTCTTTTAATTCTAAAATCTACAATACGGATCTACCATCAGGAGAAACCATTAGTATATGCCATTAGGATATATCATCCCAAGAAGATATCTGAATGTACCACTAGACTATGTCTAAAATTTCTAGGATCAACTATTAGGAGATGTTGTTAAGTGCTACCTTCAGAAGAAACCATTAGGAGCTACCACCAAAGCCTACCACCAACCTATGTCTTATATATCTGGGATCTACCATCATGAGATACAACTAAGAGATTATTTCAGGATCTACTATCAGAATCATCTATTATGAACTACCATCAGGCACCTCCATCAGCCTCTAAAACACCCAATTTTTCTTACTAAACACATCCAAAATCACTATAAACTCCCCAGTGCACCTCTACCATAATATTGTTTTATAAATTAATGGTTCGTAAGTTCTAGGCCATTATAGTAAGAATACCTTACTAATTCCCATAGTGGATATTGCATCAATACTATATTTCCAAAAATATATCATGAGATAAAAATCCTTAACCAATGGATTGGATAGTAATATATTACTCAACACATAAATCATCCAAACATATGTTTTCCTATTGAATCAATCATTTCTCACATTTTTTTTAACACATTTAAAAACAATTTGTAACATTACCATATAGTATCACCAAAATTGACCTTAAAAATGTAAAAATTTAATAAAAAAAATTAAATTACCTTAAAAGTGGATTTTATAAGAACATTTAAATACTTATTCATAAAAAATAATATCTAATGAAATAAATCCTAAAGAGATGAATAGAAAATATAAGAAAAATTTTAAAAGTGTTTTTAGAATGTGCTTTTATCTTTAATGTAAAAGAACAAGTTATGGACACTTAGAAAATTATTTTACAAAAAGGTGAAGTAAAAAAAAATTGAATTCATTTAGTTTTTAAAAAAATACTCAATAGTGGATCCTTAATATGCAAATAAATATTTCAAAAATGGTGAAGTAAAAATATCTTGAAAATTTTTCTTTTTTAAAAAATAATCTTCAATAATGAATCCATAAAAATGACACAAAAGATTCAAAATGGTGAAGTTAAAACATTTTTAAAAACATTTAAACTAAAAAATAATGTTCAATAATATATCCTTGATAAGACATTAATGAAATTAAAAAGGAAATTGGGGTGGAGGATAAAATATTTAATTTTTAATGGATGGAGAATCTTCTGAATATTTATAATTACCTTTTTTGAAAACCCACATCATAAAAAAAACCAAAATTTAATTTTGAAAACAAGGGTAGCTGATTATGAATTTACAAAGAGTAAACACATATTTGTAAAGGAATTTGTTTTTTGGAATAATGATCGTGGAAATGGTGTAAAATATTACTTCAAATGAGATTATATTTTTTCCTCAAAAACATTTTACTTTTATGAGAAAGAAATTAGTCGAGAAAGAATATTTGAGTTGAAAAATAATTCTACCCAAATAAAAAAGAGGCATTGACTTATGAAATATGAAACTATATAATTTATTAGACTAATAATAATGGTGATTAATGAATAACATTTAACTCAAATAAATGAAATTTTAGTTAGCCAAATTTCTTATAGATATGATAATTCTTAATGAAAAAGACATTTAGAAAGGGATTTTATGTGTTAAAAATGTAAATTACAAGAAAAAAAAGTTAAATTACCACATATTACAATCAAATATCATAAATTATCCAACTTATACTAAATAATCTCAAGAATAACGATCATCACTCAATAAATGAGATTTGAGTTAATAAAAAACCTTACATCATCATTATATTTAAAATTAGAAACCCATAAAATTTAGAACATGATATGGATTTTTATATCATATATATTTCATGAAAAATTATAATAAAATAAATCCATGTCCAATATGTAAACCAAAAAAGTAAAAAAGTACTGAATATGCACTGTATCTTTCTGAAGTAAAATTGAGATGCAAAAACCCTGACAACCTTGGTATCCATTAAATATGAATATGATTAACTAGATCACATTATATATCTCTAAAACCCCCCATTAATTACAAGAATATTGAAATATACACCCATTAGTAATTAATCACTCCATATTAAATATAATATGGTTCAGGATATGAAATATGTGTTAATAAATAAATTTTTTGAGAAAGAACCCCTTTCCTCTAAAAAAGTTCTTGCGTTTCTTGTATAAAAACCTATATTAATAACCTATTTAAATATATTTTACATAAATATTACCATTTATAAACATAATTTATAATTATTCCCTACACTTATATTAGTTAGCTAATATCTATTTTCAATGCTGGGTGCGAGTGATCTTGTTCATTTCAAACTATTTTTTAATAGCGGTGTTGTTCATCATTATTATACAAAAATTCATCATTATAATATGATAAAAAGTAATATAATTAATTATTTATAATTTTTTATTATGTTATAATTTCATTATATTTTATTTTTGGTTATGTCCCTTAAATATTAAATTGAAGATTTGCATGTTTCTATAGTTTTTAAAGAACATACATTGGTATATTAATTAATGAGCTTAATATTAATGTTACCATTCATGAACCAAAATAAAATTAAAATTTACTCATTTATGTAATATATTATCTATAATTAATTTCTCATATTCACATGTGATATTATTTTATAGCATTGTTCAAGTAGGTGTTCAGACCGACCCAAACATGAACATGTTGTAATTAATGGATGATTTGGATGGAATTTAGTTGTAATGTCCTTATTCAATAGGAATAATGATATTATTTTAGTAATTATTAAAGAGATAAATTATAATTTGACTTATGTAGAATAATATGTAATTCATATTATGTTATTCAATGATATGAATAAATGTTGTCATTATAGTACGTTTATTTTTAACAATTGAATATAAAGTGATCGTTTAGTGATCATATTATTTATATGATGAAAACAATGGATTAAAATCATCCTAATAATTTAATTAAAATAATATTTATACATTAAATTCTCCATTAATACTATCTATATAGCGTCTTGAAGGAAAATAATACATGATGCTTCATGGAGACGGTAATTCGCATGTACGAATGAATCTCACTTTTGTTTTTCTTAAGGGAAAATGATAAGGGTGGATAATAGTTATTCCCCTAATATAAAAATATTTAGTATACTATAAATACTGAATTAATCATAAAATATTGTGAAAATATATATATATAATGGAATGATATAAAATAAACAACATTAGGGCAACATTAATACATATGTTGAGAACTCGAGATTTCCCTTAGAAATTACCTTGTAAATGGAGTCCTTAGGCTAACTAATTGAGAAAATTGGATTAATAAATGAAAGATTATTTTTTTATATTAAAATATATGTGTTTATGTATGATATTAAATGTGGTTTTTGTAAAATTAAGTGTTGTATGTGATCAACCTTTATAATCAAATAAAAATGAAATTTTTTGTAAATACTCCCCAGTTTTCGATAAAGGAATAACATTATTCACAAGTAAAATGAAAAATATGTGGAACAAAATAGAATGTGTTAAAATTTAAGTTCTATAGTCTGCTAAATATTTATTTTTTGAGATAGCTTGAATGATTTTAGGTTTTTATTATTTGGTTTTTTACTATCTCCATAATTAACTTTTACTACGGTAAATGATTTTTAACCTTTGTAATTAACATTAATGAAAAAAATTAATTTTGTAAATTTAAACTAATTTAAAAATTATAATTACATAGGTAAAAATAATTTTATCAATTGAAATTTTTATTTGTGATAAAATATAATTTTCGAATTAAAACACAAATGGTGTAAACTAGTTTTTAAGAAAATTGTGTTTTGAGCTAAAAATTAATTTATTGGATAAAATTATCGATGTTATTTATTTTCATGACCTGAATTGGTTTTAAAAAAAATAAATTATATTTTTCTTATAAATCAATCCAAAACTTAATTTTACGAAAATAATATTTAATTGAAATAAAATATTAAATGATATTTTTTATTGAAAAATATTACTTAAGTTCTTGAAATTTTATTCATAGATTTTATAAATTTATCATAGTACTTTTAGATGAATAATACTACTCAATAAATAAATTAGTTAAAATTAAAAAAATTAATATGTTTTTAATTTATACATTCTTCTTAATATAGTCATAAATGCTAAAAATTTAATAAAAATTGGGTTTTTTTTAATCACCTAAAAAATTCATTATTCTAGAAAGATGAAAAAAACTCCAAGATTCCTTTAACATGACTGATGGGAAATTTTATTTTATTTAAAATAATTATATTATAAAATTTATAAATTTATCTTTTAAATGAAAATTTAATATACAAAAAACCACTTTTATTGAAAATTACCCTTTTAAAAATTCATGTGTTCTTAATCCAATTTTGTATGAAATTATATTTAATTATAATATTATTTTTTACAATGGGTTTTATTGTTCTTAAATTTTATTAATAATATTCATCTAATATATTCAAGTTCATGAAGAGGGTATGGCGTTGTGGGTTCTAGATCTCCTATGTAAATGCGACAATGATAGTGTCTAGGGCTCGATTATTTTATTGTGATTCTATATCACCAATGTCCAAAATAATATATAGAGAGATATATAAAGTTTCTCCTTCAGTTCCTATTGTCTCTCAATGTGGTATTGATGGTGCCTCAACCGTATGTGAAAAATTGGTTTAAATACCACATCTAAGGTATATTTCTATCTGGCATCCTCTAGAGTCTTTTTAAGGGTTACTTAACTAGTAGTATCTTAATTAAAAGATCCTTGGCCCATGTTGAATCTAACATTGAGACCTTATTAGACAAGTTTTTATGGGTAATAATTCATTAATATCTCATATGTTTTCTCTAAAGGTGAAAATCCATGACTGGTTGAAGATCTAGTTCAGATGATTTATTTTATTTGGGGGTTTTTAGATTGGAAGTGTATTTAATTAGGTAGAGGTTTATTCCAATGATTGGTTCATTCACATGAATCCTGAATCCATGAATAGTCCTCTAGTTTTCATATTTTGAATCTATGAATGATCCATATCCATGAATGAATGATGGAATTCAATGTATCATGGGTCAAAAATTCATTTTCAAAAGAATAGATTAGGTTGCACAACCTCAAATATATTTTAAGGCATCTAAAAATCCTACATGACATTGTTAATACCATTGGCATCCTGATTTTCCTAGACAATGAGACATAACAAATCACATTTGGATATTTTGTAAGATTTCTTATTGAAATTGGTTTTAGTTCAAATCTCATTTACAATGTGAATCTTTCTACTCACACTAATTATAAACAAATAAATGTTGAGTATGATAAATATCCTAAAATCTATCATGATTTTAAATCTATTGGCCATTAGGATTAGAAATATAGGAGGAATTTCTATGATTTATGTGGTTTCAAGGGTAATATATCTAAGAACTATGATGATAATGGTAAAATTAATTAATATTCGTTTTAGGGGAATACATCCTTACCCAAGGAGCCTAGGTTTTGGGTGGTTGAATATTTAGACAAGCTTGCTAAGTCCCAAGGGGCTTCCTCACGCAAGGATTAATCACTCGAGGGGAATCGAGAGCAGACAAGGACATCCTTGACTACTACTTTCACATTATCGCCACTTTAACATGGTTTTGAGAAGGATGATAATGATAATGGGTCTCAACTAGCCACTCCATGAACTAATGGTGATATCTTCAATGTTTTTGTGCTCAAGAATGCCACTCTTAGAGGGTTTTTTAGCCTTGTTAGATCTGATTGTTTGGGGATTTTCCTAGATAATACTTAGGTTAACAAAGATAATTCAATCATTGATCTTTTTTATAGTCCAGAAAATTAATATTTTTGAAAAAGGGTAGGTTTTCATTAGACATAATGGCTTTATCGGAAGATATTGCAGCTAATGATAAAGTAGAGATGCAATATAATCATGAGGTTTTTGTCCAAGACAATGTGGATTATAACCTCTGGAAAGATTTAATAATTTTTTTCAATAGGAAGTGGAAGGACAAGGTAGTGGATGATGAGTTATTTCAATTGTTCTTTCATAAAAAAAATCAAGGATCCTTCACTTTTGTATGAACAAGCCTAAACTATAAAGCATGAGGTCTATGAAGAGGATTGGGTTCTCAATTCTTCTAGTAAATATGTTCTGGTGGAGATGTCTAAAAAATAATTTATGGAACCCCCTCTATGTGAGAGACTAGCCACAGGTTTTGGGGAATATTATACTTTAAAAATAGAAGAGGAATGTGAGGAGGTTTCCATTATTCCACATGACTCAAGTACTAATAAAAATAAATTTAACTTTCTTGAAATTTTTGATAGATCCAAGAGTAGGGTTTTCTGTATTGAGTTTGGAAATGCCTATTTATGTCTTCTTATTGATGGAAAAACCACATATATTGACATTTTAAACACTAAGACTCATGTTGAAGAAGATGATTCCTCATGTATGGATGATTTAGTTGGTGATTGGAAAGCTCTAAAGAAACGGTAGAGGGGAAGACATCAAATAATTCATGGTGGCCCTAGAGGATGGGGTAGAAGAAAAAAAAATTGATTGTAGTAGGTTAGTGTGTCTTTGGTTGAATTTTTCCATTATTTAACCTTGATATCTCTTATCTCTATTTCACATGTACTCTACTTTTTATTAATAAATTATATAAGGCTATCGGTTTTATCCCATGGATCATGTCATTCCTTGTATTTCATGGATCAATGTAATTATTTTTTATGTGTGAAACAAGTTATAGAACATATTATTAATTTAATAGAAAAATATATTCCAATATTTTGTTGTGTTACGGTCATAGTGGTTCCTTCACAGCACAATTCCATTGACTATATGAATTTTTATACATGTATATTGTTGTAATTGGTGTCTTAGAAACAACTAGATTTTTAATTTTTATTACTATAATATTAATAAATATCATATCATGTGATAATTTTTCTTTTGTATAATATTAATGTAATAATTTCCATAGTTTATTCATCACATTAAAAGGTAATTGAAGTTCCACACTATAATGAGAATCTATCGATGCTATGAAAATATTCTTAATCATATTCACTATGGTCTAGAGAAAATATCTCTTACATGACACATATGATGTTTTACTATTGAGTTTTTGGGGATCATAAGACATTAAGACTTATTCTCAAAAAATTCATGATTGGTGATCTCTAATAAAGGGATATGACGAGTACATACCTTCTTAAATAAATTCATCAATATTAGGTGACATTGGAAATTCTGATATGTTAGTGTTTCTATTGGTCCTTATATTTGAGATTATTATTAATGTATATCATGAACCACATACTTTGATGTACGAAAAACCCCATGACAATATATTATCATGTTGGAGTAGCATATATTATGTTTTTCAAAATTATTATGAAATTAATTGAATAAGTCAATAAAGGATATGTACCTTACATATTAATAGTGGGATATCTCTCCAGCTCTTTGATAATGACGGGATTGTGTAATTGAAACCATGGTCCTGGTAATTCATATAAGAGTTCAATTCAGAAATTTAAAGAATGATCAATCAATTTTATAGGTAGATGAAACAAATATGGGTCCTTCTTGTAGATATATTGGTAGTCAAAGGGATTATATTACATACCATCACTCATATGAATGTTGTTGTTTTTGTGATATTATATTATTTCTCTATGGATGTCTTAACATATTTCTAAATGTTTATTTTGGACTTTAGGTAAGTTCACTTAAAGTCACTTATAAATAGGCCTAGGGGGTCACAAACTAAGTGTATCTATAATCTCAATAAATTTTATTGAATTTAATTTTAAGAATAAGTATTATTTTTATCATATGGAATAATAATTAATCAATTAAATTTGATCACATAAATATTCAATCACAAGATATCTGAGTTTATAATTTTTTAGTTGAATTTTATATCTTATTTACTTGTACAAAAGAAATAAGTAAATTTTATTTGTTCATCGGTTTAGTGAATAGATTAATATATATATTTATTTAGTTATGTGTAAATTAAAATAAATACATATTAATGTGTTTAGTGAATATGATATTTATTTATTTTCTAAATGATTAATATTTATTTTATTAAATAATTTATAATTCAAGGTTCAATAAAATCTATGGATGATTAATAGGATGAGTGACATTCCTAATGGAAATAATATATATTTTTAATATCATTTATATAAATTTTAGTATATTTTTGAAGAAATAATATTTAAATAAGCTCATGTCATTTTTTATAATGATGACATTTTTTTTATTTGGCATAGGGTATTACTTACAGTAAATACATTGATAAAGGGATTGTGGGTAATTACCAATTATTTAAACCTATGTTCAAATTCTCAATTATATCATTTTGGAGAGAGAGTGATGTTTTTTCACGATAAAAAGATTTATAAAATTATTTCAATCCCTAGTGAGTGAAACATTCTATCATACATCTCAGGAATGAAGAGAGAAAATAAGAACTCCTTGTTACGATCAATGGTGAATGGCATGAAGCATCAGGTCCCTATACACTAGCACTAAGAATATCAAGAATTCTATCTGAATATTTACTAAGTACATGTGGATAAAAATAGAGAAATCCTCAAATATATTTTACATTATAGTGAAAACTCACCATGTATAACAACCTGATATTTTAAAAAATGGTAACCTTTAATAAATTTAATGTGTTTGATATATTTCTCCACATGCAAAACAAAACTTAAATAAAACTGTAATATATTTTGATAAAATATAAATATTTTAGTATGATCATTAAAACTATCCATAAAATTAGAAGGAATTAATATGAGTAACTACATTTTGAAATATTTATAGAAATAATATAAAGTCTACTTTTAATATTTTTGAAATTCAATTGGTATAGAAAAAAATACTAATACGATCATATTATGATTAGAAATATATTTTTATAAACCTTCTATTTTTATGCAATATGAAATTCTATTTCCAGTTTTTTTGATTATTTATGATAAAATGTATTTGATATGAATAATTGGTTAAGACTAACTTAATTAGTAATTGATAATAAATATGAATGGGAATGGTTAATATCATTAAGAAGCTATTTAGATACAAAAAAATTATATTTCATTATATCTCTTCTTTTTGTTTAAAAGTTAAACTCCAAAATTTTTGGATTTTTAATTTGAAAAAATGTATTTTTTTTATTCGTCATTGAAAAAAATATGGCTTTTTGGATTTTTCTGAAAAGGTTTATTTTTATCTGAATAGTTAAAAATGTCATTTTTGTAAATAACATGAATTTTATGAAATTATTACTATATAAGTATAAATTGTAAATTAAGGAAAGATTTTTATATGACAAAATAATAAATTTATGAGTTAATTTATAATATTAAAAATGTCTATTTTAAATTAATAACTCATATTTTACATTTTTGAAATTATGTTACATTTTCTGAAAAATATTTTTAAAACATTACACATTTAGTAATTTGAAATATATTTTTATCACTTTTATAAAATTAATATAATAAAATTTATTTTAATATTATAATCGTTATGTATAAATTATTCATTAACATTAATTTTATTTTTTATAATAAAGGATAAGTTCCCTAAGGTAAAAACTTGTTACCCTAGTAAAATATAATATTCTAAAAGTAAACAATATAAGAGTGAAAAATATAAAACATGTTTAAAATATGTGTTGTAATGGGTTATTGAGGCATTTATTGTTCTTATAATTTTTCATATCCATTATTTATAAATTTTCGATCCTCCTTTTTTATGAGAAACATTCCATTATTGGAAAAATTTAGTTATTTACAAAAATATCATTATTCTTCACTTATAAAAGGGGATCTTATCTCCTCACTTACACTCACCAAAAGACCCCACTACTTGATCCTAATATCTACCTAATTATATCTTGAAAATTTCTATTAGAAATTAATATGTTTTAGTCTATTCAAAAAACCATCACTTAAATGATTAACCCATTTTCAATTGAGATAAACCAAGAAGTAAGGTATAAATTTCTAACCATTCCTTTATTTTCTATTTAATTGTGTTCAATTATTCTTCCTAAAATTAAATTAATGTATCATAAAACAAAAGCATAATAATAATTAGTATACTAGTATGTTATTATAATTATGTTATAATCATTAACCACATTTCCTTTTTCTATAAAGAAAAAAAGAAACAGTAACTCGTATGTTGTGCACACAACCACCTCCACGATGAAACATGTTTTTTCCTTCACCACCTTATAGGGATGGTACTAATAAGTAATTTAATTTAACTTTCCAAGAATTGTATAAATTATCCATTTTTAATATATTTTTATGAAATGGGTTGTTTCAAAATTTAAACCAACTAAGATATGTTTCAATATAAAGAGTATTTTATGGAACTAAATAATTTCCCATAATCAATATAAGTTTTGGTTTTAAGTTAATTTTAAAATTATAAATAAATTATGATCTTGTATTATTTTCCAAGAAATATTATTTCTATTGAATAATATAAATTCTATTTTGATGAAAATACATTAATTTTTTTAAAAAAATATATTTAAACAAGCTGAAATATATTTTCATTAAATATTTAAAATGACATGATTCTTTATTCTAAATCTAAATTATTTTTTTATAAATATAAATAATAATACCATTTAAAATTATAATAGTTATAATTTTATTTTAACAAGTAATTTTTTTTTGTTTTTTGAAAAAACGTTTTCTATATTATTTATCTAAAAAATTTATATTAATTTGTAAGACAAATATTTAAAATTATTAGTAAAATAATATAAAATTTTTATTTAGTAAAAATATTAATTCTAGTAGTAATGTAACTTAAGTAAACATTAACATAAAAAAATAATAAGGGAATATGAAAAATGTATTTTTAATATATGGTTATTTATATTAAGTATTTTTTAGATATTTTAAAATGTACTTATAAAAAATAAAAGTCAGTCACATAAACTAGCTAGTCTAGATCAATTATACATTGTGGTGTTAAGCTCAACAATACACAGGATCCAACAGGGTCAGCTGCATTATAGCACGGGGTGTGAGTTCCTATGTTGATGAGCATATAACACCAATAAGGTGTGTATAAGGCATGCATAGGGTGATCATGGACCATAAAAGGGTGTTGTTCTACCCATGTGGTTGAGTTTATGTGGGTTTTTGGGGGCTAAACCCAGTGTCTTGGATCAAGTGGTGGAAGGAAGTGGTTATCTTTTATAAAATTTGCCAACTAAAGGAAACATTGATGTGGTATCACAAAAATGAGGGTATTATATCTCTATATAAAAACATTCACTTATAACATAGTCCATCTAATATGATATATCCCCATATTCTAATCTTATAGATAGATCATTTTCAACTTTATGATAAACCTAGCGACCCTGATGCTCTTCTTCCTCTTCCTCTAATGAAAGTTTTGTTCGAAGACCTACATGAACGGCCCAACTCAATGCCACCCTAGACCTTAATTTTTTTTCATTCTTCGTTGACATAATTATAATCCTCAAACCATACAAAACTATAAAACTCTACATGTGAGAACCTCTTAGTATGAACTATCCATCAATATATCTTTCACCATGCTTTCCTTGGTATACAACGATATCACCCTCACACAATTAAAATTTAGTTCATGAAATTCAATGTATAACCCTTTCAATACAAACAAATTAGATCCACATTGATATCTTTGATTTCAAGAAATACCATTATGTGTAGTCGTATTCTCCTTAAAGAATTCTCAATAGAACCAATTAGAAATAATTGTGTATATAAATATTTATAACTATAATAATCATAATTAAAAAGAATAGATCTTTATAAATCTATTTGGATTTATGGGTTCTTTATTTTTATCCTCCTCGAGTTTCACAAGTATCAACAATGAGTTATATATATATTCTGCATCATTATTTTACAAGAATAACCTTCATGAATATCATTTTTCAACTTTTCCTAGGAACTCATGTCATTTGATATACACGCTAATCCATATATACAAATTATTTTCATATTATCCTTGATTTAAATGAACATCATATTTGGATCCCATCTAAATTAGGCCAAGTAAGATATATATATATATATATATAATTCTTATATGAATTATAAACTTAATATAGTAGCCGCTTACTTTTAAAAAATAGGTTGTATGATTAAAATAAGAATTAATTTTTTTTGTCACATAAAAATTTTCTCATGAATTTTTATTCAGATCATGGACATATAAATAAATACCCTAAATAGAAAATGTTAATTTTCACTATAATCCTCACATTGAAAAGCTAAGATGTTTTAGAATTCTGGTGGTGATGTTGTAAAAGGAAGATTGTTTCTTCAATTATCCTCTACAATGTAAGGGGAATCCAATTTTAAAACTTGTTTTCCGTGTTTTATGGGACCCTTCAATAAGTGAAACATGTTTTTAAAATTATTATTTAATCTTCTGAATATAATTATTATAAATGAATTTTTTTCTAAAACATCTATTAATTTTTTTAAATACCGCTTTAATAAAGGAGATTTATTTTTATTTAAACCCTCTTTACTGAGGAGTATGATTTATGGATTTAATTTAAATTTTCCTTAAAAATTCAAATTTTTAAATGAAGAGATCTATTTCAAAGTTAATTTTTTATATTAACTCAAATAAGATTTTAAAATGATAAATTTTATCATTTTATGTATGAAATGTTATTTTATTTTAATAAATGTTATTCATGATTAAAGGTATGTCCATTAACTATAGTTACCATTGACCTCCAATAATTTTAAGAAATTAATTTGTATAAGTTCAATTATTCCTTACAATAATTTTTTTGTGTATTGTTTATAAATCATATATTTTTATTGATCCATATGAAAGAATGGTATTTTCTAAAATACAACTCTTACTAATGTTTGTGAGATATAATATTATTTTCCACTTTGAAAATAATTTTTTTAGTTTTTTAAATCTATTTTAATGGATTAAAAAAGAGAACTGTAAGCTTTTAAAACAAATTATTTAAAATTTTAGGCTTCGGTATAGAATTTTATAATGAAGAATCAGGAGTTAACCAATAAACTCAATGGTATGTTGTCTTAAAAGTGATACTCCTAATAGGTTCATGGATTTCATAAAGAATTCCAATGATAATTATATTCTATAAAATAGTTATTATTTTCACATTAATGTTTTTATGTTCTCAATGAGAAATATATATTTGTTTCAAATGTTTTATATTTGAAAATAAAATCGGTTTTCAAAGTGATATGTTTTTTAAATGTTTTTAAACAATATTCCTTATTGATTTTTATTGAAAATAACAAAATCATAATTGGGAAATTTATTTATTATATCAAATTTTTTCTGTTTTATATATATTGAAGTGTTTTAAATATATTTTTATTATATTTAAAACAAAATGATTTTTATCCAGGTTTTTAAACCCCTTACTAAGAAATTTTTTGATCACCCTATATTTATAAAAAAATTTCTTAGGAATAGGGATGAGCTAATGATCATTACTTTTTTATATTGGTTTTGATTTTAGATTGAGTGAAGATGGATATTTTTTCTAGAAATATTTTATAAATTTAATATATTTTAAGGTTTTTCTTAATCCTCCAAAACCAAAATAAAAAAGATAGTTAGGCATGTAAAGAATTGTATATTTTTCAGTTCAAATTTTATTATATAATTTTAGTGTATATTTATCACAATATTTTAGAATGTGGGTATCATTATGTTTTTATTTGGTATTAGAGTGATGGTTTAGAAAACATTGGATATTATGAGGTTTTAGTTATGAATAGCTTAGATTTCTTAGGATATTTCTTCTAATAAAATATTTTTTTATGTAACATTTTAAGACTGATAAAAAAATATGTTTCAATATGGAAGGATAAGGATAACTAACAAATATTTTACCTCTTTCGTATGACATTCTTGAAATAATTATTTCAAAGTCATGCTCGTTTAATTTTAAAAATCATTCTAATATAAATATCTCTTGTAAACATGTGCATGAATTATCAAACACTGCCTCTATACCATATTATCCTCATGGATCACTGATTATTTTGATTCAAATCATAAATTCCTAACTATCACACTTATCCTAAAATGGAGGCATCATCAAGTTATTTTCAAATATTTTACATTTAATGATATTTTGAAGCATACTATGATTTTAGAATATATTTTTAATAAATAGACCCTTGTGCATCCTAATTATATGTGGTATAAATTTATAGTATTTTTGAATACACTCATGGTTTTTTGGAATAACCTTTAATTGAGAGTTTCAAAACACTATTTGTCAAGTTATTTTCAAAAAATAAATAATTATTGGATGTTTTGGAATTATATTTCATTAAAAAGTAATTTTCAAAAATATTCCTTCCATATCATCAGTATAATCCAAATTGTATGAGATACTTTTAAAAAAATAAATAAATGAACTTTGAAGGATCTTTAAAAAAAATTTAGAGGCATGGACCATCTACAATCATTATCAACACAACAATAAAAATAAGTGGATACCCTGATGAATATATGACCTATATTTATTTATTATGAGGTTTCTTGTCTTAACATAGTTTTATTTAAAAATATAAGAATAAATAATTGAGATGTCAAATGTTGGGATGTGTAGGACTTTGTGAATAAAGAAGTTGAGAATAATATAATTGCAAATATGAAATTACTTTAAGGGGTATAATATAACATCATAACAATCTTAACATATTTATCTTTTTAATAAATGTTTATTAAATGGATTTATTTTGATAATTAAAACAAACTAAGATATGTTTTAATATAAAAAATATTTTATGAAACTAAATAATTTTCTATAATCAATATAAGTTTTTGTTATTAGATAATTTTTAAATTATAAAAAATAATCTTCTTGTATTATTTTCAAATAAATAGTATTTCTATTGAATAATATAAATGTTTTTTAAATGAAATTATATTAAATTTTTAATAAATTATATAGCTAAACAAGCGAAAATATATTTTCATTAAATATTTAAAAATAATTGATTCCATATTATATATCTTAATTATTATTTATAAAGGTAAATAATAACACCTTGGGAGATTATCATAGTTATAAATTAATTTTAGAAATTGAATTTGGTAATTTTGTAAATATGTATTTAATAATATATATGTAACAAATTAATATTAATTCTTAAGAAAATTATTGTAAATTATAATTTAAATAATATAAAATTTACTTTTAGTAAAAATATTATCTCAAGTATTTATATAAATTAAGTAAACGTTTACACAAATAAAATAATAAGTGGATATTCTAAAAATATTTGTAATATATTCTTTGAAATATTACTTATTTTATTAGATATTTTAAAACTTAATTATTATAAAAAATGGGGCATCCATTTAAACTAGTTATGCTACATAAACTGTGCATTCTGGAATCAAGCCTAACCACACAGAGGAGCCAGTTGGGATAGCCACGTAATGGCATGGGTTGGAAGAACCTATGATGGTGAGTACATAGAACCCATAGGGTGCACACAAGGCACATATATGGTGATAGTGGGCCACATAATGGTGTGGCACGGACCATCTGTTTGAGTGGGTTCAGTGTTCTGATTACTAACCCTAGTGCCTTGGAAAAAGTAGTGAAAAAACAATTATCTTATATGGAAGCATCAACTGAGTGAGATGTTGATTTGGGATCATGAAAATTTGGCCACTACATCTACCCATAAAAACGTCCACTAAAAACATAAAAATTATAATCCAATCTATCCTATATTCCATATAGATCTTAATTAACCTCACAATAATCCTCACCACCACAATTATTTGTTTTCCTCTTCCTTGGATTTTTGTTTCATTACCATCTATTATTGCACAACCTAGATCGATTACATTGTATACCTTTATTATCATTTTTCTTTAGTGAAGGAGTCAAAATCTTTAAGCCACAAAAAATCATAAAACTCTATGCATGAGAACCTCTCAGTATTCAGTATCTATCGACATCTATTTCCCCATTCTTACCTCAATCTATAGTTATATCACCCTCACAACATTCACAGGGTCATCATTGAATGCAATGAATAATCCTTTTATGCCACCAAAATTCTATTAATATTGATAGGGATGAATTAAATAAATACCAAGAAGAATTATTGTACTCTCCATGTAAATTTTCTGATGAAACCAATCCAAAAGAGTAATATATATAAATATTTATAATTGTAAAAAATCATAATTAAAAAAATAGATATTTTCAACTCAGTTTAGATTTATAAGTTCTTCATTTTTCTCCTCCTCGAGGTACAGATGTTGCGATGACAACATTTATATATATATACTATTTATTATTTTCTTAATAAGAAGAACCTCCACAAATATCATTTATAGATTTTCATATGCACTCGAGTCATCTGATACACATGATAACATATATATACAGATATAATTCAAATAATCAATGATTCATATGAATACCATATTTGTATCCCATCCATATTAGAAAAAGTTATATATATATATATATATATATATGTTAGAATCTTTTGGAAATTATAAAATTCATATAGAAACCACATATTTTGATAAATGAGGGTATAAATTTAAAACTATAATAAAATTTTGGGGGTCTCTTAAAAACATCTCATATATGTTTATCTAGAACATGACTATATAAATGAGGCTCCTCACTGGAAAACAGTCATTTTATCTATAATCCTCACATTAAAAAATAAGATGTTCTAAAATTATGGTGGTGGTCTTGTAAGATGAGGATTTTGGGTCCATCTTTAATGTATATGGTTTGGGAAATTTAATTTTAAAACATATATTCTATGTTTTTTATAACTATTGTTTAAAGGAAACATGTTTTTAATATTCTTATTTTATGGTCCTAATACCCCTATTGTAAAGAAATTTTTATCTCTAAAACGTCTTTTTATTTTCACAAAACCCATGTTTGAATAGGGTAATAATTTTTAATTAAAACAACCTCAAATAAGAGTATGATATAAAGATTTAATATAAATTCTCATAAAAATTACCATTTTCAAATTAATAAAGTTATTTAAAATGCAATTTTTATCTTAATTCATCTATGATTTTTAAATGTTAAATTTTATTATTTTATATATTGAATGTTCATTTATTTTAATAAAATTAATACATAATTATATAAATGTCTATGAATTATAGTTTTCATTAAAATTACATAATTTTGACAAAAAAATTATATGATAAATTATTCATTATAGGATTTATTTTCAAGTACTATTTATAAATTACGTATTCATCTAATCCTTATGAAACAATGGTATTTTTTACAGGCGGGTCTTTCTAAAGTTTGTGAGATATAAAATTGATTCCATCTTTGAAAATAATTTATGTAGTTTTTTAAAGGCTATTTTAATGGATTAAAATGGTAAAGGAAAGCTTTACATAAAAATTATATAAATTTTGGAATGTGGGTATCAAATGTGATGATAGGGAATGGAGAGTGAACTGACTACCTAAAGGGGATGTTTTCCTAAAATGGATACTCCAAGAGGCCACGTGAATTTATTGATATTTTTCAAGTTTCATTATATTCCATAATAAATTTAGTATTTTAAAATTAATGTTTTAATGTTTTCAATGGGAAATCAAAATTTATTTCAAAGGTTATATACAGGGAAAAAAATGGGATATAAAAATGATATGTCTTTCAAAAGTTTTTGAAAAATATTCCTTATTGGTTTTTATTGAAAATACAAAAATTATAGTTGAGGAATATATTTATTATATAAATTTTTTTTTTAATATAAATTGAATTTTATTCAAAATTGTTTTATAGTATTTAGAAGAAAATGATTTTTCTCAGGGTTTTTAAACCCCTACGAAATTTTTTGCTGAGCATATGTTTTTAAATTTTTTGACAATATTAGTGATGCCTTAATGATCATTGCTGTTTAGAAATTTTTATGAGTCTAATAGATGTGAAGATGGATAGTTTTAGAAATTTTTTATAACTCCAATATATTGTAATATTATTCTTAATCATAAAAAAATAAAAAATAAAATCCATGGGTGTTTAAAGGAATACATATATTTTAGTTGAAATTTTTATAAAACAAATTCATTATGTTTTCAGCACCAAATCTGGGAGTAAGGATGTCAGGTTATTTCCTTTTATATTAGAGTGATGGTTTATAAAACATTGGAGATTATGATTCCTTTTTTAATTATAGTTTACATTTTTTAAGGATATTTCTTCTAAAAAAATCTTTTTTATATCCCTTTTTTATGTCGAGAAAAAAAATCAATATGGAAGGATAATGATCATGGAAAAATCTTCTATGTCATCTGAATGAATTTTTTGAAATAATTTTTTAAAATTCATAGTATATTAAGTTTAATTTTTTAATATACAACTTTCCTATAATTATTTGTATGATACATCAAACACCTCCCCTATACCACATTATCATAATGGATCATGAATTGTTTTCAATCAAATCCAAAATTTTTAACTTTCACACCTATCAAAAATATGGGAGGTATTGTAAAGGGATTTTCAAATATTTTACCATGATCTGAGATTTTAAATCATTTAATGATTTTATTATTAATACAGAATAAGGGGGTCTTTATATAGATTTTTTATATTCAGTATCAATTTATAGTGTTTTAGGACACATTCATGGTATTTTAGAAAGACCATTAATTGAGAGTTTTAAAATAAAATCAGTTGATTTATTTTTTAAAAATCAAGTTGTATCGGGTTTTTTGGCATAATATGTCATTAAAAAGGATTTTTCAAAACTATTCCTTTTTCATCATCAAAATAACCCAAATTTTATAAGTTGACTTTGTATAGAGTAAAAAAATTATTTGAAGAATCTTTAAAACATCATTACAATGTGTAGACCATCTATCTTTTTTATTAACGAAACAATGAAAATAGGTGGATACCCAGATGAATGTATGACCATGATTTATTTATTATGATTTTTCTTATCATGACATGGTTTTATATTAAAATTTAAGAATAAAGTATTAATATTTAAAATAAAGGGATATATAGGATTTCATGAATTAATAATTTTAGATGAAAATAATTGTGAGGAGGAAACTCTTTTAAGAGGGTATAATTTAACATCCCAATAATTTTAGAATATTATTGTTTTTAATAAATTTTTATAAAATTAACTATTTCATAATTGAACCCAAATAAGACATATTTTAATATAAATAATCTCTTATGAAACTAAATAATTATTTTTATTCAATATAATTTTTTGTAAATAAGTTATGTTTCAAATTATAAAAAATATTTCCCTTGTGTTATTTACTAATAAATAGTATTTTTATTGAAGAATATAAATTCTATTTCAATGCAAATATATTAAATTTTTAATTAATTTTATAGTTAAACTGGCTAAAATATATTTTCATTCAATATTAAATATGACATGATTCTTTATTCAAAATATACATTATTATTTATTCAATTAAATAATAATCCCTTTTGAAACTAATATAGCTATACCTTAATTTTAGAAATTAAATTTAGTAATATTTTCGTAAATAATTATTAAATAATATTATTGAAAAAAAAAATTATATTAATTTTCAACCAAATTATATTAAATTATATGTAAAATAATATAAAATTTATGTTTAATAAAAAAATTAACTCTAGTAGTGATGTTACTTAAGAAAACATTACCATGATTAAAATAATAAGTGAGTATTGTAAATATATTTTTAATATATGGTTACATGTTTTTTTAGATATTTTAAAACTTACTTAGCACAAAAAAATGGTCAACCATACAAACTAGTATGGCTAGCTCAGCCGTGCATTGTTGGAGCAAGTTCAACCTCGTACGGGAGTCAGTTTGGAACACCACATTGTATCTTGGGGTAAAAACACATTTTTTGGTGAGTGCATAGTAGCCAAAAGGTGCACATGGGTTTAAATATACCAATCTAGGGTGTGGTGTGACCCATGGGGGTGAGTTTGTGTGGTGTTCTAGTTTCCAACCCTAGTGAATTGGCTCGAGTGGTGGAAAGAAGTGGTTATCTTATATAGAAGAACCCCACCAAATGAAAATTCAATCTGGGGTCTTGAAAATGTGTAAAATGTAACTCCTATTAAATACTTCCACTTATTAAACATGTCATCTCATCTAATCTATCCCATGCATCTGATCTCCTAGAGAGATTGTCTTTAATCACGTGGTAGACCAAGAGACTCTTATTCTCTTTTTCCTATTCCTCTAACAATTTTTTTCCAACCCTACAAGAACTTCCCATATCAATTCCATTCTATTACCTAATTTTTATCATTATTTAGTGACAGAATCATAATGCTTGGTCCATTTAAAACCATGATATTGTACACCTGAAAACCTCTCAACCTGCACTATCCATCGACTTCTATTTTACCATTCATCCCTTGGTATATAGTGATATAACCCTAGAACCATTCACATCGACATCACAACATTGAATGCATATTTTTTCAAATCCTCAAAAATATTATTCAGATTGATAGATGTGAAGTCAATAATTATCATCAAGAATTTTCACGTTCTAATTGAATAATGCTCAACAGAACCGATCATAATGAGGTATGTATATAAATATTTATAAATATAAGAAACATTATTAAAAACCATAGATCATTGCACCTTAGTTTGGATATCTATGTTCATCATTTTTCTCTTACTCGAGTTACAAAATTTATGACAATGATTTACACACACACACACAGATATATATATATATATTCTCCATCATCATTTAATAGGAAGGGCCTTCAAGAATGTCATTTGCAGTTTTTCCTAGGTACTTGAGGTGTTTGATATACATGATAATGTATATATCATCCATGGTTCATATCATCCATGATTCAGATGAAGATCATATTTTGATCCCATCTATATCAGGACAATTTGGATATATATATATCCAATATATATTATAAACTACTTGTATTGGCCACTTAATTTGGAAAATAATGGTATACAGCTAAAATAATAATTAAATGATGGGGGTATCTTAAAAATATTATCATGCTAGTTTAGCATGAGGATTAATATATAAATGAATCCCCTCACTGAAAAACATTCATTTTCTCTATAATCCTCATACTGTAAAAGTAATAAGATCAATAATTCTGGTTTTGATCCTCTAAGAGGAAGATTTTCATTTCAAGTGTCAAGTACAAGGTAAGGGAAATTATTTTTTAAAACTATTAATCCATGTTTTTTTGACACCCTTCTATAAGATAAACATGTTTCTAAAATGCTTTTTTTATATTATTAATACCCTTATTATAATAGAATTTTTTATTTTTAAAACTTCTATTTATTTTTTCAAAACCCTTGTTTTGTAAGAAAATATTATTTTTATCTAAACCATATTTATAAAAGAGTGATAGTTAATTATTTAATTTTAATTATCTTATAAAAAATTCCATTTTCAAATTAATCAGGTTCTTTAAATGGAAATTGTTTTCTCTTTATCCAAATATTATTATAAAATCATAAAATTTTTCATTTTTTTTATAAAATTTTAATTTATTTCAATAAATTTAATTCATGATTATAGGTATGAAAATTTCACTATACATACCATTTACATTCCATAATTTTTATAAAATCATTTTTATATGTTCAATTATTCTTTACATCAATTATTTTCAAGCATTATTCATAAATCATAGATTTCTCCTAGTCTTTATGAAATAATAGTATTTTCTTAATGGTATATCTTGTAAATTTTTTACATATAAAATTATTTTCCACTTTGAAAATAATTAATATAGTTTTTGAAAGGATATTAAAATTTATTATAAATAAGAAAGGAAATATTTACAAAAAAATACTCTATATTGAATTATTTACATGGTTATCAAATGTGATGATGAGGAATGGAAACTGAATCCACGACCTTAATAAGACATTATCCTAAAAATGATACTTCTAGTAGCCTCAATGATTTCATAATGTTTTCCAAGTTTCTTTATATTCCATAAAGGAGTAATTATTTTCAAAGTAAATTTTTAACACATTCAAGTATAAATGAATGTTTATTTTAAAGGTATAAATTTTGAAATAAAATTAGTATTCAAAGTTATATGTTTTTTAGAAGTTTCTAAACAAAATTCCTTAGATATTTTTCTTGAAAACCTAGAATAATATTTAAGAAATTTTTTTATATAAATAATTTTTATTTTATATAAATTAAAAAAAATAATACTTATATTGTATTTATAAAAAAATTATTTTCCTCTAGTTTTTAAACCCTTTATTTGGAATTTTTTCCCCCTCTTTTTTTAACTTTTTTCAAATATAAGTGATGAGAATATGATCATTAGTGTTTGATATAGATTATGATTCAAGAATGATTGAACTCAGATAGTTTATATATATATATATATATATTATTACTCTAATAAATTTTATAATTAATTTTATTCCTCCAAAACCTAAACTAAAAATATATTTGGGTGTGTAAAGGAATATATATTTTTAAGCTAAAATATTTTTAAAAAATTATACATTATAATTTTAGAATTGTGTCTCGGATTGAGGATATTAGGTTGATTAATTTAATATATAACAATCATATTTAAAATATATTTTACATTGTAAAATAATAATAATTTATACCTTTCCCTTATTATTTGGAAAATTAAATCACCATTCATGCATACGTGTGGACTACCGTCGCTATTAAACAATTGATTTTCATTATTATTTTCATTACCCCTATGTATGAATGGCCCTAATAATGGGTTTAATGGATAAATATAATTTTTTATCATATAATTATGGTTCTAATATGACATCTTTTTTAAATTATCAATGATAAGATCATCAAATGATCATCATTAATTCAATCATTTAAAACAGTCACACTAAGAGGAAAATATTCTTATTCATGTTATATAAAATTTTCAAATACATTACCTATTATTATAACTACTTAAAATTTCTATAAATAAAACTAATAAAAACTAAATAAGATTATTATGCTCCTGGTATAATGGTATTAAAACAAAACCATGACATAATCATCCATTAATCATGGTATGTTCATGTTTGGTTCGGTGTAACCACCTATGTGAACAATGCTATAAAATTATATCATGGTTGTCTATGTGAACATAATTAATTGTATAATATGATATATATATATATACATAATTATTTATTGGTTTTATAATGGTAATGTTATCAGGAAACTCATTAATCAATAAAACATAATTCATTTATTAAGAATCCCTGAAACATGATTTTAGTTCATTTCATATTCTTGGTTTGTAACCAAAATTAATAAATAAGGAGATTATAAATTTATAAATATCCTAGAATATATAATTTAGTAAATTTATTGGTATTTTAATTACTAAATTTGAATAAATAATTAATACCAACACCAATTTTATGAAATTGGTTAAAAAAATCAAGATTACTTACAGCTGATGTTGAACATAGGTAATAAAAAACAAGAATTCTTATAGATAATGACTATATATAAATATTATAAATAAAAATGGATATTATCATGGTTATTAATTATGTTATTAATATATATCTTATTGAAATATTAGGTTAAATTATGTTCATGAAATTTGCGACAAGAGGTGAGGGTTTTTTATCTCAAATTTAAACTACATAAGTCATGTTTATATTACACACCCTATTTTATTTTCAAAGTTGAATGTAATTTACCATTATCATTTTTTACAAATATTACATTATATTTCATTATGTTCAATTTTATATTTCATTTTCATTCTATCATATTTGTTGGAATCATATATTAAAAAAATGTAAGGGTTTTCTTGGTCTCAATTTTGATTCTTTGAGACATAATAAATTTTGTGATTCATGTTTTAATTATATGGTGTATTTACCACCGCAGATATATTTTTATCATAGATTTTTTAATTTCATGGTATAAACTAAAAAAAATAAAATTCCTTTATTTCAATGTATATTTATTCAATTGTTACCTTAGTAGAAATTATTTTTGGTAACTCAAATTCTGTTCATTAAGTTATGATCATTTTCATGAACTAATTTCATATAAGATGGGTTAATCATACCATATGCTGTGTTATATGGTATTATCTTAATGTTTTCCATGGATAGAAATTCTTATCACATAAATAATTTTTTAATATTTCATACCTTATAGAATATGTTCCCTATAAGGTATATTTGTATCTCAAATCTTCTTTATTTGAGTTATAATGGTTTATCCTAAACATTATACCTATAATGTTTTTTAAATATAGTATTTTAAAATCATTTAATTTAAAAATGATGACTTATATTCCATTATTTAATTTATTAGAGTAAATTTTTGACTTAACCATATACCATGTCTTCGTACAGTTTAAGCTTGAGGGATGCTTACATAGAAAGTTATTCCACGTATTGATTGGGGAACTACTGAATATCTGTATATTTTTTATTTTGATACATATGTTAATTTATTACTGGGTAATGTTGAATATATATTGTTTAACCACCCACCTTTTTTATCTGGACAAGTTATTATCATGTTAACAATTTTATTAACACATGTAAAATTGTTGACATTCTATATGTTGTTTTTCAATTACGAAAAATTATTAGATATTTTTATTATCAATTATTTATCCATTTTATCATATGTTGAATGTATGGAATTATATATTTCATGGGAAGGTACAAAAATCATATATACACTTGATGTATTGTTAGGGCTCATGAGACAAATATGTTTGGTTATTTTTTTCTTATTCCAACCAAGATAAGATATTTCTTTAACAGTAAGATCATGATGTCTAAGAACATGATGTATAGGCTTATGGTATAGAATTATATATCTTGAATTACGCATTTCTCCGCTAAGGAATTAGTTATTATTATCCATGTGATATATTTATTTTCAATGCTCTCACTGGATTAATTATTCTCTTCATTTTAGTTGATGATCACATTATGATCATTATTTATTCTTTCCATAATATTTATTCTATTTTTTTAACATGGTTTCCTTAGATATATATTTTACCTTAATAAGAATTAGAGATCACCCATTATTATGTTTATATCTCTCCATGTCAGGAAGAAAAGTATTACAGATGATATGTATAATAGTATATTTATGTGGATAATTTATTAGAGATGTTTAAGACTTATTATGGATTAGGTTGTTTCTTATATATTAGAATAAAACATCACTTGGTTGAGAAAGACATGGGTTTTGTTTGTTTATAATTTTTCCTAATTCTCTAAAACTCTAAACTTAAAAGCTATTGGGAATGAATATAATTTAATATTTTTTATGTCATTCAATTATAGTGTAATTATTTCTATGAATTTAAAGATGGTATTGAATCTAGTATATAAATTATATGTTTATTTCACCAATCACATGAGTCTCAGTTCTAGTTGTCATTGTTGATATTAAAGTAGGGTTTGGATATCCATGGAGTTTAGTATGTTTGTTGAGGATAATTTAATGGTTGATAAGTTAGGTTATATCATAATTTCAAAGGAATATATAACCATTTGGGATAGTATATGATTTAACATTAAGGTAATAATACACTTTTTATTTCAGGATTAGAATAAATAACTTTAGTGAAAACTCTAGTTATATTTCTAAGTGAGGATTCAAAGTATATAATAACATCACAATGATATTGTAAATTAGATTTTGTGAAATTATAATAAAAATTATATCCTTT
This sequence comes from Viscum album, assembly GCA_963277665.1. Taxonomy (NCBI): domain Eukaryota; kingdom Viridiplantae; phylum Streptophyta; class Magnoliopsida; order Santalales; family Viscaceae; genus Viscum; species Viscum album. Next base: position 1,708,773,335 of record OY728148.1, read on the forward strand.
TATAGATACTACAAATGGATACTAAATCTAGGGCCGATGTTCCTAGGGGTAAAACCCCCAAAAGTGTGGGTCAGGTGTTAACTCAATCATCACCTTGTGTGCAACTAAGACATAAAATTGCACACATGGTATGACACACATAAGGGATGTGATTTTTTCAATCACATTCCCTTTATGTACCATTATTAGGTAGTTGAATATTTTTATGTTAGATAACCTAATATTAAAGTGTCCATGGATAACATAGATTGAAATTTATAGATTAATAAGTTAAGGAATATATTAATTGAAATTTTCCTTACAATATAAGTGATAATTGGGATTTTGGGATCATATTTTTCAATAATTTTTGTGTTTAGAATATTTTAATAATGATCAAGTTAAATTGGGATCTCTATTTTTAGGATTACATTAAGAATAATAAGAGAACCCAACTCAAAAGTTTTTATGTTTAACCTAAAATGATAAGGGTTAGACTATAGATGATATATGTTGATATATGAGTGATATAGTTTGAACTAAAAGAACTATATACCTATAAGAAGAATGAAAATTAGTATCCTTTAATATAAAGGAAACAAGGGAATGTATATGATGCTTCTACTATAGGGATTTGGTCATGAAAATTAATGGAAGATGGTACACTTATCCTCCACTTAAAAGTTTTGGATTATTTTTAGGATTCATAATATATAAACCATAGTGTATACAATAATTATTCAATGAGTGTTAAATCATAAACCTAATTAATTTATTATCAAAGGAAACTTCTAGTAGCATGTTTTTTGTTTCCCATGTTAATGCTTAAGAAAATTTGAATATTTTTATTTCTTTGGATGGAGTTTATGTGATTTTAGTAATTGATTAACTATTTCAAAATAGACCCCATATTTATTGAATCATAGTAAAATTACCCAAAACATCTTTGTTATTAAAAAATAGATGAGGGTAGAGTCGATAACTAGCAGCCACTATAGATATATCTTAACATCACTACAATGGAAGAAGACAGTAAAAAATCATCATCATCATCATCCGTCAATTCACAAACATTATGTATAGGACCTGAGGTAGGTAGAGAAGTTAAAATCACCATGAAAATGGTGGGAGTAGAATAAAAACCCCATGCACTATCACTAGCTAAACATGAAACAATAGTGTGGTAGAAAAGGGGGAGGTTTCCATATTACCTCGATGGTAGAATCAATTTGAGAATTAGTTTTGATTCCCTAAAGCATGTGAGCCCATTCAGTGTGTGTAAGAAATAGATTGGGTCCTATAATACCCTTTTAAGCATATGAATTTCCACTCAGAGTAGACATGATGAGAATACATCCACTTCCAAAATTCATACAAGAGGTCTTTAAAGAGTAGGTAACACATGGAATGATGCAACAGGTGGGTGAAGAGGTGGGTTCCACCTGTTGAGGATAGTGAGTCGGGATAGGGATATTTTGGAAAGCGAAAATCCAAAATAGTGGAGGTGGCTGCTCCAACAAGGGTTAAAATGGGTCTAAATATAGATCTTTATGAACCATATAAGAAAGAGGATCATTCAATAATGACATTGTCATTCAACATCAACCTCTCACCTGCACCTCTGAGCTACTGAAGCATGGGGAGGATATATGGATGTGTGTGGTATGTCTATTTGTATGCATTTTTATGCATAATAATTACCAAAATAAAGAATCCTATTTCATACCCACATTTGATAATCAATCAATATAATTATAATTATGAACTCAAGTATAAACAAATAGATTTTAACACCACACCATGAGAGGTGTTTTTCTCAAATGGTTAGGGAAAACTCAATATAGAGACATGTTTATAGGTGAGTTTTCTAGCCTTCCCTATGTTACAAATGTTATTACCTCAATATGTTTATACCTTATAAATAACCTAAGTTATTTTTTATTAAGTTATAATTAAAAATTCAAGGATTATATTTATTTAATGGGGCAGAATTTAGCACCCAGATATTTTAAAATATGATTACCCTTAATAAAGTCAATGTGTTTGATAGCTTTCTCCACACACCACACAAAACAAAAACAAAACCATAATATATTTAGATAAAACATATATAATTAAGTATGACTATTTAATCCTATCCATTTAATTATAAGGAATAAATAATAGTAAGAAATTTAGGAAATTTTTATAGAAATAAAATAATGTTATAATTAATATGAGTGAAACTCAATTAGTAAAGCTAAAAGGACTAATAAAATCATTTTATTTTTTGATATGTATTTTTCTAAATATTTTTTTTGTAACACCCATATATTTTTGAATATATATCATTTAAAATAAATTATAATTTTTTATAGATTTTATAACACACAACACCAAACATTATGTGAATTGTGATATAATAGAAAATATTGTAATAATTAAATGTGACCATTATAATATAGTCTTTAATTGGAGGCTATAATTATAGTCAAACATGTTATAGAATAAATTTATAATGGTCTTAATTAATAAAAATTATTTGTTAATTCTTATTAAATAATAAAACATTTTTTGTGAAGCCATTTTATACTCCAAAGATGCATTTTCATCAAAAGTGATTTTTATTACGTTTTTGTATGGAAATTATAATTAATTTTTGGAATATTAAGAAAATTTATTTTCTTAATTGAACATAATTTTTCAAATTATCATATCAAAATTTTCTTGGTGTGAAATGTAACACATTTATAAGTTTTTATGAAGTAGTTCTTTGGTAGCTTATGTTTCACATAACAACAAGTTTAAACAAATCAAAATATAATATAAAAATGTTAACAAAATTGTTATAATATAACCACTAAAATTGAGGGTATGAATTAGAAAAAATATAACATTAAATATATTTATTAATAGGAAACAAGAACTTAATTTTTATTAAATACATTTTATTCTTTGAAAATATATTTTCTTTAAAAATGATTTTATTTCTTTCAAAGAGAAAATATTTTTTATTTCTTATATAAATTTAATTTGGAAAAATAAATGTAAATTTTTAAATCATAATGTCAAAAATATATTAGGATTAAATTTTTATAATTTTATAAAAAGTTTTGAATTTTAATGAATAGTAAAAAAATACTAATTTACATTGAAAACTGAATTTTCCATTTAAAATATTTATAAAGACAGATTCTATTTTGGATTAGTTTTAAATTTTAGTTAGTTAATTTTTATTTTATATAATATAAATTTTTAATTTAAATGAATTTTATATATGAATTTTGTATAAAAATATTTTATACTTAAAAGAGCATTTTTTGGAAAATTAATTTTTTGGGGGCATTTTTCTAGTTTTAATTTATATTAAATTCAATAATTATTTGTTTTTAATTTAGAAAAATTTATTACATATTTTTAATTATAAGGTAATAAAATATAAAATATACATATTTTATTTTTGGTCAATAAGAATAGTAACCTTTGTAAATTTTGTTACCATGAATAAGTGTAAATCGGGTAATTAATGGTGAAAATAATAATATAAAGACTATAATATTACCCTAAAACTTTACCAAATCATATTAGTTGAATTAGATTTTAACCTTAATACCTGAGGTTCTAAATTTAATCACATAATGGATAATTATCCATGAAAATTACATAGATATTAATAAAATCAAAGCAAGTGATAAAATGTCACACTCTTAATTTTTATAAGTATAATATTTTTAATATAGGGTTAACTAGGAGAAGTATTTGATAATAAATTGAATTTGTAACTATAATATAATTATCAAAATTTTGGAAATTTATTTTTATTTTTTTGTGAAGTAATAATTACCTCAAATGTTTACCCAACAATGATAGGGTAATTATTAATGTAATGGAAAAACAAAATAAATGAGATGAGAAATATTAAAATTAAAATAATTTTCAGATATTTAGGCTTATAAAAGAATTGAACAAATAACAATGACATGTTTAGGATATAAAAGCTTATTGAAGCTAATTTTAGTTGTTTTCGTGATTATTTTATAGTCAAATTAATAAAGTGTTTTAAAGTTGACAATAATAATATTTTATGGGATTAATAATTTCTAAAATTATTTAAAAAATGTAAAAATATTTAAAAATTACATATTAATTATTATATGATCTAAAATGTCATAATTTAGAAATTTATGATCCAATTAAACCATATAAGTAAAACTTATAACATTTTAATATTGGAAAAGTTGATACGACTATTAAAATTAAATTAGGTAAATTAAGGGTTACTGTAAATGAAAAGGTTTAAAATAACACAAAAAAATGTCTAAATTTTATTATTTGATTCTATTATTACCCTAAATTGCCTTTTATTAGAATATAATCCCATTTTGCAGTATTTTTATAGAAAATCAATTTGTTATAATTTATTCTTTTGAGAAATTTCAAAAAACACACCCTCATCCCTTGTAAATACCACCCTCACAACCCATTATTCTCACATATTATAAGCCCTTTATATTGTAACTTTTCTTCCAAATTTACTTACTAAGCTTCTAACCCATGTCCTATTACTTTTGGTATTAAAAAAGGCCAATTTTAGGTTCCTCAAGGGTTCCTACAAGGAGGTCATATTCAAGAAGTACCTTTCTCAAATCAACTCTTTTAATTTTATTTCTTCTTCTAAATTATCATAACCAACTTCATTCCTAAAATAATAATAAATATAGTATCAGGTATATATTGGAATTTTATATTTCTATTTTAATATCTTCTGTCTAAATCCTTTCTCATATCCTCTTATTCAAATAAATAAAATTGTTATCCAAATTATGGGGGTTTAACATTCCTATATATAATGAGTTTTCATTTTACATTACCACCTTAATGGCTATTCATAAAAACATTATTATAGATAAATAATATTTTAAAATGTATATTATAACTTTTTTTCATGTTAAATAACGAATATATATATATTATTAAATAAAATGATACTAGTTTGTGATTGACAAAAAAACCTCCATAATAAACTAAATAATTATTATTAATGTTTTATCAAGTGAACCAACATCATACCATAAAAATAAATGATATGTGGGGAAATAGTTTTTTTAATTTTAGTTAATACCACGTCATTTCAATTCCATTTAATTTTTCCCATTTGAAAATAATTTCCACAATTAAACACTAGTGAATTGATCATGAAACCATGAAAACAAACTCACCAGGAAGGGAAATATTGAAATTTATAACTCACAAAAAATAACCCTAAATGAAATTAATAAAATAAAAAAAAAATTATAATATGTTGTTAATTAACTAATTAATGAATACAATTTTATTATCAAAGACATTAAGTGCAAGTAAATAACGCCTTCAGACATAAGATTATGAATCTCTCTGAACCTCCATATTTACATAGGTTAATGGTTTATCTCTCTTTCAATAAATTTATATATTAATTTTTATTATATATTTATTCTATTTCATTTATATCCATTACAAAAATATATATCTATCTCAATTTATCCTTCATTTATGGTGAAATTCATATTTTTAAATTTCCCCTTTTCAATTCCTCTCGATAAGAAATTACTATTAAATGGAACTTCTCTATTTCTTATCCATTTTCTGGTACACTACATAAAATATTCTAATCCACCAATATTTTCAAAAATATTTCATTTTATCATGAAAATCTAATTTTAGTTAATTATTGGTTTTAGGAAAATTATTATTCTCTTACCAACTTTTAAAGTCTCTTTATTTCTTTCACTAAAACCGCACATAAGTTGAACATTTCTTTGGTTGCCTAACCAGTATTTTTCTGTTTTAATTTTATTTAGACATCATTATTCTTTATATTTATTTATTTTTCCTTTATTTATTTTTAATTATGAATAAAATACCTTCTTTCATGTATATCGTGGTCATACTCCCTAAGGTTATTCCTTATGATATTATTATGAAACCCATTTCCATCCACGGTTAACTCTTATGTTTATTCCATATGTTTGATTCTCTATGTGGCACACCTTGGCATGATCATGTTATAATGGGTGTTCCTAGATATCACACCAATTCATTAGGAAATGTTTAGTCTCATGAGACATCATGTATGGGATTAGTTAGGAAAACTAATCAATTATGGGACTTTGTCCACCAAGTGATATAGTATTTGTAGTTAGCCTTGACTCATTTTTATGTCATGTGATTTTTTTGATTTTATACTCTAATATTTCAATGATTTTATGATTCCAAGTTCTATATGTAATTATTCCATATGTTTTTACATGATCTATTCAATGTTTTTATCATGTTATGCCTTTATAAATCGTGTTCTATGTATCATTCCCATGATTATTCCTTTACTGTGATTTTTAGATCATTTTTTTTGTTTATTTATTCCCCATGTTATCATATATAGATATTTGTGCTTAGAGGCACTTAGGATCTCATTATGATGATTCGATAGAATATGTTCTTAATTTTACTTTCATGTTTTATAATTATGTACCTAGTCCTCTAAAGATATTTTAATATTTGATCCTTGGTTTATATTATACTTAAAATCTTTTAATGTTATGTGTAAAAGGATTGGGAATCTATAGTTGGTATCAGAAAAAGGTTTGGTTGTTTTAGGGATTAGTACTAGAAAACTTTTTAAGAACCCTGAGGATAATTATATCACCATGGATAACCAATATTGAAACTTATGGAATCACAAGTTAGGATATACATTTAATTTTTATGTTTATCCTTTTATGTTCTAATTTTCATTTTTATATTATTATTAGTTAAGTGTTTATGCACCCTGGTTTTATTTTTCATTTTTTTAGTTAATGTATATAAATAGGAGAATCCAAGCTAATCACCAATGTAATAGGCAATGAAATGATTGAACTAATGATATTCCAAACCTATTGGGAATAATATCTTAGAAATTTATGAAAATAATTTCTCAACAAGATCAAGTTATGAATAATAATGTTAATTATGTAGACCTCCCTTCTTCTCTTAGAAAATTACAAGTTGCGGTTGAATTATTTATATGAAAAATTTCTCCTATATTTAGTGGATATTATGATACCATTATTTTTGAATAGTGGATTAAATCCATTGAGTAGATATTCTCTATCCTCAAATGATAAGAAGAAGAGAAATATGTGGTGGTGGTCTATCATTTTAATGGGGAAAAGGACCAGTGATGAATACTAGCAAAAAAATGAATTATAAGGGGGAAATTGATTCCATGGAATGGCAATCATTAAAAAATATTTTTTTTAAAATATTTTCCCCAATAACACTACCTTAATATGGAGAGGGAGTTCCTCTGTCTGATATAAAAATAATAAGTGTCTATCGAAGCATATGATGCAAACTTCAGAAGAATTTCATTGTATTCTTGAAGCATTGTCATTATCACTAAATGTAAGGTAGACCAATTATTTATTGGGTTAAATCCAAGTCAATGAAAAGACTTATAAATTCATTACATTAATAGTTTTGAAGAGATTATTACTTCTTCCCTTAACATTTAGATGGAGATCGGTGATTCTCAGTGGTCTCATGGGACTGGAGACAAGAAAGATAAGATGTAATTATCTTCAGGAAGGAAAATAGAAAAATATTATAGGGTAAAGAAAACCTAGCACCCCACTTATCAAAATTGTGGAAGAAGAATCCTGTAAACTGCATAAGGGGAACCAAAAGGTGCCTCAAGTGTGAAAAATTGGGGCATCATGATAATAAATGATGAATTGATATGAAGAAATAAACTAATGAGGGAGTGGAAAAGAATGTTAAAATGAATACTATTCTTATTTATCAGTGCTTTAGTAGCAAAGAACCTGATCATTATGTAATTCAATTCCCAAAGTCAAGGGTTTTTTGAGACAATCAACAAAAAAATTCCATATTAGTAAGGAAGGGAATATGTTATCACTACAACTAAGGTGGATCCAAAAAATAATGTAGTGAAAGGTAGGCTAGAGATTTATTCAATAATATAAAATATACTTCTTTATTATATTTCTTTATATTCTTTCATATCTTGTATGTTTAGTATAATTATATAAATAGCACCTCAAAATATGAAATTTTCATTATCTGTGAGAATAGAAGATGGTGATATTATTTCATCTAAAGTATATAACTCCTCCCCAGTTAGTTTTTGTGGACTGAAATTTCCATCAATTCTCATTTTACTTTAGTGAATTTTTATTCTATATTAGGCATGGATTTACTTTCTTTTTAGAAAAACAATATTAACTGTCTAGAAAGTTAGATAACTCTTAACATACCAAGGCATCCACCAATTCATTACACGTGTAAGGAGAAGGACGAATCTCCTTCAAAATCAACATCTATATTGTTTATATTAATGCCTTTTGAGAAATAATATATAGCTCAAATTATTGAGACAAAGAATGGGATCTTTCTTGAAGACATTCCCATTCTGAAGGACTACACCAATTTTTTCCTTCAATAATTTCCTAGTCTTCCTCCTGACCAAGAGTTTGAGTTCTCGATTGATCTAATACCTTGATCTATGCCTATATCAAATACAACTTATTATATAGTGACAATTGAGTTGAATAACTAAAGAATAAGTTATAATATAATATGGATAAGGATTTTATATTCCCATATTCTTGGTCGTGCGGTGTGTCTATCCTCTTCATCGTGAATAAGGGTGGATTTATGCACCTATGGATTGACTACTGCGATCTCAAAAAAATCATGATAAAGAATAATTATCCCCTACCATAGATATATGACTTGGTCGATCAACTATGTGGGGCCATGTATTTCTCTAAGATGGGCCTTCTTTCAGGATATCACAAACTAAAGTTGAATATGGAATACATTCCCAATACTGCCTTTCAAAAAATATTTAGACACTATGAGTTCATATTAATGCCCTTAAAACACACTAATGCTCCAGAAATTATTGTGGACCTAATTAATAGAGTCTTTAAAGATTATATAGTGACCCATGATTAACATAAATGGATATTACATAATTTTAGATGAATATTTAGTCCACTACAAAAATACATGCCTAGGGACAATAATATTTTAGTGCCTTTGGAATCATGGAAAAAATATTATATCAAGGAAAAAGATATTCAACATATCCCATAAAGATCTACACATTTAGTACTTCTACCTAAAACCTATCGTAATAACCTAGTGAAATGAAGCATAAGAATGGGGTGACATCAGATGCTCACAAAGGGTAAATAAAGGGAATGTGTATTCATAACATGAAAAAATAAGATATTGAACTTGAGTATAACATTTTAAGATCATACCCTGCATATTAGAGATCATAATAATGATGGTCAGTTTATAAGACATAGATCAAAAGATAATTAATAGAGTAATTACTGAAAGAATAAAATAGGAATAAGACATGGAATAAGTGGATTATGCATTTTTTTATAAAGTTATGAACATGTATATGTTGAAAAATGTTCACTCATTAAGTTAAAGGAAATAAATCAAGCCCCAACATCAACTTTTGGACATGAAACTAGATCCATGCATAGAATTTTTAACATGTAATCCAGTTCACGAATAACCATATGAACATGAAACTAGGTCCATTAATAACGTTGTGAACATGTAATCATGTTCATGCATAACCTTATGGACATGAAACCAGGTCCATACATAACATTGTGGACATGTAATCAAGTTCACTCATAACCTTTTGAACATGAACTAGGCCCATGCATAGAATTATGAACATGTAATTAGGTTCACATGTAACATTGTGAACATTTAATCAAGTTCACACATAAAATTATGGACATAAAACTAGGTCCATGCATAACATTGTGAACACATAATAAGGTCCACTCATAACATTGTAAACATCAAATCAGGTTCACACATAAACATATAGATATGAAACCGGGTCCATGCAAAACATTGTGACTTTGTAATAAATATTACATATAAAATTTATACTCATGAGTCAACCATAATTACCCAATGTATTTGAGGGATATATAGGTCCCACCAATCTCATAATAAAAAACATTATACATATGCCACAATAAAATTAAAACGTTCATCAGATCATGGCCCACAAAAAGAAATGGATTTTATAGATATCAAATCATAACCCATGAAATTAAATGTGTATCAATAAGCTTTCGTCGCATCATAACCTATGTAAAAGAGAAAGGTTTCAGAACTATTTCATCAAAGCATAACCCGTGAAAAGAAGTGTGTTTCAAAATCATATAACCCATTGAAGAGAAAAGGATTTTGTAAATGTATAACCTGTGAAAGAGAAATGGGTTTGATAAATACCATGACATTAAGCATAACCCATTCAAAGAAAGTATATGAATGGAACCTTTAGATCATTTTTATAAGGTAATGAGTAACATCAATAGATTTAATCCTAGGTGGAAAATAATTTTGAAATATATTTACAAAAATCCCTGATAAAAATATCTTTTCTCCTTTGAAAAAGGCTTTTTAATACATAAAACAATTTAAAAACAATTTTCATATAAAATAACTCGAGAACTTATAAATAATACTTATAATAAATTTGAAAACCTTTTTCCTCAAAATATTATAAAATTAGATTAAAAAAAATAAAAATAATTATATAAAAACACTTTGAAAACATGTAATCTAATATTTAAAACGCTTTGAAAACCATTTCATTGAAAGTACATTGAAAACATATAAATAATGATAAAAAATATGTTGAAAAACAATTCCATTTAAAACACATAAAAAAGGTTTAAAATAATTCATTCATATTTACTTTCAAAAAACCTTGAAAATTAACATTTTAAAAAAACAAAGAAAGAATCAAATAAATGACGGTGGACAAATACAAACATGTCGTACAAGGTAAAAATAACATTCTTTTTTCATAATAAATATGTTATAAAAATTATTTGTTCAGAAATCAAAAAGAAGATTTCGTTTAAGAGATTGGTAAAAGGAAAAAAGGGTAAAATTTTATTTTAATGATTATAGGATAGTGTTATATAATTCTTGGAAACCCTTTTTAGAAAACATGTTTTGAAGGAACATAGATTTCTGACTAAAGAGAGGGTAGAGTCTATCTTTCTTAAAATCAATTTAGTAACTATCTTAAGTACCAATGAGTAGTAATTTGTTACTGATACATGATTATATCATGAATAACCAGATAAGAGGAAAATTCATGAATTTCATTCAGATATAGATAATAATATTTCATCAAAGGAAGCTTAAACATAAACAATCTTGAAAAGTGATGTTATTGTCTCAATAAACTCTTATAACTAGGTAACTTGGGATCATACTCTCCATATAACAAATAAAATTACATGAAGAATAAAATATCACGAAATGATTTATATTCAAGATATAACATGTATAAGGGAATTATATATTCCTTGAAAATAGTTTAGGTGCATAAAAACATAAGTCTCAAAGAGGGAAATTTGAGACAAAATTGCTTTACCAATTTGGAATCTTTTGAAACATAACCCCAGTGAAAGAAGTATCATAAAATGGATATCTGAATACCCATTAATTAAATTATATGACGCATATAATTCAATCATGGTTAGTACACACACCACACAAAAGGAAATGGTGGTGAACATAACATGTATCTCATGGAAATTAAAAGTGAGATGAAATCCACTTACCTTGTATCTTGACTCTATTATTACTTGTGAAATGTTCTTATATAATAAATATATGTTTATTATAAATATTTTATAGAAACATATTATTATAACTAATACCATATATTCTTTGATTATGAATCTATATTACCCTCTTGTTAACGATCATATGTTAAGTTTTCACTTTGGGTAATATTCGATTTGTTCCTTTCACGTGTCTTAATTTGTTATATAATTGGTTCTTATACTTATATCATGATTCCGCAATATAGGCCATGATATAAATATCTATTATATCCAATATATGTTCATTATAATAATATATTGAAAATCGGATTATGAAATGTAATGCACCGTTCATAGAGATGGTAATTCACATGTATGCATGAACATTGTTTCCATTTTTATTGTCGTATTAAAGGAAAGATAGAAAATTAAATATATTTATATGTATATATCATTATTTCAGTATCTTTACAATATCATATCTATTATATATATTCATTAAAACCATCTTTAATATAATCCTTGTAGGGTATGAAGGAATGGTATCGCTTTTAGGGGGAGAAAGTACACACTTCCTCAAACGAAATTATTATATTTACATAAGTTAAAAAGCATAATGATATGTTCTAAATAAATATTAAATAAGTGTAAAAACATTATAAATATAATATATATCATATATTATTAAGTATTGTGTTACATTTATTTTCAATAATGTTTCAATATGTGTATGGTAATGTAATGATTGAAGTGGTGATAACGATTGAAGTGATGATGAGTAAAGAAATTTTATTGACTTAGTAAAGATCCCACACTTTGATTATGTATTTTAATTGTTGAATTAATGTCATGCTTTTACATTCTCTATAATAAATTCATAATATTTTTGAACTGATCATATGTTCCAAGACATGTTTTAATGAATGTAACATTGTTACAACATTTGAAGAAGGCCATTCTATACTAGATTTCATGATGAGTTTGGAAGATTTATCCAATGGTTTATGATTGGATGAAGTGATTGAGAGGATTTTTCTAATCATAAATAATTAAGAGTTGTGATAAAAATTGTTTTCAAATTGGGTACATTCTTAAGGTTTCATTGAATTCTAGTTCCAAAATTAATAAAAGATGAGGAATTATGCTTGATGATTAAAATTATTAGATTTCTAAGTTGGAGTGTCCATACATTGTGTGTTGAATTCCATTAAATATATCATTTTGTTTTTACTAAGGGTTTTCATATGGGGCTCAATTAAAAAACATATTCCATCACACTAATCCAACCAGTAGCCTCAACCCTAGGCACATGTAGGATACAATGATCAAATGCACCTAAAAGAGGTCATATAGGCCAGTGAGCGTGCGATAGGGGAGTTTGAAGGCCTGCGGGAGCACATGGGGTTATCCCGTGTATAGTATGGGCCAAGGGCCTGTAGAGAGAGTGGGCACAGAGCGTGCACACATATAACATGGTACAAGGTGGTACCATGTAGGGGAGGACTAATCTGAAAAAAGGTTGGAGATTATTGATTGATAAACTGCACCAAAGATGCATTTCTAGTTTGATGTTGGACCGATACATGGATATTTTTCATAGTTTCAGAACATGGAAGAAATCCCCACTATCTGATATGACCACGCATCATTTGATCCATTAATCAGTTTTAAAAATCATAAGCATTTCATGTTCATTAGATCAGTTCTAATCTGATGATCATAGAGCCTCCACACCACCATCAATAATCTCTGAACACCCAAATCACCTGATGCTTATTAGTTGACTGGAGCACAGCCTCACCTCTTTGATTGTGATTATAACCACCATTTATTCTTGAATTTACTTCATGAGGATAATATAGATGTCACAATACCGTGCATGCAATTAAGTTTTCATGCATTAAAAAAACCTAAATAACTTATCTCCTCTAAGGAAAACAATTTTTCTGAAGGCCATGTAGATTCGAACATGGATTTGAATATATATTTTCATGTGATCCTAATTTCATGCATGTGATGCATTCACTGTGAAGAAGAGGCCAGCGTGTTAGAAAATAAAATATCCTACAATTATTGGCTTATATTTTATCTGAGTTTGTAGTTTTTAAATTATATGATCCATGGGTGTTTAATGGGTCTTCAGTATGACACATTTTTCAGGATTTAAAGGTGATACAACACAATTATCCTTGCAAATGAATAAAGATCCCTCGACCAAGGGATGTTGTTGAAAAATATTGAAATATATCTCCTTCATATTATGAAACAAATCCCCCATGAACCCCTTTGGTTTGCAAAAGAAATACGTATCCTTGATGAATTTTAATTATGTAAAGAAGGAAGATCTTGCAGCTCTTTGAGAAGTGAAAATAACTCTCAAAGAATATTTACAAAGAACTCATTCCACATAACTTATTCTTGCTCAAATAATGTGAATATCATAGGGTTATCTTGACATGTGTTTTATGTGCTTAAGTATTCTATGAAGAAATGTGCTCTATGAAGGTGGTTCGTACACCCAGTGTGAAGAATATCATTGAACTGCGTGAAGAAATAGTGCCATTCAAAGTTCCAATTCATGAATAAATAAGAACTTGTTCTCTTATAGTATGCATGAGGTTTTATGAAACCTTGAGATTGTGTGCATATTCACTTCCCCTTGATAAGAAGGATAATTCAAATTCTACATCTACCTATCCTCACATGGGTTTGTGCACAAGAGGCAGTAGGCTACACATACACCTACTTGAGGATCTCATGATTTTTTATTAAATTAAATAGTAGATATAAAAGGAATAAAGGTAATGAGATTTGTGTGGTCAGGTTACATAAAATCATATCTAAACATACATACATGCCCATTAAAGCATGAGGAAGGAGTTTTGTGTGAATATTAAGAAAGAGAAGGAACTAAGTGAAAATTATATGTGTAGATGCATGAAATTCACACATTGAACCTAAACCATTAATTCATGTGAACAATGTGTGTTCACACATACAAGATACACATTTTACATGCATACAATCATGAATAATCATATTCATGTGTGATAAGAAAGTGCGATACCCAAATAAAGGAGTATGGATGCTATGCAATCCATGCATGAAGTAGAATTTAATTGAGACTGAATCCAGGCAGAATTGAAGAAGATATTATCTGAGTTGAAAGTGTTTGAGAATCTAAGAAGATAGATAGTGATGCTGTTGTGCAAGATCCTTATTGCATATTTATAATATTGAAGAAATTCTGCACAGCATTTGAATACTTATAAGTGAGGTCAGGTCTTCATTATAAGAAGAAATAATTTCCCGAGCATTGTTTCACTGTGGAAACAAATTAGAATAGGTGATCAGTATCATTGAGCAAGGCCAACAGTCCTTAACTAAGGTTATTGATGATTCTTGAATAGATACACGAGAAAGTTTGATTCATCAAGATCATGGGGGAAGACTATAATATAAATATATAGTGAATCAAGAGGTTCAAAAAAAGGTAGAATCTCATGTGACTCTGGAGCAAGGAGAATCTTGTGAAACTCAAGAGTAGAATACTTCAGTGAGACTCTAGAGCAGGCCAGTGAGACTATGGTAAAACTATGAGATTCAGTATAAATAACATATTATGGAACTCATAAGAGATGCAGTGTGACTCTGTATCGACTATTATAATTATTCATTTAATTATAGTTGATAATATATGTTGGGTAGAATGACCAAAATATCAATTAGTAGGTATTTGAATTGGACCTTGTAAATCCTTGTGTTTAATGCCTTTGTATTAACATCATTATTTGAGATAAGGATGAGATACACAAGAAGAGTGTATTGAGGCTTTAACCAGCTATAGAGGATTAATTGAAAATAATGAATTTGTAAAAAGTTTAAATGGATCACTGATTCACCCCTACCCTCTCAATGATTCACACTGATTTGGGCACTTCAATTGGTATCAAGTCCAGGTTACCTTTGAAAGATACAAAAGAGTCTTTATGAAGTGAAGATTTTGAGAAAAGAGTGAGAAACAACAAATGGAGATTTATTCCAAGACTCAAAAGAATAAGAAGGAGAAATAGGAAAGGAATGTAAAGAATAATTTTACTAATAATGGGGAGACACCTTCTACTGAAGGTAATCATGAAGGTGCGACATGTGTTAATGATTTTTATTATTATGACTCTTCTGATGAAGCATGGTCATGTTTTGATAATGATAGATCAATCAGTGATCTTCAGTCTTCACTCAAAGAACATCTGATGAATATTCCAAGAGATGTGTCAAGACATATTTCTAAAATCATAAAAGTTCTCTGAGATATAAAATTATAGATAGAAGAAGAAGCTAATTCCATGGGAGAGGCATTGGATAAATGGGTCCATATTTCCAACACACTCACAAAACTTTTGAAGGAAATGGATGAAAAAATTTCTCTTTGTGATGAATGGTCTTCTGAAGTTACTGAATAAATACAAGGAAGTATTTGTTAGAAATAATTCATTGATATTATATTTGTAGAAACCTGGAATGTACTTGAAAAATTGCACAAATTTTCTATAGTTATTAAAGGTTCTCAACTAGAAGACAAACTAAAAAGGTAAAAGAGATTGGCATTTATTAGAAAGAATTACGATATGTACATGAAAAAAAAATTATAAAGTTGAAGCAGAATTGGGAATGTAAGTTTACATTAGTTGAGGATGAGAATAATTCTCTCAACATGAAGTGTTTATTGCTGGAGGTGAAATTGAAGCATCATAAATCACCCCAAACTGGAACATCTCAAAAGACTAAAAGAAGAGGTGATTCCACTCAAGATTTCATTGAGTATTATGATTCTAAAAGGATTATTAGATCATCTTCTACTCTAATGGAAAAATCCTCCAAGATGAAGGTATCCCATAACCCAGTTATTTCTATTTCTACTAATGGAGTTCCATCTGCAAGTACAGGTTCAAGGCTAAAAACTGGGAAGAAGTGGATTGAAAAAAAAATGATGATAAATCCATAAAAACTTCAAGGATGGATACTGGAATGATTAAGAAGAATAGTTCCCAAATGGATGCTCCAAATAGAGAAATTCAATTCCAGAAACAACAAAGCACTAAATCTAGACATACAAATACTATACAAAAAAGAAAAAGATTTATTGGCTATTGTTCGTGTTGTTGGATGTTTGAGAATCGGGCTAATAGTTTCCTGTACAATGTGTTAGAATATAAAAATTATGGAAGGCCTACATTTAGGGAACATATATGTGAAGAAATGATACATCTTTAAATGCTAAAGAAGAATACACAGATGAATACGAATATTTCTATCAAGAATATATTTTAATATCTTGAAGTCATCTGTGATAATTGCAATAGAAGTGGTCACACATAAGATAAATTACGCTTTATTCCAACCATGAATCATGCATATGTTGATAAGAATAAAATCCATTAAAAATTCAGAATGAAGGACCAACAGCTGAAAATTCATCTACTGGGAATATACAAAACAATGAATTCAATAAACTGTAAAATAAACTACTCCCAATAATAAGTTTAAGCTGGATTCCAAGAATTTCATATCAACCAATAAAATATGATTCTACTGTGAAAATAAATTTCATACCACGGATCACTAAAAACAAGCTGTGGAAATAAAAGGAAGAAGGATATAATTAAAAGGAGAATAAATCCAAGAGATGATAGGATTGATTGAAGATATTTGTGAAGATGATTTTGATAATTTTCTTAATAAAGGTAACTTGAAATCATTAAAGAAGTCATGGGGAATCTCCAAACAGGAATATTCTAAGAAGGAGTGTTTATTAACTTATCCCAATCAACTTCAATATGCTAGATAACTACAAAAAGATGAAGATAAAGTAATATCCAAAGAATAGTATAGGGATAACAGATCACTCCACATGAATAAGAATATAAATTTCATGATAGGTTTTCAACGCATGACAAGTAAAGTGTCTCAAAAGTATTCTATGGAATGTTCAAGTTGTCTGGACATAATGAAAATAAATGTATAACTATTTTACCATCTCAAATTGACCTATTGAAAATTGAAAAACAAAAATTAGTGAAAGATACTTCACAATTGATAGAAGTAAGGACAAACAATCCACACAACATGAAGGTGAATGGAAGTAAAGGGTCCATGTTAACAATGAAATATGAAAATGTCAAATGGAGAGGAGACACTAGCATAAAGAGCACCATACACATTAGAGCTACCATGAGAGGAGTTCTTGGGTTGAGAGGAAATTACCAACCATGTTTCTCCTATTAAGAAGCTCACATATGTTCCATCTTATTCCCTTATTTTTTGTATATGTGTGACTACATTGTAGGGAATTGAAGTTGAAGGTCATTATCAATAAGAGAATTGAATGAAGAAAGTGGAGAAAAAAAATTTGACTAATTATTCATGATTTGATATATACTTGGAATGTTACATAGAGGAATATTATCAACATGAATATCTTGAAGATTGTCTAATGATATTTTACACCATGTAAAATCAAAGGTATTGCACCCATTGAGGGGGAGAAAATATGAAGGAGATGATATCAAGGATTATTTCATAATAAATCTAGAAATTCATATCATCTCTAGAAGTTGATACTTGATGTATTCTAATCACACTTTCATCCTTTGTTCTTAATTGTATTTACCATGTAAATTAAATAGGAATTATTGATTGATGATAAGATGGGATGAAGGGGGAGATCTATATTTTTATTTTAACTCTTTAATATGATTATTGACGTATGTGTAGGATTTAGCAATTCATTGATATATATGATTATTTCCAACTTTATGGATAAGATTTGATACATTCTAATAATGATTTCATATACATAGTTATTTAGGGATAGCATTGGAAACATTGTTCATATATATCTTGTTTTCTACCCCAGGTTATCCAAAGTAGACTTATAGTTGATTAACCAAAGGCTCATTGCTAAGTAAACCATCTGACATCATCCCTCTCTCATAAATATTCACGCAGATATTCTATAAAGGGAGGAGAACATGTTTTTGAATATTCCCCACATAACCTTTTCATTTGGTTGCCAACAAGGGTGAGAAAATAATGGCACACATATTGACTCTTCCAAGGTGTGCTTGGGTGATATTGACAAAAAAATAAAAAGGGGGAGATTATTGAGCATAGGGTTTCATTTTTGGTCAATGATGTGTCAATATGTGTATATTAAAGTAAATATTGAAGTGGTGATGATGATTGAAGTGATTATGAGTAAAGCATTTTTATTGAGTTAGTGAAGATCCACCACTTTAATTATGGATTGTACTTGTTGAACGAATGTCATTCTAGGATATTCTACAAAATAGATTCAAATGATTGTTTAATTGATCCTACATTCCAAGAAATTTGTTAATTAATAACACATTATTATAACATTTGAAGAAGTTCCTGCAATACATGATTTCATGATGAGTTTGGAATATCCATCTAGTGGATTCTAATTGGATAAAGTGTTTAAGAGAATTGTACTAATATTAAATGATTAAGAGATGTGCTAAAAACTATTTTCACAGTGGGTACATTTTTGAAGTAATTTTTAATTCTAATTCCAAAATTAATAGAAGAAGAGGAATTATGCTTGATTATGAAAATGAAAGGATTTATAAGTTGGAGTGGCCATAAATTTTATGTTGAAATCCATTATATATATCCTTCAGTTTTTACTAAGTGTTTTCATATGGGGATCTATTAAAAAATATATGCCTTCACACTAATCCAACTGGCTACCTAAACCCAAGGCACATGCGGGACACAGTGGTCAACCATGCCTAAATGAGGCTAGCGAGGCCAGGCAATGAGTAGTAGAAGAATTTGAAGGCCCCTAGGAGTGCACGGGGTGATCCAGTGAATATTATTGGGCATGGGCCTTCAGAGAGAGTGGTCGTAGAGCACGCCCATGGAGAACATAGTATGGGGATGTACTCTAGAGGGGGGAGGAGTAATGTGAGATTAGGATGGTGCAAATAGATTGATAAACCATGAAAATGCCACATCTCAATTCTGATGTGGGACAAATACATGGATATTATTCACCATTTAAAAATGTCAAAGTGATCTTCACCATTTGATCTAACCACGTATCATCTAATCTATTGATCGATTTTAAAAATAATGTGCATACCATGTCTATCTGATTAGTTATCATCTTACAATCATAGAGACTCCACATCGTTGTCTTCAACCTCCAAACACCCAAATCACCCGATGTATATTAGTTCATCGGAGCACAGCCCCACCTCTATGATCATAATTCCGACCACCATTGATGCTTGAATTAACTGCATGATGATAGTCTAGATGTCACAATACCATTCATCGAATTACATTTACATGCATGAGAAAAACATGAATAAATCATCTTGACTGTGGAAAATGGAATTTCCAAAAGGCCACGTGGATTTGAACATGGATTTGAAAGAATATTTTCATGCGATCTTAATTTCATTCATGTGATGCTTTCATTGGGAAGAAGAGGTCATCACGTTAGAAAAGAAAATATCCCATAATTATAGGCATATATTTTATCTGTTTTTGACTTTTTCAAAGGAAGATATCAATGGGTGTTAATGGGTCTTCACCATAGAAATTTTTGTGGGATTTGAATGTGATGCAACATGGTGTTCCTCGGCAGTAAATAAAGATATCTCGACCAAGGTTTGGTGTTGAGAAATATTGAGAGATCTCTCATTTATCCCAAGAAATAGTGCCATCATGAACCCCTGTGGTTTGAGAAAGTTAGAGGTTTATATGAGGAATTCTACTGACTCGAAGAAGTAAGATCGTGCGGCTCTTTAACAAGTGAAAATACCTCTCAAAGAAGCTTTACGGAGAACCTGTTCCATGTAGCTTGTTCTTGATCAAAGAAGGACGATCTCTCATGGTTATATTAACATGTGTTTCACCCACTCAAGATTTCCATGAAGAATAGTGATTTTTAAAGATGGCATACACACCCAGTGGGAAGAAGATCCTTACACTACGTGAATTACTCGTTCCCCTGAAAGTTTCCTTGCATGGAGAAACCAGATCTCATGCTCCTCTGGTCTACATAAAGTTTTTTGAAACCTTGAGATAGTGTGCATATACACTTCCCATTGAGAAGAAGTAGAATCCAAGTGTAACATCTTCCCATACTCATACTGGTTTGCGCAAAAGAGGCAGTAGGCCACACACACACACCTATGTGAGGATATCATGATTTGTGATTAAACTAAATATTGTATATAAAAGGAAGAAAGGGAATGGACTTTGTGTTTTTGGGTTACATAAAATCATATCTAAACACACATTCATTCCCATGCACACATGAGGAAGTATTTGTGTTTGAATGTTGAGAAAGAGAAGGAACTAAGTGAAAAGTATATTTTTAGTTGCATGACATTCACATATTGATCCTAAACTATTGATTAAAGTGAATAGTGTGTGTTTGGGCTTACAAGAAACAAATTATACATACATACAATAATGCATAATCATATTCACATATGAGAAGAAAGTGAGATAACTAAATCAAGGAGTTTTGATTCCTTGAAACCCATGCATGAAGTAAAATTGAATTGAGACTGAAGCCGGGAAGAATTAATGAAGATTTTATCCAAGCTGATAGTGTTTGAGAATACAAGAAGATAGATAGTGATGATATTGTGAATGGAAATTCTTACATATTAATATTCTTGAAGAAGTTTTTTGAACCATTTTCAAACATATATGTGTGGTGACATATTCATTAGAAGAAGAAATAATTGCTGGAGCATTGTTCCAATGAGGCAACTGATCAGAAGAAGTGATCAGTATCATTGAGAAAGGCTAACTAAACCTACCTAAGGCTGTTGAAGATTCTTGAACAGATACATGGGAAAGTTTGATTCAATGAGATCATGGGGGATGATTATAAGATGAATCAATATTGAATCATGAAATTCTAAAGTAGGTATACTCTCTTGTGACATGAGGGAAAGGAATATTATGTGAGACTCAGGAGTAAAAGACTTAGGTGAGACTCTCGATCAGTCTAGTGAGACTATATTAACATTATGAGATGTAGTATAAAGAACCTCCTATGGGACTAATGAGATATATAGTGTGACTTTGTATTAACCATAGTAATTATTCATCTGATTATAGTGTAGAATATTTTGTTGGGGAGAATAACCAAAAAATAAAGGAGTAGGCCTTTTAAACAAACCCTATAAATCCATGTTTCCAGGGCCTTTATATTTACAACATCATTTTAGGTAAGGGTGGGAAACACAAGGAGAGTGGATTGAGGATTTAACCCGCCATAGAGGTTTAATTGAAAAGAATCAATTAGTAATAAGTTTAAATGGATCACTGATTCACCCCTCCCTCTATCAGTGATTCAAAATTGTCTAAGAACTTCATATATAAATATAGTTTCTATCATAATAGAAACCATGATAGGTGGTAATGGAAAAATGAACAATCCTCGTTTCGTGATGGAGTATTTCACCATACACAGAAATAGTATGTTCGTTACCCATTTGATGAAGGTGTGTGTAAGTTTAGGATGATCCATTTACATAAAAACGTCATTGTATAATGATTATACTATTTTTTAATATAATAATATAACAAAGGGAGTTTTAAGGGGTGGATAAGGAAAATAAATGAAAGGACTTGAGAAGACATGTTACCCTTTAATTGGCTAACTCCTTTTCATTTGTGCCAAAAGGATTACTTGGTTTTCCATCTATCCAAAGGAAGTATTATTGGAGGAAGGTAGAGATGTTGGAAAGTGTATTGGGTATAAATTTTCCAATCTGAATAGATTTTATAGGTGTGAAGAATAGGGAGATATGATGGCCTTTTATAGGGAAGGAAAAGGACTCACATTGAAGTTTTCAAAACAAGACAAGTGTACACATGTTCATATCTAAAAAAATTCAAGATAAACAAAAATATATAAATAATGGAATGTTTAATTCTAAATTCTAGACATTAAATTGTTTTTGGAAAAGTTTCTAGGTTATTTGGGCTCTAATATCGAGTGTTAGTCCTTAATTAAGCTTAATTCGACCTTAATCATTATGATTAATTTTAATCACTTTTACTAATCATCTTTGTAAAAGTTATGTTGATCTCATTAGACTTCAATTATTATACTGATTACAATTTTTTTAGTTGGTTTTTCTAAATTCTATTAACAGAATAAAAAAATTATTTCTAATCCTGCAGATGTGGTGAAAAAGTGAGTTTCTAAAGTAAAACATTCAAAAGTTAATTATGTTTTTATATTCAATATCTAAGTGAAACCGATTCTAATGAACTAAATTTTATCAATAGATATATAATTTAACTAATATGTCCCTAAAGAATTAAAATATAATTTTACATAAATAATTATTTAAATGAAAACACAGTTTTTAACTAAAAGTAGAATTTTCACTATTCATCAAAAAAATAATGTTTTTTCAAAAAATAAAAAAAAAATCACCCTAAAATAATTTTAAAATTCCAAATTCAGAAATGAAGTTTATTTTATCAAATAAAATTTCTATATTTCTATAAAAAATATTTTTTTCATAGAATGGAATGAAGTGTGGTTCATTTGAGAAAATAGTATTTTTAAACATATAAGTCTTTTCAATAAATTATATCCTTCATTATCAATATTTTTAATTTATATAAACCCATTATAAAAAAAAATTAAAAAAATTTATTAAAATTCACATTACTAAGTCTAATGGTTGGGTTATAATTATCTCGTTTAAATAATTTAATAGTAAAATAATGTTTCTTAGAAACATCATTGTTGTGTATAACATGTTCCAAGTCATGGTTGCATGTAACTTACACCAATTCAATGTTCCATTTATCATAGTCTGAGTTTGTGTCATGTAACTTGACACACCATGTCCTCGGATACTCTTTTATTTTACCCTTTAATTATTCTTGGGTCATTTGGTTGATGTTCGGGTTTGAGTCCTGCTGGAAATTTTTTGTTTTTTTGAGTTTTTAGATGACTTTTCTAGGGGGAGAACTGTCACCATAAAGTTAGGAGAAACCATGAGGCCTGGTCATGTGGCTAGTGCAGATTGGAAAAAACAAACAACACAGCCTATGCAAGGTCGTGTGGTAGGTCCCATGTAATCTTGTGCCTTTTCCATCCATGGGTAGAGGGGTAAGAATGGATTGGAAAACCATGCAACCAAACCATGTAGTCAAGAAAGGTAATTAAAAAATTGATATTATTTTTCCCCTATCTCATTCCTTTAACCCATACTCTAACCCCTCTCCTACTATTCATTTTTAGAGCACCAAGGGGTCCCAACACCCTTTATTCCTTAGCTCTCATCCATCCATGGTTATTTATCTTTGATTCTAAGATAATATTTTAGGGTTTTTGCTAATTTCTTCTCTATTTATCATCTTCTTTAACTATTATTTGGTTTCATTTGGGTTTTTGTCCCTTGGAAAAACCATTGGGTTAGGTTTGACTAATTTGGTTTTGTTTCTTAATCGCTAGGTTTTTTGGTTTGTTCTCAAAGGCCTAATCCTCCAACTTCAAGGGTTTTTTCACTTTCACTCTCGACCGGAAGGTGTTTTTTTGTGTTTCCTTGAAATTTAAATCCCTATAATTAATGGATTTTATAATTAATTCTAAAAAAAAGTTTCTCAACTTTATTATATTCATAGTTTGTTCATGGTTGTGTTTTATTGCTGATATATTTGACTAAAAATAGTGTTTTAAATGATTTTCTATCTATGCCATCTATATGCCTAGCCAATTTCCAATTGGAAAAAAGTCCCTTTCTCTCAAATGGTTATATTAAATGTTTTGGATGGTATTCTACTATGGAAAAATATTATGGAACTTATTTATTTGGTGTGTTGGGATGGCTTTATGAAACATGGTGTTATAATGAAATGGATTACTATGTTAGTGTAAGATCTGTGTAGTTTCATCAAAAATGGTCATAAAAAGGCCACTTATTCTATGCCATTAGATGTGATCACATCCATGGGTGCATGGATTGAACCTATGGATGGTCCTTCTAATGTTGGTGACATTAGGAGTGGTTATTTTCTTGATCCTTGGTTTCTTAAATGGAACCCTTATCTCGTATCCCCCCCCCCTCTTTTGAAAAACGGTTCTATAGTTTCCAAAATGTCTTTTAGTGGTTTTCAAAATTGTGTGGGATGTTATGACTTGTTTGTGTTCGATAAACATCCAATTGTTTATTGAAGTGGTTGAAGGCTCGTTTGGCACATTGAGTGAATTGTGCATGTTTTCATATTAGTTTTGTGGATAATTGGATTTAAAATAAAGGCATGTTTTTAATGTGTGATGTGTTTGGGTGTGTGTTTGAAACTTAAGGGAGATTCAGAAAAGGCATAGATAAATGGGATTTCATGTTGTGAAAAATGGATTTTGAGGTGTTTCTTTTTTTGAAAATGTATCCTATATGGGTATAACTAAAGGCCCGTTTTGTATTTTGAAAGGGTTATTTGGGAAAACATTCTTGGTATAGGTCACATGCCTAATAAGTGGGTTATAATATGGGAGTGTCAATGGTATGGGACCTCCCTTGTGTAATGAATGATTAATGTCAAGGGACCGCCCTTGAGGTGGTCAGGGTGGTGCTGGTTAGGTCTTGTGTATATAGCATGAATGTGAGTTTTTGTTTGATTTGTATGGGACACCCCCTTGTGAAGCATAATATGGGAACCTAGAATAGAAAAGATTAATTATTAGATTGTTTTTTTCACTTTTCTAGATGATTGTACTAGCTAGTGGCCCTTAGCAGGTGGATACTTGGGTTTCTTACTATCGGATCAGGTCCCTCGACCAGGCTATATGGGGATCCTATCAAGAGTTAGGGAATTATGGCATCACCGAGTATGGAATGCCATCAGGATGACTCACATGTATATTATGTTCTGGTTCTCCCCTAGGATTCTAGTATTTCTCGTGTTCTCCCATTACGAGTACTAATTGAACCATTACCCTTATTTTGTAGAATATTATTCATTGTACCTAGTTCTGGTATTTATTTGGAAAAACTAGGAATGTGTGTTCAGTGTAAAAATTATTTATAAGTGGGTGTTTTAAAAGAGAATGAACAACTCCACCTTTTCCTTCTAGTGACTTATTTTATACTTTGACGGAAATGGATCATATCTGTATGTTTTAAAATGAAAAGTATGTATGAAAATATGTTTTTATAAATGTATTTTAAACTAGCATTAATGTAATTTTTTTTTGAAAGGAGTGGCATGGATTCTATGGTGGTTGTCTACTGAGATTTTATTTCACACCCTACCTATACAACTCAGTGTTGGTAGACCTGAGCTATTTTGCATTATAAGATTTTTCAAGTTTCCAAGTGGAAGCACGCTATTGGGGCATGGATTTTTCTGTGTTTGGAGGTCACCAAAGGGACTCATGTAGATCTCATGGTGGAGGTTTGGTTTTTCACTTTAGTTTCAATTCTATATTTACGTTTTGAGAATGTTGATTTATATATTGTAGATGAATTTGTTTATAATTTTGTTTGAGAAGAATTTGTTATTTTTTATATGTTTTCTCTATCTGGTTCTATTTGTTATATTTTGGGATAAAGTCATTCTCATTTGTGATTCATTTCATGCATGGCACTTATTTCTAGTATGTGGGGATCGGGGATGGCCTTCAGGCCATATCACGGATTGGATCAAGAACCAGGACAAATAGAAACTTGGATTGGTTCATGAAAAAATAGTATCAGGGGAGGATATTTCTAATTAGGGTGTCTGGTATATGGATATTAGGACTGTCAGTACTCATGAGGTAGGTCCAAGAAGACTGTTTCGAACTCTTTCTCGCCCAGATCCTCGAGTTACCAGGGGTATTCAAGGATTTGTGTCTTTTGTATCGGGTTGTTTTGTATTGAGGGATGAAAATGGAGGAAATCGATGTCATATTGTGTCCTTACATGGAGTAGTGACCCATGTTATTTCCAATTGTCTGGTTCACATTTTTCATAGTGTTATTACCTACTTGTGGAATGGCTCACTACCTTGTCATCAGCTTAGGAATAGACTCTAGTCCCTCTTTGTGGTTGTCTGGTGTAAGTTCCACTTCGCTCTGTTATAGTTGGTGTGAGTAGTTTTAAAAATTTAAGTGTATTTTGAAATATAAAATAGATTTAAAAAAATGGAGGTATTTTTTTCTTCAAATGTTCTTAAATTGGAAATGTGGGTTTTAAAAATTGAACACGTTTTGTGTTTGAGAATGTGGATGGGGTGAAACCCTTGTTGTTCCTTATAGACATTTGAATGTGTGTTGGGTATGTGTATAAAGTGAGTGGGGGCTCTTGTAAATGGATGATGTGGATGGAAATGGATGGACACACATGTAACGGTTTATAGGATACCATGGGTGGGGTTTTGGAACCAAAGGTGTGACTTGGTTTTTAAAATATTGATTTGAATGATAGTATGATATTGAGAATTTACTTAGAATAATGTAGTTTTAAAAATTTAAAATAAATTAGTGGTTTTGAAAAGAAAAAATGAATTTTGAGAAATAAATTTGGGTTTAAAATGGGGTTTTATGTATTTTTAAAGTGTCCTGAAAATGTTTAGATTTTGAAAATTAATATGGAGTGGGATTTTTGAGTGGAATTTTCTTGCTGTGATTGACTTTTTTTGGCTTTAGAGCTGGTTTTTTGAGCTAGGGGTATTTATTTTGATTATGTTTTTGGATTGATGATGGTTTTAGTTTTTTTTCATGTTTCTTGGGATGTGCCACCCATAAAGTCTCTAATAAATTTTAATGGTTTATGCCCTATTCTGGTTCATATCGAGGGTTTCCTACATATTGAGGTAATCGAGGTCTTTTAGAGGCAGTCGTGTGGTTTGTAGAAGTAATTTGTGTCTTTGATTTATTGGGAACTCCTAGGGTTGTTAGAGTACATTTTTTATTATGGTTGTTTGAGGGTCCAACCTTGGACTAGTGGGAGTTGTGCCCCATTCATCAATACAAGTTTGTGTGACATGGGGAAATGTTTGAGGCCGCCTTTTACCTAAGCTTCATGCCTGAGGTGGTGATGTTTAGGGAGGTGGAAGAATTTCAGGATGTCCGATTGAACCAGCAGGCTGTAAGAGTTTATGATAAGTTCCATTAGAGTGTCCAGTCCGGACACTATAAGCCAACATGCTGCATCTTTCTGAAAACAAACCACCATTGTGGTCATTTGAATCACTGGGAGGAAGAATGATTTCAAACAAGAGGATGCTAATGTCTGACTATGAGGTGGGATATTATTCAGCCATCAGAGCCCCAGCAATAGGTCTCTTGGTGAAGCTCGTGCACAGTCATGAGTTTCTAAGGGTGTGTGAAACCTTGGCCTTACTTTTGTCTAAAGCTATTGGGATGGAAATAATAAAAGTTTCCTTGTTCTATTCTTGTCATTGTTGTATGTTCATCCTCACTGTGGTGGTGTGATGAGCTCATTCTATTGCAATCCATGTGGCCTTATCTACTCCAAATGGGTCTTTTAGTGTTGGTCCCCTGAATGATTCAACCTTTTCTAGTTTTGGGTTTAGTTCCAAATACATTCTTCAGAGATATGTTTGGATTTTTTGAGTTGATGGGTGGTGTTTTTGGGGCTTCCTTAGTTCAGGCACCATTTCGTGAGTTTTCTTCTAGTGTTGAGAAGTCGGTCGGGGTGAATAGTTCACAAATTTTGGAAGTTTTTATATTCACCCATGTGGATAGAGTTTCAGTTCATATAGTGTATTTCTCCATTATAGTGTCCCAGTATGTCGAGTTTACCTATAATAGTTTTAATCTTAGTGATTGAGTTGTTCCATTAGAATTGGGGATGTGGTTGATTTTGGGCAATGAATTCCCTAGTTCATGATTATTTTTAAGATTTTATATGGTTGAGGTGGGAGGTGTTGAGATAATTTCTCAACCTTGGTTTTTTGGTTCTTTTTTTGGTAAGCCATCCGATTAAGTCTTAGGGGTGTTGTCTGGTCCATGTGGGGATGGGATCTAGTGAGTTCAGTTTGGGAGTTCCAATGTTGGCCCCCTCTTAGAGGTGTCATTTTTGGGTTTCATATTTCCATGTTAGTGGAATTATTATGTTGGGTAAAACCCTATCAAGTTCTCCACATAATTTTGGGCTTCAGTTTCTTATTGAAGTGGTTGGGTGTGACTTGTGGAGAGGAAGGTCATCTTGAGATTCATGGTTTTCCTCAATCTTTTATGGGCATGAACTCATGTTTTGGTAAACTATCATCTTGATGACTTTCTAGGGGTAGAAAGTGTTTTTGGTAGGGGAATTATCACCCACGACCTCAGATACTAAATTATTTTATCATTTTAGTAGTCTTGTGTCATTTGGTGGAGGTTTGGTTTTGTGTCCAGGTTGAAATTTTTGGTTTTAGGATTTTTCAGGTTACTTTTCTAGGGGGAGCATAGTTACTCGTGGTTAGGAGAAACTGTGTGGCCCAGTCATGTGGAAAGTGAGGGTTGGATATAACTAACTGCATGGCCTGTGCATGGTCATGCAGTAGGTCCCTTGTAACCGTGCTCCTTTTCCTTCAGTGGAAATAGGGGTCCACACAGTTTGGGAAATTGTGCTACCAAACTATATGGTCATGTAAATTCCTTAAAAACATGAAGTTATTTTTCTCCTCTCTCCTCCCTTTAACCCTAACTCAAACCCCTCTCCTTCTATTCGTTTTTGGGACACCAAGGGTCCCAATACCCTATCTCCCTTGGATATCCTAACACTATGGTTCTTCCATATTAATTCCAAGGTAATATTTTAGGGTTTTTGGTCATTTCATCTATATTTCTCTTATCCTTTCTCAATTATTTGGTTTTAATAATGGTTTTCTCCCTTGGATAAACCCTAGGGCTTGGTTTGGCTAATATGGTTTGACTTTCTTGATGTATAGGGTTTTCAGTTCATTCTAAGAGGCATAATATTCCATCTTTAAGGGTTTTATCTCTTTTGCACTCAACCGGTAGGTGTTTCCATGCATTTCCTTAAAATTTCAATTCGTATGATAATTTTATATTATTAATTAATTCTTAAAATAGGTTTCACTCCTTTATTATATTCATATTTAGTTCATGGTAGTGTTTTTTTATTGGTAGATTTAACTAAAAATAGGGTTTAACATGTTTTTCTATCTATGCCATGTGTATGCCTAGCCAATTTCAGTCTGAACAAATGTAACTTTCTCTCAAATAGTTATGTTAGATGTTATGAATGGTATTTTTCAATGGGAAAACTTTATGGAACTTCTTTTCCTTGTGCGTTGGGATGGATTTATAAAACATGGTGTTTTGATGAAATGGTTTATTGTGTTAATGGAAGGTCTGTGTAGGTTCATCAAAAATTGTTGTAAAAGGCCAATTTTGTTATTCCATTTGATGTGGGCACATCCATGGGTGCACGGAGTGAATACATGGATGGGCCTTTAAATGATGAATACTTTGGGATTAGTTCTTTTCTATAACATTGTTTTTCATAAAATATCCCTTATCTCATTTCCCTCACTCTTTTAAAAAATATTTCAATGGTTTCACAAAATGGCTTTAATTGGTTTTCAAAATTGTGTGGGGAGTTATGAATTGTTTGGGGTTGATAAAAATGAAATTTTTTCTTGAAGTGGTTGAAGGAATATTTGGCACTTTGAGTTCATTATGCATGTTTTCATCTTAGTTTTGTGGTAAAGTAGATTTGAAATAAAGGCCCATTTTGAAATTTTGATGTATTTGGGTGTGTGTCAGAAAATTAAGGTTTATTTGGAAAAGGAATAGTTAAAATGTTATTTCATGTTGTTGGAAATGGATTTTGAGGTGTTTCCTTGTTGGTAAATGTACCCTATATGGGTAGAACTAAAGGCCGGTTTGTTATTTTGAAATTGTTATTTGGAAAACCCTTCTTGGGTTAGGTTACTTTCCAAGTAATTAGGCCATGATATGGGAGTGTCCTTGGTATGGTACCTACATTTTGTAATGAATGATTGATGGAAAGGGATCACCCTTGAGGTGGATGGGGTTGTTCCAGTTGGGTGATGTGTATATCTCATGAATGTGAGTTGTTGTTTGAATTGTATGAAACACCCCCTTATAAAACATAACATGGGAACCAAGAATAGAATATAGGAACTCTGATAACATTTTATGCACTAGTCTAGGTTGTTCTACAAGCTAGTGGCCTATAGAAGGTTGATACTTGGGTTTATTTCTATGGGATCGGGCCACTCGACCAGGCCTGGTGGGGTGATGGTCGGGCGTTATGGTGTTATGGCATCATCATGTAATGAATGCCTTTAGGATGAGTAAAACATATAGTATGTTCTGGTTCTTCTCTGAGTTCCTCAGATTGCTTGTGTTCCCCTGTAACATGTACTACTAGATCCATTTTCATCTTTGTGTGGAATATTATTCTTTGTACATGGTTTTGGTATTTATTTGGACAAATTGTATATGTTTGGTTGGTTTAAAAGTATTTCTAAGTGGATGTTTTGAAAGAAAAATAACAACTCCCCATTTTCCTTATTGTGCCTTATTTTAAATTATGATGGATATGAATCATGATTTTTTTTAATATGAAAAGTGTGTATGAAAATCTATTTTTATAAATTTATTTCAAAATATAATTAATTGATTGTTTTTTGGGGAAAGAAAAGGCACATATTCTTTGGTGGTTTTATACTAAGCTATTAGCTCACACCCAACATATACCACTTGGTGTTGGTAGACCCCATATTTCTTTCAGGTTTATCTTTTTTTAGGTTTCCTAGTAGATGCTCACTGTTGGGGAATGGCTAGTCTTATGGTTGGAGGTGACCATATGGTTGCATAGAGATCGTGTGGTGCTGGTTCAGTTTGTTCACATTAGTTTCAATTTTGTATTTTAGTTTTTAGCATGCTATGTTTTATTTAGAAACTGAATTTGTATATATTGTTTTTGAGATCTAGTTGATAGTTTTTCTTCATTTTCGGGTTGTTCTAGTTATTTATTTGGTTCTAGTTGATATATTTTTATTTTGAAATCATTCCAATTTGTGTTGCATTTAATACCCAACGCTAGTTTTCATCATGTGGGGATCGAGGACGCCCTTGGGGCCATGTCACAAACTGGGTCGGTTGGATTCCTAGGTTCTTTTATGACATAACTCATTCCAATTCGGGGTTTCATATAGCACAAGATGAGTTAGTGTTGCGTGTAGAGAAATCTAAATTTTTATTGTGAGTAGTAGAAGTCAAGTTAGTGTTGCGTGTAGTACAAGCCAAGTTGGTATTGCGTATAGAGAAAGCCAAGTCAGTGTCGTGTGAAGGTAACATTTGACTTTGTTTTTTAATATATATATATATATATATAACTATTTCCTATGTCACATAAAATAAAATATATCATAATTATAAACTAATTCGAAAAAAATTCACAAAATCACAGGGTGTTACATTCTACTCTCCATTAAAATGAATTTCACAGTTGAAATTCATCTGTGTTATCAAAGGTTTAATACTCAAAAGATTCATTCATAGAAACCCATGTCATAAAAATCAATACTATAACTTCCCTACAAAATTTGGAACCATAAAGGTTACCCAAATTAACATATAACTATGTTTCCTTGTGGGAGAAAATTAGGTGGGAGTGAAGATTGAACATGAAGGAAAAACGTAAATATTTATAGGGATTGATTGAGGTTACCAATCACAAACAAGTGAATGATAAAAAAAAGTTAATGGCCTCAAAGTCATAAATTTGTGATGATTTAAAATATCATCAGTTCAACAGAAATTAAGGTATTAGGACAACACGTTTTTTATCATTATCCAATCATTGATTAAATATATTTTTTTACGAAGAATATAAAGAAATATACTTACTTGGTTTAATTAAATTTATTATACAAAATCATATCCTTTAGTAATTCCTTGATAGATTCTCAATTCATCTCTTACCCTATGAAATTAATGAGATTTATTTTTTTATTCTTTAAGTACTAACATATCAGGATATCCATGATAAGTCAACCCATATATCTTTAGTTACCATAATCACAATTTAGTTTGAACATGTTATCCAATATGAATAAATAATCATATGGAGATATAATACTTTAATCAATATGACTTAATCTGATGTTTAACATAAACATTCCATAAATGGTTAACCTTATAATCCTTCTGAAATATTAAAATTCACAATCCATTTTTGTTGAATTTTATAAAATCCACCATTTAGAAAAGTTAGAAATGTATAGGAAGATCCAAAGCCCAAGTCCACCTTAAAATAAACCACAAATACCCCATTTAATGATCAAAATGAAACATTAAAATTCCACAAAAACTGAATTTGAAGCACCACCTACACCATCCACCTCGTTCTGTCATCCACTCTACATTGCCACCAATGAAACCAAGAAATTCATTTAAAAATTTAAAATTCAAAAAACTATGAGCCTGTCATCACTTCCTCGGTTTCCAAACTACCTCAAGACACACACTCTAACAAAGAAAATATGGTCGTTAGATTGCCAAAAATACCTATCCACCGTAATCCCCTACCACCACCTTGATCATCGATTTCGTCACTATAGAGTATCAACATAAACTGTTGATAGTGTCGGTGAGAACACCCTCATCGTCATCGTGATATAACATCACCACAAACCATCAGAACCAGAAGTTTAAGTCACTCCACAGAGATAGCACCGACCATCACCACCAGTGTCTTCACCATAAGAACCCATAGAAACGGAAACATCCACCCCTTTCCACATCACTCCATAACTGCGAACCTCTCCCCTAAAACATCCCAAAACCTCCAAGGTAACTGTTGCACCCAACTGACATGTAAGGGAGCATGGGAAAATGAATCCATAGCATGAAGGAGCGACAAGGAAGGGATTGAAAACACACCAATGAAAGGAAACATGAAAGCAAAGCAAAAAAACCATGAGGCAAGAATAATCCTTTAATGAGAAAGGGGAAATCAGGGATGAATCCCTAAAGAAAACAAAAACAAAGGGTAAATCATGGGTTAATGCCCTAAGAGAACTATCATATGACTATTAAAGGTAAAATAGGACTAAAACCCACTGAGAACGAAAACAATAATGGAACAGAATCCACCAAACAGAGGTTCCCACATTGCCCCTACTCCCACCACCATAGTCCCAAACCCATATAAAACCAACACAACCGACCAAAGTGGGGTCTTGTGTGTCGGACAAGAACGGTAAAGAATGGGAGGGATAAGAGAAAACTGGATAACCCCTGGCATGAGGAGGATGAAAACCCATAAGGGGATAACATTTTAGAGGAAAGGGAAAATAAGATGGAAGAAAACCTAGAGCAAAAGGAGGAAGAATGTCCATCACCATCGGGGAGAGCTTGAAACCCTGAGAGAGGCAGATATGATAGTAGAGCCGAGAGAGATCGCCAGGAGAGTGGGGCACCATCATTCTGAATGATTAAAATTTAATGATTTGGAAATAGTTTTATGAAATCAACTTAATATTATTCCCATATATATCACAAAGTACTGATTGGTTGTCACATTCCAAACATGTGAATACCCTCATCGTATATTCCCTTGAAAGATGGTAACAAACTTAATTACCGTAAATCCTATTATAAAATATGCATGTTTCTTTATTCCAAAGATTATTGGATATATTCCATAAGTCCAATAATTTGTAAACTTCATCCATGGTGACATAGACCACTTTTTTAACCAATCAATAATTACATCAAGTGTAATCAATTATATCCAATTTACATTATCCAAATCTAACATCTCTTTATCAATGTGAAACAAAATTTTATCAACATCATGAACATATTAAGGGTTACCTCCCCTTAAATCAAAATATAACTTTTCTTAAGTATTAAACACCATTAAACAAATCAGTTTCAATCCATAATAAAAACTTATGTGGAAGAAACTTATATATTTCATGAATTATATAATATAATATTTGAATTTGAAAACATAAGAAATTCATTCATCCAACTTTTATTCTTAAACCATTACTCATTATTCATCAATATATTTCTTCAAACATCTTTCATATAATTTGAAATATGAATCATGTCTTAAGGTTTCTCAAGCTCGATATAGCATTGATTCGTAAAATTAATGTAGACAATACCTGAAATAACTTCACATACCTTTTACATGTTGTTTGTGGTCTTTTTATCATCAAAATTATAAGCAATAATCATAACACCTTCATGATTCTCTTTATGATATTTCCTCTTGGAAATAAATTTTCATAATTCCTATTATTTCCACATCTAAAACATTAAATTTTAACAATGTTCCTTATACTTATTTCCATTGACTAAAACTAGAAAGAATAGGGTGAGAAACGCA
The DNA here is from genome assembly GCA_963277665.1 of Viscum album. Lineage (NCBI taxonomy): Eukaryota > Viridiplantae > Streptophyta > Magnoliopsida > Santalales > Viscaceae > Viscum > Viscum album. The sequence goes on from OY728148.1 coordinate 1,708,808,355, forward strand.
TATCATAAAAGAAAACCACATAATCATGAAAAATTATTTATAGGATTTCTAAATCATGACACATACCTATAATTGATGACACCATAGGATTATCCTAAGTTATTCATAACCAACTTCTATTTAAATCCTTCATAATGGTTCATGAAGAGTTTGTGAATTCCTAAATCATATCCCCTAGGAGTGTCAAACTATGTGTGCAGTAAGTCCCATTTTCATGTACTAGATTACCCAGAATTAGGCCTAGAATATATTATCAAATTTGTTCCCCAAGGTACATCTATGACAAAGTCAAATACATTTATTGTATCCAGACATGGATTTATATTTAGGAAACCACTAACTCTATCCTTTACCAAAATTCCATGACATTTTCCTAAATGTTAACTCATCCTTATACTTATCCTTAGATACATCCTGAGTCATATCCTTATAAATATACATAAGGATCTCACTAATGTTTTCTTATCTTATTTTTTAAAGTTTGACTAGACCATTCAATTGATACAAAATATAGTGACATGGGCTTAACATACATAGATATTACATTATTTTTTATTAATATTTATTACACTTCAAAAACACATGTCTAAAGACCTTAATAGTTAAGTTTCATTGGAAATTAGAAAAAAAAATATTCTAACCTAAAGAAATATCTTCAACATCTCCCAAAAATATATACACATTTAGTACTTCTACCTAAAAACATTTTTATAACCCGAAGAAAGGAAACATAAGAAACGGGTGAGCTTAGATGCTCAATAAAAATAAAAAAAGGAAATGTGCCATCATAACATGAAGAAATATGGTATGGAATATGATCATAACATTTTAATATCATACCCTACATGTTAAAAATAAAAATAAATATAAGAACTTTATAAGACATAGATCATAAGAGAATTCATAGAATAATTCATAAAATCCTAACATTGTAATAGGACATGTAATTTATGGCATGAACATTGGTTTATTATTTTGGGAACATTTATAAGTAGAACTGGTTTCACTCATTAATTTAGGGATATAAAATCAGTCCCTAGCATCAACGTTTGGACATGCAACTAGATCCATGCATAATATTGTGAATATGTAATGAAGTTAACACGTAACCTTATATACATGAAACTATGGTCATGAATAACACTACGAATGTGTAATAACATTCACACATAACCTTATGGACATAAAACTAGGTCCATGCATAACATTGTAAACATCTAATAAATGTTCATGTATAACCTTATGGATATTAAACTAGGTCAATGCATAACATTGTGAATAAGTAATCAGGTTCATTCATAACATTGTTAACATGTAATCAGGTGCATGCATAAACATATGGACATGAAACCAGGTTCTTGAACCACATTGTGAACATGTAATAAGGTTCACTAATAATTTGTGAACATGTAATCAGGTTCAATCGTAAACTTATAGACATGCAACCATGTCCATTCAAAACATTGTTAATGTATAATCAGGTTAATGCATAACATATATACTCATGATTCATCCATCATCACTCAATGCATTCGAGGGAGATATATGTCTCACTCATCTCATAATAAAATACTTCATATATGTGCCATAAGAAAATTATTAATTTCATCATATCTTGACCCATAAAAAGAAATGTGTTTTTTAAACATCAAATCATAACCTCTAAAATTAAATGGATATTAAAAAAATTTAATAACATCATGACCTATATAAAATAAATATATTTTATAATCATTTCATTAAAGCATAAACCGTGAAAATAATTGGCTTTCAAAATCATATAACTCATGGAAGATAGAGATATTTCATAAACGTATAAACCCCGAAACTGAAATGGGTTCCATAAAGACCATGAAATTAATAGTATCCCATTCACAAAAATGATAAGCATATAACCTTTATATAATTTCATATAACAGAATGAGTAAAATAAAAAAAATGTCATCTTAGATGGAAAATAATTTTGAAATTTCATTCAAAAACATTTCTTGAGAAAAATATATTTTTTCTTTAAAAAATGGATTTTTAATACAACAAACCAATTAAAATAATTTTCTTAGAAAATACCTTGAAACTTATAAAGGAGACTTGTAATCATTTTGCAAACCTTTTTCTTGAAAACATAAAAAATAATATTTCAAAAATTTTAAAAAAATCTTTGAAAACTCATTTAAAACATATAAATAAATCCTGAAATTGTTTTGAAAACATTTCTTTAAAAATACTTTTAAGACTTATAAACAATGCTCGAAAAAATTTTGAAAACAATTTTCCCTGAAAACATATAAAAAATATTGAAAACATTTTGAAAAACAAATCCTTGAAATTTAAATTAAAAAAAATCATTTCCTCAAAAAAACATTTTAAAAAAAATTAAAAATGAATCATTTAAGAAATGAGGGTGGATAAATCTAGACATGTCATATGAGGTAAAAAGAGCATTCCTCTTTCAAGGTAAAAAAGGCTATAAAAATGAATTGTTTGGAAAGAGATAAAAAGATTAATTTAAAGAAATTTTTAAAATAAAAAAGGTTGAAAATTTATTTTAAGGATTATAGAATAATGGAGTAATATTCTTGTAAACCCTTTTTATAACACATGTTTTTAAAGAACATATAATTCCCAATGAAGAGAGGGAAAAATTTTTCTTTCTTAAAAACATTTCATTAACTATATTAGGTACCAAAGAGTATAAATAGGGTACCAATAAATTATTATATCATTAATAAGCATAGGATAATAAAATTCAGATATTTACTTGAGATATTGACCATAATATTTCATTACAGTAAGCATCAACAGAAACAATCTTGAAAAGCGATGAGATTGTCTTAATAAACTCTTATAACTTAGTAACACGGGAGCATAATATCTATATAATAATTTAAATAAAACGAAGATTAAAATACACTTAAAATATTTATATTCATTATATAACATGAAAAATGTAATTATATACACCTCAAATAAAGAGTTTAGCTGCATAATAAAACATGTGTCTCAAAGAAGGAAAATTGAGACAAACCTATTTTACCGATTTAGTAACATTTGAAACATTCACCCCATGAAAGGGGGATCATAAAATAAACATGTAAATAACCATAAATTTAATTATAATATACATATAATATTATCATGGGTAGTATATATTCCACACAAAAGGAAAGTGTGGAGAACATAGCATGTATCTCATAGATATTAAAAGTGAGATGAAATCCCCTTACCATGTGTTTTTACTCTCTTTGTACTCAGACAAGATTCCTATATATAAAAATAATTTTATTATAAATATTTTATATAATAATATTTGTATACATAATACCATATATGGATTGATTATGACCTTATATTACCCACTTGTTAACGATCCAATGTTAAGGATTCACTTTAGTTAATTTCACTTTGGTCTTCACATGTGTCTTAATTTGTTTTATCATTGATCCTTGTACATATATCATGACTATAGAATTTAGACCATGGTATAAATATATGTTATATAAGTTATATTTTTATTAAAATAATATATAGAATATAGGATTATAAAATGGAATACATCATTCATGGAGACGGTAAGTCGTATGTATGCATGAACAATGTTTCTATTTTTTATTGTATTGAAAGAAAGAAAGAAAATAAAATATATTTATATTTTATATAATTATTTCAGTATATTTATGATATCATATATATTATATATATTCACTAAAACCATCCTTAATGAAACCCATTTAGTGTATGAATGAACCGTATCTCTTTTTGGGGGTTGTAGTCCACACTTCCTCAAACAAAATTATAGTATTTGCATAGGATTGAAATAAAAAAGGTTTCTTCTAAATAAGAATTACAAAATTATAAAGATATTATAAATATAATATACATAATATAAATTAATTTTCCATCATAATAGACACCGTGAAATGTGGTAATGGAAAAATGAACAATCATTATTTCTGGAGGTAGTAGTTCGTCGTACATAAAAACAGCATGTTCATTACCCGTTAGATGGAGGTGTGTGTAATTGTAGGGCAAAAAATTTATATAAAAACATAATTGTATATTTATTATAATTTTTTTTCATATAATAAAATAATAAAGGCATTTTTAGGGGTGGATAAGTTGGATAATAAAAGGACTTTACAAGAGGCATTGCCACTTAATAAGGTAACTCCTAGTTGTTTGTTCTAAAAGGTTTCCTTGGATGTCATTATTCCCAAGGAAAGGATATTATGATGAATTTAGGGATGTTGGGAAGTTAATTTGGCATATATTTTCGTAATCTAAAAGGTTTTAGAGGTGTGAAGAGGAGGGATTGGTGGTGGAATTTTATAGATAAAGAAATGGACTCAAATAAAAATTTTGAAAACAAGTTAGGTGTACAAATTTTATTACCTAAAAAAGACATAAAAACAAAAATTAAATCAATATTTTAAGTTTTATGGATGAATAATGTCTATAAAATGGTTTTGGAAAATTTTCTATGTCATTTGGGCACCTAATATTGAGGTTCAATCACTAATTATGATTAATTTGACCTTAATCAATATGATTAATTCTAATCACTTTTACAAATATTTTTTGTAAAAATTTATCTTGGTATTAATATACTATAATTATTATAATGATTAAGATTTTTTATCTTATTTTTTTTAATTTTAATTTACAGAAGTGTCAAAATTAAAAATAATGCTAATTCTATAAACGTGGCAAGAAAGTTGGTTTTTAATGTAAAACATTCAAAAGATAATTATGTTTTTATATTCAATTTCAAGGTTAAATTGATTCTAATTACCTAAATTGTATTTATTTATGTATAATTGATTTAATTTCTAAATAAATCAAATTAAAAATACAATTTAACAATGATGATTATTTAAATGAAAAGGTAATTTATAACTAAAAGTAGTATTTTTCACTAATCATCAAAAATGAAGTTTCTTTAAAAAGTCCCAAAAAATCTCCCAAAGATAATTTGATAATTTTAAATTAAAAAATTAAGTTTATTTTATCAAATTAAATTTGAATATGTTTTTAAAAATAATTTTATTTTTTTTCATAGAAGTACATGAATAGTAGTTTATTTAAAAAAATATGATTTTAAAACATATAAGGTCTTTACTAAAAAATATATCTTTTATTATCAATATGTTTCACTTAAATAAAATTTTATAAGAAATATTTTTAAAATTATTTATTAATATTCATATTAATATGTTTAATGACTATGTTATAATTATCTCTTTAAATAATAATGACAGTAAAATGATGATTCAATAAAACATCAGTGTTGCATGTAATATACGCCAAGTCATGGTTGTGTTTAATGTATGTTGAGTAAATGTTCAAAGTATAGAACACTGAGTTGGTTCCATGTAACACATTCTAAGTTATTGTTTTGTGTAGATCAATCCAATTTAGTGTTCTGTGTAGTAGAAGCCATGTTGTTATTGTGTGTAGTGCAAGCCAAGTCAGTGTTGTGTGTAGCACAATCCAAGTTGGTATTGCATGTATCCCAAGCCAAGTCAGTGTTGTGTAAAAGTAATGTTTAAAATAGTTTTTTAATACATATATATATATATATAATGAACTTTTTTTAGAGTTACGTGAAATGAAAAATATCATAAAGTTAAATTAATTTGGAAAAAAATAACTCCAAAAATCACATGGTGTTACAGATTATCTCAAAAAAATGGTAGTATTTTTATATGGTATTATGATGTACTCAAAGAGTAAGGAGTAACATGAGGATCATTTGAATACTGTGATATATACTTTGAAAAGGAAGAAAATGTATGCAAATTAAAGTAAATTTGAGTTCTGGATAGAGTAAGTATCATTCTTTGAAAATGTTATCACCAACAAAAGAATATTTGTGGACCCTTATAAGAAAATGGAAATTTAGAAGTGTCACAGAATAACATTTATAATAGAGATTCATAGTTTCCTTAGTATATATGTGTAAAACTGATGATTTGTGAAGAACTTATCATGTTATTTTCAACCTAGTAACCAAGGTGACTTAGAAGGAAGTAAAGGTTTTCTAGACCAGTGAATGTGAAGACTACTTTAAAGAGTTGAAAATGAGGCTTATAACTCCACCAGTATTTACACAAATAATATGTGGGGAACTATTTGTAGTATACCATGATTCTTTAAATAAGGGTTTGGTATGTGTACTAATGAAAAATGATAACTTAATAGTCTATACCTCAAGAAAGCTGGATGTTATTGGGAAAAAGTATCTCATACATGATCTGTAGTTGGTAGTTTTGATCCTTGCATTGAAAATATGGTTGAATTATTTATAGTGGGATGTATAATATATATACAAATCAAAAGAGCCTCCAATATATGTTTACATAGAAGGATAATAATATGCATCAATGAAGATGGTTAGATCTCATCAAGGATTATGACGGATCAGTCCACTATATTCCAAGTAAAGTGAATAAAGTGAAAGATGATCTAAGTATACTTGATCCTAAAATATTATTTATGGTGAGAATTAATAAGGATCCAATCTTATTAGAATTGATAAGGATATACTTGGGAATTATAAAGGAAGGTACATCATCATTCCTCTCAAAAAAATATTGTTCAATCATCCATGTTAGAGAAGATAAAGGGTGCTCAGTGAGATGATGCAGAAATTCAAAAGTAGGTAGTAGCTATAAAAAATTTGAAATCCTTGGAATTAAAAATTGATAAGAAGAAATTTATAATATTTGGTTCATGAATATGTGTGTTGTTAAATATTGAGATAAATAATTTTCTTTTGTATGATGCACATAGATTAACCTTGTCTATCCACCCAAGGAGCACAAAGTTGAATAGAGATATATGAGAACACTATTGGTGGGACAATATAAAGTTAGATATCATTGAATATGCATCAAAGTTTCCGGTATGTCACCATATGAAGGATGAAATGTATAAGTCTAAATGGATGATGCAACCATTACACATACCTACATAGAAATAGGAAAACATCACCATGGACTTTGTCACTAGGATTCCAAAGATATCCAAAGGAAATAAATCTATATGGGTTTTTTGGATCCTTTTATAAAGATATCTCACTTTATAAACATTAAAGAGGACTTATCGTTCGATCATCTTGCACAGATATACATCAATAAATTTTGTTCCTTTATGAAGTACCATTATTGATTTTATCTAATTGAGATCAATCATTTACTTCTAAATTATAGAAATGTATCCAATATGATCTAAAAATAGAACTAAACCTTTGTATGACCTATCATATTCAAACATATTTCCAATTTATGTGGACCATTCAGACACTAGAAGACATGTTTTGAACATGTTCAGTGGACATAAAAGGAGGATGAGATCAACATCTTCTACAACTCCAGTTCTTGTATAATAATAGTTCTAACTCAAGAATCCAAATGGCCCCATGTGAAAAACGTTATGGGAAAAGATTTAGAACACCTACATTCTAGGATAAAGTTAGATAACATAAGCTTGTAGGACCTAAAATGTTTTAGGAAGTGACAGGAAAGGTGAAGACTATTCAACTATATATCTGAGCTTCCCAATTTCAACAAAAGAGTTATGTCAAAAATCATTGATGATAATTAGAGTTCAAGGTTGGAGACAAGGTATTCCTATATAAATATAGATGGAAGAGAATCATGAGATTTGGGAATAAATGAAATCAAAGTCCTAGGTAAACAGACCCCTTTGAGATTCTTCATAACATCAGAGTTGTAAAAAGTTGACAAGAACTTCCACAAACCATGTCCCAAGTACATGATGTATTCCAAATACCCGTCCTAAGATAGTATATTCCAATCCCTTCCATATAATGTATTCAGAAGTTGTATAATTGGAAAATGATCTCATTTATGATGAGTAATTGATGAAGATCATGGACCACAGAGATAATGTTATACCCAATAAGACTACTCACTAGGTTAAAGTACTATAGAGGTACCAAAAATACAAAGAGGTGACATGGGAATTATATGAAGAAATGAAGGAGAATTATCCTCTACTATTTCCACCTTAGTTTGTAAAATGAAATTTTTAGGGTGAAATTTCATAATGGGGGAAAATGTAACACCCTAATAATTTTTTATGAAATATTTTTTTGGTAGATTATTTTGCATGCAACACCGAGTTTATACAAACCATCACATAATATTAAAATATTAACACAACCATTATAATATATCTACTGAATTAGTGGGTATGAATAGGAATAACCATATTAGGAATTATATTTATTAATAAGAAATGAACACATAATTTTTAGTAAAGACATTTTATTCTTCAAAAATATTTTTTCTTTAAAATGAATGATTTTATTTCTCTTTATGATAAAATAAATTTTTCTTTTTTATAAAATATTTTTGGAACCAAAATATATTTTAAAATTATTCATGGAAAAATTATCTTAGGATTAATTTTTGATAATTTTCTGAAATGTTTGTAATTTTAAAGAATAGATAGAAAATATTGATTTAAGTTGAAAACTATATATTTCTTTTAAAACATTTATAAATTAAAATATATGTTATGGATTAGTTTTAAAATTTCATTAGTAATTTTTAATTACATATAATCTAGGTTTTTTCATTGAAATAATATTTTACAAGAATTTAGTATAAAATCATTTTATACTTAAAAGATCATTTATCCAAAAAAATCTTTTTCATATCATTTTATCAATTTAAATTTAAATTAATTTATGCACTTAAGTGTTTTGAAATTGAATTAATAAATTAATTATTTGGAATCAGAAGGTCCAAAATTCTTAAATATACACCTTTAATTTTTTTTCAATATGAATAGTAACCTTGGTAAATTTTATTACTATGATTAAGGGTTAATCTATAAATTAATAGTAAAAATAATATGATAAGAACTATATAATTACCATAAAACATGAAAAAATTCAATTGGATGAATTAAATTAGATTATTAACACATAATTTTTGAAATTTAATCATTTAATAGACACTTTTCAATGAAAATGACAAACATATTAATAAAATTAAAGAAAGAGACAAAATGTGAGTCCTATTTTTTATAAGTATTATATTTTTAATATTATGTAAAATAGAAGATATAATAGATAATAACTATTATTTGGAAATATAATACAATTATATATGTATTTTTAATTTATTTTTAATTTTTAGTGAATAAATAATTACACTAAATACTTACATTGCAATTCTGTGGTAATTATTAAATGAATGGGAAATAATAAATGATATTAAAATTTATAAAATAAAAATAAGTTGAAATATTTAAGATAATTTAAAAATTCTATAAATGTCCATGAAACGTTTAGGATATAATAAAATAGTTTTTTTTAAAAAATAATTTTTTTGGTTATTTTGGTGTTAAATTAATAAACAGTTTTAAATTTAAAAATAGGGATATTTTATGGGATTAATATTTAATAAAAGTTTTTAAAAAATAATAAATATATTTTAAAAAAAATTAATTTTTATGTGATCTAAAATGTCATAAGATGTATATTTATGGTCTAATTAAACCATATAAGTGAAAATTGTAATGATTTCATAATGAGAAATTTGTTTCCACAATTAAAATTAAAATATGTAAATTAAGGGTTAATCAAAATAATAAGGTTTAAAATAAAAAAAACTAGTCTATATTTTTTTATATTATTAGATTACAACCTAATAATATCTTATTTTCTAATAATTTTCCATTTTTTATTATTTTTATAAAAATATTAATTTTTTATCATTTAATCTTTTGAGAAATTTAAAAAAAACCCATCACATATTATATATACCGCCCCTCGAAACCTTGTCTCCTCACACATTATAGGACATTTAGTTTGTAAATATTCTTTATAATTCCCTTAAAAATCAGATTACACACCTATAAGTTCTTATGGTTTCAAGAAAATGAATAATTTTAAGTTATTCAATGGTTCCATTAAGAAGGTGATATTCAAGAGGTGCCTTTCTCAAATCATCTCTTTTAATTTCATTTTTTCTTATGACCTATCATCACCTCCATTATAAATAAAATAAAAATAAATCAATTACCATGTATTTACTATAATTTTATATATCTAATTTTATTTATTATATCCACCTCCTTTCTCATCTCCCCTTATTCAAAGAAACTAAATTGTTGTCCAAATTATGGTGGTTTACCATCTCTACAGTTAATGAGTCTTCATTTTCCATTACTGCATTCAAGGATTGTCATAAAACCATTATTATGGTAAAATAATATTAAAATATTCATATTATAATTTTTTTATATTATATAAATAAAATATATACATAATATAAAATAAAATAAAACTTGTTTTTCATGGTCATAAAAAATGCAAAAATAAGTTAAACATCTATTATTAACATTTTATCAAATGAATTATCCTCATACAAAAACAATAAATGATATATGGTATAATTTATACATTTTTAATTAAACTAATTCCACTTCATTTCACTTATATATAATTATTCCCATTTTAAATGAAATTCCATAATTATACACTAGTGATCTGATCCTGAAACCATGAAAACGAATGCTCCCAGATGAATAAAATTTAACATTATAAATCATCAAAATGATCATAAATGACTATAATAAAATTATAATAAATCAAATACATGTATTATAGGTTCATAATTAAGTAATTAATGAATCCAATTTGATTATCCAGGACATCATGTGCAAGTGCAGAACGCTTTCAGGCATAAAGTAAGGGATCTCTCCAAACGTCCATATTTAGTTAAGGAAACGCTTTATCTCTCTTTGAATTAAGTAAAATCATAATTATTATATTATATATTTCTTATATTTTCTATATATATTTTTTAAATATATATATCTAGTTCAATTCATCCTTCTTTTATGGATAAATACATGTTTTAAAATGTTCCCTTCTCAATTCCTCTTGATTAGCAATCCCAATTAAAGGGAACTTCTCCGTTTCATACCAATTTTTAAGTAAAATCCATAAAATGTTTCAATCCATCCATATTTTCTAAAGTCAGTCATTTTATCATGAAAATACCATTTTATTTCACTTCTAGGTTTATGGAAATTGTTATGATCTTACCATCCATTAAAGTCTCTTTATTCTTTTCCCTAAAACTGCGCTTAAGTAGAACATTCCAAATGTAACCTAACTAATTTTTTCATGTTTCCATTTCAATTCTACATATTATTTATTTACTTTTATTTTTTCTTTTTTGAATTTACATGTATGATTTAAATGCCTTATTTCATGGATACCATTATTATACACCATTTAGTTATATCTTATGACATGATTACAAAACCCATTTCCTTCCATGGGTAACTTTTATATTTATTGATTATGTTTGATTCTCTAGGAGGCTCACATAGGCATGAACATGTTATGATGGGTGTTCCTAGATAACACTCCAATTCATTGGGTAATGTTTATTCGCATGAGAAATCATGTATGTGATTAGGGAGTAAACTAAATCCATTATTGGACCTTTTCCTCTATGGGATATAGTCTTGGTAGTTAGACATGAAACATTTTTATGTCATATTATATATTGTTACCACATTCCAATATTTCCATGATCATACGATGTTGTGTTCTATATTTCATTCTTCCATATGTTTATACATGAGTCATGCCTTTTATGTTATCATGTTCCACCTTTCTAACTCATGTGTTATGTTTTATTCCAATTATTATTACCTTAATAGTATTTTTAGATCATTACAATTTTATATATATTCTCTAGGTTATCCTATGCAGATATAGGATCTCATAGGGAGTAAGGAGGTTGTTATGAAGATTAAATAAAATGTGTTCTTAATTTTAGGATCATGTTTTCTAATTATATACACAGTCATCCAAATACACTATACTATTCAATACATGGTTTGTATTATTAAAAAATCAGGAAATATTATCTATAAAAAACGTGGTTTTCTAAATAAAATTTTAGAATTTTTCTAAAATTATTGTTTTTCTAGTGAATAGTTAAGAAATGTCAAATTTTCAAATACTACAATTTCTTTTCCTTAAATAAATAAATTTAAAATTAACATTAGATTTTTTTGTAATTAAATTGGAATTTTATCCATTTTATTTATAATAATATAATTAATTAAATTTTAATTTTAAATATTCATGCTTTTGATATAAGTTAATTTTTATTCTTAAAACGAAAATTTTTCAAAAACTATTCTTCGTTGAATTTTATGAATTTATAATAAAATTTATTTATTCCAATTCTAGAAATTTAATCTTGAAAATTTGATACCATATTTTGAATCATGAGTTTGAAAATAGTTAAATAGGTTTCTTTTATTTTTTAGTATTATGAATAGTAATAGTGATGAATATTTATCACCTCAGTAAGGGTAAAATGGGTAAAACAAAGTTATAACCAAGAGATGGGGTCTAAAAATCCACCCAAAACTAGCCTTTATTTAATTATATTGAATATATTATACCATATACATCCCAAATTATAATATATGGAATTTTGGTTCCATTTTACCTTAATAATAAAATTTATATTATTTTATGTAAAAAAATTCCAAATGTCACTCTATTGAATTTAATATCTATAAAATTTTTACATATAGATAAAAAGTGGATATATTCAGTTAGATACATTTATTTCAAATAATAGTTTATTTTTTATCATTTTAATTTATTTATAATTTTTAGTTATTTATTAATTACCTAAAATTCTTATGCAACACCGACATAATATTTAATCAATTTAAAGAAAAATAAAATAAATGATTTTAAAAATATTTAAAGTAATAAAATTTGAGTGAATTATTATGTTACATTAATTTTTTTGAAAAATATATCATGTTACAGAAGTTTCAAAAGTGTATATTATAATTCCATCTCAATCTTGATGACTTTAAACTCAAATTAAATAAAGTGTCAAAAATGATATTATTGATATTTTATGTAAAAAATCTTTTATTAAATAATTAAAATGTCATAAAAATATTTAAATTGGATAATTAAGATTCAAAATGGTCTAAAATTTCATCCATTTTACATTTATGATCCAATTTTTACCTTATAATTAAATTTATAACCCTTTAAGATTAAAAAAACATTAACACGGTTATAGTTAAAATCAATTAACAAAGGGGTAAAACTGAAAAAATATGGTTCAAAATGACACTAAAACCTATATAAATTTAATTGTTTTATTATATTTATATATTATATTATTTTTAATACCATATATATCGATTTATAATCATTTTACTTCAGAATTACTTAATTATATTTTAAAAAAAATTTGAAATTCCAAGTGTTTCTTTTCCCTCCCTTATATGAGGACACCTCTTATCTTTTTTTATTTACACTACATTGAGCTATATATCTCTACCAATAAATACCCAATTATTTTTATAACTTCCAATATATGAATTATATGTTATTTTCTTCTTCAAGTACCATTTCATGGGTTTTTAAAAAGGGATCTAAAGGATCTCTTCCAAAGAAGATGTCTTCTTCCTACCAGACCTCTTTCAATTTATTTATCATTATACCTACAATAGACTTATTGTATTCCTTATAAAATAATAAATTCATTATCCTCAATATAAATAAATTTTATTATTATTATGTAACTACCATTATCCACCATCTTTTACGTTGAATGGGAAGTGAAAGTAACGTTTGTGTATAGTTGTGGACTACCACCTCCACATAGTGATAGAATTTATTTTCCCTCAACATTTATCATGGATTGTTATTATGTATGGTTTAATTTCTATATATGATATTTATGAAATAATTATTATTCTATAATTATAATATCATATTTACCTTATTTCTTTTTAATCTGTTAGAGAATGATAATATTGATCGTGTATAAGAGTGGACCACCACCTCCATGAAGCGATGTGATTCATTTTTCATTTATGATTTACATGAATGGAAATGAAGATATATTGAATGAATATATGTTATATATATTATATTAAAATTATTCTATAAATTTTAAGTATTATTTAACTTTCTTTTGTTCCTTCGGTTGAAAATTGAAATCAAAATTCATGCATGCTTACGGCCTACCATCTCCATGAACGATGCAATTCATTTTTCTATGTGAAACTTTTATTAATGACTCTAAATAAATATATATTTAATATATATGAGAATTATATAATTGGTAACAACATTTATATTATTGAACCGTGATCAATGTATAATTAATGGAACTACCAAATCAATATTCTTATGAAAAAAATAGGTGACACCCAAAAATGAAGGTTTTAATAAGAAGATATTAATAAATGGGTGTTAAGTTGATATAATATTATTTTATAAGAATTTAACTGAATATTTAATATAATTATAATAAATTTTAATTTACAATATAGGAGGTTATAATTCTTTCAAAGAAATTCGAACTCAAGATAAGAGATTTTCATCTCACTTATAGTTTTGTGAGACATATACCATATTAACAAGTTATATAAGTTGTGTGGTGTATATACCAACCATGAATATATTTTATTATTCTCATAATCAAAATTATTGGGAGATATATATCAATATTATTATTTATCCTCTATGGGGTTTTTATTTGAAATCTACTAAAGTGGGGAGTGTTTTATGTTACAATCTCATTATTTACTGAAATTGTTTATGAATAAGGTTATGATGGAAAATTTTCATTAAATAAATATAAATAATATAATGTATTTTCTTCTCATATAGTACCATTTTACTCTATTTGGTAATTAAAATTATTAGGAAATTATTTTCAAGATAAACATAATTTACTTTCTCTTTGGTCATGAAGTTCTTCTCCCATGACTATGTTTTCTTTAAAATGTTTTCAATAAAGTTTTTAGTATTATTATATGATTGTTTGAATTCAGTTTTTAAAATGATTTAATTTTTAAAAAATGGTTTAAAAATTAATGGTCTTTTTATTTTTCAAATTAGGTACTTTTTATTTTTTAATGAAAATATGAAAGGAATATTTATTATAATGTACACGATATGAATAGGATTTCCCTTTATCAAAACTATTAAATTATTTTAAGATTAATTCAAAAGATTCCAAGTTTATTTTTAAAAAAAAATCCCTTAATATTTGGAAATTTTTTTACTTGAAATAAGATATTTTAAAGTGAAAAGGGTATTTTTATCATGAAATGTTCTAATAAACTTTTAAAGTCATTTTCATCTATGATAGAATCCTTTGATTTTACTTATCCATTATTAGGGATATAATCAAATGATACCATATACATTAATTCTTCAGATGAATTATTATGATGATTTAGTAATGATTCTATGAAAATCATTTCTTTATCAGGGGTTAGTTATGTTCTGATGAAGCTTTTCTGAAACTCGTTTATTTTACATGGGTAAAGATATGATGATGTGATGAAATATTATAAAACTTGTTTACTTTACACAGGTTATACTATGATGAATGTTTTATAATATTGTGGCATATACATGTATAATTTTTGTTATGTGATGGGTGGGCATGGAATTATATATCCCTCCAATGCATTGGGTAAATATAGATATCTCATGAGATAATAAAGAATAAAATGGGGTGTAAACCTATATTAGTAAGGTACTTTATCCACTATGATATTATTGTACATTAACCTTGACTAAATATATAATGGAATGGGGAGTGAACCCAATCAACTAGGATAGTATTAGTACTGAGACATGATTAGATAAATTATTTTCTATACTTACTTTTATACCACAAAATTATGTTTTATTCCAATGTTATTCTCTCATAGCTAATGTTATTTGATTCCTATATGATACATGTCTTATAAACTATCTATATTTATTCAAGGATTCATGACTTTGATCTATGATATTCATAGTATGGATTTCAAATTTTAATATTATATTATCATACCCTTATGCCAATTTCATTCTTAAGTTATCATTGATATATTTTTTGTTAGTCCTTACTAATCATCTGATCTCATTATTTCTTATGTTTCCCTTCTCTATGATATAAATAAGGATTTTAAGTATTATATGTCTAAGAAGGGTGTTATTTTTTAATAACTAAGTGGGATACAATTTATATATATTATGAAGAATTTTTTTATGTATCTAGAATTTTGAATAAAATAAGCCTATATGATTCTAGAATGTATTTTAATGTTATGTATTTAATATTCATTTAATAAGATGTAATATTTATATATGAAACATATTGGTTACTATAGTTGGTATTATGTTAGGGTTTATTCAATCTTTATAGATTAGGATTATAGAAATTTGGTGAAATATCTTGTAATAATCCTAATTATAGATAAAATCATAATGTTTTTTTAAGAAAGAGATTATATAGTTTCCCTATTAATACAAAAAAATTTGGAAACTACAAGTTAACATGGTTTTGGTATAGATGCATCTATGGGTAATAATACCAAAAAGAGTTGGTCAAGTATATCTTGGCCAAGATTCATATTCATAGTTACTATTCCCTTAATTCACACTTGGTTTGACACTCCTATGGGACACTATTGGGTTAATTAAAATTTTATTTATGAACTATTATTAAGGATTTTAATTGATTATAACCAAGTATGGCCTAGGTTGAACCTAAGGAGTCAAAATTATATAGAATGTTTTATGATTTAGACATTTTATTAATGATTTTTCTTGACCTATCACTATTATTATTAGTTTAAACAATATGGTTTTTGGTTTTATATAATGGATAGAAAGGGGTGGATTCATGTTAATGGTGAATTTGAAAGAAAATGGAATAGTTTTCCTCATGGGAAACAAACTGAAATAGTAACTCGATGGAAAAACCTTCATATTATTTCTAAAAAATATCATGATACATGATTAACAACATAAACTTGTGTGAGTTTTGGAAAACTTCAAATAAGTGTAAGATGTACTTTTATAAAAGTTCTTTTGGTAATGACTATAGAGTAAAGAAAATTCAATATTATTCATTTCAAAAAATGGAAGAGGAACACCTAGAAGAATATATAAAAAGATAGGGAAGATGTTCTTTATATGGAAATGAAGGCCAAAAAGCGGTGAATTTATGATGAATTTAATGTATTATGTATGGGAAACTTGTGCATTATCTAAGTCAATGACCAAATCCAAGGGTTAAATCCTAGAAGAATAAAGGACATATGTTATTCCAATTATTGAAGTTAAATTATAGAAGTGTGTGTATTTGGATTCAAGAATTTTGTTTTAGAAGTGTTGTATCAATGATATTTTTTTTATAAGAATCATGAAACATATATGTTTTATTCCATAGTCATTTTTCGTTGATGATTTAAAAACATATTTTGAATAGTACTGAAAACCAATAAAAGTGATTTTGTGGTAGATATTTTTGGAGAACACATGGTTAAGGTAAATATAACACTTGATATGTGACTAATATTATGTTAATAATCCATAGTTGGGATAAACAAATGATTGATATTGATTAATTAAATGGTATAGTTTTGGTAACCTTGAAATTGATCGGTGATTTGATGAAAAAGTTATTTATATAATCTTTGATGAAGTTTATTACATTTTTTGATTTGTGGAATCTATTCAATATGCTATGATTTTATTTCAGTAATAATCATAGTTTTAATTTTTGGAAGCATAAATGTTTTCAATGATTTTTTATAGTGTTTCAGGTTATTAGAATGATTTAAGTGAATCAATCTCCTCACATGTTTGACATGTATCATTACGATCTACATTATGTTTTATAGGGAAAAATGTTAATGTTGATCTCAAAAATAAATATATGATCTAATCTTTTAGATTTTTGGATTTTGAATTTGGTTAGACATATTTTAGAGGAGTATTAAGGTTAACTGTTTATGTAATAGATTATTTTTAACTTTGGGTGTCATTATTTAGGTTTTAGATAATAATGTATTACTTCATAATATAAATATTTTACCATATTGGATGAATTAGGCTAACCATTTTGGTTTTCATAAATATTTTGAGGTAGAATAAATGTCATATAGATATTATGATTTTTCAAAAGCTAATTAAAGTGCTTCAAGCATGAAAAATTAATCTTTAATATCTATTTCATGGAGTGGGAGAAGAGATATTATTTTAATTGATTGATGTTCAACCAAAGGATGTAACGGTGCTTATAAAATAGAAATAAATCAGGTAAGTATATATATTTCCCTATTTTCTCAATCATGATAGTAAAATAATCCATTAAATTTAGAAAAGAGATATTTAAATAAAAACTTAATACATATACCATCATTTTTTATGAATTGATGGTCTTTTAACCCCTCACAGATTTATGGTTTTGTGTTCACTAACATTCTCATTACCAAGATCTTCATCACTCTATATTGTCCATGGATGGTAGCTTCATCCTCCATATATATATATATATATATATATATATATTAACATCATGATAATTTTATCCTCATTCTAGAATCCAATTATTTTTTATTTCAAGTAACCTTTATGCTTCCCACTTCCCAGTTCCCATTTTAAGAAGATGTTTTATTATCCCTTTGTATGATATGAGTTTTCAACAACTGTATTGTTAAAATTTGAACCATTTTTTACCAAGATAAAAAATGAAAGAGTGAAAATTATTTCAGGTTTCATAATGTCACACCATGAGAGTTCATAATATATTTCTTTTTAAATTAATTTTAATTGTTTTATTGCAAGATTAATGTGCAACATTAAACTTTAAGCAAATTGTGATATACAAAAAAATATTATTATTTAAATGGGATATTATAACTTAGTCATTGACTGAATGGTATTAATATGATTAAAAATATTATAATATAAATTTATAATCGTATTAATAAATAGAAAAGTATTTATTAAATCTTATTAAATAAGAACACATTTTTAGTAAAGTTGTTTTTTTACTTCAAAAATTCATTTTCTTCTAAATTGGTTTTTCGTACATCTTATGCATGTGATATTTAATTAATTTCTAGCACTTTTGGAAATTATATTTTTTTAATTGAACATAATTTTTGAAACTATAGTATTAAAATCTACTTAGGTTTAAATTTTGGAATTTTTTTGAAATGAATAATTTTTCAGTGAACAGTGAAAAAATGTCAAATTTTTAAAGTTTGCAATTTTTTATAATTAAATAAAGTAATTTATAAGTCCCATTATATTTTTTATTTGATATAGAAGTTTTTTATGATCCATTTTATTTATGATAATATAATTAATTTCATTTTCAATAGTAATATGCATTATTTTGATATGAGTTAATTTTTTGGCTTAAAAACTCATTCAAAAAAAGGTTTTTCGTTATGTTTCATGAATTTATATTAAAATAGATTTCTTAAAATTATAAATATTTAATATTTAAATTGAAAACATATATGAAATAATTATATTCCAATTTGTTAAATAGTCCCCTATTATTTTTTTCATTATGAATAGTATCCTTGATAAATATTTGTCACCTCGAGAATGGATAAAATGGGTAAGACAGGGTTAAAACCATGAGATAAGGTCTCAAAATCATTCCAACACTTAACATTATTTCGTTTTATTGAATAAATTCGACAATATACATCCAAAATTTTAATATATGTATTTTTAGTGCCATTTTTAATTGATAATGACATTTATATTATTTTTAAGTAAAGAAAATTCAAAACTGTTAATCTCTTGAATTTAATATCTCTAATTTTTTTACATAAGGATAAAAAGAGGATAAGTTAAGTTATAAATATTTATTTTAATTAATAATTTATTTTTTTATCATGGTAATTTATTTATAATTATTAGCGATTGAACAATTTTGTTCAATGCATACACAACACCAACATGGTATTTATTCAATTAATAGAAAAATAAATTAAATGATTTTAAAAATATTAAAAGTAATAATATTTGGATGAATTATTTTGTTTCATGAATTTTTTGGATAATTATAATATGATATTTATGTGTTAAAAGGATATATTAGAATTCCATAACAATATTTATATCTTTAAAATCAACATAAATTAATAGTGCTAAAAATGATATTGATGATATTCTATTTTAAATAATAATTTATAAAATTATTTTGCAATAATAAAATAATTAAATAGGAGATTTACGATTATAAATTGTCAAAAAAAATCCCCTCATAAATTTATGATCCAATTTTTACATTATAAGTAAAATTACAACCCTTTATCTTTAAAAAAGTAATTATCGTGATTAAGGTTAAAATCAGTTAAAAAGGGTCTAAACCAATCGATAAGGACAAAAAAGAAAATAAAAAATAAATAAATTTAGAATAATAATGATATTTCTACCTTAAACTATTTTTCTTTGAATATTTTCCATTTTGAATCATTTTTCTTCATAATGAATTATATATATTTTAATTTCTTTGTAATTTCAAGTGTTTCATTTCCCTGACTTATAAACGGAAACCTATTATCTCTTCTAGTAACGCTAATTTCAGCCATATATATTGAATAAAACTAACATATTATCTTATAAAATTCTATAAAAATTAATTTTAAGTAAATTTATTCTTGAAATACCATTCCAATTGTCCTTAAAAAAGGATCTAAAGGAGGCCTATCGATGAAGATGTAATCTTTGTACCAGATATAATTCAATTAATATCTCTCTATAACTATTATAAATGTGTTTTAGTCATCATAGAATAATAAATTAAGTATTATAAATATTATTAAATTTTATTATGATTATTTTTCTACTAGTATCCACCCTCTTTACCATCGAATGGAAAGTTAAAGTATCACTCATGCATACATGTGGACTACCACCTCCATATACTAATACAAATAAATTTCCATAACCATATATCATTGATGGTTATAATGATGGGTTTAATGTTTATATATTATATTTATGAAATAATTATTCTTCTGTAATTATAATATCATATATACCTTCTTAACTTACAATCTATTGGAAACTGATAATATCGCTTTTCCGTACGTGTGGACTATCATCACCATGAAGCGATGTGATTCGTTTTTCATTTTTGATTAAAATATATGATAATAATGAAATATTTAATGAATATATATTATATAAATGATTTTATAATTATTCAATAAAGTTTAATTATTATTTACTTTTATTGTTTCCATCCGTCAAAAAGTGAAAACAGAGTTCATGCGTACGTGTGCACTACCGTCTCCATATATGGTGTAATTAATTTTACCAAATATACCATTCATGGATGACTCTAAATACATATATAATGAATATTTATGATATTTACAGCATTATTAACATTAT
The DNA here is from genome assembly GCA_963277665.1 of Viscum album. Taxonomy (NCBI): domain Eukaryota; kingdom Viridiplantae; phylum Streptophyta; class Magnoliopsida; order Santalales; family Viscaceae; genus Viscum; species Viscum album. The sequence goes on from OY728148.1 coordinate 1,708,829,608, forward strand.
ATATAATATTAATCCATGATAAAAGTACAAAAATGACAACTATCAAACTGAAATTCTCATTAAAAATGAAACAGTTAACACCCGAAAATGACAATTTTAATAAAAAATATTAATAAATTGGTGTTAAATTTTTATAAGTTGGTAATATATGATATTATAAGTATTAAAATTCTAATATTATGTAAATATAAAAAATTTAAATTTATTATATAGTATTTTAAATCTCTTCTTAGGCAATTTGAACTTGAGGTGATGGATTTTAATCACACTTATATTGTCATGATACTTATACCATATTCACCACTTGTTTACATTATATGGTGTATATATAGTCCATTAATTTAATTTATGATAGTTATATTTAAAATAATGTGGATATACATATCCATATATGTTTTTCTCTTTCATGAGGTTTTTATTCAAAAGATATCAAAGTGGTAAGAGTTTTATGTCACAATCTCATTATTTACCAAGATTGTTTGTGATTAAGTTCTCAAAGATGAAATTTTATGATATAACTATCAATAATCCCATTAATTTTCTTCTATTATAAGTATTAATTTAATTTTCATGTAATATTACTATTTACCTCCATTTTTTACTTAAAAATATTAAGAAAATATTTTCTATAAAAGTATACATTATTTTTCCTTTTGTCGAGAATATTTTCCTTCCATGTTCATGTTTTATTTAAAATATTTTCAATTTTTTGTGTTATCATATGATTTTTTAAATTCATTTTTAACCATGACTTAATTTTTATATAATGGTTTAAATATGAATATTCTTTTCATTTTCCATATGATGTACTTTTTAATTTTTAAAGAAAATATAAAAGTAATACTTATTTTAATATACATAGGATAAGTAAAATTTCTTTATGTAATTACAAATAAATACATTGACTATTAATTTATAATTTAATGTGTTTATTTTAAAATAAAATAAATTCCTATATATTTGGGATATTTTATAATTTAAATAAGTTATTTCAAACAGAAAATGGTATTTTTCTCAAGAAAAGATAAAGTTGTCCTTTAAAGATGTTTTTTATTTATGATAGCATCTTTTGATGTTAATTATACTTTAATGGGGATATAATCAAATAATAACATCAATGTTAATATTTACAGGACTTCAGATTATGATTTATTCATGATTCTAAGAAAATAATTTCTTTCCCATAGGTAAATTAAGATATATGAAAACTTTACGAAATATGTTTCGTTTCTATGGGTTATAATATGATACTATGATGATATATTTATGAATATAATTTATTTTCCATGATTTATACTATGATGAATTTTTTATTATCTTTTGGAACATATATTTATGATTTTAATTATTAAGGGTGGTATGATAATTATATATCTCTCTAATTAATATGATTAATGTGGATATCTCATGAGAAAATAAGGAGTGGAAGGGGGATTAAACATTATTCAATAAGGGACTTTTTACAGTATTATATTCTTGGTAGTGAAACTTTAATAAGGATATTATGGAATATAGAGTGACACCAATTGTTTATGATAGTCTTATTAGTTATCTTTGTCTAAATAAATTTTTTTCTATACTTATGTGTATTCTACAAACTTATGTCTTATCCTAATGTTACACTCAAGGATCATGTTCTTTGATTCCTTTATGATTCATTTCTTATTAAATCCCAAGATTTATGACATGATTCATGATTATGATCTATTACATGTTGATTATGGTTTTCAAATGTTAATATCATATTCTTATATCCTTATGCTCATGTTATGTTTAAGTGGTCATTGATATCTCCCTTGTTTACCCTTACTGAGCATCTAAGCTCACCCACTTTTATATTTCCCTTCCCCCTGATATGAAGAAAGATTTTAAGTATGATATGTTTAATAAGTTTTATAATTTTGAAAACTAAGTAGGATATTATTTATATATCTGATGAACATGTTTTTAGGTATCTAATTTTACAAAGATACTATATGTATATGATTTTGGCATGGATCATAATTTTATGTATTGAATATTTATCTAATAAGATGTAATATTTATGTATAAAAAGTAAGGGTTGTTATAATATTTTTATGAGATATTAATTTATATTTCATGAAAATTTTGATTATTAATGATAAAATATCTTTTAAATGAATGATTTTTTAATAATAATTTAATTATTAAATAATAATAAATATGAATGAGAATTGTTAATATTCATTAAAAATTTATTTCCTTATAAAAAATATTTTTCTCTATATCTCTTTTTTTTTCTAAGATAAACTTCTAAATTTTAGAATTTTAATTTGAAAAAAGTATAAAATATTTGAATTAATCATTTTAATGTTTGATTTAGTTTAATTTATGGTATTTTTTAAAAAAGGTTGATCTTTAGGTGTATATTACGAAATACCTTTTTTACAAATAACATGAGTTTTATGAAATTATTAGTAAAAAGGTATCTATTAAAAATTTGTGATAGATTTTTATAAAATTAAATATAATTTTATGAGATAATTTATTATTTTTAATTTCTAATTTTTATGTTATAAACCCATATTTGACATTTTAGAACATAATTTATATTTTACAAAAAATTATTTTAATACATTATACATTTAGTATTTTAAATTAATTTTTATTAATATTATAAAATTAATATAGAAAATGGATTTTAAAATTGGAATAATCATGTATAATTTATTTGAAAATGTTTTTATATTTTTGGATATAATGGTTAAGTTGCCTTAGGTAATAACTAGTTACCATAGTAAAATCTATAATGATAAAATTAAACAATCTAATATTAAAAGACATCAAACTTGTTCAAAACATGTGTGGGTATACGTTTTTTAGGCCATTATTGGCCTTATCACTTACCATATAAATTAGTTATCAATATTTGAGTCAATTTCATTGATTGTGGATTCCCATTATTGAAATGTTTTTGGTATTTACAAAAATACCATCCCTTTCACTTATAAAAGGGATCTCTTATCCTTAATTCCCCTCACACCAAAACACCATTTTTAAGTAAACAAAATCTACCCTATAATATTCTCCACATTCCTAGTCAAATTAAATAATTTATTTTATTCTAAAACTACCATAATTCTATGACTTAACTCCTTCATAAAGTGGATAATCAAAGACGTGAGGTATAAATTTCTAATGGCTCCTTTATTATTCTATTTCTTTATGTGCATTGATTCTTCCAAAAATTATATTACACCATCTAAAAATGAAAAATTATTTACCATTAGTTTAATTTTATCTATGATAATTATTTTATAATCATTAACCAACTTTCCATTTTTTATTAAGAAAAATGAAAACAATACTCATGCGTTTTGTGGACTACCACCTCCACGACACAACGTGTTCCTTTTTCCTTCACCACCTTAAAATGATGGTAATAATAGTTAATTAAATATGTATTTATGATGTTTAAAAATAATTTTACTCTTACATGGTGAAACATATTATAAATTTCTTTAATTATATGGAAAATTAAATCAGTATCCATGTGTACGTGTGGACTACCATCTCAATGGAACAATTGATTTAAATTTATCTCTTCATTATAACCATTCCTAGTTGGTCCTAATACTAGTTTTAATGGATTAATATTATTTGTTTCTATATTTAAGTTATTTTTATGATAAATTGGAGAACTAATTAAAGATATTATTAATAAATGATCATTATTAAATCCATTATTTAAAACAAACATACAAAGTGGAAAATCTTCTTATTCATATTATGAAAAATTTTCCAATAAATTGCTTTTTATTATTAATACATATAATTATTATATATCAAAATAATTAATTCTAAATTATATCCTTATTCTATTGGTATAATGATATTATAAATAAGCCGCCACATCATCTTTTATTAGTCATGATATGTTCATGTTTAGGTCGGTTTAACTACCTACATGAACAATGCTATGAAATTATATCATTCCAGAATATAGAAACGTAATTAATATTATAATATTATATAAATATGTAAATATTTATTTTTTTATCTAATGGAAATATTATTATTAAACTCATTAATTAATAAAACATCTTTCATTCTTACAGAATAACAAAAACATGATGATCAAAAATTTCAAATTCACACTCTGTGAATAAGAATACCATAAAATGAAATTATACATTTATTACTATCATGTAACACCTATTAGAGTACCTTTAATTATCTTTTAATAATTTAATTTTTATCAAATATGAATAACAACACCATATTTATGAAACTAGTTCAAAATAATCAATATTTCTTACACCTGATATTGGAAATAGGAAATAACTAACTAGAATTAATATAGAGAATAGATTTATATGAGGATTATAAATAAAAATAAATATGATTAATTTTATGAATTAATTAATTAATATATTTTTGTGTGTTATATATAAGGTTAAATTATGTTTGTGGAACTCAGGAAAAGAGGTAAGGGTTCTTTCACTTAAATTTGAACTCATTGAGACATGTTTATGTTACACACCGTTTTTTACATGGTTAATATGCATCTCAATTATAATTTTTTAGAATTATTACACTATATTTCATGATGTTTAATTTTCTTTTCCACTTTCATTCTCTCGTGGTTTTTTTTAATGAAAATTTTAAAAATGAATAAGTGTTTTGTTTGTATCAATTTTGATTTTTGAGACATGATACATTTTGGGAACCGTGTTTTCCTTCTATAGAAAATTTAATACCCATATATTTATTTTAATAATAATTTTATTATTTCCTGATATATACTAATAAAAGTCATTTTTACTTCTTTAAATTTCTACTAATCTAACTTTTACCCCAGTATTAAGGATTTTTGGCAAATCAAAATTATTTCATTAAGTTATTATCATTATCTCAAACATATTTTCTATAAGTTGGGTTAATTCTACCCGTGATTATGCTACATGTTATTATTTCACTATTTAATATGCATTTATATTCTTACCATGTAACGCCCTGACCCGAGTTACCTAGAGTCGGTGCATTATTACGTAACATTGGCATGATCACAAAAGATCAAGTCTCGAAAGACAGATTAGTTTAGTAGCGTTGGAAACACTAGATACATTCATAAATGTTACATTACATCATAAAGTGAAAAATCACAATAACATAGTCTCCATGTCCACATTCATATCCTCTTCAAACTATCCCTGTAGGTCAGTCATAAAATATTTCTTCACATCCTGGGAAAATAAAACATAGAATGGGGTGAGCTTAGATGCTCAGTAAGATAACAATAAAGTGGAAACTTTCGTAAACAAACATAAACATTTAAGGCAATGTATAACTAAAACAAAATCATTTTAAACTTTAAATTCATAATAATATAGAAAAAATAAAATGAAGTAATGCCATTTTCTTATTCACATGGATATTCTACTAGTAGAATAATCACATGAAATGTCAATAACTACTTACATAATGATGGAATGCATAATGCCAGACTATCATAACTACGTATCCTAGGCCTCTTGCCAAGACTACAAATAAGATTTTGTCAAAGCCTCGTGCAAAGACACTAGTTTGTCTCATGAGACCTACCGATGCATCAAGGAGCTATATCAGTCTCCACCCGTCACTTATAAAGTCCAATTCATTCCTTATATGAAAAGGTTAAAACATATCATAAAAAATTCCCAAGAACCATAACAAAATCGTATCACATAAAACATGCATAAAGGAAACATAACATTTCCACATTTCAATCAAAAGATATCAATACAACACATTAATATAATAAAAACATTATCAAACCCATTTTCAATACCAAAATAAAAGAAAAGTAAAACTTGGAATTTATTTTTCATTTAAAAAAAGTTATGGGTTATAGAGGAAGCTGAAACTCAAATAATGGTCACGGTGGCGGAGAAGTAGTTATCGCCTCATACGTATGATGAAAAAATATTCCCTATTGTCGTTTAATAAAACTCTTCGTATAAAAAATATTCCTTTTGAATAAACGTAAAAGTTAAAGGGGTTTATACACCATATAAAATAAAGTCTTTTATTAAAACAAAATATAACTCAATGAAAGAAGATTGAGACGAAGTCCCTTACCTCATGTATGACATGACTTGATCATTGTTTAGTCTCCTGAATAATAAATTATAGTTAATATCTACTTGATTAAGAACGTTTTTAAAATTTATTATCCCTTTTATATCACTTATTTCCATGTTATGAAAATTATGTATTCATTTAAGTTAATAACGGTCGTTTTGTCGATCTTTGGTAATTGAGTCAACAATAAACTTCTTATAATTACAAGTTGTTTATGTGGTAGAATATCCATTATCTCCAAAATTATATTTATGATGTAGATATCATATATATCATATATATCCAGTAGATACATGCATTTATAATATTACATAACATTTAGAGGTAAGAAATGAAATGCACCGTTCACGGAAATGGTAATCCATACGTACGCATGAACGCTACTTTCATTTCTAATTTGTATTTAATTGTATGAAATCATAATTATATAAAGGTATATTATAATTACAGTATAATATCATATATAATATCATTAACTCCATCCTTTATATGTCCCACATATGGTATTAACGATTCAAATCACTTTCAGGGGGCGGTAGTCCGCACTTCCTAAAATGAAATTATCACGTTTACCCATAATGGAAATCATAATTTTATGACATAAATGAAAAATATAGAAGCATAAAGAAAACATAAACATAATATATATCGTATATAAAAATAGTTTCATCATAATGGCCACCATGAGAGGTGTTAAAAGAAGATTGAACAATCGTCGTTTCGTGAGACAGTAATTCGCCACCCACAGAAACATTATGTTCATTAACCATTAGACCAAGGTGTGTGTAAGTGTAAATCAAATACTTCTCATGAAAACATTCTAGTATATCAAAGATACTGGTTTTGTTACAAAAAAAATGAATAAAAAGAGTTTAAGGGGTTGGAGAAGCAAAATAAAACAAAAGAACATAAGAGAAGATATTACCTTAAAATCGGGTAACTCTTTTTTATTTGAGCCAAAGGCTTCCTTGGGAAGACTTCTGCCCAAATTGAGGCTACTAGAATTAATAGAGTGAATTCTAGATAGTATTTTGGCAGAGTTTGTCCGAGCCAAATGGCATTGAAGGTGTGAATAAGGTGGTAGAGGTGGGGGCCTTTTATAAGAGTAGAGGAGGGGAACTCTTGGAAAGTCATGAAATGTTACATTATTATGAAATTATTTTCAGATTTTGAAGGTCCTAAAATGATATATTTAGAGTATAATGTTATATGGGTTCTAAATCCACCCATCCAATATGATTTAGACAAGTGTAAGTCTTAGATTTTACCTTATCTTTTCATTTTATTTAAATCATTCATTAATGAGGCAATCGTTGCATCCTCATGGTCTGATAAATAAATTTAACTATTTAATGCCTAAAAATTATAAAAAAATTACCATGATGTAGGAAATATTTTAATCTCTCCAATGGATATTTATAGTAAAAAAGATAACTTTTATAACCCCTTTTAAAAATTATTTTAGTAAAATAATACATGTTTGTGACATTTTTATTTTTACTTTAAATAAAAGTTATTAATGTCATTATCCTACCCAAGTGGCTCTATGGGGTCCCACAAATTGACCCATGGATTTTCTTGGTCGCCCATGAGTCATCCAATAAGGTTATGACATGTTTCAATGTAATTTCATAATATTATAACATTATTTTTACCTTAAATTGCTCTAATTACCTCTAATTGCGGTTAATAAAACTCAAAAGTTACTATTCACCAAAACATATTTTCATCCCATTGAACCAAATTTTACTTCCTAATTAGAACCATGTATGTCGGATATTTGAAATTAAATTCACAGATGCGGTAAAATTTCATTTAAACGAAAAACCAGTTTTTTAACTACCACTTAATGGTTTCTCTATTCATCAAAAATTGAAGTTTTTCATAAAAATACCAAAAATTAACCCTTATCTATATTTGATATTAGAAATTAAAATATTATGTCTATTTTACCAAATTCAAAACATATAAGTTTCATTAATTAATTTTATAATTAATTCCCATTGTCAAAATAAACAGCGTGTTTTTAAGAAAGAATATCAATCAAAAGATTGACAATTGTTTATGTCCAATTTCAAAGTGAAATTAATTCTAATGACCACCATTGGATAAAATGGTAAAAATATATTCCAATTATACTTTAAAACTTTTAAATAATATAATTTATCACTATAAGTTATTTTTATTAAAAAAAGTTGTTTTTAATTAAAGTTTAGTATTTTACACTATTTATAAAAAATTGGAACTTCTTAGAAAAAAATGAAAAATTCCACTTAGGATAATTTCGATATTCCAAATCCAAAAATGAGGTCCAATTTGAATAATAAAATTTATAAAATTTTAAAAATTGGGTATTACTATTCATAATGGCTACTTTGATTGGTCGCGGTGTGTTAGAATCTCAAACTTGCGTACAATGCAAGCTATTGCATTATTGAAAGAGAAGCGTACTGTGGAAGCTTGGGATGTTACATTCTCCCCTCATTCAATAAATTTCATCCTCACAATTTTAAATTGTTCTTCGAAAATAAAGGTAGGAAAATATAAAATACCTTTGTGGAAAACCCATATTGGAAATAGGGTTAATAAAATTTAGCCTTAATAAGAGGGAAAGGGAAATGAAAAAGTAACCACCAAATTAAGATCTCTATTAGGAGAACATTGGAGGATATTATAAACACATAATTAGAGGAAAAACATAAATATTTATAGGGAGTGATTGAGGTCATCAATCACAAACAAGTGTAAAAGTTAGGGCCTCAAATCCATTGATCTATGATGAAAATATCATCAGTTCAATAAAACATAATGTATAAGTATAACACATTTTTGTTTTAATATCCCTTCCCTAAAGTTTAAGAATTAATTTATTCATAGAATAAGATATATATATATATATATATACTTGACAAGTATAATTTCATCCTTCAACAAATTTATACCAGAAACTCATCTTTCACTCAAAAAGACAATAGAACTAAAAAATATTATATTTATCCTAATCGTATAAGGTTCCAAATATTATCACATACCATTGAGAAAAATAATTTGTAATAACCAGGGACTTCCTATAGTCTAGTGGTAGGTAATAAAGGCATGTCGCACTATGGTTGTGGGTTCGATTCCTGCAGCTTTGTCCGATGTGACGGGTTATCCCCCAACCTGCAGGTTGTCCTTTTCCTAAAACTATAGTATTATAATATTCCAAAAATAATCTTCAAAAATGATTTAACCATAAAAAATACTATCCAAGGTTCAACTTAATCCATTCCAACCTTTATAGTTATCCAAAATACCTTTGTCCATACTTTCTCTAAAAGGTCTCTAAATTCCAAAATCAATTTTAACATCAGATTCCCCAAACAAAGTAATGTTTCGCTTATTGTCACATACTGAAAATATGATTACCTTCATCATATTAAATCCTTAATGAAAACAACAAGTACTTTAGTACCATAATTATATATATCACATTATTCTTATAACCAGAATATAATACTTGAGTCCAAAAGCACCAATACATTAATTATTTCACTTAAAATCTAGTAACTGCATAAGATTGGACTTGATCCCTTGGCCTTTTCTAAGGTAATTTTCTCTGATTCTTAGGAAATTCATTTTCATAATGCTCCGTTTCCCTACAATTGTAGCATTCAATATTGATATCCTCTTTCTTTACCTTGCAATCACGAGCCTGGTGACCTTTTTCTCCACATTTATAACAAACTCTAATTCCTTTTAGGAATGTACCGGTGTGATTCTTCCCACAATTATCACATAATAGAAAATCCTTCTTTCCCTTTTTCCCTTTATCTGTCTCTTGTTCCACCATTTTCTTCTTCTCTTGCTTTACCTTATTTTTATAAGATTTAGAGAATTCATTTTCTATCTTGATAGCACATGAGACAATATCTTCGTACGACGAGAAAGATTATGAGTCTAAGGCTCGACAGAGAAATGGTTTTAACCCATCAATGAAATGATCAAAATTACTTCTTGGGTTATGTATATAATCTCTTGCATGCCTCGCTAACCTTGTAAAGTTAGCCTCATACTTTGCGACATTCACATCCTCCTTTTGTATCAAACTCAGAAATTGCCTTTCCATATCTGCTCGATGGTCACAAGGAAAGTATTTTTCTAATAAAATCTATTTGAACTACCTATATTCCATATTTTATACTTCATTATCTTCCTTTGTGTTTTGAATCAATGACCACCATTGATCAGTATCTCTAGTGAGGCGGTAAACTGCCATGATAACTTTTCCTTTTAACTACTCCCCAAGGCATGGAATATTTTCTCTAAGGAATTTATCCATTGATCACCTACTAAGTGATTTGTACTCCCATTTAATGTTGGTGTTTGTTGCCTCATGAAGCTATCTAACATTGATCCTCCACGCTGTGGATTAGGGTGCTCCATACAGGTAAGGTTATTATTCATAACCTGAGTGAGTTGTCCCGGTATGGTGATTAGATTATTTTCACCAGTTGCGTCACCCACTCCACTATAATTATCTTGATTAGGAGGTAAATCCCTACATAGAGTGTGTTCATTGATACGGTTTCCATTACTTCCACAAGGCACCATTTCTAAATAATGCCATAAACTAGATTAGTTTATGAATTGAAATACATAATTCTATACTTGTAAAAAACTTAACATAAATTGAACTATTTATGGATATAATCCATAATCATAAAAAATAAATGTTTTCTTTGAGGAAGTATATATTCATAAACCATTCATAATGGTTTATAACGAAATCATGAATTATCCTAAGCATATCCCCCAGGAGTTTCATAACCAAGAGTTCAGCAAGGCCCGTTGTCGTGCACCAGTTCCAGTTTGGGTCTAGCTCAAAGAAGTGTCGTCAGGTTTTACCCCTAGGTACATATGTTCCAAAGCCACCTCTATCTGATCATATCTAGAAATGGATGTATTGCTTGGAAAACTCACAAAATCACTACAATACCAAAATTCTAGGAAGTTCTTCTATACTAATCAGCAAATTCTATCTTAGGGCTATGTGCTCTAATCAGAGTTTATCTAAATACAGCTTCCATGGTTAGTACTAAACTGCCTCTGATACCAACTCTAACGCCCTGACCCCATTACCCATAGTTGGTACATTATTATGTAAAATTGGCATGATCACAAAAGATAAAGTCTCGAAAGAGTGATTAGTTTAGTAGCTTTGGAATCACTAGATACATTCATAAATGTTACATTACATCATAAAGTGAAAAATCACAATAACATAGTCTCCATAGTCCAGACTCATATCCCCTTCAGACTATCCCTATAGGTCAGTCATAAAATATTAATTCACATCCTGGGAAAATAAAACATAGAAAGGGGTGAGCTCAGATGCTCAGTAAGGATAACAATATAGTAGAAACTTTCATAAATAAGCATAAACATTTAAGGCAATTTCTAACTAAAACAAAATCCTTTTAAACTTGAAATTCAGCAAAATATGGTAAAAATAAAATGATGTAATGTCATTTACTTATTCACATGGATATTCTACTCGTCGAATAATAACATGCAATGTCAATAACCACTTTCATAATGATGGAATGCATAATTCCAGACTATCATAACCACGTATCCAAGGCCTTGTGCCAAGACTACAAATAAGATTTTATCAAGGCCTCATGCCAAGACAATAGTTTGTCTCATGTGACCTACTGATGCATCAAGGAGCTATAGCGGGCTCCACCCGTCACTTATTAAGTCAAATTAATTCCTTATATGAAAAGTTTTAAACATATCATAAACAATTCCCAAGAACCATAACATAATCATATCACATAAAACATGCATAAAGGAAACATAACATTAACACATTTCAATCACAAGATATCAATACAACACATTAATATAATCAAAATATTATCAAAACCATTTTCAATAACAAAATAAAATTAAATTAAAACTTGGTATTTATTTTTCATTTAAAAAATGTTATGGCTTGTAGAGCAAGCCGAAACTCAAATAATGGTCACGGCGGTGGAGAAGTCATTATCGCGGCATACGTAGGACAAAAAAACATTGCCTTTTTTCATTTAGTAAAATGCTTCGTAAAAAAATATTCCTTTTGAATAACTGTAAAATTAAAAGGGGTTTATACACCGTATAAAATAAAGTCTTGTATTAAAACAAAATATGCCTCAATGAAAGAATATTGAGACAAAGTCTCTTACCTCATGTCTTACTTGACTCAATCATTATTTAATATCCTGAATAATAAACTAGAGTTAATCTCTGCATGATTAAGAACCTTTTTCAAATACATTATACCTTTAATATCACTTATTACTATGTTATGAAAATTATGTATTCATTTAGGTTAATAACGGTCGTTTTGTCGATCTTTGGTACTTGAGTCAACAATAAACTTCTTATAATTACATGTTTTTTATGTGGTAGAATATCCATTATCTCCAGAATTATATTCATGATGTAGATATCATATAAATCATATATATCCAGTAGATACATGCATTTTTAATATTACATAACATTTAGAGGTAAGAAATGAAATGCACCATTCATGGAGACAGTAAGCCATACGTACGCATGAACGCTACTTTGATTTCTATTTTGTATTTAATGGAATCAAATAATTATAATATAAAGGTATATTATAATTCCCATATAATATCATATATAATATCATTAACTCCATCCTTTATACGTCCCACATATGGCATTAACGATTCAAATCACTTTGAGAGGGCGGTAGTCCGCACTTCCAAAAATGAAATTATCACATTTACCGATAATGGAAATCATAATGTTATGCCATAAATGAAAAATAAATAAGCATAAAAATCATAAACATAATTTATATTGTATATATATATAGTTTCATCATAATTTCCACCATTATAGGTGTTAAAAGAAGATTGAACAATCATCGTTCCGTGAGGCAGTAATTCACCACCCACAGTAACAGTATGTTCTTTAACCATTAGATGAAGGTGTGTGCAAGTGTAAATAAAACACTTCCCATAAAAACATCCTAGTATATTTAAGATACATTTTTTGTTACAGAATAATGGAATAAAAATAGTTTAATGGGTTGTAGAAGAAAAATAAAACAAAATAACATAAGATAAGACATTTCCTTAAAATCAGGTAACTCTTTTTTATTTGAGCCAAAGGCTTCCTTGGGAAGACTTCTGCCCAAAGTGAGGCTACTAGGAGTAAGAGAGGGAAGTTTAGAGAGTATTTGGAATAGTTTCTCTGATCTAAATGGCATTGAAGGTGTAAATAAGGTGGTAGAGGTGGGGGCCTTTTATAAGAGGAGAGGAGGGGCACTCTTGGAAAGTCATGAAATGTTACATTATTAAGAAATGATTTTCGGATTTTAAAGGTACCAAAAAGATATATTTAGAGTATAAGGTGAAAAGGGTTCTAAATACACCCATCCAATAGGATTTAGACAAGTTTAAGTCTTAGATCTTACCTTATCGTTTCATTTTATTTAAATTGTTCATTAATGAGGTAATCGCTGCATCATCATGGTGTTATAAATAAATTTATTTATTTAATACCTAAAAATTATAAAAAAAATACCATGATGTAGGAAATATTTTTATATTTACAATGGATATTTATAGTCAAAAATATAACTTGTATATCCCCTTGTAAAAATTATTTTAGTAAAAAAAATACATGTTTGTGACATTTTTATTTTTACTTTAAATAAAAGGTATTAATGTCATTATCTTACCCAAGTGGCTCCATGGGGTCCCAAAAATTTACCCATGGATTTTATCAGTCGGCCATGAGTCATCCAATAAGAGTAGGATATGTTTCAAGGTAAATTCATATTATTATAACATTATTTTTACCTTAAATTTCTCTAATTACCTATAATCACGGTTAATAAAACTCAAAAGTTACAATTCACCAAAAATTATTTTCATCCATTTGAATCACATTTTATTTTCTAATTATAACCATGTATTTCATAATTTTTAAATTAAATTCACTGAAGCGGTAAAATTTCATTTAAACAAAAAATCAGTTTTTTAATTACCACTTAGTGGTTTCACTATTCATCAAAAATTGATGTTTTTCAGAAAAATACCAAAAAATCACCCTAAGCTATATTTGATATTACAAATTCAAAGATGGTTTCTATTTTACCAAATTAAAAACATATAATTTTAATTAATTAATTTTATAATTAATTCCTGTTGTCAAAATAAATAGCGTGTTATTAAAAAAGAATATCAATCAAAAGATTGACAATTGTTTATGTCTAATTTCAAAGTGAAATTAATTCTAATAACCAACATTGGATAAAATGGTAAAAATATATTCTAATTATACTTTAAAACCACTAAATAATATAATTTATCAATATAAATCATTTTGATTAAAAAAAGTTGTTCTTAATTAAAGTTTAGTATTTTACACTATTTATAAAAAATGGAAGTTCTCAAAAAAAACCAAAAATTCAACTTAGGATAATTTTGATATTCTAAATCCTAAAATGAAGTCCAATTTGAATAATAATGTTTATAAAATTTCAAAAAGTGGGTATTACTATTCATAATGGCTACTTTGATTAGTCGTGGTGTGTTGGAATCTCGAACATGCGTACAATGCAAGCTATTGCATTATTGAAAGAGAAGCATTCCGTGGAAGCTTGGGATGTTACATACCACATAAATATTTGTTGAATATTTATTACCTTAAGGAGTATGTTTCAAATAAGTGAAATTCATAGCTCAAATATCGATTCATTGAGTTATAATTTTTTATCTTGAACATTGTTATTCCATTTCCTTTTCTCTGTGAATACATTATTTTACAGTCCCTTTTTTAAAATTTTTAGGGTCAATCCCCATTTATTTAACATATAATAATAAACCCATTTTACTAACTAGGTAAATTATTGATCTAACCATACACCATTATACAGTATAGTTTCTTCTTAAGGGATGCTTATATATAAATCTATTCCATTAATCGATTATGGAACTATTGAAAATTCATATATTTGTAATTTTGATATGTATTTTTATTAATTAATCACTAAATTTCACTATGTATTATTTAACCATACATTTTAAATATCTAGAAATATTATGATCATTTTATCTCTTTTGTTAAAATGGGGGCATTTCGTATGTTGTTTTTCAAATATAGTTAATTATTAGAAATTTTTATTATTAATTTTTTATCCATTTTATCATATTATAAAGGCATTCGAATTAAATAAGTGAAGGTAGAAGCCCAATATTATATATCCCTTATATATGTCAATAGGTCTCATGAGACAAACATGTTTGGGAATTTTGGTGTATGCCTGCCCAGAACAAGATATTTTCTTGACAGTAAGATCATGAAGTCTAATATCATGATATCTTAGATTATTGTAAAGAATTATTTGTAGGAAATCATTAATTACATCACTAAGGAAGTAGTTATTAGTATCTACTTGATCAATTTATTTTTATTTATATCTATGGATATTATATTCTCTTAGTTTAATTTGATTATGTCATCATAAGGATTACTTATTATTGTCATAACAATTATTCCATATTTATTCCTTCGTTGACACAGTTTTTATTTTTCCATTACTAAGTGTTTGAGATAACCCCTTCTTGTGTTTATATTTCCATTGATTATGAATAAAATTATTAAACATGATATGTATAAAAATGAAACTATCTATATAAGTTTTGAGAGATTTTGAGGACTTATTATAGATTAATTAGTTTCTTATATAGTGGATGAAAATATACATTAATTTATAATGACATGGGTTTTGTTAGATTATATTTTATTCTAATTCTCTAAATCTATAAAACTAAAAATCTAGTTGGGATTTATGCAATTAAATATTTTTTTATGTCATGAAATTATGGTACAGTTATGTGTGAGAATATATAGATGGTATCAAAACAAGTATGTAATGTATATGTTTATAGCACCAGGCTCGAGAATGCGGGTTTCAGGTGTCCAAATAAGAGCCGTAAAGAGAAAATTATTTCATTTGAGGAAATTATTATTTTAAATTATTTATAAATTTAATTTGAAATATCAATTTTAGTAGAATCTGAGGTTTTTTCATTAGGTTTTGTGGATTTATCCCTTAAAATTGAGGAAACCCCAAAATTGGGAACTCATCCATCACTTTCACTATGCCTCAATAACATCAAGTTGTATTAGAGTAGTCATGTTTTAATTTATATTTTTTTACAATTTAATCCATTAATTTCATTTATTGGTATAAATGTTTTTCATTTATAGAATTTTTTTCTTATTACTATAATTGAGATAATATGTTATTCTTAGTACATGTGGCCAATAACATCTCAAAAACATATAAAGAGTGCTTGATAATCCCATCTAGAGAATCCATGGTTGTTGGCTTCATGACATGGAATCCTGATGTGTAGTAGTTAATTACAAATCATTTACTTGTGGTCAACTAACACTTGGTGTGAGATGCATAAATTATGGTTCACCTTGTATCTCAATGCGCAGTATCATAACACATCACATATTGACTGCCAGCACAAAAATGGTCTGAAATTGATTATACATTATGTAACTGGTGTGAAATCAGGTAAACCCACAAGGTTTTTAGCCTTTTTGAACCATTATAATTCATGTGGAAAATATGGTATTTCATTACACACTTTGTATTGACTCTATTACAAGAGAAAAATCTAGACATAGACTACATGAAATGTGGATAGAATTTACACACCATGAATAACATGTCAACCAAAAAAAGGTACACAAAATTATTTTAGGCAAGTTTTTTGGGTCAACACATTTGACAATTTTAACGATACAAAAAGAAATATAATGTGTAGCCAATTTTACACATCATGTGATGGGTATCATTCCACATTAGTACATGATGAGTGTTTTTAGTGTTTCGTGTGGGTATACATTCTTAATAATTAATAATGTATAAATTATAAAACTAAATGATGTGTAATTTTTATCACACATGTCGTGCACTTCATGTGTAGTGTTAGAGGTACATGCCGCATATATTATGGGGTGCTATGTGGAGATACACACCACATAGACTACCTATCTTGACCCACATAACGACATGTTGTGTATAGAAAAACAAGTCATGTAGGCATAAATTAAATTTATGTATGCAGTACATGATGAAGACTATACACAAAATGTATTATGAATTATATTGAATGATAGTACACATATTGTAAGTATTAAATTTTAGAAAAGGACTTAATCTAATGTAGATAGTATATGATGTGTCACCATCATAATACATGTTTTTACTTGATTATTTTGAAATTTTAAAAAATCATTTTTTATAAAATTACACAAAACATGAATTTTTTTATATCTTAAGGAATGTTAGGACAATATATTAGGTTATAGAATTACTTCATTCATTCAATCATTCATTAATTAATTCCATTAAATTTAAACTAATTATAATGAATTGAAATGAATGTTATAAATATTAAATGCATGTTTTGTCACTTGTAGTGATTGATCTTGAGCTAGACCGACATGTGCATGTATTTGATTTATTTATTTAATTTAATTATTTATTTCATGGTTTTATGTGATAATTTTATTAAATTAAAAACAATTTTCCATGAATCATCCACCCACATTCTTTATGTAATGGCCTACATTCCCATAGTTCATTTGATGTAATCCTAAACCCTTTGTGCCCTTGAACTAAATGTGAGTAAGCATTTAAAAAGGATAGAGATCCCAACAAGAGAAGATTGTTTAGAACTCGATCCAAGGTGAATCCAACCACGTAGATACACAAGAGAATGGGAAAATGTTGCAACTCAATCTAGGAAATGAATTAAGGATTTCTTTCTCCATGGGTTGAGGTCGGTTTATCCCCACTTAATAAAACACTAATTAGTTTCAATACCTTGATCATATCACATATTTTTTTATTTTTTCTAGGTGTTATTATTCGTTAATTTATTTGATGAATGGTGTATTTAAATGATTAAATTTGATCAAATAATAAATTAACAAGAATGAAAAATATAAAATAAAGTAATTATACATAAATTAATTTATCAAATCTAGTTAATTACTTATATAAATTCCATATAATATTAATAATTATAGAAAGAATAAATAAATAGTATTTACACATAGGCTAAATAAAACACCTTAATCAAAATATTAATTTATAAAAATCCTTCTATCACTTTAGTATGAATTAAACCATAGTTAAAAGTACGTGTTTGTCCCTCTTTATGGTTATTTAAATTATCGGGAAGATATAATGAAACTATTGGGTCAACTGAACAAATTTAGTATTTTGGCCTTATTTCATTAAAAAGAATTCGTGTAACATTGAGGAAACTATTGAGGTAATATGACTTTTGGATTTTAGTATTGGGGGATCACATAAGAGATTAAGGAGATGTGAGGTAGTAAGTATGGAAAGAACATCCTACCAAAATACATCTAAGTAATTTTTTAATGTATGTCTCTGGGTTATTTTAAGAGAAATATAGATCCTTATCATGATAATATTTAAGATAATTGATCTTATAAATCTAATGGCGAGGGATATAGGAATTTGAAAAAATAAAATGTGACTAGTTAAATTAATTCATTAATTCGTAACTAGTAATTAAGATAAAGTATTAAATATGCTCTTTAAATTTTTGTATGAAAATGGAAATATATTCAACAATATCACTATCTCAGTAGTTGACTTTATAGAAAAAAAATATCTTAATTGGTTATAAATTATAGAAATAGTACAAGTGCTTTTATATTAGGCAATTCCATGAGTGGAAGTTTTATATAATAGAGTTCCCAGTACCAGTTGATCCCTATGAGGAGGCTAGTGAGGAGGAGGAAAATATCTTCAAGAAATTTTTGGATGATAAATTTTATGTACAATAACTCATGATATCCTCCATGAATAGTGAGATCAATAAGATTCACAAATACATGGATACATACTCCATTCTATCTCATTAATTGTATCATGATTCACTATTAATTTTCCACCCTCATGCTGCTATTTAAAATGAATTTTATATTACAAATTAATATTTCAATAATTAATTTAACTTATCAATGGATCCTATTAGTTAATGTTAAATAATTTTAAAAATGTAAATTTCCAATATTTTTAAATTTTCATTGTAGGTGATGGTCATTTGGAGGGCCAAAGATTAAGTGGGAGAAAATAAGCTAGACTTTATGGAATCCCAAGCACAAATGCCCACTGAATTTCATATTTCAAAAAATGTGTCCGCCCAAATAGGATGAAATTTTGTTGGTGGATCCTTGAAAATGTGGGATAAAATTATTAATAATACAATAAATCCCAATTTATAAATTTACTTGGTCTAATTATGTGATATATCAAGAAAAATAAAATTTCTCAAAGTCAAGAGTATAAATAAGTATTTTGAAAAATTATCCCATTGTAAAACAATATTGGCCACAAAAATTTAAAGGGTTATAGTCATGATGATAGGAATAAACTTCTTTATTTTTTCAAAATTGAGAAAAGGTATTTACTTGTTTAAAATTTATCCACATGTTGTTATTAAGAAATATATTTGAAAAAACCACTTACTTCCATTACCTATATAAACACACCTTGGGATGATAATTTATAATTTTGAACATGGGGAATGGTTCTATAATTTTATATATGTTTAGGGTTATTCTTACCCCTTTGGAGGTTCTATAGCTCTTTATTCTCATAGGGGTTCTGTAATGAATAAGGATATCCACTTGAGCCTCCTCCTTCTCCTCATAGAAATCTTAATGTTGGGAGGTAATTTTAATGGATCAATAAATATGTTATGGGATTTCTAGTATAATTGGTATCTATTAGTTTTATTTTTTGGGTTTGATACCATTTTATTCAGTTTTATTTTCTTTTGATTTAGATTATAATTCTTTTTTTGTGAGTTAATGAAATGATCAATGTTTAAAATCGATCAATGTGATATTTTGAGTGTATGACTTGTGTTGTTCCAATTGGAAAACATAATAATCCTTTTAATTACCCCATTTTTTATATTTCAATTTTTTTAAGTTATTTAAACCTCTATAAGGGTTTCACAATGGATACACTATTGTTATATCAATGATTGGTTTAACATGAAATGATATAAATACATGGAGGATAATCGGGATTTTAGTCAACCTAAAAAATATATTTTCGAAAAACTATAAATTAATTATTAATAACTTTAAATATGAAAGGTTTTTTGTCAACATGGAACGATCACCTTCATATACCTCACTCAAAACTCACATTATTTACAAAATATATAATTTTCTTCACTTTAAAATATTTTCCAATTTTCCACATTTTCATTTTGTTTTGTAAAATTATTAAAAATTCACATTTTAAACCTTTAATCATACATGATAGATGACCTAGGGTATTCCATGTACTATAAAATTGTCTATAAAACATAATAAAATTTTCATGTCATGAAAATGTGATAAAATTTTGGTGTCATTGTTGGGGATCTACACCATTTAGACTATGTCGATTTGATATATTTCTTATAAATTTTATACGAATTTCACTTATTATTTTATACATAAAGTTATGTCCAAGAATATATTTTCTTGGGTTGTGACATATTCATCATCAATATGATGTTCCTAAATAACATAATCTTCTCCATATTTCTCTCACTACCTTAGTCTCCCTTAATATCTATTTCTCTTTCTTTATTATCTCTTTTATATTCTTATTTCTATTTTAATCCATTAATAAAAATGTTAAAGAAGAAAAAAAATTATAGTGAATTTTTAAAATGTGAAACTTCTTTCATAATTGAAACTTTTTAAAATATTAAGGATCAATTTAATATCAATGTTGTTTCTCAACTTATAATTTTTATTCCTCATATTAGGATAAATCATTTAAAAGGATAGATTATTTCAATCACCTTCCCTCTTCTCTCCTTCCTTTAATAATCCAAAACACATCTTTGGTGGATAAAAATGTGTGTTCAATCATTTCTATTCTTGGTTTCTACTTGATCCATGATAAACTATTTTTTCAATTATCTAAGAAAAACTTAGAGATAAGAACCATCATCATAGATAATTTCATGGAATATATTAGTTTATAGTTATTTAATTAAAAAATATTTACGCATTGTTTACCAGGATTTAATAGTGTCATGTAATGATAATAATATTAATAATATTAATAATATACTCTATATAATATAATAATAAAATGGTTGTATCACTTCAATTTATATAAATAAATATTTTATTCAAAATAAAGTGAAAAAAATTATGTTAATATAAATATATATATAATAAATAAAAAACCAAGAATGAAACTTGTGTTATTGGTTGCCTAAATTTTTGGGGAGTGACTAGTCACCGATTTAAATCCCTTCATAGTTTTTCATGTGGGTTGAATTTTTTTATTTATTACATGTCATACAAACTATTTCATTTCCTTTATTTCTTATATGAAAATTTAAACCTACAGAATAACATTTTGGGGAAATTAATGGTGATCTATTACTTATATGTGTTTCGTGGAAACCAATCAGTCATCAGTATTCATCACATCCCAACCACGAGAGTCACATTCACTCCCCCTCTACTCATTTAAATATGTACATGGTTTATAGTTTTTTCATTAGTTTCTCTCTTATTTTTAGTACCCATCTTAAGATAGTTTAATAACTATTAAAATTATATAAAACTTAATAGAATACCACATATGGGGTTGGATCTACTGGTAGGGTCACAACATATGTTTGTGTGGCTGGTTTGTTTCTGAAGGTGGGAAGGCTGTTGAATCGGACATGACTACATGGAATCCGCTCCAGAGGAGGATCCAGGGATGGAAGTCCACCTTTGAAGTGGTTGTTGGATTTGGTTGTTTGAGAGGGTATGGCATCAGCTATCGGAACGGGCCTGTGCTTTGACATAGGACATTTGCTTGTCGAACAGCCTTGCAATGGTTGAGTGTTCATCATGACCAAATATTGGGGAGGGGCATCTTTGTGTTGTCATTCTGATTTTTCTTTTTTCCTTTGGATGTTATTTGTTTTATGTCTATGAAGTCTGTTTGGGTTTCCACCTTCTTCCATTAAAAGGGGGCTCTATCATATAATAAAAAAAATTGAAGGCCTTTGGGCCTTGGAGGAGGATCATATACATCATGTGTTGTGTGAAGTTTTTATTTTCATAATACTAAAATAAAAAATGATAATAAAACTCAATATAAAGTTAGATTGACCAGAAGGGTCTCTGTCCAATGTTTAAATGACATGAGTTCAAGTCCTCCTTACCAACTCAACTCCATCTCATTTCATTAAATAAAACCATACACTGTGTATATTCAAGTATTCTATATAGTGTAAATATTGGTCTTAAAAATAAAAAAATATGAGAATAATACAATTTCATTAGTATGAACTTCATCACAATGGTTTTGGGTGACATATGGGACCAACCAATCATAGGTTAGAACCCCACCATCATCACTATGATGAATATTGTTCATATCCCTAAATTTAATAAATTACACATTATGTATTGATAGAATTCATGTTTTGTATATTTTTTTCTTAATATTAATTTTCCCTTTTTATTTTAAAAAGTATTAAATAAAATTAAATAAATAAACCTCTCAAATAAAGGTTGTTTCTTTTCTTGACTTTTGGTGTGAAATTTTTTAAATGATAATAATACATGTATAAATAAATATTATTCCAGGTCTTCATCAACCTCCACAGACATTCTTTAAAATACATTTTTATTTTTCCCATTTTAAAATGTTTTAACATTAGAAGAAAGTTTATTTCATATATATCATGTAAATCTTAGTCAAAATTTAATATTTTTGGGTTATTTTTATTATAAATAGTTATTTTACAGTGATAAATTAGTTTTATATTTTTAAAACCATTGAGAAGTTTTTTTTCTATCTGATTTTTTATGGGAAAAGTTTCACAATTAATATTTTAACACAACTTTTTAGTCAATCACTGAATGTAATTTTTTTACTAAATTTAAGGAATATATAAGTTAGTTTAATGTTATTCGGATTTTTAAAATGATTTTTCTATAAATTTATTCATTTTTTGATCATCCTCACTACTACACCAGACGGACCTATGTGTGTGTACCTGTTATTAGATTGGTGTATGCCCTTAAAATAGGAAAATTTTACACAAAAAATATAAGGGGAGTGAAGAAATATACAAGATATGGGTATATATATGGGTTGGTAAATTAATGGTTAACTTATGGTAATGATTAAGTGAATGGGTCTTGAAATTTAATAGCAAAATATGTCGGGAATATTCTGTGGAATGAATCATGTAGGAAGAAATTTTTTAAAATAAACTCTTTTTACTGGATAGAGAGTGAGTATAATACAATGAAATTGTTTTCATCTACACATGTGGGTATTCAGTGACATGTTTAACATATGAGTTCATTTTAAATACAATTATCATATATCTTCTTAAATTTCATTCAAAAACAATTTATGAGACACCCATTTACATGCTTGCTGAGATTGACTATTTGGGGGGGGTATTTTGTTCACATTGCTATCATGAATGGAACATTATATAAATGATAAATCTTAATGAACTAGTGAATATAATCATGCATAATTCTCTAAAATTTGAATTTTCCCATTATTTTAATTTTTCATTTGTGGAGGTGTTAATGCATCATAGTTCACAGTTATTTTTTAACCCTCATACTAATATTTGAAACTAATTTTATATTATCAATTGTAAATTTAATAATAAATTTCACTTATAATTTGATTATATTATTTATTTTTAAATAATTTAAAATTTTTATATTTCACTTTTATAAATATTTTCTATTATGCTGGAGGTGATTTGTAGGGATCAGGATGAAATGAGAGAAAATGGGAAAAATTGCATGGAATCTCAAGCACACATGTACACCTATTTTTGTATTCTAAAAAACTTGTACACCCAATTAGTCTAAAATCTTGTGTTTAGATCAATGAAAATGTGGGATGAAACTCTTGAGAATATAACCAGTCTTAATTAGTCTATATCTTATCTTGAATGATGTAATCTTCCCAGAAAATTGAATCTACATTACGTCAAGGGTATAACTATGTATTTGAAAATATTATCCCATTATATAAGTCATATGGCATCCAAATTTCATAAGAAAATATTAATGATTCCTTATAACAAATCCTTAGTTTTTTAAAAGTTTAAATATGTATTTTTACTTGTCTAAAATAGATCTACATGTGGTATTGATAAATTTTTGTGAAAAATCCACTGCTTCTCATTTCTTATAAAAAGACAACTTGGGTTCCTTGTTTTAAATTTTTACATGGGGGAATATTATACCATATTGAAGTGTCTTAGGGTTTTTATAACCCCTTTATAGGTTCTATGTCTTCCTATCCTAAAATAGAGATCTTAATTAAAGAAGGAGATCCACTCTATCCTCCCCCTATACTCGATGCTAATTAAATATTGGGTAATCATTGTGAGGCGGATACACACATGTAAAGGAGTTTCTACACACCTAGAAGTTAATGGCTTGGTTAATGTTGAGTTTAAAAATATTTCATTAATATTTACATTATTTTAATTTAGATTTTAATTCTTTGGTTTGGTGCGAGTGAATGAAATTTTCATTATTTATAACCTATCAGTATGAGATTTTTTTCATGTGACATCTTTTGTTCTCATTAGAAAACATAGGAATATTTTTCATTCTAAAATTTTTGAGATTTAAATTTTATATGTATGATCTTATAACAATAAAAGAGGATATTACATGTCTACAAAATTACTATGTCAAGGTTCTCTTTAACATGTATTGGTATAAAGACTTAGAGGGTAATCTGGATTTTTATTAACCTCAACCATAAAATTATTCCAAAACTAATTAAAAATATAAAAAATATAAACATGAAATGTTGTGTAGTAAAATTTTAATTACTAACTCTATATTACTCTCTCTAAACTCACTTTTTTTTATAAAATCTATAATTAAATTCCCATTAAGTTGTTTTCAAAATTCCCTCCACATTTGGTTTTGTGTTGTAAACGTATTAAAAATTCACACATGAAAACATCAAAGATGATTAATATATGACCTATGGTCTACCATATATTATAAAACCATCTATAAATCATTTCTATATTTTACATTTCAATGTGATCACTCATATTTGTGATCTCTATTAGGACAAAGAAAGAAATGAGAGGTATGAAATCTAGAGGGCACTCTTTAGGTGAAAGATGGAAGAAGGATTTCAAGTTGGACCTCATGTAGCTATGATGATTTGATACATTTATTATTTTTAAAATATTGGATTATTTATACCCAAGGAATTTCACATAAACCACATTCTATCCTTACATCATCTTAGCTTCTCAAGTTTTATTTTAAATTTCAAAATAAACAACATAGAGAAGACATTCTCATCTGGATCTCATGACATTGATCTACCAAGTTGAAAAATAAATTAATGATAAGAAAACATTATGTACTTATGGTTAATAAGAATAAATGTATGGAAATAACTTATAAATAAATATTTAATAATAAGTCACCTTCGCACTACCCTTCCAAAAGGACACTCATCCAGAAGAAAGCTAAATAACATGATGCAGTATGATTTTATAATTGAAAGAAAGGAAGCTGGAATAAGAACTATGACTCAGTATATAATCAATAAGAATCCTTATATATATTCATTATAAAGTGTAATCTATCTATTTATTCAAATTGGGTACTACATATATTTTGTGATTCTCATATTTATATCTAAATACAGGAATCAAGAAGATTCCAAAATATTTTTAAAGGTTAGGTGGATCTTTCACCTACCAATAGAGAGAGACTAGATATAATAGACATTAGAGAATACCATATCAATTTACTAACTAGATTTATTTAATTTTAAATGTTATTATACTCACAGTAGAACAAAGAACATAATATATATGTCTAATTTAAAAATTGATTGATTTTTTTCAATTTTTGAAATAAAATTTTCTACTTTTATAAAGATAGAATGTGTTATAGGATAAAAATTTGAATAATTAAATTTATATATTATTTCATGATTGTAAATTTTTTTTAATTTATATCAAATCAATTTCACATGATTATTATCACACATAGTTTTGGAAATATAGGTCTGGTAATGTAAATGAGAAGCATTTGAAAAATTATATCAAGAAGGGTATTTGGATTCTTTTATACTAAAACCATTGTATATATGACATAGTTGTTTACAAGGAAAAATTACTAAATATCTATTTAGTATAAAGGATAAAAAACCCAAATAGATTCAAGAATTAATTAATATATATGTGTGTGTAACTTTTCCGATATAAGATATAGGTGTATACTCATACTTCATAAATAATATTGATTACTTTAGTAGATATGGATATATATACTTAATGATGTATATGTTTGATTAATTTTTGAAATTTTAAAGAATATAATAATGAAGCATAGAATTAGCTTGGTAAGAAGATAAAGAAACTCTATTCAGACTATGGTAGATATTATTTTATCTAAGAAATTATCAATTCGAATAAATAGTTTGTGATATTATCCCAACTCATTCATATTTATACACCATCATCGAATGTTGTGAGTGAAATAAGGAACCAAACCTTATTAAACATGGTGAAATCAATGATGATTTATGAATTTTTTACATTATCATATTGGCGGTATACATCAAAAACTATATTAAACACACTAAACTAAGTTCTAAATAAAGAGACAAGAAAAATCTCATATGAGTTATAGTATGGAAAGAAATTTATTTTGTTACACATACATTTATGGGGATGTAAAGAATTTTTTATTTTTAATTCGAGAAAAAAACTTTTATATTGAGGTGAAAAGTGTATATTTATCAGATATCCAAAAGAAATAAGAGAATATTACATATTCAACCCTCCTATAGAAAATTAATTACAGAGAAAAAAGTCAGGTTTCTAAAAAGGGATAACATATCCAATGTTAACAATGTTATAAATATATAATTAGAAGAAATTAATACTCAAGATACATAAAACTTTGAACAATGATAAATTCCATGACACCTAGTTAGAGAAGTTGTTTGAGGGACACAAGTACATCATATGAGTACTAGATAGGTAAGAGAACTAGAGAGATATGGGTTTCTTTTCACTAAGAAAGGTGGAACACTATTAGTAGAAAATAATATACCTATGTATTGTAAGGAATTTTTAAGAAACTAAAAAGTTGAAAATTGGAAGGAATACATGAATTATGAAATGGATTTCATATACCAAAACCATGTTTGTGTTTTGGTAGATCCTCCAATAGATGTAAATCATGTTTGATGAAAATGGGTATTCAAGAAGAAGTTGGGTATTGATGTCAAGGTCAGTACCTATAAATCATGAACAATTTCTAATGGGTTTAATTAATATCATGTCACATATTATAATGAAACCATTTCATTTTTTTCCAATTTGAAAATCTATCATAATTATACTTTCCATAGCATTTTTCCATCATTAAGTGATTTGGAAAATGAATATCAAGACTTTTTTCCTTAATATAAATCTTATTGAAGATTTCTACATGATTAAACTATAATGGTTCATGACACCAAATAATTTCAATAACGTTTGCAGGTTATAGAAAACTATTTATGGGTTGTATCAAGAATCAATGTCATGGAATAATCATTTTGATGAACCCAAAATAGAATTTGGATTTGTGATTATTGAATGTGATAATTGTGACTAAAATTGGTTTAGTGGGATTTCATTTGTTTTCTTAGTAAAATATATTGACGATATATTATGATGGTAAATTAGATACTGATCTTAAATTATGTCAAGACTGTGTTGAATAATATTTTCTCTATGAATGAATTAGGGTAAGTATCCTTCATTCATGGAATTAATATCCATCATGATAACTCTATGAGGATTCTTGAACTAAGTCAAGTTACATATATTGATAAGGTATTGAAATGATACAAGATGAAAGAATCTAAGAGATGATTACTTCATGATTCACATGATATATATCTCTCTAAGAAATGTTGTCTTCACACACATTACATGATAGAAATAATTAGTAGATCCCTTATGCATCTACGATTGGTTTTATCATGTATGTCATGCTAAGTACAAGGATTGATGTTTCCTATGTCTTGACCATAGTAGGAAGATATAAAGTAGACCCAGGAGAGTCACATTGGTCACCTATAAAGAGTATCATGATGTAAAAGAGGTTTATAAAGGATATGTTCAAATTTTATGGTGAAGATGAGGAACTAGTTATGGTGTGATACACAAATTCTGGTTTTCAAACATATCATAATGATCTAAAATCGTAATTTGGATATGTAGTTTTCCTTAATGGGTGAGTTTAATGGTTTATAATAAATTTTTAAAATCTAATAAGAGAAGTTAAATCATATAGAAACATTAAAACCTAATATCACCATGCATTTGAAAAGAATTATAACTAAACTAAAGAATGTCCAACTTACACTGTAGTATGTTGTTGTAGTAACCTTCATTTTATGATTGATAAATATCTCTAGGAAAACAATATATGGATATTCCCTTTGAGTTTTATCTATAGGATACACAAAATAACCCAAAATTCTTTGGGTAGAACCTCTAAACCTTCAAAATATACTAGTATATCAAAAGAAAATAAGGAAGGATGAAAAAAGATTCACAGGGATATGAGTTTTAAATAGAAGTATGAGGAGGATCTCACTCGCACATCTATATTTGACCCATATATTGTCATTATTTATATAGGATATGGGGATTAATCCCAAGCCCGTGAATTTACTTGTACGTTTAATAAACTTATGATTAATACCTTCAGTTGTATCCCATGAAACCCTTATCCATTAACTACCACATACCTTTTAATGATAGCTAACATGTTAAATAGATTTTAACATTATATCCTTAACAATCGTATGGATGGGTGATTCATGGTAGTTTCAACTGAATCAAACCATTCGATTCATGGTTCTATAACTCAACCATATTTTACAACATGACAAGATCAAATATCCAACCTATAATATCCTATATCATAAAATATTACATACCCAAAGTCTTAAATATTATCCTTTAACATATGGTGTGTCATAAACAATGACATACCATATCTTACAAAATGATACATAAATTTAGAAAATGTTCTTTTAAATATCTCACTTTCACTAAATCCTTAAATACTTTTGTTTTATTTTACTATATATCATATCGTGTACAATAAATTATGAAATCATATCCAAAACACTTTTGGATATCTTCCAAACAAATATTGGAAATGTATCATTAACTTCACCTTGTATCACATCATAGGAAATACCTTGTGAATATTTATCTAAAACTCCTTTTGGAAAAATCTCTAAAACATGTTTTGAGTATCTCTGGATTAAAACTCAATTCTTTTTCAATTAAAAAAAATTAATGACCCTATTAGAATTTATATCATGGATAATAAAAATAAATCATCAGATCTATAATTGTAATAAAATAATAGGATCTACCGTATAATAGATATTACTAAAGCTATAAATGTATCAAGTTTGGTCTCTATTAAACACGTATATCTTTTTCCTATTTCCACTTACCAAATCACATGATAGTGTGAATTTTCATACGTTACCTTTCTTTGAGAGATCAAGTGAACATTAAAAATTATGTATGTCGGTAGCATGTAGCCTCCTAAAATGTTCTTGACTATCCAAATATATACCATTCAGGTTGATGAATACATCACATGTCATTCATCTAGTGGATAATCACATCATGTGTCTCTCATCCAAGTAGACAGGCACATAATATGTATCTTCTATGTCTCGAGATAAATTTCATAGGTATATCTTAATTGAGGGACTATATGTTATATCCATCATATAAGAGGATAACTCAAATCTTGGTTGATCTCTAACTAATGACATGAACATAAATATACCTAACCACCCTTGATTATCCAAGCCTCATGGCTTGTGTGATAAGGGTATCAAAGTATGAAGGTTCTAATGCTAGATATATGACTAATTGTAGGTATTGGGGACTCCAAATATGGATAATTCTTTTTTATTATACCAAATATATAGTATTTGAAACCTTATATGGTATGCGTTTTTTTCATCCAGTGAACAACCCCCCCCCCCCATGTGCCTTGTGAGCATATTTGGTATCCTGATACAAAAATCATGCTCATGATAACCATAATATTTTATCACAAGCTATAAAACTCTATGATGAACATTTGTTACGGATAACTCAAATTCATACTTTGAGTGTGTGATGTCTTTTTTTCATTTATTATTTTGGAATATATCTAGTAATATTTTTAGATCCATGCGGTGAGATTTCATGAGACTCCAAGGCCTGGTGATCCCATAATTGATATTTTAAAAATATTAAATATATTAATGTCATATATGTGTAGCTTTATTAATAAAGTGTATTAATCACAAAACAAAGTCTTGGATCAGAAATATAAGGACTTTTTTGAGTTCAGGATGTGGTTTTTACCCAAGATAAAATATAATATTTTTTATCATCGATCATTTGTGAAAATGTTTCCATACGAGAAAATTATAAATAAATATATACATTAATTTATTTTATTATGTATTGGATCAATAGCTTATACCTATCATATTTAAACCATGTTACAGAAACTTTATAGGATTAGTCGCATAAACTTGATAATTGAGAGGAGATCATTTTCGAATGAAAACAAATCAGAGGATTGGATCGATAACAAAGGCATCATATATGCCAAAGGAGTTCATGGATTTCACCAAAAACTACAACATTGGATAATTATTTTTTAGTTAATAATCTAAAATTGTGGTAATACATTTGATTTATGTGTATTTATCCCCATTTATGTATCACGTGTTGAATTCAGTTCAATTCCACTAACAAGAATTGATTTATGGTTCGATGGTTGATATTGTGGATATTCTTTTGATGTTTTTTGTTTATTCCTCTTTATTTTTCAATTCTATGATAAAATATCTAGGTTTAAGGGAACAATATTCTATTTTCATTCCTCAAATAGTTTTTTATGGATTTCTCCACCACTTATACACACATTCATCATGGGAAATCAATTTGGATAGCAGTTCAATAAATACCCAATATTCGATCATTTCATGAAAATTCTTCAACGAAATAGATTGATATCACCGGTGAGGTTCATGTTAGATGGAACGATCGAGGTAAGGTGATGATATAGATAATTCGAGGGAGGATTGAGACTAAATTAGTGGATCCCATTGTGGTTTTTGGCATGTGAAGATGGTATAGAAGAACCATGGGTAATAATTTCCATAAATATCAGATGCTATAATATTATCACCAATGATGGAAGGTCCATACGATCCTAGATCCATGAACCATAGTTAATTTGGTGGTTGAATCAATAGTTGTAGTAGTGCAAGAAGATGTATATATGGAACTATGAGTTTTTTTCAAACCCCTGGTACATGGTGTGTAATCTAAAGATAAATGTTGTGTGGGACCCTGAGTATCGGTGCTAGGGTTTCTAAAAAAAGTTAAGGATCACATGTTTTATCTTCCCTATCACATGTCATGTGACTTATTTATGGTGGCATGCTATGTATCATAGAAACTACATGATAACGGATGTAGTAAAAGGGCTAAGCCATGTACATGGACACAACCAAAGTACATGGGTTGAACCATATACTCAAACATGGCTAGAGTACATGGGTTGAGCCATGTACTCAAACAAAGATGGGTGTAAACATGCATGATCTAAAGTACATGGGTATGAATAAAAGACACAAGCAGAGTGTTGTTCAACCTCTACACACAATGTACACTAGGAGGAATCTTTGTGTATTTTATGTTTTTATGTTGTGTGGGATGGTGATATATGTATAGAATAGATATTGGAAACACACATAGTGTATCCTTAGTACACATTGTTTTCTCTATTAGAACCCTTTGATTTCTCAGTTTAGACTAGGATCAGTTGAGTGAAATTACCTAGTCCCTTCTAATGAGGGTAAAATGTGGCATTAAATCCTTGGAATATGATTGTAATCCCATTGATTGGTTCAATTTTGTATAGATTTCAATGCATCCTGGTACAGGACCAAGGTGTGATCATCAATCGTTCCTGGTTGGGGTTTATGGTATCGTAATGACCACCAAATATAAAGATTTGATCCCCTATCAAAAATTACAATACAATAGTGTTTGTAGTTTACCCTAGTATCCCTAGGTGTGATCCATTACTTTGATTATGAGATCTTCAAATATATAGTAAGTACTTCTCAAGTGGGTCTCAATGATTACGACCTCTTATATGAGCATTATTGGTGATATCAAGGATTGTGGATTATATTCTACAAGAATAATAATTACCCAGAAGACTTGATAAGTATCTTTTTACAAGAAGTTTTGGTTGATACTACTTGAGAATGGTTGTCTATTAAGAGTATATTTCAGTTTTTATTGTATTATTATCCTTAGCTGACTACTACTGATGATTTATTATTAGTGATTTAAAGATTTCATACTGGTTATTGTTATACTCACCCCTTCATGGGATTTTCCCACATGTGTCATGTATTATTAAAATGAGAAAACTGTAGACATATTAATAGGAGGACCAAGAGTAGGTAGAGCATAGTTTTGGGCTAGATAGACCAAGATGTATAATAGGATTTCCTTTGGTAGTAGTCCCCTCCTTCTTAGTAGGTTGGGCTCCATTGCAGTTTTGGTTGGGCTTGGATTTTTCCCCTTTATCAATTTCTAGTACTTATTATCTTACACTGATGTGGGATAGACATTATACATAATTTTATGGTATCATTTGTTTTAATTTATCAACATTTTATGGGCTTAGAGATGTGTATGTGAGTATAAATATGTTAGTCCAATGCCTACCATATGTGGGATATACTTACTTGGAACCAGTTTCAATCTCTTAGTCTATTGTAGGTAGGATTAGGGTGGACACGCTAGGATTATTGTTGCTTAGGAAATCCCCTAAGGTTTGGGTTGTGATAAAGTAGTATTAGAGCCAGTAGGTTCTACTTTAGAACCAAAGTGTATATTTTTTTCTATCTATGAGATTGGTTTGAGATTCATAGAAATAGTGTAAAAAATTTTCGGTTTTGGATTTCAGGTCAGGGAATCTAGTGTTGGTGTGGAGTATGATGTATCTATTAACCAAGACACAAATAACCTACTTGTTGTCTCTATTCATACAGACACTAGTTGTATGGAAAACATTTGAAGATGCATCATACAGAAATGGGTTTCAGTATCCATGCCCTTATTGAGACAAATCATTAGATATACATATTGATCATTATACATCTTCTTTATTTTAGGATGCCTTCAATAAAAATATCCATCCATGATTAAACCATGTGATCCTAAATATGATTCTCCAAGTGATGAGGCTTTTGTACATGGGAATGTAGAGGAGGTGGTACCTCGAGATGGTTTACCTGTTATATCACCACCCACTATGTAGTAGATAAAACTACTAGTAATGGAAAAGGATGTACATAGAATGAGTTCACTACATTAGTTTCAAAGGTAGTAAACTCTCAGGTTTCGACGAAATATAAACTCCTAGGTAGCTGAGGACCAGCTAGAGGCTATCACTTGACTTTTCCACCTCATGAGGAAACCTATAGATTATAAGTACACGTAGTGATTTTTCTTCAGGGCTATTCTAGATGATGGTGGAGTTTGGGGACTCAATTACATGATGAGACAACTCTCTCCTAGTCCAACGTTGAACATGTATTCATGGAGGGGTTTTATTTATCCCTATTTCAATTAGTGTTCATCTATGATCTTCTTCATTTACAATAGGTTAGTATGATCATGGGAGAGTATTTTGAAAGATTTTATGTGCTTTCATGGTACTCTTTAGATATGGTGTGATATTCATTCTTCAGGTCATAGGCCTTTTAAAAGGTCTTATTATGAGATATCAGGGATTTGGTGATATCACTTTGAATTCCCACCTATTCTGTAGTGTTTGAGTAATCTTTGTTAGTGGAGAGATTCCATGAAGAGAAAACAATGATAGTGGGTGTTAGTAGTGGGCGTGATGGAGTTGAGACATTGGTGGAAGTTAGGGGATGGTATCTATAGTTATTATTACTTTTAATATGATTTAAGAGAAGATCCCAGGACATAGGAACTGTGGTTTAGGGATCTCAGGATGTCTTGGGTCTGCTGATGGAGAGGCAATGCTTATCATGTGATGGTTGAAGATATATCCATCAATATTTTCCAACCATTTTCACATCTAATAGATATATGGTTGATAAAATACTCATATGGTGATAGATCTAGGATCAGAAAGGTCTGCAAGGTGGAATATGAGGTAGAAAAGTGGGTAGAGAAGCAGGAGGTGGCAAACAGTTTGGCTTATTTCAACCACAACCCCCATGTGGTCTCTTCTAGGATCAAGGAGGTGGTGGTCATGGGAGGGGATAGATGCATGCAGTGAAGGCCTATGATTGAGGCTTCCAATATAATTTAAGGTATATTTTTTTATATACTTTTGTTAGACTATTTATAGACATGCACTATTTACTTACTAATTATTTGGAGTTTAACTTAGATAATCTAGTTGATCCTTTGGCTCAACCCTTGTGCTTGGAAACTATAACCATATATTACTCAACAATCACACACATCTACCAAAAATGTGGCCTGATTCTTGGAGGTGATAGCTTCATATTTTATCTCTTTATAGTGGTTATGAGGCTTTATGAATTCATCTTAGGTATGGAATGTCTATCCATAGTTCATGCCCACATTAACTGGTTTAGGAAGAGGTTGTGGTGTACCCATTGAGACAGATTGAGTTTTTCCTTCATGAGTGAGAAAGAAACCTAGGCAGAGAAGGATGGGTCCATGCATAGGAGGATAGTTCTAATTATTCCCCATTTGGATAGTATTTCCATTAGAGAAGTAGATTTTATGGGCTTTTTGTTCCATGGAGTTTTGGTAAAGTATTATCATATCTTTCCTGAGGAAGTTTCAGGATTTACTCCTTTCTATGAGATAAATTTCTGTATTAAATTAAAACTTGGGAACACTATGATATCTATAATAACCTATTGGATGGACACCACAGAGCTTCGATAGATGAGGGTCACCTTGAGGACTTATAGAGGAAGGGATTCATGAGACCCAGTGTTTCCCCTTGGGTCACCCCAGTGTTGTTCACCAAGAAGGTGGATAGGATTTTGAAATTGTGTGTAGATTATTAGTGCCTAAACTCAGTGATCGTGAAGAATAAGTATCCAATATTGAAGATTTAGGACCACATACATTATTTGAGAGATTAATTATGGTTCTAGTATATTGACCATAAATTGGGTTATCACCAGCTGTGAGTAGAGGATGTGGATATAAAAAATTTGGCATTTATATGTCGATATGGTAAACATGATTACTTGGTGATTCCTTTTAGCATGATGAATTCCCAAATAGTTTTCGTGGTAATCCTGAACTATATCTTTCATCCGTTCATAGAACAGTTTTTTGTGGTCTTCATTGATGATATCTTAGTGTACTCAGCATTCGATGAGGAACATACGAGACATTGAAGATGGTCATGGACATACTATGACCGTACTAGCATTATAGAAAGCTATAAAAGTGTTAGTTTTTTTATCCATGAGGTATAAATTTTGGGAAAGTTCATATTGGATTCTGGTGTAGTAGTGGTCCCAATGAAGGTCTAGTTAGTGTTATCTTCTAAGATACCTAAGAGCATGATGGAGGTGCAGGGCTTTCTTGGGTAGGTAGGCTACAACATGATTTTAATTGCCAGTTTCTCTAGGATATCAGCACATGTGATTGATTTTACACAAAAGGTGTATCCTTTCATTTGGATAGAGAGGTTCCAATAGTATTTTCATGGTCTACGAAATAGGTTTATGAGAGCCCCCATCTAGATATTTTAATAGGAGGGTGTTAAGTATTTAGTGTTCTATAATGCCTCAGTGACCAAAAATGGTTGTGTTATAATGTAGAGGCAACTTTTGATCACTTATTGGTATCGATAGTTGATACCACATGAGAAGAACTACATTAACCATGATATTGATTTGGAAGTGGTAGTATTTACCTTGAATATTTGGAAACACTGCCTTATAGGTGACTGGTTTATCATCTACTCTAACCATATGAGTCTCAAGTATATCTTCTCTCATAATAATCATAACATTGGACATAAGAAATGGGTAATTTTACTCTAGGAATATGACTTGTAGATAGTTTGTACTCATGGGAATGGAAATATAGTTTTAGATTCTCTTAGTAAGAGATCTTGGTCACAGTTGTTGACGGAGGCATTAGAGCAGATAGCCTCATTGCAGCTGTTCTTACTGGTCAAGGATGGTTATTCATATATATAGTTGACGGTTGTTACCTGAATTATTATACAAAATTTGAGGAATTAATATCATGGATATACTAACCATGGGACCTTAAATATGTAGATATCCATGAGATATTCTCCTGATGGATTTTCTAAAGGAGGGGAAAATCATCTTTTCTAGAGGAAAAACTCTCTTACTAGTGATGTTACGAGATGAGGTGATGAGGTAATTTATTACATCTCATTTGGTGGTATATCCAGGAGCATAAATGATGTAACATTACCTATGAAATTAGATTTTGTGTCCATTTATGAAGAAAGGTGTAGCAGAGTTTGCCTCTTGATGCCTCACCTATTAGTAAGTTGAAGTTTCTCACTAGGTTCAAGTGAGTTTAGCTCAATACCTTGAGGTTCCATAGTATAAATGAGATGTGATATATATATATATATATATATATATATAATTATTGATATGGTTACCACATACATATACAGGACATGATTCCATCTGGGTGATTCTAGACTGACTCCCCAAGTCTTT
Source organism: Viscum album (assembly GCA_963277665.1). Taxonomy (NCBI): domain Eukaryota; kingdom Viridiplantae; phylum Streptophyta; class Magnoliopsida; order Santalales; family Viscaceae; genus Viscum; species Viscum album. The sequence goes on from OY728148.1 coordinate 1,708,866,665, forward strand.
CCACATACTACCTATCTAACAATATAGTTTAGTAGAGATATTGGGATGATTTAACATGTAAAATATAATCCATATCTAGTGAGTTACCATGATGATCATTTTAGACTATTATTCTCACTTCACATCATTATTATGAAGAGTATTATAAGTGGAATTTGTGACTCAAATTCATTTAAGGATAAAATCTCACCCCCATACTGACGGTCATACAAAGCTGACCATTTGGGTTCTGGAGGACATGTTCCAGGCATGCATGTTATATTTTTTCCATAGTTAGTAGTGTCATATTTACATTATGAATTAATCATAAAATAATATATATTAAGGATTAAATTTCACCGCCATAATGACGATCATACAGAGTGGACCATCCAGGTTTTGGAGGACATGTCCCATGCATGCATGGTATACTTTTTCCATAGTTGGGAGAATCATCTACCCTTTGTGGAGTTTTGATATAATTACATATACCATTTCAACATCATTATGTTATTTTCTAGGCCTCATATAGGAAACCCTATAAGTCACCACTATGTTGGACTGATCCAAGTGAGTAAACACTCTTGGGCCAGATGTTGGTGTGAATTATGATAGAGATGGTTAAAATCATCTAGGATCGAATAAGGACTGAAAAAATCCATCATAAGTCCTATTCAATCTTAAAATAGGGTCCTTTAGAGTTTAATGGGGGTACCATGTTCTTAAAGGTCTCAAATCAATGTGGACTACAAATATTTGGACGGTATGGAAAGTTATCTCCAAATTTCATTGTCCATTTTCAAATACTTTCCAACGTTAGTGGGGTTTCATGATTCTTATATCTACTTCATTATATATATATGGTATAATATGTCTTCTACATGTCACAGATAAGTAGGTATGTGCACAACCCATCTCATTTTATCGACTGGGTGCGTTAGACATGGAGGATGGGGCTACCTTTACAGAATACCTAGTGAAGATTGAGGCTCAGTATGAGAATTATAACTTTCAAAAAAAATTATATATAGTCATTACATCTAAGTATATTAACATTCATTATATAAAAAATTTATCCATGTTAAAATAGTATGTGTCTAGTACCCTTGGAAACATGGATACACAAACAACTGGTTTATAAATGATCTATATCATCGTCCACTATGTTCTTCATTACTAGAAAACTTCTTAGACACATCATTTCAAAAACCTTTTTTCATAAACTGGATAATGGAAACATAATAAAGGGTGATCTCATTTTCTCAATAAGGATAAAAAATAGAGATAACAAAAATCACATAAGTATGGAATGAGCATAAGGGTGTGAAAACAAGAACTTAACATTTGTAATATACACCCGAAATATCATATATCATAATATTGAGTCGTGGAATAAAGATTGGTAGTTAATAAGACATGAATAATAAAAGAATAAAATAAAATAATCCTTGAGATCATAACATTGACATAATATTGAGATTTATGGACTATATATAAACTTATAACTTTGTAAAAATATATAAATCAAAACAGGTTCACTCAGTAAGTCATGGACATGAAATCAGACCCTCAAAAAATTTTATGGACATGAAACTAGGTCCCCACATAATCTTATGGACATGAAATCTAGGTCCACACATAACATTAGAAACATGAAATTAAGTTCACTCATAACATATTTACCTTAGGAGTTATCCATATTTGTCTAATTCATTAGAGGTAGATATAGTTCTCACCCATCACATATATAAAATCATACATATGTTTCCAATAAGATAATATAATATTCATCATCTCATAAATCATGAAAAGAAATTTATTTCATCAAGGCATAACCCATGAAAAAAGGAAATAGGTTTCATCAACATCTTGTCATCATAAACATAAACCATCCATAAAAAGAATATGGATGGTCTCTTTGGGTCATATCCCTAGTAAAATTTAAGTATTATCAAAGGATGTCATCTTATATGGATACATGTATTTGAAATGTCAATTGGAAGAATTATTTAGGTAAATAACTTTTCCCTTCTAAGATCACATCTCTTTTTAAAAATATGTGCACTTATAAATGAAAAAATGTTCTTCAAAAAATAAACTTATAAAGTAAACTTAAGATCACTAAGGATTCATGAAATTGAGAAAATCATCTCATGTAATATAATTTAAAAAACATTCCTTCTATATAGTTTTTCATAAAAGTCTAAAAGTACCTCGTTTGTAAAATGAAAAAAAAATATTTCAATAAAACTATATAGTAAAAAAAGTAAAACATGGTTAATGTGACTTTAAAAAATTGTAGGATAATATTAAACAAAACTGTTTGAAAACATTTTTATAAAACATTTACATGGAATATAAATATTCCCAAGAGAATACTTAAACATAAACAATATTGAATAATAATGAGATTGTGAAATAAAACATTACCTCAAGTAATATATTTATTTATTCACATTAAAACGTCATATATAATAAATATAGATTTATTTTAAATATATTACCTAGCAATATATATGTGTGTTTTTGTGTGTATAAAACCATGTTTTATATATTTATAATATCTTTTAAACTATTTATTATAATTTTTTTAATAAAATCATTGTTCTTGGTGATAACTGCTTCATTTTCTGAGCATGTTTCGGTTCGATAGTCCTGATCCTTGAACTTTGATGATGGTTCCTTAATTTACAAAATTTTAATCCTAGTATAAAAAATATAAATATTTATTATATACATTTTTATAATAATTTATAAAAATTATACATATAAAAATGAATTACACCATTCATGGAGATAGTAGTTCTTTCATACGCATGAAAGTTGTTTCCATTTTTCAACTGATATAATGAAAGAAAGGTAAATAATGATTTACCTTTATAGATTTATTATTATATCATGTATATAATATATATTCTCAAAATTCATCCTTATTAACATCATGTTAAATATAAATTAAAAACAAATCACGTCACATTGTGAAGATGGTAGTCCATATGTACGCACAAGTGACGTTAACATTTCCCAAAAGACTGGGTGATAAGAATGTAGACATAATATTATAATTATAGATGTATAAATATTTCATAAATATAGTATATAAACATTCAACCCATTATAATTCCTATACAAAAAATATGGAGATGAAAAATGTATTATATTGCTATGTGGAGATTGTAAGTCATACGTATGCCCGAGAGATACATTCACTTTGTATTTTATGGGAAAGAGCGTGTATAATGGAGTTTTCATAATAATAATAAAATTTTGTCACATTGATGATTTTTAGTTTATTAGTTTATAGTAAATATCATATATTTATAGATGTTAAAGAATATTGGAAAAAGAAAGTGATTAGTTGGATGGATTACCTTTTATTTGAAATGACTCCTTTAGATCCTCTCTAAAGTGGTCTAAGGTCTGTATTTTGAGAATAGTAACACATCTAGAATGTGTATAATGATGTTTAAAAAATTATATAATGGTATATATAGAAGGATAAAATTGTTGTAATTAAGTGAGGTAATAGGTGTCCTCTTATAATTGATGTGAGGGGAACTTTTATAATTTCCTGAAAACTATAATAAGACTATTTTAGAGAAAAATAATTCCAAATGGATATTAATTAGAACCAAGGATAGGATATGGTTTAAATATAATATAAAATAAAAATTGTGTATGTTCAATTTGATTTAATACCTTATATTTTGTTTTGACGCCTTAATTAACTTATTTTAACATTAATTATGTTAACATTATTCTACTCTTAAAAGGTTGTGATTTAACATATAATGTAACTATTGACTCATAAAAGGATAAGATATTAAATTTTAGTCTATATATTATCCTTTTTTATTTTTTAAAATGTATTTATTTTTCAAAACAATTTAATAAAATATTTTATTTAAATAACATTAATATCAATTTAAACATCATTTATTACATTGAATTCAATAACATCTAGAAAACACACAGAATTCAAAAAAATTATTTTTCAAGATCCCAAACATGTCATGTTCATATATAAATTTATTTTATCACCTTAATTATATCAAATTATATACTTTCAATATTTTCAATTTCATTTGTTCCCATAAATTGAATAATTATTGCATCATCATTGTGTAAGTTTTTAAGTAAATTATTTAATTCATAAAAATTATAAATAAATTTCCATCATGAATATAATTTTATTAGGAACAATTATATTCTAAATATTAAATCATAATTAATTTTTGTGCCTTTGTGAACTCATAAATGATATTTAAAACTAAGAGAGGGATATTTTGTCACATCCTTTTGTTTAAATAATATATAAGTCATTTTCATGGAAGTGTGTCTAATAAATAGATACAAATCATGATTAAGGTGATATGGGACGAATATAATTCATCCAATAAGAATTTAGGTGAATAATTATTGCATTTTTACTTAATTTTAACCAATATTTACCTGATTTACCCTTAACTAAGGTGATAACTTTTCCCATGATTAATATTCATTTTGACAAAAAATAAAAAATGGGTCTATTTAAAAAAATTGAACATCATGATTATAAAAATTAAATTCATTTTTCATGAATAAATTTTTATATTTGTCATAAATTACATTTAATATAAATTCATAAAATTCAATGAAAAACAGTTTTTAGAAAAATATGTTTTTAAGCACAAAAATGTATTTATATCAAAATAAAGTATACTTAGGATTCAAATGAAGATAATTAGAAAATATATAATTAAATAATACCAATTTAACCTTTACATAAAATTAAAATCATAATTATACTTTATATGAAAATAAAATTTACAGTTTTATAAAAATTGTTATTTTTCATTATTCATTAAAAATCACCCTTTTCAAGAAAAACAAAAAATTAACCCAAAGAAAATTTTTATATGTTGATTTAAAAATTTATATCAATTTTATCAAATATATTTTATAAATGTTAAAAAACTTAATTATATTATTTTTTTAAAAAAATGATAAAAAATCATTTCTGAAGAAAACATATTTTGAAAGAGTAAAATGGCATTATTAAAAATTCAGTGATTAATTGCTAAGTATTTATATTGAGTATGGAATTTCAATGTAATTAATAAATTATTTAATTCTATTCATACCCTCCAATTCAATATATAGTTAATAACATTAAATAAAATTATTTTAAATAGTATAGCACAGTTCGCTTAAACTAGCAGTTGTGTAAAACAGAAGCTATCAAAGAAAGAAAATATATTTTAAAGAAAATTTTCAAAAAATATCAGGGTGTTTCATACCCCCTAATAAATTTAATCCTCAAATTTTTTTCTTGGTAATAATAAGAATTTCATTTGATAATTCCACTATGGAAACCCACATCATAACAAGGGATAATAAAACCTCCTCTTTAAAACAGAGAAGGAGAAATATGAAAGTCATATTTAATAACACTTAACTATGTTTTCATATAGGAGAACAAAGATTATAAGTAAAAAATATGGTTATTTAAGAAAAACAAAAATCCCATGAAAGTAATAAAGATTGATAGATATCATGGTTAGGAGAAATCTAACAATCACATAACTATAAATATATGATGGGTTAAATGACCATTGATTTCTTGATAATAAAATTAAACGAATAATGATTTTACTTCAAGGACCTTTTCCCTAAAATCAAGGTATTATTTTACAATCCCTGTAAAACACTTGTGAAAATAAACATACTTGATTTATTTCTATGTCATAAAAATAATATCATCCTTTGGTTGTGTTTCAATATATTTCCATCTAATTTTTTACTCCATAAAATGGATATTTGAGTTGAATTTTTCATTCTTACTTCACTTTTAATCGAATAATATGACTAATAGGACTCATAAGTAATTCTTAATGACTTTAAATATTTTAAAAAAAGTGAAATTTTTATTATAGGATATGATAAATTATAATTTACCATCATGCAAGAATATCTAACTTTTCAGCTTAATCCATTCCACAAGTATTTTACCCTAAGACACTTACAAAATATTATCAACTATATTCAAAACACACAAAAAAAAATTGATCTCATATCCTTCCAAGATCAATATAATAATAATTCTAATTACCCATAAAGTATCATAACAAAAATGTATATACCTTGATCTTATATTCTTCAAGGTTTACTAATAATTTTCGAAAACGTCATACTAATTTATGATTTTATAATATAATTCAACCTTTATTATTAAAATAAGCTCTTATCTTTGCCAAAACTATTTCCATTGGGATTTTGGGTTTACCATTGCATTGATATATGATCATTGGTTGATTTAGAATAATATATGATATATTTATTCTATAAATATATATGGAATCTATATAGGTAGAGATAATAAATACTCAAAATCACATCAAACATCACTAAAGGATAATATTTTCATGGTTATTATAAAAATGATAACATGAAATCCCCTATTCTAGAGTGGGGAATAAGTTTTCCCTAACTATCCTGATTCTCTTCAATTGTTTTAATTGAATTGGATTTCCCTTTTTCCTCTAACTGTAGAGTTTTTTGTGTCCTATTATCTTTAATACCCCTTAGATTAAGGACTTAATACACATAGTTCAAAAACTCATAGAATTTATAGAACTAAATTGTGAGTGGTGTATTTTTTTGAGCACTATAAGGCCTCATCTTTAAACATTACTTAATCTTGAGTTATTTCAAGAATACACGTTGAGGATCATTTCAAGTATATAGTTTTAGAGAATTAGATCATAAATCATGCATTACATTCCACATTTAAAAAAGTGGTTACATAAAAGATAGTACCCATTTTTACCATCAACGGAAACATATTTAAAATAAAACATGAATTCTTTCTTGACACTTCCTTGACACTATCATCACATCATGTACCTTTCCCTTGACCAGTGAAAAACATTTCAAAAACATGGGATGGGCATAAAAAGCTTAGTAAGGGATATAAAAGTATGAAATAAAAACTTTATTTCATGTATGAAATCATACTTTACTCATAAAACATAATCATTTTAACATACCTCAACAAATCATGAATAAATTGTAGAAATCATAAGACATAAAAGTAACTTGAGGCATTCATAACATTCTTACGTAGGAGGTAACCCTCATGGTTACGTTTGGAATACCCATCACAGTATATCCCCTAAATATCTTCAGAGAAACCTTAGAATTTAACTCCTTCGCGTTACCCAATGCATTGGAGAGCTATATCAGGCTCACCCACCCTTAGTTTATCACAGAACCACACGTCTTCATAACAATGCCCAAGAACCATAACATAATCGTATCACATAAAACAAGCATAAAGGAAACATAAAATTTCCACATTTCAATCACAAGATATCAATACAACACATTGATATAATAATAACATTATAAAAACCATTTTCAATACCAAAAATAAATGAATACTAAAAACAAGCTATTTATATTTCATTTTAAAAAAAATTATGGCTTGTAGAGGAAGCCGAAACTCAAATAATGGTCACGACCGTGGAGAAGTCATTGTCACTGCATACATATGACAAAAACATTCCCTTTTGTTGTTTAGTAAAATGCTTCATATAAAAAATATTCCTTTTGAATAAACATAAAATTCAAATGGGTTTATATACTTTATAAAAGAATGTTGTGTATAAAACAAAATATGCCTCAATGAAAGGAGATTGAGACGAAGTCCCATACCTCGTGTCCGACTTGACTCGATCATTCATTAATATCCTGAATAATAAACTTGAGTTAATATATACTTGCTTAAGAACCTTTTTCAAGTTCAATATTCCTTTTATATCACTTATTTCCATGTTATGAACACTATGTAATTATTTAAGTTAATAATGGTCGTTTTGTCGATTATTGGTATTTGAGTCAAAAATAAACTCTTTATAATTACAAGTTGTTCATGTGGTAAAATATACATTATATCAAGAATTATATTAATGATTTAGATATCATATATATCATATATATTCAGTATATACATGGATTTATAATATTACATAATATTTTGAGGTAAGAAATGAAATGCACCGTTCATGGAGACGGTAAGTCGTACATAGGCATGAACGCCACTTCCATTTCTATTTCGTATTTAATGAAATGGAATAATAATGGCTTAAAGGTATATTATAATTCTAGTATAATATCATATATATTATCATTAACTCCATCCTTTATACGTCCCACATATGGCATTAACGAATCAAAATACTTTGAGGGGGCGGTAGTACGCACTTCTTAAAATGAAGATATCGTGTTTACCCATAATGGAAGCCATAAAGGTATGCCATAAATGAAAAATACAGAAGCCTAAAAAATAAACATATTATATAACATATATAAATATAGTGACATCTTAACGGCTACCATTGAAGGTGTTATAAGAATATTTAACAATCATCGTTTCGTGAGGGAGAAATTATCCATCCACAGAAATAGTATGATCTTTAACCATTACATGTAGGTGTGTGTAAGTGTAGGTATATTTCTTCTTATAACAACATCCTACTATATTTAAGATACTGTTTTTGTTACAAAAGAAATTAATAAAAATAGTTTAGGGGGTTGGAGAAGCAAAATAAAACAAAAGAACACAAGTGAAGACATTACCTTTAAATCGGGTAACTCCTCTTGGTTTGAACCAAAAGAGTTTCTTGAAAAGATTTCTACCTAAGGTAAGGCTTATAGGGTGAAAAGAGGGATTTGGAGAGATAAAATGAGCAGATCTTGGCCGAGCCAATGGCTTGAGAAGTGTGGGTAAGGAGGTAGAGGTGGGGGCATTTTATAAGAGGAGAGGAGGGGCACTCTTGGAAAGTTATAAAATGTTAATTTATATTAAAATGAGTTTCTGATTTTAAAGGTCCTGCATTAATATATTTAGAGGATAAGATGATAAGGGTTCTAAATATACTCATCCAGTAGGTATTTGAAAAGTGTAAGTATTATATTTTACATTATGTTTTTATTTTATGTAAATCGTTAATTAATGAGGTAATCGCTACATCATTATGATGTCATAAATAATTTAATTTATTTAATGTCTAAAAATTATAAAAAAATACTATGATGTAGGAAATATTTTTAGTTTTCCAATTACTATTTATATTCCAAGAGATCATTTATGTAGACAAAATTAAAAAAATTTACTCGGGTGATACTTTCTTTAGTGATATTCTCCTTTCTTTAAAAATAAAATGATAATGTGTCACTTTCACTCAAAATTGATTCCATGGGGTCCCAAAGTTTGGCACAAGTCATCCCATGGTCGGACATGACACAACCAAAATCATTAGGACACATTTTGGGGTCATTTTTTATTATTATGATATTATTTTATTTTCCTTAACTACCCAATTACTAATTAATCACGATAATTAAAGATAATTACCGTCGTTGCTATTCATAATGTCCAAAAACAAAAGAGTCTTAATTACATAATTTGGAACTTTGGATTCCAAATATGGAATGCATTTTACCAAATTCCAAACATAGTAATTGCAATATTTAATTTAAAAATAATCCCAATGTCAAAAAAATAACAGGTTTTTTTGAAACAATATCTATGAAAAGTTTGGCACTTGTTTATGCCCAATTACACAGTGAAATTAATTCTTATGAACACCATTAAATTAAATGGTAAAAATATTTTCTAATTACACTTTAAGACCAATTAAAAATATAATCTAACCATATAATTAAATTACATGAAAAAGCAGTTTTGTGGTGTTATTCACTATTCATTAAAAAATGAACATTGTCAGAAAAATAACAAAAATTAACCCAAGGTAAATTTCAATGTCCCAATCATAAAAAATAAGTTTATTTTTACAAATAGAGCTTATTAAATTGTCAAAATATATTTTTAAAAATGGTTCACCATCAAAAGGTGGTAAAACAATCTTTTAAAAATATTAGTGTATTATATGCTTAAGATTAGATTTATTCTCATTTTAAGCCTCTAAAACACTATCTAATTCATAAATAGACATAGATAAGAATATATATTATTCATTACATACTTGGGATGTAACATCCTTCCCCCCTTTAGAAAATTTCATCCCCTCAATTTATTTACTTTTTGAATAAGTGGGGGTATTTATCCCTCATTGCATTTTCGGATTCCCATGTTGCCTCTTCACTCATGTGGTTTTCCCACAAAACCTTTACTTGATGAATCACCTTATTCCGCAAAAAATTTTCCCTATGGTCAAAAATCTTGACCAATTTTTCCTCATAAGATATATTCTCTTCCAGCTGGACTACCTCTGGACTAAAACAAGAGATTGATCTGGCATGTACTTCCTTAACATTGAAACATGAAAAACATTGTGTACCTGAGATAAACTCAGAGGTAAAGCCACTCGGTATGCAACTGATCCAACTCTCTCCAGAATTTCATATGGTCCAATGAACCCTGTACTTATATTTCCTTTCTTACCAAATCGCATCACACTTTTCCATGGGGATACTTTGAGAAAAACATGATCACCTACCTCAAAAGAGAGATCTTTCCTCCTGTTGTCCGCAAAAATTTTCTGCCAGCTCTGAGTTGTTCTCATGTGTTTCTGTATCAGCTGAACTTTTTCTGCGAACTCTTCTACCAATACCGGTCCCATAAAATTCCTTTCACTCCCATCATCCCAGAAATCTGGAGTTCGACACCTCTTCCCATATAATGCCTCAAATGGTGCCATCTGTATACTGGAATAAAAACTGTTATTATAAGAAAACTCAACCAAAGAAAAATGTTGATCCCAACTTCCCTGGTAATCCAACGAACAAGTACGTAGCATATCCTCCAAAGTCTTAATTGTTCATTTTGAATTCCCATCTGATTGATGATGAAATGTTGTACTAAAATTTAATTCAGTACCCAACGACTTCTGAAGGACCTTCCAAAAGTTAGAAGGAAAACTGGGATCACGGTCAGATACAATGGAGAAAGGAACTCCATGTAACCTGACTATTTCATTAAGATACAAATTAGAATGTTGATCTAGTCAAAAATTATCTTGTATATCATGGAAATGATCAGATTTAGTCAATTGATCAATAATAACCCAAATTTTATTATTACCTCGAGGTGTCTTCAGCAATCCCACAACAAAATCCCTGGATATATTTTCCCATTTCCACTCTGGCATTGGTAAAGTCTTAAGCATCCCATTCGGTAACTACCACTCTTCTTTAACCTGTTGACAAGTCAAACATTTCACAGTAAAATTAGTAATATCTCTTTTCATTCCATCCCACCAGTAATACTCCTGAAGATCTCTATACATCTTAGTACTGTCTGGATGAACTGAAAACGGAGAACTATGAGCTTCACATAACAACTCTCTATTCACCTGCGAATCACAAGGCACACAAAATATATTCCAAAATCTCAAAACACAATCATTATCAATGTTGAATTCAGGAAAATTACCTTTCCAAACCAGCTCTACCCTTTTCTGCAACTCGCTGTCATGCTTCTTTGCGTGCTTAATTCTATCTGATAGAGACGATTTCACTGATACCTGAAACAAAATAGAAGGAAATGCATCCCCGACAACTTCTATTCTAATTTACATCAAATCCTTAACCAAATGACCACGTTCCAAAAGCAACATTGTTAATGAAGCATTACTTTTTCAGGTCAATGTATCATCCACTTTATTAGCTTTTCTTAGATGGTAATGAATTATACAATCATAATCATTGATTATTTCTAGCCATCTCCTCTGTCTCATGTTAAATTCTTTATGAGTGAATATATACTTTAAAATTTTGTGATCGGTATATATTTCACACTTTACTCCATACAAATTATGCCTCCAAATTTTTAAAGTGAAAACAATAGCAGCTAATTCCAAATCATGTGTAGGGTAATTTACCTCATTAGTTTTCAATTGACCTGAAGCATAAGCAATTACCTAATCATTCTACATTAAGACGTAGCCAAGTCCTTTCAATAAAGCATCACTATAGATAACAAACTCACCATTCCTGGAAGGTAGTGCCAAAACTAGAGCATTCCCCAATCTACTTTTTAGTTTTTGAAAACGATCATCACATTCTTTTGTCCAGATAAACATAACACCCTTCTGAGATAGCTCAGTCATTGGACTAGATAACCATGAAATTTTCTTAACAAACCTTAGGTAATAGCCTATCTGACCAAGAAAACTACGAATCTCGGCTACATTTGTAGGTCTTGGCCATTCTTCCACAACCTTTGTTTTTGTAGGATCAACAGTTATCCCATCTTTAGAAACAATGTGACCAAGGAAAGAAATTTTTTGCAAACAAAACTCACACTTTCTGAATTTCCCATAAAATTTCTTTTCTTTTAAAGTTTTCAAAATAACCCTTAAATGTATTTCATACTCCTATTTTCATTTAGAAAACACCCAAATATCATCAATAAGAACAACCACAAACTTATCCAAGAACTAATGGAAAATTCTATTCATAAGGTCTATGAATACAGCAGGGGCATTGGTTAGCCCAAAAGGCATAAATACAAATTCATAATGGCCATATCTTGTACGAAACGTGGTCTTTGGAACATCTTCTTCCTTTACCTTCACCTGATGGTACCCCAATCTCAAGTTAATCTTTGAAAAAAACGGAGCTCCCTGGACTTGATCAAACAAATCATCGATATAATGAAAAGGATATTTGTTCTTAATAGTGATGTTATCCAAGGCTCTATAATCAATTCAAAGTCTCATTGAACCATATTTATTTTTAAAAAATAAAATAGAAGCCCCCCATGGTGATGTGCTAGGTTGAATGAATCCCTTCTCTAATAAATCTTGTAATTGCTCCTTAAACTCTAAAAGTTAAATTTGAGCCATTTGATAAGGGGGTTTTGAAATTGGCTTAGCATCAAGAACTTAGTCAATAGTAAATTTAACTTCGCGATCTGGTATTATTCCAGGAAACTCATCAAGAAAAACATCAGGATACTCATTTACCACTGGTACATCATTAATCTGAATGCTTCCTTTGTTTTCAACAATATGTGAAAGGTAACATTCATTTATATATTTTACAAGTTTCTCAGCCTCTTGATATGTTATCAATAGTAAGGGTTCATTCTTGTACACAAACTGAAAGTCTTTCTGAAAAGAAACTTCTTTTGCTCTACAATCAATCTTATCATGGAAAAAAGAGAGTCAATCCATACCCAGGATAACATCAAACTCTACTAGAGATAAAACAATAAGGTTTTCAAGTACGTTCTTTCCACAGATAAGGATAGGAAGACTCTTATAAATTCTTTTTACCTCAACATTTCCCCCAAGCATTTTTACCACAAGTTCAGGGGTCATTTCTTGAGATGGAATTCCCAATTTACTGGAAAATTTTCAGAGATGAATGAATGTGTAGACCCTGAATCAAACAACACACTCACATAATTTGAAAAAACAATCAAAGTAACTTATACCGCTTCATTTTATAGCCCAACATTTGTTGAAGTAGTTACAAAGGATTTCACCACCCCTTTCTGCTTGTAGTCTGACTGCTTCCCATCACTCGATCTCTTTTTTGAACAATCGTTTACATAGTGACCCATCTCATTGCACTTAAAACATTTCACTAACTATAAATAAAATTTGGTCTTACCATCACCTTGATCTTTTTTAGTGCAATCACGAGCCCTATGTCCCATCTTACCACATCGCTGGCACTTTCCATAATTTAGAAGACATTCCCTAGAATTCCTTTTACCACATTTATCACAAACTGGAAACTTAGTTTTCTTACCATCAAACCATTTTGATGAATTCCTCCCTTTCTACTACCACCTCAGTCTCTTCTTATGTTGGTTGATATAGAACACTTGATCCTCAAAAAACTCCATTTCCATCTTCTCAGCACATCAAACAAGTTTATCATAACTCTTGAACTCATGAGAAGCGAAAGCCCATTGAAATTTTGGATTTAATCATGTGTAAAAACGATTGATTTTACTATCATGGTCTCAGATAAAATTTGGAGCATACCATGCCAATCGAGTGAACCTTTCTTCATAAGCAGCCACTGAGTCGTCCTCTTGCCTCAATTCCAAGAATTGTTTTTTCATCCTAAGTCGAACAACCTTATTAAAATATTTCTCAAGAAAAATACCTTTGAATTCATCCCAGTTGAGAGCATCAATCTCATCAGTGTCCCTGATATTTTTAACCATTGACCACCACTGATCTGTTTCACCCTCCAAATAGGAAATTGCAAGACTAACCTTCTGATTGTCTGAACACCCCATGACATCAAAAATCATCTCCAGTGCTTTAATCCACCCTTCAGATAGAACAGGGTCATATGATCATATGAATGATGGGGGATGTTGCCTCATGAAATGTTCCACCACTTACATGTTCCTTTGCAGTTAATCTGGTTGATCTCGTGCGTGGATGCCACCACCATTTATCGCTTGAATCTACTGCGCCATTACTGCAACAAATTTTTCAGTTCCAATTCTGACCATCTCAGGATGCTGATTCGAAAGGTTATTTCCTTATGTTTGCCTTCCTAGCAGTGCTTCCCTGTTTCCTCTGCGGAAAACCATTCTTAAAAAACATGTCTTAGATGAAGCAACATGGTAATATTCAAATTCTATATCATTTCAATTTGAACATTAAAAAAAAGTATTTTTTTGATAATCATTTAAATATAATTATAACTCCTAAAGTTATCTAAACCGACCTATGATACCAAATATAAGGCCCCAACCTTAAACATTACTTAATCATGAGTTATTTCAAGAATACACATTGAGGATCTTTTCAGGTTTAGAGTTTTAGATAATTAGATCATAAATCATGCATTACATTCCACATTAAACAAAGTGGTTACATAAAAGATAGTACTCATTTTTCCCATCAACAGAAACATATTTAAAAAAACATGGATTCTTTCTTGACACTTCCTTGACACTATCATCAGATCATGTACCTTTCCCTTGACCTATGAAAAACATTTCAAAAACATGGGATGAGCATAAAAATCTTAGTAAGGGATATAAAAGTATGAAATGAAAATATTAGTCCATGTATGAAATCTTACTTTACTCCTAAAACATAAGAATTTTAAAATACCTCATCAAATCATGAATAAATCGTAGAAATCATATGACATAAAAGTAACTTGAGGCATTCATAACATTCTTACATAGGGATTAACCCTCATGGTTACATTTGGAATACCAATCATAGTATATCCCCTAAATCTCTTTAACGAAACCTTATAGTTTAACTCCTTCATGTTACCCAATGCATTGGAGAGCTATATTGAGCTCACCTGCCCTTATTTTATCTAGGAACCACCCATCTTCCTAACAATGCCCAAGAACCATAATATAATCGTATCACATAAAACATGCAGAAAGGAAACATAAAATTTCCACATTTTAATCACGAGATATCAATACAACACATTGATATAATAAAAACATTTTGAAAACAATTTTCAATACCAAAATAAATTAAAAGTAAAAACATGGTATTTATTTTTCATTTTTTTTAAAAAAAAATTATGGCATGTAAAGGAAGCTGAAACTCAAATAATGGTCACGGTGGTGGAGAAGTCGTTGTCGCCGCATACGTACGACAAAAACATTCCCTTTTGTTGTTTAGTAAAACGATTCATATAAAAAATATTCCTTTTGAATAAACATAAAATTCAAAGGAGTTTTTACACCGTATAAAATAAATTTGTGTATAAAACAAAATATGCCTTAATGAAAGGAGATTGAGACGAAGTCCCATACCTCGTGTCCGACATGACTTGATCATTCTTTAATCTCCTGAATAATACAATTGAGTTAATTTCTACTTGCTTAAGAACCTTTTTCAAGTTCATTATTCCTTTTATATCACTTATTACCAGGTTATGAACACTATGTAATTATTTAAGTTAAAAATGGTTGTTTTGTCAATTATTGGTACTTGAGTCAAAAAAAACTCTTTATAATTACAAGTTGTTCATGTGGTAAAATATGCATTATATCCAAAATTATATTCATGATGTAGATATCATATATATCATATATATCCAGTATATAAATTCATTTATAATATTACATTACATTTAGTGGTAAGAAATGAAATGCACCGTTCCTAGAGACGGTAAGTTGTACGTACGTATGAACGCTACTTCCATTTTTATTTCATATATAATGGAATGGAATCATAATGACATAAAGGTATATTATAATTCCATTATAATATCATATATAATATCATTAACTCCATCCATTTTACATCCCACACATGGCATTAACGAATCAAATCACTTTGAGGGGGCGGTAGTCCGCACTTCCTAAAATGAAGATATCACGTTTACCCATAATGGAAGCCATAAAGGTATGCCATAAATGAACAATACAGAAGATTAAAGAAAAAATAAATATATCATATATCCTATATAAATATATTGATATATTAATGTCCACCTTTGAAGGTGTTATAAGAATATGGAATAATCATCGTTTCGTGAGGCATAAATTCGCCATCCACAGAAATAGTATGCTCTTTAACCATTATATGTAGGTGTGTGTAAGTGTAGCTCGAATAATTATTATAAAAACATCCTTTTATATTAAAGATACTGGTTTTGTTACAAAATAAATGAATAAAAAGATTTTAGGGGGTTGGAGAAGCAAAATAAAACAAAAGAACACAAGTGAAGACATTACCATTAAATCAGGTAACTCCTCTTGGTTTGAACCAAAAGGGTTTCTTGAAGAGCTTTCTGCCTAAGGTAAGGCTTATAGGGTGAAGATAAAGATCTTGATAGATAAAATGAGCAGAGCTTGGCTGATCCAATGGCTTGAGAAGTGCGGGTAAGGAGGTAGAGGTGGGGGCCTTTTATAAGAGGAGAGGAGGGGCACTCTTGGAAAGTTATAAACTGTTACTTTATATTAAAATGAGTTTCGGATTTTAATGGTCCCACATTGATATATTTCAAGGATAAGGTGATAAGGGTTCTAAATGTACTCATCCAATAGGTCTTTGACAAGTGTGAGTCTTAGAGTTTACATTATCTTTTCATTTTATTTAAATCGTTAATTAATGAGGTAATCACTGCATCATCATGATGTCATAAAAAATTTAATTTATTTAATATCTAAAAATTATAAAAAAAATACTATGATGTAGGAAATCTTTTAATATTTACAATGAATATAGTCCAAGATATCATTTATGTAGTCAAAATTAAAAATATTTTACTCGGGTGATACATTCTTTAGTGATATTATCCTTTCTTTTAAAATAAAATGATAATGTGTCACTTTCACTAAAAAGTGATTCCATGGGGTCCCAAAGATTGGCACAAGGCATCCCATGGTCGTCCATGACACAACCAGTAGCATTAGTGCACATGTTGGGGTCACTTTTTATTATTATGATATTATTTTATTATCCTTAACTACCCGATTACTAATTAATCACGATAATTAAAGATAATTACTATCGTTACTATTCATAATGTCCAAAAACAAAAGAGTCTTAATTGCATAATTTGAACCTTATGATTCCAAATATGGAATCTATTTTACCAAATTACAAACATAGAAATTTCAATAATTAATTTAAAAATAATTCCCGTTATCAACACAAATAGCGGGTTTTTTTAAAACAATATATCTGAAATGTTTGGCACTTGGTTATGCCCAATTCCAAAGTGAAATTAATTATTATTCCCAACATTGGATTAAATGGTAAAAATATATTCTAATTACACTTTAAGACCAATTAAAAAGACAATATAACCATATAATTAAATTAGATGAAACAGCAGTTTTGCAGTGTTATTCACTATTCATTAAAAAAATGAACATTGTCAGAAAAATACCAAAAATTAACCCAAGGTAAATTTAAATTTCCCAATCATAAAGAATAAGTTTATTTTGACCAATAGATCTTATAAAAGTGTCAAAATATATATTTAAAAATGGTTCGCCATCAAAAGGAGGTAAAACATTCTTTTAAAAATACTAGTGCATTCCATGCTTAAGATTGAATCTATTCTCATGTTAAGCCTCAAAAACACTATCTAATTCATAAATAGACATAGATAATAATATCTATTATTAATTACTTACTTGGGATGTTACAATAACTATCTCTATTCATTTCATTAACTAGCCTCTTTACAACAATCAAACATTATTTTTCTTAATGGATAAGCTTCCCATACTTAAAATGATTTCTTATTCCTTTCATGCATTCATATAAGTTCTCTTTCCCAAATTTTTATAAAGTAGGAGGTTGAAAATTTTTCATCCCTACATGTGGAAACCCACAAGAGCCTCAATGAAGCTCTATCTTCTTGGTCTTATTATAATAACCTTGAGTGTTTCAATCTTTCATTTCCACATTCAATACACATCAAATGATTTCTCTATAGATTCTAAATTCCCTTATAGATAATTTTCTTTAATACTTAGTTTTAATCTAATAAATATTTGATAAATTTGTATTTCAAGTTTTATTATTAAACCTAAAGCATAACTATCATGTCTTGTAAAATTTTTCTTATAGGTACTGATGGATTCATCATCCTTCTACTTAAGATCAAGAAATTCATTCTCTATTTTTTATATAAAATGTGAGGGCATTAATTACTGAGAAATATTCCCTTAAATTCATCCCATACCACAGTTATAATTTCTTTATATTTTCTCATATTCTTAATAAGATTTCACCATTGATTTCATTCAACTATATATTGATTAAAATATTTTAAAAGAAATTATGGTGTGAGAACTGAAGAGAAGAAAATATATTTTCCATTACATTGATCCATTTCCCAACAACCAATGGATTATAAGACACATATGAGGATGGTGTTCATTATCATATAAAATATTTAATAACATTTTTCTAACTTCTTAGTATATTTAGATTTTCAAAATGATCTGTGTTTCCACTAATAGCTTGAGTGATTTGAGTGATAATATTTACAAGATATTGCATCCAAAATCTTAATCCATTTTATTTCTCATAAGTATGGTAATTGGATTAGCTGTCACATTTTTTAACATGGTTCATTTTTGTTCCATCCATAATCTAAAACCAAAAATCATAGTGTGAAAAATTATAATAATAGTGAAAAACCAAATAATCATGCAACATCATTCCTTGGAAATTAAAATAAGACATATTCTTTTCAATATGTGATACACTATGTTTAACCTAGGTCATCCATGATCCAAATATTTATGATTTTATCCCATTATTAGTCCAATCCCTAGGGTTCTTACTAATGTTTTCTAATCCTAGTTTCCAAAGGTTAACTAAACCCTACTCTGATACAAACTATAAAAACATATAATTTTCAAAAATTGTTATTTTATCTAATTATATGAACATTAATTACATAAAAAATAGATCCATGCTAGAAGAATATAGGTCTGGTGAATTTGGAATCATGGGCACACAAACAACTAGTTTTTAAATGATCAATATCATCTCCCACTAAGTTCTTCATAACTAGATTCCTTTTTAGAAACATTATTTATAAAAAGTTTCTTTGTAAACTAGGGAAAGGAAACATAATAAATGGTGATAATAGTTTCTCTATAAGAGTAATCAAGGGAGATATAAAAAACCATGTAAGTATAACATGATAATAAGGGTGTGAGAACGTGAACCTAAAATTTGAAATCTACACCATGTAAATTATAGATCATAATCTTGAGTCGTGGAATAAATATTGACAGTTCATAAGACATAAATCATAATATAATTAAATAACATAATCCATAAGAGAAAAACATTGATATAATACATGGATTTAGGGTATATACATAAACTTATAACTTTGTAAACATGTATGAATAGAAATAGGTTCACTCATTAAGTTAAGGAAATTAAATGAGGCCAACACATAAAGTTATAGATATAAGCCAGGTCCATGCATAATCTTATAGACATGAAATCCAGGTCCACATATAAACTCATGTACATTAAATCTTGGTCCACACATAAACTTATGAACATTAATGCCATGTCCATGCATAAAATTGTGAACATGAAATCAGGTTTATGTATAACATATTTTCCTCAAGAGTTATCCACCTTAACCTAATTCATTTGAGGGAGTTATAGGTCCCACCTATCACATAGAAAAAAATCATAAAAACATGTCCTGTGATATCATAAATCATTTATCATCTCAGAAATCATCAAAAGAAATGAATTTTATCAAATTATAACCCATGAAAACGGAAATGGATTTCATAAGCATCTTATCATCGTAAAGATAAAACATCCATTAAAAGAATAAGGAGGGTATCCATGGATAATATCCCAATTAAAACTTAAGTATCATAAGATTATGTCATCTTAGATGGAAAATTGATTTTGAAATATCACTTGGCATAATTATTGAGGTAAATAAATTTTAAATTTTAAAATCACTTCTATTTTTTAAAATATTTTCAATTATAAATGAACTAATTTTTCTTAAAAAATTAATATTATAAATAGTATTTAAAGAATTAATTAAAATGGGAAAATATTTTCATTCCATATAACTTTAAAAAATCCTTCAATAATTTTTTTTTGAAAAGTCACAAATTACCTCATTTGGGGAAAAACCAAAAATTCATTTCAAACCATTTAGTAAAAATTCAAACATGGGTAAAATGATCTTAAAAAAATTGTAGGATAATATTAGAAAACTTTTTGAGAAATATTTATACAACATATACATGGAAGATAAATATTCCCTAATGTATACTTAAACTTATGAAATCTTGAATAATGATGATATTGCGAAATAAACCCTTGGATAAAGTCTCTCCTTTCAATATTCGTGTACAAACTTCCTATATGATAAATATGTATTTATTATACATTTATTCCAAAAAAATTTCAAAAATACCATTTATGATTTATTTATAACTTCTTACCCCTATATTATCAATAATTTTTAATTTAAATCCCTACTATTGCTGATAAATGCTTCATTTTCCATGCATGTTTCGGTTCTATAGTCTTAATCCTTTGATTTTGACCATGGTCCCATAATTTCCATATTTCCAATAATTATATAAAAATAAATTATATTAATTATATATATACATAAATATTTTTGAAAAATAGAGAAATAAAAATGAATTAGACCATTCATTGAGACAGTAGGTCATACGTACGTCTGAACATGTTTCCATTTTTCAGATGATCGAATGAAATAAATAAAAATATTAATTCAACTTTATAGAATTATTATTATTTCATATATATCATATATATTCATAAAATTATACTTTATTACCATCCACATGAAATATAAATGAAAAATAAATCAAAATGCATCGTGGAGATTGTAGTCCATATGTATGCGGGAGCGACGTTATTGTTTCCCCAAAGATTGGATGATAAGAATGTATACAAAATATTATAATTAAAATAGTATAATTAAATAATAAATATAATATATAAACATTAATCACATATTAATTCTCATATATAAAATATGGCGATGAAAAATGAATTGTATCATTATGTATAGATGGTAAGTCGTACATACGTATGAGCGATATTTTCACTTCTTATTTGATGTGAAAGAGGGTTTATATTGGTTTTTCCATAATCATAATAACATTTAAGAATATTTATGATATTAAATTTTATATTTTATGATAAATATAATACATTTAAAGGAATTAAATAAGATTATAAAAAAATGACCTGTAAGAGAGATTACCTCTTCTTCAAAATTACTCGTTAAGATCTCCTCTAAAGGGATCCAGGGTTGGAATTTTTCTAATATAGTAACCTTTATAATAATTATAGGGAGTTTTATAAGATAATTAGGTATATAATTTTCAAGATAGATGGCTCAAAGTGGTGTAATGAAGTGATGGGGTGTTTTATTTTATAATAGATGTGAGGGGAACTTTTAGAGTTTATTAAAAAATATAATTAGACTATTATAGAGAAATATACTTTCAAATGGTCATGAATTAAAATATACAGTAGTTTATGGTTTAAATAACATCATCCAACAAAAATTTTAAGTGTTTAAGTGTTATTTTAAACCTTATCTTTTGGTTTAACCCCTTAATTAACCAATCTTAACATTAATCATGGTAACATATTTGTCACTATTAAAATGATACAATTTTACATATAATGTAACTTTTGAATCATAAATGGATAAAAAATTACATTATTGACCATATATATCCCCTTTCTCCACATTTAATATTTTTATGATTTTGAAAAAACTTAATAAAATATAATTTTCATAATACATCATTATTTTTAATTTTAACACTATTTGTTACTTTGAATTTAATAACATAATTAAAACACATATTATTTGAAACAATTATTTTAATTCATCAAAAATATTTTATGTTCAGATTTACATTTCTTGTATCACCTGAATTATCTCAAATTATAATTATTTTCATAATTTTAATATCAATTATTTGAATCTTCCATAAATTGAACAATTACAACATCTGTGTTGTGTAAGTATTTAGGATAATTATTAAATTCCTAAAAATTATAAATAAATTATTATCTTAAATATAATATAATTAGTCAAAAATTTACTTTTATGATTCATTCATAACTATTTTTTCCCCTATGTGAACACATAAATGATATCTAATACTAAGAGACTGATATTTTGTCACTTCATTTGGTTTAAATAATATATAAGTCATTTTCATATAAATTTGTCCATTAAATGACTAAACATTGAGCCTAAGGTTATAAGTTTAGAATATCATTAATATAATTATAAATAAGATGGCTAGTTATGGCCTTATCACTTAATTTTAACCAACATTTACCTTATTTACCCTTTATCGAGGTGATAAATTTTACCACGGCTACTATTCATTTTGACTGAAAATAAAAGGGTTTTATTTAAAAAACATTAACCTCTTGATTCTAAATATATAACCCACTTTTAAATATAAAATTTATAGTATTGGAAAATAATACTTTTTACATGCCCTACCGTCTCCATGAATGGTGTAATTCATTTTACCACATATACCTTTATAGATGACTCTAAATAGATATATAATGAATATATATGATATTTATAGAATTATTAACATTATATAGATGATGAAACCATGATAAAAGTACAATTAAAAGTACTACCAAACCAAAATTCTCCTTAAAAATAAATAGTTAACACCCAAGAATGACAATTTTAATAAATATATATTAATAAATAAGTGTTAAAATGTTAAAATTGTATCATATACATTATCATTAGTATTTAACTTACAATATTATGGAAATATAATAAATGTAAATTTATTATATAGGATTTTAAATCACTTTTTAAATAATTCAAACTCGAGGTAATGGATTTTCATCACGCTTATATTTTTATTATACATATTCCATATCCACAACTTGTTTTCTTTGTATCGTTTAAATTAGGGATATGAATGTCATTTAGGATGGTTCTAATTAAAATAATTGGTATATATATATATATATCCATATATGGTTTTCTATTTCAGGAGGTTTGGATTCAAATGTTATGTAAGTGGTAAGGGTTTTATGTTACAGTCTAATTTTTTACCAGTATTTTTTTATGATTAATTTTCTTTTATATCTATTCATTTAATTTTCAAAAAAGAGTAAAATTTTCCTCTCTATTTTAATTAAAATTATTTTAATTTTTTTTTGAAAAAATCAGACTTTATTTTCTTTGTTTGAAAATATTTTTCTTCCATTTTCTTGTCGTATTTAAAATGTTTTAAAGAATTTTTATAGTATTATCATATGGTTCTTTAAATTAGTTTTAAACCATGATTCAATTTTTATAAAATAATTTAAAAATGAATATTCTTTTAATTTTACTAACGAGGTAATTTTTAATTTTTACCAAAAATATAAAAAGAATCCTTATTTTAACATACAGAGGATGAATATAATTATTTATGTCATGACCACTCAATACTTTGAATCATCCTTTATAAGTTTCCAGGGATATTTTCAAATAAATATTTTTCCTAGATATTTGGGAAATTTTAAAATTTAAATAATTGATTTCAATGTGAAAAGGTTATTTTCCTCCTGAAATATTCTGGTGGTCCTTCAAAGACTTTTTTTCTATAATAACATCCTTTGATGTTACTGACAATTTATTGGAGGTATGATCAAATGATACCATCCACATTAATATTTGTATGACTTATGATAATGATATGATTATTATTATATTAAAACAAAATTATTTCCTACAGGTAAATTATGTTATATAACATCATTATGAAATATGTTTCTATTCCTTGGGTCATACTATGATGTTATGATGAAATATTTATGAAACTAATTTCTTTTACATGAGTTATACTATATTAAATTTCTTATGATCTTTTGGAACACATGTTTATGATTTTAATTATGTGATATGAGGTCTTAGAATTATATATCCCTCCAATTAATTGGATAAATATAGATATCTCATAAGATAATAAGGATTGTAATGGAGAGTGAACCTTGTTCAATAAGGGACTTTGTGAACTATGATATTCTTGGGAGTGAACTGTTACTAATGATATGATGGAATTTGGAATGAAACCAATCCTTTATGATAGTATTGGAAGTTATCCTTAACTAAATAAATGATTTTATATACAAATTTTAATTACAAAAATCTATTTATTATTCGAATGTTATCCTCTCATGGATCACGTTATTTGATTCCTTTATCATTCATGTTTTATAAAATCCCAAGATTTATGTCGTGATCCATGATTATGATCTATGATATGTTGGTTATGTTTTTCAAATGTTAATATCATGTTATAATACCCTAATTCTCATGTTGTGTTTATGTTATCATTGATATCTCCCTTGCTTACCCTTACTAAGAATCTGATCTCAACTTGTCTTAAATTTTCATTCCCCATGATATATAGAAATATTTTATGTATGATAATTCTAAGATGCGTTATAGTTGTGAAGAACTAAGTGGGATATTATTTAGATTTCTTATGAACTTGTTTTTTATGTATCTAATTTTATAAAGATACTATATTTATATTATTTTTGAATGTGTTGAGCCCTCTGGAAGATCGTTGATTTCATGTCTATTGATGTTTTAATAATCACAAATCATCACATACCATTAATGCTTAATCTGGTTTGATTTCTCATAAACTTAATTACAATCTGTTAATGAATATGTTATCATGTTTTTGTCTATGCTTATTGACTAACAAAGTATTTTGGAAGTCTTCTGGATTCAACAGACATCGGAATCACCGATCCAATATCAACAGACATCGGAAGCACCGATCCAATATCAAAGGACAACGGTCGCACCGATCCGATATCAGAAGAAAAATGACTCACCGATGCAAATGACTCACCGATGAAAATGACTCACCGATGCAAATGACTCACCGATGCAAATGACTCACCGATGCAAATGACTCACCGATGCAAATGTCTCACCGATGCTGATCAATATGAGTCACTGATCCAATGACACATCGATGCTGATCAAAATGAGCCACTGATCAAATGACACACCGATGCTGATCAAGATAAGACACTGATCGCATGACTCACCGATGCTGATCAAAATGAGCCACTGATCAAATGACTCACTGATGCTGATCAAACTGACTCACCGATCAGATGACAGACCGATGATGATCAGTCTGACTCACCGATGCTGATCAAACTGACTCACCGATCAGATGACAGACCGATGCTGATCAGTCTGATTCACCGATGCTGATCTATCTGAGTCACCGATCATTACTCACTAATGCTGATGACCTACCGATCACTTGATTCTTCAATAGTCATAAACAACTGTTTGAATTTCTTTATCTTTATTTAATCTAACCAACGGTCATATTAGGTATATTTTAATGCTCTGACAATTAATTAATAAAGGTTGTCAGATGTCAGGAAACCGTACCTCGTACCTGCTGAAAAGAAACCTCTTCTGTCTTCCGGAGCACGTGATATAAAGATAAGAAGACTCTGCTGCAAAAAATGAGAGGAGGATATTTTTCATAGAACATACGAGGAATACAAGAAGCAAGTTGAGGCAGAACTAAGTGGAACAAAAGACACATATCAAGAGATTACACAGAATCTCATATACAATCAAGCCTACTCAAAGAGAGTTCTGTGCATACAAAAGAACGATTGAAGAAATTCATCGACTACATCTCACAGCCTATGAACAAGAAGCATACGACACTCTTCTTCTCAAACAAAAAATGAGAAGAGGACTCAGAATAAATTCTGACCAAATACAAAAGAGTCCAGAGCTACACTGACATCACCAGAGCCATTTCTAAACTCTACATCTCTGCTCTGTGATACATTTGTTTTACATTTTGAGCATTGTGTGTTATCTGCTATATTAAACACACACACTGACTCCTGTACTTTCACTGGAGGATCTGTAAATCCTCAGCAAACCTTTTTACACTTCATTTCCCATTGTGGATAGTGGTAGAGGTCGTGTGAGACCTGAACAGCTCTGAGATGTTGTTTGTTTTCCCACGCAGAACTGTGGTAGAGGTCTTTTGACCTGGACAGTGTGTTCACTATTGTTAACCCCGATCCAGGGTGTGGATCATTTTTATATAAACTTTTGAGAGGACTAAGTCTCGACTTGAGACCGAACCTCTTGGTTAATTCTTTGTGTTTGTAGCTACATACTATATCCATACTATACATATTTATTTCATATTCCGCTGCTACTACTTTGAAATATAATTTATTTTCAAAGCTACTTTGATAGTTAAACTCGCAAGTGTTTATATTTATTATAAACCAGTAAGTTAGTTTCTAAAGTTAATTTAATCATAAGATTAAGTTAACTGAGAACTAATCAATCTCTGAGAAACTAATTGAACCTTTATAATCTGTATAAATTCACTACAGTTTAATCTGTTTTTGAAATAGGGGGATTTTAATAAACATTGTTTGTAACAGAAAATTTTAATTGGAACTCAATTCACCCCCCTCTTGAGTATCCACTCCGACCAACATTTGGTATCAGAGGTTGGAAAATATTTTCTAAAGTACTCTGTTTTTCAACTGTGATTTTAGTTGTATTTTAAAGTTCTTAAAATTTCTGTTATTTCTAAATTTTTATCTCTTTAAAAATTCTTTTTGTGATATCATGGATAATAGACTTGAGGGTGCTGCTACTAACCGGCCACCTTTCTTTAATGGAAACAACTATGCTCAGTGGAAGATAAAAATGAAAATTCACTTAGAAAGTATGAGCTTTGATATTTGGACTGCCATTGAAGCTGAATAAAAAATTCCCAGTACTGATAGATCTACATGGGATGAACCTACAAAGACTGCTTACAATAATAATTGTAAAGCTATGAATGCCTTGTACAGTGCTCTAGGAGATGAGGAATTTAATAGAATTTCTGCATGTAAAACTGCATATGAAATTTGGGATACCTTAGTTGTTTCTCATGAAGGAACAACTAATGTTAAGGAGATGAGATTGAATACCTATACTATTAAGTATGATAATTTTAAGATGAAGCCTGATGAACCCATTTCTGATATGTATCTCAGGTTCAATGAAATTGTCAACACAATGACTTCTCGGGGAAAGGATGTTCCAGCAAAGGAACAAATCATGATAATTTTGAGATGTCTACCTGAAAGATGGAGAGGAACCTCTGTCTCCATTAGAGAATCGTGTGACATTGGAGAACTGCCAGTCAAGGAACTAATTGGCAAGTTGATGATGTATGAAGAAGAACTCAAGGTAAACAAAGAAGAAGATGATGAACCTGAAAGGAAGTCTATTGCCTTCAAGACTACAACCTCAAAGAATAAGGATAAGGAAAAGCCTGAAGCTAACAATGAAAGTTCAAGTAGTGAGGAAAGTGAGAATGATTCTGACAGTGATGCTGAGATAGCTCACATTTCTAGAAGATTTAAGAAATTCTATAGGAAGAAGAATTTTTTCAGAAAGTCAAACTACAAAGGCAAGTATGATAACAAAGGACATTGGAAAAAGGATTGGAAGAAGTCTGATAAATCAGATGAAGTTGTCTGTTATGAATGAAAAAGAAAGGGACACATAAAAGCAGACTGTCCAAAGCTGAAATACATAAAGAA
The DNA here is from genome assembly GCA_963277665.1 of Viscum album. NCBI lineage: Eukaryota > Viridiplantae > Streptophyta > Magnoliopsida > Santalales > Viscaceae > Viscum > Viscum album. The sequence continues at coordinate 1,708,894,756 of OY728148.1, forward strand.
GTATGAATACAAGGATAAAAAGTACAAGAAATCCATGAAGGCTACTTGGAGTGCTTCAGAAGACAGCACAAGTGAAGCTGAATCTTCAGACTCTGAAAGGAATCGAGCCAACATGTGTTTCATGACAAACACTTCTGAGGTAACATCAGAAACTCCTGCTTCAAATTCATATTATTCTGGAGATGATTCTGAATGTGATAACATGTCTAAATATGAACTATTTGAATATTGTGATATGCTTGAAGAAACCTGTAATGAGCTTAAAGATAAATATAAAGGTTTAAATAAACAGTATTCTTTAAGTGTTAAGCATAAATCTGATCTGGATATAGAAGTAGAAAACAATGCTCAGTTGCTTAAAGAGAATACTGAACTAAAATTTTCTAATGAGCAACTCAGAAAAGACTTAGAGAAGTTCACAAATGTCAAGAATACTCTAACACAAATTCTAGGAAAGCAAGTTGCACCTAGATATACTACTGGTATAGGATACCAACCTGGGCAAAGAAAAGTTGTCAAAACTAGATTCATTCCTAAATCTGGACAGAAGATAGTTAATTCTGGAACTTCATATGCCTCAACCAGTTATATTCATAGTTATGGATCTAATAAGGTTTATCTTTCAAATAATGTTAATTCTAAAAATTATATGAGACCCATTAGACAAATATGGGTACCTAAAGTATCATTGGCTAACATGTCTGGACCCAAGAAGATCTGGGTACCAAAATCATCTTCCATCTAAATCTGTTTTGTAGGAGACCTGCTTGAAGAGCTGTCACAAGAAGATATGGTACTTAGACAGTGGATGTTCAAGACATATGTCAGGAGACTTTTCATGTTTCAAGAGCTTAGTAAAAGTTTATGGAGGCTTTGTCACTTTTGGTGATAATTCAAAAGGAAAAATCATCGGCTTAGGCCAGATTGGTAACACTGATTCAATCTTGATTTATAAAGCTTTATTTGTTGATGGACTTAAATATAACTTGTTAAGCATTTATCAGTTGTGTGATTATGGTTTTTATGTGAAATTTAAAAATTATTCTTGCAATGTTTTTAACTCTAAAAATGTTTTAGTATTTTCTGCTTTAAGAAATGAAAATGTTTATGCTGTTGATTTAGATTCTTTAGCTAAGCAGAATATTCCTTGTTTAAATGCTTTTCATAAAGAGTCTTGGCTTTGGCACAGAAGATTAGGACACTGCAATGTGCACTCACTTAGAAAAATTTCTAGGAAGAACTTAGTTAGAGACTTACCCAAACTTGAATTTCCAGCAGACAAAGTTTGTAATCCCTGTCAAAAAGGAAAGCAACATAAAGTTTCTTTTAAATCAAAGAAAGAAGTGTCAACTTCTCAACCTCTCGAGTTGGTTCACATGGATTTATTTGGACCTTCTAGAGTTTCTAGTTTGAATGGGAAGCCCTATGTCTATGTTCTTGTAGATGACTTTTCTAGATATACTTGGGTATATTTTCTAGCTCACAAAAGTGAAGCTTGTTCTTACTTTGTTAAATACTCCAAGTCTGTAGAAAATCTTAGTGGACTCAAGATTAAGACCCTGAGAAGTGATCATGGTCGTGAGTTTGAAAATCATGAGTTTGATTCTTACTGCTCACACAATGGCTATAGTCACAATTTCTCTTCCCCTAGGACACCCCAACAAAATGGTGTAGTAGAGAGAAGGAATAGAACCCTGCAAGAAATAGCTAGAACCATGCTCAATGAATATGAACTACCTATTTACTTTTGGGATGAAGCTGTAAATACAGCTTGTTATGTCATTAATAGAGTCTTGATCAGACCAGTTCTTAAGAGGACTCCTTATGAGTTGTGGAACCATAGGAAACCTAAGGTTAACTACTTCAAAGTTTTTGGCTGCAAAGTCTTCATTCTCAATACTAAAGACAATCTTGAAAAATTTGCATCCAAGAGTGATGAAGGAATTTTCCTAGGTTACTCTATCTCTAGTAAAGCCTATAGAGTTTTCAATAAAAGAACCAAATGTGTGGAAGAATCTGTTCACATCAAATTTGATGAAACTGATCCACATGAACCTAAAATCTCTCTTGAAGATGATCTCTCTGGTTTGAATCTCAATGATAAAGACAATGGACCTATAGTTAAAACATCCAGTTCTGAAAATTTTCCAGAACCTGCTTCTGTTGAACCTCAATCTGTAGATGAATCTGAAATCTCTAGCCCTATCTTTTCAAGACCAACTTGGACTCTAAAGAACCATCCTTTAGATGCTGTTGTAGGAAATCTAGATAGAGGAACACATACTAGAGCTTCTCTAAGAAATCAGGTTGAACATCAAGCTTTTCTTTCACAGTTAGAACCTAAAAATATCAATGATGCTATCAATGATGAATTTTGGGTAATGGCTATGCAAGAATAACTAAATCAATTTTAAAGAAACAAAGTCTGGAAATTAGTAGAAAGATCTAAGGACACTTTGACCATAGGCACAAAATGGGTGTTTAGAAACAAAGTTGATGAATCTGGAAACATCATTAGAAATAAAGCTAGGATAGTTGCACAAGGTTACAATCAAGAAGAAGGAATTGACTATGAGGAAACCTTTGCACCTGTAGCTAGATTAGAGGCTATTAGGATCTTACTTGCCTATGCATCACATCTGAATTTCAAGCTATATCAAATGGATGTCAAAAGTAATTTTCTAAATGGTTTTATTGTTGAAGATGTTTTTGTAGAACAACCACCTGGTTTTTTAAATCCTCATTTTCCAAATCATGTTTTTAAACTTTCTAAAGATTTATATGGTTTAAAACAAGCTCCAAGAGCTTGGTATGAAAGGCTTTCAAACTTTCTTATCTCAAAAGGATTTACAAAAGGAGTAGCTGATCCCACTCTTTTTATAAAAAGGATTTCAAAAGATGTATTAATAGTACAAATATATGTTGATGATATTATTTTTGGATCTTCTAAAAATTCCTTATGTACTGATTTTTCAATGGTTATGCAAAATGAATTTGAAATGAGCTTAATGGGAGAGCTTAAGTATTTTCTTGGTTTTCGAATTTTTCAAACTAAAGATGGAATTATTTTAAATCAAAGTAAATATACAAAGGATCTTTTAAAACGTTTTGGATTTGATAGTATTAAGGAAAGTGATACACCTATAAGTACTACCTATAAATTGGATACAGATGAAGCCGGGAAACCAGTGGATCAAACCAATTACAGAGGTATGATTGGGAGCTTACTTTATCTTACTACTAGTCGACCAGACATTATGTTCAGTGTATGTATGTGTGCTAGATTTCAAGCTAATCCTAAAGAATCACACTTACTGGCTGTTAAAAGGATTTTTAAGTATCTTAAGTATACTATAAATTTAGGTTTGTTTTATCCAAAAGGACAATCATTTAACCTAACTAGCTATTCAGATGTTGACTTTGCTGGATGTAAGTTAGATAGGAAGAGCACATCTGGAACATGTCATTTGCTTGGAAAATCCATAGTATCATGGTGTAGTAAGAAACAGAACTCAGTTGCATTGTCTACTGCCGAGGCAGAATACATAGCTGCTGGTAGTTGTTGTGCACAAATTCTGTTGATGAAACACACTTTATTGGATTATGGATTTGATTTTAAACATGTTTCAATTAACTATGACAACACTAGTGAAATCAATATATCTAAGAACCCTGTGTCTCACTCTAGAACTAAGCACATTGATGTCAGACATCACTTTCTAAGAGATCATTATCAGAAAGGTGATATTTCTCTGGAATTTGTTAGTTCTGAACATCAATTAGCTGATATATTCACAAAGCCTTTATGCTCTGAAAGAATGAAATTTATTAAACAAGAGTTGTGTATGATCGATCTGTGAAACTGATCTGTGAAACTGATCTGTGAAACCGATCTGTGAAACTGATCTGTGAAAACAATCTGTGAAACCGATCTGTGAAACCGATCTGTGAAACCGATCTGTGAAAACGATCTGTGAAACTGATCTGTGAAACCGATCTGTGAAACTGATCTCTGAAACCGATCTGTGAAACCGATCTGTGAAACCGATCTGTGAAACCGATCTGTGAAACCGATCTGTGAAATCAATCTGTGAAACCGATCTGTGAAACCGATCTGTGAAACCGATCTGTGAAACCGATCTGTGAAACTGATCTGTGAAACCGATCTGTGAAACCGTGAAACCGATCTGTGAAACCGATCTGTGAAACTGATCTGTGAAACCGATCTGTGAAACTGATCTGTGAAACCGATCTGTGAAACCGATCTGTGAAACTGATCTGTGAAACTGATCTGTGAAACAGATCTCTGAAACTGATCTGTGAAACTGATCTGTCAAACCGATCAGTGCAACCGATCTGTCATACCGATCTATTTTCTATTTTTTTTTTACATTGTAATTAATTAGTGAATTTCTTTTATACTTTTTATGGGAACCCTAAATGATAAAATAAATGATATGCGGCTATTTATCTTCCCTAAACCTTTGACCTTTCATTTCCCGCCGAACCTTTCAACCTCTCTTCCCCTCTACTTCGAACCTTCGAACTCCTGCCTTCCCAAAATATTCGAATGGCTAAGAAAAAGAGACCGAGCAAAGGACCAGATAGCCCTGTACCTTCAAAGCGTGCTCGAGACGAGTCGAGTAGTGGCTGTCAACGATCAGTAAATCCGAACTTGGAAACTCGGATTGTTGCTGTAGAAATAAAAGTTAGCTCTGCGTGGCTTTTGTCAAGTAAGTCACTGTTGCTACAAGTTCTTGAATCGCAAGGATGGATAGATTGGTTTTCTGACAACTCTCTAATAGACTACCCGAAGCTGGTACATGAGTTCTACATGAATCTGAAAATCACTCTAGATGGTGTAGAGGCTGCCAGGATGTCGTCTGTGGTAAAAGGAAAGAAAATATCCTTCTCATCTAAGCAGTGGGCTGAGTGCTTGAATGTACCTCATGAAGGTCGATATGAGGACTATGCTGGGAATATACCTCCAATCACTAACTATTTTTCCTATGAGCTAGCTCTAGAGATTCTGACTGGTAATAGAGAATATAGGAGAATCACATCCTCAGATCTGGATGGTGAAAGCAGACTCCTATTCAAGTTTATTCAACACCAACTTTGCCCTAGGAGAGGAGATTTTGCTGCTGTTAAGTTTCAAGATGTTTTTCTATTGTTTCTGCTGAAAACCCATGAAAAGATAAATTTATGTAGATATGTGATGGTACATATAGCTGGTATGATGAAACCATCCAAGAAAGCCACTGCCTTGTTTTATTCAAAGATGATATCTACCATGCTCAAGAATCTAGAATGTGTTGATGAAGATGATGAAGTTGCTGAAACAGATCATTGTTAGGGAGGAGAGTGATGGCAAGAGGGGGGTGAATTTCCTTTTTAAAAATAATTAAGAATTTAAAACAAAGTTAAAGGTGCAGCGGAAATAAAAGAGGCAAGACACAAAACTTGATAACGGAGTTCGGCTTAAACCAAAGCCTACGTCTCCGCTCCCAACTCAACCGTTGAGAGATTTACTACCTCTTGCTTTTTAATGGTTTTAGCAAGAAACCCACTAGACTTTAAGGTAGTCTAGAACCTATTACAGCTTTCTTTTAATGGTTGAGAAAGAACCCACTAGCCTTCTTACAGGTGAACGCTAGCTCACCTATGACTCAAGCCTTTTAAAGGGAAGGCTTGACTAAACTCTTCACACCTTGAAGGTGGTGTGAAAACCCAAACAAAAGGAAGATAAAAGAAAGAGGGGTTTGTAGGCACAAACCCAAATTGATTCTCAAAAAGGTAAATAATGAAAAACCGTAAGAGGAGAAGCCTTGGGCATCAAAGGATTGATGAAGTTGATGAAGGGAGCTCCCAAGCTTCTTTGATGGTGCTCCTTGGATGTGGAAGTGGGTTGGAGCAATTGAGGTTCCTTGAAGGAATGCGCCGGAGGTTCGCCAAATGATTGAAAAATGTTCCCATGGGCTTACTTGTGTTTCTGGGGCTTCCGAGTCCTTTATTTATAGGAGAGGAACACTTAAATGGCCTTTGGGGGTCTTCGGAGCCGTTGGAGAGGTCTTCGGAGCCGTTGGGAGTCAAAAGTACAGGTCTGGTCAAAGCCCAACGGCTAGTTTGACTGGGCCTACCGGCTGACCGGTGCTTGGCCACCGGTTGGCCGGTGCTTTGGAAAATGGAGAGGCCTTCTGCCCAGGCACCACCGGCTGGCCAATGAGGAGGCCACCGGTTGGCCAGTGGTGAGACAGTAGGTGTCCCTTCTATCTGGGTTCCACCGGCTGGCCGGTGATGGGACACCGGTTGGCCGGTGGTCTGGACAGAGGGGATGCCTTCTGTCAAGATTCCACCGGCTGGCCGGTGGTCATCCACCGGTTGGCCGGTGGACTGAAATCAGTCCACTTTTGCCTTCTGGATTTCTTGGCCCAATTCCTTGGCAACCTGAAATCATGCCTATCATCCAAAAACACTTAAAACAAGATTAGATAAAAAAGAGAGTGATTGTGATCATGAAAATTAAACCACGACGGGTACGAGAGGTACAACAATCTCCCCCTATTTTGATGATCACAATCACCAAAACAAACAATGTAAAAGACTGAAATGAAAGGCATGATTTAAAGGATAAATTGAAAAGTAAAGCAATACATGAGAGAAAGATTTCTCCCCCAATCAACCAAGAATTTCTCCCCCTTTGTGATTATCAAAATAGCACGGGGCATAAAACTTGATTGAGGGAAAGGATTGAAAAACAAGATAGAGTTTTTAAACCAATTGAAATTTTTGAGATTTGAATTGAAAGTTTTGAATTGAAAGTTTTGAATATAAAGAAAAAAGGCTTAAACGATCCTAACTCCCCCTAAATAAAAACAACAAATCACCGGGGAGTGGATTTTAGAACCGAGACAAATTTTGGTCCGGAGAGACTCTCTAAAAGGGATTTTTCAATCCAAACTTGTCTTGTGGCGGGTCTTCTCCTATGAAATTCATCATTAAAGGAAATGGTTTTGGGCATTCCATACCGGGCATTTTTGCAGTCGCACTCATAAATTAGGTGCCCGCTCTTTTTTCAATAGTTTCAAAATTTATATTGGGATCTCCCCCTTACAAAAATAGTAGGAGCATGGGAAGAGGAAGCTTGCTTGGAATAGCCAAGCCCTTGGGTGGTTCTAGATACGCATTGGGAACCAAGGAGCTTCGAAAGGTTATGTTCACCTTCGGTGAACTTAGCTAGGGATTCCCTTAAATCCTTGATTGTTGATTCCATAGAATCAACATCGGGAAGGTTTTGGACCTTGAGGGACAACTCCTCCTTTTCTTTGAGAAGTTGTTCCTTTTCAGAAGAAAGTTTTTTGAAATTCTTTTTTAAAGCAATAAATTTGGAAGAAAGTTCGTGAAAACCTTCCTCCAATTGATCTCTCGCATGTTGGAGATCCTCATAAGATAAATGATTGAAAGAATTTGAAGAACAAGAGGAAGAGGAGTCGGAAGAGGTTACCTCATGAAATTCCATTAGGCATTTTTTACCGTTGTCACTTGAGGAGGAGGAGGAGGAGGATGTGGAGCTATCACTCCAGGTGGCCTTGAATGCCTTCTTCTTTTCCTTTTGCTTGTCCTTTTTCTTGTTGAGTGGAAAATCGGGCTTGTAATGGCCTTTCTTGCCACACCCGTAACATGTTACCTCGGGCTCAGATTTTTCGTTGGGTTGAGCCTTGCGGGATTTCTTCTTCTTGTGCTTCTTCATGAATTTGTGCATTTTGCGGGCAAGGTTCTCGATTTCTGAATCGCCGCTTGAAGAGGAAGACGATGAGGAGGATGAGCTTTCTTCTTTTTGAACTTTGAAGGCGATGTTCTTTGGAGTTTTGATGATTTGGCCTTCCTTTTCAGCTTGTCTCCTCATGGTGATCTCGTAGGTCATGAGGGATCCGATGAGCTCTTCGACCGGCATGTTCTTGATGTCTTTTGCTTCTTGGATTGCCATGACTTTCGGTTCCCATGTGCTTGGTAATATCCAAAGGATCTTCTTGACCATCATCTCTGCAGAAACATCATCTCCAAGAGACTTTCTTCCATTGCAAACGTCAGTAAAACGAGTAAACATTTCAGTAATATTTTCAGATGGATGCATGGTAAAAGACTCAAAATCCTGACGGTACATATCCAATCGAGTATCCTTAACTTTGTTGGTCCCCTCATGGGTAACCTCCAAAAGTTTCCAGATTTCATGAGATGAAGTGCATGTGGAAACTCGATTGAATTCATTACGATCAAGGCCGCAATGAAGAGCGTTCATGGCTTTGCCATCAAGCTCGAAATTTTTAATATCGGCTTGAGTCCATTTGGATTCATCGGGAGAAGAGAGAGAGTAACCATGCATGAAAATTCTATAAATAGGATAACCTATACTTCTAAGAAAAGTGGTCATGCGGGTTTTCCAATAAGTATAGTCGGTTCCATCAAAGAATGGATCACAACCCAAAGAATAGCCTTCGGGGGAGAAAGAAGTTGAAGCCATCACAAAGGATCTTGAATTTGAAACCGGTTAGGGTATTACTCAAATTTTCCTCTGATACCAATTGTTAGGGAGGAGAGTGATGGAAATAGGGGGGGTGAATTGCCTTTTTAAAAATAATTAAGAATTTAAAACAAAGTTAAAGGTGCAGCGGAAATAAAAGAGGCAAGACACAAAACTTGATAACGGAGTTCGGCTTAAACCAAAGCCTACGTCTCCTCTCCCAACTCAACCGTTGAGAGATTTACTAACGCTTGCTTTTTAATGGTTTTAGCAAGAAACCCACTAGACTTTAAGGTAGTCTAGAACCTATTACAGCTTGCTTTTAATGGTTGAGAAAGAACCCACTAGCCTTCTTACAGGTGAAGGCTAGCTCACCTATGACTCAAGACTTTTAAAGGGAAGGCTTGACTAACCTCTTCACACCTTGAAGGTGGTGTGAAAACCCAAACAAAAGGAAGATAAAAGAAAGAGGGGTTTGTAGGCACAAACCCAAATTGATGCTCAAAAAGATAAATAATGAAAAACCGTAAGAGGAGAAGCCGTGGGCGTCAAAGGATTGATGAAGTTGATGAAGGGTGCTCCCAAGCTTCTTTGATGGTGCTCCTTGGATGTGGAAGTGGGTTGGAGCAATTGAGGTTCCTTGAAGGAATGCACCGGAGGTTCTCCAAATGATTGAAAAATGTTCCTGTGGGCTTACTTGTGTTTCCGGGGCTTCCTAGTCCTTTATTTATAGGAGAGGAACACTTAAATGGCCTTTGGGGGTCTTCGGAGCCGTTGGAGAGGTCTTCGGAGCCGTTGGGAGTCAAAAGTACAGGTCTGGTCAAAGCCCAATGGCTAGTTTGACTGGGCCTACCGGCTGACCGGTGCTTGGCCACCGGTTGGCCGGTGCTTTGGAAAATGGAGAGGCCTTCTACTCAGGCACCACCGGCTGGCCGGTGAGGAGGCCACCGGTTGGTCGGTGGTGAGACAGTAGGTGTCCCTTCTCTCTGGGTTCCACCGGCTGGTCGGTGATGGGACACCGGTTGGCCGGTGGTCTGGACAGAGGGGATGCCTTCTGTCAAGATTCCACCGGCTGGCCGGTGGTCATCCACCGGTTGGCCGGTGGACTGAAATCAGTCCACTTTTGCCTTTTGGCTTTCTTGGTCCAATTCCTTGGCAACCTAAAATCATGCCTATCATCCAAAAACACTTAAAACAAGATTAGATAAAAAAGAGAGTGATTGTGATCATGAAAATTAAACCACGAGGGGTACGAGAGGTACAACAATCATACCTTCTGTCTCAACAAAGAGATCTGCATGAGGATTAAAATCAATTGGAATCCATGGAAGAAGTGATGGGTTGCAGATGAAGATAAATTGTATGAAGCCTACAATCCCATAGATCATGGAAAGAGGCCAAAGGATTTGAGAGACCCTGGCTTGAAACCAGATGAGGAACCAGTTTATTCTGATGATGATGAGCAAGAAGAAGGAAAGGATGAGGCCACCAAAGCCCAAGAGAAAAAAGAAGCTGAGACTGAGGAAGGAAGTATGTCATCTTCTGATGATAGGAGTGATCCTGACACTGCTAGTCCCAAAAGAAGAATAGAATTTGGACCTGCTAGTCCACCCTTAGCCCTACCAGAATCAGAACCTATTCTTGGTGATGAAGAAGATTCTGATACTGAAGAATATCACAGTGAAGCTTCTGAGAAGAGTGATGATGTACATGCTGATGATGTTGAAGCTGTTGTTGATGGTGATAACAGACCAGTGGATGGTCTTGTTGTAGATCAAATAGAACCACCTCAGTCAGTACAAGAAATACATATCAGTGGCAAGGTTGATTCACCAAAAATCAGTGGAACAGCAAGCTATGAGAAACCAAAATACACCATGTGTGCTGCTGTTTGGGATGACTACCCTGGTTATGCTGTGTTGGGCTTAGAATATTCTGATGAAGAAGAAGAAATGCCAGAATCTGCTACAGTTGTGAAGAGGAGCCTCCCAAGAGAAGCAAGGTCTGTTCCTGCTGTTGATCCTACAAATGTTAATTTACCTGGTTCTGGAATCTCTCAAGCTGATCTTGATAAGTTTAAGATTGAATTGCTAACCGCTGTGAGAGACACAGTTAGAGAAGAAATTTACAATGCCCTTACTCAAGTGTCTCTACAAGTTTCTGAAAATTCATTGGAAGCCTTCTCACAAAGAGTATCTAATGCTGTGAAGCCAGACCTGGCCAATACTGGTGAACTTATTGGCTGGCACATAGCCTCTTTGAATCGGACTATGAAGGATCTTCACATCGGCTTAGTATCTCTATCAAGCGAATTCAGATCAACCATCTCTGGTATGATGGAAGTTTTGAGAAATTTGATTGAACATCTCAACAAGTCTGACCTGAGGAAGTTGAAAGCTGAGATAACTCACATAGTTGGCCAAGCCAGTACAGCCAAGGTAACCAAGATCACTTCCCGTGAGCTAGAAGCTCTAAGAGAAGTTGTGCATGATGAGTTAGCTGCTGTTAGACAAATTCTTGATTTAGAATCTTTGAGGAAGATGAAAGAGCTCTGTGATAACAGTCATAAGATGGAATTGGTGTATTCAGCAGATGCTAAGAAAGCTCTGCAAGAGATCAAAGAGAAAGTTGATAATTACTTTTCCAAGATTTATACAAAGCATGAGATGGCTGCAAACTTCAAGGTGTTGGCAGAGAATCTGAAATTACCTCCAGTCACTCAGGCCTTCAAAACTCAAGTTCGCCAGTTGCAAGAGTTTACCCCAACCTTAGCACAGTTCATGGAGAACAAAGATGCTTTTGAGAAAGCTATGAAGTATGGGGCAGAAGTTATTCAAGACTTCATTCATCTTTTGAAGCCCTATTTGAATGCACAGGCCACTGCAATAGTACTTCCTACTTCTGAACCTCTCAGTGACTCTGATGTAGCTCCAAATCAGCTATCTGTTGCTCAAGCTCTATCTCAGTTAAGACCAGTCCCTCAGCAAGATTCTCAACCAGATCCTGTTTCTCAACAACAACTCTCTGTGGCACCTACTCCTACACCTGCCAGAGTTGTCCTACCACCACTTCAGATTCGCCAAGTACAGCCTGCCTCCAAGCCTTCAAACTTACCCACTATTGATCCCAAAGACAAAGGCAAATCCCCTTTGTATCCCAACAAATAGTTGTGTATTGTTTTGATAGTGTGAACAATGTGATGCTTGTATTATTCTGTACTTTATAAAATATTTTTTTTCTCTATACTCTATGCTGACTGCTTTTCCTTTCACTTATATGTTTTCCCTCCTTTTTGATTATCCCAAAGGGGGAGAAGAAAGATGTATGGGAGAGATATATGGGGGAGAAAAGATGTATATATCTAAGGGGAGGAGAAAGATCTATATATATATATGAGAGATGTATATATCTCAGGGGGAGAAATCTGTATAATATATATGGGGAATTTAAATTAAGGGGGAGATTTATATATCTCTTTATATTTATTCTCTTTATGGTTTAATTCTCATTATGTTTTTATTGATGATATATCATATTATTTTTATTTTATGATAAAGATTTGTGATTATCAAAATGGGGGAGATTGTTGAGCCCTCTGGAAGATTGTTGATTTCATGTCTATTGATGTTTTAATAATCACAAATCATCACATACCATTAATGCTTAATCCGGTTTGATTTCTCATAAACTTAATTATAATCTGTTAATGAATCTGTTATCATGTTTTTGTCTATGCTTATTGACTTACAAATAATTTTGGAAGTCTTATGGATTCAACAGACATCGGAAGCACCGATCCAATATCAACAGACATCGGAAGCACCGATCCAATATCAAAGGACAACGGTCGCACCGATCCGATATCAGAAGACAAATGACTCACTGATGCAAATGACTCACCGATGCAAATGACTCACCGATGCAAATGACTCACCGATGCAAATGACTCACCGATGCTAATCAATATGAGTCACTGATCCAATGACACACCGATGATGATCAAAATGAGCCACCAATCAAATGACACACCGATGCTGATCAAGATAAGACACTGATCGCATGACTCACCGATGCTGATCAAAATGAGCCACCGATCAAATGACTCACTGATGATGATCAAACTGACTCACCGATCAGATGACAGACCGATGTTGATCAGTCTGACTCACCGATGCTGATCAAACTGACTCACCGATCAGATGACAGACCGATGCTGATCAGTCTCATTCACCGATGCTGATCTATCTGAGTCACCGATCATTACTCACTAATGCTGATGACCTACTGATCACTTGATTCTTCAATAGTCATAAAAAACTGTTTGAATTTCTTTATCTTTATCTTTATTTAATCTAACCAACGGTCATATTAGGTATATTTTAATGCTCTGACAATTAATTAATAATGGTTGTCGGATGTCAGGAAACCGTACCTCGTACCTACTGAAAAGAAACCTCTTCTGTCTTCCGGAGCACGTGATATAAAGATAAGAAGACTCTGCTGCAAAAAATGAGAGGAGGATATTTTTCAGAGAACATACGAGGAATACAAGAAGCAAGTTGAGGTAGAACTAAGTGGAACAGAAGACACATATCAAGATATTACACAGAATCTCATATACAATCAAGCCTACTCAAAGAGAGTTCTGTGCATACAAAAGAACGATTGAAGAACTTCATCGACTACATCTCACTGCCTATGAACAAGAAGCATACTACACTCTTCTTCTCAAACAAAAACGAGAAGAGGACTCAGAATAAATTCTGACCAAATACAAAAGATTCCAGAGCTACACTGACATCACCAGAGCCATTTCTAAACTCTACATCTCTGCTCTGTGATGCATTTGTTTTACATTTTGAGAAGTGTGTGTTATCTGTTGTATTAAACACACACACTGACTCCTGTACTTTCACTGGAGGACCTATAAATCCTCAGCAAACCTTTTTACACTTCATTTCCCACTGTGGATAGTGGTAGAGGTCGTGTGAGACCTGGACAGCTCTGAGCTGTTGTTTGTTTTCCCACACAGAACTATGGTAGAGGCCTTGTGACCTGGACAGTGTGTTCACTGTTGTTAACCCCGATCCAGGGTGTGGATCAGTTTTATATAAACTTTTGAGAGGACTAAGTCTCGACTTGAGACTGAACCTCTTGGGTAATTCTCTGTGTTTGTAGCTACATACTATATCCATACTATACATATTTATTTCATATTCCACTGCTACTACTTTGAAATATAATTTATTTTCAAAGCTACTTTGATAGTTAAACTCGCAAGTTTTTATATTTATTATAAACCAGTAAGTTAGTTTCAAAAGTTAATTTAATCATAAGATTAAGTTAACTGAGAACTAATCAATCTTTGAGAAACTAATTGAACCTTTATAATCTGTATAAATTCACTACAGTTTAATCTGTTTTTGAAATAGGGGTATTTTAATAAACATTGTTTGTAACAGAAAATTTTAATTGGAACTCAATTCACCCCCCTCTTGAGTATCCACTTCAACCAACAGAATGGATCTCAATGTTATGTATTGAATATTCATCTAATAATATGTAATATTTATGTATAAAAATTTCGGGTCATTGTTGGATTTTTATGATATATTCATTTTTATTTAATGAAACTTTTTATTATTAATGATGAAATATATTTTATATGAATAATTTTTAATACTAATTTTATTAGTAGATGATATAAAATATCAATGAGAATGGTTAATATTTTAAAAAAAATTATACAAAAAGTATTTTTTATTTTATTTCTAATTTCTATTTAAAAGTCATTTTTCGAAATTTTAGAATTTGAATTCAAAAAATTTAAAAAATATTTTTTTATTAATCATTGTAATATTAGATTAAGATTAATTTTTTTGGATTTTTATAAAAAGGTTGATCTTTAGGTGAATAGTGTATAATACAGTTTTTACAAATAAAATGAATTTTTTGAAATTATTATTATGATTGTATGAATTAAAAATTCATGAAATATTTTTATAACAAAAAAATTTAATATTATGAGGGAATTTATTATTTAAATTTTTTTTATAAATTCATATTTTAAATTTTAGAACATAAGTTATATTTTTCAGAAATAGTATTTAATAAATTATAAATTTAGAATTTTAAAATTAATTTTTATCAATATTATAAAATGAATATAATAAAATGGATTTTAAAAGACATCGAACATGTTTAAAAAAAGTGTAAAAGCTAAAATGGTAAAAGTAAATAATATAAGAGTAAAAGACATAAAACATGTTTAAATAATGTGTGGAAATGAGTTTTTGAGGCCTTTATTAAACTTTCACTTACCCTCTATATTATTCATCAATTTTAGAGCAACTTTACTTGATATTGGCTTCCCATTATTGAAACTTTTGGGTATTTACAAAAAAACCATCCCTTTTCACTTATAAAAGGGGATCTCCTGTCATTACTTCCCCTCAAACCAAAACCCCATTATATAGTAAAAATATATACTTAATAATATCCTCCACATTACTTGACTCATTAAATTGTTTTTTGGTATTCTAAAATACCACACATCAGGGGCTTAACACCTTTATAAAGAAGATAATCCAAGACTTGAGGTAAAAATTCTAACCGCTCCTTTATTTATCTATTTATTTATATGCACTTATTCTTTGTAAAATTAAATTACATTATATTAAAATTATAAAATCATTTTTCAATAGTATACTTTTATGCTATTATAATGATTTTATAATAATTAACAAAATTTACCTTCTCTATTAAGAAAAATGAAATAATTACTCATGTGTTGTGCATAATACCACCTCTACGACCCAACATGTTTCTTTTTACTTCACCACCTTAAAAGGATGGTAATAATAGGTAATTTATAATATAATTATGTTATTTAAAAAATTTATTGTATTCTTACATGATAAAACATATTACACATTTCTCTCATTCTATAGAAAATGAAATCATCATCCATGTGTATGTGTGGACTACCACCTCCATGGAACAATTGATTTATGTTTTTCTTTTCATTATCACCATTCATGGATTGTAATAATAATAGTTTTAAAGAATCAATATGATTCTTTTATTTAATTAAGTTAATATTCTGATAAATTGGATAACCTATTAAAGATATTATCAGTAAATGATCTTTTTTAGTATAATCATTTAAAACAAGCACAATAAGAGGAAAATCATCTTATTCCTATTATGTAATATTTTAAAATCAAGTAATACATCTTAAAACTATTTATAATTATGAAATATTAAAATAAGAAAAACTAAATAAGATAATTATTTTTTTGTTACAATGATATTACAATAAAACCACTACATAACCATCGATTAATCATGGTATGTTCATGTTTGGGTCGATTTAACCATATACATGAACATTTCTATGAAATTATATAATGTATTACTATAGAAACGTAATTAATATTATAATATGATTTAAATGTGTAATTGTATTTTTTTATATAATGTAAATGTTATTATTAAACCTGCTAATTAAAAAAAATATTCATGGTTTGTAACCAAAAATACCTTATAATAAAATTATACCTTTATAAATATCAGGTAACACTCATTAGTGTTCCTTTAATGACCCTAGAATGATTTAAATTTTATAAAATATGAATACCAACACTGTTTTTATGAAACTAGTTCAAAACAATAAAGATTACTTACACCCGATATTGAAAATAGATAATAACTAACTAGAATTCTTATAGAGAATGGTTTTATATGAAGATTATAATTGAAAATGGATATTAATATTATTATGAAATAAGTTATTAATATAGTTATGTTTGTTATATAGGTGCTTAAATTATGCTTGTGGAAGTCAGTATAAGATGTACGGGTTCTTTGAGTAAAATTTGACCTCATTGAGACATGTTAATGTTATCAACCCTATTTTATTTTACCTGGTGAAAATAATTACCCATTATAATTTTGGATAATTATTAAATTTCATTTCATATTTTCAATTTTTTATTCCAATTTCATTCTCTCAAGGGGTTTTTTAATCTAAAATTAAAATAAGGGTAATGGTTTTCTTGGTCTCAAATCTGATTTTTTGAGACATATTACATTTTGTGCACCATGTTTTACATGTCTGGTATATTTACAAACCATGGATGTATTTTTATCATAAACTTCTTTATTTCATGGTATATACTGATCCAAATCATATTCCCTTATTTGAATTTCTACTAATTCAATTTTTACCCCAATAGTAAGGATTTTTGGTAACTCAATGTTTGTTCATTAAGTTATGATCATTCTCCTGAACTTATTTCATATAAGTTGGGTCAATTATACCATTTATTGTGTTATGTGGTATTATATCACTGTTTTATATGTATTTAAATTACTACCACATAAATATTTTTTTAATATTTCTTACCATATGGAGTATGCTTCCCATAAGGTATATTGATAGCTCAAAACTCATTTCTTTGAGTTATAATTTTTTATGTTGAACATTTTTCATACATTTACATTTATTTGGGAATACCCTATTTTATAGTACCTTTTTAAATATGTTTAGGGTAAGTCCCCCTTTATTGAAAATAATAATAATAAACCCCTTTAATAACTAGTTAAATTATTAACTAAACCATATACCATCACTCTATACGGTTTCATCTTGAGGAATGATTACATGGAAAGAAACTCTACTTATTGATTATGGAACTATTGAAAATCCATATATTTGTTATTTTGATATTTATGTTTATTAATTAATAAATAAATATTCTTATGTATTATTTAACCATCCACCTTCTTTCTCTTGATAAGTTATGTTCATGTTAACCCTTTTATTGAAATGGGGAAATTTATTGGCATTTCGTGTGTTAATTTTCAAATATAGAGAATTGTTGGAAATTTTTATGATGAATTGTTTATAAATTTTATCATATAATGAATGCATTTGAATTAAATAAGTTAAGGGTGAATCCCAACATTATATATCCTTTATATGCATTGGTAGGACTCATGAGACAAAAATGTTGGGTATTTTGTTGTATGCCTGCCCAGAACAAGATAGTTCATTGATAGTAAGATCATGATGACTTGGATTATTGTATGGAATTAGTTGTATCACATTATTAATTTCATCACTAAGGAACAATTTATTATTATCCTTGTGATCTATTTATTCTCATTTCTATCAATGGAGATTTTACTCTCTCAGTTTCATTTGATTATGGTTTTATGATTAATACATATTCTTGTACTAATATTTATCCCATGTTTATTACATGATTTCATCATTTTGTAATTTTCCATTACTAAGAATTTGATATCACCCTTTATTATGTTTCCATTTCCCTGGGTTATGAATAAATTAATTACACATGATATGTCTGACAAGATAGCTATTAAGAGAATATTTCATAGATGTTGAAGACTTATTATGCATTAAGTAGTTTCTTATATAGTAGAAGAAAATATATATTTTTTGAAAAAGACATGGGTTTTTTTAGTATATATTTTTTTATTCTATAAATATATAAAACTAAATAGTCTTTAGAATGTATATAAAGAAATAATTTTTTACTTCATGAAATAATGTGATATTTATGTTTGGGAATATATAGATATTATTGAAACTAGTATGTAAAGTATATGTTTATGGAACCAGACTCAGGAGTGTGGGTTTGAGGTCTCAAATTAAGAGTGGTAATGGAAATTTATCATGAGATTTATTTCATTTGAGGAAATTATTATTTTAAATTAATTAAAAATTAAATGTGAAATATCTTTTCTTTTAAATTTTCATTTTTTTCATCATTTTTTATATATTTATCTATTAAAACTATAAAAAACCGATAATTTAGCACCCGTCCATCACTTTCATTGTGCCTCGATACCTTGAAGTGGATTCAAAGTAGTCACATTTTAATTTATAATTTTCCATTATTTAATCAACCAATTTCATGTATTAGTCTGAATTCTTTTCATTTATAAACTCTTTTATAATTATTTTAATCGAGATAATAAGTTATTCTAAGTACATGTGGATAATGACATCTCAGAAACATATGAATAATTTTTGAAGATTCCGTTTAGAGGTGACAAGGTTTTTGGATTTATGACATGGAAACATGATTTGTAGTAGTAAATTACACATCATGTACTCATGGTCAACTCACACAAGCAATGAGACGCACAAATTATGGTTCACCCTATACCTTAATATGCAGCATCATTGCGCATCACGTATTGACCTCCATCACAAAAAAAATTGTTTCATATTGATTATAAAGTGTGAATATTGTGTAAAATCATGTAAACCCATTAGGTTTTTACCCTATGTAAACTGTGATAATTCACATGGTCAATAAAGGATATCGTTACACGATATGTATTGACTTCATGTCAAGAGACAAATCTTTACATAGACCAAATAACATGTGGATGGAATTTACACACTATGAAACACATGTCAACCCAAAAAAAGGTACAAACCAATATTTTAGAATTGTTGTTTGGGTCAACACATTTGATAAAATAAGTGAGGAAAAAAATATATGATGTGTAGCTAGTTTTACACATCGTGTTATGGGTATCATTCCACACCGGTACACGTCAATTTTTTTCAGTGTTTCATGTGGGTATACATACTAAATAATTAATAATGTATAAATTCTAAAACAAAATGATGTGTAATGTTTATCGAACATGTTGTGTAATTCACAAGTATTGATAGCGGTACATGTCGTGTATATTATGGAGTGTTGTGTGGTGATACACATTAGGTAGACTATGCGACTTAACAAACCGAACTACATGTCATGTATAGTGTAACATGTTATCTAGGCATAAATTCCATGTAAGTATGAAGAACATGATAAAGACCATACACAACATGAATCATGCATCATATTGAATGATAGTACACATCATGTAAGTATTAAATTTTAGAAATGGATTTAATCTAATGTAGATAGTACATGATGTGTCACCAACATAGTACATGTTTTGTACTTGATTATTTTAAAATTAAAAAAATTTGTTTAAATTAACTCAAAACATGAATCTTTTTTGTATATCCATGATTTTTAGGACAAGTTATTAATAATAATAATTATTTCACTAATTCACTCATTCATTCATTAATTCAAATAAATTTATCTTAAATATATTGATTTGAAATGAATGTTATAAATATTAAATGCATGAATAGTCGTTTCTTATGGTTGATCATGAGCTTGATCGACCTGTGAATTTGTTTGTTTTATTTATATATTAAATTTAATTATTTATTTCATGTTTTTATTTGATAGTATTATTAAATTAAAAATAATTATCTATGAATCATCCCTCCCACCTTTATTATGAAAGGGACTACATTCACATGGTTTATTTTATGTATTCCTAAAACCTTAGTACCCATCACCTAAAAGTGAGTAAGCATTTCAAAAGGATGGAGATCTCAATAAGAGGAGACAGTTTAGGACCCGATCTAATGTCAATCCAACCAACTAGATACAAAAGAGAATGCGAAATTATTGCAACTCAATCCAAGCAAGGGATTTGGTAGTTTTTTCCCATGGGTCAAGGTTGGTTTATCCTCACTCGATAAACCAGTGAGTAATTTAAATCACATGATCATATCACAAAATTATTTTATTTTTTGGGGAGTAATTATTCATTTATTTATTTGATGCATGGTTTATTTGGATCAATAAATTTGATCACATAATAAATTAACAAGATTGAAAAAAAATTATTCATTAATTATTTTATCGAATTTGGTTTATTAATTATATAAATTACACATAATATAAATAAGTATGTAAAGAATAAAATAAATATTATTTACACATAGGCTAAATAAAACACCGTAATCAAAATATTAAGTTAGAAAATGTATTCTTTCACTTGAGTAAGAATGAAACCATAGTTCAAAGTGTTTGTTTGTCCCTCTTTGGGATGCTTTAAATTATTGGGGAGTTATAATGAAAATTTTGGGTTAACTTAACCATGTTATTATAATGGGATGATTTCCTTAAAAAGACTTGGTGTGATTTGGAGGCAACTATTGAGGAAATATGAGTTTAGGATTTCCGTATTGGGGGTCCACTCAATAGATTAAGGATATGTGAGTTAATTAATATGGAAAAAAATCCTACCTAAATTGTAACAACCCAGGGATTTATAAATAAATTTAAAATTTAATTCATGAAACATTGAGTCTCCACAAAACATCACTTTGTTATAAACTAGCCAGTTAACATAATTTTTTCTACCTCTATTATTTGAATTTCGAAAAACTGACATACATTATTGCATTCAGTAAGATATTTAGAGTCCGATTGGACAAACATAATTTTTGGTGAATAGTAACATACCCTTATGAATAGTAATATGAAAACTAGTATATCCCTTATGAATAGTAAATATTATTATAATTTTATTTTCTTAAGGTTATAAGATAATGAGAACTCAATTAATTTTTCAAAGTGGTATAAAAAATTATTATTTTAAAATTATTATTTTTTGAATAAATTATGATTTCTATTATAAATTAAATTAATAATATTTGAAAAATTAGTTTCCAAAAACAGTGCTTATTTTTTAATTCTACATGTTGGAAAAGGGTTAGGGTGAATTTTTTAGATTTTTATAAAATAAAACAATTTACTATGAATAGTAAAATATAGTAATTTATAGTATATATAAATTATCAATTAAATTCACTATTCCTAGAATCATGGTTGACGTAATCATAGATAGTTAAAAGTCATAAGAATAAATTACTATTTTGGGTCACATGAATTGTCTCTATTGGTTTTCTTGAGGGAAATAATAAAATAATGAATAAGATATTCAAAAATCACTCCCCACCTTCACTATAACCCCCCCCCCCTCACTTCTAATTCTCTACACTCCCCTAAATATTTTTCCTTTTCAATATTCTACTCAAATATACTCTCAAGATCCTCCCCCACGTCTAGAAGCCCTTGGTATCATAAAAATAGCAAAACCTCTCCCCTAAAGAGGATCTCAAGGATGATAACTTCAAGAGGTAAACTCCCCTTTTCATTTATTTTATTTCATGTTCCTTTATTTTCTTATTATTTCCTCAAATACTTTCATCCAAATGTTCTGATAACTCTAGTACCTTATATGTACTATAATTCTTTTTATGATAAAGTAATAATTCTCCATCATCACTCCTTGCCCCTTCTTTTATACTAGAAATGAAAACACCATCTGAGATGTGTTAATTTATCATATTCAAGGACAATTGGTTTTCAATTTTTATTAACATCTTCAATCCTGGGTCATAAAACCATTTTTATTGTTGTAATAGAATATAATATATTTATTATAACTTATTTAAGGTTTTTTAATCCTTTTTTACCCATGATATTAATTTTTAAATCAAAATGAGTTTGTTGTGATCAAAAACCGCCAATTAACCCAAACAATTGTTTTTAATGTTTTATATAATGACTCATCTTCACTCACAATTACCAAACTAATATTATAAAAATTTAATATTCATGTTTTTCACTAATAATATACAAATTCTATTCTGGACAACCATTCCTATTCTACATTTTTATCAATAAATTAATATAAGTAAACAGATCATGAATACCAAGGAAGAAAACACTCACAAACAATGAAATTGAATCTCTTAACCCATCAAAAGGCCATGAATGAACCTAATAAGGTTATAAAAAATAAAATAAATTTATATTATGTTCTATAATCATTAATTTATAAACCAAAATTTGATTATTCATATCATTAATATCAACTTAGGAACACCTTCAGACTTAAGGTAAGGGTTTTCTACCCGAACCTCTATTTTCATTCGGGTTATTCTTTGTCTCTCTTAACCCAAATTAAATTATTATTTTTTATAATTTAATAATAATAATTTTTTTTAATATTATATATATATATATTTACCAACCAGAATCCTTCTTTATTTTATGGGGAGTTACATGTTTTAAAGGAATATTTCAAAAATCTTTCCCGATAAACAAGCCCATTTCAGGGTAATTTCTCAAATTATTACCTATTTACAAGGGAAATATATAATATATTTTTAGAAACCGTTATCCTTATAAAATCACTAATTTTATTTTTAAAATTCCATCTTACTTCACTTCTATTTTTATACAAATTGTTTTCCAAAAGAACTCTTCTTTTCAAAGTAAAAGAGTGTCAATCTCAAGAATTACTCGATGATTTTATAAGAGTGTCTAATTCTATTTAAACACACTTGTTGATTGTTATGTATTATTGGGATTAATATTTTATGATATCACCTACCATATTTAATTTAATGGTTTATGTTTATTTTTATTACGGATGTTCTATCTTGAAACCATTCACCACAATACTCTGAAGGGTTAGTGTTTTTGTTTAATGATAGTGGAATGTATTTACATTTCATATGTAAGTTTCAATACGAATGTATATATTGTTTATGTTCACCCCATTCATATTAGAAATGAATTTGAATTTTTAAGTAATATTTTTTGTCACAATATCCCCTCGATTAATATGTTGGTCCTAGGAGAAAAACTACGGTCTAGGCACAAGGCCTTAACAAAAAGATTGTTTATGGTCTTGGAATGTGGCCTCATCAGTATGGTTATAATGTCTGGAATTATTCATTTCCTCATTATGAAACTATTTATTGAATGTTCATGTTGTTATTCTACTAGTATAATACCAATTATTATGCATTATTATGGAATTATTTATTCAACTCTTATTCTGGCCATAATGTGTTCAAGTTCATTTTTAAAGGCATGTGTTTTTAGTTATTCACCATGCCTAATGTTTATGTTTATGATATATTATGTTTTATTTATTACCATTACTAAGGGTTTGATCTCAACATTTTCTTATGTTTCATTATCCTTGGACATGAATAGGTATATTATGAATGACATGCATAAATAACCTAAGAGTTATGGATGTTGTCAAAGGAGTTTCTGAATTGTTTTTCCTTTCAAGTAGTAATGTTAATATTATGTATGTATCTTGTTTTACAAAACTAATAAACTATTTTTTACTTCATGATATGATTTTATTGTAATCATTCCAATATAATCAAATAAGCCAACAACTTTGGGAAATTTGGGTGGGTTCTTTACATAAATAACATTGAGTAATTTGTTACGGTCTATTTCTAGGTTATTTAAAGAGACGTATAAATGATTTTATCTATAATATATAATTTAATTTATATCATAAATCCAATGGTGAAGGATATTGGAATTTGAAAAAGTATTGGGAGACTAGTTAAATTAAATAATTATTTCATAACCG
Organism: Viscum album; assembly: GCA_963277665.1. Taxonomy (NCBI): domain Eukaryota; kingdom Viridiplantae; phylum Streptophyta; class Magnoliopsida; order Santalales; family Viscaceae; genus Viscum; species Viscum album. The sequence goes on from OY728148.1 coordinate 1,708,918,586, forward strand.
ATAATTAAGATAAAGTACTAAATATCCACTTTTATTTTTTATATAAAAATTAAAATATACTATACCACATCACTATCCAAGTAATATATTTTAGAGAAGCATAATATATTAATTAGTGGTAACTTCTTGAAATAGTACAGGTTCTTGCATTTTGGGTTATTCCATGAGTAGTAGTTTTATATTATAGAGTCCTGAGTACCTATTGAGATTTATCAGGAGACTAATGAGGAGGAGGAAAATGTATTCTACAAATGGTTGTCTGATAGATTTTATTTACAATTTCTCTTGTTTTCCTTTATGACTAACAGGATTCATAAGATTAAAAAATACATGGATGCATACTCCATTCTATCTCATTGATCATATCATGATTCGCTATTATTTTTCCACCCTCATGTTGTTAATTTAAACTAATTTTATATTATAAATTTTATTTTTAATTATCAATTAAAATAATCTTTAGATACTCTTAGTTAATGATAAAAAATTTTAAAAAAGGTAATTTCCCTTATTTTTATATTTTTGTTGTAGGTGGATGTGATTTGGGGTGCCCAATATGAAGTTATAGAAAATAGGTCAGACTTTATGGAATCTCAAGCACACATGTCCACTAAATTTCATATTTAAAAAAATTGGCCTTCTTAATTAGGTTAAAATTTTGTGTTTGGATCCCTGGAACAGTGGGATACAATTCATAATAAGACACTCAATCATAATTTTTCAATCTCCTAGCCCGAATGATGTGATATATCAAAAATAATAAATTTTCTCAAAGTCAAGAGTATTGAACAATATTTTTAAAAATTATCCCGTTATAAAAAAATAATGGCCAAAAATATTTTATAAAAATATAGTCATGATGATAGGATAAAACTTCTCAGGATTTTTAAAATTGAGATATGGTATTTACTGGTTCATAATGATCCACAACTGGTATTGAGAAATCCATGTAAAAACCACTACCACCCATTGACTATAAAAATACACCATGGTTTTCTAAATAATAATTTTGAACATGGAGAATGGTTTTATAATTTTTTATAGGTTTATGGTTATTGTCATTTTTTTGGAGGTTCTAGAGCTCTCTATTCTCATGGGGGATCTGAAATGAATACGGATATCTACTCAAGCCTCCTCCTACTCTACATGGAATGCTTAATTGTATGAGGTAATTTAATGGGATATATTCACATTTAAATGGATTTAAATCATAACTATCAGTTATTAGTTTGATTTATTTTGGGTTTGAGACAATTTTATTAGATTGAATTTTATTTTTATTTAGATTTGAATTCATTTTCTGGTGTGAGGGAATGAAATGATCATTATTTAAAACTAATCAGTGTGAGATTTTGAGTATATGAATTGTGTTGTTCCAGCTATAGAACATAATAATCCATTTAATTCCCTCAATTTGTATATTTCAATTTTCTTTTTATCTTCTTATAACATCCATAAGGCTTGTACCATAGTTATATGATTGTTATGCCAATTTCAACATGAAATGATATAAAAACATAGAGCGTAATTGAGATATCGGTCAACCTAAACCAAATACATACTAAAAACCAAAATAATCTATTAAGAACTATGAATTTGACATGTTTTTTAGTGAACCCATAATGATCACCTCTATATTCCTCTCTCAAAACTCACATTATTTTATAAAAAACTGTAATTTTTTTTCACATTATACTATTTTCAAAATTTCTTCCACTTTTGGTTTTGTTTTTTAAAATTATTAAAAAATTCCCATATTAACCCTTAAATATATGACCTAGGGTCTTACCAGTATCATAAAACCATCTGTAAAACATAACTAATTTTTCATGTCATGAAAATGTGATCGAATTTTGGTGTCATTGTTGGACATCGCCACCATTTAGAGTGTGTCATTTTGATATGTTTCTTATAAATTTTATACCTATTTCACTTATTTTTAATATTATTATTTTATACATAAATTTTTTCCCTAAAATAATTTTTCTTTGGGTGTGAAATATTCATCATCAATATGATGTTCCTAAAAATAACATACTCTTCCACCTCTTTATTTCTCTACCTCAACCTCTCTTTCTCTCTCTTTATCACTCTTTATTCTCTATTTTCTATTCCCATTTTTATTTTCAGCAATTAATAAAAAAATTAAGCAAGAAAAAATAAAAAATTGTAATGAATTTTTAAAACGTTAAACATGTTTTTTAATTGATTTTTTATAAATTGTGAGGATCAATTAACTGTCAATGGTTTTACTCGAATTATAAAGTTATATCCTATTCTAAGGATGAATCATTTAATAAGATAGATTATTTCAATAACTTTACCTCTTCTCTCCTTCCCTTGATAATCCAAAACACCTCTTCGGTGGTTGAAAATGTGTTTTCACTCATTTACATTCTCAGTTTTAGATTAAAACATGATAAACCGTTTTATCAATTATCAAGGAAAAACTAGTGACACAAGCACCCTCTTCATAAATAATTCCAAAGTATATATTTATTTATAGTTAATTAATTAAAAAATAATTACACAGTGTGTACCAGGATTTCACACTGCCATGTAATAATAATAATAAAATATATTATATATAATATAATATTAAAATGTTTTATTCATCAATATTTATATAAATAAATATTATCTTTAAAATAAAGTGAAAAAAATTATATTAGTATAAATATATATATACATATATACATATATCTCTGTGTGTGTGTGCGTGTGTGCATGTAATAAATAAAAAAACTATGAATGAAGCCTGTATGGATGGTTGAATGAATTTTGGGGAGCGACAGATCACAGATTTGAATCCCGACTAAGTTTTTTGTGTGAGATTCTTTTTTTTCTTTTATTGCACATAATGCATACTCATTAATTCCCATTATAGATAAATTGAAAATATAAACATAAAAAATAACTTAGTATGGAAATTAATGGGGATCTACTCGTTACAATTGTTCTGTGGAAATGAATCAATCATTGGTTTTCATCCCATCCCAACCATGATAGTCACATTCATTTCTCGTCTTCTCATTTAAATAAGTGTGCTTTATATAGTGTGAATTAGTTTTTATTGTTTTCTGTGCCAGACCTATGACATTTTGATAACTATTAAAATAATATAAAACTAATTAGAATACCCATGATCGAGTTGGATTGGCTGGTAGGGTCACAACATAGGTTCCAAAAGACATGGGTTCGAGTCCTTCCAGCTAACACAATTCTATTATTTTATATATTGATAAAACCACACATCATGTATATCCATATACATCATGTGTTGTGTGAATTTTTTATTTTCATAATATTAAAATAAAAAATTATAATAAAACTCAAGATGGATTTAGATTAACTAGAAGGGTCTCTACCCGGGGTCCAAATGATCTAAGTTCAAGTCCTACCAACCTATTCAACTCCATCCCATTTCATTAAATAAAACAATATGTTCTACGTGTTACATTATACCACATACTATAAATATTGGTTTTAAATATAAAAAACTAAATCAATAATAAACTTTGAGGTGTATAAAATCCATCCTAATGGTAGTGGGAAACCCGTGGTATCAACCAGCCGTAGGTTTGAACCCCAACATGTGAACTAGGACAAAGATTGTTCCTATCCTTCCATTTAACAATGTAAACATCATGTATTTATAGACTAAATTTTGTGTATATTTTTTTCTTAATATTATTTTTTATTTTTTATTTTCTTAAGGATTAAATATAATTAAATAAAGAAACCTCTTAATTAATGGGTTTTTACTTTCTTGTTTTATAGTGTGTTCTTTTATAAATAATAATAATAATACATGTATAAATAAATATCATTTCATGTCTTCATCAAACTCCATGTACTTTCTTAAAATTACATGTTGAATATTTCCAATTTCATCTTGTTTTAACATTTGATGAAAGTTTATTTTATTTATACCATGTAAATATGAGTAGGAAGTTAACATTTATGGGTGATCTTTTGAATAAATTTTTATTTTACAATGATAAATTAGTTTTATATTTTCAAAACCATTGAGAAGTTGATTTTTTCTATGCGGTTTTTTATGATATAATTGTTTCATTTACTATTTCAACACCTCTTCTCACTCAATCATGTAATGTAAATATTGTTTACTAAATTGAAGGTATATATAAGTTAGTTTAATGTTAGTATAATTTCTAAAATGATTTTCAATACATAAATTTCTTTTTTTATTAGTTTCACTACTATACTAGATTAACCAATATGTGTATACCTCATATTTTTGTATATACTTAAAAAAAGGAAAATAAATAAATAAATAAATAATGATGCGAGTGATGAAATGTACAACATATAGTAATATCTTGGTTGGGAAATTAAGACTTAACTTATGGTAATGATTAATTGAGTGGGTCTTGAAATTTAATTGCAAAATATGTAGGGAAGATTATGTGGATAGAACCATGTAAGTAGAAATTTTTAAAAAATAACCAATATTTAATGGATAATGTGTCGATATAATTTCATTAAATAATTATCATGAACACATGTTGGTATTTAGTGACATGGTTGACTTATGATTTTGTTTTTAATACTATTATCACATATCTTCTTGAATTTCATTCATATACAATTTATGACCAACCCTTTTCCGTTCTTTTGGGGATTGACTACATGGGGTGGTTCTTGGTTTGTTCACATTGATATCATGAGTGGAAGTTTTTACAAATGTTAAATCTTTATTAACAATGGAATATATTCATGAATCATTTTCTAAAATGATAATTTTCTAAGTACTGAAAATTTTTGAGTGTGGTGGTGTAAACTAATCATGGTTTTCTATTATTTTTTCACCCTCATAGTGCTATTTAAAACTGATTTTATATTATAAATTAAAATTTTAATAATAAATTTATCTGATTATTTGTTAAAACTATTCAATTATAAATAAATTAAAAAAATTATTTCTCTTTTTTTATGTTTTAATTATAGGTGGAGGTGATTTTTATGGACCAAGATGAAATGGGAGAAAATGGGAAAAACTACATAGAATCTTAAGCACACATGTTCAATGATTTTTGTATTATAAAAAACATGTACACCCAATTGGTCAAACAATTGTGTTTATGTCAATGAAAATGTGGGTTGAAACTATTTATAAAAAAACAATCTTAATTATTCAATATTCTCTTAGGAAAGCTGTAATTTTCCCAGAAAACCAAATCTTCTTTTTTAGGTCAAGAGTATAACTCAATATTTTGAATAATTATCCCATTATAGAAGTCTTATCGAACCCAAATTTTATAGGGAGATGTTAATGATTCCTTGAAATGAATCCTTAGTTTTTTAAAGTAAAAATAAAAAATTTTACTAGTCTAAAGTATTTATACATGTGGTATTAAGAAATTTGTGTGCAAAAACCACTACTTCCCATTGCCTATAAAAAGACACCTTCGATTCCTCAATTCTATGTTTGAATGGGGGAAATTTTATAACATTTTTGAGAGATTTCTGGTTTTTATAATCCCTTTATAGGTAATATATATTCCTATCCTAAAAGTGAGAGCTTAATAGAATAAGGACACCCACTCAAGCCTCCCTTTCCACTCGATGACTAACTAATTAGTGTGCGATCATTGTGAGGGAGATACACACATGTAAAGGGAGTTTCAACACACCTAGTAGTTAATGATTTGGTGAATTTTTTGTTTGAAAATATTTCATTAAACATTATTTTACAGTGATTTAGATTTTAATTCATTGTTTTGGTTCTATTGAATGAAATTATCTTTATTTCTAACCAATTAGTATGAGATTTTAAGAATCTGACTTGTGTTGTTATGATAAAATGACATAATAATCCTTATCATTCTAAAATATTTGAGATTTAAATTCTATTTTGATAATATTGGGCCATGAAAAAGGGATATACCTTGTCTATACAATCGTTAGGTCAAGGTTTGGTTCAACATGAATTGACATAAATACATGGAGTGTAATCCGTATTTTGATTAACCTCAACCATAAACTTACTCCAAACCGAATTAAAATTATAATAACTATGAACATGAAATGATATGTAGTGAACTTTTAAAGATCACCTCTATATTAATCTATCAAAACTCGCTTCATTTTATAAAATCCATAATTTTTTCCCTTTAAATTGATTTGAAAATTCCCCCCACTTTTGGTTATGTGTTGTAAAATTATTAAACATTCACACTTTAAACCATCAATGATGATTAATAGATGACCAATCATCTACCATATACTATAAAATAATCTCTAATACATAAGCAATTTTTTATATCAATGTGATCACTCACCTTTGTGATATCTATTAGGAGAAAGAATGAAAATGCATGTATGAAATCTCCAAGGAACTCTTTATATGAAATATATAAGAAGGATTTCAAGTTTGACATCATGAAGCTAAGATGATTTGATAAATTGAAAATTTTTAAATTATAGGATTCAATATACCCAAATAATTTTACAAAGACCTCATTCTCTGCACACGTCATCTTATCTTCTCATGTTTTATTTTGAATTTCAACATGAACAATATAGAGAGGATTCTCTCATCAGGATCTCCTGACATTGATTCTTTAAATATAAAAATATATAAAAAATAAAAAATATAATGTCCTTATGGTAAATAATATAAAAGGTATGTAAATAATATCTATGGAAGGCATTAATTCTAAGGAACCTTCACACTATCCTTACAAAAATACACTCATCCAGATGAAATCTAAATAGCAGGATGCATTATGATTTCTTATGGAAAGAAAGAAAACTAGAAGAATAACTATTCCTCATAAAAGAAGAAATAAGAATCATTATGTACGTTCATTATCAAGTGTAATATTTCTATTTATACAAATTGGGTATTAGATATATCATGGGGTTCTCACATTTATATCTAAATACAGTAATCGAGTAGATACTAAAATATTGTTTAAGGTGAGGTGGATCTTTGAGCATCCACATGAGACATAATATATAATATTGATACTATAGATTACCATATTAATTTTCTAGATATATTTATTAAATTTTAACTTTTATTATGTTTCTAATATAACCAATAACAAAAATTTTGTGTCTGGTTTAGACATGGATAGATTTTTTATGTTTTGAAATAAAATTTTCTAATTTTATAAATAAAAAATATGTAATAGGATGAAACATTTGAATAATGGAATTTATATATTATATTATGACCATCATGTTTTGAAAATTGATAAAAAATAAATTTCACATTACTCATATCACACTTAGTTGTGGAATCACAAGGCTTGTCAGGTAAAGGAGAAGCATTTGAAAAAATTATATAAATAATGTATTTGGATTATTTTATTCTTAAACCCTTGGATATGTACCACAATTGTATACTAATAAATATGACTAAGAATTTATTTAGTATAAAGGATGAAAGAGAAAAAGATATTCAAGAATTAATTCATATAAATGTGTATGGAACTTTTCCAGTATAATCTAGAGGTGGATACTCATAATTCCTAACTTATATTGATGACTTTAGTATATATGGATATATCTATTTGATGATTTAATGGTTTTATTCCTTTGAGAAATTTAAAGAATATAATAATGAATTATAGAATTATTTTGGTATGAAGACAACAAAAATATAATCAAACTAAATAATAGATTATTTTATCTAAGAATTACTAAATTATCTTAAAGATTTTTTGATATTATTCCAAATCACACATATTTATACACTGTCATGGAATAGAGTTACTAAAATTAGAAACCACACCTTATTATACATGGTAAAATTGATGATTATTCATGAAAAGTTTCCATGATCATGTTGGTGATATGAATCACAATATGAAGTATACAAACTAAACTAACTTCTAACTAAATAAACAAGAAAAATCCAATGTGAGTTATAGTATGGAATGAAATATATATTTTTACACATACATGTATGAGGATATTAAGATTCTATTAAGTATAATTAGAGAATTAAATATTCATCTTGAAGTGAAATGTATATATTTATAGGATATACAAAAGAAAAAATATGATATTACATATTCAACCCCTCTTATAGAAAAGTAATTATGAAGATACAAGCCACATTTCTAAAACTGGATTATATATTCAAAGGTGATAGTGATAGAAAGATAGACTTCGATGAAGTTAAGACTCAAGATACAAAAAAGTTGGCATAATGAAAAAGTCCATGATATCTAGTTGAAGAGGTTGTTCAGGATCCACAAGTACAACGTATGAGTACTATAGAGGTTAAAGAACTAGAGATATGTGGTTTTATATTCACCATGAAAGTTGGAAAATTGTTAGTAGAAAATAATATACCTATGTTTCGCAAGGATGTAGTAAGAAACACAAAAGTTGAAAAGTGGAAAGAATCTGTGAATTCTGAAATGTATTCCATATACCAAAAACAAGTTTGCATTTTGTTAGATCCTCTAGTAGATTTAATTCATGTTGGGTGAAAATGAGTATTCAAGAATAAGTTGGGAATCGATGGTAAAGTCAGTACCAATAATGGCTGAATAGTTTCTATATAATGGTTTTAATAAATATCATTTCATAGACTATGATGAAACCTTTTCATTGTTTCTTATGTGAAAATATATCAAAATTTTACTTTCCATAGTAGTTTTCCATGATTATATGATTTAGAAGATGGATTTCAAGACCTCCTTCCTTAATGTAAACCCTGTGGAAGATGTCTATAAGAAAAAACTACAATGGTTCATGATACTAAAGAATTACAATAAGGTGTGAATGTTATAGAAAACTATTTATGGGTTTAACCAAGAATAAATAACAAGGAACATTAATTTTGATGAATCCATAATAGAATTTTGTTTTTTTAAGAATGAATGTGATCCTTGTGACTAAAATTGGTTTGGTGGGAGTGCAGTTTTTCTATAGTAATATTTATTGATTAAACATTATTATGTGAAATTAGATACCTATCTTTCATTAGTTTAATACTAGGTTGAATAAATGTTTCTCCATGAATGACTTAGGCGAAGAATCCTTTATTATAGTAATTAATATCCTTCTTGATAAATGTAAGAGGCGTCTTCGACTAAGTCAACATACATACATTGACAAGGTACTGAAATTATTCATGATGAAACAATTTAAGAGAGGATTACTTCATGTATCACATGGTATATATCTCTCTAAAAAATAGTGTCTTCCACACATAAAGAGATATAAATAATGATTAGATCCCTTATACATCTAGAATTGAATTTATCATGTATGTCATGATATATACCAGGATTTATGTTTCATACATCTTGATCGCTGTAGGAACATATAGATAAGACCCAAGAGAGTCACATTGGTCCCCAAAAAAGAGTATCTTGAAGTACATTTGGTGTACAGAGGATATGTTTCTATTTTATGGTGGATATTATGAACTAGTTATGATGGTATACACAAAAGATATTTTTCAAATAGATCATAATGATCTAAAATTTCTATTTGGATATGCCTTTTTTCTTAATGGGGAGTTTATAGGATTATAATAAATGGTTAATAGTTAATCAAAGAAGTGAAATCATATATACCCCATAAAACCTAAAATCACCATTCATTCGAATCAAAAATCATAAATAAAATAATGAATGTGTACATTACACTATATTATGTTGTTATCGTAACATTGATTCTATGGTAGATAAAGATCAACAAAAAATTATAAGGATATTCCTTTAAAGATGTAGCCATATGTTGCACTAAATTACCCAAAATATTTTGGGTAGGACCTCTAAAACATAACAATTTCCAGTATATCAAAATAAATGAAATAAGGATGAAGAGAGCTTCAAGGGGGTATAAGTTTCAAATAGAAGTATGAGGAGGATCAAACTCACACATCTATATCAAACCCATATATCATCCTTGTTTATATAGGATATGGGGATGCTCCCCAAGCCCATGAATTTAGCTTTATGTTTTATAAATGTATGAGCAATACCTTCAGTTTCATCCCATGTAACCCTCAACCATTAACTCTCCTATACCTTTTAATAATAGCTGACATGTTAAGGAGATTTTAACAATAACTCCATAACATTCAGATTGTTTAGTGAGTCATGGTAGTGTCAAATGAATCAATCCATTCAATTTATGGTGTTGCAACTCAACCATATCTTACAATATGAAATGATAAAAAAGCCAACATATGATATCCTATATCATAAAATAAGAAATACCCAAAGTCTTCAATATAATCCTTTTACCATATGTTATTTCATACTCTATGACACACCATATCTTACTGAAAGATACATAGATTTAGGGAATATTCTTTTTAGTCTCCCACATTAACTAAATCCTAAATGATTTCTATTCCATTTCACCATATATCTTATCATATACTAGAACATGTGGAATCATATCCAAAACCCTTTTGGATATCATCCAAAAAAATTGTAAATGTATCATTAACTTTACATTGTATCACATAATAGGCAATACCATGTAAATAATGATCCAGAAATCCTTTGGGATAAATCTCTAAAATTTATTTTGAATATCTCTTTATTTATAAATCAATTCTTATTCGATTAACCAAAATTAATGATCCTATTGGGCTTTATAGCATGGATAATAAAAATAAATCATTATATCCATAAATCTAAGAAAATATTTTCATATATCAAATAATATATGTTACTCAAACTACAAATGGATCTGGTTTGATTTCTATCTAACACTTTTATCTTTATACCTATTTCCACTAACCACATCACATGATAGAATTAGTTTTCATGTGTTCCTTTTTTCTAAGACATCGAGTGACCATGGTAAAGAGTGTATGTTAATCCCATGGATCCTCCTAAAGTATTCTTTACGATCCAAGTAAATACTGTCCAGGATGATGAATACATCACCTATCATTCATCTAATGGTTAATCACATCTTGTGTCCCTCATCTAAGTAGATATGAACATATTATATATATTTATATATATATTATAAGTATGGAAATATGTTTATTATGTTTATCTCAATCGGGGGATTGGATGTCATATTCATCGTATGACAGGATTAATCATATATTGGTTGATCATCAATTGATGACATGAACATTAATATACTTAATCACCTTTGATTATCCAAGACTCAAGTCTTGTGTAAGAAGGGTATCGAATTATGAAGGTTATCATGCTAGATATATCACTAATCTTAGGTAGTGGGGACTCAAAATATGAACAATTCATCCTTAGTATACCAAATACATAGTGTATAAAACATTATGTGGTATGCTTTTTGGTTATCTAGTTTATAAAACCACCCTTGTGCCTCGGGAACATATTTTGTATCCCAATACTAGAATCATGTTCCTAATAAACTAACATTTAATCACAATATATAATAATCTATGATAAAAATTGTTTAGGGATATCCCAAATCCATACTTTGAGAGTGTGATATCCTTGTTCCTTCCATGTAATTTTTTGAAATATATATAGTAATATTTTGGGAAAAAAGTGACAAGACGACATGAGATTCAAGGTGCCAGTTACACCAGAATTGACATTTTAGAAATATTAAATATATTAACATAATTTTTGAGTAGTTTTCTTAAAATAATTTAATAAAAAAAGTCTCATATTATAAATATAAGGACATCATTGAGTTTAGGAAATTTCTTTTACCCTAGGAATAATATAATATTTTTTGGTATTTGGAATTTCTGAAAAACAATTCATGGGTGAAAATAAAAATAAAAGTATTTATTTATTAATTTTTTTAGGTGTTGGATCAACAATAAATTCCTATCTTATTTAAATCGCATTATATCTAATTTATTGGGTTTTCCGCATAAACTTGATAATTGAAAGGAGATCTTAGTAGAGTTCATTTCCAGATGAAAACGAATCAGAAGATTGGATTAATACAAAAGGCATCATTTATGCCAATAGATTTTATGGATTTCACCATAAACTACAATGAAAGATAATTATTTATTAGAGAACAATCAAAAAATAAGGTAGGACATTTGATTTATATATATTTATCCTCATTTATTTATCCCTTATTGAATTTAGTTCAATTCCACTAATAGTAATTGATCTTCGGATCAACAGTTGATATTGTGGATGTTGTTTTGATGTTTCATTGTTTATTACCCTTTACTATTCAATTCTACAAAAATATATTGAGGCGAATGTGAACAATAGCCAACGTCTGTTCCTCACATAATTTTTTTATGGATTAATCCCTCAATTATACACAAGTTCATTGAGGGAAATCAATTTGGACCACAGTTCTAAGAATAACCAATATTCGATCATTATACAACAATTATTCAATGAAATAGATTGATACGACATGTATGGTTTGTGATCAATGGAGTGATTGAGGTGATTTGATGATAGAGGTTCCCTATGATCAGTGGATTTCATTGTGGGTTTTCTCATATGAAGGTGTTATGGAAATAAATTGGTAACAATTTCTAGGTGAATAAGATTCCAAAATCTATTCATTGATGGTGGAATGACCTTATGATCCTAGATCCATGAATCATAGTGGATTTGGGGGAGGAATCGATAATGGTGGTTGTGTTAGAAGATGTAGATAAGGAACTATGATTTTCTACCAAATCCATAGTACATCGTGTTTAATCCAGAGATACATGTTGTGTAGGACCCCCAGTAAAGGCATTAGAGTTTTTGAAAAAAAAATTAAGGATCACATGTTGTATGGTCCCTAAAAGATGTCATGTGACCCATGGCTGGAAGTATGCCATGTATCCCATAGCATTCAAGGGATCGGGTGGAGTAAAAGGGCTAAGCCTTGTACTTAGACATGACAAGAGTACACGGGCTGAGCCATGTACTCATACATGTCTAGATTATAAGGGTTGAGCCATGTACTTATACATGGAAAGGTGTACATGAGCATGATCTGAAGTACAAGGGTATAGATAGATAATACAGGAAGATTTTTGGTCGAACTCTACATGTCATGTACCCTAGGAGTACACTCTATGTATTGTGATGTTTACATGTCATGTGAGGCGATGATATATGTGTAGACAATGGGTTGGAAATGCATGTTGTGTGTCCCTAGTATACATCGTGTACTCCATATAAGGGTGTTTGGAAGCCTTCATTTCCTCAGTTTAGAGAGGTATCAGTTGAGTACAAATCTCTATTCCCTTCCCATGATGGTATATTTTGGAATTAAATCCTTGGAATAGGATTGTAATTCCCTCAATAAGTTTAATTTTGGATTGATTTTGGTTCATCATCATGCGGTACCATGGTGGGATTATCTATTATTCCTTGTTGGGGTGTATCATATCATCATGACCACTATACATAGGGAGTTGATCCACTATCTTGTAGAATGATCCTATAGGTTTCTTTGTGTCCCCCAGTGGCCCTAGGTGTCATCCCTTACTTGGATGATGAGCTATTTAAAGATCCAGTGAGTACTTATCAGGTAAGGCACAATGATCGAGATCTCTTAGATGATCTTCACTAGTGATATCATTACTTAGGTATTGTAGTATCCTATAATGAGGATTACCATGAATCCTTGAGCAAAATCTTATTACTGGGAGTGTTGGTTGAGACCACTTGAGATCAGTTGTCTTTCCTGAGTATATTTGGATTTTTTTATTTTTTTATTTTTTTGAGTTGAGAACTCTCGATTCTTCATTCTTAGTGATTTTAATATTTACTATTGGTTATTTTTATAATCAATATTTCATGTTATTTTCATGTATGTTTCGTATCTTATACAAATGAGATACCTTTTGATAGTGTCCTAAGAAGAGAAGGAGTATAAGGATCATAGTTCTGGGCTAGACAGACTGAGGTGTATATCTGTTTTTCATTTGAAATTAGTCCCCTCCTTTTGAGAAGGTGGTGATCCTGTGTAGTTTTGTTTGGGATTTTATTTATCCAATTTATCTGTTTATATTACTTATTGTATTAATCTGATGTGGGATATACTATATGCACATATTTATGGTATTCAGTTTTTTACTTTCTCAATATTTTATGGTCTTGGAGGTGTTTTCGTTTGTATAAGTACATTAGGCTAATTCCTCCCATATGTGGGATATAATTACTTTCTAAAAATTCTCATCCCTTGATCTATTGGAGGTGGGTATGGGGTGGTTACACTAGGATTATTGTTGGTTAGGCATTCCATGATGGTTTGGGTTGTGACAGAGTAGTATTAGATCCATTTGATTCTACTTTAGGACTAAAGCGTTGATTTGTTTTATAACTCTGATATTTTTTGAGATTTATGGCAATAATGTTAATGTTTTTTGGGTTCATATTTCAGGTCATGAACTCTAGTGTTGGTGTGGAGGATTAAGTATCCATTAATCAAGACTCTGATAACCTACTTATTGAATCGATTCATATAGACATTGGTTGTAGGGAAAACATTGGTTTATGAATCATATTGGAATGGGTTACAGTTTCCATGTACTTATTTAGTCATCCCATCAGATATAATCATTGACTATTATGAATCTTGTTTATTTCAGGAGGCCTCCATAAAAACATTCAGCCATGATTCAACCATGTGATCATGAGGATGATCTACCAAGAGAAGAGGCTTCAGTATAGGGGCATGTACTAGAGGTGGTAACTCTGGTTCATTTACCAGTTATGCCACCACTCATTGAGTAGAAGATAGCATTAGTGGTACTAGATAAGTATGAACATGTGATGAGTGAGCTGTATAAATTTAAATGGTAGTGGTCTCATAGGTTTTAGGGCAAGCCAGCCCCCCATGTAGCTGGGGATTCACTAGAGGCTATCACTAGAGTTTTTCACCTAATAAGGATGCCTATAGATTAGATATCAGTCCTCACAGTGAGTATTATTCATGGCTCTTCTAGGATATGGTGGTGTCTGGTGATTCAATTACACAATGAGATAGCTCTCTCTTAGTCAGAACTCAAGACTCTCTTTAGGGAGGATTTTTATTAATCTATATTAAAATCAATGTGAATCAAGGATATTCTACATTTATAACTGGGAAATATGACAGTGGTGGAGTATTCGGTGATATTTAATGGCCCGTCATGGTACTCGTCACATATGGTGCAATATATTATCTTCAGGGCACAAACCTTCATGAAGGGATTATACTAAGATATCAAGTATTCTATGAGATCATCTTGCATTCCCACCTATTCTATAGTTCTTGAGAATGATTTGATAGTATAGAGATTCTTGGAAGGGAAAACACCGATAGTGGGTGTTAATAGTGGGCATGCTGAAGCTGAGACCTTGGTGGTAGTTAGATATCAATAGTAATAGTGATTTTCGAATGTAGGATGATTCAATATAAGATCATAGAACTTAATAACAATGTCTTATTGATATTAAAATGGTTCTGGTATTTTGAGGTAGAGGCAGTGCTTCTCATGTGATGGTTGAGGAAATCTTACTTGAGATTTTCTTACCTATTTCACATCTGATAGAGAGATGGTTGATGGACTGCCTAGATAGATATAGATCTAGGAACACGGAGGTATATAGGGTGGAATAATTCATAGAGAAGTGGGTAGGGAATCAAGAGGGGTAAGATGGTTTGACTTATTGCTAGCACTTCCCACATGTGGTCTCTACAAGGCTCAGGAAGCTAGCGGTCAAGGGAATGGACAACTATTGTAAGGGCCTATGACCTCAAGGATACCAATATGATTAAAGGGATAATTTATGTTTTCTATAAATTAGTTTCAATACTAATAGACATGAACTATTTTCTTTCTAATTTTATGGTGCATGACTTATAGATTCTAGCTGATCGTCTGGCTAAACCATTGTATTTTGAAACTCTAACTGAAGGTAACTCAGTGATCACACACTTCTAAAAAAAGTGTGACCTAATTCATTGAGGTGATATCCTCTTATGGGGTATCATAATAGTGGTCATGATTCCTAATGACTTAATTTTAGGTATGGAATTTAAATCCATTATTCATAAAAATATCCAGTGTTTTAGGTGGAGTATATGGTGAATTCGTTGAGATAGATCAAGGTTTTAATTCATGGGTGAGAAGGAAACCCAGGTGAAGAAGTATAGGTTCAGGCATAAGAGGATACAAATTCTTACTCACCATTTGGATAGTATTTACCTTGGAGTAGTGGATTTAATGGTCTTTTAGTACCCTAGAGTGCTGGTAAAGTATGCAGACGTATTTCATGAGGATGTTCCAGTCTTGACTCACCACTAATAGATAGAATACTACATTGAATTACACCCTAGGACTACCCTGATATCTATACTAGAATATCATATTGCCACAAATATCTTAGAGAGAAGAGGTTAAGTTGGAGGAATTGCATAAGAATGGCTTCATGAGACCCAGTGTTTTCCCCTGGGTAGCCCTAGTGTTGATCGTCATATGGCAAAGAGGATCTTGAAGTTGTGTGTGGATTATTGGTTTATGAACTAGGTGGAGGTGAAGAATAAGTATCCACTGTCAAGGATTTATGACCTCTTCAATCAGTTGAGAGGGGTGTGAAGGTTCTAGGAGATTGAACTTAAATTAGGTTATAATAGGCTATAAGTGATGGATGAGGATATAATAATGATTACATTCAAATGTCGCACCAGTCAGTATGATTACTTGGTGATGCCTTTTAGACTGATGAATGCCCTAAAAATGTTCATGGGATACATATACCCGATCATTCAACTTTTCATAGACCATTTTTTAGTGGTCTTAATCGATGATATCCTAGTGTTCTCAAAGTCTCAGGAGGAGCATGTGAGACACTTGAAGATGGTCATATACATACTCCAATAGCACTAGCTTTTTGGGAATCTCTCAAAGTGTCCATTTTGGATCCAGGAGGTCTATAGTTTTGGAAATGTCATCTTGGATGATAGTGTAGTAGTGGACCCAGTGATTTTTTAGGAAGTGTTATCTTGGGAGCCACCCAAGAGAATGATGAAGCTGCAAATATTCCTTGGGTTGACAGGATACATTGGGATTTTCATGCCCAATTTCTCTATGATATCAAAACCTATGAATACTTTTACCTGAAAGGGGTATCCTTTAATTTGGATACAGGGGTTCTAGTAGGATTTCCAAGATCTATGAATGATGTTTATGAGAACCCCATCTTGAGATTTTCATAAGAGGGTGTCAAGTATATAATGTTATACAATGCCTTTGTGAATAGACTTGGTTGTGTTCTAACATAGAGATAGGATATAATCACCTATGGGTCCCAAAAATTGAGGCCACATGATTAGAACTACATTATCCATGATCTTGATTTCATAGTGGTAGTATTCACCATGAAGATATATAAATAGTACCTTATGGGTGAGTGGTTTATCTTCTACTCTGACTATAAGAATATCTAGAATATATTCTCTCATAATGATTATAACTTGATACATGGGTGATGGGTAGAGTTCCTCAACTACTATGACTTCGAGATAGTTTGTACTTCTATGAAGGGGAACATTCTAGAAGATTCTCTTAGCCTGAGATCTAACTCACAGTTGTTGATTGTGGCATCAGAGTAGATAACCTCATTGTTGTTTTTCTTAGTGGATAAGGATGGTGCTTCATATCTATATTTAATAGTTTTTACCCCACTACATAAACAACATTTTAGGGATTCTCATAATGGATATACCAAATTTGGAACTATAAAAATTCATATATCCATTGGACATTCTCCTGGTGGATTTTTTGAATGCAGGATGAAAATCATCCTTTTCAAAGGATAGACTTTGGTACAAGTTTAGTTACAAGAGGAGGTGATTAGGGAGTTTCATACATCCAATTTTTTGGTATATCCAGGTGTGTAAAATATGTACCTGAACCTCCAACATCATTTTTTGTGGCTAGTTATAATAAATATATTGCCGATTTTTTCTCTTGATGTCTCACTTGTCAGTAAGTGAAGGTTGTACACAAGGTTCTAGCGGTTTAGCTAAACCCCTTGAGGTGACATAGTGGAAGTGAGATTGTATATCTATGAACTTTATTATGGGGTTACCACATACATCTAAATGACATGAATCTATCTGGGTGATCGTAGACTGACTAAACAAGTCAACCCACTTACCACTTATTTGAGAGTATTGTTCAGTCGAGAGACTAGGACGCTTTTACCTGTAGAATATAGTTCGCCTCCTTGGAGCTCCCTCAATGATCATTTTAGACCTTGATTCTCACTTCACATTAGGATTATGAAGATTATTATAAGATTCAATTGTGACTCAATTTCATTTGAGCATGACATTTCACCCCCAGACTGATGATCAAACTTTGTAGACCATCCAAGTTCTTGAGGATATGTTGTGGGCATGCATTTTAGACTTTGGCCATAGTTGGGAGGATCATGTACCCTTGGTAGAGTTTTCATACAATAATAGATATCCTTACACCATTTTTATAGTAATATTCATGGTATTGTATGATAAACCATACAGGTTACCACTATGTTGGACTAATCCAAGTGAGTCAACTCTCATGGGCCTAGAGTTGGTCTGAACTATGACTGAGAGGGTCAAAATAATCTAAGAGAAGATAAGAACTGTTCAGATCTATCATAAGTCCTATGCGGACTGAAAATAGAGGCCTTTTTTGTTTTAGTTGGGATACCTTGTGTTCTTGAATGTCTCAAATCTATGTGGATTATGGATATTTGGTCAATATGGTAAGTAATCTTTGACATTCATTCACCCTTTCCAGATACTTATCAGAGTCGATGAGGTGATGTAATACTTGTATCTACTTCCATATTTATAATGGGTATACAATGTCTTCCACATGTCACAACTGAGTAGGTTCATGCACAATATGGTGTATTTTATTGACTAGGGCGAGATGGACATTAAGGATGGAGCAACCTTTTCATATTATCCAGTGGAGATTTAGCCACAACAGGAGAAGTATAACAACTAAAAATTTTTAGATATAGTTATCGCATCTATGTATATGAACATTCATTACCTAAAAATTTTTCCCATTGTATAATCATATAGTTTTAGTACCTTTGGAAAATTGGATACACAAATAAATGTTGTATAAATGATCTATATCATCTCCCAATAAGTTCAACATAACTAACACCGTTTATTGACACATAATTTATAAAAAAATCATCATAACTTGGGGAAAGAAAACATAATAAAGGGTGATCTCATATTCTCAGTAATGATAAATAGGGAATATAATAAAAATCACTTAAGTATAACATGATAAAAAAGTTTTGAAAACATGAACTTAACATTTTAAATCTACACCCTACATATCATATATCAAAATCTTGAGTCGTGGAATATAAATTGGTAGCCCATAAGACATGAATCATAAAAGAATAAAAGAACATGACCCATGACAGTATAACATTGACATAATATATGGAGTTATGGATTATACATAAACTTATATCTTTATGAAAATGTATAAATGGAAATAGGTTCACTCATTAAGTAAAGGACCTTAAATCAGGCCCTCATATAAACTTATGAACATGAAACTAGGTCCACCTATAATATTATTGTCATGAAATCAAGGAACATGAAAAAACATATGGATATAAAAGTAATTATGAAACATAAACTCATGGAAATGAAATTTAGGTCTATACATAAAATTATGAAAATGAAATTGGATCCACTCCTAATATATTTACCTCAAGAGTTATCCTTTTTTACCCAATGCATTGGATGTAGATATAGGTCCTACCCATCACATAATGAAAATCATATACATTATCCCTACAATATTATAAAATACTCATTATCTCATAACTCATGAAAAAAAATTAATTTCATCAATGTATAACCCATGAAAATGGAAATAGGTTTCATCAACAGCTTGTCATCATAAACATTAACCATCCATAAAAATAATAAGGATGGTATCCTTGGATCATATCCTAATTAAAACATGATTATCATCAAAAGATGTCATCTTAAATTGAAAAATTATTTTTAAATGTCACTTGGAACAATTCTTTAGGTAAAAAACGTTTCCATTTTAAAATATATTCTCTTATTAAAAAGAAGTGCATTTGTAAATGAACAATTTTTTTAAAAAAACTTATAAATTAAACTTCAAATAATTAATGATTCATCATATTTAGAAAATATTATCATGTTGTATTAATTAGAAATCATTTGATCTGTATTTTTTTGGAAAATTTAAAAAGTACCTCATTTGGAAAATGACAAAAAGATTCCTCTCAAAATGTATAGTAAAAAAGTAAAACATCGGTAAATTGGTTTTAAAAAATTGTATGATAATAGTAAAGAAACTTTTTGAAATATTTTTTATAAAATATTGAAATTGAAGATAAATATTCCCCATTGAAGACTTAAATATAAATAATCCTGAATATTGATGAGATTGTGAAATAAAACCTTACCTCAAGTCTCATCTTTCCCCATTCACATTGAAAACTCATATATAATAAACAAGGATCAATTATTTTACTTATTATTTGATGAGAAAGAGGGTGTATAACAAATTTTTAATAATCATAATAAATTTTTATCACATTTAGTAAACATAATTTATTATTTTATCATAAATATAATATATTTATAGGTGGTAAATACGAGTAGAAAAAGAAAGTGATCAGTTAGAGCGATTAATTATTCTTTGAAATGATTCCTTTAGATCTTATTTAACGATATATAGGGTTGGTACTTTTTAAATTAAATCACCTATAGAATTTGAATTGGGAATTTTAGAAGACAATTTTGTAGATAATGATCTATATTGAAGGCTCAAATTGTTTTAATGAAGTGAAGGAGGAGGTGTCCTTTTATAATTCAGGTGAGGGGCACTTTTGGAATTTTCAAAAAAAATAAATAATAAGACTATTCTAGATTAGAATACTTAAAAATGTTTATAAATTAGAACCAATGGTAGTATGTGGTTTAAAGATAATCAAAAAAGAAAATTCTATGGATTTATGGGTTATTTTAAAACATATATTTTGGTTTAACACCTTAATTAACATATTTTAACATAAATTTTGGTAACATATTATCACTCTTAAAAGGAAATAATTTTACATATAAGGTAAATATTGATTCATAAATGTATAGGTGATGAATGTTTAGACCTTATACTATCGAAATTTTCCTTATTTAAATTTTTTTATGATTTTTAAACAATTAATAAAATATTACTTTTATAAAATATCATTTTTATCAATTTAAACTCTATTAATTACTTTGAATTTAATAACATAAAAAAATTCTTATAAATAGAAAAAATTATTTCAAAATATCCCCAATATTTCATTTTCATCTATAAAATTCTTTTATAACCTTAATTATCTCAAATTATATTACGTTTATTATTTTTAATATCATTTATTTTTTTCCATTAATTGAATAATTATTGCATCATCATTATATAAGTATTTATGTTAATTATTTAATTCATAAACATTATATACAAATTACCATAATGAATATAATTTCATTAGGAACAAAATAAATCTTAAGAATCACTCATAACTAATTTTTTCCCTATATGAACACATAAATGATATTTAAAACTAAGTATAACGCCCTGATCCCGCTCTTTCAGGCTCAGTGCTTAAAAATGTTGTGTAAATTTTTATTATAATTGAAACTGAACAATTTCACAACACTATATAAAAATGAGGATCTTTTACCGGTATAGGTTCTAGAGGATAAACAAAAAATTACATTTATCAGAGTTGTAACAAAAATAAAACAACTGTCCATGATGCTTCCATACGCACTAATTCCAAAAGCGATTACATATATGATAATCTCATATGATACCTATGAAAATTCATTTTAAAATAAAAAGTGTGAGCATTAAATTACTCAGTAAGGTGTTTTTGAAAACCTTTGATAAATCCTTTTTTTTAATATCACTTTGATAAATACATTTGAAATATTATTTTAGAAATATATTTGTAAAATAATTCTTTCAAAAATAATTATACTTTGAAAATAGTTTTAAACTAATCCACTGATTCGGTTGAAAATATTAGGCAAGCTCTTAGAAACAAAAAGACTGAGGCCACTTAAACATTGAAGGCTATCTTGGGCCTACCCAATTGAGGGATGGAATCATTATCCAATTCCCTATCATATTTACAATGTTCAAGCACCATTTTATATATAAAACATTTTTTTAGCTTGCCTTACTTACATATAATTTTCACTAGAGTTTTAAATTTTGGATACATGTTGCTACATTAAAATAACTATTACACTTATATTTATATATATGATTATGTATTCATGTGTATATATATATATATACATACATATGAAATTAAATTACACTTTCATGTTTGGTTCTGATGAAACTTTTGTCTCGCATACCTTTCATAAACATCCATGTATCTAAACATTTTATGAATACTTGATTTTCATATTGTTATAATTTCAACCATTTTTTAAATTAAATATTGAGTAAAAATTTCAAACTATATACTTGTATAATTAATTTTATGCATGAAATAATGTAATGAATATATAAAGTATTAATAATCACTTGCAATTTTAATGTCACACAAGAAATTATCAATAGCATTTCATAGTCACACTTTCAATAATATATATATATATATATATATATGTTTATAAGAACCTAATTCCATAGACATATATAAATTTATATATATGAAATATGAACATGGATTTTATGGCAATATCAAACCATCAAGCATAAACATATACATGAAATTAATCAATTTCATAAACGACATATGTAATTTTTGAATACAGTCATTCCTAAAAAAATGGATGAATTTTAAACAAAATTATGATTTAATAAAACATCATATTCAAAATTTAACAATAACAGTTTATAAATTATTTTAGTATGATGTAACCACCATTAACATATATATAAATTAAACCTAAAATGTGTTTTAATACAAATACCCCTTATGCATAATCTAAAAATTAAAATCATAACTCTGAAATAAATAAACTAATTTTCCCTTCTAATAATATTGAAATAGATAAATTTGAAAATAAAATAAAACAATTCCATGCCAAAATAATTATGGAATTGTGTAATATTAGAAAAATAGAAATTATAACATGAGATAAAGAGATAGGGGTCCATTACAAAAAAACCTGAATTTAAAATCATAAAAAAATAAATTGTACTAAAAATAAATCAATCAATAAAAATAATCCCTAGTAGAGTGAGTATTTGAAAATAAAAAGTCTCTTACATAATTATAATTTTAGGAAAGAAAAAAAATTAGTTGTCAAAAGAAATTTACGAAATCCCTTACTAGTTTTATGCATAGATGAATTCTTTTTCCGATTGGCACCACTCAACTCTCATACACTTAGCATTAGAGAATATACTAAGGGGAAAAGAAGGAAACCAGCTACTACTTGCCTTGCCAGCCTCAAACATAGTGTACTCATAGTATCCTCTATTTTTGAAGAAAACTGCTTTATAAATAGTAGTAATCAACTGTTAAATTAAATTTTCATTTATCATAAATTAAATGAAATTTGAAGACAATGTGAAAATGGCATCAAACATAATTCAATGAATGAGTATGTTTACGAAGAAACATAACTAGTTGAAAAAATTAGACAAAAAAATTGACAAGTAATTAAGAATTATTAAATCATTATACATACAGTCCAAAAAATCAATTTATTATATCTCCATCATATTTGTTTTCTGAAAAATTTGATCAAAAACAAAGAAAATAAATGGTGGATTGAATAAATAAATCTCAATACAATCATGAAACAATTTCTAGAAAATACCGTGAAATTGAATTAGACAAAAAATGGATAAACAAAAAAAAATCTAAATCGAATGGAATTGAAGAAAAATCGATACAAAAATCAGTTGTATAGAGCTGTTTGATGAAACTATAAATTCAGTATAACCATAAACGGATGTGGATAGGAATATCCGAAAAATAGAAAATGGGATTTTCGGAAGATTCGGATAACAAAATTTAATTAAACAAAAACTACTTATAGATCTTGGAAAATGGAAAGAGATAAACCTACATCACATAATCAAGAAACCCTAACCATGACTTGAAATCGGCTGGAGAAATGATTTTGTCTCAAACTGAGAACTTTAACATCGACTCCAAAAGACTGGAGCTCATATCCAGATCTAGATCTTGACCTCCTTCCTCAGCTTCGACCACTACGCATACAAATGTTCTCGTTTGAGCTCATATCCACCCTCTATGAATTCATTTTCACTCGATCTAAGCCTCCCTCTAAGGTTGTCCTCCCGAAACGAAGCCCGCGACTTTGAAGTCATCCTCAGCGTGACTCTATACAATCGAACGAAACCCTCAAACAAGATTTTTTCTTCTATTTTTATTTATTTCAATTATCATTTTAAATTTTTAATTCATTTTTTTATTACACCATATATATATGTGTGTGTGTATCATATCATTTAAAAATAATTTCATAAGTGATTTTATTAAATCATATATCTATATATTTATTCATAATAATTTCACATTTTAGAAAATTTATATTTAATAAAAATTCATTTTGTAAATTGTCATTATATGAATTAAATATTTATTAAAAAATTTATTAAACATACTATTAAATTAATAAAATACTAAATAAGTCTTTAATTTACAACTTAGGGTGTTACATTCTCCCCCCCCCCCCTAAATTAATTGTGTCCTCGCAATTTGAATATTTGAAAATTCTGAATTTATGTCATCACAATTAAAGAATTTATATGGGGACTTAAATATCTAACGAAAACTCTATTTTGTAGATTTTATTTTCTTCAAAAGACAACTTATAATCCCCAAATATGTCTAGACCATTCCTCTAATACCAATTATAATGCCCCGAGCCCACTCTTCCGGACTCAGTCCTTAAAAATGTTGTGTAAATTTTTTTTATAATTGAAACTGAACAATTTCACAACACTATATAAAAATTAGGATCTTTTACCGGTCTAGGTTCTGAAGGATTAGACAAAACATTACATTTATCAGAGTTGTAAAAAAAATAAAACAATTGTCCACGATGCTTCCACACGCACTAATTCCAAAAGCGATGACATCTACGATAATCTCATATGATACCTGTGAAAATTAATTTTAAAATATAAAGGGTGAGAATTCAATTGCACAGTAAGGTGTTTTTGAAAACCTTTGATAAATCATTTTTTTAATATCATTTCGATAAATACATTTTAAATATTCTATTAGAAATACTTTTATAAAATAATTCCTTCAAAAATAATTATACTTTGAATACAGTTTTAAACTAATCCAGTGATTCAGTTGAAAATATTAGGCAAGCTCTTAGAAACAAAAGGACTGAGGCCACTTAAACTTTGAAGGCTATCTTGGGACAAACCACTTGAGGGATGGAATAATTATAAAATTCCCTATCATATTTACAAAGTTCAAGCACCATTTTCTTTATAAAATATTTTTTTTAGCTTGTTTTACTTACATATAATTTTCACTG
Source organism: Viscum album (assembly GCA_963277665.1). Lineage (NCBI taxonomy): Eukaryota > Viridiplantae > Streptophyta > Magnoliopsida > Santalales > Viscaceae > Viscum > Viscum album. The sequence goes on from OY728148.1 coordinate 1,708,944,044, forward strand.
GAGTTTTAAATTTTGGAAACATGTTGCTGAATTAGAATACCTATTACACTTATATTTATATATATGATTATGTATCCATGTTTATATATATATATATATACATATGAACTACCATTACACTTTCATGTTTGGTTCTGACAAAACTTTGGTCTCACATACCTTTCATAAACATCCATGTATCTAAACATTTTATGAAATACATGATTTTCATATTGTGATATTTTCAACCATTTTTAAAATGAAATATTGAGTAAAAATTTCCAAAGACATACTTGTTTAATTACTTTTATGCATGAAATAATGTAATGAATATATAAAGTATTAATAATCACATGAAATATTAATGTCACACATGAAATTATCACTATCATTTCATAGTCACTCTTTCATGAATATATATATATGTGTGTGTGTGTGTTTTTAAGAACCAAATTCCATAGACATTTATAAATTTATATATATGAAAGATGAACATGGATTTTATGGAAATATCAAACCTGCAAGTAGAAACATATACTTAAAATCAATCAATTTCATAAACGACATTTGTAATTTTCGAATATGATAATTCCTAAAAAATGGATGACTTTTAAACAAAATTATGATTTAATAAAACATCATATTCAAAATTTAACAATAACAATTTATAAATTATTTTAGTATTATGTAACCACCAATAACATATATATAAATTAAACCTAAATTGTGTTTTAATACAAATACCCCTTACGCATAATGTGAAAATTAAAATCATAACTTTGAAATAAATAAACTAATTTTCCCATCTAATAATATTGAAATAGATATATTTGAAAATCAAATAAAATAATTCCTTGGTAAAATAATAATGGAATTTTTTAAAGTTAAAAAAATAGAAATTATAACATGAGATAAAGAGATAGGGGTCCCTTATAAAAAAAACATGAAATTAAAATCATAACCAAAAAATTGTACATCAAATAAATCAATCAATAAAAATAATCCCTAGAAGAGTGAGTATTTTAAAATAAAAAGTCTCTTACATAATTATAATTTTAGGAAAGAAAAAAATGAGTTCTTAAAAGAAATTTATGAAATCCCTTACTATTTATATGTGTAGATGAATTCTTCTTCAGATTGTCCCCACTCAACCCTCATACACTTAGAGTTAGAAAATATACTAAGCGGAAAAGAAGGAAACCAGCTACTACTTCCATTTCTAGCCTCACACACATTGCACTCATAGTATCCCCTATTGTATAAGAAACCCTCTTTATAAATAGCAGTTATCAAGTGATAAATTAAATTCTAATTTATCATAAATAAATGAAATTTGAATACAATATGAAAATGACATCAAACAGAATTCAATAAATGAGGATGAATACAAAGAAACATAACTAGTTGACAAAATTAGAAAAAAATTTGACAAGTCGTTAAGCATTATTAAATCATTATACATACAATCCAAAAATATCAAATTATGATATCTCTATCGTATCTATTTTTTGACAAATTAGATAAAAAACAAATCAAATCAATGGTGGATTGAATAAATAAATCTCAATGCAAACATAAAATAGTTTCTAGAAAATGACGTGAAATTGAATTAGATAAAAAATGGATAAAAAACAAAAAATAATATTCTAAATCGAATAGAATTGAAGAAAAATTGATACACAAATCTGTTTTATATAGCTGTTTGATGAAATTAAAAATTCAGGATAACTATAAACGGATGTCGACAGGAAGATCTGAAAAATAGAAAATGGGATTTATATAAGATTCGGATAACAAAATTTAATTAAAGAAAAACTACTTACAGATCTTGGAAAATGAAAATAGATTAACCTACATCACATAAGCAAGAAACCCTAACCGTGACTTGAATTCGGCTGGAGAAAATATTTTGTCTTGAACTGAGAACTTCAACATCGACTCCAAAATACTCGATCTCAAATCCAGATCTAGATCAGGACCTCCTTCCTCAGCTTCGACCATAGCGCATACGAATGGTCTCGTTTGAGCTCATATCCACCCTTTCCGAATTCAATTTCACTTGATCTAAGCCTCCCTATGATGTTGTCCTCCCTAAATGAATCCCGCGACTTCGAAGCCTTCCTCAACGCGACTCTATACATTCGAACGAAACCCTCAAACGTGATTTCTTCTTCTATTTTTATTTATTTCAATTATTGTTTTAAATTTTTAATTCATTTTTTTATTACACCATATATATATATATATATCATTTAAAAATAATTTCATAAGTGATTTTATTAAATGATATATCTATATATTTATTCATAATAATTTCACATTTTAGAAAAGTGGTATTTAATAAAAATTCATTTTGTAAATTTTCTTTATATCAATTTAATATCTATTAACAAATTTATTAAACATATTATTGAATTAATAAAATACTAAATAAGTATTTAATTTACAACTCAGGGTGTTACATTCTCCCCCCCCCCCCTTAAATTAATTGTGTTCTCACAATTTGAATATTTGAAAATTGTGAATTTTTGTCTTCAGAATTAAATAATTTCTAAGGGGATATAAATATCTATTAAAAACACTATTTTGAAGATTTTATTTTCTTTAAAATACAACATCTAATCTCCAAAGATTTCTAGACCATTCCTCTGATACCAATTATAACGCCCCAAGCCCTCTCTTCCAGACTTAGTCCTTAAAAATGATATGTAAATTTTTTAATATTTGAAACTGAACAATTTCACAACATTATAAACAAACGAGGATCTTTTACCGGTCTAGGTTCTAGAGGATTAGACAAAACATTACATTTATCAAAGTTGTGAAAAAAAATAAAACAACTTTCCATGATGCTTCCGCATACGTAAATTTCAAAAGCGATGACATCTACGATAATCTCATATGATACCTATGAAATTTCATTTTAAAATAAAAAGGGTGAGCATTAAATTTCTCAGTAAGGTGATTTTGAAAACAATTGATAATTCCTTTTTTAAATATCACTTTGATAAATATATTTTAAATATTCTATTATAAATAAATTTGTAAAATAATTCTTTCAAAAATAATTATACTTTGAAAACAGTTTTAAACTAATCCAGTGATTCGGTTGAAAATATTAGGCAGGATCTTAGAAACAAAATGACTAAGGCCACTTAAACTTTTTAGGCTATCATGGGACTACCCACTTGAGGGATGGAATCATTATCCAATTCACTATCATATTTACAAAGTTTAAGCACCATTTTCTTTATAAAACATTTTTTTTTTGATTTCCTTACTTACATATAATATTCAATGGAGCTTTAAATTTTGGAAACATGTTGCTGCATTAAAATACCTATCACACTAATATTTATATATATGATTATTTATGAATGTATATATATATATATACATACATATGAACTTACATTACACTTTCATATTTGGTTCTGACCAAACATTTGTCTCGCATACCTTTCATAAACATCCATGTATCTAAACATTTTATGAAATACATTATTTTCATATTGTTATAATTTCAACCATTTTTAAAGTGAAATATTGAGTAAAAATTTCCAACAACATACTTTTTAAATTAATTTTATGCATGAAATAATGTAATGAATATATAAAGTATTAATAATCACATGCAATTTTAATGTCACGTATGAAATTATCAATAGCATTTCATAGTCACTCTTTCATGAATATATTATGTGTGTGTTTTTAAGAACCTAATTCTATAGAAATATTTAAATTTATATATATGAAATATGAACATGGATTTTATGCCAATTTTAAACCAGTAAATATAAACATATACTTGAAATTAATCAATTTCATAAACAAAATATTCAATTTTTGAATATGGTCATTCCTAAAAAAATGGCAGGCTTTTAAACAAAATTTTCATTTTAATAAAACATCATATTCAAAATTTTATAATAACAATTTATAAATTATTTTAGTATAATGTAACCACCTTTAACATATATATAAATTAAACCTAAAATGTGTTTTAATACAAAAACCCCTTACGCATAATCTGAAAATTAAAATCATAACTGTGAATTAAAAAACTAATGTTCCCTTCTAATAATATTGAAATAGATAAATTTGAAAATCAAATAAAACTATTCCATGATAAAATAATAATATAATTGTGTAAAATTAAAAAAATAGAAATTATAACATGGGATAAAGAGATAGGGGTCCCTTATAAAAAACATGAAATTAAAATCATAACAAAAAAAAATTACTTCAAATAAATCAATCAATAAAAATAATCCCTAGTAGGGTGAGTATTTGAAAATAAAAATTCTCTTACATAAATATAATTTTAGGAAAGAAAAAAATGATTTGTCAAATGAAATTTATGAAATCCCTTACTATTTTTATGCGTAAATGAATTATTATTCGGATTGGCACCACTCAACTCTCATACACATAGCATTAAGAAATATACTAAGGGTAAAAGAAGGAAACCAGCTACTACATGCCTTTTTAGCCTCACACACAACGCGCTCATAGTATCCCCTATTATAGAAGAAAACTGCTTTATAAATAGTAGTTCTCAAGTTTTAAATTAAATTCTCGTTTATCATAAATTAAATGAAATTTGAATACAATATAAAAATGACATCAAACAAAATTCAACGAATGAGGATGAATACGAAGAAACATTACTAGTAGACAAAATTATACAGAAAAATTGACAATTCCTTAAGAATTATTAAATCATTATACATACAGTCCAAAAAAATCAAATTATGATATCTCCATCGTGTCTATTTTTAAAAAAAATCGATCAAAAACAAATCAAATAAATGGTGAATTGAATAAATAAATCTCAATGAAAACATGAAACAGTTTCTAGAAAATGATGTGAAACTGAATTAGACAAAAAAAATGGATAACAAAAAAAAATATAATAATCTAAATAGAATGGAATTGAAGAAAAATTGATGCACAAATCAGTTGTATACAGTTGTTTAATGAAATTAAAAATCCAGGAAAACCAAAATGGATGTCGACAGGAAGATCCGAAAAATAGAAAATGGGATTTACGGAAGATTCGGATAAAAAAAATTAATTAAAGAAGAACTACTTACAGATCTTGGAAAAAGAAAAGAGATAAACCTACATCACATAAGCAAGAAACCCTAACCGTGACGTGAAATCGACTAGAGAAAATATTTCGTCTTGAACTGAGAACTTCATCGTCGACTCCAAATGACTCGATCTCAGATCCAGATCTAGATCTAGACCTCCTTCCTCAGCTTTGACCACTACACATACGAATGTTCTCATTTGATCTCATATCCACCCTCGCAGAATTCATTTTCACTCAATCTATGCCTCCCTCTGAGGTTGTCCTCCCGAAACGAAGCTCGCGACATCGAAGCCTTCCTCAGCGCGACTCTATACATTCGAACAAAACCCTCAAACGTGATTTCTTCTCCCATTTTTATTTATTTCGATTATAATTTTAAATTTTTAATTCATTTTTTCTATTACACCATATATATATTTATATATATGTATATCATATAATTTAAAAACAATTTCATAAGTGATTTTTTTAAATCATATATCTATATATTTATTCATAATAATTTAACATTTTTGAAAAGTGGTATTTGATAAAAAATAATTTTGTAAATTTCCATTATATGAATTTAATATTTATTAAAAAATTATTAAACGTACTATTGAATTAATAAAATACTAAATAAGTCTTTAATTTACAACTTGGGGTGTTACACTAAGAGAGTGACATTTTGTCACATCCTTTGGTTTAAATAATATTTAAGTCATTTTCAAGGAAAATTTTATATTAAACAACTCAAATTAAATAATAATGTGATAATTTTAGAATTTCATTCATCCAATAATAATTAATATGAATAATTATAGCCTTGTCACTTATTTAAAACCTAGATTTACCTTATTTACCCTTAACCAGGGTGATAAATTTTACCACGATTACTATTCATGTTGACCAAAAATAAAAGGGGAATATTTACCAAATTTGAACATACCAATACTAAATATTGAATAAATTTTTAAATATTATATTTCATGAAGTTTCATAAATTACTTTTAATAAAAATGCATAAAATGCAACGAAAACAGTTTTTAGAAAAATGTGTTTCTAAGCACAAAAATTTACATATATCAAAATCATGTATAATTATGATTCAAATGAATATAATTAGATAATATATAATTAAATAATACATATGTTACCTTGAGTTAAAATTTAAATCATAATTATACTTTATATGAAAAAAAAATGATAGTTCCATAAAAAAAATTTCGTTATTCACTAAAAAATCAACATTTTCAGAAACAAATAACAAAATTTTACGCAAATATTATTTTGATATGTTGATTAAAAAAATTAATTTCATTTTATAAAACATATTTTCTACAATTTCCATAAACTAAATATAATATTTTCTCACAAAAACCAATAATAATTCGTTTTTGAAGAAGGCATATTTTTTAAGAATAAGATGACATTACTAAAAATTGAGTGATTAATTACTAAATATTTATATTGTGTATGGACTTTGTATATAATTCATAAATTATTTAATAATATTCATACCATCCAATTAAATACATATGTAATAACATTAAATAATAATATTTAAAATAGTATATCATAGTTCGTTTAAACTTACAATTGTGTGTAATACAAGCTGTTGAGGAAGATAAATATATTTTAAATAAAACTTTCATAAAATATAAAGTTGTTACATCACCTCCCCCATAATAAATTTAATCCTCACAGTTGTTTGTCAATAATAATAGTTTTTTCTTTTGAAAATTCCATTGTGGAAACACACTTTATAATAAGGGATAATAAAACTTCCTCTTGAAAATAGAGAAAAAGAATTACGACATTCATTTGTAATAACACATAACTAGGTTTCAATATAGGATAAAATATATTGGATGTAAAAATATAGATATGGAAGAAAAACCTAACACTAAGAAACTGGTAGAGGGTGATATAGATCTTGTTTAGGATAAAGTAAACAATAAAAAAACTATAAATCTATAATGGGTTAAAATACCATTAATTCTTGGTAAAAAAAGAAAATGAATAATGCTTTCTTTTCAATTAGTTTTTCTTAAAGTCGAGGGATTATGTTACAATCATGATAAAACAATTAAGAAAATAAGCTTAATTTTTTAAAAGGTTGGGGATAAAGCCTCATTTATTATTAAAACAAAGCAAATATCTCTTTAACTCGGTAGGGGGAGACCCATTACATAGCCCGAATGCCTAGTGGGAATTTATCCCATTACAAGGGTCGTAGGACCATTTTTTGGCCCAAGGCCCATTCTTTGAATAGTACTTTTATAGTACTCGCGCTGCTACAGTACTACACAGTACCCGCCGCTGCTACAGTACTCTGTCGCCACTATAGTACCCACCATTTCTACAGTAGTCGCTGCTGCTACAGTACTACTACAGTACTTGTGCCCAATGGGTTTTGAACCCCCATTTTTCATGTAGAATTAAGGGGTTCCTACCACTAAGCCAAACCCTAACTATAAAAAATAAGATTATTTGATGCCTTACTATTTCATAATAATAATCTCATCCTTTGGTTGTGCTTCAATCTATTTTTACATGATATCTTACTCTAGAAAATAGATATTATAGATGAATTTTTCACATCGGGAGCACTTTTAATAGAATCATAAGACTCATAAGTAATTCCTCAAGATTTTAAATGTTTACCAAAACCAAAAAATTTAGTACAGGATATGATAAATTATACTTTAACCTTGAGAAAAAATATCCAAATTTTCAACATAATCCATTCCAAAAATATTTTACCTTAAGACTCCTCTAGAATATTACCATCCATATTCAAAACTAAAAAGTAATTTGATCCCATATTATTCCATGATAAACATAACAATAATTTTAATTACTTAAAAAGTATCATACCATAATTTATATACCTTGATTCTATATTCTCTAAGGTTTACTAATAATTTTATAAAAATTCACAGTCATATATGCTTCTAAAAGATAAGTCACCCTTTATTATTTAAATATTCTCTTATATTAGCCAAAAAAAATTCCATTAGAGTATTTGGTTTAAACATGCAATGGTAGATAATCATAGGTTGATTTATAATAATATATGATATCTTTATTCTAGAAATAACTATGAAATCCATGTAAGCAGATCTAATCAATTCTTTGAATCACATTAATCTTAACTAAAAGATAATATTTTCATAGGTATTATACAAACATTAACATGGAATCTCCTATTATATAGTTGTGAATAAGTGTTCCCTAACTATCATGATTCTCTTAAGTTATAGTAATTGAATAGTATTTCCCTTTTTCATTAACTTCAGATGTTATGGTGCCTTATTGTATTCAATACCCATTGGATTAATTAATTAATACACATAGTTCTTAAACTAATTAAATTTATAAAAATAAAGTCTGAGTGGTGTATTTTGTTGAACTATATGTCTATTCATTTCATTAAATGGACAATTTGCATCACTCCAATATTTTTTTTCACAATTTCCATACTTCCCACACATGAAACATTGTTTTTTTCCTTTTAGACAATCACCTGAGTGCGTATTCCCACATTTTTAGAAAGCATGATGTTGAAACTTTTTCTTCTCTCCATGTGGAAACCCATTAGAGTTTCCAAGAAGCTTCATCTTTATTTTCTTATCACCAGAACCATAAGGGTTTCCAACTTCCATTTCCAATTTTAATACACATCAAACAATTTTTTCATGGATTCTCAAGTCCCTTATGGATAATTCATTTTGAATACTTGGTTTTAATCTACAAAATAATTGATCAATTTTTATTCTGAGGAAAATGATTAAGATTAAATCATTCCTTAAAAGACATGTAAAATTTTTTCCATAGGTGAAAATAGATTCATCATCCTTTAATTTAAGATCAAGAAATTCCTTCTTTATTTTGGTATGTAAAATATGAGTGAATTAATTAGTGAAAAATATAACCATAAATTCATCCCATCCCATGGAGATAATTTCCTCCTCTTTCCTCAAATTATTAATTAGATTCCACCATTGATCTTATTCACCTTCAAAATGATAAACATATTAGACAACATTTTTATGGTCTAAGAACTGAAGAATGGAAAATATATTTTCCATCACATTTATTCATTTCTAAGAAACTAATGAATCCTAATACATAGAGGAGGATGGTGTCTGTTGTCTCATAAAATATTCAATAACATCTTTTCCCTCCTTAGTGCAGTTAAATGTTCAACATAATTTGTATTTCCACAAATATCTTGATATATTTAAGTTAGCATATTTATGATATATTTCATCCTAACTCTTAATCCATTTGATTTCCCATGAGGATGGTCATTTCATTGTCCATTACATTTTTTTCACAAGATTCATTTTGGTTCCATACATTGACAAAAACAAAAAATCATAGTGTCATAAATGATAATAATAGTGAAAAGTCACATAATCATGAAACATAATTCATTGGATATTTAAATTAAGAAACATTCATTTAAATCTATGATACCTTATGTTTAACCTAGGTCCCACATGATCAAAACATATATGATGTTATCCCATTCTTAGACCTATCCCTTGGGTTCTTACCAATGTTTTCTAATACTAGATTCTAAAGGTTAACAAAACCCTTATAGGATACCAACTATAAAGGCTTATAATTTAAATAAATACTTATTACATATAAGTATATTAACATTAATTATATAAAAATTCAATCCATACTAGAATCATATAGGTCTAGTTCCTTCGGAAGCATCGACACACAAACATGTTCAAAAATGATCTATATAATCTCCCATTAATTTATTCATAACTAGAACCCTTTTTAGACACATCATTTATAAAACTTTTCTTCATAACTTTGGGAAAGGAATCATTATAATGGGTTAGCACAGATTCTCAATAAGCTTAAACAAGGAAGATATCAAAAATCATATAAGTCTAACACGAGCATAAGGGTGTGATAACATGAACTTAACATTTAAAATATACACCATGCATATCAAAAATAATAATATTGATTCATGGAATAAATATAGACAGTTAATAATACATGGATCATAAAATAATTAAATAACATAATCCCTGAGAAAATAACATTGATATAAGACATGTATTTATGACATAAACATAAAATTATAGCTTTGTGAACATGCATAAATAGAAAAGGGTTCACTCATTATGTAAAGGACCTAAAATCAGGCCCTTGCATAAACTTATGGACATAAAAACAAGTCTACCCATAATATTATGGACATAAAATCAAAGTCTACAAAAAAATCGTAGAAATTAAATTCAGTTCCACAAATAAACATATGGACATGAAATTCAGGTCTACGTATGAAATTGTGAACATGAAATTAGGTTTATGTATAACATTTTAACCTCTTGAGTTATCCATATTTACATAATAAATTTAATGAAGCTATAGGTCCTAATAGTCATATAAATAAAATCATACATACATTTATCTCATGATCATAAACCATTCATCATCTTAGAAATCATGAAAAGAAATTATTTTCATCAAATTACAACCCATGAAAAAGGAAATGGGTTTCATCAACATCTTGTCATCATAAAAAGAAACCATCAATAAAAAGAATAATGATTTTATCCTCGGATCATATCCCATGTAAACCATAAGTATAATCAAAGGATGTCATCTTAGATGGAAAAATTATTTTTAATGATCACTTAAAATAATTCTTTTGGTAAATAACTTTTAAATTTTAAAATCAAATATTTTTTTAAAAATATTTTCACAAATAAATGAAATGATTTTCTTTAAAAAACATGTATGATTATAAATAAGGATTTAAATAATTAATAATTCCTGAAAATGGGAAAATATGATCATTATATATAAGTTAAAAAATATTTCTTCTATATTTTTGTTAGAAAAGTAACAAAGTACCTCGTTTGGAAAATAAAAAAAAAATCATTTCAAACTATTTAGTATATATTCAAACATGGGTAAAATTATTTTTAAAAATTGTATGAGAATATTAAATACCTTTTTTGAAAAAAAAATTATACACCATGTATAAGGAATAGAAATATTCTTTAGTATATACTTAAACACAAATAATCTCAAATAATGATGAGATTGTGAAATAAAACCTCACCTCAAGTCTTTCCTTTCATTGTTGATGTTCAAATATTCTATATGTTAAATATGTTTTTGTTATACATTTATTCCATAAAACAATATCTAGAGTACCATGTATTATTTATTTATAACATATTATGTCTTTTTTATTAATAATATGTAATTAAAATCACTACTATGGGTGATAACTACTTCATTTTCCATGCATGTTTTGGTTTTTTAGTCATAATCCTTTTACTTTGATCAAGGTGCCATCATTTATATAATTTTAATAATGGTATAAAAAAATATATTTTAATTATATATATATATATATTTATAATCATTAAGGAAAATCAGGGATAGAAAAATAAATTAATTCATTCATGGAGACAGTAGGTCGTACGTATGTATAAACGTTGTTTCCATTTTTAAACTGAGGGAATGAAATAAAGGCAGATAATAATTCACCTTTCCATAATTATTATTATATCATATATATCATATATATTCATCAAATATATATTTATTTCCATCCATTTAAAATATAGATAAAAAAATTCCATTGCATCTTGGATATGGTAGTTCATATGTATGCACGAGCGAAGTTACCGTTTCCCAAAAGATTGGATGATAATAAGGTATACATGATATTATCTTTAAAAAAGTATAATTATGTCATAAATATAATATATAAAAACAATACCCATCTTAATTCCATTCCATAAAATATGGTGAAGAAAAATGGAGAGTATCACTATGTATAGACTGTAAGTCGTATATACGCACGGGCGATAATTTCACTTCTTATTTGATAGAAAAGGGGGTGTATAATGGTGTTTTAATAATCATAATAAAATTTTAGAATATTTATTATATTAAATTTTCTATTTTATGATAAATATAACAGATTTATAGGAAGTAAATAATATTATAAATATAAATTAATCGGTTAGAGCGATTACCACTCCTTCAAAATGACTCATTTAGATCTCCTCTAAAGGGATCTAGGGTTGGTATTTTAGGAATACCTGAACCTTTAGAATATGTTTAGGGAAGTGAAGAAAACATTTTGGTAGATCATGGTCGGTATGGATTGTTAAAAGTGGTGTAATGAAATTCGGAAGGAGGTTTCCTTTTATAATTGAGGTGAGGGGAACTTTTATAATTTCTTAAAAAATATTATACAACTATTATAGATATAGATACTTTCAAATGGTCATAAATTCAAGAATATGGTATTATATGGTTAAAATACCATCATTTATAAAAATTTTATAGGTTTAAGTGCTATTTTAAACCTTATCTTTTGGTTTACCTGCTAATTTACCTATCTTAACATTAATCGTGGTAACATATTTTGCACTCATAAAGGATAAAATTTTACATATAATGTAACTATTGACTCATAAATGGATAATATATGAAATTTTAGACCATATATTATCCCCATTTTACTTATTTAATATTTTTTATTATTTTTACATAATTTAATAAAATATTATTTTCATAATATACCATTATTGACAATTTTGACAATATTCATTAATTTGAATTTAATTACATCATTAAAATTATTATTTAAACAAATTATTTTAACAAATCCCAAAAATTTCATGATCATATATATAATTCTTTTATCGTCTCAATTATCCCAAATTATAATTCTTTTAATAATGTTAAGATCATTTATTTGATTCTTCCCTAAATTGAATAATCAATGCATCAGTGTTGGGTAATTTTTTAAGATAATTATTTAATTACTAAAAATTATAAATAAATAAAAATCATGAATATAATTTTTTTTCAAAAAATTACTCTCAATTTTCCTTAATAACTATTTTTTCCCTATGTGAACACATAATTGATATTTAAAAATAATATGGTGACATTTTTTCACTTCCTTTGTTTTAAATAATATATAAGTCTTTTTAATTGAAAATTTCCCATTAAAAAACTAATATTTGAGCCTAAGGTTATAGGGTTATAATTTAATTCATCTAATAGAAAATAAGATGAATAATTATGGCCTTATCACTTAGTTTTATTCTAGATTTACCTAATTAACCCTTTACCAAGGTGATAAATTTTATCATGATTACTATTCATTTTGACCAAAACTAAAATGGAAAAATTTACAAAATTTGAACCACATTATTCTCAATATAAAATATATTTTTCAATATTAAATTTCTATAAGTGGAAACATTACTTTTAATATAAATGCATAAAACGTAAAAACCCATTTTTAGAAAAATGTGTTTTTAAGCATAAAAATGTACTTATACCAAAATCATGAATAATGATGATAAAAATAAATTTAACTAGATTATATATAATTAAATAAATATTATGTTACTTTGATATTAAATTCAAATGATAGTTATTGTTTATATGAAAATTGATATGATAGTTTTTTAAAAATCTGTATTTTCACTATTCATTGAAAAATCGTCCTTTTCAGAAAAATAAAAAATTTTCCCTCGAAGATTATTTTTATATTTTGATTTAAAAAATTAATTTAGTTTTATCATTTATATTTTATAAAGTATTCAAAAAATTAATTATAATAGTTTCTCAAAAAATCAATAAAAGTTATTTTTTGCACAAAATATATTTTTAAAGAATAGAATGACATTACTAAAAATTAAGTGTTTATTTACTAATTATTTGTATTTATTAGAAATTTTTTTATAATTAATAAATTATTTAATACTTTTAAAACCTTAAAATTTAATAGATAAGTAATAACATTAAATAATAATATTTTAAATAATATATCATGGTTTTCTTAAACTCACGGTTGTGTGTAACACAAGATATCGAAGAAGTGATATATATTTGAAAGAAAAATTTGATAAAATATAAATGTGTTACAAGAATATATTCCATGGGTATGATATTCCTTTTGTGTGAGTTCGGTGGAAACGTGATAATCTTCAAGAGATCACCTGATAGTGGGAGACCCAGATTCAAGCTCAATACCCACATCTTTTTCAATAGTTTTGTTTTCGCATTTCAGCATGAAAATCCCTAAGGTGGGAAAAATTAATGTATCTATTTTTTCCATGTAATGATTTGAGTATATATAGTGATATTTTTTGATATATTTTTTGAGGAATCAAGATATTCTGATGTGCGGTGAGCCTAAAATTGATATTTTAAAAATATTAAATATATTGATACCACAAGTATGAAATTTTATAGAAAAAGTGGAATAACTCTATAATATAGGATAGTATTGGAAATACAAGTCATCTTTTATTTTAGGATTTGGGTTTTCCCCTAGTCATGCCATAATATTTTTCAACATCAATTTTTTTTAAAATGTTGTCGCAAACGCAAATAATAAATATATTTATTTAGTTATTTTGTTATATGTTGGCACAACCTCCTAGTCCTATCCTATTTAAACTTTATTATATCCAATTCACATGATTAATCATATAACACTGATAGTTGAGAGTATATCTTGTAGAATGATAATTTATTGGAGGATTGGATCAATATTGAAGACATTTTCTACTCCAACGGAGTACGTGGATTTATCCAATGATTATGATGTAAGATATTTCTTCATAGGAAACCAATCTCAACTTGAGCACAAAAAAATGAATGGGTAGAGTGTATATCATCATCCACATGCCATTAACCCTAGTATGACATGTCATGTATTGTGTGGTTTACATGACATGTGGGATGGTGATACACAGATAGACTAGAGGTTGGAAAGACACATTGTGTACCCATAGTACACATCATGTACTCCCCATAAGGGTGTTTATAACCCATCATTTACTTGGTTTATACTAGGATAAATTGAGTGAAATTCCTTGGTCCCTTTCCATGAGGTTATAGTGTGTCAATGCATCCTTAACATAGGTTTTAAATCACCTTGATGGGTTCAATTTTAGATAGAGTTTGGTTCAACACCTTTTGCGACCAGTGTGGGATAATTTATCATTCCTAGGTGGGGATTGAGGTATTGGTGTGACCATCATGCACAAATAATTAATCTCATATCTATAAGGCTTATCTAATATGGTTTTTGGTGTCCCCTAGTGGTCTCTGGTATGATCCCCTACTTGGATGATGATATCCTTATAGATCTAATGAGTAATTCTTAGGTGAGACCCCACAATCATGACCTCTTGGATGAGTGTTTCCACTGATAGCATGGATTGTGTAGGGGATTCTGTTGGAATGAGAATTAACTTGAATGCTCAAGTATTATCATGTGGCTGATAGTGTTGACCAATTGAGACTGGTTTTTTTATGAGTATATCCGGTTTGGTTTATTGTATTTTGGTTATGAGCTTACTACTCTTGATTCTTTATTATTAGTGATTTTGGGGTTTGTGATTGGGAATTGTAATAATCACCCTTGCATGGGATTTTCCCACATGTGTCATGTCCTATGTAGAAAGTTGAACTTTTGAAAGTTTATTATGAGGTATAGGAATTGGAAGAGCATAGTTCTGGGAAATGCAGACTAAGGTGTATGATGGTGTTTCATTTGACAATAGTCCCCTCCTTTTTATTGGGTAGGACTCTTTTAAAATTTTGGTTGATGTTGTATTTGGACCCTTTATCACTTTCTAGTACTTATTATCATACTCTAATGTGGATAGATGTTCTGTATGTATTTATGGTATTGATTTTTTTACATCCATTGCATTGTATAGACTTGGAGATGTGTGCATATGTACAAATGCATTAAGATAATGCCTCCCATATGTGGGATACACCTACTCAGTACTAGTCACTAGCCCCTAGCCTATTAGATGTGGGATTAGGGTGGTCACACTTGCTTTATTTCCAGCCAGGTGGGCCCTAGTGGGTCAGGTCAAGATAGATACATTAATTACAATTACATTTTAAGAAATATATATCAATATATATATATATATATTAAAGAAAAGTTGTTGAATGATAAAGTGGATATTATCTTTAGTATGATATGAAACATTTTATATTCATAAACTATTTAAGAATATTTTTAGAAAAACATATATAAGAACCAATCTATCAAATTATTTATGATAGGATACCATATCGACAATATGCTGGTTTCACTTTTAGAGTTTTTTTAATTCGTTTCAATGCTATGTAATTCCAACAACAACCCCATATAACCATATGATAAAAACTCCCACTAAACTTTTTAGGGAGTAACATATATGAATTAATCCAGTCTGAATAATGGAAAGATAATAAAATCATATTCCAAATATTAAACTCCTTCAACATATTCAAACTTCTTAACTTCACAACATTCAATTTTATGATGATAGTAACTTTTGTTGTCAACTCAAAACTCTTTCTAAGAGAATTATCATCATTATTTAAACTCGTTTTTCAAACATTTATTTGAAATATTATGATAACTAATGAAACCATTAAATTATACATTTACCAGCATATCCTAAACTTCATTTATAAACTATGTAAAATTCATTTTTTTATGGTTACTAAATTTTACTCTTTACATTATTTATTTACCATCATATCCTAAACATTTTAGGATATAAGTGGTATTAACTTATAACTTTGACATGTATTTTTTTTGTTAACTTTTAACTTAACTGAGTCCAAAAAAACACACTCTAGTATATTAGATTTTATATTCTTATAATATCATAGACAAAAGAACAAAAAAATCTCATTTATGGTTGGAAATGAAATGTATTTTATTTTAGTTTGAATCATAAATAAATGAACTATTATTTCCATATCATATATTCTATTCTATGTGTTTGGAAATATTACTGAAAAAATACTTTATCAATAAGAAATGTTTTTGGTGGAATCATATTACCCTTAATTCTTGGATAAACACTTCATCACAAATAAAACTACTTTTATCCATGTCTCATTTTTTAAACATGTTATAGAATTTGGATCATTTGAAAAATGTGTTTCAAATCAATATTATAATTTTATTAATAAATAAAAAAATTGGTTAAAAATCACACTTCTTATCATATAAGAAGTAAAATAAATGACAATTACACAATATTTGTTTGATTAAACAAATATTTAAGTTATCCATATAATTTGTCACCTGGATTCATCAACCCAATGATCTACTAATCAAATTATAATTTTCAAGATTTCATCTTCAAGTATTACTTTACTTTTAAGAACCTGTATATTTATATAACTTTTTGAACATACAGTTAGTATCATATATACTTCAGAATAGAAGAATTAAATTCTATAACATTAATACCTATGGTGAACCCTCCATGTGATTTCTTACAATGATTTAAGTATTATGGGTAGATCTTCTTCTAATGGTAAGTTTTCTCACATTTAAATCACTACCCCACCTTCCATTTCATTCATTTTAATGATTTTATGGACTCTCTATGAACTATTTTCTTCACTCTCTAGAAAATGCATTTACCCATGCACTCATGAACCATCATGATGGAACTTAGGTATATAACTTCCTGGTCCCACTCTGTAATCCTCAATATATTTATAAGATAATGTAAACATTTATTAAACAAATCAATGTTATAGTTTATAATAAGTTGTCAAAACCTTTTTTATAAGTGATTTTAGAATGAATTTTATATCCAAATCAAGCCTAATAGGTGAACTCAGTCTCAATAATTAATTGAATTATCCTATCACATTGATAAAATGAGTAAAGAATAATATTTATTCCTCCATTTTCACTAAAAGAGATCCATGGATTCCACATACCTATCATATCTAGCTTGCTCCCGATAGAGCCTTGTCAGGTTGTCTATCGTGTTGAAAGTATCCATGGTCACATGATTCTTTTATGACTTGTATTCCATGGTCACAAGAATGAGATTAGATACATCAAGTGAATCCTTCATATTTTTATCATATACATCGATTTTTGTTTTTTGAACAGCTTCACCAGGTGGTGGTTTAAAAAGGGTTTCCACTAACAAATAGAATATTTTTTCTTACCCAATAATTATTTGTAAGGGCCAATAACAGTTAATGAAATTAATAATAATAAATCTTTCCTCATCCAATATTGATCTTCAGGTCAAAACTGATAATGATGATTCCATTATCTATAATGAAATATTTTACCAGATGAGTATCATGATTTATATTCATTTAATAAAGACTATTATTAACCGGGATATCATCAAAATGATTAAACATTATAAATTTTTCATATCTATTAGTTCTAAATGATTTATATTCCATAAAAAAATTAAACCTCCTTGTAATGAACCTTTACACTTAGTTATTTAAATAGTGTGTAGACCCAATCATATCATGTACAACTCTTGGATAGTTAAGAAGACAATAATTTTCCCAATCTATCATATAGATAAAATCAACTCTATTATTGTAGTATCCTAACCCTTTTGTTTTAATAGATAATTGTAACCAAAATATCATTGTAGGATTTTGTTACCAAATTCTTATATTTATCCATTTTCATTATACCTTACACAAGATAATTCATGGGCCCCCATTTTAGCTTAAGCCTATCCAGTTGGATGATCAGGGTATCAACATGTGCTTTCATCAAAAAGAAATATAACACTTAGTATTTTCATGGGTTTTCTTTAAAATTCTCACTAATTAATATACATCATATAAAAATTAAATTCATAATTATTTCATAACATGTATTAATTATCATCTCATGTTTTATTTCTTTATGTATGCATGCTTATAACAATTTAGTTTTGGAATCCCTATTCCATCAATAAAATTAATATGTTCGCACCACATTAATGTGAAACTATTTAAAAAACCCATAGTTTTTGTTACTAAAAAATAAAATACAATTATATTTACACATATCCAACTACATCATATGAAAATCATATATAAACAATTCATGTATCGGTTTAAAATTATATTAAATTGATAATCTCCACCTGAGAAAGTCTGGATCCATAGATATCCAACCCCACCTAGTTACGTGAATATTAAAATAATCATATTTCATGGTATATATTGTTATTATTATTAATATGGGGTATTGATTAGATTATAAATATTGATAAAGGGACTGGGTGAAATTATGATTTGTTTTAATCTTAAGTATAAAATTTATATTATATTCTTTTAGAGATAGTGAGACTTTTTGTGGACAATAAAGGATTATATAATTCTCTGAAGACATATAAATAAATTCATCTCATCCTCCCTCTTAATAATTTAGAGAGAGTAAGAGAAATCCTTGTTTTAATTAGTGACAAAAAATGTGATACACTAGGTTCCTCTATGTTAGTACTTAGAATACCAATAACGTCTTTCATAGATTCATAGACATGTGTGGATGAAACTAGAAGAATTCTTACATGGATTTTCCACCAAAATGACAACACACTAATAGTTGAAATGGTATTTTTCCAATGTTTCTAATTACACTTTTTTTCAATATCTATATGGTAAAAGAAGTGGTGTTTTTTAAGATATAGCTCGAAGTGGTCAAGTGGAGAAGTTTAAGACATTGTGGAAATAAAATGTGATTATTTATGTGTTGATATTTAATAAATTTAATGGATAGTGTTATTGGATATTGATACACCGTGTAAAACATCTTGGAAGAGGTTTTGGTTTTCCTAATAATGTATAGAATTAATGAGAATTGGTGGTGTGTGACCCTTGGATAGAGTTCGGTTTCATAGCCATCAATTGAGTCTACATAAGAATGTAGTGTTTTTTGTATAAACATCATGAAATTGTTGTGTAAACATCCTATATATTCTATATAGGCATCATAGAATTCTGCATAAATATGAAGTTTACTTGCTTACATAACATGTGTGTTGTGTAAACATGATCTGATTCCATGCATATACATCAACGTTATGACCATTATATGAATAAGATTCATGGGATAAATTTTTAACTATAGAAATATATTTTAGAATTACTTTTATTTAAAATATGAGGAATATTTTGAATAAATATTCTGAATCAATATAGAATCAAATGATGGTATTGATTTGATCTGAGGGGATTAAGCATCATGATCACTTGGTGTGATCATGATCATAGTTTTTGTCTTGAGGTAATTTTAGATATTGATGTATTTTATAAGGATGAGATAAGTTTAATGTCATAAGTAGGATATCCACATGGTAGTGAAGCATGAATCCATTCATGTAGAGATTTATAATGAGTTTAAGGAAGTGGATTTCTTCGATGAATTCAAATAAGAAAACACTCAAGTCATATAGTGATTTAAAAGAAATAATTGGATGGTTACTATAGATATGTGGATTTTTAGGCACTAGTTACTACAGCATAATGGAATTACTATATAGATTAACAATGTTACAACATCTTTTACTATAACACCATGTTACTTTATGATATTATTTAGAGATAGGGTTTCATAATATAATATTTTACCTTGTAATTATACTCCAATATTTTAGTAAAGGGTTCTACCTTCCTATGGATTTAATGAATTTTTACCAAATGATGTAAATATCTATGTCCTATAATCTTGTTCTTATTATTTTTTTCTATCATTTAATCATCTTCTAAAATTGAATTCCATTTACAACTCTTGATATTTTATTAATAATATTCATGATGGAATAGGAAGATCTATATCACTCAAGATATGGAGGAAGGCTCGATACCATTACTACTACTGAAGATCTTATGGGGGTATTTGAATAGACCTATTGATCCGTCTTCTTATGGGGGAGGACCAACATCTAATTGTTTAGAGAACACTAGATGCAATTTGTAGGTATATTTTTGTAGATCAAATTTGTAATGAATTTTTGTATCATCCAAGAGACTCTAGAATCTATGGAGATCATAATAAACTTTGTTTTGTAGATGATTATTGAATATAGTGTTGAATCCATGTTAAGGGTTATAACCAACATGGTAAAGAGTAGGAATTTCATCTGAACCTTATAAATAACGTGTGTTATTCTATTAATTCTTATTTCTACACATGAAGGTGAGGTTACATAAGATCCTTGAGTGGTTCAATAACCTTAACAAGATTAAGACGTTGGTTTATGTAACAAAATATCCCGAGATTCTATCTAAACTACTACACATCCCATTATGCAACTATCCCAAAGGGAATTCTCAATCCCTATAGGATGGAAACCAGTTTTTGGGAATCAAGAATTATCTTTGGGAATACTTTCACCCTCGAGGAAAATATAGAATAAACTATCATTATAAATAAGAGATAAAAATACAAACATGTAATAACTAAGAAACATCCATAAAATGATAACAACTAAAAATAAATACATGTTGAAGAAAACATAGATAAACATCACAAGACAAACATCTAATACAAAATTAAAAAAATTAAATGAAATAAAAATGGAACCCAAAAATATTTGGCACCACTAAAAGTAACCCCCTATCACTCTTAACATCCCATAATCCATCCATAGACCAACCAGAACAATAAGAACATAAATATAATTAGGCACCTGAAACCTACAATATAAATAAGCATGGTCTAAAGAGCCTAGTAGGTCATCACCCAATGAATTTTTGTAAATCCCTAAGTAAGAAAATTCATAAAATATTGGTTTGAACATATGGTATATAATATGGTTTTACACAAGATTTATAAAACAAATCTAGAAATCAGGAAACTTACACATTTACCAAAACCACCCTTTCATAAAAAAAATAGGGAAAGTTAACCATTTTAATAAAACATTTCACACCAAGGAAGGGGGGCCTTTAAAACCCCGGAATGAAATCCAAAACACCATTTATATATGTTTTTAAAAAATTCCAAAAAAATACTTATTTATAAAAAAGCTTAAGAGAAACCATTTCTAAAAACCTATTTAATAAATTACCAAATACATTTTCCTTTTTAAAACAAACTTTCTAACCACTTAAAATAACTCCTTTGAAATTAAACCAATAAATAGTCAAAGTCATCCATGATCACACATGGGCACCAAGGAATCAATGAAATATAGTAAAATAAAATTACTAAACAATGGTTTCATATGATCAAATAAACCCAGGGAATAAAATTGACTCAATAAAATAAATCCCCTAATGTATCCTGAGAAGGAACTAAGTGTCATGGTTAATATCCTAAGACTCACATATCTATATCTTGAACAGATAATGAGGAACATAGAATAAAACTAATTGTCCTTTCATTACCTAATATTCACATGGATATTGTTGGTAACATGAGTGGATGAGAATAATGAACTGAAAGTTTCTAAAAAACTTGTGTTACATGATGTATAATCCGAAGATACACATCTTGTGGTATCCCCAACTACGGCGCTAGGGTTTTTGCAAAAAGATAAGTCTCACGTGATATTTGTTCCCTCCCACATTTCATGTGACCACTTACTAGTGGATTTATATATATTTTGAAGGATACATAGACAATAGTCAAGTATACGGGCTAAGCCGTGTATCCAGACACAGCCATGGTACATGGTCTGATCCATGTACTTGGACATTTCCAATTGTACATAGAAATGTCTTGAAGTAAACAATCACAAAAAAAAATGAATGGGAAGAGTGTATATCAATATCTACATGCCATTCACCCTAGGATGACACGTCATGTATTGTGTGGTTTACATGACATGTGAGATAGAGATACACAGTTAGACTAGAGGTTGGAAAGACACATTGTGTACCCCTAGTACACATCATGTACTCCCCATAAGGGTGTTTATAACCCATCATTTACTTGGTTTAGACCAGGATCCATTGAGTGAAATTCCCTGGTCCCTTTCCATGAGGGTACAGCGTGTCAATTCATCCTTAACATAGATTTTAAATCCCCTTGATTGGTTCAATTTTAGATAGAGTTTGGTTCATCTCCTTTTGAGACCAGGGTGGGATAATTTATCATTCCTAGGTGGGGTTTGGGGTATTGGTGTGACCATCAAACAAAAATAATTTATTCCATATCTATAAGGCTAATCTAATATGGTTTTTGGTGTCCCCTATTGGTCATTGGTATGATCCCCTAATTGGATGATGATATCCTTGTAGATCTAATGAGTAATTCTTAGGTGAGCCCCCACAATCATGACCTCTTGGATGAGTGTTTCCACTGATAACATGGATTGTGTGGGGGATTCTATTGGAATGAGAATTAACTTGAATCCTCAAGTATTATCATGTGGCTGATAGTGTTGACCACTTGAGACTGGTTTTTTTATGAGTATATCTGGTTTGGTTTATTGTATTTTGGTTATGAGCATACTACTCTTGATTCTTTATGATTAGTGATTTTGGGGTTTGAGATTGTGTATTGTTATAATCACCCTTGCATGGGATTTTCCCAAAATTGTCATGTCTTATGTAGAAAATTGAACTTTTTAAAGTTTATTATGAGGTATAGGAATTGGAAGAGCATAGTTCTGGGAAATACAGACTAAGGTGTATGATGGTGTTTCATTTGACAATAGTCCCCTCCTTTGTATTGTGTAGGACTCTTTTAAAATTTTGGTTGTTGTTGTATTTGGACCCTTTATCACTTTCCAGTACTTATTATCATACTCTAATGTGGCTAGATGTTCTACATGTATTTATGGTATCAATTTTTTTACTTTCATTGCATTGTATAGACTTGGAGATGTGTTCATGTGTACAAATGCATTAGGATAATGCCTCCCATATGTGGGATACACCTACTCGGTACTAGTCACTAGCCCCTAACCTATTAGATGTGGGATTAGGGTGGTCAAACTTACTTTAATGCCAGCTAGGTGTTCCCTAGTGGGTCAGGTCAATATAGATACGTTAATTACAATTACATTTTAAGAAATATATATCAATATATATATATATATATATTAATGCAATGTTGATGAATGATAAAGAGGATATTGTCTTTAGTATGATATGAAACATTTTATATTCATAAACTATTTAATAATATGTTTAGAAAAACATATATAAGAACCTATCTATCAAATTATTTATGATAGGCTACCATATCGACAATATGTTGGTTTCACTTTCAGAGTTTGTTTAATTCGTTATAACGCTATGTAATTCCTACAACAACCCCATGTAACCATATGATAAAAACTCCCACTATACTTTTTAGTGAGTAACATCTATGAAGTAATCCATTCTGAATTATGGAAAGATAAATAAATCATATTCCTAATGTTCAACTCCTTCAACATATTCAAACTTCTTAACTTCACAACATTCAATGTTATGATGATAGTAACTTTTGTTTTCAAATCAAAACTCTTCTAAGATAATTATCATCATTATTTAACCTCTTTTTTCAAACATTTATTTGAAATTTTATGATAACTAATGCAACCATTAAATTATATATTTACCAACATATCCTAAACTTCATTTAAAAACTATGTAAAATTCATTTTTTTATGGTTACTAAATTTTACACTTTACATTATTTATTTACCATGATATCATAAAACTTTTAGGATATAAGTGGTATTAACTTATAACTTTGACATGTATTGTTTTTGTTAATATCTAACTTAACTAATTCCAAACAACTCTCTCTAGTATATTAGATTATATATTCATATAATATCATGGATAGAAGAACACAAAAATCTCATTTATGGTTGGAAATGAAATTTATTTTATTTTAGTTGGAATCATAAATAAATGAACAATTATTTCCATATCATATATGGTATTCAATTTGTTTGGAAATATTAATAAAAAAATAATTTAACAATAAGAAATGTTTTTAGTGGAATCATATTACCATTAATTCTTGGATAAACACTTCATCACAAATAAAACTACTTTTATCCATGTCTCCTTTTTTAAACATGTTATAGAATTTGGATCATTTTAAAAATGTCTTTCAAATCAATATTATAATTTTATGAATAAATAAAAAAAATGGTTACAAATCACACTCCTTATCATATAAGATGTAAAATAAATAACAATTACACAATATTTGTTTGATTAAACAAATATTTAAGTTATCCATATAATTTAACACCTTGATGCTTCAACCCCATGATCTACTAATCAAATTATAATTTTCAAGATCTCATCTTCAAGTATTACTTTAATTTTGAGAACCTGTATATTTATAACACATTTTGATCATACAGTTATTATCATATATACTTCAGAATAGAAGAATTATATTTTATAACATTAATACCTATGGTGAACCCTCCATGTGATTTCTTACAATGATTTAAGTATTATGGGTAGCTATTCTTCTAATGGTAAGTTTCTCACATTTAAAGCACTACCCCTCCTTACATTTCATTCATTTTAATGATTTTATGGACTCTCTATCACATGTTTTCTTCTCTCTCTAGAAAATGTATTTACCCATGCACTCATGAACCATCATGATGGAACATGGGCATAGAACTCCCTGGTCCTACTCAGTAATCCTCAATATATTTATGAGATTTTGTAATCATTTATTAAACAAATCAATGTTATAGTTTATAATAAGTTGTCAAAACCTATTTTGGAAGTGATTGTATAATGAATTTCATAGCCAAATCAAGACTAATTGGTGAACTCAGTCTCAGTAATTCATTGAATTACCCTATCACATTGATAAAATGAGTAGAGAATGATATTTATTTCTCCATTTTCACTAAAAGAGATCCATGGATTCCATATACCTATCATATCTAGCTTGCTTCTAATAGAGCCATGTTAGGTTGTCTATCATGTTGAAAGTATCCATGGTCACATGTTATTTTTATGACTTGTATTCCACGGTCACAAGAATGAGATTAGGTAAATCAAGTGAATCCATCATATTTTTATCATATACATCGATTTCTGTTTGTTGAACAGCTTCACCAGGTGGTTGATTAAAAAGGGTTTCCTCTATCAAATAGAATATTTTTTCTTACTCAATAATTATTTGTATGTGCCAATAACAGTTAATGAAATTAATAATAATAAATCTTTCCTTATCCAATATTGATATTTAGGTCAACATTGATAATGATGATTCCATTATCTATAATGAAATATTTTACCAGATGAGTATCATGATTTATATTCATTTAATAAAGACTATTATTAACATAGATATCACTAAAATGATTAAAACTTTTAAATTTTTCATATCTATTATTGATCAATGATTTATATTCCATAAAAAAATTAAACCTCCTTGTAATGAACCTTTCCACTTAGTTATTTAAATAGTGTATCTACCCAATCATATCATGTAAAGATCTTGGATAGTTAAGAAGACAATAATTTTCCCAATCTATCATATGGATAAAATCAACTCTATTATTATAGTATCCTAACCCAAATGTTTTAATAGATAAGTATAACCAAAATATCATAGTAGGATTTTGTTACAACACTCTTATATTTATCCATTTTCATTATACCTTACACAAGATAATTCATGGGCCCCCATTTTAGCTTGAGCCTATCCAGTTGGATGATTGGGGTATCAACATGTGATTTCATCAAAAAGGAATATAACACTTAGTATTTTCATTGGTTTTCTTTAAAATTCTCACTAATTAATATACATCATATAAATATTAAATTCATAACTATTTCATAACATGTAATAATTATCATCTCATGTTTTATTTCTTTATGTATGCATTCTTCTAACAATTTAGATTTGGAACCCCTATTCCATCAACAAAATTAATATGTTCACACCACATAATGTGAAACTATTTAAAAAGCCGACAGTTTTTGTTACTCAAAAATATAATACAATTATATTTACACATATCCAAATACATTATATACAAATCGTATATAAACTATTCATGTAACGGTATAAAATTATATTAAATTGATAATCTCCACCTGAGAAAGTATGGATCCATAGATAGCCAACCCCACCTAGTTATGTGAATATTAAAATAATCATATTTCATAGTATATATTGTTATTATTATTAATATGGGGTATTACTTAGATTAAAAATATTGATAAAGGGACTGGGTGAAATTATGATTTTTTTTAATCTTATGTATAAAACTTATATTATATCCTTTTGGAGATATTGAGACTTGTTGTGGACAATAAAGGATTATATAATTCTATAAAGACATATAAGTAAAATCATTTCATCCTCCCTCTTAAGAATTTAGAGAGAATAAGAGAAATCCTTATTTTAATCAATGACAAAAAATGTGATGCACTAGGTTCCTCCATGTTAGCACTTAAAATACCAATAACGTCTTTCATATATTCATAGACATGTGTGGATGAAACTAGAAGAATCCTTACTTGGATTTTCCACCACAACGACAACACACTAATAGTTGAAATGGTATTTTTCCCAATGTTTCTTGTTACATTTTTTTTCAATATATATATGGTGAAAGAAGTGGTGTTTTTTAGGCTATAACTCGAAGTGCTCAATTGGAGAAGTTTAAGACATGGTGGAAATAAAATGTGATTATTTATGTTTTGATATTTAATAAATTTAATGGATATTGTTATTGGATGTTGATACACTGTGTAAAACATCTTGGAAGAGGTTTTGAGTTCTCTAATAATGTATGGAATTGATGAGAATTGGTGATGTGTAACCCTTGGATAGAGTTCGGTTTCATAACCATCAATTAAGTCTACATAGGAATGCAGTGTTTTTTGCATAAACATAATGGAAGTGTTGTGTAAACGTCCTATATACTCTAAATAGCCATCGTACAATCTAGTATAAATATGAAGTGTACTTGCATAAATAACATGTGTGTTGTGTCAACATGATCTGATTCTATGCATATACATCTACCTTATGACCATTATATGAATAAGAATCATGGGATAAATTTTGAACTATATAAATATTTTTTAGAATTACTTTTATTTAATATATAAGGAATATTCAGAATAAATATTCTGAATCAATATAGAATCAAATGATGGTATTGATTTGATCTTGATGGGATTAAGCATCATGATCACTCGGTGTGATCATGATCATAGTTTTTTTCTAGAGGTAATTTTAGATATTGATGTATTTTAGGAGAATGAGAAAATTTTAATGTCATAAGTAGGATATCCACATGGTAGTGAAGCATGAATTCATGCATGTAGATATTTTTAATGAATTTAAGGAAGTAGATTTTTTGGATGAATTCAAATAAGGAAACATTTGAGTCATATAGTGATATAAAATAAATAATTGGTTGGTTAATGTAGATATGTGGATTTTTAGGCACTAGTTACTATAGCACAATGGAATTACTATATGGATTAACAATGTTGCAACATCTGTTACTATAACACCATGTTACTTTATGATCTTATTTAGAGATAGGGTTTTATAATATAAGATTTTACCTTTTAATTCTACTACTATATTTTAGTAAAGTGTTCTAACTTCCTATGGATTTAAGGAATTTTTACCAAATGATTTAAATATCTATGTCCTATGATCTTGTTCTTATTATTTTTTTCTACCATTTAATCATCTTCTAAATTTGAATTCTATTTACAACTCTCGATATTTTATTCATAATATTCATGATGGATTATGAAGATCCATATCACTCAAGATATGTAGGAAGGCTCGATACCATTACTATTACTAAATATCTTGTGGGGGTATATGTATAGACCTGTTGATCCATCTTCTTATGGAGGAGGACCAACATCTAATTGTGTAGAGAACACTAGATGCAATCTGTAGGTATGTTTTTTCAGATAATATTTGTAATGAGTTTTTGTATCATCCAAGAGACTCTAGAATCTATGGAGATTATAATAAAAAAAATTTGTAGATGATTGTTGAATATAGTGTAGAATCCATGTTAAGGGTTATAACCAACAAGGTAAAGAGTAGGACTTTCATTTGAACCTTATAAATAATTTGTGTTATTATATTTATTCTGATTTCTACACATGAAGGTGAGGTTATGTAAGATCCTTGAGTGGTTCAATAAACATAACAAGATTAAGAGGTTGGATTATGTAAAAAAATATCCCGATCTTCTATCTAAACTAGTACCCATCCCAGTATACCAATATCCCAAAGGGAATTCTCAATCCCTATAGGATGGAAACCAGTTTTTGGGAATCAAGAATTATCTCTAGGAATAATTTCACCCTCAATGAAAATATAGAATAAACTATCATTATAAATAAGAAAAAAAAATACAAACATGTAATAACTAAGAAACATCCATCAAAGGATAACAACTCAAAATAAATACATGTTGAAGAAAACATAGATAATCATCACAAGACATACATATAATATGAAATTCCAAAAATAAAATAAAATAAAAATGGAACCCAAAAATATTTGGCACCACAAAAAGTAACCCCTATCAATATTCACATCCCATCATCCATCCATAGGCCAACCTGAACAATAAGAACATAAATAGAATTAGGCACCTGAAACCTATAATATAAATAAGCACGGTCTAAAGAGCCTAGTAGGTCATCACCCAATGAAATTTTGTAAATCCCTAAGTAAGAAAATTCATAAAATATTGGTTTGAACATATGGTATATAATATGGTTTTACACATGATTTATAAAACAAATATAGTAATCATGAAACTTACACATTTACCAAAACCACCTTTTATAAAAAAAACTAGGAAAGTTAACCATTTTAATAAAACATTTCACACCAAGGAAAGTGGGCCTTTAAAACCCTGGAATGAAATCCAAAACACCATTTATATATGTTTTTAAAAATTTACAAAAAAATACTTATTTATAAAAAAACCTTAATAGAAACCATTTCTAAAAACCAATTTAAGAAATCACCAAATCCATTTTCATTTTTAAAACAAACTTTCTAACCACTTAAAATAACTCCTTTGAAAGTAAACCAATAAACACTCAAAGTCATCCATGATCACACATGGGCACCAAGGCATAAATGAAATATAGTAAAATAAAATTACTAAACAATGGTTTCATATGATCAAATAAACCCAGGGAATAAAATTGACTCAATAAAATAAATCCCCTAATGTATCCTGAGAAGGACCTAAGTGTCATGGGTAATATCTTAAGACTCACATATCTATATCTTGAACAGATAACGAGGAACATAGACTAAAACTACTGGTCCTTTCATTACCTAATATTCCCATGGATCTAATTAGGATCTATCACTACTATAGATCTCAAAATAAATCATTTGGCCCTTATACTATATTATGGGACCATAAAACATCTTATTGTCTCATTACGTCAAATGGGGTCCTTCCATAGGAAGCACACTCTACACTAGGGATTTTACTTATTAAATCCCTATAATTCATCAATTACTCCCATTTTAATACCCAAGTATTTTAGTTTATATTTTTATTTTGATAGAAAACTATGTTTATAACATATAATACATGTATCATCGATCCTAAATGAACCTCAAAAAAAATATTTAAATGTGGTTGTTAGATCCTAATAACTTGGTTGGTGGGTATGAATAGGAATAAGAATATTATTTAATATATATAATCTATGTTTTAATTTAAAAAAATAATGAATTCAATAAATAAATTTAAAATTAATCTAATTGTAGCAACAAGTCAAAGAGTAAGAAAAATTCATTTTAGTATTAAAAATAATTTTCTTCCGAAAATGTTTTTTAGCCATTTTATATGTGGGTAATTAGAGTTAATTTATGATAATTTAAGAAATTATATTTGAAAAAATAAATTTTATATTTTCAATAATCTCATAAAAATTATATTTTGGTTATTTTTAGTAATTTTTTTGAAAATAATTATTTTTTGGTGAATAATGAAAAACACCAATTTTAGTGAAAACTGTCATTTTTTCATTTAATTGAGTAATTTAAAAGTCAAAATAAATTTGGGATTTGGTTTTAAATTATCATAATATATATTTTGTAAACATAATATAATTAATTCCATAGTAATCATCATTATATTTTATTTTGGAATAAGTTTATTATTTATACTTAAAAACGTATTTTTCTCGAAACTGTTTTCGGTGCATTTTGCATACATATATTAAAATAAATATCTTTCAATTATAGGAATTTAATATAGAAAAATGGAATTCACATTTATAATTTTGAGGTTAAAATTTTATAAATATTTTTATTCCATCTTAATTTGTGATGATTAGAAACCATTTAAAAGTTTATCACCATGAAAATACGGAAAATAGGTTAACTAAGGTTAAAACAATGGGTTATCCTATCAAAATCAACCCAAAAATTTGAATTATTTCCATTTATGTGAGAAGTTAAACCATAAACATCATAAATTCTAAAATATGGTATTTTTTCACTTTACTTTCATTATGACCTTTATATTATTATAAGATGAGAAAAATTACAAAATGACGATCTCTATCTTTTAATATCTATAATATGTTTTCATATGGATAAAAATAATATATTAATGGGTATAAATGTTTATTTTTAATATTAATAAATTATTTCAATGATTATAATTTATTTTTAATTTTTAAATATGGTATACTTTTCTTGACCGCGTACACAACGTTGAAGCAATGCTTGTTCATACAGTAGAAAAACCAAATAAATTATTTAAAAAACATTACAGGTAATATATTTTGGATAAATTGTGGTCCCCAATGAAATTATTGGATAATTATAATGTATAATTTATGGTTAAATAGTTTATATTTTAATTAAATTTTTATCTTGAAGCTTTTAAATTCAAGATAATTGAATATTCCTAAAAATGAACATAAATGGTATTTAATGTTTAAGAATTATTTTTAAATCATTATAAAATTATTAAACAAACTTAAATCTACCCAAGATAATTAAAAAATTTTGATAAAATCATTAATGTTTCATTTATGTGATATTTTTAAATTTTAAAATAAATTTCATGGCTCTTAAATAGTGAAATATTTTTTGTAACGGTCAAGGTTAAACAAGGTTAATGACAGTTTCAAACCAAAAGATAATGTTTAACATGACACCTAAACTTGTATAAAATTATTTTTTTGGAATATATTTTGACTTTATAATCATTATATTATAATATTTGTAAGTTATAATCCATTTTAAATCAGTTAGACACATGTTATATATTAATATTTCAAGTATTTACAATTTTTCCGCCAACATCACTTGTCAAAGGGAACCTTATTTGTACACTTATTCACAAAAATTAATCTATTTATATTAAAAAAACCTACACATATACCTTAATTTATTCCTTAACCACATCCTATATCTGTTATTATTTCCCAAATACCATCCTAAGATGGATTAAGGTGCTATCCAAATGAGGATTCTAAAGAAGATGTATAACTCTTAAATGAGTTCCTTCATTTTATTTATTCTTATAACTCCTTGAATTATGTCCTAGAAATGATGTTATAATATTATAAGAATATTATATATATTTATATTTTATTATTCTTATGATAAAAACCTTATTATTCTAATTTTCAATCCTATGGAAAATGAAAACATCACTTTTACGTATCTATGACGTACTGTCTCCATGTAGCGGTGTAATTTATTTTTTCATCACTGATTTACATGGATTCTTATAAATATGTAATTAGTGAATATATGTGTAATATTTATAAAGTAATAATTATTCATTAAAAATAATATATCATCTTGCTTCTTACCATTTCATCAATTGTGAAATGATAATGTCACCCACGAGTACCTGTGGACTACCACCTCCACGAATCAACATGATTCATTTTTCTATAACTAACATTCATTGATGATTATAAAATTATATATAATAAGTAAAACATATATTCATGGTATTAGTAACATCATATATAAGATGAAACCATTTCATAAATACATTAACCATAGACAATATACCGAAGTAATTTTAGAGAAATTGAAGGAATTAACTTAAGTGGTCTACATAAGCAAGAACTATTCAATGAATGGATTTAAATGATTATAAAATGACCTTAAAAAGAATATATATGGAAAGGGTTATTAATATATTATTTATTAAATTTAAATTCATTATATATGAGTATCAAACACATAAATCTAAGGAGAGATCCTAGATAAGGGTAATTTCGTCACATTTCTACTTCAATGAGATATGTTTTATATTATGCATCTAATTTTTTTAAATGGTGTATATAATTCCCATTTGATGAATTATGTCATGAATTCCACATTATTCATGGTATTTAAAATTTTTTATTCAATTTTTATCTTTTAAGGGGTTTTGATACAATTGTTACCAAAGCAGTAAGGATTTATTTCACAATCTCATTTTTAATCAAGAGTGTTTATGTTTAAATTTCTATTGAAATAATTTTATGATATATTATCATTTAACCCAATATATTTTAATATATTCATGCTATTTATGGTTTTTCCAGGTATTGATCTCATATTTCTTCTCTTTGGTATTTAAATTGATAAATAAAATGTTTTTAAGAAAATTCATACTTATTTCCTCTTTGGATGATGAACATTTCCTACCATGTCCATGTTCTTTAAAATGATTTAAATAATGGTTTTTATATGACCAAATGATTATTTAAAGTATTTTTCAACCACATTTGAATCTCCTTAAAAATGTTAAATAGAATCTTCTTGTCTTTTCTAAATGAGGTACTTTTGGAATTTTTATCAAAATTAGGAAAAGAATATCTGTTTTAACATTTACCAAATTAAAATATTTTCCCACCATCATGACAATTCCTTACTTTGAATGTTCTTTTACAGGTTTATATAGTAATTTTCAAAGTCAAAATTTTTCTCAATATTCAAGGAATTTTATTTAAAATGTTATCAAAATAAAAGGATATTATTTTCTTAATGGAATGAAAAAACAATTTAAATTGGTTTATAACTTTGTTCTTATATAAAGATACAATGGAGTTATTTTTACTGTTTTACTTCTATTTTATTTTATAAAGGCTTTATTTTACTAAAACATCATTTTTTATGAATTTGTGATATTCATTCATCCTTTATTAATTTATGGTTTTCTGGTCATTAACATTCACATCAACGCATTCTATATCACTCTTCATAATTTCATCGTACATTATTTTCTCCTACATATCCATATATAATATATCATGGATTTATACGAGATAATTTCTATCACTTAGAAGTTATATCAACCATATACCACTTATATATATGGTATCAGTTCATGAAATCATATTAAGAAAATTATTTCATTGACTGGGAAAATATTTTATATTCATGATTAAATGTGGATAAAGGCTGATTTATATAGAGTTTTGCAAATTAATTATATTAATAATTCAATATATGAGTAATTCATAGTATGTTCATGTGATAAGTGGGGATAGATTATAGATATCCCCTCGATACATCGGCATGTTTCATGAGACAAACCAGGTAACCACATT
This sequence comes from Viscum album, assembly GCA_963277665.1. NCBI lineage: Eukaryota > Viridiplantae > Streptophyta > Magnoliopsida > Santalales > Viscaceae > Viscum > Viscum album. The sequence continues at coordinate 1,708,978,428 of OY728148.1, forward strand.
AGTCGGTTAATTGGTGTATACCAACCCATATAATGAAAGTGTCATAGATGAGGCCTTGATGGTAAAATGCAGGATATCTTAGTCAAGGCATAGATGGTATGTTCATGAATTTCTAGATTTATAATGTTCCTTAATTATGAATTAAGTTTCAATTATTCATGTGATTTCTATGTTGATATTATCCATGGATGTACTTTGAACTCATGTTATTGATTGAATGGAATTTGTTTTAATTATCAACATTTACTTATTCATTAAACCTTTACTCATGATAGCATCCATTTTATGAAACCCATACTGAGCATCTGAGATCACCCATTATTTTTTTCCTTTACCATGATATAAAGAAGGAATTTTTTAACGAACATCGAGGATGAAGTAATTTTTTACATGTGAAGTTTTAATTTTCTAATGTGATATAGAAATCATGTATATATCTAGTTTACTAAGATTAATAAACCGATTGATCCTTTGTGGTGTGATCCCTTGTATCTCATACTAATGTAATAAGTATGAATAGTTTCTAAGTTACTAGAGTTGGGGTATCTACTATTGGTATTAATGTAATTTCAGTTGGAACCTTGGAAATTAGATTTTATATTAACACAAATAACATGATAATTATGATAAAGTCTTATAGTATTTGATAAATTTTTACGTATTTTTGTTCTGCAGTTCAATATTCCCGATTAATTTGGCCTAACTAAGAGATTTCATTATTTATGTATGAAACCTATAGGATGTAAGGGAATCAAAACCCATGGTCAATATAGGGATTAAATTGCTACATTTTCCAATACAATGGATGTTGGAGATGACAAGATCATGGAAAAATTGGGGGAGCTTTTTCAGAATACAAATATTGATCGAATATTTTTTTATTATATTTTTATGCTCATAAAAACCCTAATTTGTTTTACTAATAAAAAAATTATTTAACTTTAGGTTTATAATTTTAATTAAATAAATTATTTTATTCCTAGAATTATGTAACTCTTTTTTTAATTTTAATCTTTATATTAGGGTATAAGAACCTAATGATAAGTCTTATAGTTGTTAAAAATAATTCTAGAATCATTTTTTTGGAAGGATAGTTTGTCCCCATGTTTTCATTGAATATTATGTAATGGAACCTCACGTTTTTAAGGAAACTCACATTTAGAACCTCACGTTATGATGAACCTCATGTTAAGGAACCCAACATTTGTGATAAACATCAAGAAATTAACCTCACATTAGTGATAGAACTCAAGTTAAGAACTAGATGTTGGAATTAAACTTCATGTTCTGGAACTCTATGTATAGAATCATCCATCCACTAGCTACTATACTTACTAAGTAGTTTGAAGTGGTGATTTATCAAAATATTTTTTTTGATTTGTTTGTTCATGTGTATTATAGGTTGTTTATTTATTCCAATTTCAAATGTTCATTTGGTGTGTTCTTATACAAAAATAGAGTCTCTCAAGTTGTGAAAATATTTCTTAATTAAAAATAGAAATGTGTCTTACATGATATAAAAAGAAGATTTTCACAACTATTTCTTCTATTTTTGTTTTAGTTTATAGGAATACACTTTGAAGATATATATGTTCAGTATAATATTGATGTGTTTTTTTATTACTTCTATGAAAATATAGTTTTAATTGCTTATGCATTTTCGGAATATGTTATATAGGTGTTATAGTTTCTTCTTGATTACTGTACTTTTTAGACATGTATATTTCTCTAAAGAACTCTTTATCTATCGGTTAAAGTATCCTCATATGTATTCTATATTAGATAATTTCTCCAAACAAACTTATTCTTTCTTTCAATATAAACACTATGGGTTTGATTGTTTCAAATACTAGTGTTAGACTTTTATGAAGGCCCTATAAAATCCTTATTTTACCAAATAGTTATTTCTGACACTCAACTATCAAGGTCCCTATATAAAAGGACATAGTTAGTGAAAATCATCAAGATCATAGATAGAGTGCTGGTGTAGTGAACTAGGTGACTTTTTTTCTCCAAACCACTATACAATGTTGTGTTCTAATCTTTTTTTTATGTAAATTTTTTTTACTTGACTATTAGAGAGAATATCGTGATCGCTTTATTTCAAGAGGGTTGATTTAAATTTTCCATTTTTTCTTTAAAAGGACATAATCCACCCCCCCCCCCAATGTATATCTTCATCATCATATTAGGATAATAATTAATATCAGATCCTTATTTCAATTGAATATTAATTTTATCTCTAATAGGATTTAGTTAAATATCTAGATGAATACTGATGTTAATGAAGGATCTTAAATAAGGGATGTCTATGATCAGGGATCCATATTTTAATGGTGAGAATTATGGATGATGGAAGTCTCTTGTGAATATATACTTCCAAAATCTTGGATTGAAGAATTATATGAATGCCTTCAAGCATTATGAAATCCATAAAGGTGAACCAGAGACATGGAATGACACTAAATAAGATGAGTGTGATATAAATTTAAGATCCATGAATTCAATTATTATTGGAATATTAATTTTGATCTAACATATTCCATGCACTTTAGGTTTTGATGATCTAAAATATCATGCATACTTTAATAATGATCTTGTTTCCTAGGTTTGTTTATAATGATTTATTTTATTCTTATATATTCAATGTTTAATTTCATTGAATTTTTATTTTGGGTGATTTTTTATAGAATCTTCCTAAATATATAAAATTATCTACTTGACGGTTTTTGGATATATGGTGAAAATAGTTACGTCGATCATCCACAAAAATAAATAAAATTGTTACTTGAAAATGCCTATGTAGATAAATCAAAAATGAGGAAATTACCTACTTCAAAAACATCAACTATATGAGAAATCACCTAAAAGACAATTCAAATATATAAAAAAAATGTGGAGTAATTGCATAGGTGATAAATAGCCTAGGTGATCAGTCTGTTACATAAATTTGATACATGAATAAATTTATTACATGAATCACCTACATGGTGGAATCAGATACATCACATCAATTGACTACATCAATATCATTGAATTCCGAATGTAAAGATAATTTCTACTTTGTTTCAATTAGCTACATTATATTTGGCTATGTGAATTAAAATCCTAGGTGATTCAATTTGTCTATGTGAAGTAAAATCATCTTCGTGGATTCATTTTTTCAAATTTTCTACATCATGCTGCAAGTTGAAATTTATTACAATTAAAGCACTTGAGTGATTTTTTTAATTCTAATATAAAATAATTAAATACTCAATTTCATATTTAATATTAAATAAAATAAAATAAGATCCAAGTACCAAGATAGAATACAAGGATGATATTTTTGTATCTACTATTATCAAGTTAATTTTCTAAAAATAAGGATGTGTCACTAATACCTATTTTCTATGGATCATATGTTGTGAAATTAAATAATTATTGAATGAGATTTCAAGTGTCTTTTGCAAGAATATATTTATGAAGGAGTAGAAATGTGAACAAGAAAATACATAGACTTGTTTTCTCAAAGCTTAAAAAATGATGCTATGTTTTTCTATGTAAACAAGAAATAAGAAGTATCAATGTATATGCTATATTTAATTTCAATCATGGTTGTGTTTAGAAGAATCTTCTAGATCTGATTATTTTTCAGATTATTTCTCTTGGGGGACCTTCAATTTATGTTAGCTATTTCTTACAACTATGAGATGAAATATATAAACTCTTTATTTTATTATATTTTGTTGTAAAGGTTCATCGTAAAAGATCCATTGAAGGATGTTTCATATACAGACCTTTTAGAGCTTGTTTGAAATCTTTTGTGTTGTACATTGTGTTGACCACTTTCACTGAGTCATGTAGTCCCTAGAAAAAGGACTCATGGACCCATGTAAAAGGACAAGTCTAGTGGAAATCATTACACTCATGGAGAAGAGTGTTGGTGGAGTGTACTAGGGGACTTCTTTCACCTAAAACCCAATAAATATATTTGTTTATATTTATATTTATGATTATATTTATACAACATGATTTTTAATGAATAGAAGAGAATTTATTCATAAAAAAAGGAAGGAATATTTTTATAAGTGAAGAAAAATTTAAAGAAATTAATCCATCCCCCACCCCTTGAGTCATATTACGGTTAGTATCCAAAAATATTTGGTATTGGAGGAAGATATTATTTAGTTCTTAGTTGTATATGTTGAAATCCAAATATATCTTAAATAATGGATTCTATGACTGAAAATAGAGAAGGAATGTCTATGATCAGAGCACCTAACATTAATGGTGATAATTATGGTCATTGGAAGGAAAAAATGATAATATATCTAAATAAAATTAGTCTAAAGGTTTATCTCAAAGGCATGAAGCCTTATGAAATTCTAAAGACATAACTAAAAACTTGGGAAGCAAAAACTAAAGAAAATATGATTTGAATTATAAAGTTATGAATGATATAATCTATGGATTATGTTTGGATGATTTCAATAGAGTCTCTGAATGTCAAACAGTTTATGAAATATGGACTATGTATTTTTTCTTATGAATGAATAGATAACATGAGTAATAATGTATAAAATACTTCTAAACTGAAGCTTGACACTTTTATAATAATGGGTGGTGAGAGCACCACATTGTTGAATGGAATAGTTATAGAAATTAAAAATAATTTTACTACTTTAGGTATAACTATTATTGAACCAGATCAGGATCTAAAAGTTCTTAGGATACCACCATCAAGGTGGAGTGGTATTTTAGATATTTTCAAAAAATAAGAAGAGGTAAAAAATTCCAAATAAAATATCACATTGGTATGCTGATGATGTAAGAGGCAATTATGGAAGCTAGAGATGGATAACATTATATAGTTAATAAGGAAAATACTACTTTAAAATTAAAAATTTCAAAGGATGATAAGAAGTTTAAATAATTTAAAATGTCTAATTCGTTTTATGTAAATTCTATAACTAGTTATGATTCTTACATATATCATTCTCACTTTTCTAGAAAATTCAAGAAGTTCTATAAGTAGAGAATATGTTTTAAGAAAACTTTCAATAAATATATGAAGTCAGATGGAAATTATAAGAAAGTAAGATGTTATGAGTGTAAGAATCTTACACACATCATGCTTGGTTATCTATGGATTCAACATGAGAAAAGTCTAGAAAGTAAATACTTTAAGAAAGTTGGTTGTAAGAAATAGATTAATAAAATCATGAAGGTGACATGGAGTACTTCAGAGGATTCTAGCAATGTTTCATCATCATAATAAAAATATGGTCACTCTAATCAGAAATCCAACATGTATTTTATGGAATATACGGATAAGGTATATTCTTACTATTATTCTAATCATGAATCTAAACCAGTAAATAGAAATTACTCAATTGGGAAATAGGATGAATATTTTTCCTTGTTAGAATCTAAATATAAATCTTTAAAAAAGAAAAATAAAACTCTCAAAGGAGTCTTATAAGGAAGTTGTTAATTAAACGGAAGACTTAACTAAATAAATTATAAGTTTAATTACCAAATTGGAAAAAAAATTGCATTATGTATTGAACATGAAAATAAAATTGAAAAAATACAAAAAATAATTGAAAGAAATTAAAAGTTATTATAGTGTATTTAAAAAAGAATAAAAATTTTAAAATAAAATTATTGGAAATAAAACTCATTAGCAAATATTTGGAATAGTAAGTCTAGTTGAAAACACAGTGTTTTACAAGAACTATTTTGTAACTAGTTTCAAGAATAAAAAAATTCAAAATTTACTTCTTTACATTGTGGTGAGATATAACACTATGTAAATATTTTTTATTTGAAAACCCCATGGATTTATGCAGTTAGAAATTATTTTTTCATGAATTTTTTTTCGAAAATTCAGTGTTGAAGGTTTTGGACAGCCCAAACAGATTTGGGTTCCTAAATATTTAATTGCTAACACTGTTCAACCAAAGAAAATATAGGTACCGAAACAATTTTTTATTTAATTTGACATTATAGATATAAATGTCCAAGGGAACCAATGAAATATGGAATATTGATAGTAGATGATCAAGGCATATGTGTGGATATTTTTTTAATTTTTAATCTTTATCAAATATAGATGGAGGTCAAGTCACTTTTGGTGACAATGCTAAAGGTAAGATTATGGGAGTTGGATCTGTTGGAAATATGAACCCTATCTTTATCAACAATATTCTTTATATAGAAGGATTAAATCAAAATATAATAAGTATATCTCATATTTTTGAAAAAGGATATTTTGTTTATTTTTCAAATATTGAATGTTCTACTTTTAATGATAAAATTCGTAAATTTGAGACACCAGAAACCGAGAATTTATATGATTTAGATCTTAATTCCTTGAGTAGATAAAAGGGGAACTATTTTTTCATGACCCGTCCCAGTGGGGCCTGTGCCGCAACACCCAAGCCCACCTCCAATAGGCCAGGGGCTAGTGACTAGCATCGATTAGGCATGTCACTAACATTGGAGGCATTTATTATAAACCTGTACACACACACACACATCTCCAAGTCCACAAACCTGAAAATTAAAAAGCTACTAAATATAGAAATGCATGCATGCACTAAAATCCCAACCAACAGAGTAATACAGGAAAGTAAAGTACAGTAATGTAAAACCCTAGGCCAAAAGTACAAGCCCACCAAAAGAAAGTTTTCAACAAAGTACAACCTGTAAAGAAAGGTACTGGTACTGCAATCCGTAGCCGTAGGAACACACCTCAGCCTGCCTAGTCTCATTGAACACTGTTTGGTCCAAGTCCTGGTCCACCTAGAATTATTTTAAAGGCTCGCTCATTTGTACAAGACATGACACGTGTGGGAAAAGCCCGTGCAGGGGTGAGTATAACAATACCCAGTAGGACACCCTAAAAACCACAAAGAAATACAAAAAAGGAAAACCACAAAGGAATTGTACAGTCATCTCTACACAGTATATGTTTACAAAACATATAACAAGAATATCCAGATATACTCATACATGATCGACTATCGTGAAACTACCACTAAGTTCCAACTCGAAGATTTCACTAAGCACGTAACCAGGAGAACACACTCCTAGGTATGAAGAGAGAGATAAGAAGTACTCATTCCGAGAGAACTCACTCCACAAGTAATTAAGAATATAACTCTCATATGAGCATCACAACCAATAGCTATGGGGTGATTCCAACAACTCAGTCTGAACTGATCCTCTAAGCAGTGGATCAGTGCCTGGGTAAGGTAGGTCGTGTCGATACCAAGAAATCTACCTAGGGTACCAGGAAGGAATATAGGATCCAGCTCTAAGTCTCATAGAGGGGATTCCAACAACTCAATTCAGGAAGTCCTGCTGAAGGGATCAAACTCTTATACGTAGGAAATGATACCAGAAACCTTCAGGGGGAAAACCAAGGGTAGGAAACATAAGAAAGCTAGTCCAAGTCATGGAAGACAAATGGCTCAAGCCTTGTAGAACAGGTTATATGGCGTGTAGTAGGGTTACACACTGTGTTCCTTAACTCTAGGTAATTCCCATGTAAATGGCCCATTTCATCCGTCCAATCTATGTAAAACTCCACTACATGGCGTATAGAAGGATCACACACTGTGTTCCTTGATTCCAGGTACTACTCATGTAAACGGCCCATGTCATTATGCTTGATGTATAAAAAGTAACTACACGGTGTGTAAAAGGGTTACATGCCATGTCTGAGTGTCTGGGTTTCACTCCGTGTATGTTTTCCATGTGCCCGTACATGACCTCAACTCGTGTCGCTCTGCCCGTGTACCAGTACATGGGGTATCCCATGTATCTGGCCGGGTCTGGCCAGGGAGGGGTATACACACTATGTCCTTGGTCGTGTACCCAATCTATGTTTGTATACTCCCGGAATACACGCCAGGTGGTCCGTCGACAAACACACGCTGTGTAGCCCATACTACACGTCGTGTAGTCGGGATTTCTCCAGAACCATCATCTTCCTCCTCACGCCTCGGCCAGATATCCGTATTCGTGATATCTCATCCATTTGTCGCGATGCTTCAAATCTTGGTTTGTCCCATCATACAAACACCGAATTGGGTGTTTTTGAGCCTTCGATTGGGTTGTAAACCTCCAATGATCCATCAGAAGGAAGAATGCCCAAAATATCATATCTCTCGATCCACTCCGAATCGTCTGCCAAAACCGCAGTCGCACCTACGTGGGGTTGTACTAATGCCAAATCTTCGATTTGGGATTATTTCATCACACAACGGATGCGCAACGTTCCAGCATTCATACTTCCAGGAAGAACGCGTAAAACGCATACGAAGAACTCGAGAAATTAGGGAATAAAGGCACAAAAAATTGAGAGGGATGAACCTCTATCGATGTTTGTGTTGATCTTGGTTCGTCACCTTTAGAAGGAAAAACGAAACCAAAATAAATTTCAATAATCAATCCCCAAAAAAGCTCATCCTGCAAATACGATCGATCCGCGTGCTAATCTATTCGTGTATTAGTCCTCGTTCGTCATACGAAATCAAGAACAGGGAACGGAAAATCAAAATCAAACATCCTACCTGAATCTGCGGTGTTCGTTGGTGAAGATCTGGTCGCCACCACTACTGGAAATAGGATTTTTCCCAATGGTTGTTTACCAACGGTTGGCCTAAACCGTTGGGGTTGAAGGGATTAGGACATATTTACCAACGGTTATACACAACTGTTGGCAAAGGAATGTCCAGGGAAGGCTTTCCCAACGGTTTCAGCAAACCGTTGGGAAAGGCCACCCCTTTGCCAACAGTTTCCCCAAACCATTGGTAAAGGGGTGTCTTAGATACACTTTACCCAACGGTTCACTAGAACCGTTGGGAAAGACCCTTAACACCTCTCTTTACCAACGGTTTTTAAAAACCGTTGGGAAAGAATTCCCCCAAATACAGCCGCGGGGCTGCTCTCCCCCCATTCGGACAGAACCCTAAATTTATGATCCAGCGGGGCTGCTCTCCCTCCTCTCGCGAACTCCCCCCATACGAACATCCGAAGAGGTGAAAACTCATATGAAATCAGGTGTTTTTTCCTTTATACACATATACTACCTTATTTTAATTGTTATTGATCTCATATTTTAGTTTTAATTTATCAATCCAGCACCAACTCTCTGCTAATCTTGAACTCCCCATCCGAATAGGTGAAAACCCAGCTGAATCATCTCAAATCAGGTATTTTATTCTTTATACATATATGGTACCTTGTTTTTATTGTTATTGATCTAATATTTTTGTTTTAAGTTAGGATTTTGATGTGATTTCACCGTGAAAAACAGGGAAATGAATGAATATTTTGTTAATTAATTAGTTTCCCCTGGAATATCAGTTGTGTTATAATGACCATGATAAATAAAGGGGTAATGTAATAAAAGACCTTGAATAAATACATTGTGGAAGTTGGGGTATGTTGCCTCTATGAGAGGTTTTTTGTTCTGTTTCATTGTATGTTGTAGGGTGTTTTATGGGGATTGAGGTGACCAGTTGGGATTTGTGATATGTGGGGTTGTAATGTGATGGTTAGTGGGCATGGAGGTGAAATGTGAAGTTGTATGATAGTGATGATGTGTGGTGGTGTTGTGTCGTGTGGAGACGGTAAAATCTTTCAATCCTTGGACAGCCCCCCGAACAGCCCCCCCCCCCCCCCACCCTAGACCCCGGACAGCCCCACGGACAGCCCCCCAAATAGCCCCCCCCCCCACCCTCCTCCCTGGACCCCGGACAGCCCCCCGAACACTCCCCGGACAGCCCCCCCCCCCCCCCCACCCTCCTCCTTGGACCCCGAACACCCCCCGAACACCCCCCGGACAGCCCCCCGAACACCCCCCGGACATCCCCCCGAACACCCCCCGGACAGCCCCCCGAACAGCCCCCGAACAGCCCCTAGACAACCCTCTGAACACCCCCCCGGACAGCCCCTGGACAGCCCCCCCCAAACAACCCCCCCCCCCTCCTCCCTGGACCCCGGACAGCCCCCCGGACAGCCCCCCACCCTCCTCCCTGTACCCCAGACAATCCCCCGGACACTCCCCGGACAGCCCCCCGAACAGCCCCCCCCCCCCCCCCACCCTCCTCCTTGGACCCCGGACACCCCCCGAACACCCCCCGGACAGCCCCCCGAACAACCCCCAGACAGCCCCCCGGACAGCCCCCCCACCCACCTCCTTGTACCCCGGACAACCCCCCGAACACCCCCCGGACAGCCCCCCGAACACCCCCCAGACACCCCCCGGAAAACCCTCTGAACACCCCCCCGGACAGCCCCTAGACAGCCACCCGAACAGCCCCCCCCCCCCTCCCTGGACACCGGACAGCCCCTCGGACAGCCCCCGGACAGCCCCCCACCCTCATCCCTGGACCCCGGACAGCCCCCAGGACACTCCCCGTACATCCCCCCGAATATCCCCCCCTCCTCCTTGGACAACCCCTCACACGCGTTTACGAAGCGCGCGCATCACTTAAAACATGAATATTGAGCCGTACCGCGCAAACCACACGTCTGATTGACGTTCCGTCAGCGCGTACACATCACGAATAATAATTAGAATGTTTCACGGTGGTTTCAGCTTAATCTGAGGTCGTCCGCTATGAATTTGACCATTTGACGCCCGTTTTGGTCATTTATGACACCAGAACTGCGTTCTCGGTCACCGCGGGCATAGGGCATGTTCGATTGACGTTCCGTCTGCTCGACCACTTTAGAAATCACTCACCCGTATTTGTCGTCTGATTTCAGGCCATTCCGACTTCGTTCGGCCCATTTGGACCCCCCTCACGCGCGTTTACGAAGCGCGCGCATCACTTAAAACACGAATATTGAGTCGTACCGCACAAACCGCATGTCTGATTGACGTGCTGTCTGCGTGTACACGTCACGAATAATAATTAGAATGTTGCACGGTGGTTTCAACTCAATCTGAGGTCATCCGCTATGAATTTGACCGTTGGACACCCGTTTTGGTCGTTTATGACACCAGAACTGCGTTGTCGGTCACCGCGGGCACACGGCACGTCCGATTGACGTTCCATCTGCTCAACCACTTCGGAAATCAGTCACCCGTATTTTTCGTCTGATTTCAGGCCATTCCGACTTCGTTCGGCCTGTTTGGACCCCCCTCACGCGCGTTTACGAAGCGCGCGCATCACTTAAAACACGAATATTGAGCCGTACCGCGCAAACCGCACGTCCGATTGACGTGTCGTCTGTGCATACACGTCACGAATAATAATTAGAATGTTGAACGGTGGTTTCAGCTCAATCCGAGGTCGTCCGCTATGAATTTGACCGTTGGACGCCCGTTTTGGCCGTTTGTGACACCAGAACTGCGTTGTCGGTCACCTCGGGCACACGGCACATCCGATTCACGTGTCGTCTACTCAAACACTTCAAAAATCACTCACCCGTATTTGTCGTCTGATTTCAGGCCATTCCGACTTCGTTCGGCCCGTTTGGACCCCCCTCACGCGCGTTTACGAAGCGCGCGCATCACTTAAAACACAAATATTGAGCCGTACCGCGCAAACCGCATGTCCGATTGACGTTTTGTCTGCGCGTACACGTCAAGAATAATAATTAGAATGTTGCACGGTGGTTTCAGCTCAATCCGAGGTCGTCCGCTATGAATTTGACCGTTGGACGCCCGTTTTGGCCGTTTATGACACCAGAACTGCGTTGTCGGTCACCGCGGGCACACGGCATGTCCGATTGAGGTGCCGTCTACTCGAACACGTCAGAAATCACTCACCCGTATTTTTCGTCTGATTTCATGCCATTCTGACTTCGTTCGGCCCATTTGGACCCCCTCACGCGCGTTTACGAAGCGCGCGCATCACTTAAAACACGAATATTGAGTCGTACCGCGCAAACCGCACGTCCGATTGACATGTCGTCTGCGCGTACATGTCACGAATAATAATTAGAATGTTTCACGGTGGTTTCAGCTCAATCCGAGGTTGTCCTCTATGAATTTGACCGTTTGACGCCCGTTTTGGTCGTTTATGACACCAGAACTGCGTTCTCGGTCACCGCGGGCACAGGGCACATCCGATTGACGTGCCATCTGCTTGACCACTTCAGAAATCACTCACCCGTATTTTTCATCTGATTTCAGGCCATTCCGACTTCGTTCGGCCAGTTTGGACTCCCCTCACGCGCGTTTACGAAGCGCGCGCATCACTTAAAACACGAATATTGAGCCGTACCGTGCAAAACGCACGTACGATTGACATGCCGTCTGCGTGTACACGTCACGAATAATAATTATAATGTTTCACGGTGGTTTCATCTCAATCTGAGGTCGTCCACTATGAATTTGACCGTTGGACGCCCGTTTTGGTCATTTATGACACCAGAACTGCGTTGTCGGTCACCGCGGGCACACGGCACGTCCGATTGACGTGCCGTTTGTTCGACCACTTCAGAAATCAGTCACCCGTATTTTTCGTCTGATTTCAGGCCATTCCGACTTCGTTCGGCCCATTTGGACCCCCCTCAAGCGCGTTTACGAAGCGCGCGCATCACTTAAAACACGAATATTGAGCCGTACCGCGCAAACCGCACGTCCGATTAACGTGTCGTCTGCGCGTACACGTCACGAATAATAATTAGAATGTTTCACGGTAGTTTCAGCTCAATCCGAGGTCGTCCGCTATGAATTTGACCATTGGACGCCCGTTTTGGCCGTTTATGACACCAGAACTGCGTTGTCGGTCACCGCGGGCACACGGCACGTCCGATTGATGTTCCGTCTGCTCGACCACTTCAGAAATCACTCACCCGTATTTGTCGTCTGATTTCAGGCCATTATGACTTCGTTCGGCCCATTTGGACCCCCCTCACGCGCGTTTAGGAAGCGCGCGCATCACTTAAAATACGAATATTGAGTCGTATCGCGCAAAATGCAAGTCTGATTGACGTGCTGTCTGCGCGTACATGTCACGAATAATAATTAGAATGTTGCACGGTGGTTTCAGCTCAATCCAAGGTCGTCTGCTATGAATTTGACCGTTGGACGCCCGTTTTGGCCGTTTATGACACCAGAACTGCGTTGTCGGTCACCGCGGGCACACGGCACGTCCGATTGACGTGCCCTCTACTCGACCACTTCAGAAATAACTCACCCGTATTTGTCGTTTGATTTTAGGCCATTCCGACTTCGTTAGGCCCGTTTGGACCGCCCTCACGCGCGTTTACGAAGCGCGTACATCACTTAAAACACAAATATTGAGCCGTACCGCGCAAACCGCACATCCGATTGACGTGTCGTCTACGCGTACACGTCACGAATAATAATTAGAATGCTGCACGGTGGTTTCAGCTCAATCCGAGGTCGTCCGCTATGAATTTGACCGTTGGACGCCCGTTTTGGCCGTTTATGACACCAGAACTGCGTTGTCGGTCACCGCGGGCACACGGCACGTCCGATTGAGGTGTCGTCTACTCGAAAACTTCGTAAATCACTCACCCGTATTTTTTGTTTGATTTCAGGCCATTCCGACTTCGTTCGGCCCGTTTGGACCCCCCTCACGCGCGTTTACGAAGCGCGCGCATCACTTAAAACACGAATATTGAGTCGTACCGCGCAAACCACATGTCTGATTGACGTTCCGTCTGCGCGTACACGTCACGAATAATAATTAGAATGTTTCACGGTGGTTTCAGCTCAATCCAAGGTCGTCCGCTATGAATTTGACCGTTGGACGCCCGTTTTGGCCGTTTATGACACCAGAACTGTGTTGTCGGTCACCGCGGGCACAGGGCACATCCAATTGATGTGCTGTCTACTCGACCACTTCAGAAATCACTCACCCGTATTTGTCGTCTAATTTCAGGTCATTCCGACTTCGTTCGGACCGTTTGGACCCCCCTCACGCGGGTTTACGAAGCGCGCGCATCACTTAAATCACAAATATTGAGCCGTATCGTGAAAACCGCACATCCGATTGATGTGTCGTCTACGCGTACACGTCACAAATAATAATTAGAATGTTGCACGGTGGTTTCAACTCAATCCGAGGTCGTCCACTATGAATTTGACCGTTGGACGCCCTTTTTGGCCGTTTATGACACCAGAACTGCGTTGTCAGTCACCATGGGCATACGGAACATCCGATTGACGTGTCGTCTGCTCGACCACTTCAGAAATCAGTCACCCGTATTTGTCGTCTGATTTCAGGCCATTACGACTTCGTTCGGCCCGTTTGGACCCCCCTCACGCGCGTTTACGAAGCGCGCGCATCACTTAAAACACGAATATTGAGTCGTACCGCGCAAACCGCACGTCCGATTGACATGTCGTCTACGCGTACACATCACGAATAATAATTAGAATGTTGCACGGTGGTTTCAGCTCAATCCGAGGTCGTCCGCTATGAATTTGACCGTTGGACGCCCGTTTTGGCCGTTTATGACACCAGAACTGCGTTGTCGGTCACCGCGGGTACACGACATGTCCGATTGACGTGTCGTATGCTCGAACACTTCAGAAATCACTCACCCGTATTTTTCGTCTGATTTCAGGCCATTACGACTTCGTTCGGCCCGTTTGGACCCCCCTCACGAGCGTTTACGAAGCGCGCGCATCACTTAAAACACGAATATTGAGTCGTACCGTGCAAACCGCATGTTCGATTGACGTTCCGTCTGCTCATACATGTCACGAATAATAATTAGAATGTTTCACGGTGGTTTCAGCTCAATCCGAGGTCGTCTGCTATGAATTTGACCGTTGGACGCCCGTTTTGGCCGTTTATGACACCAGAACTGCGTTGTCGGTCACCGCGGGCACAGGGAATGTCCGATTGATGTGACGTCTACTCGACAACTTCAGAAATCACTCACCCGTATTTGTCGTCTGATTTCAGTCCATTCCGACTTCGTTCGGGCCATTTGTACCCCCCTCATGCGCGTTTACGAAGTGCGTGCATCACTTAAAACACGAATATTGAGCCGTACCGCGAAAACCGCATGTCCGATTGACATTCCGTCTACGCGTACACGTCACAAATAATAATTAGAATGTTGCACGGTGGTTTCAGCTCAATCTGAGGTTGTCCGCTATGAATTTGACCGTTGGATGCCCGTTTTGGCCGTTTATGACACCAGAACTGCGTTGTCGGTCACCGCGGGCACACGGCACGTCCGATTGACATTCCGTCTGCTCGACCACTTCAGAAATCAGTCACCCATATTTTTAGTCTGATTTCAGGCCATTCCGACTTCGTTCGGCCCATTTGGACCCCCCTCACGCGCGTTTACGAAGCGCGCGCATCACTTAAAACACGAATATTGAGCCGTACTGCGCAAACCGCACGTCCGATTGACGTGTTGTCTGTGCGTACACGTCACGAATAATAATTAGAATATTACATGGTGGTCTCAACTCAATATGAGGTCGTCCTCTATGAATTTGACCATTGGACACCCGTTTTGGCCGTTTATGACACCAGAACTGCGTTTACGGTCACCGCGGGCACACGGCACGTCCGATTGACGTGACGTCTGCTCGACCACTTCATAAATCACTCACCCATATTTGTTGTCTGATTTCAGGCCATTCCGACTTCGTTTGTCCCGTTTGGACCCCCCTCACGCGCGTTTACGAAGCACGCACATCACTTAAAACACGAATATTGAGCCGTACCGCGCAAACCGCACGTCCGATTGACGTGCCGTCTGCGCGTACATGTCATGAATAATAATAAAAATGTTGCAGGGTGGTTTCAGCTCAATCCGAGGTTGTCCGCTATGAATTTGACCGTTGGACGCCCGTTTTGGCCGTTTATGACACCAGAACTGCGTTGTCGGTCACCGCGGGCACACGACACGTCCGATTGACGTGTCGTCTGCTCGAACACTTCAGAAATCACTCACCCATATTTTTAGTCTGATTTAAGGCCATTACAACTTCGTTTGGCCCATTTGGACCCCCCTCACGTGCATTTATGAAAAGCGCGCATCACTTAAAACACGAATATTGAGTCGTACCGCACAAACCGCACATCCGATTGATGTTCCGTCTATGTGTACACGTCACGAATAATAATTAGAATGTTGCACAGTGGTTTCAGCTCAATCCAAGGTCATCCGCTATGAATTTGACCGTTTGACGCCCGTTTTGGCCGTTTATGACACCAGAACTGCGTTGTCGGTCACCGCGGGCACATGGCACGTCTGATTGACGTGTCGTCTGCTCGACCACTTCAGAAATCACTCACCCGTTTTTTTTGTTTGATTTCAGGCCATTCCAACTTCGTTCATCCCATTTGGACCCCCCACGCGTGTTTATGAAACGCGCGCATCACTTAAAACACGAATATTGAGCCGTACCGCGCAAACCGCACGTCCGATTGACGTGCCGTCTATGCGTATGCATCACGAATAATAATTAGAATATTGGACGGTGGTTTTAGGTCAATCCGAGGTCGTCCGCTATGAATTTGACCGTTTGACGCCCGTTTTGGCTGTTTATGACACCAGAACAGCGTTCTGGGTCACCGCGGGCACACGGCACGTCCGATTGACGTGTCGTCTATTCGAAGACTTCAAAAATCACTCACCCGTATTTATCGTCTAATTTCAGGCCATTATGACTTCGTTCGGCTCGTTTGGACCCCCCTCACGCGCGTTTATGAAGCGCGCGTATCACTTAAAACACGCATATTGAGCCGTACCGCACAAACCGCACGTCCGATTGACGTGGCGTCTGCGCGTCCATGTCACGAATAATAATTAGAATGTTTCACAGTGGTTTCAGGTCAATCCGATTTCATACGCTCTGAATTTGACAGTTTGAGGCCCGTTTTGGCCGTTTATGCCACCAGAAGTGCGTTCTCGGTCACCGCGGGCACACGGCACCTCCGATTGGCGTGTCGTCTGCCCGACCAATTCAAAATTCACTCACCCATTATTTTCGTCTGATTTCAGGCCAATCCGACGTTGTTTGGCCGGTTTGGACCACCCCACACGCCTTTCGGAAGCGCACCCAACACTTAAAAAGCGCATTTTGAGTCGTACCGCGCACACCGCACGTCCGATTGATGTGCCGTCTACGCGTACACGTCACGAATAATAATTATAATGTTTCACAGTGGTTTCAGGTCAATCCGAGGTCGTCCGCTATGAATTTGACCATTTGACGCCAGTTTTGGCCGTTTATGACACCAGAACTGCGTTCTCGGTCACCGCAGGCACACGACACGTCCGATTGAGGTGTCGTCTGCTCAACCACTTCAGAAATCACTCACCCATATTTGTGGCCGGTATCACTTCAGGTGTATGTATTTTGTTTAAAATGGACATCATTTGAGGTAAAAATATATGGTATAGAAAAAACCGATCAAATTATGAATTGAACTTCGGATTCCACATATAATTGTCATCTAAATTTTAAATTGAATTCTATATGAATTATGTACATTTATAATTACGTTATGAATTCTAATTTAATTATGGATGTGTATAGTTTTGTAATTGTATATGTATGTTTTATTTTATTGCAGGTATAATAATTGGATTGGAAATGAGGTCAAAATGAGGCCTAATGAGGCCTGATGGAGAGGGGCCTGATGGACAGGGGCTGTGCAAATTGCAGGCTGCTGCAATTTGCACAGCATAGGGTATGCCAACGGTTTAAAACCATTGGAATATAATCCTAATGATGTTTTTACCAACGGTTCATTGAACCGTTGGTAAATATCTCTTTTCCCAACGGTTCTAAACGGTTGGGAAAGTGTTCATCCATGGGGATATCCCAACGGTTTGGGGAGAACCATTGGGAAAACTATCCCAACGGTTTTCCAGAACCGTTGGGATAGTTAAGGGATATTGGTATTTCCCAACAGTTCTCCCAAACCATTGGGAACAACTATCCCAACGGTTTGGGCAGAACCGTTGGGATAGGGTGGCTTTTGTGAGTCTATGCCAACGGTATCCAGTAAACCATTGGGAAAACCTTTCCCAATGGCTTACTTCCCTATGGTTATCAGAAACGTTGGTATATCATATACCAACGGTTAGAGGGGCTTTCCCAACGGTTGTGAACCTTTGGGAAATATTGTATTTCCAGTAGTGCACGTTGTCGTCGCCGGTGAAACCCATCAATAACGTCGTCACCGCGTTGGGAGGTTTTCTCCAAAGCCTTCAAAGCCCCCAAGGGTTTCAGGGTTATGAGGTATGTAACCCTGGACCCCTGCGCCAAGTCTTTATTTAGAAAGATAAAAGATTTTTGCTGCAATAAGATTTAATAAAATATTTTTGTTAAATAATTTATTATAGTTACATCCAAAAACTATATTTCACCATCGACCTGCACTGACCAATGTTAGGTCTCACCTAAGGTAAAATCGCTGCTATGAACGCAATGGTGCCCTTTAATTTTTTATCTGAGCACCCATTCAGGAGTTATTATACTTTTTTAGGAAAACCACACCCATGTGTTATTTAATTATTTAATTAAATTCAAACATATGTTTTGGGCTCACTGGGCCTTAGAACTGCATGATGTCTCAAAGCTTGGTCACGAAATAATTCTCATATAATATTAAAATAATACATGGAAAAATCTGGGGCATTACATCCTCCCCACCTTAGGTATTTACGTCCCCGAAAAGCCAAAACAAAGGCTACTCAAAAAGATTTGGGTACTGCACACGGATTTGAGCCTTCCACTCCCATGTGCTCTCCTGGGGATTCTTATGTTTCCACTGGACACGTAGAAAGGGAATAGATCTCCCACAAAGGATCTTCTACTGCCAATCCTCGATCTATACTAGGTACTCAACAAAGGCCGCTCCATCATTGATGTCCAGCTCTCCCCAGTCGATAACATGCGCTGGATCATGCACATACTTTCATAGCTCTGATACATGGAAGAAGTTGTGCACCGAGTCCATCTGAGGAGGTAGAACCAAGCGGTACACCACCTCACTAACTCTACTCAGAATCTTAAAAGGGTCGATGAACCTCAGAGACATCATGCCGCCTCGGCCAAATCTCCACAATCCCCGCCGAGGTGTGACCCGAAGGAAGACATAGCCTCCCTCCTCAAACTCCAAGGGCCTCTGTCTCCTGTCGGAATAAGTCTTCTGCCGACTCTGGGCAGTCTTCATCCACTCCTGGATGACCTGCACCATCTCTATAGTAGCTTGCACCATCTCTGGGCCCTTGAGTGCTGACTCTCCTGGGTCAGTCCAACAAAGCGGTGACCTGCAAGGTCGCCCGTACAAATCCTTGAATGGTGCCATACCAATAGTTGAATGATAACTGCTGTTATAAGTAAATTCCACCATTGGTATGTGATCCTCCCAACTATGACCAAAGTCAAGTATGCAAGCTCGTAGCATATTTTTCAGGACTTGGATGGTCTGCTCTATTTGTCCATCAGTCTGAGGATGAAATGTCGTGTTCAAGCATAACTGAGTCCCAAAAGCTTCTTGCAATCCCTTCCACAAACAGGATGTCAAACGAGCATCACGATATAAGACGATTGTTGATGGCACTCCATGAAGTCGAACTATCTCATGCACATAGAGGAGTCCCAGGATCTTTACTGAACTCTGCTCCCGTATGGCTAGAAAGTGGGCCGAATTGGTGAGTCGATCAACGATCACCCAGATGGCATCGTGTCCCCTAGACGTATGTGTAAACCCGTCATGAATTCCATGTATATCCCATCCCACTTCCACTATGGAACATCAAGGGGCTGATTTAAACCTACTGGATCCTGGTGCTTAGCCTTTACTTACTGAAAAGTAAGGCACTGAGAAACAAACTCTGCCACACTCTTCTTCATTCCTGTCCACCTAAACTGACATTGGAGGTCCCGGTACAACTTTTCCATGCCTGGATGCACCACCAAAGGAGATGTATGGAACTCCCTCAGAACCTCCTACCGTAATGTCACTGGTACTACTGTGCACCCTCTTAAAAGAACAAAGTGCTCCCCACCTTTTGAATATCCATCGGTAGTATCACCTGTGGATATCTAAGCACGTAAAGTCTCATAGCTAGCATCCTTGAGTAGTGCTTCCCTGACTCGTTGTAAGAGTGGAGAGGTAACAACCATCGACTGAAGGTAAGCTCCCTCATCTCTATCCACAAAGGATAATTTTAAAGAGTCCAATTGCCTTACCACCTCATCCAACAACTGTGAATTGTATTTCCTGCTGAGAGATTCTTCCACAACGTTCCCCTTCCCAGGAGTATAAACGATCTCAAAGCCATAATCCTAGAGGAACTCAAGCCACCACCTCTATCTCAAATTCAGATCCTTATGAGAAAATATATATCTGAGACTCTTCTGATCAGAGTAGATTATAAATCGCTCACCCATCAGGTAGTGTTGCCACAATATCAATTAAAAGACTACCACTGCCAACTCAAGATCAAGGGTTGTGTATTTCTACTCGTGTGGCCTCAACTGATGTGATCCAAAGGCAATCACTTCTTTCCTCTGCATCAGGACACAACCAATCCATGTTTCTAATGTGTATTAGAACACTATGTACTCGACACCCTCTTCTAGTAGTCTCAAGATAGGGGCGCTTTTTGGACTCTGTCTCAACTGCTGAAAAGCCTACTGGTATCTCTCTTTCCACACAAAAGGCTTCCCCTTTCGGGTCAAAGCTGTCATGGGTGATGAAATCCTGGAGAAATCAGGAATGAATGTCTGATAGTAACCTTCTAACCCAAGGAAACTACGCACTTTTGTCACGTTCCAGGGCGGCTCCCATGCTAACACTGCCTCTACCTTGGCAGGGTCCACTGCTACACTATCTACTGAGATAACGTGTCCTAGAAAGTGGACCTTCTGTATCCAGAATTGACACTTTGAGAGTTTCCCATGCAACTGGTGCTCTCGAAGTATGTCTAGTACCATCCTTAGGTGCCTCGCATGCTCCTCCTCAGACGCAGAGTAAACAAGGATATCGTCGATGAAGACCACCATGAAACAATCTATATAGGGCTGAAAGATCCATTTCATGAGTCCCATAAACACTGTCGGGGTGTTTGTCATGCCGAACGGCATCACCAAGTACTCATAGTGATCTTCGCGACATCTAAAAGACGTCTTCGGTATATCCTCATTCCTTACTCTCAACTGGTGATGGCCTAATCATAGATCAACCTTCGAGAACCATCATGCCCCTCTTAATTGGTTATAGCATCCTACCTTTTTATCACATAAAAATTCATTACATTTTACAAAATTGAGGATCTTTAAGGTTTAGTGTGTTGGAAACCAGGAACTTAAAACATGAAAACATAAAAACATTCTTCTTAAACACATGAAAGGATTATCCACATGTTCATTCTAGGTTCATTATTGCATCTCATAACCTGGGGACATACATCAAAAGAAAGGGTGAGCAGAAGGCCCAGTAAGGGAAACAAGGGGAAACATTTAACATGTGAACTTGAGATACATCAACAATGTCATTAAAAGAACATTAAGGAATGAGAAAGAAATCATGAGGCATATCATAATAAAAATAATATTTTTCATAACTTGAAGATGTGGATACAACATTTAATATTGACAATAATTTTGTTTCAACAAGGTCCCTCCCCAAGGTGTCATTAAAAAATTACCAAGGTTATTCACCAAGGTATTAGTCTAAATGGTCATCTCTTGAGATTAAGTATTTACCCAATGCATTAGAGCGCTATCTGGGCGCACCCTTGACATGTCTTTATTATGATGTGAGCCACATATATCATCATTAATCATTTCATAAACAACCCATATAGCATAAAATAAATGGGTTTCATTTCATAATCATAACGTTTTAAAAATTGCTTTAAAGACATGATCTTTATGTCACTTTAAACCCACGGAAAGGGAAAGCGGGTTTCATGTATGTAAATCCCAAAATTTAAAATAGAAAATTTTGATATATATGTGAATACCCATGTAGAAATAAGAGCTTTGAGTATTCACATAATAACATAAAAATAATTTTGAGAAAAAAGAGAGGGGTATTTTGAGACGAAAATTATGCAGCATAATAGCTATGTTAAAAGGTTTTTGAAAACATTGAAAAGAGAGGGTACATGGGTCACCCACTCGTAACTGATCGATAAAATAGTAGGGGACAGAATATAAGGGATTTAAGAACATGATAATGAAATTTGAAAGATATACCATATGAAATGAATAAAATTAAAGGAAGACAAAAATAAGATTTCTCTTTTGAAAATTCGGCAGCCTAATGGTGTCACTTAAAATTGAAAAATGAATTGAAGAGATAAACTAGGGTCTCTCATCATATGAACATAAAAGATCAGTATTATATATATATAGATAATACCCAAACATAATAAAAAGGAACTTGAAATACTTGACATGAAAAAGGAGAAAGGTGAAAGAATCCCTTAAAAATTCGGTAGCCTAACGATGTCACTTAAACTTCACCAAAAATGAATTGACAAGATCAAATTGGTTCTCTAATCATATGAACATAAAAGGTCAGTATGATAGATATAGATATCATAGACAAAAATAATAAAAAGGAACTTGAAAGACTTAACATGAAAGTATAACTTTGAAAAATGAGAAAGGTGACTGAATCCCTTAAAAATTCGGCAGCCTAACGGCATCACTTAAACTTCAACAAAAATGAATTGACAAGATAAAATATGGTCTCTCATCATATGAACATAAAATTTCAGTATTATAGATATAGATATCATACCCCAACATAATAAAAAGGAACTTGAAATACTTGACATGAAAGTATAACTTTGAAAAATTAGAAAGGTGAACGAATCCCTTAAAAATTCGGCAGCCTAACGGCGCCACTTAAACATTATTAAAACGAATTGATGAGAGAAAGAGGGGGTCTCTCATCATATGAACATGAAAAGGGAAGTAAGATGAATATAAAATAACATCCTACAACATAATAACATGGAGCATAAAAGAAATGACATAAAAAAGATTACTTGAAAAGAAAGAGAGAGGTCGGATCCCTTACCTTAAAACGTAACTCTTAAAACTCAAAGGTTGGGACCTTGAAGGCTTGGGGGCACCTTGGGAGGACTCCTTGGGAGGTAATGAGACCAGATCATAATTGGGGGAGAGTTTTGAGTCTAATGGATAGGAGGATGGCTTAGTATTTATAGGGTAAGTGAGGGGACAAGGCATTAATGGCCAAGGGACACCTCATTGGTGGTTTTGGAAAAACCATGGGTTTGCCCATGGTATTTTCCCATTGTATTGGCCACTTGGGACACCTCATAAAATAATTCATCCCCTTTAGTCGAACATCCCTTAAAATATCTCATGACATCATCCTGAAACAGTTATGATGTCATTAAACATACTGAAACCCTAAAACTGTATTTTCACTATTCATCGAAAATTCAACTTTCTCAGAAAAATCCCAAAATTTCACCTTAACCAAATATCAATGCTCTGATTTCAAAAATGAACTCCATTTTATAAAAGTAATTATCTAAATATTTTTTAAATTTTTAAATAAATACACTATTCACCGAAAATTCATCTTTTTCAGAAAAATCCCCAAAAATTACATTAACATAATATCGATGTTCTGAGTTCAAAAATGAAGTCCATTTTATGAAAATAATTTTCTAAATATTTTTAATTTAATTTTTAATTGAAAAACACTATTCACTTGAAAAAACTAATACTTGAATAATAATTTATAAAACCATTATTTAACCATTTTATTGAATCACATTACTTAATCAAGGTGCCTAGATTATATTAATACTTTTTTAAATGAGATTACTTATCCATTTGGTCACATTACTAATCCTAAGAATAAAATCACTATTCATAATTTACTATTCATAAAAAATTAATTTGATCTTATTAGACTCTAAATTTCATACTGAACATAATTATAGAAGACCATTTTTTGAAAATCCTTACACATTTTTAATTATTTAAGGTTTATATGAACATTATTTAAAATATCCTTTATCTAAAATTCACCAAAAATATGCATACTATATTTATCCAGACATTTGAAAATTTATAATCATCATCATAATAATAAATTAAAATTTTTATTTAGAACAAAGGACTACACAAGGAAGTTACGGTCTCCTTACATAACCCCTTATCACACCAGCATAGGACCTAAGTGTAAGGTGTGCTAAGGTGAGAGAATCTGAAGGAGGCTCAGCCAACATCACACGAGTAGTAATTTCTATCAGTTTGAACTTCTCGTGAAGGCGATTCCATTCTAGCTTCACACAATGAGGTTTGTCTTGGGTTTGGTCCAGAGCAAATCCCAGGGGTGCTACCTCCTTCCCAAGATTTTTTAGATGGGCTTTGATCGGTCCAAGACTACTGGGTGAGGCCATTGAATCTTCTTTCTATATTAATTAACCAAGATCACTTGTATTTAAGGACAATGATCGCAACATTTAGTTTCCAAAGGTCATACTGACTAACGGTCATATAATAGTCAAAACCCAACAGTCTCATTTTAATTATTCTCATGTTATCAAATGAAACAGTTTTGTTGAGTATAAAATAAAATAACACACAAAATTAGGAAACAAGATTTATTCAAAATTTCGGGTCGTTACATTCTTCCCCCCTTAAGAAATTGCGTCCTCACAATTTTTAAAATTGGGTTTGGAAATTTCATTGAAATTCCCACATCAGAAAAGAATTCGGTAGAACTATTACTTTAAAATAAAGAAAGCGAAGTACAAAGGTCACCCGAGTTAACCCATATTAGGATTCCATGTAGGAAAACATGGATATGGAATAAAAAAACAAGGGGTCAAATTCTGAGGGAGAGTGATAGAAAAATGATTAGGATAAAGTTAACCATAAGAAAATCACAAACTTATGATGTGTGTAAACGGTGTTTGATTACCCAGTAGGAATATTAAACCAACAATGTTTTTGTTTTACGTTCCTTTTAATAAATTTGAGGTATTAATTTACTACATAGAATAAAAACATAAGGAAATATACCTACCATCAAGTAGAGTTTCATCCTTTAATAAGTTTCTACCAAAACTAATCTTTTCTCCAAATGATTAGCATTTAAAAACACTTGGTCTCATCAAAACACAAGAATCATCTTCTTGAGAGTCACGTAATCCACAAAAGATTAACTATCAATTTCTTCTATCTTTAAATATTATTTAAAAATAGAAAGGGTAAGATAAAACAACTCTTCAAAAAGAATGAATCTCATATGAAGGGAAACTACTTTTAAATCATCGAAGCTCCATGGTACTACCCAAAGTTCATCATAGACCATTCTATAAATAACTGTCCTTAAAATTCATAAAAAATAAACCAAACTAAGATTGAAACCCAATTATAAGAACGATCTCATATCATAGTCTTCCAAGATAGACTCTATCATTCATCTTCAAACAACATCAACCACTCCTAACATCTTATAAAAAAAGTAGCTAAACTAAACATATTTTACCCAAGATAGGTTAATCATTTCCATATATAACCTAAATTACTATAAGTCCACCTTAATTTCATCAATTCTTCAAAATATAAGTCAACCTTTACTCCTAAAATAAAATACCATAGTAATCTATTTACCTCAATCATATAGGGTTCCCAAAATAGTGAACGTCTTCCAAAATAATAATCATATTTTAATCCCATAATCATCTCTGTCATATTAATATGGAAAACATCGCATTTCTTATCACATTGGTTTTTGGGACATGTTCTTCCATTTCCAGCCATTAACTAAGAAAAGAAAGTACAATTAGGGGCTTAAATACTTATCCAATAATCATGAAAAGAAACTTAAAGCATAGAAGGATAACTTGTAGAAGAAAATTATACCCTAAATTGTGATCCCCTAGGTTCTAATCTTGGTTATCCATGATTATATATTCTTATGTAAATATTTATTTTATTTTATATTTGTTTCTTTAATAATGGTTCATACTAAGCTTATGAATTTACCAAAGAATATCCCCTAGGAGTGTCGTAACCAAGAGTGCAGCAAGGCCCATTGTTGTGTACCTATTCACATTCGATTCTAGCTCAAAGTGGTGTTTTCAGGTTTTACCCCTATGTACATCTGTGCCAGAGCCACCTCTACCTACTCGTATCCAAACAGGGATGTATTTTCTTGGAAACCCCTTACTCAATACTCACCAAAATACCAGGAAGATTTCCTATATTTAGAATTTTCTATAGGGTTCTTCCTAAAGTCTTCATATCCTAATTTCCACAAATAACTAAACCATCCTTTGATACCAATTATAGCATCCCACCTTTTTATCACATAAACATTCATTACATTTTAAAAAACCGAGGATCTTTAAGGTTTAGTGTCTTGGAAACCAGGAACTTAAAACGTGAAAACATAAAAACATTCTTCTTAAACACTTGAAAGGATTCTCCACATGTTCATCCTAGGTTCATTATTGCATCTCATAACCTGGGGACATACATCAAAAGAAAGGGTGAGTAAAAGGCCCAGTAAGGGAAACAAGGGGAAACATTTAACATTTGAACTTGAGATATACATCAACAATGTCATGAAAAGAACTTTAAGGCATGAGAAAGAAATCATGGGGCATATCATAATAAAAATAACATTTTTCATAACTTGAAGATGTGGCTACATCATTTAATATTGACAATCATTTTGTTTCACCAAGGTCCATCCCCAAGGTGTCATTAAAAAATTACCAAGGTTATTCACCAAGGTATCAGTCTAAATGGTCATCTCTAGAGATTAAGTCTTTACCCAATGCATTGGAGCGCTATATAGGTGCATCCTTGACATGTCTTTATTATGATGTGAGCCACATATATCATAATCAATCATTTCATAAACAACCCATATAGAATAAAATAAATGTGTTTCATTTCATAATCATAACTTTTTAAAATCTGCTTTAAATACATGATCTTTATGTCACTTTAAACCCACGGAATGGGAAAGCGGGTTTCATGTATGAAAATCCCAGAATTTAAAAGAGAAAATTTTGATATATATTTTAATAACCATGTATAAATAAGAGCTTTGAGTTTATCTTAATAACATAAAAATAATTTTGAGAAAAAAGAGAGAGGCATTTTGCGACGAAAATTCTGCAGCTTAACAGCTATGTTACAAGGTTTTAGAAAACATTGAAAAGAGAGGGGAAATGGGTCATCCACTCATAACTGATCCATAAAAAAGTATGGGGACAGAATATAAGGGATTTAAGAACATGTTAATGAAATTTGAAAGATGTACCATATGAAATGAAGAACATGAAAGGAAGACAAAAATAAGATTTCTCTTATGAAAATTCAGTAGCCTAACGGCATCACATAAACCTGAAAAATGAATTGATGAGATCAACTAGGGTCTCTCATAATATGAACATAAAAGATAAGTATGATAGATATAGAGTTCATACCCCAACATAATAAAAAGGTAATTGAAATACTTGACACGAAAATGGAGAAAGGTGAAAGAATCCCTTAAAAATTCGACAGCCTAACGGCGTCACTTAAACTTCAACAAAAATAAATTGACTTGATCAAATAGGGTATCTTATCATATGAACATAAAAGATCAGTATGATAGATATAGAGATCATACCCCAACATAATAATAAGTAACTTGAATGACTTGACATGAAAGTAGAACTTTGAAAAATGAGAAAGGTGAATGAATCCCTTAAAAATTCAGTAGCCTAACGGCGTCACTTAAACTTCAACAAAAATGAATTGACAAGATAAAATAGAGTCTCTCATCATATGAACATAAATTTTCAGTATCATAGATATATATATCATACCCCTAAATAATAAAAAGGAACTTGAAAGACTTGACATGAAAGTAGAACTTTGAAAAATGAGAATGGTGAACGAATCTCTTAAAAATTCAGCAGCCTAACGGCGCCACTTAAACATTCTTAAAATGAATTGATGAGAGAAAGAGGGGGTCTCTTATCATATGAAAATGAAAAGGGCAGTAAGATGAATATAAAATAACATCCTACAACATAAGAACATGGAGCATAAAATAAATGACATAAAAGAGATTACTTGAAAAGAAAGAGAGAGGTCGGATCCCTTACCTTAAAACGTAACTCTTAAAACTCAAAGGTTGGGATCTTGAGGGCTTGAGGGAACATTGGGAGGACTCCTTGGTAGGTAATGAGACCAGATCTTCGTTGGGGGAGAGTTGGGAGTCGAATGGATGAGAGGATGGCATGGTATTTATAGGGATAGTGAGTGGACAAGGCATTAATGGCCAAGGGACACCTCATTGGTGGTTTTGGAAAAACCATGGGCTTGCCCATGGTATTTTCCCATGGTATTGGCCACTTGGGAGACCTCATACAATAATTCATCCCCTTTAGTCGACAATCCCTTAAAATATCTCATGAAATCATATTGACACAGTTATGATGTCATTAAACATACCGAAACTTTAAAACCGTATTTTCACTATTCATCAAAAATTCAACTTTCTCAGAAAAATCCCAAAATTTCACATTAACCAAATATAAATGCTCTGATTTCAAAAATGAACTCCATTTTATAAAAAAAAATTCTAAATATTTTTTATTTGATTTTTAAATAAATACACTATTCACTGAAAATTCATCTTTTTCAGAAAAATCCCCTAAAATTATCTTAACATAATATCGATGTTCTGAGTTCAAAAATAAAGTCCATTTTATAAAAATAATTTTCTAAATATTTTGAATTTAATTTTTAATTAAAAAATACTATTCACTCAAAAAAACTAATACTTGAATAATAATTTATGAAACCCTTATTTAACCATTTTATTGAATCACATTACTTAATCATGGTGCCAAGATTAAATTAATACTTTCTTTAAATGAGATTACTAATCCATTTGGTCACACTACTAATCCTAATCATAAAATAGCTATTCATAATTTACTATTCATAAAAAATTAAGTTGAACTTATTAGACTCTAAATTTTTTTCTGAACATAATTGTAGAAGACCATTTTTTGAAAATCATTACACATTTTTAATTATTTAAGGTTTATATAAACATTTTTTAAAATATCCTTTATCTAAAATTCACCAAAAATATGCATACTATATTTATCCAGACATTTGAAAATTCATAAACTTCATCATAAGAATAAATCAAAATATTTATTTAAAATAAAGTATTACACAAGGCAGTTACGGTCTCCTTACATAACCCCTTATCACACCAGTATATGACCTAAGTGTATGGTGTGCAAAGGTGAGATAATCTGAGGGAGGCTCAGCTAACATTGCACGAGTAGTAATTTCTATCAGTTTGAACTTCTCGCGAAGGCGATTCTTTTCTAGCTTCACGCGATAAGGTTTGGCTTGGGTTTGGTCCAGAGAAAAGCCCAGTGGTTCTACCTCCTTCCCAAGTTTTTTTATATGGGCTTCGATTGGTCCAAGACTATTGGGTGAGGCCATTGAATCTTCTTTCTATATTAATTAACCAAGATCACTTGTATTTAGAGACAATGATCGCAACATTTAGTTTCCAAAGGTCATACTGACTAACGGTCATATAATAGTAAAAACCCAACAGTCACATTTTAATTATACTCATGTTATCAAATGAAATAGTTTTGTTGAGTATAAAATAAAATAACACACAAAATTAGGAAACAAGATTTATTCAAATTTTCGAGTCGTTACACTGGTCGAAGAGGTCATCGATCCTCGGTAGTGGATACTGATTCTTATCCATCACCTGATTCAAGCACCAGTAATCCACACACAGCCTCAAACTCCCATCTGCCTTCTTGGAAAACAACACTGGGGCCGCCCAGGGTGAAACACTGGGTCTCACGAAGCCCTTCTTCTACAAGTCTTCCAGCTGCACTCTCATCTCACGAAGCACTACAGGAGCCATCCAATATGCTGATGCTGATATCAGTGTCATCCTTGGATGAAACTCAGTGTAGAAATCTATCTCCCAAGGGAGAGGTAGTTCGGGGAAATCCTCTGGAATGAAGTCCTCATACTCTGCCACTACTGCTAGAAACTACAAACTCACAACATTTGTTGTGCCAAGGGCTAGGATAGCCAACTAATGTGAAATCTGTTGTACCTTCCTACGCATGAGTCCATCCTGCGCTGCCTGGGTCTCCTTTTCACCGACGAATGAGAACCTCATTCCATCACTGTGGACGCACCTCACCCTTCGCCTAAAATAGTCAATCTGGGCATGAACTGTGGATAGAAAATCCATACAAAGAATGGCATCATAAGGCCTTGACGCTACCACTAGGAGGATTCAACTGAAACTCTCACCTCCAAGGGTCAGGTCACACTGTCTACAAAAGGTGTGTGATCTCTGAATCTTCTCCAGTTGGTGTTTCTAAGCATATGGGTTGATTCAATGGATCAATTGGAATCTCAAGGTCTCGAACAAGATAAGTAGATAGAAAAGAATGACTAGCACCTATGTCTATCAGTACGATAGCCAAAGTAGAAAAGACACAGATTGTACCTCTAATCATTCCAGGAGTACCTGGGTCATAAGCCTCTACTGCCTGCAGTTGTCCCTACCTCTATCTACCAGCTCCCTAAACATATGGTGGACCTCTTGGGGGGTGGTAAAAGGTCAAAACGCCGACCAACTCCAGTTTCTCTCCTAGCTCCTCTACAACATCTTCCGCCCCACGTATCTGTTTTCTTCAAACGTTGCCTCTACCTCGGTGGTCTAGCCACTGCTCCCTTGTCAGTAGTATGACGGGTCGAACAATATCAAGCGAGATTTCCACTCCCATCTCATGAGTAGCATTGCCTCTCTCATGGATGGCTAGATGTGCCCTGTGAACCCTGTACGGAAGATCCTCTATATTAGGATCTCTGCTGAAAACATCTCCCATGACTGGGTCCCTGATGTCGTCTCCCTGCTACCGAGGACTCTTCTCCAACTCACTCACTACTGACAACTGTTGGTTGTCTCTGCTCTGCCACGAAGCTCTCAACCACCAAAGCCCACTCAAGCACCCCATCATAAATAGGAATGCTCATAGGGACGATGCTAGCTCGGATATCTCTGCGCAAGCCCTGCTCAAAAGTCCATGCTCTGATGTATTGATCCCTAACCATATCTATCGAGTATCATGAGAGGTCGGTAAACCTCGATGAATAGTTATTCACCATCATGGTCCCCTACTGAAGCTGAAGAAGCTCCAGTATACATGCTGCTCTCAGGGTAACCGGTGAAAACTTCTCTCTAAAGAGATGCTCAAACTCTGACCATGTAAGAGTCACCTCATCATGAGTCTGGATAACCAAACACCACCATTTCCCTATCGAGCCCTGCAGAAGGCTCACTTCCAGGATCACCATCTGGTCTGCTGGTGTCCGGACCAAACGGAAGACTCGGGCCACTGCCTCATGCCAGTCCTCAGTTGCCTAAGGGTAAGGCTCACCTTGAAACCTGAGGGGTCTCTATCTCTAAAACTCATGGAGTGCACTCAGCCTATGCTCCTCCTCTATGGGTATAGAAGGCACTAAACACTGCTCCACAGGTGGTGGAACAAGTGGCACACCACCCGAAGGTAAAACTGGGGGATCAAGTCCCTATATTGAAGCTTTGTCACTGAGGGTGTCATCCTCATGATCAAGCTACTGGATCCTAGTGGGTGCACATCACAGAGGCATCCTGTATGAAACAAGATGTGTCACAGTTAGTGAGTATATCTGGAGAGATGACACAAGAAGTACATGGAAACCAAAACCAATTCCTATATGATGCATGTACCATTATTTTCCCCTGAAACTAGTGTTCTATTGTTTCTAGTTGAATAGCAGGTTATCAGAGTCCTGGTGTATGGATACATCAGCCACCTGCACCAACACTGGGGTCCCTAGCCTGAAAGCTGAACTCGAAACCCATAACACCATTTCCCCAAACCAACTCACTGAATCTCGGTCCTAATGTAGAACCGACCACCTCTGATACCACTACGTCACAACCCGTCCTAGTTGGGCCCATGCTGCAACTCCCCAAGCCCGCCTCCAATAGGCCAGGGGCTGGTGACTAGCACCGAGTAGGCATGTCACTAACACGGGAGGCGTTGCCTATAAACCTATACACACACACACACACACATATCTCCAAGCCCATAAAACTAATAAGTAAAAAGCTACTAAAAATGGTAATGCATGCATACACTAAAATCCCAACCAATAGAGTATGACAGGAATGTAAATTACAGTAATGTAAAACCCTGGTCCAAAAGTACAATCCCACCATAAGATAGTCTTGAACAAAGTCCAACCTATAATAAAAGGTAATGGGACTGCAATCCGTAGCCATAGGAACACACCTCGGCCTGCCTGATCTCACTAAGCACCATTCGGTCCTGGTCCTGGTCCACCTAGAATCGTGTCAAAGGCCCGCTCATCTGCACAAGACATGACACGTGTGGTCAAAGCCCATGCAGGGGTGAGTATAACAATACCCAGTAGGACCCCTCGAAAACCACAAAGGAATACAACAAAGGAAAAACCACAATGGAATGGTACAGTAAGCTCTACACAGTATATGTTTACAGAACATATAACAAGAATATCTAGATATACTCATACATGATCGACTATTGCGAAACTACCATGAAGTTCCAGCAAGAAGATTCCACTAAGAACATAACCGGGAGAACACATTCCTAGGTCTGAAGAGAGAGATATGAAGTACTCATTTTGGGAGAACTCACTCCACAAGTACTTATGAATATGACACTAAGATGAGGATCACAACCAATAGTTATGGGGTGATTCCAATAACTTAGTCTGAACTGATCAGCTAAATAGTGGATCGACGATCGGGTAAGGTAGGTCAAGTTGATACCAAGAACTCTACCTAGGGTACCTGGAAGGAATAGAGGATCCAACTCTAAGTCTCATAGAGGGGATTCCAAAAACTCAATTTAGGAGGTCCTACTGAAGGGATCATACTCCTGTACGTAGGAAATGATTCCAGAAACATTCAGGGGAAAGACCAAGGGTATGAACCCTAAGAAATCTAGTCTAAGTCACAGAAGACAAATGGATCAAACCATATAGAACAGGTTACATGTCATGTAGTAGGGTTACAGGTTGTGTTCCTTGATTTGGGTACTGCCTCTATAAATGGCTTGTGTCATATGTCCAAGATGTGTAAAACTCCACTACACGGCATGTAGAAGGATCACACACCGTGTTCCTTGACTCCAGGTACTGCCTCTATAAACGGACCATGTCATTAGGCTTGAAGTATAAAAATTAACTACATGGCATGTAGAAAGGTTACATGCTGTATCAGAGTGTCTAGGTTTCGCTCCATGTACGCTGGCCTTGTGCCCGTACACAGCCTCAACTCGTGTCGCTCTGCCCGTGAACCACTACACGGGGTATCCCGTGTATCTGGTCGGGTCTATCCGGGGAGGGGTATACACACCGTGTCCTTGGACATGTACCCAACCCGGGTCTGTGTACTCTCGGAGTACATGCCAGGTGGTCCACCAATGAAGACACGCACTGTAGCCCATACTACACACCGTGTAGTCAAGATTTCTTCAGAACTGTCGTCTTCCTCCTTGCGCCTCGTCCAGATATCTAGATTCTTGATATCTCATCCATTTGTTGTGATGCTTTATATATTGGTTTGTCCCATCATACGAACACCGAATCGGGTGTTTTCAGGCCTTCCATCGGGTCTTAAACCTCCAACGATCCATCAGAAGGAAGAATTCCCAAAATCTCATATCTCTTGATCTGCTCTGAATCATCCGCTGAAAGCACAGTCGCACCTATGTGGGGTTGTACTAATGCCATATCTTCGATTTGGGATCATTGCGTCACACAAAGAATGCGAAATGATCCATCGTTCATACTTCTGTGAAGAATGTGTAGAACACATAAGAAGAATGTGAGAAATCAGTGAAGAAAGGCACAACAAATCGATAGGGATGAACCTCGATCAATTTTTGTGTTGATCTTGGATCATCACCTTTAGAAGGATAAATGAAACCAAAATAACTTTCAAGAATCAATCCCCAAAATCCCCAAAAATATGATCGATCCGTGGGCTAATCTGTTCATGGATTATTCCGCATTCGTCATAGGAAATCATGAACGGGGAAAGGAAAATCAAAATCAAACATCCTACCTAGATATGCGGCATTAATTGGTGAAGAATTGGTCATTGCATCGTTGTCGTTGGTGAAAATCATCAAGAACGTTGTTGCTGCGTTGGGAGGTTTTCTCCAAAGCCTCTAAAGCCTCCTAGGGTTTTATGGTTATGAGTTCTATAACCCTGGACACCTACGCAATGTCTTTATTTAAAAAGATAAAAGATATTTGCTGCAACAAGATTTAATAAAATATTTTTATTAAATATTTTATTACAGTTATGTCCAAAAACAAGATTTCACCACCGACCTGCACCGACCGATGTTAGGCCTCGCTTAAGGTAAAATCGTTGCTCTGAACACAACGGTGCCCTCAGATTTCTGATCCGAGCACCCATTCAGGAGTTATTCCACTTTTTCAGGAAAACCACATGCTTGTGTTATTTAATTATTTAATTAAATTCAAAAATCTGTTCCGGGCTCACCAGGCCTCGGAACTGCCCGCCATCTTAAAGCCTAGTCTCGAAATAATTCCCATATAATATTAAAATAATACATGGAAAAATCCAAGACATTACAAATTTAAATATAGAAACAAATGAATTATGGGTATGTAATATAAATTTTAGACATTTTAATATTTGTTCTTTGAGAAAATTGTCCTAAATAAATATAGTTTTTGATTTTTGTCAACTTAAATTGAATAAGAAGAAGTTGTGTGATGCATTCCAAATGGGAAATAAACACAATACATCTTTTAAACTAATTAAAGAGGTTTCTACTTCCATACCCCAATAAATTATTCATATGGATATTTTTGGTAAAACTAGAGCTTCAATACTAAGAAAGAAATATTTTATTTATGTTTTAGTTGATGATATTTCTATATTTAGCCAGGTTTTCTTTTTTAAGTGTTAAAAGTGATTATTGTTCTATTTTAATAAGTTTTTGCAAATTGGGTAAAAAATAGAAAGATTCCAAAATTATTTCATTAAGAAGTGATCAGGGAGGAGAATTTGAAAACCCTGAGTTTAATGCATATTATTTATAACATAGAATAAATCATGACTTTTCTATGACCATGACACATCAACAAAATAGTGTTGTTGAACGTGGAAATAGGACATTTCAAGAAATTACAATATCTATGTTATGTGAATATAACATTTCAACTCATATTTGGAATGAAGCTATGAATAAATCATATTATTCCATAAACATATTTATAATTATATCTATTTTAAATAAATCTCCCTATAAGCTATAGAATAATAGAATGCCAAATGTTGGAGAATTTAATGTTTTTGGATGTAAGGATTATATTCTAAACACCAAAGATGATATTAGTATGTTGGATATAAAATCTAATGAACTCGTATTTCTAAGAAATTTTACTACATCAAAAGTATATAGATTTTTCAATAAATGACCATAGATTGTTGAATAATCCACTCATGTGAAATTTGATGTAAGTGATCCTTTTGATCACAAATTAACTAAAATTTATGAACTAAGTTATTCTTTTGAAAACATGAGATATGAGCCTATTTTTTATAAATGGATGATGAAGAATTGGAACTTGGTTTCCCATAACCAAATCCTGAATGTTTGGATGCTAGTGAACCTGAAAGTGTGCTTCCTAGACAACCTATAACACATAAGAAACATCCTTTAGAAATTTTTATATGAATTTTAGATGAATTAATAATAACTAGAATGAGTATTGGAAACCTAGTAGAGTTTTTAACCTTTTTATCTCAGTTAGAAGCTATGTCTATAGAAGAATCATTAGTGATAAAAGTTGATTTATAGATATGTAATAGGAATTAAACCAATTCAAGAGGAACAAGGTTTTTGAATTAGTTCATAAATGCTCTAACTAACTTGTTATAGGAACAAAATGTGTTTCTAGGAATAAGAAATATAATCTTGGTGTTATAACTAGGAATAAATATAGACTTTTAGCAAAAGGGTATAATCAGAAAGAATGTATAGACTATGAGGAGACCTTTTCCCCATTAGTTAAACTAGAATCCATTAATAATATTTTATCCTATACATCATATATGAATTTTAAATTATATCATATAGATGTAATTTATTTTTCTGAATGGTTTTCTAGTAGTAGAAGTTTATGTTAAACAACCTCTAGATTTTGAAAATCCATACTTTCCAAATTTTGTTTTTAAACATACCAAATCACTTTATGGTCTTAACCAACCACCTAGATCATGGTATGAGTGTTTGAGTTATTTTATATTATCAAATGGTTTTTTAGTAAGTAAGAAAGATCCAATTTTATTTAAGAAAACATCAACTTTAGATGTCTTGTTGGTGAAAATATATGTTGATGATGTAATTATTGGTTATATAAGTAAAAAATGTGTAATGAATTTTCAAAACTCATGAAAAAATATTTTGAAATTATGGTGATGGGTGAGTTAAACTATTTTCTAGATTTTAAAATTTATCAAAAATACTTTGGGAGTGTTCTAAATCAAATAAGATACGTACCAGACTTTCTTAAAAGCTTTGTACTTTAAAGTGGTAAAGTATATACTACCCCTATGAGTTATAATGAAAAACATGACTTGCATGAAGCTATAAACCATTTGAAAATAAGATTTATTGAGGAATAATTTTATATTTGTTGTATTTGATTATTAATAGACACAATATTATGTTTGTATTATGTATTTATGCTCAATTTTAATCTAATCATAAAGAATAATATTCAAAATCTACCAAAATTATTTTAAGGTATTTTAAATGAAAAACTTATGTTTCCTTTATTTTTCCAAAAAATTATGATTTTTTTAACATCATACATAGATATTGACTTTGGTGGTTGTAGAATATCTAATAAGAGTACATTAAGAACATTCCATTTTCTAGGTAAGTCCCTGGTATCCTGGTCTAGTAAGAAGCATCACCATGTTGCATTATCTACAACATAAGTAAAATATATTAATGTTGGAAATTATTGTACACAAGTTCTGTGGATAAAACACACAATAATGGACTTTGGAATCAATTACAATCAAGTCCCAATTATATGTGATAAAACCAGTGTTATCAACATCTCTAAGAATCTGATAAATCATTCCATAACAAATCATATAGACTTAAGGAATATTTTTCAAAGATATAACACTCAAAAAGGTGATATTTCTCTTGATTTCATCTCTATAAATAATCCATTAGCAGATATTTTTAGTAAACCCCTTTCATGTGAGAATTTTTATTTTAAATAAGAGAAGTGTTTTTATATGTTTTTAAATAAATTTAATGCCTTATAATTTGTTCTGATTTAAATGATATTATTCCCTTTATTGACATTGAAATTTATAATTACATGTTCTATTTTACTATTTATTGTAATGTTATATATAGACTAATATTACTCATATTAACAATTTATTTATATTTAGAAAATAAAAAATTATTTCTTGTCTTTTATTTCATTATTTCTTATTTATTTATCAATCGAATGTAACCCTAAACATAAAATGGGTACATGAGAACATTGGGATTTGAGTGTATTGTTGAATAAAAAATTACCTCTCAACCCTTTTTCTATTCATATACGTAACCTACATTTGGATTTGAACTGTTGTCTCTAACATCTCAATCCCTATTCAACCTTCTACTAACCTATTCTAAATGGGAATGTTGAAGCCTTTTTATGATGGAAGCTTGGATTATCTAATAAATCAAAAACAAATAGAAGAATATTTCTTATGATAAAATCCATAGATATGATATGGTTGAAGATAACTAAAATGTTACTAAATAAAGCACTTGAGTTTCATGGATAGGATTTTATGTTTGATGAGAAAAATTTGGGTTTTATTTTTGAGGAAGGATTTAATGAGTTCTTGATGAATGTTCAATTTTTGTTTAATAAAAAAAGGAATTAAATCTTTTCAATTATTAAAGGAAATATAGGAGTTGTTTAATCAATTTAAATGAGTGAAATATATCGTTAACCCTATAAGGGGGAGTTTTATTTTAGTATGAGGATTGTTAGGAAAAGCTCAGTAGGTGCAATAGACGTGTTCATGGTTTCTTGGAATGTATGTTTTTTGAAAAGAAACCTATAAAATAGTTTTATGCTAAATGGAAATTTTTATGTGATTTTATACAGACTTCTATAGCATAAATATAATGATAGATAGAGGATGTTATTTTTCAAGATATGTATTTTATGTATGTCTTTATTAATAATGTGAATTTGAGTTTTCCAAGATACATGGTGAGACTATTACATCATTGCTGTGAAGGGAAAGGGAATTTAACCTATTATCCTTATGGTAGATTAATTTATTTATATATGAAGAATAAATAAGTATATTTAAATGATGGTGATGTGGAGAAATGTTATAAAAGTAATACTATTTTGTCCGTTCTATTGAATATTATTAGATATTTTTGGGATACTTATCCAAATTATTTGAAAACAGTTGGTCAAGAAGTTGATACTCGGGAGGGTCAGCTCAGACCCCACTACTTATTGATGCAACACCTGTCATGATAGTGTCATTTAGGGGAGTATAGGAGAAAAAATTAGTAATATATAATTCTTTTGTTCCAGTCATTAGTTCTGCAGTGGATGAGTCTATCTAGAATCAAGAGGATGTGTCTTCTCAGAATCAAGATACTGGTGAATTTACTATGTCTGCTAAGGAATATCATCATGTGGAGATAGTTGTTGAGACAACTTATAATTTTTCTTAAGGATGGGCATACTTAGAGAGTCTTGTGAGTTCTAAATTTCAAAGAAGTCTGTATTCAGTGGAAGTGTAGGAATAAGATGATCCAATTCTACCTGAACAACCTATTCATAAAAGAAGGGATGTTTATGTGGTAATAGAATCTAAAAGATGTTCTCATACACCATATATACCATCTTCACCTTCACCACTCATGAAGTATCTCATTCAGTAAGTATGAATTCTGAAATATTGGAAAATGAAGTGTTTACTAATAAAGTAATGATAGACCTTGATAATATAAGAGTATATTATTATAATTTAATAGTGTATTTGGTTTCTTGAAAAGATGAGATCAAAGAATATAAATATTCCTCAACCTCCAAGTCAAATTTTAATAATTTATTTGAGATATTGGATGCCTAATTAGAAATGATCAATAGTATTCAAACATATCTACATTTTTCTCAAGAATGTTTGGATATAAATTCTAAGGAACTTGGGGAAATGAAAACCTTGATAAGTGGTTTTAGATACATTTTCCCGATAAAGGTTGAGTTTGGTTAGATTCTTTCCTTGATTGCATCTCAAAAGGATGTGTCTTAGGATTCTTCATCAATGCAATCGGTTTATCTCAAGAAGTGCTTGATGGAATTAAATATTTTTAAGTTAAGGTTAAAGAGAATTTTTAGACTCTAAAAAGTGTTGTTTTGATTCAGTTTGGGTTTATAATGAAGTATCAACCCTCTTATACTGCTACCTCAGATTCTCAAATTACTCTAGATTTTCAAAATGGATTTTTTCATATAATATCTAATTTAAGTTATGTTTCTTAACAGATTCATGGTCTCCAAGATGATATACATTCTCTAGATATGTTTCTTGAAATCGAAAAGACCAGTTGTTAGTGCTCAAGATTTTAAATCTTATCTCAATAATCATAAATAATTTTTTCATAACTTTCTAGTGAAAGTGAATATCATGGATCCTAAAATATATTTTTTGACTGGTATACTAATATACATGTAAATGTTAGTGAACCTAACAATGAAGAAGGTTCTTGTGGATATTTCTTCTGGTTTTTTATCTATAGAAATTTCCCCTCTGCTTCACCCTCTAATTTTAAAATGAGTCTACAAGTTTCTATTCATGAAAATTAGAACATGTCAATACATTTACCAGGAATGGAATATCATCAATCACTAAAATTCATAATCAATAATCTATTTTTATTGATGAATTTTGTAAGTCTGATGTTGTTCTGAGGATCAACATGTGTGTTGAAGATTTGTTTTAGATGATAATAAGGAGTCCTCTTAGTCCTAATCCTGTTAGTACTTCTTAGAAAACTAGACATAGGATATAATGTGCTTCTGATCCACTAGTTCCATCAATGTCACCATCATCTACCTCTAAACCTATATTAACCTTAAAACCACCTTTACCCAAACCAAAATTGGTTCCCTGACTTGTATTTTTTAACAATATTGACAAGATTTATATTTCTATTTCAAGATAGTAAATTAACTTCATTATTTTTTTATTTAGTGACTGTTTTCAGTTGATGTTATTTATCACTTTTTTATTTAATGAAATTCAATTTTTCTAATAATTCTATATTTACTATTTGAACTATATTTAAATAGATCATAACTCTAAAGAGATATATTAATATGTTTTTTATATCACTTGACATTCCTTTTAATGAAAAAGGGGTAGAAGTGTTATACCTTCAAAAAGAAAGAGATATTTTTAACCTTTTCTACCTTTTATCTTTTAATAAAAATGGGGATAAGTCATTTAAGAAGGGTATAATTTTGTACCTTTCAAATTGAAATGAAATAAATAAGGGGGAGAAACACTACATTTTAAACTCTATTATATCTTCTACATTTAATTTTTGTTAAACCTTTTAAAATTACATATTTGATATCTATTATAATATTCAATGGGTTTTAATATTTTACAGGTTTTTTTATCATTAAAAAGGGGGATATTATTAGACTACTAAAGTTAATCTAACATATTCCATGTACTTAAGTTTTTATTGATCTAAAATACCCTTCATACAATACTAATGATATTATTTTCTATGTGTGTTTATTGGGTTTTATTTTATTCTTATGTATTTGGAATTTAATTTCCTTAAATATGCATTCTGAATGATTTCGGTTAGAATCTACCTAAGTCTAGAAAATTGGATACGTGGAAGTTTTTTTCTATGTGGAGAAAACATCTATGTCAATCAACCACCTATGTAAAGGAAATGACTATGTCAAAACATCTATGTTGATAAATCACCTATGTGGAAATTTCCTACGTCGATAAGATTACCTATGTGAGAAATCACCTATGTAATTATTTAGCTATGTAAAATAGTTACATGGAGTAATAGAATATGTGATCAATCACATATGTAATTGGTCTGCTACGTAAATTTACAATGTGAATAAATCAATTAAATGAATCCCCTATGTGGTGGAATTGGCTACATCACATTAATCATCTATGTAAATATTGGTGAATAACCTATATAAAGAGAGTGGATATGTTGTTTCAATCAACTATATTAGATTAGGCTATGTCAATAAAAATCCTACATTATTTTATTTGGATACGTGAAGTAAAATTTTCTATGTGGATTCAGTTTTAGAAATTGTCTTTGTGCTTCAAGTTGGTATTTATTACCGTTTAATAACTTTATTGAAGTTTTTATTGCTAGTGTGCAATCCTTAACTAGTAAATTTCCTCTTTAAGATAAAATAGAATATAATAAGGGCTGAGTATTAATATAGAAGACAGTAATGATATTTTTTAATTTTTATATATTTTTTTCGAGGTACTTTTAAAAAAAGAAAGATGGTCATTGATCACTATTTTATAGGGATCATGTCTTGTGAATTTAAATAAAAAGTGCATGCATTTTGAAGTGTGGTGTGTAAGAACAGACTTATGCATGAGAAGTGAAGTGAAAAAGAAAATATAGATAAATATTTCCTCAAATCTTCAATAACAACACCCTATTTTTCAATATTAATAATGAAGAAGAAGTCTCAACTTATTTTTTGTGTTTATTGAAAATCTTTGTATTGTTTGGAAGACTCTGTTAGAGCTACTTATTTTAAGATTATTTATCTTGTACATCCTCCCTTTTCTATTAGCTATTTATTATTATTGTGAGAAGAAACTTTTGAACTCATTAATTTATTATATTTTAATGTAAAGTTTTTTGGTAAAATAACCTTTAAAGTTTGTTACTTATAACTCCCTTTTGAAGCCTAGTTAAAAGATTATGTTTATATACCTAGTGTTAACTACTTTCCCTCAGTCATGTAGTCTCTGAAAAAAGGACTATTATTCCCATAAAAATGATTATTATAGTTGAAATCATCACA
This sequence comes from Viscum album, assembly GCA_963277665.1. NCBI lineage: Eukaryota > Viridiplantae > Streptophyta > Magnoliopsida > Santalales > Viscaceae > Viscum > Viscum album. The sequence goes on from OY728148.1 coordinate 1,709,020,639, forward strand.
CTCAAGGAGAAGAGTGGTGGTGGAGTGGGCTTAGAGACCTCTATTCCTTAAACCACTATAAATATCTCTGTCTGTTTTTCCTTATACTTCTATTTCAGCAGCATTTTTTGTTAAGGAACATAATAAATATTCATCATAAACAAGAGAGGGATATTTTTATAGGTGAATAAAAATTTGAAGAACTAAATTCACCCCCCCCCCCCACACACACACACACACACTCTAGAGTCTTATTACGGTCAATCTCTGATAACAATTATTTATAGACTTGGATGAGTTGATTTTAATCTTGTCTCCTAGTGAAATGCTTAATTTGAAATATAGAAAACAATTATTTTTATAGATTAAGGAACTAAAAATTTGTTTTCAATTAAGATATAATAATTATAAGTTAAAAATTTTATACTTTTCAAATTTATGGTGGTGAAATTATCACTCAAATGAATGGAATACTGAATTTCATGGTCAATAACATTACTACTCTTATAATACCAATACTTGAACCTGATCAAGCTTTAAAAGTTCTCATTTTTTTCTTTCCATGTAGAATATAACATTGACTAGAATTAAACTGTAAAAATTATTTAGAAAAATGAAATAGTTGATTAGTAGTATAATGATGTATGAATACAAGATGAAAGAAGAAGTTAGGGGGTGATAAAATGATGTAAAAGAAAAATACTAATCTAAGAGTATTTATTCCTAAAGTATAAAAGAAAGACAAAGAGGATGTTATATTCTCGGATGATGATTCAAATTGTTCAAATATGGGAAAATATTTTCCTTGGTTGGCTAGAATATTTAATAATATTTATAATAGAAATAAAAATTTTAAGATGATTTTTAATGACTACAATAAAAATTATCATGGAGTGAATAAAATTAGATGATATGAATGTAAAATGTTGAGACATATCAAACCTAATTTTATATGGATCAAGGGTATGAAAAGAAGTTTCAGATGAAATATATTTATCAACATAAAGGTAATAAATAAATGAAGGCTACCATGAGTGTATTGGAAGATTCAGGTATTTCCTCTAGTTCTGAATCTAAACCAGAATAATAAAATCAAGAAATAAAATGTATGATTTATTGCTTAGATAGATGACGTGAAATCTTATTATTCTCTTATTTAAAATTATGAATCTAAAAACTTCTCATATGATAAGTTAATTTAATATTTTTCTATGATTGAAAAGTATAATAAATTTAAAAGAAAAATCCCCAATCTCTCAAAAAACCATAATGTTGTATTACAGTAAAATAATAACATGTTAAAAAATCTACTATAATTATAATAAAATATAAATAAATCTAAATAAATATGTATTGAGAATTATAATAGAATTAAAAAAATTATTTTTGAAATATAATCCTTAAAACGGTATACTTGTATGTTTAGGATGGGATATTATTAAAATAAAATCCAAGGAAAGAGTAAACATAAGAATGAAAAATACAGAATTTTAAGTAATTGTGAGAAACCTAAACTATATAGAAATTATTTTCTTCTAAGATCAAAGAATCGTATGATGTCTAATGTTACTTTCTTTTATTATTGTTTAAGGTTAAATATGATAATTTTTTTTGTTTAAGAAATCCAAAAATCAATAGTATTAATAATTTTTTTGATTATATGGACTTATCTAAAGTTAAATCTAGAGTTTTTATTAAAACTAAATAGATCTGGTTGTCTAGATCATTGTTCATTGACACTTCTAGACCCAAAAGTATATGGGTACCCAAAATAGATTTGTTCGAAATTTTTTAAGTGAAAATACACAAGGGTATAAATGTTATATGGTATATTGATAGTGGTTGTTCAAGACATATTAGTGGATATTTTTTCTAATTTTCATGCTGTTTCTAAAATTGATGGAGGATTCATTACCTTTGGTGATAATTCTAAAGCTATGATCATTGGAGTTGGGTGAATTGGAGATCAAAATTATATTTTGATCAATAAAGTAATATATGTTCAAGGGTTAAACCATAATCTGATAAGTATTTCTACACCTTGGGATAATGGTTTTATAGTTGATTTTTTAAATAATTCATGTTCTACTTTTAAGAATAAACTACTACATATATGAAAATCTAGAATAAAAAATGTTTATATAAATATAATGTAAACTATTTAATTATTGAAATTAATAAATCCTATATGTGGAATAGAGGGCTTTGTCAGAATAATATATTTTCCTTATCTATGTTTTCTAAGAAGAAATGGATTTCTAAACTAACTTATCTAAAATGTGATGATAAAATATTTTTTTATGCTTATCAAATGGTAAATTATCACATGTTATCTTTCCAATCAATCAATAATGATTATACATATAAATATTTTTAACTCATACAAATGGAATTTTTTAGACCTTTTAATGTAATATTACTAGCTGAAGATTATTTGTTTTTGTATTTGTTGATGCTTTTTGAGATTTACACAGGTTTCTTTTTAGAAATTTTAAATTCAATATATTATGGTTTTTATGATATTTTTCAAGATGGTTCAAAATGAAAAATGTTCTATAATAATTTCATTAAGAAGTGATCATGTAGTTGAGTTTGAAAATCAAGAATTTAATTATTTATCTAAAATTTAAGTATTGAACCTATTTTTTTCTCCAAGAACATCTCAAAAATAAAATTTAGAAAGAATAAATAGAACTATATAATAGATAGATAGAACTATGTTAAATGAATACGATTTACATATATATTTTCTGATTAAAGCTATAATTATAGCAATCCACATTATGAATAGAGTCATAATAAGACATATTCTCACTAATACACCATATGAGTTGTAAAATAATAAAAAACTAAAAGTTGGATACTTTATAGTTTTTGGATTCAAGGTGTATATATTTTATACTAAGGGAAACCTTGGTAAGTTTGAAACAAAAAGTGATGAAGTAATATTTCTTGGGTATTCTATTACCTCTAAATTTTATAGTGTTTAATAAAAAGTCAATGATAGTTAAAGAATCGACTCATGTGAAGTTAAATGATAGTAATCCTTTTGATCGTAATAGAACAAAAATGAATGAATTTATTGATTCTTTAAATTACTTTAGATTTTTTTATTCTAATGTTAAAATTGAAAATAATATAGAGCACGATCATGATCAATGTAGATCTTAAGAGAGTGAAACAAGGGATACCAAAAGAGTTTTACTGAGACAACCTATAACTTTAAATAATATTCCTCTTGAGATAGTTATAGGAAATCTAGATGTATAAGTTAATACTAGAATTAATGTTTCAAATTTAGTTGATTTATCTTCTTTTTTATCCCAGTCAAAATATAATTATATATAAGAAGACTTAAATAATGAGACTTGAGTAATGACTATGAAATAGAAGTTCAATCGATTTAGAAGGAATAATGCTTGTTTTCTAGTTGATTATCCCTTGGTTCATCCAGTAATAAAAACTAAATGTGTATTTAGAAATAAGCAAGATGATCATGGTGTAATTACCAAAAATGAGGTCAGGATAGTTGTTAAAGGTTATAATCTTGAGGTAGGTATAGACTATGAGGATATATTTTATATTGTTCTTAGGCTTGAAGCTATTAAGATCATTTTAAAATTTGAATCATATATAAATTTTAAATTATACCAAATGGATATCAAATATTATTTTCTAAATGAATATTTAATTGAGGATATTTATGTCAAACAACACCCAAGATTTGAAAATTATCATTATCTGAATTTTATTTTTAAACTAACTAAATATCCTTACTGTCTAAAAGAAGCATCAAGGGATTGGTTGGAAAGTTTGAGTTCTTTTATTTTTGAAAATGGTTTTTTATATAGGACTGGTTGATACTACTCTTTTTAATAAAACCCCTTCCTCTTATATTTTATTAGTTAAAATCTATATTGATGGTGTTATTTTTTGTTATAAAAATAAAAAAAACTTTGTAATGTTTTTTCAAAAAATATGCATGAAGAATTTGAAATGGTTTTTATGGGCGAATTACATTTATTTGACGGATTTTAAATCTTTCAAAAAAAATTAAATGTTTTGAATAAAAGTAAGTGTATCATGGATTTATTTAAAAGGTTTGGATTTGAAAATAGTAAGTCATATAAAACTACTATTTTTAGAAAGGGGATGTCTTCTTTTAGCATCAGAATTGGGCATGGGAGACCAACAGTTTCTCAGGATGTATTTCTCATACCATTTCTTACAGGGAAGCCTGTCATCAACCATCTTTCCTTAGTGCCATCTTGTCAATGTAACATCAAGATATTGTGCACATTATTGAGCTAATATCGGCATCGGAAAAGAGTGTCTTTAACCCCTCTCTATCTAGCTTCTTCATGATGAAAGCCTTCCACCAGACCCACATCATGCACGATCTGGTGGACCTATGGACGAAACTCGTTTGGGCCAAACGTATCCCTTCAAAATTCAACTTTATAATTTGGTGATTAAGTAATATGGCAGTGCCCACTAATGAGAATATCAGATGATGTGACATTAGCATGGCCTCCAGGTGAATCTGTTGTAAGGGCCACAAGGAGGAATATTCATGCCTCCTTTTCTTTGAGGGAGAATGGGCACACAAGTTATGGTCCTACTATGGTGACTTCACTAACCTTTCTAGACCGGTTAAGTCCGATCAACCCTTCCTTGAATGTTAGTTCCATAGTTCATGTGTGGGGTCGTGGATAGGATGGCCCACACTACCTTTTTTCACGCAGGTTTCTAGTGTTTGTGGTAGGAGAGGAATAAATGGGTTCATGAGGGGGTGGCCTCAACTGGTCACTCCATCATCAACCGTTCCAAAAAATTACTCATTGATCTGGCTGGGGTCTTAGGAAACTGGAAGGAGGCCATGTCCCAACAGCAATTCAATCCCAGTCCCCCACCTCTCTTCCCAGTAGCAGCTCCTCTTTGGGAAATTGGGTTTACTGGAACCCCCTAGCTAGGGGTTTTAAGCTTAATTTAGTTGGCACATATTTCTCGGGGCTAATGTATGGTGGGGATGTCATCTTTGATTGAAACGGTTCAGTTATCCTGGATTTCTCCATCCAGATGGGTCTGGGTTCATCACTCAAGGATGAGGCAATGTCCATGTTAATAGGACTTACAGTATGTAGCTAGAGTAGCATGGACATCTCGTAGATCAAAACACACTCACTGGTCCTTAAAATTTATCTTCAAGGTCTTGGTGTCATCATGTGGTCGTTAGAGTACATGATTAGGAAATGTCACAGCATTCTTCAAAGAAACACCAGTGTGATGCATAGCTGGAGGGAGGGGAACAAAGTAGCCAACTACCTGGCCTCACTGGACACCCCCAATTCTGAAGGCCCTTTCCTGCACAATCAATATAGTCTGAAGCTGGAAGGAGTCAATATCATCCAAGGGGATGCCCTTTGCCCCCACTACATTAGACCCCCCTAACCCCCATGTCCCCTTTTTTCTTTCTTATCATTTCCCCCTCCCCTTTAATAAATAATTATATAATGATGATGATAAGGATAGTAAACCATTTGGCAATATGTTGTGCAAAGGAACAATTGGTATTCTATTTTATATTACTACTATCATAATATACATTATGTTCTATGTTTGTTTATATACAGTTTTTCAATAAAATCCAAAATAATCTCAACTGAAAACTATCAAAATAATTTTAAGGTATTTATAAAGAAATTGTTTCTTTATCTTTACTCTATCTAAAAACATTTGGTTTTGATATAATTTCATATTCATATTTCGGTTTTATATGTTATAGATTGAAAAAAAAGAGTACCTTAAGAACCTATCACTTTTTAGGAAAATACCTTATTTCATGGTCAAGTAAGAAGAAACATTCATTTGCATTGTCAACTGATGAAAATGAATATAAATATATTGGTCATTTTTGTGCATGGGTGTTATGGATGAAACTTACTCTTTTAGACTTTGTACTTAATTTTGATCATGTACCTATTAAGTTTAATAATACTGGTACAACTAATATTTCAAAAAATATTTTAAGTCGTTTTATAATTAGGAATATTGATATTCGACATCATTTTTTAAGAGATTATGTTCAAAATGGTGATATTTATTTAGAATTTATTAATAATGAATATTAGATTGCTGGTATTTTTACAAAATATCTTCCCACTAAATTATTTTAATTTTTTAATTAGGTTCTAGGTCTGTTTCATTTTAAATGATTATTATTTTAAATAACAGTTTATTTGACTTCTTATATCATTTTAAAAAACAATAATTAAATTATACTATGTTATTCAGGTTTATTATTTGTTTTATTTAAATTTATTCGTGCATTAATTTTATCATCTAAGTTTTCTTTTCTAAAATTATCATTTAAATTCCTAATAATTACACTAAGTATTCTGCTAGAGAAACTCAAATGGTTCCTAAACCATTAAACAATTATTATTTTGTCTATCCATTAAATCCTTGAAATTTTAATATCTTGATTCCTAAAATCTGAAACCTTTAAAGGGTTTTTGAAATGGATATGTTGAAGAGAATTGATAAATTTAGTCAAGGAAGTATAATGAAAAAAAAGTTCCTGATTTCAGATCATTGTGTCTTGGTAAAGTGGTTTATTTTGAATAGTTTTTTGAAACAAACCTTTTATTAAAGTAGGCACTAAAATTTCAAGGATGGTAATTTATTTTCAATAGATGTAATACAAAATATATTTTTGAAAAATAAGTTAAGGATTTATTTGAGAATGTTTAGTTTATCTTTTGTTAAAATGATTATTTAATTTCATAGAAAGTGGGTGATGAGGAGCTTTTAGTTTTATCTATGGTGATCTCTTAGATGTTCTAGTGACCACATTAAGGAAATTTTAGTTTTAATTTTATGATGATTTTTAATTTAATTCACAAGTATAATTCATTATACCATTTCTATTTAGAACTGATCAGGTAAAGAAAATGATATTGAAAGATCTAGGGGTTTACAAAAAGGTACTGGTGAAATTTATTCAAATGAGAGTGCTTCCCCAAATAGTTGAGTCTAGTAATATTATATTCTTGAATATGTATATTATGTTTGTATTAATGAGAGGAATCAAGATGAACTTTTGTAGATGCATGTTGATATATATGCATCATTTTAGTAAGAATGGTTCCTAAATAACCTTTTATCCTTATATAAGAATGGTATATCTTATTTATCTACAATAGAGGAGTTAATTCAAACATAAGGATGAGGATAAGGTACCTTGATAGAAACTTTTTATCAGTTTCTTCTTTAGGGAAGTTTGGTTTTTTATGGAGTGTATCTAAATAAAATATCATTATTATTGGATTAGAAGATGGTGATCCCTCTGTTATTGGTGTTGAGGGGGAGTAAATAAATCATAGGTCTGCTAAGTTCACTAGAGTTTCGATAGATATATTTGGTGGGTCACAAATTGAGGGTGGTGCTACTATAGTTTGTTGTTATAATCCTAATGTGGTTGAATATTTATTTAGTGATACTGGTTTGGATGTTTTTTTTTGTAGGTGATGAAAATATTACTTCATGTAAAAGTTGGAAGAAAGTTTTGGATGAGAATACAACTTCTAATGTAGAAAAAACTGGTCAATTTTCAAAAGTTTATCAGAAACCATTTGTTTAGATAGAATTTAGATATTTGTAAGTCCATAAAACCTAAATGAGAGACCAATCTGTAAAATTTGAGAAAGTGGTCGAGTCCATTGAAAGAGAGGTTGAATAGATACCTCAGGTTGGGTTTGAAATAGAGAAACATGTTGATTTGTCAAGTCTTTATTCTAAGAAGTAGAGAGTTGAAGAAGACCATTCAGTTAGGCAAGAGAGTGTTTTAGTTTTTCATCCACTGATTTGATTGAGAATTAATCAGTTTGCTTGATTAAAAAATCCCTAAAAAATTTAGATGAGTAATTTATTGAAAGAACAAATATTATTAGTGAGTTGTTTACTCCCTATAGTGGAGGTTTTGATGTTTAGTCACTTCAACTGATGGAAGAAGTGGAGACCTTGGTAAGAAAGGAGTTAGAAACCTCAATTTCTAGAGAGGAATAATCTATTTTTTATGATCCTATTCAAACATTTTATTCCAAATTATTTTATAAATTTTATTTATTAAATAATGAAGTTGTTAAGCTATTTTCAGAACATCCGAGTTATAGGAAATCTCTTTCAGAGTTAGGAAATATTTATTTTTCAAGATCATATCAAGAGTCCTTTCAATATCAGTTACAATGCTTAAAGAAAATTTTAATTTCCAAAATATATTTTGATGCTTTAAAGAGGTATATGGTGGATCATTTTGTAAGAATTAAAGGTCATATGATGACAAAATTATAATTTAATAACATAAAAAAGTTTTTTTTATATCTTAATTTGAGTTTTTTAGGAATACCAATGAGGAAATAAATAGATTATACATATTTTGGAGTTGTTTTTGGTTATTTATTGAAAAGGATGGAGCTTTAAACATTAGATCTTAGTGCCTTGGATTTGAGAGTATGGTCTTTTCTATATGATAGTGTTCATCTTCACATTATTTTTCATAATCATTAGGAGTTAACTATTTGATTAACTTCTATTTATCCTAGTGATATATAATTAAACAACCTTATTGGGCTCATGATATATAATTTAATTTTTTCTTTTGAATTTGTACACAGTTTTATGAAGGTTAATTTTCTTGAGATGTTGAAAATCAATCATGATTCTTTTCATCCAATCAAGGAATTTGTTGAACTGAACAACCAACATTTCCATGATTTGATGTGGGAGATAAATGTAGTATATAATATATAATATGTGATTCCCTGATATCTACCTCATCCTCAGATGTATCCCAACCAACTGTAAATCCTTGACTCTAACCTTTCCTTTCCCATGATCTTCTTTTAGCTAAAATATCTTTAAAATCATCAATCATTAATAAAATTTCTATCTTATGACATTCTCTATTATTTCTATTTTCTAACATGTCTACTTTTGGTTTAAATTTAATTTTGGTTAGATATTGTTCACTTTTTATTCTATGAAACATTGATAGTGTTTTATTCCTTCTTATACTTTCTTATTGATCACATAAAAAGGGATATAAATATGGGAAAACAAAAAAAATCACATCAAAATATATATTTTTGAATTTTTTGAAAAACACACAATTCATATCAGATTATATATATTAGACTTGATTGTAATTGGTAATTACAATCTATAAGTTCTTGTGTTTTTTTATTTTATGATCATTAAAAAGGGAATATTATTGGGAATGAAAATTTTTATCCACCATATTTTTAATTGATTTTTATGCTCCCAAAAACTCTCATTTGTTCTACAAAAAATTTACTTTTAGTGAATTTTAAGTTTATAATTTTAATTAAAGTAATTATTTAATTCTTAGAATTATAGAAGTCATTGCTCAGTTTTTATCATTATATTGGGGTGTAAGAACCTCATGCCGAATATTTTTATAGTTAAAAATAAATCTGGAATCATTTTTTTTTTGGAAGACTAGTTTATTCACATGTTTATGTTGAACATTATATTAAGGAACCTCCCTTTTGTAAGGAACCATGCATTTGGAACCATACTATTGTGATGATCCTCACATTAAAGCAACTAATTTTTTTTATGAATCTCATGCAAGTAACCTTAAATTTATCATATACCTCACACTAATAACTAGATTTTGGTATTAAACCTTAAATTTTTAAACTCTACATTTAGAATCATCGATACATTGGCTATCATACATGTTGAAGATTTTGAAGTTGTGATTTATATAGATATTTTTTAGATATGTTTTTTTGGTTGTATTTTAGGATGTTTATTTACTACAATTTCAATTTTTCAAGTGTTGTGGACTTCTATAAAAAATAGAGTCTCTCATGTTTTGAAAATATAGTGTATTTAAAAAATATAAATGTTTCTTACATTATCTAAAAACTAAAATTTCAACTATTACTACATTTTTTTGTTGGATTTTATAGGATTACACATTGGTGACATGCATGTTCTATGTATTGTTATTGTGTGTTTTGCATGCTATTATGGAAATGTGGATTTAGTTATTTCTGTATTATCTAAATACTTTTTTTTCTATTTATAGTTTCTTCTCGAGTACTACACTTTAGAGACATAAATTTTTCAACTAATACATCTTCATCTATTAGTTTTAGTATCCATATTTGTATGCTACATTAGATAATTTCTTTAACTAAAATTATTCTTTCTTTTACTCTGAACACTATGGTTTTGAATGTTCTAAAAATTTTCATTGGTCTTGAATGAAGGAAAAGTAAAATCCTTGCTATACTAAGTATAAGCGGCTTACACTCAACTTTTGATGTCCTGGATAAAAGGAAATGGTTAGTGAAAATCACAAAGATCATGGAGAGAGTGTTTGTGGAGTGTAATGGGGTGTATATTTTCCTTGAACCACTATAAATCATTATGTTCTTATATTTTCATTATTTAATTTTCCATTGCTTTACTCTACTATAAGAGACAAGATCAGGGTCTCTTGGTTTCAATAGGTATTATTCAAATTTTTCAAGTCTTTTAAAAAGGACCCAATTCACCCACCCCCACCCACCTTCTCAGTTTTTCAAAATTATCACAAGATAACACAACTAACTCAGGTTATGATTAATATCATTTCCTTTATAGAGAAATCAAATAGGATAGAGGATAGAGTGAGGGATATTATGATTATGCCTGACCAAATCTCTCCTGTTGTCAAAAACAATCTGGACCTAATTTAATTATCTAACAATGAGAGAGAATCATAGTTTCATTAATGCTCATATGATAAAGACTATGGAATTAAAAAATATTCTCCATCCCAAATCTCAAGAATATAGTAATATGTACTTGGATAAATTCTTAAAGGGAATTAGAGTTTGTTACTAATGTGGTTAAAATGTTCATCATGCTCATAATTACAAAGAAAATAAATTATCTATTAATGTCCAATGCTTTAACTATAATAATATGGTTCATTTTGAAAAAAAAAATCCCTGATCATCAAGGATTACCCAAATTATTATCTTGAGATACTCTATGGATTATGAAGAGGATTAGAATCAATTTAGAATAATTATTTATGCTTTTAAAAGAAAAGGTGTTATATGAGAAAGTTAGTATGTTTGAATACTTATTTTGAGATGTTTCTTTTGTTGGTAATATTGTCTTCATGGATGGAATATCTATTGATCTTTCTAAGACAAAAGGCAATCAGATAATATCCCTCATGGATTAATGTAACCTTTAAGAATTTTAATTCGGGATAATTATGATTAAATTATAGAATATATTATTATGATTTAGCATTATTTTTCAATGGTAGTTTGGTATAAGGATTAATAGAAAACATCCAAGGATTGTTCTAATAATATTTAGTTTTATGTAAAATTTATAAATTTTGGATTTTGGAAACATATTTTGAATGGTATTAATCACCCTAGAAAGTGATTTTTATAAAAATTTCATATTTTTGAGATATTTAGTGAAGAATGTATAATTGGCCTTTAAGGTTATCATGTGATATAACAAGGTGATAATTGGTAAAGTTTATTGTATTTTTTTGTAGTTTACTTGGGAAATGTAATTCGAGAATATACATATTTATGTGATAAAAGTAGTATTGTGATAAAAAAATGTGATGATTTTGGAATATTAAGTGATCAAACCATTCTGATTTTTGTGTTAAAATTTAATCAAGCATATTTAAGAAGTTATAAATTAATATTTTTTTACTGTTAATATTTTAGAGATTAATTTTTTAAATTGGTTATTATTTTATATTGTGCTATGCATTTTGGTTTTAGATAAGAGGAATAATTATTCATAATTTTTTGGATAATATAATTGATGAAAAGTTGGTTTTAGTGATTTAGGTGTGAAAAAATCAATTATTATCGTGATGATTCATGTTGAAGGATGAAATCATTATTATAGAATGGGAAGAAATAATGTACATTAATTTTATCATATTTGTCTATCTCAATGGTAAAAGAGTATCTCAAACTCCAGAAAATTAAAGACAAATCTACCAAGTATTTTTTGAAAAGTACCACTCATATACTAGGGAATGCTTTTAGAAACTCGTTTTAAAGTATGAGTCTTATAGAGGTAGATGAATAATAATTTTAATATTCATAACATAGAAATTGTAGTTCATGATAGAATATATATATGATTTTATTACTATGTTATGGTATATCTGATTTATAAATGAAGAATTAAAATTATAAGGATGTAATTTTGTTTAAGGAGAGAGGAATGTAATACCCAGAGATTTTATTTTATATTTTGTTTTAAATGAACATTTATTTTTAGAGCATAAACCACATGCAACACCAAGCTTAAATGAGCCGCAAAATTATATTTAAATATGAATTTTATAACCTTGTTGTAAGGCTGGTGTGTGTGAATAAGAATTACCACATCATAAAAATCATGTAAGATAATTTTTACTTAACAAAAAAATCAATCAAGAAATTTATCTTTAATCTAATTTTTGTAACTATGAAAATAATAAGAATAAATCATCTTATGCTTTAAAAATACTTTTCTCCCAAAAATGGATTTTAGTCATTTTATACGAAGTTAATTAGAATTAATATATGGTAATTTTAGAAATTATATTTTAAAAAAGGAACATTATTTTTTAAATAATCATTTTAAAATCTGATGATGAATTTTTGGAATTTTTTTGAAAATATTGATTTTTGAGTGAATAGTAAAAAATGTCAATTTTAGCCAAGATTATCATTTATTTTCAATAAATAAAGATGTTTAAAAGTACTATGTTATTTTGAAAATATTTTCAAATTAAATTAAGATCAATTTTATTAAAAATAATATGATTAATTTCATAGGAATCAATGTTTTATTTTATTTTTATATAAGTTCATTTTTATGCTTAAAAACACATTTTTCTAGAAACTATTTTCAATATGTTTTTCATACTTATATTAAAAAATTATCTAAATTATAGAAATTAACTATTTAAACTTTAATTCATATTTAAAATCAATAGGTACAAATTTGGTAAATATTTCAATTTCATTTTTAGTTATAATGAAAAGTAACCATGGAAAAGCATCATGGTATTGGGAAAAACAGGTTAACTAAGATTAAAACTATGATGTAAGGCCTCAAAATCAACCCAAAACTTAATTTTATTTCATTTTATGATATTAATTTAATCATAACCACCCTAGATTTTAAAATATTGTATTTTTTCTCTTGACTTTGATTATGACCTTTATATTATTTTAAGTTAAGAAAAAATTCAAAATATCACTCTCATTATTTTAATATATCTAATATATTTTCATATGAATAAAAAAAATATGTGAATGGTTATAAATAGTTATTATTAATATTAATAAATTATTTTTTAATATCAATTTATTTTTATTTTTTAGATATTGTATATTTTCCTTGAATGTTTACGCAACACTGACGCAGCGTTTGTGTAAGTAGTAGAAAAATAAAATTAATTATTCTAAAAACATTCAAAAATAATATATTTTTGATGAATTATGGTTACCCAAGAATTTATTAGACAATTATAATGTATTTTTGATTTTTAACTAGTTTATATTTGAATCAAATTGTGGTCTTGATGCCTTCAATGTAAAGATATGTGATTAGTCTTGAAAATGACCTTAAATGGTATTTAATGTTTAAAAATTATTTTTAAATTTTTCTAAAATTAAAAAAACCAATATTGAATCAATTTAATGGGAAAGTGTTAATCCAATAATTCATGGTTCATTTATGTGACACTTACACTTACTGATTGAAAATTAACCTTTTTATTTTCTAATCACTTTTGAGGAGAAAGTGAGAAACCACAAAGTCCAACGTTACAAAAAAAACCATAATCGAATAAAACCCAAGAAAATGTAGGACCTGTCTCTACCCAGCAATTAAAACTTGTCTACAAACCATCACCTATGTATGATTGTTCTGCTTGCAGTCTCATGTAGTGATGCTTGGGCACTATACCGATGGCTTATCCATACCCTATCAGTCTTAAAAATCCAAATGGCATGCATTAGTGAAGGCTCCATGCTCGGAACCCCATCTGAAATAGATCCAAGTAAGTTTCTGGATGCTTTCCACTAAAACATGATAGAAAATCACACACAAAAATTTGGCCAGAAGCAGGCTCATTCTGAGCCATCAAACCTCTCAAGCCATGAAATAAGTTCAAACAAGTTTGAATAGATTGGTTGAAAAGTAATTTAAGGTTACAAGAATCCATTTCCCTAAACAATTTCCATGAGATATATTTTACATGGAAGCTTGGTGACCCTATCAACAAATTTTCAACCTCAAAGTCTAGTTTGTCTCAGGATTGTATATAATCCTCAATGTTAATCTTCCCTTGGTTGAAATCCCCAACAAGAATTAGTTTCCGTTTATCAACCTAGGTGTACTTCTCCTCATTAAGGGTCACTCTTAAAGACAACCCCATCATTTTAGTTGCCTCCTCGTCAGAATCATTAATTAACAAGATCTGTTAAACCACTTCTTCCTCAGATATTAGTATTAATTTCAATGGTTGGTCACCCTGGTCCCCTAGTCCTTGGTGGTTCACCTCCACAAAGTCTACCTTTTTTTATTACCTTTCTTGCAGATCGTGTCTCCAATGAAGGTGGTAATGAGGAGTGGTTCCTCCTACCCTTCCTCCTCTGATTGCTCCTATTATACTTTATGGTTGATGCTTCATCTTCCAAATGAATTATTTCATCTCTATTTCATTCCTTCACACATCCTCGGACTACCTCTGGTGATTTGGCTAGATTAGAACACAAACCAGCCTCAACAAATCCTTAAAAAATGATTCTCAAGTGAATTGAGGATCGGATCCTTAGAATAAGTCCCCCCCCCAATTCCTCATCACTAGTTTGATAGACCACCTCCTTAGTAGGCCCCTGCATCCCCTTCTACATGTCACTATTTTTCAGACCTAGCACCTCTGTAGTAACATCCACATCATCATCCACCTTCTACATCACCACAGCTTTACTCGCCTTCAATTGGATTTCCAATTAGGATGCCTCATGATGCTTTAATACTCCCTCCCTCGCACTATCATTGTGGATAAACACATTGTGGTAAGAAGGTCTGGCTAGGTCCAGTCTTACCTTTCTAGAAACATTAGGCACCTTCTGGTTATCCTGAGGCACCAATGCCTTCTTTATAAGAGATCATATTTGAGCTTCTTGGCCAGACCCTGCCTCCGTTGGTAAATTGCAGACCCCTGGATCACTCATGTAGCACCTATTCTCCATGCACAAATTACCAGAGTAATTACCCCTACCCATATTCTCTTAAAAAATGTTAGGTCATCACTCCAACAACTCTACCTCAACAAGAACATCTGAATCCTTGTCGCACCCATTTCCCCTCCTACATGTAGGTAACCGAGACCCCCTACGATAGTCGTCCAGTGTGTGTCTCGAGCGGTTGCATCCATAGAAAAATTTGGTCCATGTTTCATATATCACACGTTATTTGTAGTGATACTCCTCACCCATAATAATCCACACATACTCAAATGGAAATTTAGACACATCCTTTTCAACACACATGCGTGGATTGACAGGGAGACAGAGAGCCTCAGTGAGGCTATCTAAACACATATTTCTACTAATCAGATTCCATATCATATGCATAACAGAAGGGTTTGTAAATGGTAGGGGGAGTGGGAAATCTTACCCAATTTTTCATTGTTAGATTGTCTCGCTTCATATGAATGTTGAAGGACCACCAAAATAGATAAAATATGAATCCATTGAAGTTGTGATGTGCACATGACCAGGCCTTGATGAGATCTTACTCTAAATCAAAATGGACCATCATGTTCCTGGTATCCATAAGACCCACTGTTGCCCAATCCTGTAACTCCCATGTTCTAAAGATGTGCTTATCAAACGAGTCAATTAAAAGATGTTTCTATTTAAACTGAGCCACCAAGGATTATTTTAGAAGATCCAAAGATTCTGAGAACTCCACAATTGGTAATTGAAGATTAAGGCACCCATCAAGAAACTCCAGGACCTTTGGACCGAGTGGGGATTGAGGGAAGGTAGGAAGTAATTTTGGTTTTGTGAAGGGGATGAAGGAGGAAGGTGCTTCTTTGGTGGACGTTGAAGGTCCCCCCCCCCCCCCCCGTCGGTGGGCGAGGGACTGGAATGGTGGCCACTTCCATCATAGAGAGCAGAAAACCATGTCTACGGGTCCTCTTGAGTCTTCCGAAAACCCTCCACTAGAATCAATTTATGTACCACTAACAATTTTAAAAATAACTTTCACAACTCTTAATGAGTGGAAAATTTATTACTGCATTTAAGGTTAAACAAGGTTAACGAGGGGGTTAAATCAAAGGATAACGTTTAAAATAACACATGAAATTATCTAAAATTTATTGTTTGATTATTTTTGTAACTTTATCCCCATTATATTATAATATAAGTTAGTTTAGATCCATTTTACATGAGTTGGAAACATATTATATACTAATATTAAAAATATTTATAAGTTTTTCACCCACCTCACTTATAAAAGGGAACCCCATCTCCACTATTATTCATTGACTTTGATCCACTTATCTTGACCAATACCTACAGAAATAACATCTATATTTATTTTATTCATCTTATATCATTCTGTCTTTCCCTATGACCATCCTAAGAAGGCTTAAGGTGTAATCCAAATGTGGATTCCAAAGAATAGGTATAACTCTTAAATGAGTTCTACTTTTTATTTCTTCTTCTACATACTTAAATTCTATCCCAACGATGTTAATATAATAACATAAGTATCTTCCATATATTAAAATTTTATTATGTTGTTGGTACAATCCCTATTAATATTTTTCCAATCCTAAGGAAAATGAAAACATCGCCCATGCGTAGGTACGACCCACCATCTCCACTTAGAAATGTGATTCATTTTTCATCAACATTTTACATAGATGGTTATAAATATTAAATTAATAAATATATATATAATATTTATTAGAAATTTATGATTATTAAAATATAATATATAATTTAACTTCTTAATCTTCCATCCAATGGAAAATGATAACGTCGCTCGTGGGTACATGTGGACTACCACCTCCATGAAGTGATGTGATTATTTTTTCTATTACCACCATGAATGGATGATTCTAACATTGTATATAATCAATAAAAATTATATTAATTACATTAAAAACATTATTTAGATGATGAAAAAAGTATATTCATTACATTAATAACATTATGTAGATGATGAAACTATTTCATAACTCTTTTATGATTATTTAAATATAATATATCATTTAACTTCTTACTCTTCCATCCATTGGAAAAAGAAAATATTGCTCATGTGTACATGTGGACTACCACCTCTACGAAGCTATCTGATTAATGTTTCTATTAACACCATGAATGGATGATTCTAAAATTGTATATAATCAATAAATATTATATTCATTACATTAATAACATTTTGTAGATGATGAAACCATTTCATTACTTCTTTAACTAGAGCCAATATAATGATGTAATTTTGGAGAAATTGACTGAATAGCCTTAAGTTGTCGATGTAAGCAAGAACTATTCAATGAATGGATTTCAAATGATTATAAAAGGACCATAAAAATAGAATATGGATTAAAATTTTCTTAATAAATTATTTAAAAAATTTAAATTCATAATACAGGAGGATCAAACATGTATGACTAAACCAAGACCCAATGTAAGGGTAATTTCATCTCATTTTCACTTCAATGAGACATGTTTTAAATGATTCACCTAACTTCTTTTACATGGTGTATATACTATCCCTTTGGCACATTATATCATGAATTCTTCTATTTTCATTGTATTCAAAGTTTTTTATTCATGTTTTTTCCTTTAATAAGTTTTAATTCAAAAGTTACCAAAGTAGTATGGATTTATTTCACAATATAATTTTTAATCAAAAGTGTTTATGTTTAAATTTATGTTGAAATATTTTTATGATATACTAACCTAAAACCCTATCTATTTTCATATATTCCATTTATATATGGTTTTCCATATTTTCACCCAATTTTTCCTCTCTTTGGTATTTAAAACAATCAAGAAAATGTTTTTATGAAAATTCAAACTTATTTTCACTTTGGTTAGTGAAATTTTTCTTCCATGACAATGTACTTAAAATTGTTTTCAAAAATTTTATTTTATAATGTCAAATAAATATTTAAATTCATTTTAAAACACATTTTATTTTTCTTTTAGATTTTTTAAAATTAAAATTCTTGTTGTTTTCTGAATAAGGTAATTTTGAAATTTTTACCAAAACTGTGAACGAAATACTTATTTTAACATTTACCATAGAAACAGATTTCACCATTGTTGTGATTGTTATTTACTTTAAATTTTACTTTATAATTTCTCATTTATATTTTCAATGAAAATATTTTTCCAAATATGCAAAGAATTTTTATTTAAAATTTTATCAAGAGAAAAGGGTATTATTATCTTAAAGGAATGAAAATAACTTTAGAAGTGATTTATAACTTCATTATTACACAAAGTTACATGGACGTTAATTTTAATGTTTTTATTATATTTTATTTTCTAAATGATTGGTTTTATGACAAAACCTTTGTAACATCCTAACCCGGCTCACCACTAAGATGGTGGCTAGAATGGTCTTTGCATGGCCTCAAGTGAGCCTCCCCGTATGCTAGACACTACCGAATGGCATAGATGGTGTAAGGATAATTAGTGGGGAGACTATACCCTCTTATTAGAGTTTCACAGTGGTATAACAGAGTAAATAATAATGAACAGTGGAAGCAGTAATACGTAATTGACCAGTGGAAGAAAAATTTCATATAACTGAACAAAAGTGGCCAATTCCTATTTATACAATAGATGAATGCATGACATGCTATTGATATATGAGAAAAATAAATAATATTACAACATGATTTTCAATACAATATAATATAGGACTCAATTGAGAAAAGAACTAAAAGCCCAAATGTGATCTCCATGATCATCCTTAGCTCCAGCTCAGTCCTTTTCTCCTAACACCTGGGAACAAGAAAACAACAACAAGCAAGGTCCAAGGCCCTACAAACAAGAAAAGTCTACTCGGATACCCAAGTGTAATGGCGGCCTGAGTAGGGTGTGAGATATAAATATCTGTAGGCTAGTACCATCGGTGTCTAACCCAATCCCGACAATGTAATATAAATCAAATAGAGTGTAAGAATTCATAAATAAAGTTAGTGGTACAGTGTAACTTTATACCCAAGTACCTTCTTTAGCCCTCGGTTGGTGTCTGCATGTGTAATTAGTTAATTAATCAAATATTACCAGTTTATATATAAGTCACTTGTGAGTAAGTCTCACACCGAGTCTAAGGAGTTTCCTACATGGAAAAATGAGGCTAAGCAATGACTGGGCCCAATGGGCTTTAACCATGGAACCTACTAGTCAATGTTAGACCCAAGGAGTGTATTTAAGGCATCCAATGATAGTGTTTAGTATTAAAGTCACAAGGTAATATCCAAGGAAACTACATTTTAGATAGTATAAGTAGTTAATATCCCAATATGTAATAAGAAAACCAGACAAGGATATCATGTGAAGGAGTTATGAAGTAAAAACCAAGGTACATAAATCTCACGAAACGCTAACTCGGTAGTATCAGAGTCTAAATAAGGGGTAAGAGTGTAATATAAAGAGTTTTATCCATATAATTCCACAATAAGGTGTCTACCAATTCCAAGGAGTGAATCCAAGGTAAAATAAGTCTAATCAAGGACTAGGACCAAGGAGTGTATCCAAGGCACCTACTTGTCAATGCTGGATCCAAGGAGTGTACCCAAGGAATCCTATAGTGCTACATGGGGACCCAATGGTAGTATACATGGAATCTAAAGATAAGACAGGGAACATGATCTAGGCAATTCTAAACCTTAACAACTCATCAATGAATTTGGAATGGGGTACACGAGTGCTCATGGTATTCTCCGATCAGAACCATGAAAATCTCAAGTCTAACCATTCCTATTTAATAAAGAAGTCATATACTGATTCATTTTGTTCCAATACTTTCCATACATTAGTTTGGAAAGGTCAAGTAGCATTGAAACCATTTATTTAAAATCCATTAATGCATTTTCAAATGTCAAGTTCTACATCACTTCCTTCCCTTAACGTGGTAAGGTTTTTGACGAACATGGAACCAATTATTCTATAATGAAGCCGGGTCTGTCCATGGAATTCCTATATGGGAATCCATATATCTCCCAAGGTATGAGTATAAAAACCCACTGATTCTATCCATTGCATTCCTACATGGGATCCCACGTGTCACCCAAGGTGTTATTAGCATTCAAAACATTTGAAAACAATTTGGTGATTTAATTAGAGGGTCAATCATTAACATTATCAATTAATTTAATTGAACTCATTCCATTTACCAGAACATGTCAATTTCATTTATAAGGCACCAATTATCCATGAACAAGGGCAACTACCTACTTGGGTAATTCCAATCTAAAAACTGGACCAAACACATAGACAGTGCCTGGGTCCATTAATCATTTTTCAAAGGGAAACTCGGTGTTTATAATGCCATTAGGGCCATGTCCTAAACATGTCATATTCCAACTTAACATCAATAGGGTCACACATTTACCTGCATTGGGCCGCATGGTTTAGCAGGCCGGGTGTAAATTGTATTCCCTCTACTATCCTCTAAAACTTGATGTTTTTTGGGTCCGACACTCATGAAACTACTCGAGACACTCGTGAAGATTTTCGGTCCTTTTCCCATGCCCAAAATAACATTTAAGAGTGGTAAGATTCTCAAATTTATGTTTTAAAGCTCCGTTTTAAAAACGACCAGTTTAATAAGATAAAAAAAGATCAAAAACTTCCGTATTTTAATCTGGTTCAAAAACACAATATTCTACAACCTTCATTTCTGATGAATTGATATTCGTCATTCATACTTGACTAATTTATGATTTTCTCATCATTAACATTCTCATGACCACATTACCTATCACTTTAGATCATTTTATTAGACATTATTTTTCCCTCTATTTCCATATTTTAAGTATCATGGATTTATACAACATAATTTCCACTACTTTAATTTTATCTCAACCATATACAATTTATATATATGGTATCTATTTAATAAATCATATTAAGAAAATTATTTAATTGATTTGGGAAATATTTAGTATTCTTGAATCAATACAAATAAATGATGATTTATAAGGAGTTTTAAGAATGAATTATACTGAAAATTCATTATATAAAAAATTTATATGCCATGTAAGTGATGTGTGGGTCTTGATTATAGATATCCCCTCAATACATTGATAGGTATCATGAGATAAATATGTTTCCACTTCAGTTGGGTAATTCTTGTATACCTATCCACACAATTGAAGTGTCTTAGATGAGTCCTTGATAATAATATTCATGATATATATTGTATAACTCCTTGATGATATGAACATGAATGTTCAAATTCATTCATTTCCTTTATTAAGAATTTTTTTTTCCATAATTATTGTTATTATAATGTTAACATTATCCATGGATCTACTTTGAACTCAAGTTTTTGGTTAAATGGAAACAGTCAAATAGAAGATTGAGGACAGATGGCCCATCACTCTCCGGGGAGCTCTCGGGCTCTCGGCTCGACTTCTCCTCCTAGGGTTGTTTACAGCGGCGCTGTCTTCTATTCTGCTTTCCCGGGTTCTCTCTTCTCTCCGCTCATCTCTCTAGGCTTCGTTCTCTCATGGTCTACTTCTCTTTCTCTCTCACTAGTTTTGATCTCCTCTCCCTGTTTCTACTTCCCCAGATTCGTGAAGACTCTGGCCGCCTTTCTGCGCTCTGGCCTTGAGCTCCACTGCTCTTCTCTAGGTCGGATCTGGAGTGGTGGGCACACCGAGGATTAGGGATAGTGGTATAGAATTTTGAGGGTCCTCTCAGTGTCTCAGTTCTTCATTATTTAGGTTTTCAACCCCCTATCACTTTATAGGGTTTCATCCCCTCGCATTACTTTAATTTTTATGATCCTTCCTTGGTTCTTTCTAGGGTCCAATCCCATTTATCCGTTATCCATCACGGTGGTTTTGGGTTGTCATCGGTTGAGAGTGTTTATCTGTTTTTCAAGTTCGAAGATGGAGTTGTATGGTGAAGTTGTGATGATTTTGGGTGGAGCTTGTTCTGCGACGAGGATGGCACCGGAAAAGGTGAGTGTCAATAGAATGGCATCTAGACGGGTTTTTATTCTGGTTTGTGTTTCCCTGGTTCATGGCCTCCTATTCAGAGATGTGTTTTTTTCTCCGGCAACTAAGGCATTGATGTTCTTCTAAAGATGGTGGTCGATGTGTTGCGATTTCTCCGGCAACGGCGAGGTGGAGTTAGATTCCGGCGTTGATGATGATGACGGTAGGCAGGGATGTGACTAATGGTGCTTGCGTGTCTACAGGATGGCTTGTAGTCCGAGAATCCCTTTTGAATTTTGAATTTTGTAATGTTAAAATCTTTTGACGGTGTTTTGAATTTTGGCTTTTGTGTGCGGGATTCTTGTTTTGGGTCGTAATGGGTTTGCTTGGTTTTTTTTCAACTTGTTGACATTGTCTTTGGTTCACACTTACCCCTTTAAAAGTGTCATTATAAAATAAAATATATAAATTGGGGGGATTGAATGGCACTCTTCCATATTGATTATTCCATATTTACCTATATCATAGTAAAAACCCATATTGATTATTCCACATTTTATTTGTTTTCCTTTCCCAAGATAAAAAGAATGAATATTTGAATTATTTTCAAGGATTCAATAATTTTTTTCAGGCAATGTTTTATTTTTGGAACGTAATACAGAAATCACGTGTGTTTCTAGTTTACCTATACTTAACTAATCGATCCTTCATGATGTAATACCATGTATCATATACTAATCTAATAAGTAAGAATCTAATAAGTAAGAAGCAGATCTATGTTACTGGAGTTGGGGATGATACACCCATTACATGTCAATAAGGGAGGTGAGAAATAAGAACCACATATAACAATTATAATAAATTTAAAACATCCCACTCCTTACTTCATACAACCTTTCTGAAACAACCCCTTTTACATCCACGTATAGGCATTTTGTAATAAGGTCAATCAATATAAAACATCCACTCATTGGATAGCAAGACACTATGGGAACACCAAGAAATATTCAAATAGGGTCTCAGACATTTAAAAAAAAAACTCAATTATGTTTCCAATCGGGCTTTCGAAAAAGTGATCATGAAACCATGTCATTTTCACCCATTTAAAATTAATTTTCAAATGTTCTTTGAAAACCGTTTATAAAATCACACTTTAAAGACCACTTTTAAAAAACCAACCATTTCCATAAATCACTTTTTCTAATTATAAACCCCTTTCCTTTTGGAAATAAAATTGCATCAAGAACCCTTTTATAAAACTCCAATTCCCTTCTAAAAACATTTCAAGCCACTACCAGACCCAATGGTCTCAAGCCATTTAAAGAATAAAGGCCAACTCTATTATTTTTTTTAAACATGACTTTAAAACATCACACACCCATATCTAAAATGAATTTTCCTTCAAACATCATTTAAAAACATTTAAACCCCTTTATAAAATCCTTTCGATCATTTTGGTGAACACGTGTCATGGGACCTAAGTCCATGACTGGTGTTTAAACCATTTAAAATCCATTTAAAAAACAACAACGTTATACTATACAGATAAAATTCTATAAGAAATATTTAAAAACACTTGGATCATTTCAAAAGATCCAATCAAGTAATTTTTCAACCAGTTTTCACCCGACATTTCCATGAAAAGTGAAAAGCCACATGAAAACTACTTCGAGCCTACCATATGAATGAAATATGCTTTCAATTTCATAATAAAGTATTTAAAAATATAAATGAAATTTATAACATACAATACAATGGAATTCCAAAGAAACTCTTATCTCAATCAAGGGAAATCATAACTGAAACTCACTGCCTTCGATGATGAATTCATAACTAAGCCAAAAAAACATCCTTCTTTTCCCTAAAAAACCCAAATCCCCTTCATTTGAACCACCTAAAAACCTAATTCCAACTCAAACAGTGTTTAGGATCCGAAGTCATGAGAGAAATTGATATAAAGGGAATGGGAATAAGGGATAAGAAGAAAATAAGATGAGAGGAGGACTTGCCCACTTGAAATCAAGAAGAACAATCACACAAAATAAAGGAGGAGTAAAGGAGGAAGATCCCCCTTGCGGACCCTAGTTTGGCCAATCAAGAGGATTAGAAAGGGAGGCCAAAACATAAAACCCCAAGGGGAGTTTAATTTAACCACATTAATGAAATCTAGATAGGCTTCACAGTTTTCTAAACGTTGTGCTAGTCATGTAGATTGAACTACCTATAAAAAACTCACTTGCATAGTTATCCTGGAGACCCTTCATGGGTTGACAAACCATTCCAAACTCACTATAAAAAACATTAAACCTTATCAAACTTTTGTCGCACAGATTCCAATAACTGTATGTGATTCATGAACTAGTACTTATACATATCAAGAGACTCGCATGGTTTCCCCTAGTTTTTCAAGACGTGGACTAAACTGTGTGTTACCCGTGCAGGACAATATGTGATATAAAATAAACTGAAAACATCATTATCTGATAGTAACCACATGATTTCCCCTAAACTATACATAAAAATTCTATATAGAGTGAAAATTCAAGATTCTCAACATTTTCAGGTTGAAACATCTGGGAAAATTAAATTGATCCACCTAAAGATGAAAGAATATATAATATAAGGTGCTGGTGGCATGTGGGTGTCATGGTTTAAAAGGGAATAATTTGTAAAAATAAAAGAGATAATTAATTCATCCCCTATCCCTCTCAATGATCCAATCAGGTCAAGGAATTGTAGGTTCTGGGTGCAGCGAAAGCATCATATGGGGTATTCCTAATGTTGATTTTTTGTCATGATTGATGATTAATCTTAGATTTTCATGATGATAAACACCATGATCAATGTAATTGAACCAAAGAATATATATAATGGATAAACACTGAGACCAAAGAGTATGATTATGACATGTTATTTATAATTAATTTAATAAATTAAAAATTACTTTCGTTGAATTTTTTATTTATTTATGGATCTAATCACTCTATGTCGTACATTAGTTTCAATATATGAATCAATAATAGATTCCATCCAGTGGTGATCCACACATGTTCCAAGAACCACTAAACATTGTTCTAGGAATCATTGGGTTCCAGTATAGTAGATCTCATTGCTTGGGTCGTTCGCCTTTGATCACCCTAAAAATCACTTCCGTAGGAGGAGGTGGAGGAAGATTGTTCTTCATTCATGGGAGCATTCTAGGAGAGGCAGGTCTATGGTTCTTGAGAGGATTCTCTTCCGATCTCATTGTGTACAATACAAAATGAATTTTCTCTAATAAGAAAATAACATAATTGGGTTTATATACCTTTAGGGTTAGAATAAATAATTACACAGGTGCCCTTTATTATTTATTTAATTCTCATGGAACCCCATTTCTATAATATTATTATTATTTTTTTACATGGGATAAACTCACAAATTAATATTAAATATTATTTATTCAAATAATATTAAATATATTTTATTTCTCACTAAATCATTAAACTCAATCCTCCATTCCTTTAAAATATTTATCTTAAATTGAATAATGACTATTTATTTAATAAATAAATATCACTACATTATTCACCAATAAATAAATATATATTATATAAATTAAATAGAAAATAAATATTTATTAAATATTACACTCACATAATATTCTCTCGAATAACTGGTGAAGGATTATATGTGATCAACCAAACATGAATAATTATTAAAACACATACAAGAATAATGTTGATTCAACTTGTTAAAAAATAAATAATACCATATTATTTAACTGAGATTATGAATACACTTAGTGTGTGACCCCGTATTCCTCTTTCTCCGTGACATTAGTTGAAGCATCCTAAATTCCAAGCTTAGAATCTAGAAACCAAACAAGACTCTCATAGAGAAATAAGTTAATTTTTCAATGACGTACCTCACACAGATGCTTACCATGTAATATAACCTATTTATTGTGATATATCTAATCAAGTAGGTTGTATGATACTTCCATTAACCTCTATATTTGATGTCTCTTTCTTTGGCTACAAAAAAACAGAACACGTCTATATAACACCATGTCTATAGATTTATTTAGGCTATATCATTTCCATCAAAGGGCCTAAGATATCAACTTTTGTTAAATATCAGAAGAGTAAAATCCTTTCTCATTTTATTCAGTAATGAAATTTTACTCATGATGTACTCAACATATCCTACCTCATCGTGAACATTTTTTTTCTCTTTTTTCATTAGTACATCAATGTACAATATTTATAACACTCATTAATAATAATATTATAGTTTAAGGATCAATAAACAAATAAGAATATAGGTACATCCAATAACAAATATATATGTGGATTTCCTACTAGTGGTCTTGTTCTCATAATATCCTATATTATATATTACTAAGGGTGTGCACCATGAGAAGGTTACTCAAAGTTCTATGAGTCTCCACCCCTGATAGCATGTATCATATGTGTCCCTGGTATGATTTAATCTAGAAATAAAATATATATTTAATAATACTGTCATGGCACTTATGGGTTCTTATCATAGCGGGGAACTACTATGACCATTCGGTGTGATAACTACTCTTACAAATTTTTCACATACCATATTATGTAGAATAATAGTCGTTATGTGATAAAAGTTTATTATTATTCAAAAAATTTAATAAAAGTTATCATAAAGTACATTGTATTTTATTCTCGTAAACTAACTCCAACAGGAATAACAAACAGAAATTGATCTATGGGATTATTGTGTTTGATGTAATTCTTATTTTAAATTAATTATAAATTAAATGTGAATGATACACTCTTGTATATTATAGATTTTCATAGATTTATTCATTGAAACTAATGAAAATCCAAAAATAGGAACTCACCCAACCCTTTTGATGCACCCTGGGACCTTCATACATGACATGGCTAATGGAAACAAGCATTGTGATACATTGTTTGATAGAGATCAAAACAAATACCTTTATATCATGAGTATCTTTACTTCTTTATTAGAATCACCTCTTTAATTAAATTTATGTATTTGGGAATTCGTAATTATTTTCAACACTAGAAAGGCCAATGGGGCCATGCTTTGTCATTGCATGAATGAGAAAAATGTTTATGAAACATTGAGAGCTACCCCAAAAGTGTTTTGGAGGATATTTAGAAGAAGTTTTGGATGGATTTTCACAAGTTGTTAAATATAATGTATCATGGGGTGAAAATATATGATAACTTTCCAAAAATAGTTTTGTAATATTTTTAAAAAGAATTTCAAGTATAGTTTCACAGGTTTCCACAAATGATGTAATATGAGGTGAAAGTACACTCTATGAGGTGTTAGTGTAAGTGGGAGATTGTTGAGAATATGCACTTAAGGACATAACCACAACATGGTGGCTAAGACAACATCATGGTGTAGGTTGGAATCCACCATGATGTAATGAGGTTCATTACTCCATGGTGATGTGCATGTACATGCATGTTATGTGATAACGTGTTGGCTTCTTCCTTCTTCAGTTCCAAATTCTATTATACTCATTTTCTCATCATAAGATAATGATTATGAGGAGTTTTAATTTATAGCATGATTTTTTAAATGTTAATAAATCAATGTGATGAATAATACTAAATTTTTCAAAAATTTGAAATGTTAGAGAATTTTGTGAAAACACTCAATTAGAACAAGCTAACTATTTAGTTCTTGGATTCCTATATAAGATGGTTTGATATGCATGTATTTGTGTGTGATTTTTATAATTACTCAAATACTTGATTCTATTTCTCTCATTTATATCAAACCTTTAAACTCAATGTTTTAACATATCATGGCTTGAGGGAGGTCCTTCTCGAGTGTCGGGAGATTCATGTAACTCATTGATACCCTAATAAGATGGATCTTGTTGGTTTCTTCTTAGTTGGATACATCAAACTCATGTGGGTGGGCCAAATCAACAGTGAATAATGTACATCATTATTTCTTCATTTTATTATTCATTCCAAAGTTATAGATATAACCTGGTTGTTTATGGGTTTTGAAGTTGTATTCCACTGCATTTAGGAGAATATGTATCCCTATGAAACCCTAGAGTAATGACATAGAATGAACCTATATTAAAGATATATTTAATACAATTAACATTTAGAGAGTCAATACGTAAAAAAAAGATATTAAAATTTAAGAAAATGAAAATAGTTAATATACATGTTAAAATAATGATATAAAAAATTAAAAGATATTGCTACACAAGAATAGAAGAAGTCATTACTTGTGTGAAGAAGTTCTTCCTCGCAATGTGAGAGATGTTGTAGAAAATAAATTCAATTGTAATATAACTAAAGTAGAAACCTCTAATGAGGGTTCAAAATACAATATCATCCCACAGCTAATATTTACTTGAGTAAGAATAACTGGTTTTGGTCGAAGTAGTAAAATTGGACAATAAAAGAATATAAATTAAATGATTTGAAGAGGTTAGGGGAAGGAAACAAAATAAAAATAACAATAACTGAACTTTGATGTTGGTCCCCTAAAATTGATTCTTATAATTCAATAAGTGTTACAAACCAACCCATGTACCCTAAAACCCAAAAAACCAAGTCCATCCTGACATAGCCCGAAGGGCGTTCCCGATCCCCACTAGTTGGTGACTAGCACCTAGCATCATAAAACATAAAAGTGGAAACAATTTTTTCAAAATCATTATAGAAGTAGAAAAACTAGTTGGTATTAATACAATAAAAACTCCATAGGGAGTAGTGTACAACAAGTAAAATAGGTAAACAACCCGAAAGTACTATAGAAAAGTACCATAAAATAGGATAAAAAGAAAATTCCCAATAGAAGATACTCTCCAAGACCAAGAATCAACAGCTACTACCACCTCCATGTGGCGCCTTACCATCCCTCAAACCTAGAATAATATAATCTAAAAACACCCAAAGGCATAAGTAGGGTGTGAACTAAAATCCCGTTAGGGTCTCACCAAGGATTCTATAATAAGATGTCAAAATTTAACTAACCAACTAAAGATTTCATTTTTAATAAAAAGGTATGGTGGTTTGGATCATAATTAAAACAATTCATGCTTTACATTTCAAATGGTAGAAGTGATTTAACCAAATGAATTAATAAAAGTTTTATATAAAATAGTTTATGTAAATTCAGGAGGCATGTGTAAAATAGTTTATAACAAATAATGGCATATATTTCAAATACAACAACGAGCAACATAGTCATCTACCAAAAGGTATGATAGTTCTAGGCTATAGGATCCTCACACACTCAAAGGTGATCATGGAAATATGTGTATACACATATCCCTCTGACATAGGAAAAAGGTGACTCATCACCATCCCATCAGGGATGTGACCTGTTGCACTATGTTTTGTTTCAGTTGTAAATCATCAAAAGAGTGTTATCTCAATAAATCAGTAACTACCTATGATTTCATGTGCTTTAACAATAACCAATGATGTGTAATTTATTTTAAAACTATCTAAAATAAAATTCATCACATTCTACATTTCAAATATTCCAACTTCTAATTAAAAACCAACACATGAGTTTTTAATAAAAAACATGACTTTTTCTAAGATAAAACCGCTCGGTTTCTATCAAAACCATTTAAATCCATTTTAAAAAATAAAAATTTGATGTCTATTTCAATATATAAATTTCATAATTTAAATTCAACAAATCAAATTCCCCAATTTTCCATCAATTTTGCAAACACACCCCAATTCAATGGAGTTTGGGGGTTTTCCCAATTTTAGGCCAAATCAAATCCAAATCATCCAATTCAAAAGAATTGGGTTTTTAATAAAATAATTGAAAGAATATAATTTAAATTAAATTAAAAAAATTATTTTAATGTATTAAATTTAGGGATTATCAAATTTATCAATCATAACATAACAACCAACCTTTCTCATGGAAACACAAAGCCCGCAAAAAAACCCCACCAATAAGAACGAAGGAACATTAGATCTTGGAAATCAACCTAGAAACAAGATTCAATCATCATAGGGATTAGATCCATAAATACCAAGATTATCTATCAAAATCCAACAAGATATAGGGAAAGAGGTGAATAGATAGAGAGAATGCTTACACAGAAAGTCACACCACAAATGGAACCATGTTCAATAGTTGAATAAAATGGCTCGAAAGGGTTTGAGGGATCCAAAATCACCTGGGGATGGATCTAAGGTTGAGATAAAGGAAGTATGGAGAGAAGGAAATATAATTATGATCTAAACTTTCTGTTTAAAAAGCAACACTCATAACCTTACACGACGTTTAATCTAATTACACTTCATGTAATTCACAAATCCAAAAATCACCAAAAAACTCATTTCCTTTTGTTAAAAATGGATTTATTATTATTTTAGAATTTACATTTTGTGTAACAATATTACGAGTTGTGTAAATCCCTAATTGTCTATAAAAAAGGTAGGTTTTATGCTGAAAATTCAACAAATCTCTGACTTCACCATTATAGGTATCCTCCAAATTCCTTCTCAGCCCTACCTAGAAAACGAAAAAAGAATAAACATGAAAAGTTTTAAAACATAACTTTCAAAAAGGTAATGGTATGTTAAAAACTCCCCACCATAAAAAATTTATGTCCCTAGAAAGCCTATCCATAAGCTTCTATATCAAAAAGGTGAGGGCACTGCTCTCTCATAAGTGCCTCTCTCTCCCATGTCTCATAAAAATCAAAACTGTGATTCCATATCACACGAAACAAAGGTATCACCTTCCCATGAAGTACCTTGGTTTCAGAATCAACTATCCCATCTGGCCGTTCAGTTATGAATAAATCAGTTTCAACCTAAAGATCACTCCAGCTCAGAACATGAGATGGATCATATTAATACTTTCATATTTGAGATACATGGAACTTGTCATGTATCAACCTCAGTTGTGGTGGAAGTTATAAATGGTATGAAACTTTCCCCACCTTCTCAATAGCCTTAAAATGTCCCACAAAATAATGATCAATCTTCCATTTCCTCCCAAGTTTTTGATGACCCAACTAAGGAGAAATTTTCAAGAACACCTGGTCACCAACTAAGAATTCCAATAGTTTATGATGATGATCAGCATAATATGTATACTAGATCTGTTTTTTCAACATTATATAATGAACAAACTGAATATTTTATGTCGTCTCTTGAACCAAGCTCAGTCCAATCAAGGAACTTTCACCAATCTCCAACCAACATAATGGAGATCGGCAAGACCGACCATACATGGCCTTAAAATTATCCTTTATGATCAAAGACTAGTAATTGTTGTTATAATCAAACACAACCAATCCCATATTGTCACCCCAAGCACCAACAAAGTCAAGAACACAAGTTCAGATCATTTGTACAAGAATCAATATATGTCTTTCTGTCTGGTCATTCGACTGCATATTGTATGCCGTACTCAAATGGACCTAAGATCCCAGTTCCTCTTGAAGGCCTCTCCAAAATAGATATGTGAACTAAGGATCCCTATCAGATACTATAGCCAATAGAACTCTATAAAATGAGAAATATCTTTCATATAGTGATTCCCCAACTCCGCAACATTGGTTGTGTCATTAATGGGCATAAATTGAGCTGATTTTTTCAGCTGATCAATCATAACTCATATTGCATTATTTTTTCTTTGGGTACACAACAACCCAACCAAAAAGTCCATAGAGATCTCATCTCACTTTCAAGATGGAAGTAGAAGTGGATAAAGAATACTTGAAGGTTTCTACTGCTCAGCCTTGACCTATTGGCATGTATAAAAATGAGAACCAAATTCAGCAATGCCCCATCTTCTACCTAACCTCTTGAATTGTCTCTGTTTGTCATAGAATATCTTTTTTGTTCTTGGGTGAATTGCCTACTAGGATTTATATAAACCCCCCATCACATATTTCTACAATAATAATGGAACAAAAAATTGATTTTGATTGCATAGTATTCCCTTGGTGGAGAATGACCACCCAACCATGGCCTCCCTACCATAAAGAGAGTCTCTAATGCTACGGAACTCATCATAAAGCTATTATTCTGGAAGAATCATCTTTGGAAGAATGGATGTGAACTAAAAACTATCCAAAGAAACATCATCCTATATTTCCCAAACTCCAATATGAAACTGTGCAAAAATATCCATCATGTTCCACTCTTCTGATGATTATTTCACTACACAGATTGGAAGATTCCTACTCAAAGCATACACAATGACATTCCCTTTTCTAGGGGTATAGGCGATGTAAAAATAAAAAACTGTAGGTATTACACTAAAATCATCTGACAGAGATTCAAATATTTTTGAGAGAGGATATAACTCAAGATCTTTTGGTATGAAAAAATAGTAAACCTATCTCCGTAAAGGTAATGTTCCCAACTCTTAAGCACATACATCATAGCTTCAAGTTCAAGTTCATGGGTCGGGTAATTCCTTTTGTGTGGTCTATGGTGCTAAGATCCATAAGTAATGACATGATCACCCTGCATAAGAACACAACCCAAACCCAAACTTGATGCATCATAGATAACCATATAGCTCTGCCCAACCTCTAAAAGAGTCAACACGAGCATAGTAGTAAAAATACATTTCATCTCAATAAAAGAATTCTGAAATATTTCACCCCAAGAAAACATTACTCGCTTCCAATTTAGAGTAGTCATCATTGATGCCAACTTTGAGAAGTCCTTAATGAACTGGAGATAATACTTTTATAGGCCCAAGAAGATCCAAATCTCGAAACATTTTTTGGTTTTTCTCATGTTATAACAACCTTTTCCTTTTCAGGATCAACTGAAATACTATGTTTTGACACCACATGTCCCCAGAAGATCACTTCTCGAATCAAAAAATCACATTTCAAAAGCATGGCATAAAGATGGGGATTCATCAATAATTCCATAACTTATCTTAGATGACACATATGATTCTCCTCATACATGGATTAAATGAGGATTCCATCCACAAATACTACCATAAACGTATCAAGATACTCATGGAAAATCCTGATTATTAAATCCATAAAGACTACAGGAGAATTCGTTAAGCCAAAAGGCATGAAAAAGAACTCATAATGGTCGTACATACTCCGAAAGGTAGTTTTATGAATTTAAGATTCTTTTATCCTCAATTAATGGTTACTAGATCGAAGATAAATCTTCAAGAACGACTTTTCCCCTTTCAACTTGTCAAAATAATTATCAATCCCTGGAAACAAATAGTTGTTCTTTACCATGACTCTATTGAGTTTCAGGTAATCATCATAAAGTTTAAGTGAACCATCAACTTTTTTGTCAAATAGAACTAGGATATCCCAAGGTGACACAATCAAACATATAAATCCATTCTCTATAAGATCATCCAACTGACACTAGTACAAAAAATATTTTTAACGTCAGCATTTTTCACACCAGTTTTTTAGAACCGACGTCAAAATCATCGAAAATCAATTTATCAAATCTATTATTATATAACTGATGTTAAAATCAATTTTATTTGATTTTTCATGTCGTTTATATATGAACCGATGTGATAAATTCATTTTTGTTCATTTTTCACGTCGGTTCTAAATAACCGACATGACAAATTAATTTTCATGACTTTTTCACATAGGTTATTAAATAACTGACATGAAAATGGTTTACACAAATTTAGTTCATTTCTCAAGATTTGATTTGATAGGTCACGGAGCTCAAACAGATTTACGGAACAAAATTTATGGGCATCGTAAGTTTATCATCTTTAAACAAAGTCTTAGGGAATACCAAATTCTAAAGGCCATAACTTTTAATCCGTAACTCTGTTTGAGCTCTATGACCTATCAAATCGAAACTTGGGAAATGAAATTGTAACGACCCAAAGTTTTTTAATGGAAATTACCTTCTTATAAATATATCATAAATTAACATGAAATCACAACATAATGAACTACTAAGTTATAAGTGACCATTAAACATAAGTTTTTCACTTCAGTGTTTGGAATTTTGAAAATTTGACGAACATAGTTATGTTCAAGATGATTTTTGGAGTCTAATGAAACAAAAATAATTTTTAGTGAATAGTGGCCTACCCTTATAAATAGTAACATACCCTTATGAATAGTAATATGACCCTTATGAATACTAAATCATCCAATATAAGAGTAACATTACCTATGAATAATTAAATAAAATTTAGACATCTTTTAAAGTGATAATTTGACCTTAGTAAACGTTTTGGTATTTTGTAAGTCATAAATAATTTATTATAATTAATTAATGAATTTATAAGAATATTTATTTCCCTAAAATTTCTTCATAAATTGTTGAATCAATGTCTTATAGTTTTATATAATTTTATAAGACCCAACGTAATTTTTGAAAGCACTATAAAATCAGTTTAATCTTAAAAACTGTTTTTTTAAGTAAATTATGATTTTAATTAAATATTAAATTAATAATATTTAGAAACTTATTTTTAAAAAATGGACTTCATTTTTGGATTCTACATGTCTAAAAATGGTAGGGTTAAATTTTTGGGTTTTTTCTGAAATACTTCAATTTTCGGGTGAATAGTAAAAATACAGTTTTTCGTATAATCGGTGTATACTAAATTGTATAATTAATGATGTAATGATGACATAAACATTCTAAAACTTTATTTACGGCCAAATTATATTAAATTTAATAAATGGTTTCTTAAAATACAATAAATCCAATTCTCAAACCTAAAAATAACTTTCCAAAGCCTAAAGTCAAAATGTGGTTTCTTAGAGTGTCTTTTTCTCTTTCTTTCACTTTCCTTTTAATAAATTAATGAATTCGAATTATAAAGAAGACTTAAAGCCTGGAACGAATTATATTATATTAATATATGATTTAGGATGTCAAAAAACTACTATTACAAGTCTAACTTTTGATATATTATTTTATTTAATATTTTATACTAAAAACACCTCCCTCCTCATGTATAAATAAGACATCCCCCTCCTCTTGCCAAACCACACCTCTCAAGCTTCAAGAATTGTCTAAGATCTGCTCAATATTCTCCCCTATCCCCTTCCCCACATCCAGGATATTCTGGTCTCATCAAAAGGCCAAGCTTAGGCCATTAAGGAGGTTCTCAAGAGAAGGATTTAGGAGGTAATTTCCCTCCCTCTTCTCCTTTAATTTCCTTTCAAGTTCAAGTTCCTTTCTTGATATCTCCCCACCTATATTCATCCAAATTTTTTTCTAACTCCATTATTATACATATAATGTAATTTTATTATTCTAATGGGATATTATATCACCCCACACCCTTTCCCTCTTCCTTTTATTTTATTAAAGAGAACGTTGTTCATGAGGTGTTAATTTATCACGTTCAAAAACGACATGCTCTCTTCTCCCATTTCTACCTTCATATCTGGTCATGCAACCATTTTTATGGTTGAAAAAGAATATTTTATATTTATTATGTTCTATTTTAAGTTCTTGAAATAACCTATGGCCATATTACTAAGTGAAAAGTTAAAACAAGTTCATTGTGATCCAAAAACCGCTCAAATTAACCCAAATAATCATCATTTAATTATTATCTAATGCTTCACCCACATGGATCTAATATAATTCATTATAAAATCATTCAAGATCCTGTAATATCACTAATAATATGTAATATCATTTCTTGATGTTTACTCATGTTCTACCCAAACATCAATTTAAGAATACAGGTGAACCACCCAAGAAAAACCATAAAAACGAACATCCCCAAACAATGTTTTTAAACTATATAAGTCATACAAAGGAACATAATATGACCTAATGAAACTAGAATGAACCCTATTAATGTACAAATGGTTCTGGATTTCTAATTAATGAATATAATTTCATTATACAGGACATTAAAGAGAAGGAAGCATTCGGGTACAAGGTAAGGAGAAATCTCAAACCCAATTTTCTTCCTTCGGGTTCTACCTCTTTCACTCCATTTTTGAAATGGTCACTCCTTAAAGATCATTTTTTCATAATTTTATTTCCTTTTATGGGATATACATGTTTTTTAATGAAGTTTATGTCAATCCAAATGTTTCCCTAAAGAGATCTTCTCTTAAGAACTCAACTTTTACCTCTCATTCAAGGTTGATGGTTCTTGTATCAAGTATGTTGTTCCCACTTTATTTTGGGAACCCAAAGTTTATGAATGAGTTCTTATGAGATGAAACCCATTACTTTTAATGGGTTATTTATGTTCATTTATGTTATATTTTCATTATGGCATGCATGATAAATGATAATGTTTTGATGTGACAGGTGCGCTAGGAATTATATAGCGCAATATGAATGTTTAAATGTGATGGGTGCACCTGGAATTATATAGCGCTCCAATGCATTGGGTAAAGTGATGAATCTCATGAGTAAATGTGAAATGATGTGTGAAAAAGATTCTAGCTTGGTTCACAAGTATGTGTGGTAGTTAACCACTAAGACATGATGTTTCATTTTTATGCATTGCCACATTTCAAGTCTTTTATTTATGCTCCCCTCACGTTCATGAATGGTCTTAGTTTTCCCAATAAATGTTTTTGGTTGATGATGTATTTGTTATGTATGGTCTTAGTTTTCCCAAGACACTAAACCTTTGGATCCCCTATGTGTAATACTATTATGTTTTTTATCTTTGAAATGATGTAATAGTAATGTAAGAAAAGGCTGGGTTGCTATAGTTGGTATCATAGGCATGGTTTAGTTAATTTGGAAATTAGGATTAGTGAACCCTAGAGAAAACCTCTAGTATGAGACTGTAAAAATATACACACAAGAATATTTACCTAGGGATCCCATATGTTATGTTTTTGGGATAATTGTTTAAATGAATAAGTTATTCATGACTTTTTTAGTTATTTTTTGTTCTATCCTTTTATATTTTAGAAAATAGTGGGAACCAGGAGAAATCAGGCCAACAACTCATGCGAGGGCCAATGAAATGACTGCCCGAACAACATCCCCAATGATTTGGGAGGTGGAGTTCAGAACTTCATGGAGATTATTACCCAATTATCTCTGGTTATGAATAATAACCATAATAATGGGGAACATCCTCCTTCACCAAAAAGGGAGAAACTAGTTATTGAATGTTTTATGCGGCAACAACCACAGACGTTTTGCGGATCTTCCGATCCACTACTTTTGGAACAGTGGGTCAACTCCATGGAGAATATATTTTCCAAGCATCATTGTTCTGAGACGGAGAAGGTGACTCTAGCCATTTATCGACTAGATGGAGAAGCTGATCAATGGTGGGATTTGATTAAGAACACCAATCCAAGGGAGGAAATTGATGATATGGAATGGGAAGACTTTAAGATAATGTTTCTTAACAAGTATTTCATAGGAACTCTTCGCATGAATATGGAGAGAGAATTCATAGAGCTCAAGAAAAAATAAGAAGAATATTTCCGAACCTATGAAGTGAATTTTACAAGACCCGCAAGGTATGCTTTGTGTTTTGTTATCAAAAATGATAGCAAAATTGATATATTATTTAGTGGATTAAAACCACACCTTCGAAAGGCTCTTGCAATTAGAGACTTTTGGAGTTATGAAGAAGTTTTTTGGTGTGCTCTCAAAGTGGAGATGGAGTTTGGAGAATGGTCCCATGGCTATTATGATAAGAAAAGAAAGATGGAGTTTCAAGCTGGTGGATCTAATGATAAAGGTGGGATGAAAAATCAATGACCCACATACCAAAAATGTGGAAAGTTGCACTGTAGGAACTACCTCAAAGGGATGGGGAAATGCTTCAAGTGTGGGAAAGAAGGACACTATTCTCAAGAGTGTCGAAAAGACATGAAAAGGAAGGATAATGTAGCTGATGAAAGGATAGAACCACTCATGGTTCAATGATACAACTATAAGGAGATAGGGCACTATGCAAACCAGTCCACTAAACCTCGAGCTCTCAAGGGTAATCAGCATCAGCAGCCACCAAAGCAAAAGGAACAAGGGAAGGCTTATGCCATCACTACTGTGGAGGAGGAGCATGATAATGAAGTCGTACAAGGTACACTTCCTATTCGATCAAGAATGGAAAAAGTCTTATTTGATTCTGGTTCTATGCGTTCCTTTATATCATTCAAGTTTTCTAGAACTATAGAATCAAAGCCCCAAAACCTTGAAGTAGAGATATCTGTAAAAATACCAAGTGATGCAATCATTGCAACCCAAGTGTTTGACTCTTCTCCTATTGACGTATGTGGGAAGATTCTTCCATAAAATCTCGTAATACTTCAATTGGTGTAATTTGACGCTATAATGGGAATGGAATGGCTCTCGTTATATAGAGCAAATATCAACTTCAGGGAAAAGGAAATATATTTTCATATTCCGAACCATCCCATGCTCCTCTAAAAATGAAAGGAAGATCATGAATCTCCTTTGAAAAATCATTCAATGTTGTGGTTGTTGATTCCCTATTAAGAATCATACCTCGCCCAAATGGTTGAGTTGAAGGAAAGTTCCAACATTGAGGAAATGCCCATCATGAGTGAATACGGTGATGTATTTCTCGAAGAGTTACCCGAAATTCCCCCGGATCGTGAGGTAGAGTTCTCAATTGAACTCATACCCGGATCTACACCTATCTCGAAGTGCCCCTATAGGATGGCTCCTATCGAACTGGAGGAGTTAAAGAAGTAGCTACAAGAGCATCTAGACAAAGGTTTCATACGCCCTAGTGCATCACCTTGGGGTGCACCAGTTCTCTTTGTGAAGAATAAGGTTGGAACAATGCGGTTGTGTATCGATTATCAGGAACTCAACAAGATCACCATAAAGAACAAGTATCCTCTCCCAAGGATTGATGACTTGTTGGACCAGTTAAGAGGAGCTCAATACTTCTCAAAGGTGTATCTTCATTCTAGATATCATCAGGTAAAGGTTAAGAAGGAAGATATTCCAAAAACCGCCTTCTGTACAAGGTATGAGCACTATGATTTTTTGGTGATGCCCTTTGGACTTACTAATGACCCTGCAATCTTCATGCATTTTATGAATAGAGTATTTAGACATTACCTTGACAAATTTGTGGTAGTTTTTATCAACGATATTCTCATCTACTCCAAGAGAAAGGAGGAACATGATGAACATCTAAAACTTGTGTTGGAAACATTAAGAAAGGAGAGGTTGTATGCCAAGTTTAGAAAGTGTGACTTTTGGATGAATAAAGTCACATTCTTGGGACATGTGATCACAAGTGAGGGGATTTATGTGGATCCTTCAATGAAAAAGGTGATTGAGGAATGGCCCAGGCCCTCTGGTGTCACAGAAATTTGTATTTTTCTTGGATTAGCTGGGTACTACCAACATTTTGTGAAAAACATGTCACGATTGTCAAGCCCGCTAACTAATTTAACAAGGAAAGGGTTAAAGTATTTCTGGACGAAAGAATGTGAGGGAAGCTTCAAGGAGCTAAAGAGAAGGTTGATCATTGCACCTGTACTCACACTACCGAAAAGTGGAGAAAGTTTTGTGATATACAGTGATGCTTCAAAGAAAGGCTTGGGTTTTTTACTCATGAAAAATGAAAATGTGATAGCTTACACCTCACGACAGTTGAATATCCAGGAGCAAAACTACCCAACACATGATCTAGAGCAGGCAGTTGTGATTTTTTCCTTGAAAATCTGGCGGGACTACCTTTATGGAAACAAGTTTGACATATACACTGACCGCAAGAGCCTAAAGTATATATTCACACAAAATGAGATCAACATGCGTCAAAAAAGATGGTTAGAGCTAATCAAGGATTACGATTGCTCTATTCACTATCATCCTGGAAAGGCAAACAAGGTAGCTGATTCTCTAAGCATAAAATAACCTGTTACTCTATCCATGTTGTTGATTGAGAAAGACCCTATCTTCATGGATATGAAAAGGATGGATTTGGGAATCGTAAGGGAAGGGGATACATCCTACCTTGCCCAAATGATTTTGCAACCATCCATCCAAGAGAATATTAAGGAAGCACAAAGGGAAGATGTGGAGATACAAAAGAAGGTGAATTTAGTAAAGGAAGGGAAGCTGCAAGAGTTCCATATCGACGATGATGGTGTGATTTGGTTTGGAACGCAGGTTTGTGTGCCTTCATCACTCGGGATAAAGAAGGAGCTATTAGATAATTCACATAGCTCAACTTTCTCTATCCATCTTGGGAGTACCAAGATGTACCGTGATCTCTGAGAACACTTCTGGTGGGATAACATGAAGAAGGAGATTGCGGAATATATATTAAGGTGCTTGGTATGTCAGAAAGTTAAAGCTGAGCGAAAAAAGTCCAAAGGTATGATGCAGACATTGCCAATACCCATGTGGAAATGGGAAAATGTTACTATGGACTTTGTCACAAGCCTCCCGAAGACGTTAGAGAGAAATATTGTGATATGGGTTGTGGTTGACCGACTCACCAAGACAGCCAATTTTATCTCTATTCGGAAAGACCTCTCGCTTGAACAAATTGCAAAGATATATGTGAAGGAAGTGACGAGACTGCACGGTGTTCCACTCTCAATTGTCTATGACCGTGATCCAGGTTTTACATCTAAGTTCTGGAGGATCCTTCAACATGCTTTGAGTACTAAATTAAATTTCAGCATGGCCTATCACCCCCAAACTGATGGCCATTCTAAAAGGACTAATCTAATGCCTGAATATATGCTAAGAGCCTGCTCTCTAGAATTCAAAGGTGGATGGGATCAGCATATCCCATTGGTTGAGTTCTCATACAATAATAGCTTCCAGTCGAGTATTCAGATGGCTCCATATGAAGCTCTTTATGGGAAGCGATGTAGAACTCCAACCTGTTGGGATGAAGTTGGAGAATGAAAGCTACTTGGGCCCGATCTTGTTCAAGAGATGACCGAGAAGGTTCAAGTCATCCAGAAACACATCAAAGCTGCTCAAAGTCAGCAAAAGAGCTATGCTAACAACTGTTGAAGGGACTTGGAGTTCAAAGTTGGAGATAAATTCTTCCTTTGAATATCTCCATGGAAAAGAGTCATGTGATTCGGGACGAAGGGGAAGCTAAGCCCAAGGTATATTGGCCACTTTGAGATCCTTGACTACATAGGATCCATGGACTATTGTCTAGCACTTCCACCGAATATGGATCAAGTTCATGATTTGTTTTATGTATCACTACTGAGGAAGTACATACCAGACCCCTAACATGTACTAAACTCAGAACTGCTGCAGCTAGAAGATGATCTCTCCTATGAGAAGCAGCCAGTAAAGATTCTGGATCGGAGAGATAATGTTCTACGCAACAAGACAACCCATCTTGTCAAAGTTTTGTGGAGGAACCATAAGTTTGAGGAAGCAACTTGGGAACCATAAGAGGCAATAAAGGAGAAGTACCCTAACCTGTTTGTGTAAAGTGAAATTTTGGGGGTAAAATTTCCTAAGGGGGGTAGAATGTAACGACCCAAAGTTTTTTAATGGAAATTCCCTTCTTATAAATATGTCATAAATTAACATGAAATCACAACATAATGAACTACTAAGTGATAAGTGACCATTAAACATAAGTTTGTCACTTCAGTGTTTGGAATCTTGAAAATCTGACATACACAGTTATGTTCAAGATGATTTTTGGAGTCTAATGAAACAAAAATAATTTTTGGTGAATAGTGGCCTACCCTTATGAATAGTAACATACCCTTATGAATATTAATATGACCCTTATGAATAGTAAATCATCCAATATAAGAGTAACATTACCTATGAATAATTAAATAAAATTTAGATATCTTTGAAAGTGACAATTTGACCATAGTAAACATTTTGGTATTTTTTAAGTCATAAATAATTTATTATAATTAATTAATTAATTTAAAAGAATATTTATTTCCCTAAAATGTATTCATAAATTATTGAACCAATGTCTTATAGTTTTAGATAATTTTATAAGACCAAACGTAATTTTTGAAAGCACTATAAAATCAGTTTTAATCTTAAAAATTGTTTTTTAAGTAAATTATGATTTTAATTAAATATTAAATTAATAATATTTAAAAAATTATTTTTGAAAAATGGACTTCATTTTTTGATTCTACACGTTGAAAAATGTTAGGGGTAAATTTTTGGGTTTTTTTCGGAAATACTTCAATTTTCGGGTGAAGAGTAAAAATACAGTTTTTCGCATAATCAGTGTATACTAAATTGCATCATTAATGATGTAATGATGACATAAACAATCTAGAACTTTAGTTTAGGCCAAATTATATTAAATTTCATAAATGGTTTCATAAAATATAGTAAATCCAATTCTCAAACCTAAAAATAACTTTCCAAAGCATAAAGTCAAAAGGTGGTTTCTTAAAGTGTCTTTTTCTCTTTATTTCACTTTCCTTTTAATAAATTAATGAATTCGAATTATAAAGAATAATTAAATCTTGAAACGAATTATATTATATTAATATATGATTTAGGATTTCAAAAAACTACTATTACAAGTCTAACTTTTGATATATTATTTTATTGAATATTTTATACTAAAAACACCACCCTCCTCATGTATAAATAAGCCCTCCCCCTCCTCTTGCCAAACCACACCTCTCAAGCTTCAAGAATTGTCTAAGATCCGCCCAATCATCTCCCCTGGCCCCTCCCCCACGTCCAAGATCTTCTGGGCTCATCAAAAGACCAATCTTAGGCCTTTAAGGAGGTTCTCAAGAGAAGGATTTAAGATGTAATTTTTCTCCCTCTTCTCCTTTAATTTCCTTTCAAGTTCAAGTTCCTTTCTTGATCTCTCCCCACCTATATTCGTCCAAATTGTTTTGTAGCTCCAGTATTATACATATACTGTAATTTTATGATTCTAATGGGATATTATATCACCCCACACCCTTTCCCTCTTCTTTTTATTTTATTAAAGAGAACGTTGTTCATGAGGTGTTAATTTATCACCTTAAAAAACGACATGCTCCCATATTCCATTTCTACCTTCAGATATGGTCATTAAACCATTTTTATGGTTGAACCAGAATATTTTATATTTATTATGTTCTATTTTAAGTTCTATAAATAACCTATGTCCATATTACTAAGTGAAAATTTAAAACAAGATCGTTGTGATCCAAAAACCGCTCAAATTAACCAAATAATCATCATTTAATTCTTATCTAATGATTCACCCACATGGATCTAATATAATTCATTATAAAAACATTCAATCTCCTATAATATCACTAATAACATGTAATATCATTTATGTAGGATCTAAATAATGATGTAGATGCTCAATATACAAGAGGACGGGTGAATTGTACACTTTTTAGAAATCCTTTGGAACCTTTAAAGTTGGTTACAGATAACTATGTTTTTCTTAGACAACGA
The DNA here is from genome assembly GCA_963277665.1 of Viscum album. Classification (NCBI taxonomy): domain Eukaryota; kingdom Viridiplantae; phylum Streptophyta; class Magnoliopsida; order Santalales; family Viscaceae; genus Viscum; species Viscum album. The sequence continues at coordinate 1,709,064,238 of OY728148.1, forward strand.
AAGATCTAAGATTAACAAGGTTAAACTAAGCATATTCACAACAACTCTAACACAAATTATAGAATTGGAGCTAAGGTTTACAATATGAGATTCTACCTTAAAGCGTATATAATCTAAACTAATCAGAGTAAAAGTGTAATGAAATATAAGAAGGTTATACTTTCCTTACAATACAAAAGTGCAGCGGAAAAACAAGTAGTAAAACTACTAGTAACAAGATATAAGTCTTTTAACCCAAAGAGAAGGGTATCCAACAACCTTGGATAAAAGTCTCTTGATTTATACTTTCAGGCAAGTCTGTCTTACCTACACCAGGGTAAGCCCTCGATATGAAGATCAGAATCTCTGTCTTGTTTTCCCCGCAAGCCCTCAACTTCAAAGTAGTTGGAACCTCTGTCTTCCTCAGCAAGGAAGCCCTCAAACTTCAAGGTAGTTGGCACCTCTGTATTCCTATCCCCGGAAGTCCTCGAATGTAATCACCAACATTCAGAGTCGCACAAAGCAATCTAAACGAGCAGTTCAGTACACACAAGGCATGAAAAATCTTCTCTCTCTAGAAATCACCTTAGCAGCGTGTGGTCTCTAGATCGATTAACCTCTTTCATCTATCACATGTATGTTATGAGCTCTTTCAAATGAGCTCTTATTTATAGGAAAATTTCCAATGGTCGGCTCCCTCCTCCAACGGTCATATTTTCCATGAAATTCGGAGGGACCTGTACACGTGTAACTCAGCCAACGGTTAATTAGAAACAGAATAGATGACATCGTTTTATAACAAACCATGTATAAATGAATGCATGACATCATTTTGAAATGAATTATATGTAATAAAAATCTTATCAATATTTCAGAGTGTAAGAAAATTAAAAAGTTCGGAGTCTAATCAAAATTAAATTTGGAGTCTACGTTAAGAAACGTTCGGAATCTGTTTTATAGGGATTCGAAGTCTGGTTTTACCAGATATTGGAATCTGAACTTGCTGAGTTCATATTCGAACCAGTAAGTAGTTCGAAGTCGAGCTTCTTAATATTTTGGAGTCAAACTACATAAGAGTTCAGAGTTGAACTACTTAAGAGTTTGGAGTCGAACTACTTAAAAGTTCAGAGTCGAACTACTTAAGAGTTTGGAGTCGAACTATTTAAGAGTTCATAGTCGAACTACTTAAGAGTTCAGAGTCGAAAAATTTAAGAGTTCAAAGTCCATAATTCGGATCCTTAAAACAGAATACTCCAAAACTTATCATTATATGATTCTGGGATTTTGGTTATCAATCCGGTTTTTACAAATAAGAAAAATATTTCTATGCATAAGAAACTCTAGGTTGGGATAACTTTCCTTATGGAGGTAAAACATATATTTTCTTAAGTATAAGGTGTTTGTGATTTTCAAGACAAGAAGGAATGTAAAAGTCATAAGGAAAATCTTATAGAATCAACAATCTCCCCCTTTTTGGAAAGCACAAACATCCGTGCGAAAAAGAATATAAGGGCTCTGGAAAAGAAATTTCCTTAGACTTTGAAATTAAAACTAATCTCCCTTTGTTCATGAATGAAAGTGAATACAACTAACTCCCCCTTAGGAATTGAAACTCTAAGGAGTGTATTCTGAATATTTGGGGTGGGGTTTTCATTATTTTGGTAATGAAAAAGTTTGAAAGGATGATCTCCCCCTTAGATAAACTCCCCCTTACTTCGGGATGGTTCTTTGGCTTAGAAATTTTCTTTCTCACTCTTTTGAGTAGTTCTTATCCTTCTCCCCCTTTGTGATTTTCAAAAAGAATTAAAGGTAATGGAAAGAATTAATGTACCTGAAATATTATTTCATAAAAGCACAAGATAAAAACAACTAAACTTTCATTAGAATTGAAAACATTTTTACAAGGAAAGACAAATACAACAAAAGATCGGAGTGGAGTCATTTGTCTTCATTTTCCTTTGGAATCAGTTTTTTCAACAAGACTTTGAGATTCTTTAGATCTCTTTGATCTTCCTCAACTTGCTTCTCCAAGGCTGAGATCCTTTCCCCTTGAACTTTTAATGCTTCTGCCTGAGCTCTCAAAGCTTCTTCTTTCATTTTGACCAACTCATCTTGCTGAGAGACTCTCTTCTCAAGATAGATCCAAAGATTTCTATCATTTATAGGATTTTGAGCCAGAGAATTTTCCTTGTCATTTTGTTCCTTCACTTCTTGATTCTGGGAACTCTGCTCAATAATCAATTCATCTTGAAGATTCTTAATCTTTTTATCCTCTGTGTCAAAATCTTCTTTCACATCATTCTGAAAGTTATCAAACACAGCCAAATCTTCTTCGACTCTCTTAGACCACTTGGTTACCTTACTGCAAGAATTCCTATGCACATCATAATCGATAAGAAAAATTTTCTGTTCAGCTTCAAACTTTACAAACTTGTCCATGACCATGGATAAAGAATCTGATTTCTGATTCATACTTTGTTGCAGCATATGGCATCTGGAATCTATTGTTGGAAAAATCGGAATGGTTTCCACCAACATCCTCAGAGATTGTACCACAAAATCATGCCCATTAGATAATGATTCCAAATCATAAACGTTGCTTAGAGACTGATCTTCTTCATCTTGCACCAACTTCTTTCTAGAGGTATCACCAACCTCTTTCTTTCTGATGACATCTTTTATAGATGTCTCCAAGAGAGATTTATTCCCCTTATCAGCTCTCGGAATAGGTTCCTTATTAAGGGATACTTCCTCGGATTCAGATACTTGAACGATCTGGTCTTCATCTGGGTTTTTTTTTCTTGTCCTTCCTCAAGAAAATTTCTTTCATAAGATTCATCCTCATCATACAAAACATTCTCTTCTTCTTCTTCTTCTTGTTGCTTGCTAGCTTCCTCATCTCCCTTTCTTAGAGTAAGTAACTTTACGGAATCAGATTTATCTTTATATTCTTCTACTTTCTTTATCAAGTCATCCAAATCTTCACTTTCTTCTTCTTCTTTCTCAACTTCTTACTCAACTTCTTCTTCAACTTATTCCTCAACTTCTACTTTAACTTCTTCCTTAACTTCTACTTCTTCAGCAACTTCTTTTTCGGTCTCTTCAACTACTTCTTCCCTCTTGGCCTTTTCCAGAGTGACATAATTCTTTGTTGGAGTTACTGGTAATGAAGGTTCAACACCAAAAGTTTCCAGAATGGGAAGCATTCCAGAATCCAACTCTGTATCTTTCAGCAAAGATCGCACCACTTCATCTTCATACATCTTCTTTTTCATTTTCTTCTCCTTCGCTTGTTTCTCTAGTTCATCTGTAGCTTTTTCTCTTAAGGCTTTAGCCTCTGTAGGGTCCAATCCGAACTACGGATCCCCTTCCTTCCTCTTTTATTTATCTTCCCTGCACTTGGTTTCCACTTCATCCATATATGTTTTCTGCTTCTTCGGCTTGGGAGGCGCAGATTGAGTTTCCTTAGCCTGAGGAATTTCTTCATCAGCAGCAACTTCCTGAGCCTTTCTCTTCCTCCTTTTCTTTTTGGAAGGTTCCAGATTATGTGATTCCTTCTGAGCTGGTTCAACCTCTTCCACAGAAAGAGGGTAAAATTCTCCGGATTCACTGGAAAAACCCATCTTCATCCTCTTGTGGGTATCATCACGGACTAGCATGAGCTTTCAATTCCGGATCTTCGATTTGCAGGCAACCTTGAAGGATTCTAAGCACCGAAATATCCGCATAGAAAGTAAGGCAGGAAACATGATAATCTGAGCTCTTAAATTTCCTTCATTGATATTCTTGATCGTAACCAAGACATGCCTTATCAAATTTATCTTTCTTAGATTTACCAAAAAATCGAAGACATATACATCACTTTTCTTCAGCTTGTCTTTATCACATCTTCTTGAAACTAGAAATCCTTTCACCCAATGCTGAAGAATTCTATTGTTTGGAGTAAGACTAGAAATCTTGAAAGTTGAATCATCCTTAAGACCAAAACACTTCAGTGCTTTCTCCTTGTTTAAACTTCTTTACACATCGGGAAGTTTGTAAGAACAGAATTCAGCTTCTCCTTCATATGAAAAACCAACCAAGCTTGTGGCCTTGGTGTAGAAAATCTTATAATTCTTCCCATAAGACTTGAAATAAAACAACTCTCTTCCATCTTCCATCATGAAGGAAACATACTTGTAGAGCTCGATCAACAAATCAGTGTAAACCAGATCCTATTTATCTGACTTTGCTACGCATACATCTTCTCATCTATTCAGCTTTATATTCTTGGAAATAAGAGAATCAAGCTTATAGAAATCTATATGAACTAACCTTTCTCTAAAGAATAACAACTTAGAGATTGGTTTCACAGTCTACATATCTTGAGATGTTGCTTCAACAGACATTCGGAGTGAAGGAAACTGAAAGATTCGGATCGACTTTCTAATGTTCGGAACCATCCTTAAGAAGAGCAGCAGGGCTTCGAGATGCAAAATCTTGAAAAACCGATGTGGGATGAGTCTCAGTATCCCCTTTATATGGGCAATGGATGTGACAGTTGGTCTTCCAAAATCCATCAAACGGTTGAAATAGATTTGATCTGATCTGACGGTTTAGAACAATCCCACAAGAAAAACTTGACTCCGATCTTTTGAGGTTTTCAAAGAAAACATTCGTATTTGACAAAAAAACTAGAATCTGATCTTTTAAAGACTTAGGAAAATACCAGCAAACAAAATATGATTACAAAACTATAAGTAAGGAAATCATAGCTTTCATATTGGCTAGAAACATTGTTTGTAATTGGTAAAATCATTCTTGAAAAAAAAATTAAAAAAACTTCATTACGAAAGTTTAAGTACGAAAATTTCATTATGAAAACTCTAGTCCAAAAATATCCATTCCGGAAGTTCTTATTCCGAGAATTTAAATCCTGAAAATTTCAGTTCCAGAAATTCCTATTCCAGAAATTTTAGTTTCAGAAATTTCTATTCCTAAAGCTTTAGTTCCTAAAGGTTTAAAAAAACTATGGAAAAATTTAGTTATACTAATTTTGAAAACGAGATTCCAAAAAAAATAGTTATACTAACATTAAAATGTACTCCCCATATAGAAAAGAGTTTATTACTATTAGGAGAATTCTTCAACAAGAAGTTAATGAAGAATGATTACCTTACGGTCATCATTCCCAACTTTTGTTTAATATATTCAAATCTATCAGAGGGTAATGATTTTGTGAAAATATCAGCAAGTTGATCTTGCTTTCCGATAAACTGAAGAATGATATCTCCTTTAAGTGTGTGATCCCTAAGAAATTGATTCCTAATATCTATATGTTTTACACGAGAGTGATGTGCAGGGTTCTTACTAAGGGCAATGGCACTTGTGTTATCACACAAAATTTGAGTCTTAGTAAAACTCAGGCCATAGTCTGTGAGTGTGTGTTGCATCCACAACACTTGAGCACAGCAACTTCCAGCTACTACATATTCAACTTCAGTAGTGGAAAGTGCTACAGAATGTTGCTTCTTGCAGGACCAAGAAACTAATGAATCTCCTAAGAAATGGAAAGTTCTAGATGTACTCTTTCTATCCATTCTACATCCACCAAAGTCAGCATCCAAAAATATTTTTAGAATAAAATCATTTCCAAAAGTATAAAATAATCCTAGATCCATAGTTCCCTTAAGGTAGTGAAAAATTCTTTTTACTACCTTTAAGTGAGATTCCTTAGGATTGGATTGATATCTTGCACATAAGCATACTGAGAACATTAAGTCTGATCGACTAGCTATTAAGTAAAGTAAACTTCCTATCATACCTCTAAAAGATGTTTGATCTACTGGTTTCCCGGCTTCATCAAGATCTAGAGAGTTTGATGTACTAATAGGAGTACTTATACTTTTAGTATTGTCATAACCATACTTTTTGAGATGATCTTTAATATACTTATGTTGATATATGTAGGTTCCTTATGGTTTTTGAGAAATTTGAAAACCATGAAAAAAAGTTAACTCACCCATCATACTCATTTCAAACTTATATTTCATTAGACTTGCAAAAGAGTTGGTTAAAGATTGCTGAGTTGAACCAAATATGATTTCATCAACATAAATTTGAACAATCAAAACATTTTTCTTATCTTTCTTTATAAAAAATGGTTGGATCTGTATTTCCCTTAACATAGTTATTTTGAAGCAAAAATCCAGTGAGTCTATCATAGCAGGCTCGTGGGGCTTGCTTAAGACCATACAGAGCTTTGGTAAGTCTAAAAACATGATCCGGATGTTTTGTATCTTCAAAGCCTGGAGGTTGTTCAACAAAAACTTCCTCTTGAACATAACCATTAAGAAAATCACATTTCACATCCATTTGAAAAAGTTTATAATTAAGGAATGATGCAAAGACAAGTATAATACAGATAGATTCAAGTCTAGCTACTAGAGCATAGGTTTCTTCATAGTCTATTCCCACTTGCTGATTATAGCCTTTAGCAACAAGTCTAGCTTTATTTCATACTGTGACTCCATTTTCATCACACTTGTTTCTGAAGACCCACTTTACTCTAATAACAGAAGTTTCCTTAGGTCTTTCAACCAAAGTCCAGACTTTGTTCCTTTCAAATTCATTTAGTTCATCTTGCATGGCTTTGATCCAATCATCTTCACCTAAAGCTTCATCAATGCTTTTTGGTTCTAACTGGGAAAGAAATGATAGATGTTCTATTTCATTTCTTAAGGATCTTCTAGTCCTTACAGGTTGATTTACATCACCAATGATACTATCACTGGGATGATTCGTAAGAAACACCTGATTTGGGTTTTGTAAATCCTGTTCATCAACGAAGGGTAGAAAGTCTTCTGGGGTGCACGTTTCAGAAGTATCTTCTTGAATATTTTCTTTATCATAAGGTTCTTATATCAAGGGTAGACAATCAGTTTTTGAAAACACATAAGAGGATGTAGATTGGGGTGGTTTAAAAACAAAAGTATCTGACTCATCAAATTTTACATGCACTGTTTCTTCAATAGTACAAGTATTTTTATTGAAAACTCTATATGCCTTAGAAGTTGTAGAGTAGCCTAAGAAAATTCCTTCATCAGATTTTGGTGCGAATTTATGTATATTATCTTTAGTATTCAGAATGAATACTTTGCAACCAAAAACCTTGAAGTAGGAAAGTCTCGGTTTTCTACCGTTACATAACACATAAGGAGTTTTATTAAGAAAAGGTCTAATCAAAACTCTATTTATAGTATAGCAAGCAGTACTTACAGCTTCAGCCCAGAAATGTCTAGCTATAGAATATTCACTCAACATGGTTCTAGTTATCTCTTGAAGAATTCTATTTCTTCTTTTAACTACACCATTCTATTGAGGAGTTCTAGGTGATGGAAAATTGTGAGTAATACCTTTTCTACTACAAAAAGTTTCAAAATTGTAATTTTGAAATTCTCCTCCATGATCACTATGAATAGTTTTCAATGGAATATTTTTCTCATTTTTAACTTGTGCTCTAAAACTTTTGAAATAGGAAAAATCTTTAGACTTCTTTTCTAGAAAATAGACCCAAGTAAATCTAGTGTAATCATCAACTAGAACAAACACATAGTATTTTCCTCCAATACTTCCAGTTTGTGTTGAAAAAAAAAGATCCATGTGCACTAACTGTAATACATCAGTTGTTGAGACTTCACCGATTGATTTAAAACTATATTTATGTTGCTTTCCATATTGACAAGGATCACAAAATTTAGAAGAATCAAATCTAAGCTTCGGTAGATCCTTAACTAGTTTCTTCTTAGAGAGTTTTCATAAGTTCCTAAGGTTACAGTGACCTAGTCTTATATGCCATAACCAAGAATGATCTTCCATTGCACTTAGGGAAGGTAAATCTTGGCTCCTGAGGTCTTCTATGTTTAAAGTGTAAACATTCTCTTGCCTATTGGCAGAGAGAATAAATTCTTCCTTGGAATTGTGTACTAAGAATTTATCATTCCTAAAATTCACAAGGTACCCTTCATCACATAACTGACTTATGCTAATGAGGTTGTTCTTAAGACCCTTAACAAATAAAACATTTGAAATCAAAGTTTTACATAGAAAAACAATATTTCCAATACCAAAAATTTATCCCTGTGCATTATCTCTGAAAGTTACCTTTCCTCCTTTCGTTTTGATAATCTTTTCAAAATAGCTTTTGTTACTAGTCATATTCCAGGAACATCCACTATCCATGTACCACGTATTTTTGTTGGCACTACCTCTATTTTCCTGAAAATAATATAGGAATTAGACTTTCGGAATCCAAACTTGTTTGAATCTGAGATTTACAGACAACAATATTTTAGGAACCCACATCTTCTTTGAAAAATATGCTTTATGAAAACCTAAAGATTGGGTTTTATTTAAAGATCAGTTCTTTGCCCAGTGACCACCATATTGACACTTGGTACAAAATGGGGCACTTTGTGGAACAAAACAGTTGTTTCTAAAAATTTCTTTTTCATGGGTATAACCAAATCCGGATTTGTTTCTTAAAGGTCGTATTTGAGAATACATTTTATCAAATTTTTCTTTACCATGGGTAAAGTTTGATAAACACTTCTTTAAGCAAAAGATTTCGGACTTGAGTTTTATAACCATGTTTTTATCTTCAAAATCATTAGATTTAGAACTAGACCTAGGCTCAAAGATACCTTTCTTAGAAATTACTTTTTATAATTCTTTATAAAGTTTGTTCTTCTCAGAACTTACATCCTCAAGATTTTTTGAAATATTTACAAATCAGCATTTATCCTATCAAGATATTTAGAAAGATCTGATATTTCTTTTGTAAGAATAGAATTACTAGTGTTTTCCTTATCAAGTTTTTTATTGAGTTTAGAATTATCAATCTCTAGAAGTTCAGCAAACCTAGAAACTTCTTCATAGGTAGGTAAAGTATTTTCTTCATCAGAAGAGGATTCTTCATCAGAAGAGTTATAATAATTTTTATCATTGGAATTTAAAGAAACATTGTTCAATGATTCAACATTTCATACCTTAGCCATAAAATAATGATGGTTAATGGGTAATCTGGCTATAAGACCAAGATTCTTCTGTCTTGAAGATTCATAATCAGAAGATTCATTTGAAGAGTCACCACCACTGGCACTCTAGGTGTAATTTGCTTTCAAGACTTTCTTAGCTTTGGATTTGTAATACTTCTTTCTATTCCTCTCAGAATTCATTTCTTTCCTTTCTTTCTTTTTGAGCAAAGGGCATTCTGGTCTGATATGTCCAGCTCTCTTGCATTCATAACAAGTGACGTCTCCATATTTCCTATCCTTCCTTTCCTTTTTCTTATATTTTGATTGGAAATTTCTCTGGCCAGCTATCTTGTTCATCCTCTGAGCAAGATTTGCTAACTCATTTTATGATATTTCACATTCATTATAATCTGATTGAATAACCATCTTCTTATGCTTGGATCTGGTTACTCTCTCTGGAGTCTTAGATTTCATATGATTTGATGTTGTTGTAAAAGCAACAGTACCATTCCCATTCTTCTTCTTGATGTTGTCAGCATCTCTCTTCATTCTTGTTTCGTGTTGGAGAAGAGTTCCAAATAGCTCATCAAGAGAAATTTGAGTGAATTTCCTATTCTCATCTATAGATGTTCTCTTTGATTCCCACTCATTGGGCATAATATCAATTATCTTATCCACAAGGGCTTCATCATCTAAACCTTTTTCTCCTATAGACTATAAGTAGTTGACTATAGTCATAAATCTCTATTGAACTTTACAGATTGGTTCACCATACGGAAAATTGAATCCATGGTATTCAGCTCTAAGCATAGCTCTCCTAGTCTCAATTACTTTAGAATTACCAAAGTGTGTAACCTCTAACTTCTTCTTGATACAATTAGCTGCTTCACAAGAAGAAATTTGGCTATATATATTTATAGTCATTGAACATAGTAGAGTATTGCGTACCTTATAATTGAGTTGATACTCTTGCTTTTCCTGGTTAGTGAAAGTTCTAACTTCCTTATTAGGAATTTTATAATCTCTAGTAAGCATAACAAAGTTGTCCACTCCAGTATTGATAACAAAAGTCTTCATTCAATCTCTCCAGTACTCATAGTCATTACCATCAAAGATTGGTGGTCTTGTAGGATTTAGATTGTCAATAGAACCAACATTTACTCCTGCCATTTTAATAAAAACATGGCAACCAAACTAGTTAGTAGACACAGTTCATAACCACAATGTTCGGAATGAGAAAGTTCAGAATGACAAAAAAAAATGAGCAAGGAAAACTTATATGTGAGTATAAGTATTTCAGATACCTCCTTTGATACCAATTGTAGGATAAAAATAATGATGTAGATGCTCAATATACAAGAGGGGGGGTGAATTTTACACTTTTTAAAAATCCTTTGGAACCTTTAAAGTTGGTTACAGATAACTATGTTTTCCTTAGACAAGGAAATATCTAAGTTTAACAAGGTTAAACTAAGCAGATTCATAACACCTCTAACACAAATTGTAGAATTGGAACTAAGGTTTACAATATGAGATTCTACCTTAAAGAGTATAGAATCTAAACTAATTAGAGTACAAGTGTAAGGAAATATAAGAAGGTTATACTTTACTTACAATACAAAAGTGCAGTGGAAAAACAATTAGTAAAACTACTAGTAACAAGATATATGTCTTTTAACCCAAAGAGAAGGGTATCCAATAACCTTGGATAAAGGTCCCTTGATTTATACTTTCAAGCAAGTCTGTCTTACCAACACTAGGGTAAGCCCTTGATACGAAGATCGGAATCTCTGTCTTGCTATCCCCGTAATCCCTCAACTTCAAGGTAGTTGGAACCTCTGTCTTCCTCAGCAAGGAAGCCCTTAAACTTCAAGGTAGTCGGCACCTCTGTCTTCCTATCCCCGGAAGTCCTCGAATGTAATCACCAACATTCGGAGTCGCACAAAGCAATCTGAACGAGCAGTTCAGTACGCACAAGGCATGAAAAAGATTCACTCTCTAGAAATCACCTTAGCAGCGTGTGGTCTCTAGATCGATTAACCTCTTTCATCTATCACATGTATGTTATGAGCTCTTTTAAATGAGCTCCTATTTATAGGAAAATTTCCAACGGTCGGCTCCCTCCTCTAATGGTCATATTTTCTATGAAATTCTGAGGGACCTGTACACGTGTAACTCAGCCAATGGTTAATTAGAAACAGAATAGACATCATCGTTTTATAACAAACCATGTATAACTGAATGCACGACATCATTTTGAAATGAATCATATGTAAGAAAAATATTATCAATATTTTAGAGTGTAAGAAAATTAAAAATTTCAGATTCTAATCAAAATGAAATTCGGAGTCTATGTTAAGAAATGTTCGGAATCTGTTTTATAGGGATTTGGAGTCTGGTTTTACTGGAGATTGGAATATGAACTTGTTGAGTTCAGATTCGAACCAATAAGTAGTTTAGAGTCGAGATTCTTAATAGTTCGGAGTCTAACTACTTAAGAGTTCCGGGTTGAACTACTTAAGAGTTCGGAGTCGAACTACTTAAAAGTTCGGAGTCGAACTACTTAAGAGTTCGGAGTCGAACAATTTAAGAGTTCGGATTCGAACTACTTAAGAGTTCGGAGTCGAACTATTTAAGAGTTCGGAGTCCAGAATTCGGATCCTTAAAACAGAATACTCCAAAATATATCATTATATGATTCTGGGATTTTGGTTATCAATCTGGTTTTTACAAATAAGAAAAATATTGCTATGCATAAGATACTCCAGGTTAGGATAAATTTCCTTATGGAGGTAAAACATATATTTGTTAAGTATAAGGTGTCTGTGATTTTCAAAACAAGAAGGAATGGAAAATTCGTAAGGAAAATCTTATTGAATCAACAATTTCTGGATGTTTACTCATGTTCTACCAAAACATCAATTTAAGAATACAAGTGAACCACCCAAGAAAAACCATAAAAATGAACATCCCCGAACAATGTTTTTATACTCTATAAGTCATCCAAAGGAACATAATATGGTATAATGAAACCATAATGAACCCTATTAATGTACACATGGTTCTGGATTTCTAATTAATGAATATAATGTCATTATATAGGACATTAAAGAGAAGGAATCATTCGGGTACAAGGTAAGGGGAAATATCGAACCCAATTTTCTTCCTTCGGGTTCTACCTCTTTCACTCCATTTTTGATACGGTCACTCCATAAAGATCATTTTTTCATCATTGTCTTTCCTTTTCTGGGATATACATGTTTTCTAATGAAGTTTATGTCAATCCAAATGTTTTCCGATGGAACTCTTCTCTTATGAACACAATTTTTTGCTCTCATTCAAGGTTGATGGTTCTTGTATCAAGTATGTTGTTCCCTCTTTCTTTTGGGAACCCAATGTTTATGAATGTGTTCTTATGAGATGAAACCCATTCCTTTTCATGGGTTAGTTGTGTTCATTTATGTTATATGTTCATTGTGGCATGCATGATAAATGATAATGTTTTGATGTGACGGGTGCGCTAGGAATTATATAGCGCAATATGAATGTTTAAATGTGACGGGTGCACCTGGAATTATATAGCGCTCCAATGCATTGGGTAAAGCGATGAATCTCATGAGTAAATGTGAAATGATGTGTGAAAAAAATGCTAGCTTGGTTCACAAGTATGTGCGGTAGTTAACCACTAAAACATGATGTTTCATTTTTATGCATTGCCACATTTCAAGTCTTTTATTTATGCTCCCCTCACGTTCATGATCTTTTGTATATGTTATGATTATGCTCACCCCATGATATATTGTTTTTATCTATCATCTTACTGGGCTTCTAGCTCACCCCTTTTTATGTATATCCTCAGGTGGCTACATCTACTAAGGAGAGGACAAGTGACACTTAGAAGATAGAGAAGAAGAAATTAAATAAATGTATATGGTTGATGATGCATTTGTTATGTATAGTCCTAGTTTTCCCAAGACACTAAACCTTTAGATCCTCTATGTGTAATACTATTATGTTGTTTATCATTGAAATGATGTAATAGTAATGTAAGAAAAGGCTGGTTCTCTATAGAAATACATGTCTGTAAACATTTTTCATGTCATTTATTTAATAACTGATGTGAAAAATACCTTTTAACGTCGATTATTCGATAACCGATGTGAAAAAGCCATGAAAATTATTTTTTCACATCGGTTATTTAATAACCAACCTGAAAAAGAGATAAATTTTGATTTTTCACATCGTTTATTTGATAACTGATGTGATAAAGGTTTAAAAACATGTGGTTCATATTTCAAGCTTGAATTTGATAGGTCACAGAGCTCAAATGGAGTTACGGATCAAAAGTTATGAGTATCAGAAGTTGATCATCTCTAAACGAAGTCTTCGGGAATGCGAATTTTCAAACACCATAACATTTAATCCATAACTCCATTTGAGCTCTGTGACCTATCAAATCAAATCTTAGGAAATGACTAAAAGTTTGTTAACATTTTTCATGTTATTTTTTAAATAATCGATGTGAAAAATACCTTTTAATGTCGGTTATTAAATAACCGACGTGAAAAAGACATGAAAATTGATTTTTCACGTCGGTTATTAAATAAACGATGTGAAAAAGAGATAAAAATTAATTTTTCACGTAGGTTATTTAATAATCGATGTGAAAAATAGGTGAAAATTTTAATATCTTTTCACAAAGGTTATTATAAAACCAATGTGAAAGATAATTTTCATATCTCGCCAACCTGAAATTTCAATTTTTTTACATCGCGGCATCGACATTTCCAATTGCAGCTTAAAATTTTTAATACTGAATTTTCATTTATCATATCAATTATATATTTTCCATATACAAATATCCTAACTTAACGATCATTTCTTTCAACCATCATCATTCCTCCAACTAGACTCGTTTGATATTCAACGTGAATCAATTATTTCTTCTTTCCACGATCTCGTCAAGGTATTTTTAATTGTTTATCCATAATTTATGGTTTTTGTGATTTTTTTCTTAATTGATATACCATTTAACAATAATTTCTTCCAACCATCATCGTTCTTCCAATAGAACTTGTTTGATCTTCCAAGTGAATCCATTATTTCATCTTTCCGCGATCTCGTCAAGGTATTCATAATTATTTTTTCATGATTTATATTTTTTATGAGTAGTTTTCAAATTGATATATGATTTAAGGATTATTATTTTATTATAATGATTTATAATTCTTTAGATCATGGTAAAACTACAAATCCTCCTCCGTATTCTTAAATTTTTCTAATACGAAGCTACGGTTGGCACATTCGATCATTCCTCGAAAAAATATATCAATATTCTGATGGTCATAACTTTTGAACCGTAACTCCGTTTGAGCTCTAGAACCTGTCAAATTAAAGATTACAAAATTATCTACAATATGGTAAATATTTTTTATGTCGTTTATTTAAAAACCGACGTTAAAAGTAATTTTTATCAAAGGTTCTTAAATAAGCGACGTAAAAAATGACTTATCATGTCAGTTTTTTTTAAACTGATGTAAAAAATTGCTTTTTATGGCATTTACAGAAGGGATTTCACGTCAACTTTTTAAAAACCAATGTTAAAACCCATAAAAACTCATTTTTTACAACAGTTATTAAATAACCAACATAAAAAATCATATTTTTTACGTCGATCGCAATAACGTCACCTCAAAACCGATGCTAAAAAGCTAAAAAAACTGATGTAAAAAACGTTTTTTGTACTAGTGTGAAACATCAACTAACTCATTTCAGATGGGGACATATAGTAAAAATGAATAGACACTGATTGAGTACTAGGTATAAAATCGATAGAAAACGCTACCTCTCTTACTAGAGGAAGACCATAGAAGTCAGAAGAAAACATGTCAGGAAACTCGATGAAAACTAGGAGGAGATCACCAATAAAAGATTCTCTCTCCAGATTAATGGAGAAAAAATATTTCCCTTTCCCCAACTTTGGATAAGAAGGTTCATCTCTACTCGACCTTGGGTCCCATTCTCCTTAAAAGATAAGACATATAACATCAGGTGAAGTAAAAGAGACCCTTTAAAGATGGAAATCAATCTGGGATATATTAGAAATAATACAATCTATCCTAAATATGATTTCAAGTTGTTTCATGTCATGAACCAGAAAAATCTAAGAAATATTGACATCTGTTAAGAAGAAAGCACAAGAGGGACTATAGAGGCCTTGTTCTCTCTTCATTCTAAGGGGAGTATCAATATCCATCACATAAGAAAACAGCCACATTAATGATTTATTAGATTAACAATATGCATTAAAATAGACAAATTAGATGCACTTGTATTAAATAAAGTAGCCACTAATGAAGAACCTATATTCCTGGTACCTCTCACAGTTTCTAGACATGTATCCTCTTCCTTTAGAGAATCTTCCATTACATGAAGAAGATTTGTTCCAAATGCCTATGGCTGGAACCCCTTTTTCCTTGAAGCATCTAATTTCATGGATGTTTTAACAGGTGTTATTGATCTTGTGAAACTATGAGGAGTAGAAAAGACCTAAAAAATCTTCTTTAAGTCAACCAAGCATCTGAACGAGCGATAGATCTTTATAGACTCAGTTCAAACCATCTTCTAATGCCCAGGGTTTCCACACTTGTAACAAATCAAAGGCCCTTTAGCAGACACTACAGGATGTCTAGAAAAAACCCTATTTCAAGATCCATTATGAGAATCATCACACATCCTCTTTCCTTTAGAGGAATTCACACCACCATTGGGAGAATAAAAACTCCTGATAACCCTGAATTTCTAGCCATGTTCAATTCAAACGTCAATGATCTATCCAGCGTATCAGCATAATAAGAAATATTTATCAAGAAAACATGATAATGAATATCATATTGATGAACCAACTCATACCGTTGAGTATTTATCGTCTCATTTGACACTGCCTCAGGTGAAAACTGCACTAGCTCAGCAAAATAGTTCACATAATCTATCATAATTCTGTCATCCTGCTCAAGTTTAAAGAACTCTAAATCCTTGGCTAATAGTATCGAATCTGGATAGAACTAGTTGATGAAAATATTCTTTAAGTATTTCTACTCTAGGCCCTCATGTTTCTTTATCATCACCATTGTGTCCCACCACCTCCTGCTCAGTTCTTCTAACACAAATATGGAACACTTCACTTTGATTTCTTCAAGAGTTTCTAATAACCCAAACAAATGCTCAATCCTGCTAAAACCTTCCTCATCCTCTTGAGTATCATTGAAGACTTTGAAAATTACTATCTTATGGTGAAGGAAATCTTTAGAATAATTCCAAAGATCATCCCTTTCAGGTTCCACGTATAGAGTCTAAATGGGAACTAGTGGTGCTTTCTATTCCAAATCATGGGAAATACGCATAATCACATCAACCAGACTTGGGTCCATGTGAGCACTTGCTCACTAAGGTTCATCAGAGGCTCCATCCTAGATCTGATTTTAACATCTTCTCAGAGGCATGATGTTACATGACATTAGCAGACGGTATAAAAGACATCAGATTTAACACTCAAAATAACCAACATGGAAATTAATCATAACAGATAAGAACATAAGATTTGGATTTCAATCATTACAAATCAAAATCAGGGAATAGACAAGAACTAATCCTCAAATCACCTTTCTCAAACCACCCCTAGTGACTTAAGGTTCATTATGGTGAGATATGGTGTGGAACTAAACCATAACTACCTCTTAAGTACCAATAATAAAACACAATTGCATATTAACATCAAGACAAGAAGATCAACCTAGACCTCTGATACCACATTGTCACAAACCATCCTGGGTACTCTGGTAACTGGATAATCGAGCCAATCCTAACATAGTCCGAAGGGCATTCCCAATCTCCAAAAGTTGGTGAATATCACCTGTTATCACACAACATAAAACTGAAAATTATTTTTCCATAAAAATTATAAAAGAAGATAAACAAGTCATTATGCATACAAAAAAACTCCATATGGAGTAGCGTAGCAAAATTCAAACGGGTAAACAACCCAAAAGTACTACAAAAAAATACCATAAAATAGGATAAAAACCTAAGTCCCAAGAGATGAGACTCTCCAAGACCAAAGATCAATAACTACGACCACCACCAAGTGGCACCTTATCCTTGCTCGAACCTAGAAGAAGAGAATCTGTATACACCAGAAGTCACAAGTAGGGTGTGAGCTAAAATTCTAGTAGGGTCTCACCAAGTATTCCATAATAAGATGTCAACATTTAACTATAAAAATAAAGCTCTCAATTTAAATAAACATGTATGGTGGTTCAGAGCATGATTAAAACAATTGACACATTACATTAAAAATAATATAAATACATTAAAAACTAGATTAAAAACATTGTATATAAAATAGTTTATATAAATTCATAAGTCATGTGTAAAAGGTTTACAACAAACAATGCCATGCATTTCAAATACAACAATGACCAACATTGTCATCTTACAATTGGTATGATAGTTTTAGGATACGGGATCCCCACACACTCGAAGGTGATCACGGAAATATGTGTATACACACATCCCTCTAAAATTGGCCAAATATGACTCACAACCATCCCACCGGGGATTTGACCGGCTGCACTAGGTTTTTTTAGTTGTAAAGAATCAAAAAAGTGTTATCCCAATAACTCACTAAATACCGAGGCTTTCATGTTCTTTAATAACAACCAATAATGGAAATTTTATTTTAAAACTATTTAAAATACAATTGATACCATTCCACATTTCAAATATTTTGATTTCCTTTTAAAAATTGACACATAGGTTTTTAATCAAAATATGCCTTTTTCCAATATAAAACCATTGTGTTTCAATCAAAACCATTTAATAAATTTTCTTAAATACAACTTTGAAATCAATTTCAAAAAATCAATTTCATAATTTAAATTCAACAATTAAAATTTCACAATTTTCCATTGATTTCACAAACACAACCCAATTTAATGGAATTGGGGGGTTTTCCCAATTTCGTACCAAATTAAATCCAAATCCTCCAATTCAATGGAATTGGATTTTTAATAAACCAATTGAAATAAGTTTCAAGAAATAGAAATTAAATCAAACAATTTAATTTAAATCAATAAATTATGGGTTAATCAAATTTGGACATCATAACATAACCACCTACCTTTCTCATGAAAACACAAAGCCCACGGTGGAACCCACCAATAAGAATAAATGTGCAGAAAATCTAGGAAATAAACCTAGAAAAAAGATTCAATAAACATGAGATTTATATCCATCAATCCCAAAATGATCTATCAAACTCTAAGGAGGGAAAGCGAAAGAGATAAAGAGACAAGTAGAATGCTTACCCGGAAAGTCACACCTCAAACGAAACCACTTTCAATTATAGAATGAAATGAACCGGAAGGGTTTTAGGGAACCAAAATTACTTAGGGATGGATCTTGGGTTGAGAGAAAGAATGTTTTTGAGATAAGGAAATAGAATTCTTAGCCAAGTTGTCTGTTTAAAAACAGCGCTCGGGGATTTACACAGCGTATAGCCCAATTACACGTCATGTAATTCACAAATCTCAAAATCGTTGAAAACCTTTAATCTTTTATCAAAAATAGATATATTATTATTTTATGATTTACACATAGGGTAACCATATTAAACGGCGTGTAAATCCCCATCATGCTATAGAACCGGTGGGTTTTATGTCAAAAGTCCAATAAATATCTAACTTCACCATTATAAGTATCCTTCTAATTCTTTTTCAGCTATATCGAGATAACGAAAAAGAAAAAACATTGTAAGATTTAAAACATACCTATATAAAAGGTAATGGGATGTTACAAGAAGAGATATCTAGAATTCATCAAAAATAGTTTGGCATTGTAATGCATGATATCCAATGAGAAATAAGTTAAAAAATGCAAGAGAGATAATGTTGGGCTACCGGATATGGTTTGAAACGCAATATACTTTCAATGATGTTATTTATGTCAGTGAGAAACCCAGTGGCATTAACACAATGAAATTTTAGAATGGATTTAAATAAATTGGATGAAATAAAGAAATCAGGAAAGGAGGGAAAAAGATAAAGATAAACCAACCTAACTATTCTCGTCACCTAGGATCGTAGTCACAGTTGATAAAATTTGGACAACAAAAAGTGAATAGTGGAAGATAGAAATCATACAATAGAGAGAAATAATGGAGGGGGGATCTGATGAATACATGAGAACTTGCAAAGACATAAACAATTTGGAGAGGAGTTAATGAATGTGGTAGATTTGGGGGAAATAAGGGAAAGAGAAAAAATGTGATTTGATGAAGGCATAAATTGATTTAATAAAAGTGGAAATTGTTCAAAGGAATAGAAAGAAGTTAAGGCAAAAATGTGGAGGCAGGGAAGTTGAGGTGGAGGTGTAAAGGGGAAGGTGGGGAGGCAGATGCAATGACAATAGTGGGGATGCAAAGGATGGGGGTGGTGCAATTGGGAGAGGAAAATTAGTGTTTCTAAAAGATATGATGATTGGGTGGGAGGATGGATTGGAGGGGTATTACGACATGAGATTTGGAGTGAGGGGAAATGGAGGTAAAATAGTGCAGTATGTGTCTTGAAAGAGATTCAAAATTAATATAAAAATATATATCAATTGTAAAGGGTTTAGATTCAATAAAAAAGTGGTCTCAATTCAAATTTTCTAGGAAAATTGATTTTTAATAGGGATCAAAATCATTTCAAGAAGAAAATTCCATCATAGGATAAATTAGGGGAGTTTTTGTTCATTTTTTGGGGGAGTTTCCATCTGAATTTTCATTGTAGAAAATTTCAATGGAATTTTTCCTGAAGAAAGAACTAAAAAAAATAACATTCCTTAAATCACTTTGTAACATCATGAAAACAATAAATAAACAACTGAGGGCGTCAATTTATAACACATCATATGAACACAACATGAATTGGATTGACACATATAAACATAATATGTTTTACAATTACACATAATAATATGATTAATAAACAGAGGGGGTTTGGAGTGTGTTATCTTGTCAAGAATATTAAATAGTTGAACACAACACCCAAAAAGTATTTCCACCACTGTAGCAGTTCATCCATAAAAACTATATTATATTTCTGAATTAATAAACCAAAATCCTACCAATGATAATATATGGTTTCATAAATGCATTTTCATGGTCTGAGCATCTCAGCACAGCGGTTCACCCATGTGGAACCCCAGCCCCCTCTAGGGAGGGTGGGGTTCAGCTGTCCAGATCATCATATGTGAGGTTCACTGGTTTCATCCTACCATGGACTCATTAAGAGAGTGGCCCCAACTCCAAAAAAGTGGTGTCAAGCCTAACATACACCATCCTCCACTTTTCCGGGGCAACTCCCATCTCTTCGATAGGAACAAACCAGATGAAACACAACTTTGATGTTCTTGCTGGTGTGGGAAAGGACCCCCATGATTGGGTTGTGACATTCTCTCACCACCATTCCATGCACTCCCCCATGCATTCAAGATCATGGCCTTTTGTGTGTCTGTGAAATGGTCTACTTCCAACTAATTGGATACCAATCATGGCCTTAGGGGACACTCCTTCCTTGTCGTTGGCATCAATGGTCCACCCACTCTCTGGGTCGTAAACCACAGTGGTCCACCCTCTATCTTAGGGTCTAAAACCACCTCTACAAGACCAAACCTTCATAGTGGCGTCTCTGCCTCTGACATCTCTCGAGCAGGACCTTCTCTGGCATGTCACCTTCTCATGACCCCCCAGGACTCCATTCCCACCACCATGTCTGTTCGGCCACATTTCGGAGCACCACAAGGCACATTCCATTCGATACCACTTGTCACGGGATGAGTATCTCGACACAGCGGTTAGACAATGTGGCACCCCTACCCCATCCAATGTGGGTGGGGTCTAGCCATCTAGTTCTTCATATGTGAGGTTCATTGGTTTTATCTTGCCATGAACTCATCAAGAGAGTGGCCCCAACTCTTAACCAGTGGTTTCAAGACTGACACACACAATCATCCACTTTGTCGGGGTGACTCTCATCTCTTCAATATGGACAAACCTGATGAACCGCAACATTGATGTTCTTACTGGTGTAGTACAGGACCCCCATGATTGGGTTGTGACAGTATGCTTAGTTTTCTCAGTGCTACCACACTTATCTCTTCATGGGGTGTTTGGTCGCATTGTCATGCCTCCGCCCGTGCATTCGATCTGACCGAAAATATCGTCACACCTCTCCAATCGCATTCACTACCCTTTCCTTTTATTGAATATGCTTTTCTATTTTCACCCCACAAAGGTAGGTTTATTTCTACTGAATGGATTTAACATGGTATTTATCTTTGTTAAGCTACAGTCCCTAGTATGGATAACTGGGTACCATAAATTCATTTCGAATTTGTTAAGAAATTTGAATTTATTGTGTTTGTCTACAGAGTCTGATTTTGAGTTTTTGAGTATAGGTTATCTTGGGGCAGGGTTGGCCCGATAAATTTGATTTCCCAAGACCTATGACAAAAATGTTTCCCTTTAAAGTATTGGATTTATGAAATCACTTAACGAGATGAACACTGGACAGTAGACCTCAATTTTTCCATCAACCTCTGCAACCCCTCATGATTTCCTACTACAAGATCCAAAATGATGGGGAGGAATCGATGAGGTAGATGGTCGCAGAACTGCTTAAGGAAAGCATAGTAAAGAAGGCATAAATTGAGTGGGTATGACAGTTTACTGGAATGGACTGAGTTTTCATGTGTGAAGTGGGTGTAGGGGTAGAAGGAGCTAGCTGAGTTTTGGCGGACGTATAAGATGGAGAAGCGATCAACCTACTCATGAGCAAGGAGGCAATATAGGATAATGGAGAGATAAAAATAGTAGGTACTTCTATTAAAAACAACAGAAAATTCAGAGGGAAGAAAAGTTAGTAGAAGAAGATATAAAAAAAAGAAGAGGGCAGAGTAAGATCTCCTGAAAGGAGTTTCTCTTCCCAAAGTCATGGATTAACCCTCCTCCCCTACCTCACGCGTCTCACCCCCCCCCCCCTTTGGTCGCACGACGCAAACCCCCCCCCCTCCAGAGATCCACTCTTCCACCAATGGTTTCACATGCTTTCTCAATGTTTCTCACTCGATTTGTCAAGATACAGTCTCTTCTCTCCTCTTCTCATATATTTCTGAGATTTTCTAGCTCCTTGTCACCCTTTCCCAATCGTCTGAAACTCTAGGTTATGGATTGATCGGGTTTTTGATCTTCTTCCATTTTTAGTGAATGTAGTTGTTCTCCTGTACATCTTTGTCTGTGTCTCGGCATCTACCACCGAAGGAGAAGCGCTACAGCCCATTATGGTTCATTCACCGCTATTTAAGGCATATTTCTTCTACCATATTTTGTTTGTTTTAATTTTATTTAGAGTCTTTGGTGATTTTTTTGGGTCCCTATAGGTTAATTAGATCGTTTGGTATCTCCTCAAAGGTTTGCACACACATACATTGGTACTTGTATATGTATATATATATAAATCCTCCTTGCACATATTAACTCATGGAATTGGGAATGTGTGCAATGGATTAAGGGGTATGTGTATATATAGAAGTGTATTTGTGTGTAATTGTAGAGCGGTCTTCATCAAAATAATCGACTGCCTAATTGTTCGACTTACTTCTCTTCTTTTGAGGTAGTTCCCATTTTCATTTGCCATTAAATTTTACGAATACTTTGATTGATTGTCTTTAACACCATAAATTAATTCTAGTTAGTGATATATGGTTTTTAGAATAAAATTTTGATGTGAAATAAAGTAAGATCCTCTTGGTATTTGAATTTCATGAAACTATTTTATTAAATGTGCATGCCAAGTGTTTTTCAAATTACCTAGTTGGCATTTGTTAGTAAATTTTAGTTTTTAAAGAATGGATTGGGTTGTAAATGTGTTTGGGTTGCTCAAAATATTTTTCTTAAATGGCGTTCCATATTGTTTTGAAATTGGAAGTGTTGTTTATTTGATCATTTGGAAATAATTATTTGGTGTGCAAGTTAGTGGTTTTCCCTTATTTTGTGTTAAATGAAATTGTTTGTTAAATGTTGCACACCAAGTGTTTAATGAAATGTCTGGTTGTATTTCATGAGTAATTTGTGGTATGTAAAGGATAATTTGAATTTGTAAATGTGTAATGACATATGAAAAGTTGGTTGGGTTTCTTGAACGAGTCATCCAAGTGGTTTTGGATTTAAAGGAAATGTGTATTTGTCTTTGAAAAATGGTTTGACATTTGTTGGTAGTGCATGACCCATTTGACAATTTTCATGAAAGTGGTTTTGGCTTGAAAATGTGATGGAAAATTTTTAAATATGATTTCTCATTGCGAAGTGGAAAATGGTGTCTTTGCACATGGGTTTGATTCATGAAAAAGGTAATGATTTTGTGAGTGTGTTTGAGGCTTGTTTGAAACTTTTGTGAAAATGGTGAAAATTATTATAATAAAAACCCTACTTGGATACTCTCTTTCCTTGTTTATGTTAAATGGTTGGAATGTCCTCACTATGGAATTATCATGACCTATTTACTTTGATGAGTTTAAGGCAATGGGTTGATTTTTAGGGTGACTCGGGTGATGCCTACTGTGGATTATAATTATATATGTGTATTTGATTAGATAGTCTGTTAGCATTGGTTGACTTACTCTATTTATATATCTTGGCATTAGAAGCTGACATAGTGGATGAATATTATGAGAACAATTGCTGCACTGGTAAGATTACACACTAGCTTGTGGCCCATAACACAGGGACATATTTAGTTATATTGTTATGGGATTGGGCCCCTCAATCTATTCATGTGAGGTGTGACCGGGTGTATTGGGTGATTTGATGTTATCAATTGAGGCATTCTTTCCAGGATGAGTCAACATGTATTAGTATGTTCTAGATTATTCACAAGCTCCTAAGTTTCACCCATGTCTATTAGCATGAATGTTTTAATGCATTTCTGGCTAGATAATCTTGTGTGTTATTTCACATTGCCCTTATTGTATGATTGTTGAGATTTGTTTTGGGATAGTGTAGATTATTGGCTAAAATGATAATGTGTTTTCAAATGGTTATGGAAAAAATGTTTTGGAATTGTTTTGTACTCAGTCTATCCTTTAATACTGAAATGTCATCTCTCTTTTAAAATGCTTATGGTTCCTCATTGGGAAAGAACATGGTTTTGAATGGTAAAAAGGACAATGGACCTTGTTTGATTTTAATGTGTAAAATGTGTGAAAAACATACTTTTATTGTTAGGTCCACAAGGCTGAATACCCTGAGAGGGGGGTGAATCAGGGTATGACTAATTAAAAATTAAATCCCGTTCTGATCTTGTTTTGCTGTTAATCAAAACAATCTTCTCTCTATTTACTGTTGCACAATGTAAGTAGAAAGTAAAGCATGCACAGGACACAAAGATTTTTACTTGGCTCACCCGCACTGGGATACGTCCAAGGAGCATACGACGACAAGTTGCCGGTCGTACCAAATTCCACTAAAATTCACAAGATGTGGATTACAAAGTTTGGGTACAGTCACTCTATCCCAGGCTCACTACCTTTACAATATTTAGGGTCAGCTCACTGCTTTCCCAAGGGTCACTCCCTGTTTCTCTCTCTCTGGCTCACTGCCGGTGGAGAAGATCACCTTCTTCCTCTTCCTTCACTCACTGCTCTAGAAAGGATCCACTCACAGTTTATAGACTTGTAGGTCTCCTCATTTTCATGAAGGAATGCATCTTCTTCTGTAAGTATATGCTTTGTTTAAGTTCAATATTTCACCTGTAGATGAATCTCTCATTGCACCGAAGGTATCGGGCAATCTTCCGGCTTCTACGCAGCCCAAAAATCACTACTGGAAATAAACCTTACTTGGCAGGCAAGTATATCTCAGCGCGCAAGTATCGGCGTGCAATTCACAACTGGTTCCCAAGTCCACCTCACACACTTGCGTGACACAAGATTCTTCAACTCCAAACTTACGTGACACACTTCTTTTTATTCCCATTCCAATATTGGTGCGCAACTCCACATTGGCGCGCAGCTTCAAACACTGGCGCTCAAATATCACCTTAGCACCCAAGTCCCCCTTGCATGACCACACACCACTTGTGCGACCACCACACCTTCACGACGGGAGCTCTAATTTCTCAAAGTGTTGTACTCCGGTGAAGAATGAAGAGGGGTGGTCAAGTATTTATAGGCAAATTGACCACCCTGTGCGGCGGTGCGCAAGTCAACCCTCGACGCGCAAGTCTCGGCACGCAGGTCTCTTCCCCTGAAAGTCACTTGCACGACCCACTTCCAAACTTGCGCGAACCTCTTTCCTTTTCCATATTTTGATCTTCTGATCTTGAAAAACCATAGGCGTGCATGTTCTCAAGATTCCAAGGCATTAGCATGCAAGTCTCTTTCACAGCGCGCAAGTCACTTGCGCGACGACACCAATTCTTGCGTGACACTTTTCCCTTTTCCATATTTTGATGATCTGATCTTGAAAAACATATGGTGCGCAAGTTTACAAGCCTTCAAGTACACGGCGTGCAAGTCCCTTTTTCAAAAACAACTTTTCTTCATTTGTCAATTTTTAGGCCCAAAAATTTGGCAAACACTGGAAAATTGCGCCACCTTGTATCTGTTCTTTTTATGCCACCTCCAGATCATCCATTCCTTTGTCAATGTTCTTGAATCAATCATTGATCATTAACCACAGCTCTTGAACTTGACATTCCATCATGATATACCCTTTGTCAACAAATTTGAATGTCATGGTTTGTATTGTCAACAATCACAACATAGATGTTCACTGTGTCAACAGACACAATCACCTCAAAAATACTTCAATGATGCCTTGAGGGATTTTTTCCCAACATTTATATATTTTAGTTCAAACATGAAATTGAAGATTATTTTGTTTAAAGGAAATTCATTTGAGAATAGATTATTTGGGTACACCTACTGAGTTTTAATACTGACGCCTATACATTTTTCTTTCTTTTATTCATAGGTGAAAGTTTTAGCTTGGTCTCAATCTTCATGGATGATGTTGGTTTTTGGGATTAGAGTGTGACTGCGGGGTCACATGGAGTTTTAGTGGTCATCTGGTTCGGTTAGTTTTTTTTTCAGTTCTTGCTTATTTATTCTGTTTGGTTTATTTATTTTTGAGATGCTCTTTTATTATTCTAATTCTTTTATTTATTTATATTGGGTGAAATTGTTCACATCGTCACTTTTTTGATTCCCTTGGCGCTTGTCGCCAGCCTAGGAGGATTGGGAATGACTCTCGTGCCTTGTCACGGGCCGGTTCGGGTGGCCGGTTCAGGTTCGACCCAAGTTGGTTCATGAAAATTCATTCATTCAAATCCTTCGTACCCATCCCCCTCTTTTTACTTCCTATATTTAAAGTATATTCCATACCCAACTGACTCTAACCGCAGCATTATAATCTTAACAACAATTACATATTTACCCCTGCAAGTTATTAATCACCCTACCCACCCAAACTCCTTGACATGAGAGTAAAGAAACCCCAAACCCTGACCCTTAAACAACAAACAAAAACCTCCCCATACCCTTACGTAAACAACAACAAGACCCCTAACACCTCACCAACCTAAACATTCTCGACTTCCTATCAATTCCACCCCTGTAAATTCACCTTTTCCCCAATGCGATAAATTTGACAAACTCTCTTGCTCACTGGAAGGATAATTCCTCCTTCCGCAACAATGATACCCCTCCCAGTCCTTGATAATTCTCCACCTCCCAAGGTAGTAGAAACCTTTCCAAAAAATGTTGGTGTATAGTGTTTCCAATATGTCTCTCCACAAAAAATAATATAATAGAAAACACCATTGTTTTAGCTTCAAGCAAGTGTACATCTTCACAAAATCCAGGTGGAATTAGTTCAATTATTGCTTTTGAAAAATCATAGCCACTACTTCCATACATCAGCAGAATAAGATCAGGCCTTGGTGGTGGCTCCATTGGTGTCCTTGAAAACCAAACACCCCCAATCACTAAATGAGGTCTTCCCCAAGACAACTAACCAAAATTCAGTGCAATTTTGGTGTCATTTAGAATTTCACCACTCCACTCGTCTACATTAAAACTAGGATTAGAAATTTCCACTTCTTTACAAACAATTCCAAAGTCAAAAAACCCTTTTCCAATCCATCCTTGATTAATTTGGAAAGTTTTCAAGCCTAACACATCTTCCTCTATATGTGTTGTTTCTACCAGAAAAAAAAAATTGTCGAATTTCTGAGTAAGTGTTTGACACTGACTATTTTTGTAACTCACGCTTTGTCTATTTCAAAAGCTCAACCCATGATTGCATCAGATCCATCAGCAGCATCTCTTGATGTGGCTGTAAAGGTCTGGAAATTTCCAGCTCCTTAGCACATGATAGCAATCCGATTTGTGCCTGAAACTCAGAAAAATTAGCCTCAACTTGAGTAATCAGAAGCACGGGTTCTTCCTATGCCACACAACCATATTTTAGGAGGATATTTTCATTGAGTTGTTACTAAGAGAGCCTAGTCTAAGTCACTTTCAATGACATAAACCAATCTTGAAAAGTTCCTAGCATACAGTTGGGTTCCTTCTTGGTTGGTGCACCATGTAACGCCTCCTCAAATGGTTCCCACACAGTTTCTCTTTTAATGGGTTGTTTTTAATGTGGGCCAAGACCGCATGAATTAATTCATGTGGTGACACTCTTTTGACGCGGAGACATTATTTGACTCTGATTCTTTTTATTATATAAGGAGGCAAAGGCAAGACATTTCAACATCACCGGCAGCAACAACACCGAGATCAAATCCCATTTTTTGATTGCCTTTCTTTGACAATCATATTTACTTCTCTCCATATTTGATCCACACTTTTATTCTTGAGTATTACTTTTGAGATCCCTTCTATTTTTTGGGAAGTATCTACTATGTACCTCTTGATTTCAGTGGATTCCTCTTTCTGGACTAGGTCTTGTGGTTTTTCCCTTTCAGGTTTTCCACGTAAAATTTTCTGGTGTCAACTTTATTTTTCCCATGTTTAATTTTGGGTTGTTGCGCATCTGTTATATTTGGGGGAAATGGTTTTATTTCCGTTGTGCGTTCTCTTTTCATTTTTTACGTGTTCGTTGATTTCCCATCATTCACAACATCTAGTATCAGAGGAATTGGTTAAAGTCCTCAGTTTTAGAATGCGGTGGTGTACATTTGATGGAGCAATTTTTCAAGGACTCGAAGAGCGTTATTGAAAGACAGCAGCGGTACCAGAGGTGTTTCTTGGATATCGAAAGTCTGATTGACTAGCGGGATTCATGAGGCGTGTTCCATCATTGATAATAGTTAGAGTTCAATTTTGGATTTCTTTTTTAGAGGAGGCTGATATTTTTTTATCACAAGTGCAAAATGGTTGGCAATGATCCTCACTTGATTAAGAGGGGGATTTTGTTGGGCACCTTCCTAGTTGGCACACCACGTAACACCTCCTCAAATGGTTTCCATGTGGTTTAACTATTAATTAATTGTTTTTAATGCGGGTCAAGACCGTGTGAATTAATTTACACGGAGATGCATTTTTGACATGGCGACACATCTTCATGTGGATTGTTTTGCTATAAAAGGAGGCAGCAACAAGTATTTTATAGGACATCCATAATATCAAGAGCAGAGCCAATTTGGTGACCGCCTTTCATCAATGATCATTTTTCCTCTGCATTGGAGAGTATTATTTTTGAGATCCCTTCTATTTTTGAGGAGTCTCTACTGTGTATTTCTTTATTTTAGTGAAACCTCTTTCTGAACTAGGTCCGGTGGTTTTCCCTTTTTGGGTTTTCCATGTAAAAATTTCTGATGAAAATGTTTTTTCATTCTGTACATTTACTTTTGGTTATTGTGCATCCACTTTAGTTTTGAAGGCTTTTATTTGGAGGGAAATATTTTATTTCAGCTACACGTTCTCTTTTTTGTTGTTTGCGCGTTCATCACTTTTCCGTCTTTCCCATCACCTGGTATCAGAGGATGAACATGTCTTTGCTGGAAAGAATTCGTTGTTTGCTTTCAGAAGAAAAGTTTCCTAGGAATTTTTGGGGTGAGTTTTTACTTACTGCAACTTATATTATCAATTTATCTCATGTGGTTTCTTTTTAGACAGACACTCCCGACAAATTTTGGTATGGAAAAGAGATTAGGTACGATCACTTGCATATTTTTGGTTGCAAGGATTTTGTTCATGTGCCTATAGATGAGAGATCCAAGCTGGATGGTAAGACACACAAGTGTATTTTTAATGGCTATGGACACAATGAGTTTGGGTACAGGTTCTATAATCCTGTTTTGAAGAAACTTTTCAGAAGTCGCGATGTAGTGTTTAAGGAGGATCAGACTATTTCAGACATTGATAAGGGTGAAAAAGTTGTTTCCCCAACTTCTGATGGTTTTATCAATCTTGATCCAGGTTCTGATTCATATTTACCTCATATTGTTGATTCTGATGATCATGTTGATGTACAGAATGATGCTCAAGGTGAACAGGTTGGAGTTGATGTTTCCAATGCACCTTTTATTTCTGATGATCCGGTTCCAGGGGTTATTGATGATCCCATAGTTGCACACTGGAGGTCATCTCAGCATCACAACATTTTTACTCGATATTCACCTAATGAGGATGTGCTCCTTGTTGAAGGGGGAGAACCAGAATCATTTTATGAGGCAATGAAGAGTGAACAAAAGGACAGATGAGTTGCGAAAATGGATGACAAGATAACATCATTACACAACAACCACACTTTTGAGCTGGTGAAGTTACCAACATAAAAGAGAGATTTGCAAAATCAGTGGATTTATCGGATTAAAAATGAATAATTCAGTTCTGTTCCACGATACAAGGGTAGGTTAGTTTTCAAAGGCTTCCTTTAGAAGAATGGTATTGATTTTGATGAAATTTTCTCACTAGTTTTCAAAATGTCTTCCATTTGGGTTGTTCTTGGTTTGGCTGCTAGTTTAGATCTGCCGATTGAGCAGATGTATATAATGACAACTTTCCTCTATAGAGATTTAGAGGAGGAGATTTATATGGAGCAGCTAGAGGATTTTTTTGAAACAGGTAAAGAAAATCACGTCTTCAGGTTGAAGAAGAGTTTGTACGGTTTGAAGCAAGTTTTGAGGCAGCGGTATAAGAATTTTGAATTTGTCATTTCTCATTAGGGTTTCAGGAATACATCTTCTGATCATTGTGTTTTTGTTCAGTGATTTAATGATGGTGGTTTTATTATACTATTGCTCTATATTGATGATATGATCATTGTTGGCCATTATACTTCTAGAATTGACAGATTAAAGAAGGATCTTTGTCAGTATTTTGTCATGAAAGACTTGGGGCCAGCACGATAGATTCTTAGCAAGACGATCTCCCGTGACAGGAAGGCCTTGATGTTTTGGTTATCTCAGGAGAGATACATTGAGAAGGTTCTTCAAGGATTTTCAATGGATATAGCGAAAGTGGTTTGTACTCTTCTTTCTTTACATTTTGAGCTCAGTAACAGTCAGTCACCTTCTACTAATGAAGAGAGATAGGAGATGCAGCACATAACTTATTCTTCCGTCGTTGGCTATTTGATTTATGAAATGGTATGTGCTAGACTTGATATAGATCATGCAGTTGGTGTGGTCAGTTATTTTCTATCAAATCCAGGTAGAGAGCATTGGAGAGTAGGGAAGTAAATTTTTTTTATCTTTGTGGTACTTCTGATCTGAGATTATATTTTTCCAAAGGATAACCTATGCTTTGTGCCTTTATAGATTCAGATATGGCAGGAGATATCAATTCAAAGAAGTCTACTTCAGGCTATTTGATCAGTTTTGCAGGGGGGCTGTATCTTGGCAGTCTAGATTACAGAGATGTGTTTCTTTATCTACCACAGAGTTAGAGTTTATTGCAGCTACCGAGGCATGCAAAGAATTGTTGTGGATGAAAACGTTTATTCGAGAGCTCAATTTAAATCTGTATAGGTATGTTTTATTCTATGATAGTCAGGGTGCTATTTTTTTGGGAAAGAATTCCACTTTTCATGCCAGGTCGAAACATATTGATGTTCGATATCATTGGATCTACAACATCCTTAATTCAAGATAGTTAGAGCTTGAGAAGATCCACATTGATGACAACGAGTCAGACATGTTGATCAAGAGTTTACCTAGAGGAAAATTTGAGACTTGCTGATAGATTGCAAGGTTAGAGATGATCCCCACATGAGTCGAAGGGTGAGTTTGTTGTGCGCCTTCCTAGTTGGCGCACTGCGAAACGCCTTCTCAAATGGTGCCCACAAAGTTTATCTTTTAAAGGGGTGTTTTTAATGTGGGCCAAGACCACGTGAATTAATTCACGCGGTGACACTCTTTTGACACAACGACATTATTTAACGTTGATTCTTTTTCCTATATAAGAAGCCAGAGGCAAGACATTTCAACATCACCGGCAGCAACAACACCAAGAGAAAATCTCATTTGATGATCGCCTTTCTTAGACGATCATCTTTACTTCTATCCATATTTGATCCACACTTTTATTCTTGAGTATTAATTTTGAGATCCCTTTTATTTTTGGGGAGTCTCTACCGTGTACCTCTTGATTTTAGTGGATTCCTCTTTTTGGACTAGATTATGTGGTTTTTCCATTTCGGGTTTTCCACGTAAAAATTTTCGGTGCCAATTTTATTTCTTGCAAATTTAATTTCGGGTCGCTGCGCATCCATTTTATTTGGGGGAAAAGGCTTTATTTCTGCTGCGCGTTTGCTTTTCAATTGTTTGTTCATTTGTCGCTTTCCTATCTTTTCCAACACATACTCAGTCATGCGATCCAAATTTTTAAACCTTCCCATGTTTGGCGGACTTTAAAATAGTTATCATCCTTGGTTATCAAAGAATCAAATTCTCCACCAGTAAAAATTGGCATCACCACTGGCCTGGTCATCCCACACTCCTCCATACTCTTGGTCAAATTGACTTTTATCTCCTTGATGCTCTTGGCCAAATTAACCTATATCGCTCGGGGTTCTTTCATTAGAAACATTGTATGCGGCCCCTTGTTAAACCCTCCTGCTAGTCAAGAACCATTGTGTCGTCCACTGCAACTAGGCTCTTTCTGGAATTGCTACTTGTTACGAGTCGGTTGCTCCCATTGTGTACCGTCTTCCAGTTGTGTCATTTGTGGTGTCTTTTCCACCTCTTAGTCTAGACAAACCTTAAATTCAGCATGGCGTCAAGACTCCCTCACAATCAATATTTTCTACTTCGTTTGATCCAGTCTCTGTTGGATATACAAGCCGAGAAATATGGGAGGAAGAATGGAAGATGTAGAATATTGGCACACAGCACAAAGAAGCTTTCAATCTTTTCACAATTTCACACAACTTCACAATTTTCACAATTTTCACAATTTTAAATTTCAGACTACAATTACATAAATTTATAGACCCACAGCATTAAATGCCTAGCATTTATGTTGGTACAAAGAAAGACCAAAACATTAAATACAGAGAATATATGACGGTACAAGGAAAGACCAAAATCTTTAAATGTAGAGCATTTAAATTCATTCAAAGAAAATAAATGGAGCTGGACCCATGGAAAAAATGTGCAAGTAATAAATGACACCGCAGGAAGCTTTGACTCATGTTTTTGGTTTGCAATTCCAACACTCCCCTTCAAACAAAAACCAGCTTCATTCCGAGCATCATTCTGAGTATTTTGAATACATCTGTCGGTAATGCCTTTGTTAAAATATCAGCTACCTACTCCTTAGTATGACAATATTCCAATTTTTTCGTTTTCTGCTTCACATGATCTCGCAAAAAATGGAATCAGGTATCAATGTGTTTGCTTCTTCCATGTTGCACCGGATTTTTGGCAAGTTCAATTGCCGACTTGTTATCCACATATATCACTATGGATCCATCCTGTGGATGCTTTAACTCCTTCAGCAGATTTCTCAACCAGATTCCCTCACAAACAGTGGATGATGCCGCCACATACTCTGCTTCACATGTAGACAAGGCGACCACACTTTTCTTCCTTGAATTCCACGTGAATGCAGTTGATCCAAGAAAAAATACATACCCAGTGGTGCTTTTTCTTTCATCATGGTCACCTCCCCAGTCACTGTCTGAGTATCCATGCAGATTTTCTTCTTCATTGTATAGATAAAAGAGACCAAAATCCACCATTCCTTTAACGTACCTGAGGATACGTTTTGCCGCTAACCAGTGGGACTCTTTTGGTGTTTCTATGTACCTGATTAGAAGCCCAACACTATAGACAATATCAGGCCTTGTGATTGTGAGATACCCAGGCTTCCAATTAGACTCTTGAACAGAGTAGAGTCAACACTTCTTCCTTCTCCATCTTTTGTCAGTTTTAAGCTCATTACCACAGGTGTGTTTATAGCATTGAAATTAGCCATCTTGAATTTTTCAAGCAACTCTTTAGCATACCTCTTCTGAGAAATATAGATGCCTCCATGTTGTTGCTTTACTTATATGCCCGGAAAGAAGGACATGAGACCTCCATCGGTCATCTCGAACTCCTTAAACATATCCTTCTTGAAATCATCGAACATCTGTCGACTATTCCCTGTAAACAGAAAATCATCAACATACAAGCATGCAATGATTATATCACCACGATCATCCTTCTTGATGTTAACTGCATGCTCATATGGACATTTGGTGAATTCGTTATCTTGAAGATAGCTGTCAATGCGTGCATTCCAAGCACGAGGAGCCTGCTTCAACCCATAAAGAGCTTTCTTCAGTCGATACACTTTGTCTTCCTCCCCTTGCATAATAAAGCCTTCAGGCTGGTCTACATAGACCTCTTCCTCTAGAATTCCATTCAAGAATGCAGACTTCACATCCAATTGGTAGATCATCCAACTGTGATGAACAGCAAGAGAGATAATCATTCTCACCGTCTCAGGGTGAGCAACAGGAGCAAATACTTCTTCATAGTCCACCCCATACTTCTGTTTGTACCCCTTTGCTACGAGCCTTGCCTTATAGCGATCGATTTCACCATCAGCATTTCACTTGATCTTGTACACCCATTTGACACCAATGGATTTCTGGCTATTAGGAAGTGTGGTCAGCTCCCATGTGTCATTTTTCTCTATGGTGCGAATTTCTTCTCCCATAGCCATTCTCCAACATTCTTCCCTTGTGGATTCATGAAACGTCAGAGGCTCATGATCTGCATACAGGCAAAAAATATTTACCTCTTCGGTTTGTTTATAAATGTCGCTTAAGCTTTTCATCTTTATGGGCACCATGGGTGAGGATGAGCTCGCCAAATTTTGACTTGATGGAGTCCTTTCAGGAGTGATGGAATGTCCTCCTGGACTCCTGTGTACTGATGATATGCCCGGGGAAGGTGTTGCTGGCGTTTGCTCCTGATGATCACGCCTTTCTTCAGAATCTTCTATTTCGATTGGAATCTCTTTGTTTGGTTCTTCCTCATTCCATTTCCAAGCTTCTTCCTCGCTAAAGACCACATCTCTACTCACCACTAATTTATTGGTTAGTGGATTGTAGAGTTTTTAGGCTTTAGACTCTTCACTATAGCTGATGAAGATGCACTTTTCACCACGATCATCAAGCTTCCTTCTTCTCGCTTCTAGAACTTTAGCGTAGGCAACACACCCGAAGATTCTTAGGTGTGCTACGCTCGGTTTGTAGCTACTCCATGCCTCTTGTGATATCTTGTTTTTGACGCTCTTGGTTGGACATCGATTGAGCAGATATGAAGTACATGCCACTACTTCTGCCCATAAGTTCTTTGGCAAGCCTTTCTCCTTCAGCATGGTCCTCATCATGTCGAGGATGGTGCAGTTCTTCCTTTCTGCAATGCCATTCTGCTGTGGCGTGTAAGCAGCAGTATATTGTTTCTTGATGCCTTGTTCCCTGCAAAAATCTTGAAAAACATTTGAAGTGTATTCTCCACCTCTGTCAGATCTGATAACATTGATTCTATAACCATTTTCAGCTTCAAAACGATCTTTAAACATTTTAAAGATCGCAAATGCAGAAGATTTTTCTTTGATGCAATACACCCAGAGTTTCCTGCTAAAATCATCAATGAAGGTAATAAAATACCTATTACCTCCAAGTGAGGGTATTTCAAGCGGTCCGCAGATATCAGTGTGAACTAACTGAAGTGGTTTATTTTCTCTTCTACACATTCCACTTGGGAAGGATTTCCTTTGTTGCTTGCCGAGTGTACACGCCTCACACACATGATTTGGAACTTCAATTGCCAGCAATCCGCGCACCATGCTTGATGAGGATAGAAGTTTAAGCCCGCTAAAATGCAGATGTCCAAATCGCAGATGCCATCTCCATGAGTCATTCTTCATGAGTCCCAAGAGACACTCCTCGGACTTTGTGTTGATTCGCAGTGGAAACATGCGATTCTTCTCCATTTCGACTTGAGCAACAAGTCTCCTGTGAGAATCCCTTATAGACAAAGAAGAATTTTTCAAGTGTTTGACATACCCCTTCTCAAGAAGTTGGCCAAGACTGATGATATTATTTTTCATACTTGGTACGTAATATACATTAGCAATTTAATTCGACTCTCCATTATTCAGATAGATTTTGATCTTACCTTTGCCTCTCATGGGTACCTTGGATGAGTCGCCAAAACTCACGTCGCCACGAACTTCTTCGGTGAGTTCCTCGAACAGTTGTTTGTTACCACTCATGTGGTTGCTTGCACCCGTGTCGAGATACCACACATCGGGGCGTTCACATGAATTTTCTTGTGTGAGGAGGAGTGTGGTACCTTCTTCTTCATGATGAGATGCTTCAGCATAGTTGGATCGTTCATCATGATCCACTTTGCTCCAACAATCAGACGCATAATGGACAAATTTCTTACAGTTGTGGCATTGAATGTTCTTTGCGTTTCCACGACCACGCGTGAATCATCCTCCACCATTCCCTCTTCCACGAAAGCTGGTAGGATTTTGTTGCTTTTGTTGATGGCTTGGATAATATCCACACCCTCTACCTCTTCCACGATGACCGCCTCGTTGCGAGTGGCCATTCTTTTTTTCTTGTAGAGTCAACTTGGACTCCAAAACATGCTCTATTGTTGAACCGGTATTCTTTTTCATCCGTTGCTCATGCACTTGCAATGACCCCATCAGTTCTTCAATGGACAGTTTCTCCAAATCCTTTGATTCTTCGATTTCCACAACCACATGCTCAAACTTGGTTGTGAGAGATCGAAGTGATTTTTCGATAACTCGAATGTCCTCCACTTTTCACCATTCCTTTTCAAATTGTTATAAATAACAATTAATCTTGAGAAATAATTGGAGATTCTCTCACCTTTTTTCATGTGCGCCGCTTCAAATTCCGCTCTTAATGTTTGATAATGTACCCGCTTCACTCGATCAAACCCTTTGAAGACGGTGGAAAGGGTATCCCAATCTTGCTTGCTTGATTTTTCTTCGGAAATCTTTTCGAACGTTGATTCATCCAACCCTTGATAGAGGAGGAATAACGCCTTGTTGTCTTTCTTTCTTTGATTTTTGAGGGTCGCCTTTTCTTCATTCGTGAAGGCAGCTTCTTCCGCCATAGTGGGTAAAACATACCCGTCGGTAATGATCTCCCATAATTCTTGTGACCCGAATAACGCCTTCATTTGGATACACCACCTTTCGTAGTTTTCCTTAGATAGCTTCGGAACTTGCGGCTGGATTGCGGTCATCTTAAAAAAAAATTGGAGGATCTTGGTAACTTGGCTCTGATACGAGTTTGTTGGCTATACAAGCTGAGAAATATGAGAGGAAGAATAGAAGAGGTAGAATATTGTCACACAACACAAAGAAGCTTTCAAGATTTTCACAATTTCACACAACTTCACAATTTTCACAATTTTAAATTTTAGACTACAATTACATCAATTTATAGACCCACAACATTAAATTCCTAGCATTTATGTTGGTACAAAGAAAGAACAAAACATTAAATACAGAGAATCTATGATGGTACGAGGAAAGACCAAAATCTTTAAATGCAGAGCATTTAAATTCATTTAAAGAAAATAAATGGAGGTGGACCCATGGAAAAAATGTGCAAGTAATAAATGACACCACAGGCAGCTTTGACTCATGTTTTTGGTTTGCAATTCCAACAGTCTCTTCACTGTTTTGTGTCAAGGGAAACCAAAACGAGCGCGGTGTCTGAGCCAGTCTCTTCACTGTTCAACTCTCTGACTTGACAACAAAGTAGCCCCAGCCGCTGACCCTTACACAACAAACCATAGCCTCCCGATACCTTTACGCAAATAGAAACAAGACCCTAACACCCCACCAGCCTGCACTTTCCCAACTTCCTATCAGAAGGTGACGAGGGTGTGCTGCTGAAAGGAGGCGCAAAGGAAGAATTGAAGGAGGCTCCATAAGAGGGTTGTGCGTGGGATGCAAAGATAAAAGAGGGGCGGTAGTTGCCCCCTCCTCTCCGATTCCCCTTGCCCGAGGGCTTGTTGGGATTGCCCTAGGGCCAAACCTGACTCTAGGATGTTAATCCATGACATGGACATTATTTTATATCATGAAAAATGGTTGTTTATGATCTGAAATTAAAGAGAATTGATGTCAGAATTTACCGACCTATGGGCTGCATTTGCTATCAATGGGGTATCTATACCTGTGTATTTATACTGAAAATTCCTATATTTTCAATCTATCAAAAACCCTTAATAATTACCAGAAATATGCCATTTTCTATTATATTTTTTTAATTATTTTTTTTATATGGGTCACTCAAAAATTCCTTCATTTGTAAATGTTGAATCAA
This sequence comes from Viscum album, assembly GCA_963277665.1. Lineage (NCBI taxonomy): Eukaryota > Viridiplantae > Streptophyta > Magnoliopsida > Santalales > Viscaceae > Viscum > Viscum album. The sequence continues at coordinate 1,709,102,158 of OY728148.1, forward strand.
ATTATGAACGATCAACTTATAAGTGGTTTGGTAAGTTGGGGTTCCATTTCATGAGACGTGGACATACTTGCTCGAATTAGACTGAGAGTTGAAGTTCTCATTTATTAGTACAATTTATCTTTAGATTTTGGATATTGAAATGTTAGTTGGGTGAATTTAAAAATAACATGTTGGATTTATTGGGGTGTAAAATTATTTATTCATGTCTTTAGATCATTAACATCGATATCTGAGCCTCTTGATTAATCCATTTTCCTGATTTCTTATTTTTTCATAATTTCATCTTTATATCTTTTCTCACTTTATTTGTTGCTTTGATTGTCTATGATTACAATAACTTTTGAAGGTTCCCTATGATGTGTTTACATTAACCATGCTAATGCATGATGATTATTCCAGGATCTTGACATTCTTTCCTTTTTTGAGGGAACACTCTATGCCTTCTCTTCTTGTTTTTTATTAGTTGAACTGCTCATTTCACAACCACAAAACAAAGTTTTATCAATACTAAAAAGGTCTTTATCAGTGATAAAAAAAGCACTTACAATCTAGATACTATTAAAAAGGGTCCCTTTTATCAATGCTGATAAAGATGTCTTTTATTACTACTAAAAAAAGCGATGATAAAAGTAAAAAAAACTAAAAAAACATTAAATCAGAGACTCTCTTTTAACAGTTCTTGAGTACCCCTTTATTAGGGCTAAAAAGGCCTTTATCAATGCTAAAAAAGTGATGATAATCTAAATTCTATTAAAAGAGAGCCACTTTTATCAGCGCTGATAAAGTCCCCTTTTATCATTGCTAAAAAAAGTGATTATAAAAATTAAAAAACTAAAAAAAATTTAAATTAGAGACCCTCTTTTAACAGTGCTTGATCACCCCATTAACAGAAGCCCTGCCCACACCCCCACCACCCCCTGTAGCAGTGTTAGCCGCACCCACCCACCCTTTAATAGTGCTGGCACCCCCTACACCCGCTTACACACCCCTGCCTCTGCTTGGATTCAAAATCGAGACCTCTCCCTTGTGCGCCTGCACCTTTATCACTCACTCGTCTTGTTTTGTTCTCTATTTAATGATATATTTATTTATTTATATATATATATATAATATAATTAGTTAGATTTCTTCATATATTAATATATATTTATATTAATATATATTGTTATATAAATATAAATATTTATACATATATTAATATATATTTATATCTGTTGATATATATATATATATATATAGTTATAATTTTTTATCTATATATGTATTCGTATATTAATATATATTTATAAGATTAGTTTTAAATAAATTTAGAAAATATGTTTGTGTGTCTGTGTAAATAAATAAATAAATACATATATATATACAACATAAATACACTTGTATATATATTATATATATGTGTATCTATAAGTATAATTATACATATTTATATATACTTACATATATTATATATTCATATGTATATTCATATGTAAGAAAATATAGATAATTGTTTCGTAGTTCCTTGAAATGTGTATTCTAATTTTAAGAGTCACACCTCCAGGTGGTTTCCATTGGATTTATTTATGGAACTGGAAACTTCCAATAGTTCTTTATCCAAGGGGACCACCTTTACAAAGGCAGGCGTTCGTTATGTTTAAATTTCACAATACTTAAGAACATGCATTGTCCAAGAGGATGGGAGGTTGCACTCATCACACCCTTTTGGGGGAAATTATTGTCTACTCCATGACTCTCTTTATAATTTAAGATATTCTTGTGAATCCTTATTAATTCACCAAGTATATCATAAGTATCCCTTGAAATTTGCAATCACTTATTAACATGTGTAATGTTTAGAATCATCAATATGTATTCAAAGTTCTTTATTAATGCGGATATCCGTATGTATTTCAGGTTCTCCATCAATGGTATCCTCTAATAAACTATTTCAAGATTCTTTTAGTAATCATTATGATGATATTGGGTTTTAAGACACTTAGTGGGGCACTATTGAATTTATTGTCATCTAGGGAGACAAAGGTTTAGTTAGATCTTCGGATCGTGCCCATAAAATGGGCTACCTACGTATCCTTGTAAAAGGAATCAGAACCCTCATAGTTCAGTGCCACTGAACGGGACACATTATACCTTTTAAGGTCATGTGATAAGGACCTAGCCGTACAGTTTAATGTCATGCTTTATGGACTTTTAAACGGAAGGTGCTTAGTCAAAACATAGTGTGAGACTTATATTGAAGCTGCCCAAGGAACTTGGAAAGGATATTGGTTTCAAAGTAGGATCTGAACCTGTTGGGAATATGGCCTAAGGAGAACAGGGTTAATTTAAGGTATTGGGTTTGAACCTCATGGAGGATTCCTATGTATCCCATATAGATGAGAATCAAAGCCCACGTAGTTCGATTAGTCTCATAGGAGAGAATAGTTCTTTGAGAGAAATGAGTTTGGGCTTATTTCTTGAAAAGGATGCCTTAATGATTTTGGGGTTTAATTTCGGGCTTATTCCTAAAGAGGATGCCCAAATTATTGGAAATATGGTTGGATTTCTGAAGAGGATATCTAGTGATCTTGGGCCCTGAAAGGGCTTCCTATGTATCTTGGTTTGAAAAGGAATTAGAGTTCTCACAGTTCCTTCACCATGGGTGTTTGTGCACATGTTGTAATCACTAAAAATCTCTAAGCCCAAGTGATTCATGCCCAGTGTGAGAAACAAGAGGATGTGGAATATTCAACAAATTCACTTTCAAAATTTTCTTCCTCTGCTGGTGGAAGAGGGCGCACCAATGGAGGTGAGGGTGGACGAGGGTGAGGCGACAAGCCTTACCTCTATTCAATTTACATTGGAAAAGGATCCAATGAAAGAAAGAAGGGATGAAGGTTAGGTGTGTACACCAAGATGGCTGCCCTAAAATTGGTCCTGGTAGGGGAGGGAGGCTTCTCTAATACTTGCATGGAAAAGCAATTGTGAATTGTACATTCCCTACCAGAGACCTGAGGTTTTGGGTCATCTCTTTGAGAAGGGAGAGGCTAGGACCCAACCCTCCTCCAAACTAGGAACTTCCCAACACTATTTCTGGGAGAATGGTCCATGTGACTGTGGATATACAAACCCACAGACATTCCATGTATCCTAACTCCCTTATAAAACAATTGTCGGAAACCTATATCTATGGAAATACAAACCCAAATAGAAGACACTCTTATGTGTCTCCCAATGGTTTGATAATTTAGGAGGATTTGGCAGAGGTCCTAACAGAATCCCTTTAAGACGAGGGAGCCAAGGACGAATAAGCCTTTCCATGAATGGATTTGATAAAGTCTCGATGGCTTGTAAACTGAAGAGAGTAAGTGAATCAAATATGGGCGCCCAAGTAGGTAAGGGCGCACATGTATGGGCGCACAAGTGGACTTGAGTGGCCTAATATTCACTTAAGAGACAAACAACCTGTATGGTAATACTTTGACAAGACATTGCTCAACCCTTCAAGAGTATTCACCGGTGATCCCAGAATTAGGGAACTCAAGTTCCTATGAAAGGAATAGGAGGAGTGCAAGTATTTTTGACTTGGGTTGGTTGGGAGCTTTAGGCGCACTAGTGTTATGGTTTTCAAACACTAAATTACTTAATTCCAGTGATTCTCCCTTAATTCCTCCACTCAAGGTGTTGAAGAACTACCTTGAAAGTTTTGGAAGATTGGGGAAAAGTACTAGGGTGACCATAGCAGCAATTGGGCTTCAAGGAAATTCATCCATACAAATGAAGTCCCTAAGGGTCTATTTAGAGGCAAAAATAGGACATTAGATGAAAGGAGTTTAGTCACACAAGTGGGTTGTGTTCCAACTTTGTGGCGCACAACTGGTTGTGCGTCGGATGGGTGGTGCCCAAGTATACTTTCGTGTCGTCGATGATTTGGCCTTACAAGAGTTCCACTTTGAGGACTTAGCAAAAATAATAGTTTCATTCTCCTCTATCATGGTGGTGCGCAGGTATTTGTGTGCAGGTACCTTGGGAGCCTCCTTAGGGACTTAGAAAAATAATTTCTCTATACTGCGGGGTCTACGCCACCACACCCCTACATGGAATCATTGTCGGGCTGCAGTCCCGGCCCTTCAGGTCGGTGCCTTCACTACTGTCACTGACCCCCAAGAAAAATGCAGAGTTGCACCACGAACTTCTCGAGCCCAGTTCAGGAAATTTTTGAGTCACAGCATATGGAAATACATCTTCAATTGCGGAGAAGTGCATGAAACACATTTCATGGTGTCTACAATAATATATATTAGTTTGTTAATACAAACACACACTAATATATATATATAGACACACACACACACACATTATATAGGTATATAAATATTTATATATTTTTATTTTAAATAAAATGGATATTATATAGCTAATATATTGGGAAATATACTTTATATGTAAATATGTTTAATTATTTATTTATAAAATTAAATTTTTATGTGTGAATATATAAAAAAATATGTATATATTATTTTATATTTGATTATAAATAACAGTACATTGTGAAAAACAATAAAATTTCAAATCCATAATATCAATTTGAATGTAATCCCAGAGAATAAATTCAGTCCCCACTAAAAAGAAAAAAAGACTCCCTGAAATGAGGCTTAAATTCCCTCAAATATTAAAAAAATGGGTAAATTGACTAAAAATTTTGTTTCGAAGAACTTGTACACCTTTTGGGCCTTGAAAATTGTGAAAAAATATTTCCTTGTGTCAGCAGTGCGTAGATCTCGTTGCAGACTTTGATTTGATACATGGTAGGCCATAAACGGACACCCAGATCAAAAGTTATGGTCGTTTGATGTTTTAGTTACATTTTCTACTTATTTTAGATATTTTATTAATTTTTTAATTTTTTTGTGACTTCAAATTTTTAATAAAAAATTATTACTCGGTGATAATTTGATAATTATTAATTAATAATATTTTATAAAATATTTTATAAGCCAATCATACTAGTTATCTTATATATTAAATGTAAATGTCTATTTATACTTATCTAAAACATATTAAATATATATATATTATATTTATATATAAATATGATTTTTTTAATGATTTTTTTTAAAATATACCATTTATCAGTTTTAGTAAAAAATACATTGATAAAGAACCCTTTTATCTGCATTACTAATAGTAGTGTTGATAAAGGGGGTCCCTTTAATAGCACTAAAAAATGTGCTGATAAAGGTACCCCTTTATCAGCGTTGTTCAAGGGTGAGGTTGTGTAACCCCATTTTTGTGGTAGTGTTTCTCATCAGTTGTAGGTAAAATACTAGTTTACTCTTTTGAAGTAAATTGGAAAAACATGTGTTTTATTGCTTGTTATTATTGTGCATGTGATGATGTTTTTAGGTGCCTTATTGTTTTATGACTCTTTGAATTTTTTGTACTGTATTGCATCCTTTATGTGCTTTGGTATGTTCTATTTTTGGTTTATATTTAAACTCAGGTAACACATGATGGTATTTATAATTATCTTTATGTTTCTTAGGATTTTACTATATTTTCAAGAATCACCTAAGTTGTATTTAATTTAGTTCACGATGTTTTCATTTTTCAAAAATTATTTCAATAAATTGTTAGGAAGTAATTTTATTTTTGGTAAATAAGAGATTATATGTATTACATTTTTAAGTTTTTCCATTTTTTATCTTTTTTAGTAACAAAATATCTTAAGCATGTTTTTAAACCTTTTAACAAGTTTTTATTTTGTTTTTAATATATTTTTAAATAAATAAAATGTTGTATGTTTTTATAATTCAAACACATTTTTGGTGTTTGTTTTTATAATAATAATTTTTAATTTGTGTTTTTTATCTTTTCCCTCTCAGTAATAAGTTTGCAGGGATGCTCCCATTAATCTTTTATCCTCCTAGTTTGGTCTATGAGGATGCTTCCACTGATTCTTTAAGGATACTAACACTTATCTTTTCCCTTCGGTCTCTGTTTGTAATGACACTCATTGAATGTTGAGAATTTTCATTCATGGCTCGTTATTCAGGTATTATATGCCAGGAGATGACGTGGTTGGCCCGCGGGACCTATAATCTATAAAGGTTGTATTTATTATTTCTTTATGCATATGTTTTGTTCTGATGCCATGTCAACTTTATTTGTAAGTATAAATATTTATGATCCATTTTGGACATGTTTGTGATTGATATTATGCATTGATATTATATCAAGGTGCATTGAGGAATGTTATCGCATTACATCTATGACATAATCACATATATATAGGATCTCCTCCATGGAAGATGCTTGAGGTTTTTTGATAAAATCCTACCAAATCTTATATGCTCGCCTTCTACATGCACACCTTACATGCATACTTGTTGTCATTATGTGTCGAGATGTAGATAAGAACAAAATCCTATTGATCAACAATTGAAATCGGTAGATATATGGTGTGGAGCATATATTTAATGGCCTAGATCTCTATGGTCCATTTATTTTCCAAAATCCAGTGTTTGGGGTGTTCTGGGAGGTAATGTTAGCTCATTTCTAGAGTTTTCTAAATTTTCAGTTTTTTCTCATTGATAGATCAGGGCGTCAGTTGGTCAAGGCGTCAGTAGGTCGACGTCGCTGGTTTTTTGGGGCATCGGTAGGTTGAGGCGTCGGTAGGTTGAGGTCGTTGGTAGGTTGGGTCGTTGGTAGGTCGAAGAGATGGTAGGTCGTGATGTCGGTAGGTTAGGGTGTCGGTAGGTCGAGGCGTTAGTAGGTCGAGGGCATTGGTATGTCGAGGCATCGGTAGGTAGAGGCCTCGATAGGTCAGGGCGTCAGTAGGTGGAGGCATCAGTAGGTCAGGGTGTCTGTAGGTCGGGATGTCGGGATGTCGGTATGTTGAGGTGTCGGTAGGTCGAGGGAGTTGGTAGGTTGAGGCATCGGTAGGTCAGGGCATCGGTAAGTGGGGGGCATCGATAGGTTAGGGTGTCGGTAGGTCGGGGGCATTAGTAGGTCGAGTCCTAGGTAGGTCAGGGCATTAGTAGGTTCAGGTGTCGATAGGTCAAGGGTGTTATGGTTATTGGATAGTGTTGTGCGGTGGCACTACAATCTGGTTGTGTGTTGTTTGCTTTACTGAATGTGTTTAGTATGGCTGTGGTTAGTAGTTTTCTAAGTAGTGTTGGAATGAAACAAGTGAACTTCATAATAGATAATGATGAGTGGATATATAAAAGGGTTGGGTTTATGTTTTGGTTGTGGTTGTTGTGTGGCTGTGCATGTAGGGGTAATAGTAAGGGCAGTTTTTGTGTGGGCTGGTTGTTTGTTTCAAAAATCATAAGGTGGTTTGAGTAATTGGTACACACACATATATATATACATAGAGTTTCTTCTGATTTCTATACACACCCATCCTGTTTTGAGCACTATGTACTGAGATCCCCCATTGTTATGAGAGAAGGTGTTTTTTCCAACATCTCGGCGGGTGGATGGATGACTAGTTACTGACTTTACTTTGCTCCCTCTTCAAGGTGTTTATTTCCAAAGACTCTTCGGGCAAGCTGTAATGACCTGAGGTTTATTACCAGTTTTAAGGTATTGGTTGTGCGAGAGGTGGTTTGTTTCCCAGGTGTCTTTGGGATGAGGCCAAGGTGTTTTCAGGAGAGATGTGTTGTGGTTGTGGCCCAGGTTTTTTCGAGTGGTATGTGGTGTGTTTCTCAGGTGTGTGTGGGAAGGTTGTGATAATGAGGCTTGTGGAAGAGAGTGGTAGTGTTTGAATGTTCTTCATTAGGTATTAGCAGTAAACTATTGGTAAGTGGTGTGTGGCACCCAAATATCAATGTGTTTATACTTTACTATACATTACTTACATTATTTGGTGATCATGCCTTAGTGATGCTGAGGTGGATAGTATACCTTGTTATGTGCTTTTGAGTTTCTTCAATTTTCTCATAGGGTCATTATTATAATTCTCCCAATTTTGCATTGGTGACTTTGGTTTTTCTCTATTGAGTATACCTGTACACTCACTGTAAGTATATAATTTTTTTTATGTTTCCAAGGAGATTACGCGGACCATGATGGATCTTACTAGCTGGAATATTGGGGATGGTTGTTTTTCCACTGCTTAGTTTTATTTTGGTACCTACTTTGGTGTTTTCCTTTTATTTCTAGCATTTTTACGTTAAACATGTATATGGGATGAATTTTGGTTTCTTTATATATATATATATATGTGTGTGTGTGTGTGTGTGTGTGTGTGTATATATTTATGTATGTATGTATGTATGTATGTATGTGTGTGTGTGTGTGTCCTGTAGTCTTTTGGGGATGATACATCTTATCTCCAAATCTTGGTTGCTATAAAAAGGGTGATGCCTCCCATTTTTTGTGAAATTTTTATACCCTTGGTGATGGTCGCCACCCTGGGGCCTATTGAAGGTGGGACTCAGGGGTCATTATATCTCATTATTTTTGAGTATGGAAGGTCTTGATATCTTTATACCCCTTCCCCCATCTTAAAGATGGTGGGTAATAATTAAATGGTATCAAAGGTGATGGTAGAGAGGTAGGATGGAGTTTGGAGTCATGCACAATGAGGATTGCATGAGTTGTTAGTGCAATAGTGTTAGGTTATATTGGTGTGTGACATAGGCCAGGGAAGACTAACTAGGACAATGGATTTTAGGGCTCCCCATTATCCGATGTAAGGACTCTGAGCTTATCTAACGTCAAAGTGAGGTTACACCAATTACAGGTTAGAGACCCTAAAAATGGTACGTGCAACATGATGACTTCTGTTCTTGTTTTTTGGGTGTTTCCAAGAAATTAAAATAAATAATGAGTTTAAATGAATCATAAATAAATTCCATACTATCTAAGCTTAGGAGTTCCTTGTTTTCCTTTCACTTATGGATCTCGGATGTCACCTATGTGTGGTATGAGTAGTAGAGTGTCATAAAGTTGACCTGGTTGACCGGTGGATAGTGAATCCAGTGGAAAAGGATTATTAGTGGAAGAAGACGCTTCATGATTTCCAGCAGCATACTTTGGGAAAGTACGAGGGTAGTGTCTCAGACATCGAGACAGAGAGTTGGCTCAAGGAGCTTGTGATCACTTTCAGCTCGAATCGGGCTTCACCAGAGTATTGGGTTCTCCTCGCTGTAAGAAAAATGAGGGGAGCAGCAATTCAGTGGTGGATTCTTTACCTTAGTGAGGGGAGGGAGATAGATGTTCTATGGGTTGACCTTGAGAAGGAGTTCCGAGTATATTTCCTTTCATCCCCGATGAAATATGAGAAGAGGAAGAAGCTACTCTCCCTCCAGTAGGGGAGCATGTCGGTGTGGGGATTAGGGATCAAATTTAAGGATCTTCTATGTTTTTCTCTATAACTCTTTCCTGATGACAACTCTCAGGCGAGACGTTTGGAGGAGGCACTTTGTCCTTCCCTTCAGTATGCAGTTACTCCCTTCACCCTACCGACATACGTAGAGGTTCAAAATAAGTATAAGGTGGTGGAAAGGAAAAACATGAAAAGAGATATTCTGTGAGAGGGTAGTTAGTTGAGTTCTTCAAAGGGGAGGGTCGTCAGCAGTAAGTCTCTGACATCAGGGCCTTCTAGGTTTCAGCTAGTGGGGAGCCGACCTGAGCAGTTTCAGTTTTGACCCTCTAGTCCTCATCCTTTTACCATGGGCTTGGGGCCAAGGTGTTTTTCTTGTGGAGGTCACAGGAACCTTCAGAGTCAGTGCCCAGTTCGAGCTCAGTATGGTGGAAGAGGGTAGGTTCAGTGCCCGCCTCAGCAATAGTTATCATCCAGGCCTTTCCAGCAGCAGGGATAGTAGACTTTTAATCCACCAAGGGAAGACGGTGCAAGAGGAGTCCAACCATAGGGTGATCCTATAGGACCTCATCTAGGGCATGTTAAGGGAGGCAAATAACAACCTAGGGGCAGAAGAGCTGGGCATGGGTAGTTGCATGCCGCAAAGGCAACATTTGCAGTGGGTCCGAAGATCATTCTAGGTATGATCAGATTGTTTAGTACGCTTGCTTGTGCCTTGTTTGATTTGGGAGATTCACACTCCTTCATTTCACCCAGCCAAGTTCTTTCCTCGATATTAGACATAGAGAGAATTTTTGTTCCCATGGTGTTGATTACACCAGTCAGAGGTCAGAACAGCTTGTTTGATGTTTCCTGGGGATGTAGACTGATGTTGAGGGCCACATAAGTCTAGTGGGGGTCTCTTTCTACTACATATGTAGTCATACGATGTCATCCTTGGCATCAAATAGTTTTTTTCGATGCATTCTATTTTTGACTTATTCTAGAGAAGAGTTGTGTTTTCAAACGTGAAAGGCCAGTGTGTAGCTTTTGTTGGTGAGCGGAGCTGTCAAGTGGGTGGTCGGCATATGGGGAGTATTCTTTCTTTGTTAACCGAGCTATTAGTGGGTTTGATGGATGTTGATATGTTGGATGTTTTGAGAGTTTTTATAGAGTTTTTTGATGTTTTATTCAATGAGTTTGTGACTGTACCCCCTCGACATGATTTTGAGTTTGGGATAGACTTACAACCCAGTGCTGGTCTGATTTCTATGGATCCTTATCATATGGAACCATTTAAGTTGCAGGAGTTTCAGATCAAAATTGATGAAATACTGAATAAGGGTTTCATCTGACCTAGTGTGTCATTGTAGGGTGCTCCGATCTTGATTGTGAAGAAGGAAGACGGTGGTCTATGGATGTGCATTAACTACCAGAGACTGAATTAGGTAATGATTAAGAACTGTTACCTCCCCTGAGGATAGATGTTCATTTTTATCAGCTGAGGGGAGTGAGTTTGTTTTACGAGATCGATCTTTGGTCTGGATATTTCCAATTGAGGTTGAATGAGGGTGACATCCCAAAGACTGCTTTTAGGTGCAGCTATGGGCACTTCGAGTTTGTAGTTATGTCGTTTGGTTTTACAAATGCACTAGAAATGTTCATGAGGCTCATAAACTCTATCTTTCGTGAGTTCCTAGAATGGTTCATCATCGTATTCATCAATTACATCCTGATCTACTCGAAGTTAGAGGAGGAGAATACCGAGAATCTCAGGACTGTCCTAGAGATCCTTTGGCACCACCAGCTATAAGAAAAGTTGTCCAAGCGAACGTTTTAGATATGGGAGATACACTTCCTTGCACATGTGGTGTCTCAGTAGGGCATAGTAGTGGACCTATCAAAGTTTGAGGAATTTGTTTCTTGGGAAGCACCTAAGAATGTGGAATAGGTTCATAGTTTTCTTGTTCTGACATGCTACTACTGGAGATTCGTAACAAATTTCTCCTGAGTAGTAGCTCCGTTGACAGCTCTGACCAGAAATGAACAAGCTTTTGTGCAGAACAAGAAGTTCCAGGTAGCATTCGGCTATATGAAGGGGATGTTGGTCAGTGCTCCAATGCTTAGGCTACTAGAGGAATGGGTAATGTTCTAGGTGTTTTGTGTTGCTTCACATCTAGGCTTAGGGTGTGTGTTGATGCAACAATGAGGAGTGATATCCTATTAGTCTAGGCAGTTATGTCCCCAGGAACATAACTATGCCACCCATGATCTGGAACTAGCAACAATCATGTTCACACTAAAGCTGCATCAACATTACCTCATTGGGGAGTGCTCTGTGGTCTTCACATATCACAAGATCTTGAGGTACATCTTTTCTTAGTGAGATATGAACTTGCAACAATGGATGTGGATGGATTTTCTCCAAGATTACCATTCTTAGATCTCTTACACATCAGGAAAAAGGAATATTTTGGCGGATGCTTTGAGCAGGAAGTCACTAAAAGAAGTGGTTCGGGAATCTTTAGATGCTTGTATGGTGATGGAGGAGCCACCTTCCTTGCACTTAAATTTAGGAATAGATGGAGGTAAATTCCATATATTTTAGATGATTGTACAGTCGTATCTGAGGTAGAAGGTGGTGGAGTCTTAGTAGGGAGACTCATAGGTGGAGGTGATTCTTGATCTTATTGAACATGGTGATATTCCAGATGGATGGTCGAAATATGATCAGAATCAGATGTTGTTCTGTGAAAATATGTTTTTTCTAGTCGCAATTTGTGAGGATGTTCTCCATGAGTTTCATATCTCACCCCTTAGTGGTACACCAAGAAGTTTCCAAGATGTTTTGGGGATTGAAGGAATAGTTTTGGTGGCCCAGAGTGAAGTGGGAAGTGGCAGAGTTTGTGGAAAAGTGATTCATGTTCCAGTTAGTTAAGGTTGATCACTATGTTTCCAGTGGTTTGTTGCATCCCATAGATTTACTCAAGTGGAAGTGGGGTGACATCTCGATGGATTTCTTCACAGGATTACCCAAGGCTCCGAGAAGATGCGATGATATCTAGATATTAGTGGATCGGTAGACGAAATTGGCTCACTTCTTAGTGATCAAAGAGTCAAGTACAATGGATCCCTTAACACAGAGGTATGTGGATGATGTGGTGCGACCACATGGAGTTCCTATATGCATCTTCTTAGATCAGGATACATATTTTACCTAGTGAGTCTAGAGGGAATTTCAACATGATTTTGACACAAAATTATGCCTCATCACTTCTTTCCACCCTCAAATGGATATACAGATAGAGAGGACCATCCAGATGTAGGAGGGCATGTTACAGGAAAGTGTTATGGACCTTAGTGGGTATTGGCTAAGACATTTTCCCTTGGTAGAGTTCTCTTACAAAAAAAGTTATCACTCTTCCATTAGCATGGATATGTTCAAGGCCTTGTACGGGAGGCCATGCCATTCACCCATGTGATGGACGGAAGTGGGGGAGGAATCTGCTCTTGGTTCAGACATGGTGAAGAGTCTGACATTAAAGGTGCAACTAGTCCATGAGAGGATGAAGGCAACACAAGACTAACAGAAGTCATATGCCGATCGCAGGAGATGACCCTTGGAGTTCAATGTTGGGAACTACATATTATTGAAGGTTTCCCCTCGGCGTGGGTAGAATAGGTTTGGAAGAGGGAGTAAGATTTCTACAAGGTTCATCAGACCATTCAAGGTGTTGGGACAAGTTGGTGAGGTGGCATATTAGCTAGCATTTCCACCATAGCTAGGGAGGGTCCAAAACCTCTTTCTTGTCTCCCATCTTCATCGGTATCTTTACCATGACTCTCATGTTATTGATTTGGGAGAGTTGTTTATCGAGGACAACACAATTTTCATGGAGAGACCAGTGAAGATTCATGATCGTCGGTATAAGGTGCTTCATGGATGGACCATTCCCTTGGTTCACATGTTGTGGAGGCATGGTGAACTAGAGGAGAGTACTTGGGAGCGAGAGACGCAGATGCATGCCAAGTACCTAGAGTTGTTTTGAGTTTTTCTCATGTGTTTTGTCTTCTGATGTAATGATTAAACCTTGTTTTCTATGACATTAGTTGTTTCCTTGTTATGTGAAATATGATAAAGTCCTTATGTATGAGTAGGTGAGGACCTAATCCCTAATAAAGACGCATTAATGTAGATGTGATTAAACTCATGTGGGCGAGTCAGTGCCACCCAAAGAGTATAGTATCTTGAAATGGGGTAATAAATTGCATGATTCATATGTTAATTAAGTGTGAATTTTGGTGCTTTTGTGGTATGTATTCCGGGTTTTTAGGTTGGAAAATATCAGAGGAGGTGTACTTGGATGTTGAGGTTTCACTCCAATGAGGTGGTTTATCCTTGAGAGGTATCTTATGGGGTGCTTGTTCACGCCCACCTTTCTTATGGGTTTGGTTTTGAATTCTTGAGGGAGAGAATAGTTTGATAGGTATCTTATGTAATGGATTGGACCTTCGTGGTCCATTAATTTGTCAAAATCTAGTGTTTAAGGTGTTCTGGGAGTAAATGATAGCTCATTTCAAGACTTTTCCAAATTTCTAGTTTTTTTTTCGGTAGGTCAGGGTGTCGGTAGGTTAAGGGCGTCAGTAGGTCAAGGTATAGGTAGGTTGAGGGTGTCGGTAGGTTGAGACATCAGTAGTTTAGGGTGTCGGTATGTTGAGGCATCGGTAGGTCAAGGAGTCGGGAGGTCGAGGCGTAGGTATGTCAGGGTGTCGGTAGGTCGAGGCATCAACAGGTTGAGGGTGTTAGTAGTTTTAGGCGTTGGACAGTCAGGGCTTCAGTAGGTTGAGGCATCGGTAGATCGGGGTGTTGGTAGGTCAAGTCGTCAGCAGGTTGAGGCGTTGGTAGTTTGAGGGCATCAGTTGGTCGAGGCGTTGGTAGGTCAGGGTGTCAATAGGTCAACGACATGGGTAGGTCGGGGTGTCGGTAGGTTAGGGTGTTTATAGGTCAAGGTTTCGGTAGGTCAAGGGAATCAGTGATTCAGGGAGTCGGTGAGTCAGGCATCAGTAGGTCGCATGAATGAATCAAAAATAGCAGCTCGGTGTTAGTGGCTCATCGTCAATAGCTTAGTGTCAGTAGCTCAGCGTCAGTGACTCTCTGTCAGTGTCTTGTTGTCAGTGACTCACCCATCGGTGAGTCACTTCCAATTTTTCCAGTTTCACCCCTCTTACATTTTATTTTATGTAAATTGAGTTTAAAACCATGTTTCAACATTTATGAAGTCATTTTAAAGGATATTAATTATATCTTCAATATCCTAACTCTTCTGAGACCTTGAAATAGTCAAACTGCATAATATTAATCTTCATCCAACTTTAATGGTCTTGGAACCATTTCATTCCATTGATATAGGATTTGGATTTTCATAAAGATGAGATCCTCTCTTCTCTTTTCTCTTTGTGTGCGGAGAACTTTTTTTCCAGATGAGTCATGTGCCTGTGTTGTATCCCCCCTTATTCGGTTTTCCATGGAGTCTCCTACTTTCAAACCCCTCTGTTTTGGTACAAGGAGGAATTTTGGCCACCTGTTATTTCTGGTAGGGATTTTCTCTGTCTCTCATTTGTTTGTATACCATGTGCGGTGAGTATATTCATGTCACCTTTTGATCATAGTCAAAACCAATTTTTAAGGGCGTTATAATATAATCTTCGCATTACCTTAGTCATAAAATGGGGATAGGGAATAAGTTTATGACCACTTTTTTTTATCTGTTATCTTTCATATGTAATGTGAAATGTATGGTTTGTATCCCTTTGAAAATCACTGTTGTTGGTGGTCTTTACATGTGCACTTGTAAAACTTCATACATATTGTTGATTCTCTCTTGAAATGACTGTAAACTTGAAATCTGATTAATCATGTATACCCAGTTAAATGAAAATGATGCCCCATGATAAAACTTGATTTGTGATCACCCATTTTTATCAAAGTGGAATTAAAGAACCTTTTTTGGCTAAATCTAAATATAATGGGATTTTTTTGGTGTGTTTGGGTCTTTGTGGGTTTTTTGTGTTTTTTCATTATGAGGGTTATATATGGTGGTGTTGTTGGAAGCATGGTTGTGGGCATAGTGGTGGAAAGAGGGGTTGGTTATATGAGAAGGGTGTGGTATGTGTGTGAAACAAGGTTGTGGTTTTGGTGGTGGTTGGTGTGGGCATTGTGTATGAGGTGGTGTAGGAGGTGTGATGGAATTTCAGGTTGAGAGATTGATTGATTTTGGAATGGATGGACTTGTAGAGAAGCGTGACTGCTTCTAGGTGGTGTTATGGCTGTTGGACAGTGTTGGGTAGTGGGACTGCAATATGGTAGTGTGTTGTTTGTGTTACTGAATGTGTTGGGTATGGGTGTGGTTGGTAGTTTCCTTGGTAGTGTTGGAATGAAATATGTGAACTTCATTATAAAGAATGATAAGTGGCTAAATGAAATGGGTGGGTTGATGTTTTGGTTGTTACTGTTGTGTGGTTGTGCATGTAGGGGTAGTAGAAAGGATAGTTTTTTTGTGGGTGGTTGTCTGTTTGAAAACCCATAGGTTGGGATCAATGTTTTCTAATTATATATATACATGTAGTTCCTTGGGATTTCTACACGCACCTCACCCGTGTTGAGCACTACGTGCTGAACACCCCCATTGTTACAGAGAGTTTTCTCTTTCCCAACATATCAGTGGGAGGATGGATGGCTGGTTACTGACTTTACCTTAATCCCTCTTATAGACACTTATCGCCCAAGACTCATCAGGCAGGCTATAATGGCTTAAGGTTTATTCCCATATTTACGGTGTTGGCTGTGTGAGAGTTGGTTTGTTTCCAAGGTGTCTTCGGGATGAGGCCCAGGTGTTTTTGGGTGAGATGTGTGGTGGTTGTGGCCCAGGTGTTTGCGGGTGGTATTTAGTTTGAAGATCAGGTGTGTGAGGGGAGGTTGTGACAGTGGGGCTTTCATAAGAGAGTGACATCAACATGATGTTTGTCATTAGGGATGAGTATTTAAACCGTGGGAAGTGGTGGGGGTACCCAAATATCGATGTGCTTATACTTTACTTTACTGGTGTTATTTGGTGAGTGTGTCTTGGTGAGGTTGGGGTGTATAATATACCTCATTAAGTTCTTTTGAGTTTTTGTTGTTTTCTCACGGGGGCATTAATATGCTTCCCCCACTTGTGCATGAGTGAATTTGGTTTTTCCCTATAGAGTATACTTGTATGCCCACCCTATGTATATAAAACTTTTTTCAGGTTTCCAGAGAGATTACGCGGACCGTGATGGATCTTACTAGATCGGATGTTGGGAACAAATTTTTTGTCACTGCTTAGTTTTATTTTGGTACTTACTTTGGATTTTTCCATGTATTTCTAGTAGTTTTACTATAAATATGCATGTGGGATGGATTTTGGTTTTATATATATATCTGTGTGTGTGTGTGTGTTCTAATGTTTTTTGTGGTTGATACATATTGTCTTCTGATCTTGGTTACTGTAAAAACGGTAATGCCTCCCATTTTTGTAAGATTTCTATACCCTTGGTTTTGGTCTCCACCCCGAGGCCAATGGATGTGGGAATCAAGGTTTATTATATCTACTTCATCTTGAGGAAGGAAGGTCTCAGCAACTTCTTATCTCTTCCATCATATTGAAGAAGGTGGGTCGTGACAATAGAGGCATTGACTATTCATGAGATCAAGTTTCATTTTTGATAACTGGGCTCTTTAAGCCTTTCCTTTATGATCTCATTTTGTATACAATTGGCTTTGAGGTCGACCCCCTTCTTTTGTACATGGCCCGCATGATACATTACAGTCATATTATAAAAAATGATTTTATTTATATATTTAGTTGTTTAGAATTGTATTTTTTTATATTGAGGATGTTCGTGTCATTGATGACCTTGTAGATTTGTTTTGGGACTTGACAATATATGGTTATTTCATTTATTTTACATGGTTGATGATTTATCGTGTTTTAGAGTAAATAGATAACTATTGATTGATGAATGACCATCTATACTATTCATTAATTTTGTAAAATCAAGGGAGCACTTGAGTCATTGTGGTGCCTGTTAGGATCACTTGAATGGATGATGAAGATTGAAAGGGGGTGAATCAGTGTTGAAAATCTTTTCTTCTTCAAACACAATTTCTCTCGTCTGTGAGACAAAAATCTCCCAAATTCACCCATTGTAGAAAGTAAATGCTGAGCACAACAGATTTAATAAGGTTTGTCCCAAATGAGAGTAACTGCATCCCCAGTGTTTGATGGTGATTATCCTCTCACACATGGTTGAACTTTTATTATCGAAATCAATCTAGGTCAAGGTAATGACCATAAAACCTAAACAATATCAGCATCGACCAGATTTTGCAAGCACCAACTTGCTACAATGAAAGAGCAAAGATAAATCTTATTGAAGAACAATCAGCAAGAAAAACTTGGGTCTCCTTTGGACTAGATGAATCTGATCTTCTTCCTTTGTTGCACAACAATCACCTTGGACTGTGTCTCACTGTTCTATGTATGCCCCCCTTTTCCCTCTCACACACAATTCTATTCATAGCAAACTCTGACGCAATTCTCTAGAAAATTGCAAGAGACTTTCAATTATCACCTCTCATGAATTTGAGAGGTTCCAACCATTGATGGGATGTCGAAAACACCCATTATATTCGTGAAAAAACCATATAGCAACTTCCAAAAACTGACAACTTTATAATATCTTCAAATATGGAAAATAGTCTGGAAACTACTCCATCACATCGTGACTACCAATTACCAGCCTTTAGAAGAATCATCACCCGTGTTGCGGCTTGATTTTCAGAGTGACATCCTTCCATCACCAATCCACGAGGACATCACATGGAAAGGTTTTTGAAGGTGTTTTTTGGAAGCAGAAGAAAATATCACAAGCACTCCTATCGACACTTCTCTCCTTTAAACCCTTTAATACCACTAAGGGATGATTATGCAACGAGAAACACAACTTCACAGATGAAGATTATTGGAGGTGGTTGCAACAACAAAAACTCAGTGTAACAAGCTGGTATTTATTTCATCACTTAGAATTAACTTACAACACACAAAGAATATCCTTTTATATGGATAAAACACACACCAAAAAATAGGATGAAAAATAGAGGAAAAATAAGCCTAATGTTTGGTTTCAGTAGGTGTCTCCGGAACCATTAGATCCACAAATATCAATAAGCCTTCTCTAAAATTGTCCTGCCTCCATTGTTTTTATAGAAAGGTCGGCGTTGTCCAAGGAATAAAGAAGTTTATTATCCTTCAGTCTCTCCCCGAAAACCACACTCCTCGTATTTGAGGCGGTGTGACCTAACTTATTGTTGCATAAACTCATCTGGCATTACAAACAGAGTAGCACAAAATTCTCATGGGATCTCCGTGGTGGCATGGAGGATCCTCACAATTCAAATTTTTACTCTTGCATGGATCACCTTATGGCGTGAACTTAAACTTCATTGCGATACAAATTCAACCATCACCCAAAAATGAATCTTATGCATAGGGTCGGCCCAAGCAATTTGATTGCCTGACCTATGACAAAATTATTTCCCTTTCAACCTATTTAAAAAAAATCCAAAAATTTTTATCCGATAAACAAATGATATATTGGAATAACACTAGAGGCATTTTTATGAATCCATTTGGGAAAAACATAATTAGATAAATAAATGTTTTAGTTTATATCTGTTAAACCTTTTAAAATGTATGATCTGAAACTGAAATGATGCGGCCAGATAACCAGAGGTATTCAGGAGCATTGGATTTATGACATCGCTTGATGAGGAAAATGTTGGATGGTAGACCTTGAGTTTTCCATCAGCCTTTGAAACCCCTCATGATTTTCAACTACATCAATCGTAATGACGAGGAGGCGGCGGTGAGGCGGATGTCCACAAAACTGTTTTAGGAAACAGCAGAAAATACAGAATATGGAGAAGTGATCAACATGTCCCTAAGCAAGGAGGCGAGATATGATCATAGGAAGGTGATAAGAATCAATTGGGAGAGAGATAAAAATAGCTGAAAATACAGAAGGTTGAAGATTTAGAAGAAAAAAAAGATAGAAAAAGAAGAGGGAGGAAGAAGATCTCCTAGAAGGCCGCTGCACTTCCCAAAGTCATGGCCTAACCCACTGAATACCTTGAGTCAAATCCTTCGTACCCCTCCCACGATCTTTCAAACCCACCGCATCATCCTCTATATGCATTGTTTGTACTAGAATAAACTATTGAACTTCTGAGTAATTGTTAGCCTCGGGATTCTTTTTTAACTCATGGTTGTGCTATTCTGGAAGCTCTACAACAACCCACACTTGCACTTACATCATCTACAACATCTCTTGATGCTGTTTTACAGGTCTGGAAATTTCTAGCTCATCAACACATCATAGCAATTCGGTCTGCGCCTGAAACTCATAAAAATTATCCTCAACTTGAGTAATCTAAAGCACGAATTCTTCCTCTGTCGCACAACCATATTTTAGGAGGATCTCTTCTCTGAGTTTTGACTAAGAGAGGTCAGGATGAGTCGCTTCCAATGACATAAACCAATCTCCAAAAGTTCCTGGCCTACTCAGTCGTGCAACCCAAATTTTCAAATCTTACCACGTTTGACGGACTTTAAAATAGTTCTCATCCCTGATGATCCAAGAATAAAGGTATTCACAAGTAAAAATAGGCATCACCACTAGCCTGATCACCTGCCACTCCTCCATACTCAGGACCAAACTGACCTGTCTCTCTTCTATGATCTTTTCCAAATTGACTTGTATCGCTTGGAGTTCTTGCATTAGAAACATTGTATGCATCCCCTTGTTCAGCATCTACTTCTAATCAAGAACCGTTGTGTCTCATCCTCTTATACTATTATTCCTCCCTGTCTTGAGTTTAACTGTGTCTCATAAGTTACCCTACTGCATTCGAGATTTTTTATTTCATAGCCGCAAGGTCAGAAACGGTTGAGTCATCTTTTTTATATCCACAGCTGCGTGGAGAACTCGTCTGTACACATAGTGCTTTGCCTACACCACTCCTCTTTGTGTAGCGTCACACTCAATTTCAAGATCAAGATTCAGTTTTTTGAATTATCACTCTCAGGAAACCTCTCAATGAAAGCACCAACTAATAAGAATTAATTGGGAGAGGGAGAAAAACAATAGGTACTTCTATTAAAAACAACAAAAAATACAGAAGGAAGAAGAGTTAAAGAAGGTGGAAAAAGAAGGAGGAAGATCTCCGGGAAGGTGCTGCTATTCCGGAAGCTATGGCCTAACACACCGAATACCTTCAACAAAATCCTTCATATCCCTCCCCTGCTCTTGAATTTCTCTATTTAAAGTCTCAGGCATCCCCAATGAACCCCAACTACCCCAACCTACTCTTAATTGCATTTACCTATTTACCCCTAGAAGTTATTAATCACCCTACCCACTTCAACTCCATAACTTGGCAGCAAAGCAGCCCCAACCCCTGACCCTTACACAGCAAACCACAACCTCCCAATACCCTTACCTAAACAGCAACAAGATCCCAACACTTCACCAGCCTGCACTTTCCCAACTTCCTATTAGAAGGTGGAAATGGTGGACTGTTAGGAGGGGCGACAGTTGCCCCCCTCCTAGTCGGTTTCCCTAGCCTGAGGGATCACTAGTATTTCCCCATGCCCAGGCCTGCTTATGCATGCGAGTTTTGGCATGGTCTCGCATGTCATGGGTGTTGAGTTTTGATGAAAAAATACCACTGTCCAAAATGGTGGGTGACTGCCTTTGATGACTAGCTGCCATTTATGACCCGCAAATGAGGTTGGCACCTCTTGAAGACTGCACCTGGAGTTTGGTTCCACTCACAAGAGAAATTGCAGTGGCTTTTGAACCTCATCCTCCTTGGCTTTAAATATGGGATGTGATATGTGGGCCAGGCAAGGGTGTGCCCGTATGTAATATGTGTGGGGAAATTTTTTGTAATCTGTGTTCTCTCGTTTGAATAAGAAAATTAGCTGCCTTCCCCGTGGAAGCAAAACGGATCAACACACGAATTTTTAACGTGGTTCGGCAGATCTGCCTACATCCACGGAGAAGGGGGGCCGGTTTCTCTATTCACTCTCTCCGTATCCAACTCGACGGAGGATTACAAATTACACAAGTCACCTACACATCATGCACACAAATCTCCCTTGCACATCATGGGATTGATCCCGTTCAAATAGATGGACAAACAGGTTGGTATGGGGTGGTTCATCAACCCCATGAGAAATCCTCCCGCCGGCTGCTATTGTCCACGAAAGCTGCTGTGCTTCCACCTTGACTGCCCACCAAAGAAGACCGCTGCATGGAGTAGTTGCCGACAAATCCTCCGCTGAAAACTCTCCAAATTGGGAGTGGCCCCCACAAATCTCCCCCTCACGACCAATTTGGGGTAGAAGCTTGACCTGCAGTCTCCTTGCAGGTGTCAAAAACATCATCAGCAAAATGAACACGCTTCTTCAGGCCAGATGACGTGGCACTTCCATCATCTTCACTCGATCTCGGGCTGACTGCGATCCCCATCAAATGATACAGCCCCTGGGACTCCTTCCTAGTAAACATCGTTGCATCCCCACGTGAGACTTCTAATACTCCACCTGATATGGAAATCTTGAACCCTCTCGCATCGAGCCTACTCAATGATATCAAGTTCCGTCTCATCCTCGGAACGAATTTCACATCACCCAGTTTACGAACTCCTCCATCGGGTGTCTTCAATTTCACCGTCCCGACTCCTCGAACCTCGCATGTTGACCTATCACCAAGTCTCACCGAGTCCTGCACCTGCTGAAAAGTATCAAATGTACATCTCGTCGTACATATGTGTGTCGAGCTCCCCGAATCCAGAACCCATCCGTCTTCCTTTGGATTTTGAGCCCGCACGTTCTTCCTTCTCAGAAAATGACATTCCCGCTTCATGTGCCCGTATCTTTTGCAGTAATGACATTGCACTTCTCCCCGTTCAACTCGCTCATCTGAGTGCACGCTTCCCGTTGTCACGCAGATTTCATCATCTGCATATAATCCTGTGATGTTCACATCCTCCTGTTCAACTTTCTTCTTTCCAGCAACGTACCGTTTGCGCTCTCCACAATCACTTTTATAGTGACCCTTCTTCTCGCACCAGAAACACGTGATTTCGCTCGGATCACGTCCCCTGGATTTTGGCCGCCATTCTTTACCTCCTGACTGTCGATGTCGGCTCCTCCCACGCTGATCATCTCGCATCGCCATGATTTGATCACCTGAATGCGTCATGGGTCTTCGAAATGCTTCCGAATCTTGAAGCGACGCCATCACATCGTCCAGCTTCAGTGTATCCTTCCCCACGAGCAATGCAGTCACAAGCCCATCAAATGAGCTTGGTAGTGATGACAAAAGCAAAAGTGCTTTGTCTTCCTCTTCAACCTTCACATCGAGCCCCAATAACTCCGTCAGGATCTTGTTGAATTCATTGGTATGATCCAACAAATTCGCTCCCTCGTCCATGCGCAATTGGTACAGTTTCTTCTTCAGGAACAACTTGTTGGTGAGCGACTTCGCCATATATCGCTGCTCCAACTTCTTCCAGATCTCCTTCGGTGATGTCTCATCCAGCACCGAATACTTTACCTCATTCGCCAGACATAGCCGAATCGTGCTGACGACCCGCATCTCGAGCTCTTCCCAATCATTGGCACTGGTTGTCTCGGGCTTTTCTCCGATCAACGGTCTGATCAGGCCCTGCTGCACCAAAAGATCCTTCACCGTGCTTTGCCACAAACCGAAATTGTTTCGACCATCGAACTTCTCGATGTCAAATTTTGGTAGTGCTCCGCCACCCGTCATCGTCGTTGTCGCAAAACGCGATCACCACCGTCGATGTCACACCCTTTAATCACCACCTGAAAGAGTGAATTTTCAAAAACTAACCATACGGATGTGTCCGGAACGGTCGAAATAGTTGGAATCGACTCCTGGATTGCCGAAATCGGACACCAATTGACCGAGATATGGTCAAAACACGTTCAACGGTCCAGATCGTTCGCTGACGTGGCGCTGACGTGGCACGCCGGAATTTCCGCCGGAATCTTGCCGGAATTGTTGCCGGCGGCGTGAACAGTACCGTCTTCTCCGACACGGGGTTACTGTTCACCCGCGGGTTTGACCGAACTTTGACCGGCCATATCTCCATCGTTTCAACTCCGTTTTTCTCGCCGTTTGCGCCGTTGGAATCGTCTCGCCGCCCTCTTCCCGAATCTGCCCTCGGAAAAATTTTCCGACCACTTTCAATTTTCCGGCCACTGGAAATTTTGCCGTCTTCCCGTCGGTTCACCTCCGTTCGCTCCGACTCGCCTCTGATACCACTTGTTGGGGCGCAGCGGAGGTACGCGGTACCTCAAAGACACAAAACTGGAAGCAAAACAGATCAACACACGAATTTTTAACGTGGTTCGGCAGATCTGCCTACATCCACGGAGAAGGGGGGCCGGTTTCTCTATTCACTCTCTCCGTATCCAACTCGACGGAGGATTACAAATTACACAAGTCACCTACACATCATGCACACAAATCTCCCTTGCACATCATGGGATTGATCCCGTTCAAATAGATGGACAAACAGGATGGTATGGGGTGGTTCATCAACCCCATGAGAAATCCTCCCGCCGGCTGCTATTGTCCACGAAAGCTGCTGTGCTTCCACCTTGACTGCCCAACAAAGAAGACTGCTGCATGGAGTAGTTGCTGAAAAATCCTCCGCTGAAAACTCTCCAAATTGGGAGTGGCCCCCACAGTTGGCACCTCTTGAAGACTGCACCTGGAGTTTGGTTCCACTCACAAGAGAAATTGCAGTGGCTTTTGAACCTCATCCTCCTTGGCTTTAAATATGGGATGTGATATGTGGGCCAGGCAAGGGTGTGCCCGTATGTAATATGTGTGGGGAAATTTTTTGTAATCTGTGTTCTCTCGTTTGAATAAGAAAATTAGCTGCCTTCCCCGTGGACGTAGGTCTTCCGACCCAACCACATAAATCTATGTCCCTCCATTTGTGTTTGACTTCTCAGCTTTGTGTGTAAATCCTGAGTGTGTGAGCCTTCCGAACCAACAAAGTAGTATCAGAGGTTGTGTTCGATCACCAGGGGATCGCACTCCTGACAACCCACTGCTGTCCACCCCCTGGTCGAAGCCGTGTCTGCAGCTGGTTTCCACGCCCTGCTTGAAGCGGTGTCTACAAATCTGAATCCGCCTCTCTTCAAATCTGATGTCCACACATCTGCAACCGCTGCTGTCTGCACATCCTGCTAGGAGCTGGTTTCCCAATCCCAATCTACAACACTGTTGTCCGCTCGAAGTTGCCACCTCGGGCTTGAACTCTGTTTTGCATCTTCTTGGCTTTTTTTATGTGCACACCACATCCGTGAAACAAGGAGAAAGAGGTGGAAAAAAAGAGGGCATGTGGGCGTGGAAATAAGAAAAGGTGGTTTTTTTTTCTTTTTGAATTTTGGGTATATGGAAGTCAAAAGGCTAAAGGAGAATTTTTGTTTGGGTAGCGTGGAAGACCAAATTCAAAAGTTTCTTTTGTGTGTGTTTGTGTTTTTTGTGTTGTTGCGTGGAAGGAAAAATAAGGGAGAGATCTTGTGCATGTGTAGATGGTGGAAATAAGGAGGTGGCACATTTTGAGAAGGAAAAAAAATGAGTGGGGTGAGGGGTGCATGAATTGGAAATGCCGCACTTAAAAAAAAAATTGGAAATTTTTTATATTTTGTTTTGAGTGGGCTTTTTTTAGGAAAAAAAATATTTGGGACGAAAATTTGGTATTTATTTGGGATCCGTTTGAATCAATTAAATAGTCGATTTCAGCATTTTCGATTATTCCGGATTCATCGGTGGTGTCTGTTTTTGGAAATTTTGTTCTGTTTTTGTCATGGAGAATCTTGAAACCGAAAGTAGTTCGGTACCCGCCCCAGGAGCACCAAGTGTCCGTTCCAGTTACATACGCCGGTACTGCAAATACTTCTGGATATAGAAGTATGGTGTTCAGTAACAAATTTGAGGTGGAGAAATTTGACGGGACGAACAATTTCAGCATGTGGCAGTGTGATGTTTTGGATATTCTAACTCCACAGGGGTTAGATATCACCTTGGAAGAAAGACCCACCAACATCTCTGATGGTTATTGGAAGAGACCCAACCTTCAAGATTGCGGTACGATCTGACTCTGTTTGGCTAAAGATCAGAAACATAGTGTGATGTGGGAAACTTCAACAAAAAGTTAGTGGAGTATTTAGGAGAATAAGTATATGGCCAAAAGCATTAAAAATCAGTTGTACCTAAAAAATAAATTTTTTAGATTTCAGTATAAGCAAGGTACGTCTATGATTGAACACCTTGATTTGTTTAATAAAATCCTTGCAGATTTGCAAAGATTGGAGGTGAAAATTGGAGATGAAGATAAGGCTCTATTTCTATTGAACTCTCTACCGGAGAGTTATGATCACCTTATTACAAAATTGTTGTATGGTAAAGATGAGGTGAAATTTGCTGATGTTTCAAATGATTTAGTTAACAATTAGTACAGGCAGAAGGACAAATATGACCATTGGGATTCCGCATCTGAGGGATTAATGACAATTATAGTAAGGTCATCTAACAGGAAATCTGGAAGATTTAGAAGAGATAAATCACAATCGACGTTAAAAGGTGAGTCCAGCTTTAGGATTCCAGCAAAAGATGAGTGCACCTACTATCATGAAAAGGGGCACTGGAAGAAGGATTGTCCCAAAATTGGGAAATCAAATGAAAATGGTGTACGGAGAACCAAGGATGTTGAAGATGTTGAAGATACTATCCTCGTTTGCTCGATAGTCAACCATTCAGAAGGTTGGATTCTTGATTCAGGTTGTTCATTCCATATGTGCAGGAATCGAGATTGGTTTTCAAACTTCAATGAGTCAGATGATGGTGTGGTGCTTATGGGCAATAACCACCCTTGCCACACCAGAGGTATTGGAACGATAAGGTTGAAGATGCATGATGGAACAACTCGATGCCTTACAGATGTAAGATATGTACTTGGATTGGGGAAGAACCTCATATCGCTTGGAGTTTTGGATAATCTTGGTTACCAGATAACTATTGAAGATGGATTCATGAAAATTATCCGTGGTGCACTCCTTGCGATGAAAGGTATTCGAAAAGGTACTTTGTATTTTTTTTAATGTTGTGACTATTACTAGTGGAGCAGTGACATCTGATAAGATTATCACCACTGGTAGAACACAAAGGATTATACAAAGACCTTCCAGGTTTGGAAAATTGGTTAGCTTTGCTCTTTATGTAGTTGAAGGTGGTGTTCTAGATTGCTATTGAGATGTTTTGGATAACAAAGAAATCAACCAGTGGAGGTCTGTTATGGAAGATGTAAGTTCACTGCATCCGAATATGATATGGGATCTTGTTCCTCCTCTGAAGAACAAGAAAGCTGATACAGGGATCAAGTTCCAACATTGTTTGGACTTGATCAATATGACTCAAATTTGAGATGCTTACGGGCATCGGGAAGGCAGCAGCAGGTAGAAAGATTTATATCAGCAATAGCATGAAAATTTGTTTCAGTTACATGATGATTTTTTTGAGTGGAAACATGGTGATATTTTTAGTCAAGTTGGAGATTGTTGAGTTTTGACGAAAAAATATCACTATCCAAAATGGTGGGTGACCGCCTTTGATGACTAGCCTCAATTTATGACCTACAAATGAGGTTGGCACTGCTTGCAGACTGCACCTGGAGTTTGGTGCCGCCCATAAGAGAAATTGCAGCAGCTTTTGAACCTCCTCCTCCTTGGCTTTAAATATGGAATGTGATGTGTGGGCAAGGAGAGGGTGTGCCCGTATTTAATATATGTGTGGGGAAATTTTTTGTAATTTGTGATCTCTCATTTGAATAAGAAGAATTAGCTGCCTTCCCTGTGGACGTAGGTCATCTGAACGAACCACATAAATCTATGTCCCTCCATTTGTGTTTGACTTCTTATCTTTGTGTGTGAATCCTAAGTGTGTGAGCCTTCCGACCCAACAATGGGGTGTTGTGCTTTAACACTTATTCGCAGCTTGGCTCAATAGCCATCACGGAATGATCAGCCATAATACTCTTCAACCACCTCAAAATACTTCTTCAAATGGTCTAAACCTCATCACACGTATTGAAAATAAATACATCATCTCATCTAAGGGACTGGAAGTGCCTCCAACTCAGACAACATGATCATGCTTGAGATGTTAGGCCTTATGTTTGGTGGTGGAGATATAAATTATTGGGATATGGTTAAACTAATATGTAAAACATAATTATATTGGAAACTCAAAGTGTCGAGGAATGATAAAGTGATTGAATTACTTATCCAATTATTAATTATTTATCCATTCACATATTTATTGTTTCACTTTTCATTTCTCTGTTTAATTATTGTGTCGCATGCATCACGTAAAATCACAAAGGATCTCTTGACATATGTGTGATTTCATGTGGGTAGTTTCAATGTTATTCCATAACCTTGAGTGATTGATATGAACACATGTTTAATGTTTCAATAAATATTTTGATATGTTAATTTATTTCAAGGCCATTATTTTAAATGAAGAACTATGGGTAAAAGAGATTTTTGAGGATTTTGAGAAGCATCAAGGAGTGGGTTGTATTTGGGTTTTTTCTCACAAGTTGAGAATTTTATAATTTTATTGATTTTTAATATTATTTTCTATCATTTTAGAGTGATGCTGACAGAGATAAATCTCAAGGCATGTCGAGAGGTTGCGATAGAGAATGCTACACCCGTGGAAGCACTTATTAACCAGAAGATAACCGTGACTTTCATGCAAGTATTTAAAGTAATGGAATGATATTTTCCCAACGAAGAGGCAACGACAACTTATGTGACCCAATATTTCCAAAGGCAACCCCCCAAAATTATATAATCATTTGTATAATTATTCATTTAGTCATTTATTCATATACCTATTTGTATATTTGTTCACTTATCATTTTGTTATTTAATTGTTTTTTCTAGATCACACGAGAATGCTTGATATTTGTGTGATTGTGTGTAGATAGTTTCAATGTGATACTGGTAAAGGGGGTTGGTGGGTATGTTGAGAGGCATCCGAGTGTGGGTTGTATTTAAGTTTTTTCTCCCATATATAAAACTTCATAATTTACTTTATTTTTAATATGATTGTTTGACATTGTATAGTGATGGGTTTTATGATGGAATTTCATGCTATAGAATGAGATTTTCCCAAGATGCAATGACAAATAATGATATTCGAGACTTCTAAATGAAAAACCTCACAACTTTTTGTGGTGACACAGGGCTTTAGTGCACCAGGTATAATTGACCACTAAGAGGGGGTGGGTGAATCAATGGTCTACATTTAACAAATTATTTCTTTTAAATTCAACCTCTGGAACTTGTTAATGTTTTTAATCCACTCAATGATATCTCAGAGTCTCACTTTGTATGAAGAAATAACAAGAGAGAGTACAACACACTGTATTTACAAGGTTCGGTACAAAGACATACACCTTGTCATGTTGACTATTCCCCCTAACATGGATTTTCTACAGTAATCATATTATCAATTACAATGGTTTTGGAAGCAATTGGTTATAAACCCCAGTAGTTTTTCCTCCATTTGATCCAAGTTATCCCCACCAACAATCCAACCCTTATGCCCTGGTTGGTTATACTCATAATCATCTTCTTCTCCTCAAGCCACTTCACCAACTAGCTATACCCCTAGTGAAAAGCTCTTTCTTCTCTTATGTCTTGGTCAACTGTAGGATGATATCTTGATCTTCCTCCATGATCTTGTTGGGTCACACTTTCTTGTGTACACTTCAAGATCCTTTGTATCTTGTTTTTATTTCTCAAATATACCTGATCATATGTATTGGATAAATTTCCTTAGTGCAACACTGCTAAGGAAACTCTTCCTTATGCTAAAGTCCTGACCACAATCAAATGTGTGCAAGTGGTGCACACAAATTCTTCAGTATTATTCTACGAAAGAGTAATACTTGAAAAATCTCAATATTCTTTATTTAAGTCTCAACTCACAATAAGAATGAGATATTTCTTGTCCTCTTCTCCTTGCATAGTAGTATGAACATATGAAACATCAACTGCCTTTGCATAACCCAATAGTCATACCTTCATGGTTCTTCAAGTGTGACTATCTCAAAGCTCCTTGCTTCACCTTTTTATACGGACTCTACTTGAATGCCCTACATTGACCTTCTTTATTCTTCAAAAAAGTTAGGTATGGATCCAAAATCCCTCTTATTCCATCGTGTGACTAAAAATAATATGTGGTTCTATCTCGTGTGAATAAATCACCCAACTTTCCTTCTGCTTCACATGAACAAAGAATACGAGCGCTGTGTTTTTTTTCTGGAGATCTCTCCCACTTTCTCAAATATTTCAAAAGTAAATAAACCTACCTCATGCCCACAGTCTCTGTTTTATATCCATAGTTTTCCCCTGAGTCTTTTTTATGGATTTTTTTGAGGAAAAAACATAAATACACATAGTTTAATTATTTTTTGAAAACCATGTCTGAAAGGCAGCAGCTACTCTGCCACCTTTCGGTTAAGTGGAAAGGTGGTGGAGGCCTTTACTCCTTTCAGAAAAAAAATAGTTTAGTTAGATATGTTTTAATATTTCTAATTGTATAGGTTTTTATATTATAATATATATATATATATATTCTATTTGGTATATTTTTTTTAGAATTACGTCTTTAATATTTAAGTGAAAATGTTGTGTTTTTTAGTAATAGATTTTGTGACATGTTAATTAGCTTTTACTTATTATATTTATGATTTTCTTTATTTTAAATTATTTTTTACTTTCAATTATGTTACCAGATGTATCGTTACTTGTTAATCTAACTAATCTAGTCATTTCGGTTCTGATGTATCTTGTTAGAAACCACTTATACCTTTATTTATTCTACATTTTGTTTACTTAAATACTATTTTTTTCATTATTACATAACTATAAATTATTATTCATTATAAATATATACATTATATATATATATATATATATTGTTTTTTATATACATTGATGTTTATTTCAGCCTTTCAATTTGTTTCTTCCAATGAAACTCATAGGAACATGTGGCTATTTAAGAATTAAAAAAATGACTATTCATGATTCCTCGATTGAATCAATTTCATATCGCTTTATCTTATTATTATATTAAGTTATGGTAAAAATATGTTTGAAACTATGGGGTAGAATGCAAGGTGTGACTTGAATGAAGGACATGTGAACTGTGGATTTTTTATACATCCACCGTTTATATAGGATCAGAAGTTCTCTTAGCTCGACATTTTTTTATTATGTTTACGACTATTATTATGGTATATTAATCCCTTTTGAGATTTTTAAAGTTAATATGTTATATAGAATTAGAATATACTAATAAAAGGTAGATCTTGAGTAGAAAATATTCATTTTAGATGGATTCGATATCTAGGGTTAGTTTGAATCTATAATGGTACAAATTCATCAAAATTTTACTGAAAATTAATTTTAGTAGCACATTTTAGATGCTCAGTCTCTGTTTTAAGTGTTATTTATATTGTTTTTATAGTTTATATTTTATAATATTTTAATTTAACCTACTTAAAATTCAATAAGTTTTCATACATTTCAAGTGGTTAACTTTGAATGCTTATGAAATATAAACTGTGACTAAAATATATATGAAAATTGAAAAAGTGGCTAAACATGTAAAAATGGTTGATAGTAAAAATAATTTATTAATTTTAATAGACATGAAACATATACATGAATGAGTACAATCACTCTCCGTGGTGAGGTTCCATCCCACATGGTGGTGTGCGAATGAGACACCTGTATCAAGAGCATCGACCTTTGCATTGGGATGGAGTATGATGTCCTAGAGAGAGTTGATCCTTGGGTGTTGGAACCTCGGCCGTCTAATGCTATGTTTATGTCTGAAGGGGTGGTTTCAACTGGATGTCGTCATGTGCACCTGATATTTCTCCCACTAAGGTAGTAGAATGACATTCTATCATCGTAGATGGGAACCACATAAGTTGTGAAGGATCTAACACGATAGTTGGAGGTATTAGAAATAAATCTTGATAGAAGCGTGGATAATCTACACCTGGAGAAAACTGTGTATATCATTCCAATACATATGGATCCCATTCCCCTTGATGCACATCCCCAATCAGCTGAGGTTGGACTACTAGAGGGACAACTCTTGTTATGGAACAGGTGAGGCCTCACGTGCAACACAACGTGGTCTACGTCATCGTTGTCATGACTCTTCAGCATCAGTGGAATCTAGAGGAGGTTCCTGAGCAGGAACCTCCACTCCTTGGGTAGAATGGTTATATCCCTGGGGAGGATGATCAAATATGCTATTGTGAATCGCATGATAATTTTACATTAGCCCCCAAACTTCATCATGGATCGATGTTAGGCTAACAACCTCATCCTCCTATATATCAAACATCCAGATAATATGCTG
The DNA here is from genome assembly GCA_963277665.1 of Viscum album. Lineage (NCBI taxonomy): Eukaryota > Viridiplantae > Streptophyta > Magnoliopsida > Santalales > Viscaceae > Viscum > Viscum album. The sequence goes on from OY728148.1 coordinate 1,709,134,091, forward strand.
TACTCCAGTATGCTATAAAAATATTCAAAATGAATAATAAAATAGTACAATAAAAAAGCTAATTGAAATTTATTGACTTACCATAGCCTGAAGCTCTCTGCCGTATCGAGTAACATATAATATAGACTTTAGTCTATACCATGACTCATGTAAAGACCCGTAAACTCCAAAGAATTTTTTTTTCTTAATTTCTTTGGGATTTTACGAGTACGTAGTTTCTAATGGCACCTGATTCTGAGGCCCGGTGTGCACAGAATCATTTTATGAAGTTTAGCTTGTGTACGTTCAGTGAATGAACGAGCGGGTTTTTCTATCTTTTGAATTGATGCTCGGAATCGAAATCCGAGGGAACTGATAAAACCACAGTGGCAGTATTTTCTTAAGAGGACCTTTTCCGAAGGTGCATTTTCTCGGGAGGAGTTGTTAAAAATTGAGGATTAAATGTGAAGTAAATAAAATTTGTGGAAAAAATTTTACTTCTAACCTAAGTGGTTTTATCCTAAGTATGGGAGTTGGGGTGGGACCCACTAGATCCTAACTCCTCTTGTTAGGATATTTGTGAGGTGGGGCCCACACGAGCCCCACCCCTTAAAATTCCTTTAAATCCTCTAACCCCTCTTAAAGTTGGTAACTCCCCAATAATTTGTAACTCTCCCCTCTCTCCTCTTTAATCATGCCAACATACTTAACCAATTAAGTGAGTTATGTGTTTGAATTTAAAAATTGATATGCACGACATGTTATAATAAAATAAGAGTAAGTCTTATTTTATTTGGGGAATTTTGGATTTTTGTGTGGAGGCATTGGGGGAGAGATCTCTTTTCTCTGGAAGAACATCATCTTCCTCATCGAAGAACGCCAAGAATGTCAGTGCCAACCTCGGCTTCTTTCTTCTCGACGTTGACAAAGTGACGCCGTCTTTCCGCGGCAACATCAACAGAACAACGAAAGCATCTCCATCCTCCGTCAATCTATAAACCTTCTTGAATTGAGGTAGGGGTGTGTTTTTTTTTTGAGAAACGCTGATTCTAATTTCTATGTTTGTTTCTCTAGAACCGCTTGCTACCAAACTAACGCTGAAGGACCGGGCCAAAAGAACACGGCCCGATCCCTCCGCCATTTATGTGAATGTTTGGTGCGAACATTGAGTTCTTCATGGGTGATGAACACCGGATCGTTGTGAGTTCGTTGTGCCACGCAATGATCCCAATTTTAAGACCCAATATCATGAAGTCCTAGCAGAGGTGCAATGATGATAGTGGGCGATGGATCAAACTGGAATGGGAAGGACCGTCCCTCGACAGTTCTTCAAGAGGGAGAATCAAATCTTGTTTTCAGTGCCGATTGGAGGCTTGAATACACCAAAGATGATTATGGGACATCAGGGTGACCTAGTTTCTGAAGTTTCGTGATAAACGGACTATCAGAACGAAGAATGGACATCACAAGAGGCGCGCTGGCCGGAGGCATCATTTCTGGAAAATTCCAAAATACACGGCGTGTAACTCAGATGAACACGCCATGTAGTGTGGGCGTACTGCGGCTTGAGTTTTGGGTTAAGGCATGTAACCCACGGCGTGTGACCCCGGTCACATAGCGTGTAATCTCTACACAGAATGGCAGAAGCAGCTTCGCGAGACATGGCGTGTATTCTGGGAAATATACGGACACGGGCAGCAGTACATGGCCAACAGGCACGGTGTGTATTCTCTTCATAGAAAAGCAGAGGCGGCTTTGCGAGGCTCGGTGTGTAATCTAAGAGGTACACGGACATAGGCAGAACCACACGGCCAAGAGACACGGTGTGTACTACCTTCACCATGGAAAAAGTGGCTTCGTGATGACTCGGTGTGTATTCTGGAAATACACGGACACAGGGTGGAGTACACGGGCATGTACTCCACCACACGGCCAGACATGGATAGCACACATGGAACCGACCCTAGAGGTTTGGACACGGCGTGTAACGATACTACACATCTTGTACTTACTTATCTACACAACCATCCCTATAGCACGTGCCGTATCACATGGGAAGTACCTAGTGTCTGATGTCACGACATGTATCGCTTACCTACACGCCGTGTACTTTTGGAAAATGGCATGGTCGTCTTGTTCTTCGTGACTCAGGCACATTTTGCTTGGATTTCCCCTATGACGTGGGACGAAATGTTGGGATACATCATCTCTGGTCTTCGTGAGGGTTGATGTATCCACCACTTTAACTCGAGGAGTGGACCCTCCTGGAATCGAGTATGTTGTGTGCGGGGACCCTAGAGCTGGCTGCGACTGCAATGACGATGATGAAGGTACTTGGATCCTACGTGGGTTCGGCAACGAGGACGATTGTACTTGGATCCTCTGTGGATTCGGCTATGATGACAACTGTACTTGGATCCTACGTGGGTTCGGCAGCGAGGACGACTGTACTTGGATCCTCTGTGGATTCAGCAGCAATGAAGACTGTACATGGATCCTACGTGGGTTCGGCAGGGGAGATGATTCAGAGGCTACATCTATCATCTCCACCCCTCTTCGTGAGTAGTATACTTGTGTGAGATGAGTCTTGATTTTCAGTCATTATCATCGATATGATAGACTTGCTTTCCTGTGTGGATTGAGTTATGATTTCCTGTGTGTATTGGGTTGTGCTTTCCTGTGTGGACTAGGTTGTACTAGGAATCGTGAGTTGGAGCCGAACTGGAATTAATGACTTAGGTATATGTATGGGCATATACGTAAGTAGAGTTGGTTGATACTTTGTGTTTGTATCTTTCCTTTGTGGTTTATCCTTTGTGGATTCTGGGAGACCTTCATGGGTTTCGGGGTCCCTACTGAGTATCGTATAATCACCCCTGCACGGGTTATGCCCACACTACGTTGTGTTGGTTGCAGACGACAGACAGCGCTGATCGTGGTTGAGGCTTGTGGAGCGGGACGGTACCCGGAGGTGGACTATCTAGTGGGACGTACTCGGAGCAGATGGACGGACCCGAGGAGCCAATGAGGCTATCTGTACCCACCCTTTAGGTGGGAACTCTGGATTATGACTTAGTGGATGCTTCTTTACTTTACTACTATTGTTCTTTCTTTTTAGTTGTACTGTACTTTCAGTTGGGTTTGTATTCTGGCCCATTTACTTTTCTGCCCATACTTTTGTACTCAGTTTACATAGTTTTTACTTCATCTTGTGTACTCTGTGGTGTTTATTTTCTTATTTAAAGGTAATTCCTTCCCTTTTATCAGGATTTACGCTTTTGGTGCTAGTCGCCAGCCCCTGGCCTCTGGAAGGTGAGATTGGGGTAGTCACGACACGGGCCCCGAGGACGGGTCGTGACAAATTGGAATCAGAGGAGTCGGTTCTACCGCATAACTCTGGACTCTGATAATTTATTCTATGTGAAGCAATACTGTTTAGTGTATTGAGTGTGGTTATCAGTCCAGGGAGTCCACTGTTGGTTCGGTAGCTGACATATCTGTACACCAGGACCCTGACTTCTGATTTCTGACTCAGTGCACGAAAACATTGATTGCATGTGTGTTTCAAAAGTTTTCTTTGTGATTACTTTGTGTCAGCTCACCAGATATATTGTATTAACCGTGGCACACCTATTTCTTTTCAGGATGTCCCCATGATGGTAGCCATCTAGGGTTTCGAGCTTTGTGCGAGACGGCAGCCCACCGAGCGACGAGGCCTCAGTGTAGGGCCCCATTACAGCAGAGGCATCAGCGGTACCTTTACCCGTCGAGCCACCGATGCCACCAGCCTCAGTAGCTGAGAGTGCACGTCGCTTGGGTGCACTGCAAGAGTTTCAGCGTCAGAGACTGCCCAGGTTCCACGAGGAGATGGACCCTCAGGCATCCGAGGACTGGCTGGAGGATGTTGTTCGAGTCTTCAGATTAGTAGGGACACCAGCTGACCTCATGGTGATCCATGCGGTGAGTCTACTGCACGCAGTAGCAGGTAGATGGTGGAGTCTTATGATCCAGGTGCACAATGGGGCATCTCTACTTTGGAAAAACTTCGAGAGCCTCTTCCACTCAGAGTTCGTCCCAGCCACCCTCCGTGCGGTGCGCATTCAGGAGTTACTACAGTTGCGAAAGGGTAGCATGACAGTAGCCTAGTACTCGATGAGATTTACCGATCTCTCACACTACTCTACGTACATGGTACGAGACCCATTCTTCCGGGCCCGGACCTTCGAGCAAGGACTGAGGCATGAGATCAGGGCATCGATGATCTCCCTCAGCATTCCGACGCAGGCAGGAGTACTGGAGCGATCCCTTCTTGTAGAGATTTTTCTAGTTGAGCCTTCACTAGTAGCAAGACCTACTGCAGGGCGGCACGTAGCGGAGTCTTCTACAGCTGACAGTAGATAGATGTCGTAGAGGTCCAAGCGGACCAGACCATCAGGTGGGTGACCTCAAGATACTAGTTCTGAGGTGCGATGCACACGCAGTAGATCCAGTCATCCGAGAGGCAAGCAGTGCTATGCATGCGGCGGGTAGGGCCACATAGCTCATGACTATCCGACCCACCGTGCAGAGGAGCAACATACGGTTGAGGGACCACCCAGGCAGAGGTAGAGGTTCAACCATGGCGGTCCGCAGGGAGCAGACGGATGAGGCAGAGGATCTGGCCGAGTAGTAGGTGGTGGGCGACGCTTTGAGGATCTACCACCACCACCACCAGGAGGTCCACCCCGACCACAGGGAGCTGGCGGACAGAGGCAGGCATAGCTTCAGGCAGTAAAGGCCTATGACCGCGGCGCACTTGAGATGATTCGACATACTATCTGTGTCTAATCCACCCTTTCTACAGTTCTTATAGACACAAGATCGAGTCATTCTTTCATTGCCGCTGCCCTTGTTTGGAGCTCGGAGATTCCGACGGAGCCGTTGGCTCGATCCTTACGGCTAGAGACTCTTACGGGAGCAGACTCAATGATTACGCACTGGTGTCGGCAGTGTGATATTACTCTAGGAGATGAGAGATTTGGCTAGGATCTTCTTGTAGCGGCGTCGAGGCCTTACGGCGTCATCTTGGGCAAGGATTGGTTATCTACGGTCCATGCTCAAATCGACTGTATTAGGCCCAAAGTGCGGTGCGTCCACACGGAAGGGAGAAGGTCCACCTTCACTGGCGAGAAGGGAGCCTTTGCAGCACAGGATGGACTTACACAGAGGAGAGGGCAGCTAATCACTCATCAGTTGGCTAGTGTCATCCTCGGAGCAGTTGATGTGCGGAGTCCGAGTTTTCCTGTTGCAGTGGATCAGTATGCGTACGTTTTTCCTGAAGACGTTCCCGGACTACCTCCTCACAGAGAGATAAACTTCTACATCAACCTTTACCCCGATACAACACCGATATCTACTCCAGCATATCGGATGGCTCCCGCTAATCTTCGAGAGCTACAGGTACAGATGGAGGACTTACAGGGCAAGGGATTCATCCGATCTAGTGTTTCACCCTGGGCTTCCCCGATTTTGTTTTCCAAGAAGGTGAACGGGAGCTTGCGACTGTGTGTCAACTATCGTCTCCTAAATCAGGTGATCGTAAAGAACAATTATCCACTTCTGAGGATTGAAGACCTCTTAGATCATCTCAAGGGATCACGCTGATTCTCTAAGATAGACCTCAGGTTAGGCTATCATCAGCTCAGAGTTCGAGACAAGGATGTGTAGAAGACAGCCTTTAGGTGTCGTTATGGACACTATCAGTTCTTGGTTATGTATTTCGGCATAACCAACGCTCCAGTAGTGTTCATGAGTCTCATGAACAGGACCTTCCAGCCTTACCTCAATCGATTTGTCGTAGTCTTCATCAATGACATATTGATTTACTCGATTACTGAGGAGAAGAACACCTTCCACTTGTGAGTTGTACTGGATACGCTCCGAGAGAATCATCTTTATAGTAAACTCTCGAAGTGTTATTTTTGGATTCGAGAGGTCCACTTCTTGGGACACGTCATCTCTGAGGTGGGAGTTGCGGTGGATCCTGCGATGATCGAGGCAGTGCTAGCTTGGGAGCCAACCAGGAGCGTGACAGAGGTGCAGAGTTTCCTGGGACTGGCTGGGTACTATCATAGGTTTGTGCCAGACTTCTCTAGAGTTGCAACACCAATTTTAGATTTGACCAAGAAGGAAAAACCCTTCGTGTGGTCAGATAGATGTCAGCAGAGCTTCCAGGAGATGAGACAGAGATTGACCAGTGGACCCATCTTGAGGCTACTGGAGGAGGGCGTAAGGTACGTAGTTTACTGCGACACATCAGGGACCGAACTCGGGTGTGTCCTGATGCAGGAGCGGGCAGTTATCACTTACGGATCATGACAGTTGAGGAAGCACGAGCAGAACTATGCTACCCATGACCTAGAGTTAGTAGTAGTGGTCTTACCCTTGAAGATGTGGCATCACTATCTGATGGGTGAGCACTTTACAGTCTACTCTGACCACCAGTGTCTCAGGTAAATCTTCTCGCAGAAGGACCTTAACTTGAGACAACAACGATGGCTCAAGTTCCTCCAGTACTAGGACTTTAAGATAGTCTATACTTCTGGGAAGGGGAACGTATTAGCTGATGCTCTCAGTAGGAGGTCAGGCATTCAGCTACTTGGAGAGACGACAAAGCAGCTAGCCGTGTTGCAGATATCATTCATGGATAGAGATGGGGAAGCCTTTCTACAGTCGCTCACATCCACTCCTCCACTACTTCAGCGGGTCATAGAGGCACAGTGTGGGGATGTTGACTGTGAGACGTGACGTGCATAGATATCCTTAGGACAGGCACCTGATGGATTCTTTGTAGGTGGAGATCACGTCATCCTTTTTAGGGGGTGAACCATGGTACCAGTTGCATTATGGGAGGAGGTGCTGAAAGAGTTTCACACTTCCCCTCTAGTAGTACATCCAGGAGTAGCGAAGATGTACCAGGATCTGAGACGACAACACTGGTGGCCGGGTATGAAGAAGGTTGTGTCAGAGTTCATTTCTCGATGCCTCACCTGTCAGCAGGTGAAGACAGAGCACCAGGTACCAGTATGCTTGGTACAACCCTTGGAGGACCTGGAGTGGAAGTGGGATGGGATATCTATGGATTTTGTGATTGGGCTTCCACGTACTTCTAGAGGACACGAATACATTTGGGTGGTTATAGACCAACTCACAAAGTCGGCCCACTTTATACCTATCAGAGAGTAGGGCTCAGTGGAGATCTTGGGACGCCTCTACGTTCAGGAGATTATACAACTTCATGGTATACCATCATCTATCATCTCTGATTGAGATGCTCACTTACTTCTCGGCTCTGGAAGGGGTTGCAGGAGGCATTTGGGATGTAGATATGCCTGAGCACCGCCTTTCATCCACAGACGGATGGTCAGACGGAGAAGACCATTCAGACTCTCGAGGACATGCTCCGTGCATGTGTCCTCGACTTTGGTCGCAGCTGGGAGGATCATCTTCCTTTGGTGGAGTTTTCATACAACAACAGCTACCACTCCACCATCGGAATGGAACCATACGAGGCATTGTACGACCAACCTTGAAAATCACCTCTGTGCTGGACAGACCCTGGGGAGTTAGTACTTGTAGGACCAGAGATGGTCCAGGCCACGACGGAGAAGGTACAGATCATCCAGGAGCGGATGAGGACTACTTAGAGCCAACAGAAGTCCTATCCTGACAGGAGGCGGAGACCACTAGAGTTCGAGGATGGCGACCACGTTTTATTATGGGTCTCACCTTGATGTGGATTATGGAGATTTAGCTGAGGCGGAAAGTTATCTATGCGCTTCATCGGACCATTCCAGGTTCTCAACAGGATAGGTGAGGTGGCTTATCGCTTGGCTCTTCCACCTCAGTTGCACCGGGTGCACAACTTCTTCCATGTATCTCAACTAAGGAGATATGTGCACGACCCGACACATATCATTGATCAATGGGAGCTGGATATCGATGAAGGGGCGACTTTTGCGGAGGTCCTAGAGGATATCGAGGATCGACAGGAGCGAGTCCTACATGGACGATCGATTCCTATAGTGCGTATCAGGTGGCAGCACGGGAACCTCCAGAAGAGCACATGGGAGCGGGAGGCTCAGATGCCTGCTCAGTAACCTCATTTGTTTCCCTAGTTTTGTTATGTATCTTTACGGGGATGTAAATCCTTGAGGTGGGAGTAATGTAAAGACCTGTAAATTTCAAGGAATTTTTTTTCTTAATTTCTTTAGGATTTTACAAGTATGAATTTTCTTACAGCACCTGATTCTGAGGCCTGGTGTGCACGTAATCATTTTCAAAGTTTAGCTCAGGTACGTTCAGTGAAAGAACGAGTGGGTTTTTCTATCTTTTGAAGCAATGCTCGGAATCAAAATCCGAGGGCACCGATGAAACCGCAGCGGTGGTATTTTCTTAAGAGGACCTTTTCTGAAGGTGCGTTTTCTCAGGAGGAGTTGTTAAAAATTGAAGATTAAATGTGAAGTAAATAAAATTTGTGGAACAAATTTTACTTCTAACCTAAGTGGTTTTATCCTAAGTATGGGAGTTGGGGTGGGACCCACTATATCCTAACTCTTCTTGTTAGGATATTTGTGAGGTGGGGCCCACACGAGCCCCACCCCTTAAAATTCCTTTAACTCCTCTAACCCCTCTTAAAGTTGGCAACTCCCCATTAATTTGTAACTCTCCCCTCTCTCCTCTTTAATAATGCTAACACACTTAATCAATTAAGTGAGTTATGTGTTTGAATTTTAATATTGAAATGATTGGCATGTTATAATAAAATAAGTGTAAGTCTTTTTTTATTTGGGGGATTTTGGATTATTGTGTGGAGACATTGGGGGAGAGAGCTCTTTTCTCTGGAAGAACTTCATCTTCCTCATCAAAGAATGCCAGGAACACTTGTTCCAACCTTGGCTTCTTTCTTCTCAACTTTGATGAAGCGACGCCGTCTTTCCACGACAACATCAACGGGACAACGAAAGAATCTCCATCCTCTATCAAGCGATCAACCTTATTTAATTGAGGTTGGGGTGTGTTTTTTTTGAGCAATAATGATTCTAATTTCTATGTTTGTTTATATTGAACCGCTTGCTACCAAACTAACGCTGAAGGACCGGGCCAAACGAACATGGCCCGATCCCTCCGCCGTTTATGTGAATGTTTGGTGCGAACTTTGAGTTCTTCATGGGTGATGAACACTGGATCGTTGCGAGTTCGTTGTGCAATGAAACAATCCCAATTTTAAGACCCAATATCATGACGTCCTAGTGGAGGTGTGACGATGATAGCGGGCGACAGATCAAACCATAACTGGAAGGACCGTCCCTTGACAGTTCTTTGAGCAGGTAAATCAAATCTTGTTTCTGGAGCTGATCGGAGGCCTGAAAACACTGGAGACGATTACGGGACATCAGGGAGACCTAGTGTCTAAAGTTTCTTGATAAATAGACCGTCAGAATGAAGAATGGACATCATGGGAGGCACGCTGGCCGAAAGCGTCATTTCTGGAAAATTCTAGAATACACGACGTGTAACTCAGACGGAAACGTCGTGTAGTGTGGGCGTACTGCAGCTTGAGTTTCGGGTTAAGGCATGTAACACATGGCATGTGACCCCGGTCACATGACATGTAATCTCTACGCCAAATGGCAGAAGCAGCTTCGCGAGACATTGCGTGTATTTTGGGAAATACACGAACACGGGCAATAATACACGGCCAAAAGGCATGGCATGTATTCTCTTCATAGAAAGGCAGAGGAGGCTTCGTGAGGCTCGGAGTGTAATCTGGAAGGTACACAGACACGGGAAGAACCACATGACCAAGAGACACGGTGTGTACTACCTTCACCATGGCAGAAGCAGCTTCGTGATGACTCGACATGTATTCCGGAAATAAACAGACATGGGGTGGAGTACACAAGCATGTACTCCACCACACGGCCAGGCATGACCAGCTCACACGTAACCGACCCTGGAGGTTTGGAAATGGCGTGTAACCATACTACACGTCATGTGCTTACTTATCTACATGTCCAGCCCTGCGGCACGGGCCGTATCACACGGGTAGTACCCGGTGTCTGATGACACAGCGTGTATCGCTTACCTACATGCTGTGTACTTTTGGAAACTAGCTTGGTCTTCTTGTTTACTATGACTCAAGCACATTTTGATTAGTTTTCCCCTATGAAGTGGGATGAAACGTTGGGATACATCATCTCTGGTCTTTGTGATAGTTGATGTATCCACCCCTTTAACTCGAGGAACGGACCCTCCCGGAATTGAGTATGCTGTGTGCGGGGACCCTAGAGCTGGCTGTGACTGCAATGACGATGATGACTGTACTTGGATCCTATGTGGGTTTGGCAGTGAGGTCGACTATACTTGGATCCTCCATGGGTTCAACAGTGATGACGACTATACTTGGATCCTACATGGGTTCAGCAGTGAGGACAACTGTACATGGATCCTCTATGGGTTCGGCAGTGATGATGACTGTACTTGGATCCTATGTGGGTTTGAAGTGATGGTTACTGTACTAGGATTATACGTGGGTTCGGCAGTGATGACTTCTGTACTTGGATCCTACGTGGGTTTGGCAGGGGAGATGATTCAGAGGCTACATCTATCATCTCCACCCCTCTTCGTGAGTAGTATACCTGTGTGAGTTGAGTCTTGATTTTCTGTCATTATAATCGATATGGTTGACTTTCTTTCCTATGTGGATTGGGATGTGATTTCCTATGTGGATTGTGTTTTGCTTTCCTGTATGGACTGGGATATACTTGGACTCATGAGTTGGAGCCGAACTGGAATTGATGACTTAGGTATATGTATGGGAATATACCTAAGTAGAGTTGGTTGATACTTCGTGTTTGTATCTTTCCTTTGTGGTTTATCCTTTGTGGGTTCTGGGAGACCTTCATGGGTCTCAGGGTCCCTACTAAGTAACATATACTCACCCCTACACGGGCTATGCCCACACTACGTTGTGTTGGTTGTAGACAACGGACAACGCTGATCGTGGTTGAGGCTTGTGGAGCTGGACGGTACCCAGGGGTGGACTATCAGGCGGGACATACTCAGAGCAGACGGTATGACCTGAGGAGCCGATGAGGCTATATGTACCCACCCTTCAGGTGGGAACTCCGGAGGATGACTTGGTGGATGCTTCTTTACTTTACTGCTGTTGTTCTTTCTTTTCAGTTGTACTGTACTTTTAGTTGGGTTTGTATTCTAGCCCATTTACTTTCCAGCACTTAGTTTTGTACACAATTTAGTTAGTGTTTACTTCAGCTTGCGTACTCTGTGGTTTTTATTTTTTTATTTAAAGGCAATACCTTCACTTTTATCGAGATTTACTCCATTGGTGCTAGTCGCCAGTCCCGGGCCTATGGAAGGCAGGCTTGGGGTAGTCACGGCACCGGCCCCGAGGACGGGTCGTGACAACTCATACTCGAACTACTGTGATAAATTAAATCACATTGTACGTACACCCTCGATATGAAGAGATGCTCGTCTTCCCCATAGGTTGAGATATTGGGCATGTCATTGAGGCCAGTTGGCATCCTACCACCCCATCAACTTCAAGGAATGAATCTCCTATAACTGTCTCGGTGGAAATAGAATATGTTGAACATAGTCAAATTGGCACATGACTCTATCTGGATGGTGCCACTCAATAATATAAAAGTGAATAAGTGAAATAATAACCATAGGATCATGAAGACTAGCAGTGATGTTTCTAGGCAACTGGTCCAATAAAGCCCAGTATGGCATCCATGAAATCTAAAATGACATGTGAGAATTGTTAAAAAATTTCCTTACTAAAAACAAAAAATGATGATATTATGAAATTTAATAGTCAATGAAATATTGTATATAATTACCTCATCGGGTAGGTGATTGTTTAACATGAGACGATATGCACCCAAATGGTGTGTCATACCACTAACGAAGCGTTGTGTGTCACATCCGTGTCTTTCTTTTCAGGTATTTTCCCTTTTTATTTTCATTCTATTATTTTTCCCTTGGGTTTATTTGAGGTTTTGGAAGAAAAATGAAGAATTTTGGGTGGGAAGACTAAGGCATGTGGTTGGTGCATGGTTAATAGGAACTGTGCACCTAGCCTAGGTAACTGTGTGGTGGGAATAGAACCTACCACATAGCTATCTCACAGTCATGCACCTTGGCCTAGGTAACAATGTAGCCTAGATAGAGCGTGTGCATAGTCACCACGTGGTTTATTAAACCATACGGACTAACCATGAACCCTGTCCATCTCATTAAAAATTGGATTTTTACCATTTTCCCTTTTTGGATTTAACCCCATTTCCACCCCTCTTCTTCCCCACTCAGTATTTTCAACTATAGGAGCCTCTTTTTCAACCTATTTCTCCCTCAAACACCCATTTTTTAGGTGGATTTTGTAGGAGAACATTAATATTCCTCAAGAGAGTTTTTCCTTTTTTTTCTTCCTCCGTTCTAGGGTTTTCTTGGGGTTATATTTCTTCTGTAGGTAGAGTTTTGTTTTTAGGGTTTGATCTTGAGTTTTTTTGTTCGATCTTCATGATTAGCGTTTATTTTTTCTTTATTGTAGTGTGGTAGGAGATTCACACTAGTTTTTGGGGATCTCTACACTAAAGGTAGATCATTCTATGATAAAACATTATTTGTTGAATTTATTTTTATTTCATGAGTAATTTAGCATGTTCTATGATTATTATGTGTGGTGAGAAATTTTTTTTAATAGGTTTCAATATGCATTTCATTTTAAAGTGGAATTTTTATATGGAATTGGATGTGATTTTGGAGTAAACCCTTGTTGGGCTATTTGGAAATGTTGTATAAATTGTTTAAATGATTTATTATGTTATGCATGTGATGTGAATCATGATATGGAATGGTTTCGACATGATTTTGATTTTAGAAGAATATTTTGGGTGTATTTTTTCGTGTAAAGCCTTGTGGTGCTTCTTGGAATTGTTTGATAAACTTTTTAAATGATTTGTTAAATTATATAAGAGGTGAAAATCATGTTTGGGAAATGTTTTGGTGTGTGTGTATTTTTAAAATGGAATTTGGGTGTGTAAGGTGTGGACCACTTTGTGTGTCATGTATGGCTTGAATTGTGTTTGTGAATGTGGTGTGTTATGTGACATGTGAAACTTGTTTGAGCACAAAGAGAGTCCCAGGTAACTAGGTGGAAAAACCAGGACTAGTATTATAGTGATACAAAAGTGGTTACAGTCCGGTTTCACTTAGCCGGATTGAATAAGACAACACTAACTGAATATAGATGATTATTAGAGACCATTAGAATTTTGGATGTTTCTCTTATCTAGTGGCTCGTGCACGAGAATGTTGTTGATCATGGATTATGACACATTTCACCTAGATACAAGGTACCCAGTGTCCCATTTTTAGATAGTTCCTAGGCGGTTTTCTCGGGACTAGTGCTCTACAGATATATTACACTTACCATTGGTATACGGTATAACTTGTTGGTTATTTCAAAACAAATCATGTTTTCTTTTAAAGTCATTTCCTTTCAAAGTTATTTTTCATAAAATGTTTCTAGTTTCATTTTTATAAATCTTTCAATTTATTTATCTTATAATGTTTATAGCATGGAATCTTGTATTAGGTGGAATCCTACTGGGCTTAGGCTGACACCCTATTTACATATTTGGGTAGAAGTAGACTTGGTAATGTTTGACACAACTAAGTCAAAGGCTCTTAGATATGGTGGTTCAGGTTGCTAGAGGTTCTATTTGGTGTAGTGTTGTGGAGATGGGTTGGGGGTGATTCCCCCCTTTTAATGTGGTGGATTTTTTTTAGATTGTCTTGTTTTATCTTTTTTTTGTAGCCATTTTGGGTTTTGGTTTCAACTTTTTAATCCAAAACTGGAAATTTTTTAAGGCTTTGTTTGGTTTGGATTTTCATATTTGATTTAATAATTTTATTGGTTGTTTTATTTTTATAAATTCATGTAAATCATTCCCAATATTTATCTATGATACTTGAGAACTTCTACCAGCCCATGGGGATAGGGAATTCCCATCAGACCTTGCCACATACCATGTCGGGCGCCAGTTTTGATGACCACCTGGTTTGGTTCGTGACAGTATTCCTGACTCCACCTATAGAATGCAATATTGAGAGTGATAAATAATAAGAAATTAAATTCAATAACTCTTACTAGCATCAAATACCAATAGAGACGATTGACCATACCATTGTCCACATGGAGTGTTATGCAACACATCTATAGGCAGTTGCTCACCAGCAACATCAAGGGAGAGTGGTGGGATGCACTCTCATTCCCACATATAAATAAGGATGAAACATCCCCTGATATACGTGCAGTCTGAGAGAAATGTCATGCATATTGTTCAGTAAGTGTTATCCAAGAACGCAGATCCCTAGCTGTATGCCCGGTCTAATAAAAATCCTCTAGTAGCATCAGATACATCATGTGCACATGCATACCTAAGTAATCCACGTACAATTTCCCTCCAATGATCCATAATATATAGGCTCATGCATGACACATGATAGTCTTCTCATCAGTGTCATCCGGTAAATTTTCAAAGTGCATCTAAATTCACCTCATAGATATCGACCCTCCATCTGTAGTAACACCATCTACCAAAATTGAAACACCTAATAATCTATAAACAAGATCAGGACAGTCTATACAGGTGGGTCCAATAACTGTATCCCCCTAGATAGGAAGACCAAGAAGGACTACCAAATCCTCATAAGTGATGGTCGTCTCTCCCTCAGATAGGTGGAATGTGTGTTTCTCTTGTCACCACCTCTCTAGGAGGGCAACAAGTAAGTGACGATAAATGAGTGTGAAATCAAATACTGCAATATCGTAGAAGCCAGCATGATGAATATATGGTATAATGGTGGATGGAGGCAACATGCGATGATGATGGTGTGCTCAATGCACCTTGATCCATCGAACTGGATGACCCTCTATCACGACATGGGAAACATGTGTAGCCTGCTTAGTGAGTAGTATAGTATCCTGCTTCTGTATATAAAAAATTGAAATAAGTCTTAAGTGTAAAATGTAAATATAACATTATGGTCAACATAATGTTATGACTGGTATAATTTAAGACATGACATGTTTATTCCTATTGTTTTATGATGTTTTTTACCAAAAGAAAAGGGCATGTCTTTGTGTTCCTCAAATCATATTGATAAAGTGTTTTTGAGATATAGTTTTACCTAGGAATGGTGTTTTGTAAGATATGATTTTATATATTTATATATATAAACATTTTTTATTCGTTATCTAAAAGTTTATTAGAATATAGTGTTTTTTCAATTTATGTATGATTTCTCACATGATGGTATGTTTCATGATTATTTTCTCACATGCTTTCTTTATCATTTAGTTATGGAAAGTTTAATTATTCTTTCATGTCACCTCACATATACTTATCATATTATTTTTAATGTGAATATGAAAGACTTATTGTTATTTTATATAAAATTATTCAGTAATGTTAGACAATTATACAAAATGAATGATCTTATATTAACACCTTATAATTAACAATATGACAAGATCACATTAAAGTCAATACGTCATTTCGGAAAAGAGTGTGAACTCGATCCAACAATGTTAGGGAATCGTTTCTGGTTATGACCTTATTCATGACATATTATTTATCTCAAATGTTTCCCTTGTTCTTGAGGTTAGTCTCATTCTATATCCTGCTGGACTTTGGTCTCCCTTGTTGATGCAACCTATTGATGTCAGGTATCAATATTGGTTGATAATTGGGTATTGGGAAATACTGAAAGTCCCCAATATGCATCCATGGTGAAACATAATAGTTAGAAATGGTATATAGATGGTACATTGAATGAACATATGATTCCAATGATATGTTCATAGAGGAACATGTTACGATGGATTGTGCGCATGAAAACCATAATGCCTGGAAGTTTCCACATTGACGTTACCTTGCTTCTTGTAATACCACCATTTTTCAGCACTGATACTTGGGATGGGTCCAAACACTCTTGAACTTCAAATCAAGAGACTTCTTGATGGAAAAGGAACACTCTATAACCTAAATATAATTCAATTTTATTTTCAATATCTCATTGAAAGTGTCTTCCGTACCATATCCCATACTAAATCCCATATGAGGCTAGTTTTTTTCTATCAACAAAGTACTTCACACAATAATAAAATGTCTCCTGGACTAGGGCAATTATAGGTAACATGTGAAGCCCCTTAAAGACACCATTAATGCACTCTAAAATATTTAGGGTCATGTGTTCGTACCTATTCCCTCCATCATATGCCAATATCATTTTTTTATTTTGGAATCTACATCATATAATCATACACTTCTTAATTAGTCTTGTATATCTATTCAAAATGTTGTTCAAACCTTGGTTGACCTGGATCATATTCTACATAGAAGTGATCATATTTCACATAAATTGATTTTTTATTTATGTTGAAATAGTAAAAAATAACAAAGAAATTACATACTAAGCCTCATGATTTCCTTATTCATAGGTTCTTTATGGAATGTTTTTTGCACGTTCCTAGTAATGTGTATGATGCAATACCGATGATGTAAATTTTGGGGTGTCATGTATCAGGATGTGCAATGATTACATCATTGATTTCCCGATGTTGAGCAGATACCAAACAAACACCCCAAATGCGGTTGAAATGGTTGATGATACATTCAAAAAATCAAATATGTGATTCGTAGTTTTTCTTCTCCACAATGGAAAATAAAAGAGAAAGAAGTGAACGATTTCCATTTTGGGTTGTTGCAATCAACAATACACCCTTGTATTTTCCATATAGAAATGTTCCATCAATTTGTATGAACTATGTACTGAAACAAAATGTGGAAATACATGGGTGGAATTCTCAGAACAACTAATGAAATTCAACACGAGATGGATCAAGTCGATTATATTGATATACATGTTCGTTCATATAAAGATAGAAGACAAATTGTTCGTTTCGTCTCAGTATGACTAGTAATTGAGGCAACACCCAATATGAGTTATTCCAATCACCATAGACCTTCATAATTTCCTTCTATTTCATCATCAATGCCTTATTATAGGAAATATTAAAACCAAATGTTTTTTGTATCCTCTCTCACACATGGGCTACAAGAACATATTGGTAGGTCCTAATCATCTCAACAATAATAGATGACAAAAATTCAGCATCCAATGAAGTATGATTTTTTGTCAGGATTGGATGAACATAAGTATGAGCTGCCTCAATCTTCAAAATTCTCCCAAACTCTAAATGAAATGTCTAGAATCACCCTCAAGAAGAATCTACAACCATAATCATATTTATCACATCGTATGATGTATTTTTTTGCGGTTTGATTCGTGAACTAAATATATAAAGTTCCTCTCTATATGAAATCTTGATAGAATGTTTTTAATGCATCTTTACTGGAAAATCCCTTCCAACATATAATTTTTTGTCCAACTCACTAAACATATCTAGTACAACTCTATGAAACTCAGTTACAGGTGTGAGAAAATTATATTCGAATTCAGGTAAAATTTCAATCACTTCCGACCAAGATGCGAAGAGTGGTGGATTATTTATTGTGGATCGAGGCTGTTGTAAGTCTATTCCATCATTAAAAAAATCATCATCGGATGTCGGATTTACATGTATATATGAGAGATCATCTAGGTTTTCATCTTCTACATCATAGGGAGGACACACAAATTTTTGGGATGGACCATCTTAAACCACTCTTGTAAGTCTACATCTTTGTATAATTTTAAATTTTTGTTTTACAGTAGAAACCACAATATATAACTCCATCATGGAACCATTTGACCACTAGGAAAATGAATTTATTTTTGGGAACCACCGATCATCAGTAACAAATGGAAAAACTAGATGTTATAGTGTAGTTGGGAATTGAAAATTTCTTTAGCTAATAGACTTGATCTCTTGATCATGTACCAGACCTATGAAACCTTGAATTCTATCATGGAGTTCATTTAGGGTTACAAAATCAGATGTCCTAACCATTTTTTTTGGTTGTGTACTATAAGAAGCTCCTTGATCGGTTTGAATAACCACCCCAAAGCAGTAGACACAGGAAAACATGACTCTCTACATCAAATTTTTTTGATCAATATTCTAATAGTCTAAATAATATTGACAATGAGGGTTGACCATATAATCTTTATGATACTAAAATTTTAGAATTCCTTCTTATATCCTAAATTATGATACAAATATTTCATTATATAAAATTTTATTAGAAAATAAGTCACATAATGTTTCAGAAATTGAGGTAAAAAGAAGAGAAAACAAAAAATCAGTTTATTTATCCATGATAAAATGATAATTATGATCATATAAAGTGAAATAGACAAGAACAAACACATTAAATAACACATGAATGATTTAAAATAGACATGAAATACCTTTTCATTTTTCAAAAGAATAGAGTTTGTATTAGATGATCATGACATTAGAAGAGAAGTAAAATCTAGCCTATTATCATGTGGTATCATAATAACATCTTCCAAAGGGATGTACTTAACTCTTGAATTTTCAAAATCTTTTGGCCTTCTAATTAAATCATCACCATATGGGTAGGCCTGTCATTAGAATATCGAGATATTTTGAAAATTAAAAGGTTAATTACATCCCTTAATAAGATTTTATTAAGCTAACCATCGAAAATAGGATGGATTTCACTTCTCTTTTGAAGTCAGGCTCATATCATCCGAACTCTGTTCTACTGAAAAATGTAAAGGTATTTCTTGTCTGTTTTAAATCATTCATGTGTTATTTAATGAGTTTCTTCTTATTAATTTCACTTTATATGATCATAATTTTCATTTTATCATGGATAAATAAACTGATTTTATGTTTTCTCTACTTTTTACCTTGGTTTCTTAAAAATTATGTGAATACCATTGACAACGATGGTTGACCATGTAATCTTTATGATACTGAAATTTTAGAATGCCTTCTTATATCCTAAAATATGATACTAATATTTTTTAGTACAATTTTTAATCTTTTTAAAGTTATTTTAGTAGTTTATAAAGAAAATATTAATCATCTAAAGCATATCCCCCAGGAGTGTCAAAATAGGTGTGCAACAAGGTTTTTTGTTGTGCACTAATTCCTTATTGAGTCTATCTCAATGTAATATTTTTGGGTTTTACCCATAGGTACATTTGTTCAAGAGCCACATCCGCTTGTTTTATCCAAAAATAGATTTTATTTCTTAGATAATCATATAATCTTTAAGATAAAAAAATTTAGAATGGTTTCTTATATCCTAAAAGATGACACTAATGTTTTCTAGTAGAATTTTTCACTTTACTAAATCTATATTGAATGATTTATAAAGATAATGTGAATCCTCTAAAACATATCCATAAACATTAACAAAATAGATGTGCAATAATTGATGAATTATCTAATTCATGAAAGTAAAAAATCATATGTGTAGTTAGGGCTCTTTGTCATCCATTTTTTCATCTTTAATCCTATGTTTAATCCATGTTAATCTAAAGTTAAGAATTGGTTAATCATTAGTTAATCATTAGATAATCATTAGTTAATCATTAGTTATCCATTAGTTAATCACTAATTACTAATTCTTTAATAATTCTTTAATAATTACTTGATCATTGGTTAATCAATAGTTAATGTTTTTTTATTGATTGCTTCATGATTAGTTAGTAAATCTTTAATCACTCTTTAATCACTCCTTATATTTTTTGTTAATCAATACTTAATCATTAGTTACCCATTAGTCAATAATTATTTAATCATTCTTTAAACATTCTTTAATCATCCCTTAATTATTATTTGATGTCGTTTAATCATTCTTAAATCATTCCTGAATAATTCTTTAATCATTCCTTAATCATTTTTAACCATTACTAAATTGTTCTTGAATCATTACTTAATAATTGGTTGGTCATTAGTCAATTATTCTTTATTAATCACTTAATAATTCTATAATCGCTCTTTAATCATTCCATAATCATTAATTAATTGATACTTAATCATTACTTGATCAATACTTAATCATTAGTTAACCATTAGTTAATCATTTTTTAAGCATTAGTTTAGCATTCGTTAACCATTAGTTAATTATTCTTTACTCATTAGTTAATCATTAGTTAATCATTCTTTAATCCTTCTTTAATCATTATTTAATCACTACTTAATCATTAGTTAATCATAATTTAATCATAATTTTATCAATACTTAATCATTAGTTAATTCTAAATCATTACTTAATCATTAGTTAAACATTATATAATGATTACTTAATCATTATTTAATCACTAGTTAGTCATTTGTTAATCATTCTTTATTCATTAGTTATAAATTAGTTTAACATTACTTAATCACTAATTAAGTATGCCTTAATAATTGGTTAATCATATGATATTCATTAGTTAATTATTATTAGCTAATCATTATATGTAACCATTCTTTAATTATAAGTTATTCATTAGTTAATCTATAATTAATTATTACAAATAATAACTATTATTTATAAACTACATATAAGTTACTGAATTAATTAATAAATAAAATATTTAGGACAAACAAAAAACAATTCAGTTAAATTAATAAATAACATTTGTTTGCCTCGGAATTCGGGGATGACCTCCTTAATGGAAGGTTCAAATGTTCCGATCGGCTTCTAACGGGTTTGTTCGTAGAACCAGAAACATCCAATGATTCCACATCCATTTGGACCTACTTTCAAAAGGTAGGCGCTCATTATTTTGTGGACTGATGAGTCTTAGGAATTTGCATTGGTTGAGAGGATGGGAGGTCAAACTCATCACACCTTTTTGAGGGGAATTATTGTCTACTCCGGGACTCTCTTTATAGATTTAAGTTATTTTTGTGAATCCTTATTACATTACCAAGTATAAAATGAGATTTTCCTTTAGATCTGACAATCAATGATCAAATATGTACGAAATTTAGAGAATCTTTTATATGTATTCGAGGTTATTCATCGATAGAGAATAATCTGTATTTATTAGAGATTCTTGGTCAATGGTATCCTTTGAAACAATTATATAGAAGTCTCTTCATCATTATGATGACCATGCTGGTTTCAAAGCCACTCAGCGGGGCACTTGAAGTTTATTTTCATTCAGAAGGACATGTATTATTTTAGAGTTGGGATCGAACCCGCAGATGGGCTACCTACGTATCCTTTTGTTTAGAAAAGGAATCAGAACCCATGTAGTTCGAGTAAGGGAGTATGATGTTTATGATTGATGGCTCAAAGAAGGATGTCATAATTACTTTTACCCTCTAAGCTCATGTGAGTCATTCTCGGTGTGAGAAACAAGAGGTATTGGTAAAAAATAGACAATTGGGCCATGAAAGATGCAATCATAAGAAATGATGTGGGGCTTATGTATGTATGACTACCCAAAATAGATGAAGATTAGGATTTACTTCACGGAAAAAATCCAGGAACAGGGTCCATAAAGGTATATGTGCTTCATGGAGATTTGAATACTCTAACTTGAGACTTACTCTGGGAAAGGAGGCCCAAAATTAGGAAAGGATTGATGATTGGGTTTTACTCTTGAGAAGGAATCCCAGATCAAGGGTAAATTAGGATTGATTAAGAGAAATTAATACTGGGGCTTACTCCTGAGAAGGAGGCCCAGGTTAAGAGACCTGAAAAATTAAGGGACATGGGGCTTATTCCTAAAGAGGATGCCCAAATTTGAGACTGGGACTTATTCCTGAAAAGGAGGCCTAGGTTTAGGGGACTTGAGACTTACTCCTAAAGAAGATGCCTATAATTTAGGAAATTATGGCTGGGGCATACTCCTGAAAAGGAATCCCAGGTTAAAGGAATTATGAATGGGACTTATTCCTGAAAAGGAAGCCCAGGTTAAAGGAATTACCACTGGGACTTATTCCTGAAAAGGAAGCCCATGTTTAAGGAATTATGACTGGGACTTATTCCTGAAAAGGAAGCACATGTTAAAGGTATTATGACTGGGACTTATTCCTAAAAAGGAATCCCAAGTTAAAGGAATTATTACTGGGACTTATCCTGAATAGGAATCCCAGGTTAAAGGAATTATGACTCGGAATTATTCCAGAAAAGGAAGCCCAGGTTAAAGGTATTATGAATGGGACTTATTTCTAAAAAGGAATCCCAGGTTAAAGGAATTATTACTGGGACTTATTACTGAAAAGGAAGACCAGGTTAAAGGAATTATTACTGGGACTTATTCCTGAAAAGGAATCCTAGGGTTGGATTCTCTCATCTTAAAGGATGAGGTTGAATGAATGAAATCTCAATCTTTAGTGACATAAAGATGTGTAAATCACTATGTTTTGAGAGATATTACACATAATTCCTTTTAGATAATGAAGTAAAATTAATAAATCATGCCATAAATGGCTTTGAATAGTGTCTTGAAGACTAAATCTTGAATAGGAGAGGTGGAATGGCTTAAGAGGGGTAAAATGGGCAAGAAGGGCACCCAAAAAGGCAGGGGCGCGCAAGTCCTGGCAGGCGCACAGGTACTATGTGGGCGCGCAAGTCTTGGTCGCGCAGGTATACCTGCGCAACACATGGGTACTTGCACGGTTTTTAACCAACAGGGTAATACTTGAGCGACTCTTGGTTAAGGCCTTTAGAATCCTCTTGAGGTTCTTCCAGAGGAGTGGCGCGCAAGTTCTATTGAAGGAGTAAGGGGGCACGCAAGTGTGGCCATTTCCCTTAAGGGCTGGCCACTTAAGCGCACAAGTGTTGATGAGTTTCAAAACTTAGGCCTTCCTCCCCCTCTTTAGATCTTATGTTCTAGGTAAGAAATTACCTTAGATGTCTTTCAGAAGCTTTGAGAAGAGACTAGGGTGCTGGGAGCTTAAATCTGAGTTTCTGGAAAAATTCCTTCCGAAATGAGGGGTCCACAGGGTCTATTTATAGGTAGAAGAAGACCCTGAGCGGTTATCACTTAGGGAGCGCAAGTCACTTGCACGACCATTTAGTCGTCGTGCAAGTGGACTTGCGCGACAGTGATGGAACTTGCACGGCAGATGTGCTTTTGAAGCCTTGTACATGCCTTTGTCGATTTTTGATGTTTTCTTCAAAGGATGAATCAATTTATTCTAAGTCATTTCCCTTTACATTACTTTGGACTCTGTGACGAAAAAGGAGCGTCAACAAAAGTCCCCCCTCAGAGTTGGATCCAAAAGAAATGAGGATGTGACTCTGAGGAAAAAGAAGACATCCAAAGGAAAGGTGGCGCGCAAGTGTTCAGTGCGTAACACTTGGCACGCAGGTTTGAGTCACGCAGGGCTGGAGAGCACTGGGTGTAGGCACGCAGATAGGCCCCCTGGCCTATAAATACACGATCATTGGCCGCACATAGCATCTGATTCCAAATTCTCAAGCTCTCGCCGCACAAGTCATCTTCGCTGCGCAAGTCTCTTCTTTCCGTTATTTCCTCGCCGTCGTGCTACTTTCAAGGTAATATGACTTGTGCAGTGTGACACATGCATGACAAAAACTTGCGTGACACATTTTAACACTTGCGTGACACATCCATACTTGCGCGCCTGAATGCCTTAGCCATTTTTTCAAATTTCTTCACAAAGTTTATGAAAAATAAATCCATTTAAGAATTAATTTATTCAACTCTTGTGCAGAATTAATGGCTCTTAGACCCGGAATAGTTGATGAACTGTCTAGCAAGCGGATAGATGATATGATGAACATCATTGGCCATGATTATTATACTATCAAAGATAGCACTCTTATGGATTTGGCTAAGTATCTGAAGAAATATCATCTCGACTTTCCTCAAAGCACTTATCTGCCTTTGTATGGCTATGGTCATCCACAAGAAGTCACCAATCCAGAAGAAAAGAGCTATCTTCCATTTTCGTGGTTTCAAAATTACACCAACTTTGCTTCAGCAAATATCTCAAGTAGAGGAGTATTTCTAAATGCTGGAACAGTGGAGAAGGCCTACATGATGCATCATATCCCTTGCACACCAGATCTGAAAAATCATACACCTGAGATGAAACCACATTACCATCCTTAAATCTTCTGAAATGCTCAGATGGATCAATCCAAAGGCTGGAAGAAAAGTTGGGACTTCCGTCCTAGGGGAGGCGTGAAGCCATCTTGGATGTGGGCATACTGGGTACGACAAACCTATGCAGAGTTTGTCGAGGATCTGAAGGGAGCTAAAATATATGAAGCTGTCTGGGTTGGGAAAACATATGTTTACAGACATGATAACTTTGTGCCGGAGATACTCAGCCACTGGAGCCCAGCAACTAATTCTTTCCATCTGACTCATGAAGAAGTAGGTATCAGTTTGTGGGATGTCCACAAGATCTTAGGGGCTCCAATTTTGGGCGATATGTATGATGAATTCATTCCTCCCAAGGTGAATTGGAATGATTCAGAGAAGACTTCTGCTTTAGCTTTGGAATTATTTAAGATCTTCCATAGGCTCAAGAGTTCAGAGACCTCATTAACTCATTCTAGAAAGGATATTCTTCCGGAGGAATGGATGAATGTATTTCTTATTGAGAAGAAATAGAGGGAGCCAAAGGAGAAGGATCCGAAAGAAAAAGGATCCAAGAAAAATAAATCCAAGGATAAGAGGCCCAAACATCCTACCACCTGCCCAAAACCTGAGAAGAGGGGTGCTCCTGGCACATTATGGCCAACTCTAGAAGCAGGAGAGTTCGAGAAGTGGGGATATGAAGTGAATCAAAGAATCCCAAAGAAGACTCTTCTGGCAGGATTGTTGGCAATGTGGCTCAGTGTTTATCTCTTCCCGGTTAGGGATTTGAAGGGAGGCGTCAGTCCAGGGACATTCTTCATTGTGGAAAAGTTGGCTGAGGGAAAAATGGTTGGGTTGGATACCCCCATTTTAGCAAAGATTCACAGGAGTTTACTTCATGTCTTCATGAGTAAATCTCCTTTAATAATAGTGGGACCATTCCAAGTTTTGTGGGGATGGATCGCCAATCACTTCAGGACTTACAATGTATAGAATGGATTACAAATTCCTGGAAGTTCTTTTAGGCCGTTAGTGCATGCATTCTCTGAAGTTTCTCTATTAGATGTTAATTCTTATGACATGAAAGTGATGCTGAGCAAGTTTAATGAATTCAACTTATTTCCCTATAGAAGCCCGCCAACCGGGCGGTTTGTTGATGATGGGACAACCCATTTGGATTTGAGGGAATGCATGCTAGCTTGCAGGGATGGTGTGCTAGTTTCCAGGATTGATGGAGAAATCATATGCGAGGCCTATGCTCCATATAGATTTTCACATCAATTCAAATGTCTGCAACAGATTGCTGTATCTCCTCCGGTACATTTCAGATTAGAGCAACATCCGATGGTTGCTCGGAAACTATGGCTGCTGACATCAAGGGAGAAGACTGGGGCAGTATTTGATCTACCAGTTGAAAAAGCGGCACATAATTTGACTAAATATTATGCCGAACACTGGATAGCGTCATACCCCAAAGGGATATTGAATCACCCAGTTTATCAGGTGGAGAAAAGGAAGAGGACTGTAGAGAAAGAAACCCTTCCTCATGAAGGTGATGCTTCCCCACCTGATGTTGATTTGACAGACTCCTCTTCTAGAACTGATTCACCAGATTACCATGATGGGGATGATGAGGCAAAAACAGCAGCAAAGCGGTTTTGTGCCTGATATAATCCTCCGACCATAATTAAAAGACCCACTCCATCAACTCATGGTGAGTTACTTCATTGTAGTAATTTAATCACTTCTACTTTATAAAGCAATAAGTCTTACTTTCTTATTCTATATCTATAGTTTCAAGATCTGGGAAGAAATTGAAGTAAAAAATTGTAGGACCTTCCTCACAACCATCATATTTAAGAACAGAGGCTGTTCAGCTATGGCAGAGTTTATACTGTGGTACTAAGACCGCATGGTTGGATATGTGTGAGGGCCTAAAACTTCCTAGAATTGGGAATCTTATGGCTTCTACAAATCTTCAATACTAGGATAACCCCAATGAAGTGCGGGCTTACATCAGAGAGCTGGAAATGGTCATATATGCCACTGATGAGTCTGTTCTTGTCACCAGGTGGGTGAAGGAAATGATTGATCGTGGCGCCACTGAGGGGGCTGGTGGTTCTGGAGATGAGGACTGTCATGAGTATGTGTCTTCTGAAGATGTAAGTTTTCTTTCCTCATTTGCATTGCAACTTGATTTCAGTCGAAGCTTTGTTACTTAAGGAAGTTATTTTCTTCATCTTGGAGCTTGCAAAGAAAGGAACTGGGGTTCCGTCACCACAGTATATCCCTGGTGGTACTCCCATCAGGGCTACTGCTAATTCTCTTCACGAACTAGGAGATATATCTCCAGGCCAGTAGGCCATGAATGAGGCGCTAGACATAGCCTTCCATTCGCCAATCCAAGTGCCAAAAATGGAGACTACCGATACTCCCAAAAAACCAAAGAAGCAAAGGCAACAAAGGAGGAAGTCCACAGCTAAACACTTCATTAGAAGCGGTATGTCCTTCAAGTAATCATGAGTTTATACCCATGACCACATGGTTAATCATATTTCTAGGGATTCCAGGGGCTTCTTCAATTTCCCCCCTGAGGGAAAGGACTGATCCTCCTTCAAAGACCATGGAGGGTGCTGTGGAACAATCACAGATCCAAGCTGACTTGGCTGCTCATGGAGAAGATCTAGCATCTATTCCCAGTATCCCTCCTACTACTGTTGCAAGAAGAGAAGAACCTGTTTCTAGTAAGTTAACATTGCTTCATAAAAATGTTGAATGAAACACCGACTGACTTCCATTATGTGATACTTCAGGTTCAACTCCTGCATTAGAGCTTCTGGTGACTGTTTCAACTGATGCTGTGATTATACCTGAAGATGCTGTCCAGGGTCAGGGATTGCAGTACATAAGTCATCAAGAAGATGCAACAAATGCTCCCACTGGTGAGACTAACCAGGATTCTGAAATATCATTGGAAGAAATGATGAATCATGGCATGACTTTAGAAGAATTTTATGATCATGATAAGTTGTCATGTGATTTAGAAGACCTTGGGAATGAGTGGACACTGATGTCAACCCTACCATTGTAGAAACATTAGCTCAAGTAGAGATAAACCTAGTAAACCCTCCTGAGACCCATATTTAAGATCCTAATGAGACTGGGAAAGATGGAGAGGAGTCTTCTCAGGTTGTTGATCCACCGTCGGGTAAGTGATAACAATATTTGTGATTGTACTTAATTTGCAAGACAATCAATTCTTTTGTTATCCTTTGAAGCTAACCAAATCTTTCAATTAATCATGCAGGGCCATCAACTGCAGTGGCTAGATCTGGAGGTGAGGCCTCAGCCTCTGCCCCAACGGGAATTGAAAGCGAAGAAGCACAAATCAGGGGGGAAAGAGCAGAACATGGCACTTCCTTAAGTGCATTAATCCCAGATTACATGCCCCCTGTGATGATGATGTTGAATCAGACCCAGAGATGCTTAAAGCGTTCATCTTTTCACGACGCAAGGCATGGAACAACATATGGAAAATCATATCTAAGGTGCCTTTAGAAGAGCTATCATCGAAAATCCCTTGATTTTCATCCCAGTTTGTCATACTAGGACTTGGCGATTTTGGATACGAAAAGATCCATGCCGCGGTGAAACAGATCATTTTCAGGAGGGAGCATAAGAAAAAATGTCGCGAAGATTTGATCAGAGTGAAACTGTTAGTTAACATCGGTGAATTTGAGGTTGTGGTATCCCAAGCTGAAGCTGATTATGCTGTCAAGATGAAGGAGATGAAGCATAAAATCAAAGAAAAATTCATTCAGTAGGTGCATCTCCAGCAACAGTTAGATGCTGTTACTGGAGAACTTGATCAGCTTAATAATTCATTGGAGGGAGATCATATGAATGGTGTGAAAGCCATTTCATATGCCAAGAAGGCACTTCATCAAGCTGAGAAGAGTGAAGCTAGTCGATGTGAACGAGCTTCAAGTAACTGCTGATGAAGCTTGGGATGTTGTACATCAAATGAAGACTTATGTTGACAGTCTTTTGTAATCTTCTGAAAAAAAGAAGAGGCTCCAATCTATGGATGTCCCTCTAATTCTTGTGTATCAATGAAGAGTACTTTTATCTTCAATCATTTGTACTTTCATTCTTTTGCTACCTGCTTTAAATTTACTTAAGCCAATGGGCCTAGTAAGCATAGTTTGATTTTTACTAGGATTATTATAAATAACCCTACAAACTTTGAATCTTTTAATTGCTCAATATTACCTAAATCATACAAAATGTATATTTAGTGAGATGGATTTGACTTTTATTTAGAGTTCCTTTGTCTTTTTTGGGCAGTTTAAAGTCATGTACGCCGGACATAAAGGGGCTAATGTTTAAGGTCGAAATAGCTTTGACCGAATGAATTATAGTTGACTCAATTCTTTGAAAATTTATCTGAATACATATTACCATACTCATGTATGAGAGAAAATATGTAAACTATGTCTTAAGAATATTTGAATCTGAGAAATGATATGAAAAAGAGCTAAAAGGAATCAGAAGAAGTAGTTTCCAAGAATTAAGCTACTATCATTTAACAAACCTGTTAGGGGGTTGAATTATGTAGGGCCACCTAAGGGAATTAGCTGCATAGTCAAATAAATAGCATCTTTCAGCTGACAAGTATGTTATGTAGACTGTTTATGCAAGGCCGCCTAAGGGCACATGCTGCATAGTCGGGCAAAAGAACTCTCAGAAATTTACCTTTCTACTGCTAAAAGCCAGTGAAAGTTTATAGAGATTCAACTTTTCCAAAGTATAGAGTTTGTTGTATGGAAAGAGGTACTTGAATATGGAGAAGATATTTCCAAACAAGACTATCGAAGAACTGGATGGATATTACTTCTACGAAGGTCAAACTCAAGCATAGGGAAGGAGAATATAGACCATAGACTTGAATACTTTTAGATCATGAAAAAGGACATGGGACAAATATGTTAAGGATGGTTATTTTTGCAGATCCCTACATACAGTCATTTAAGATAAATAAGAACAAAAGAGGCATTCTTCCCAAGAATGAAGTTACCACTATCGGAAAAACCCATTAGGGGGTTGAATTATGAAGGTCCACCTAAGGGAATTGGCTGCATAGTCAAATAATAGTATCTTTTGGCTGACAAGTCTGTTATGTAGACTGTTTATGCAAGGCCGCCTATGGACACGTGCTGCATAGTCAGGAAAAATAATTCTCAGAAGTTTGACATTTTTGTGACTAAAAGTCATGAAATGGGTTATGAAGATCTGAAAATATTTAAGGTTGGGATAATGACACATAAATATGGGTATTGTCCAATGTACATAGAGATACAAAGATCAATGATAACCATAATCATGTTATGGCTGGGTCCTGAATTGAAATGTTGGACTTCACTACGTATCCCATAAAGATAGGAATCATGCCATACATTGTTCTTGAAATACAGTTTAACGTCATGCAGGATGAAAGTATGAGAGATCTTATTATAGGGTCATAGAGCTCGGATCATAATAATGAATACACAGTGTGTATTTTTATGGGGACTTTTCAGCCAAGGGATTGAAAGTGAAATTTGGGGTTAGGCCTAAAAGACTTGGGGCTGGATTCGAGGGACACTCAAACGTTCCTACATATCCCATAAGGATGGGAATCAAGCCCACGTAGTTATAGAAATTCCCTCTGTACAAATTTGGTTCATACATGTGAAGGGTGAAAGGGGATTTTAGTACAATGATGATTTAATCCAAGATAAAAGGTTTAGGCATTGACATGTATGCACGTAGTCTTTTGAAATGAAACATGATTGAAAAATCAATGTAAATAATGGTTACCTCTCAAGTGAGGATATCAAAAAATATTGTAGTTTATTGTCATACTGGACACAATTGTTGTATAGTTTAACGTCATATACCAAGGACGAAAGTGAATCAAATGTAGAGATATTGATTCTAAGGGCGGTTTCACGAATCAACATCGTATGAGATGGAGGTGAACCAATTTGAAGAGATTGATTTTCAGCTTGAACCTTGGGAGGTTGCCTACGTACCCATCCTGGAAGGCAATGATCAAAGTCCGCATAGTTCAATTAAAGAATTAGTTAATGATGAAGTTGTTCTTGAGGATAACGACCTAAAAAATGATGTTGTTGGGACTTATACATGGTTAGTAGCCCAGAGAGAGTGTTATGGTTGAGGTTTGCTCTAAGCTCACGTGAGTCATACTCGGTGTGAGAAACAAGAGGCAGCAACAACCCTAACGATGCACAGTTTAATGTCATGTAAGACATATTAAAGGATTTTCTGTACAGTTTAGCGTCATGTAGTTAGGACGATAGGGACAATACAATTTAACGTCATGTTGGACTGAAGTGCGAATAGTTTAGGGTCATATGCATGGAATGTGGATGGTGCAGTTTAATGTCATGCTGGACCTAAGAGACTTTTGTACAGTTTAGCGTCATGTAGTTAGGACGTTACAGTTTAACATCATGTGTGACAAAAGGAATAAAAATAGTTTAGGGTCATATGTATGGACCGTTGCTGTATAGTTTAACGTCATATAACAAGGACGATGAAGGGGGCATAGTTTAACGTCTTGTTGGATGGATTATGAACTTTTCACAGTTTAACGTCATGCTGGATGGAAGGGGGACTGTGCAGTTTAATGTCATGTAGTAAGGAGAAATTATTGACTTTTTTCCACAGTTTAACGTCATGTTGGATGAAAGTGCGAATAGTTTAGGGTCATATACATGGACCGTTGATGATGTAGTTTAAGGTCATACTGGACCATGGGGTATTTTAAGGTCATACTAGACCATTGTGCAGTTTAAGGTCATACTGGACCATTGTGCAGTTTAAGGTCATACTGGACCATTGTGCAGTTTAAGGTCATACTAGACCATTTAGGATATATTTTGTGTTTATACAAAATACTTCTTCAAAAATATGGCATTAGTTGGAGTAGTAATGAGTTCTACATCTATTGAGATTAATTAATAAGATCCATTAGAGTAGAACTTATGTATTGAGTATGGTCCTTCCCATTTTGGCTCAAGCTTGGGAGGTTTCTTTCCTAGTATCATTGGAGTTCTGAGAACTAATACCAATTCTCCCTGAGTGAATGAACAAAGATGAACTTTTTTGTTAAAATCTCGTGCTATTCGATTCTGATAGACTTCCAAGTGGTGTAAAGTGCACAATATTTTCTCATATACCCGTTCCAATTCATTCAATCGCTTTTGAGATTTCTCATCTGTAGATGACTGATCGCAAATGGCTACTCTAAGTGAGGGTAATTGAACTTAAATTGGCAAGACTGCTTCCTTTCCATATACCAATGAATATGGAGTTGATCGCGTTGCAGTGCGGGTGGTAGTCTGATAAGCCCATAAAGCATGAAAGAGTTTATCAGACCATGACTTCTTATCTTTATCCACCATCTTTTGCAGTATATTTGAAAGAGTTTTGTTGAAGGCTTCTATCTGGCCATTGGCTACTGCATGATACCGAGATGAATGGTTGGATATGATGTTGTATTCTTGATACAATTTCTTTACCTCTAATGAACAGAAGTTGGTGCCATTGTCCGTCAATATGGTATGAGGGACACCAAATCTAGAAATGATGTTAGACTTGATGAAGCTATCAATGCATTTAGAACTGACTTCCTTGAGAGGTATTGCTTCTACCCATTTGGAAAAGAAGTTAGTAGCAGTAAGAATGTACTTAAACTGCTTGGCCGTAGCCGAAGGGTAAGGTCCCACCACATCCATTCTCTATGTGGAAAATGCCCACGAGTATTTAGCTGTATGAAGTAACTCTGGAGGTTGATGATTGAAGTTGGAATGTACTTGGCATGAATGACACTTCCTTTTGAAATCAATACAATCTCTTATCATTGAAGGCCAAAAGTATCCAAGCCTTCGAATTTGATCAGACAATCTATGTCCAGACTGGTGGGCACCACAGACTCCTGCATGCACTTCTTTAATGACAACCATTGTCTCTTCACCATCAATGCATCTGAAGAGAACTCCATCAAAACCACGTTTGTAGAGAATTTCCTCTAGGTGATATGGGCTGACATAAAGAGTAAAATTGACCACATGTCGCCGGATTTGTTCTTTCTCGGCTCTATCAGGTGGAAGTGTTCCATTTTGAAGGTATGCCCTGATAGGTGACATCCTGTATTATGACCATATGGTTCAGGAATGGGACTAATTTCATTAATTTCATCTGTTCTGATTCGAACATAAGGTGAAATTGAACGATGGTGGGTAATACTGATGGTTGTCTCGTCCCGATTTGGATCTGCTAGAACTGTGGCTATATTAGCCATTGCATCAGCTTGATCATTTTGTGATCTTGGGACATAAGAAAATTTTGGTTCTGAAGGGAATTCCGCCATTAAATCTCTGACATAATCATATAAAGGAATTATTTCTTCTTTTCTGATGGCATAATCCCCATTGACTTGTTTAATTACCAGGTCTGAATCACCTTTCACTGTTAAGTGATTCACTTGTGCTTGAAGCGCTAACTCTAAGCCTGTGATAAGAGCTTGGTACTCGGCTTCATTATTGGTACCACCTTCCCAAAATAAGAAGGAAAAAGGTAACACTGCCTTTTCTGGAGAAATGATCACAATTCCTAAGCCAAATTTGTTGAATTTAGGATTTTCCATTTTCTTCCCTGTTGGACTTCTGGAATCACCATCAAAATACATTTCCCATGCTTGAGGACTTTCTTGAATAGAGAAGACTTCCTCATCAGGGAGTTCAATATCTAAAGACGTGTCTTCCACTGAAGGGTGTTCAGCCAAGAAATCATCAAGAGCTTGACCCTTTATCGCCTTTTGAGACTCATACTGAATGTCAAATTGCTTCAAAATAACTGCCCACCTTGCTAGACGTACTGTAAGCATTGAACGACTAAGTATGAATTTGAGCGGGTTATTGCGAGATACCAATTGGACCTCGTGATGTTGTAGGTAGTGTCTCAACTTCTGAACTGCAAAGATTAATGCTAGACAACACTTCTCAATACTTGAATACCAGGTTTCTGCTTCAAGCATAGTTCGACTGAGATAGTAGAGGTTGTTTTCATTCCCAACATCATTCTTTTGAACAAGAAAGGCACCCAATGATCACTCTAGAGCTGTCATGTAGAGGATAATTGGTCTTCCTTAAACAGATGGCATGAGTACTGGTGGACTCAAGAGGTATTTCTTGAGAATATCGAATGCTTCTTGACATTCTTCAGTCCACTGGTAAGTGACTCCCTTCTTCATAAATTTAGAAAAGGGTAAACTTTTGCCCGCCAAATTGGCAATGAAACGCCGAATATAGGCTAAGTGTCCTTGAAGTCCTCTTAATTATTTCAAATTTTGAGGAGGTGACATACCAAGGATTGACTTGGTCTTCTCAGTATCGACTTCAATACCACGTTGGCGTACAACAAAGCCGAGAAATTTTCCTGAGGTTACCCCTAAAGCACATTTTACGGGGTTCATCTTCAAATTATGTTGTCGAAGATTGTGAAATATGACTTCCAAATCAGGAAAGTGATTAGAACGTTGTTTGGATTTTACCACCAAATCGTCTACATAGCATTAAACAAACTTCCCTAAGAAGAGTTTGAAGATACGATGCATAGCGCAGTGATATGTTTCACCTGCATTCTTTAAGCCAAAGGGCATTAATAGGTAATAAAAAACACCTTGAGGGACTCTAAAGGCTGTGGATTCCTTATCTTCTAGGGCCGTTAGGATCTGATTATATCCAGAATATCCATCCATGAAGGAAAGTGCTTCATAGCCAGCTGTTGCATCAATTAAAAGTTCTGTAATTGGAACTGGGAAATCATCCTTAGGACAGTGCCGATTAAGATCTCTGAAATCGATGCAAACTCTAATTTTTCCGTTCTACTTATTTACAGGGACAATATTATCCAACCATTTGGGATACTGAACTTCTCTGATGATGTTATCTTTGATAAGATTATCCACTTCAGCTTCAATTTTAGAAACATAAGTTGGGTATGTTCTTCTCGCGGCTTGCTTAAATCCTCGACATTCTTCTGGTAAACCCCAATGATGAGTAGCAACAACAGGATCAAGCCCGAGAATTTCTATATAGTTCCAAGAAAAAATATCTCTATTTTGCTTTAGAAAACAAATATACATCTCTTTCTCTTCAAGGGTCATGGTCGCACTGATTAAAGTGGGGCGTGGATCTTCCTTTGTACCCAGATTTATTTCTCCGAGTTTATCCACAGTGGTAGAGATACCCTCTTCAAATGCTGGAGGAGCATCTCTGAGATCTTCCTCTTCTTCTTCATCATGTGTTATTTCTTCCGTTTCTACTTGCATAGTAGATGACAAAGCATAATTTTTATGATCAGAAGAGATGTCAAAATTTTCCCATTTTGAAGAGGAAGCTTCCATTTCTGACCCTATTAATGATGAATAGTTTTCTTTGGGTAACAAAGAGGAGATGATGGATTGAGAATCAACATCATTGTTCACCTATGATGTTGTTATAACTCCTTCTGGCCTAATTGGCGAAGTATAGACTTGTTGGATTTCAGCAGATGAAATGAAGATGTCACCATTTGTGCTTTCATTACTGCTTGGTGGGTTACCAATTTCTCCCATGTTGTATGGCTCGATTTCCATAATTGACATTATGGATCTTTCCATAAGAGTATTTTGATTTGAGTATACCTTGTCAATTTGACTGATAGGAAACACATAATCTGTACTCACATGTGTAAATGGATTTACTGGAATATTCTCCAAACCATATGGAGCATTAACTTTGGTAATTTCCTTTGTTGGGGATTTCTCCCTTCCCTTCATGTGATAGAATTCCGCCTCAATGTATTGAGACTCACATGTCTTGAATGGGGCCTTATCACCATACAATGTTCCAATATGACCATCGAAACAGTATTTGAGACATTGATGGTATGATGAAGGGATAGCTGCATGCTGATGTAGCTAGGGTCTTCCAAGCAAGATGTTGAAAGCTGAGTCTTGATCAACAATCATGAAATCTGAATTGGATACAAGATCTCCAAACTATGTTCTGAGTGTAACTTCACCCAGTGGTTCTTGTTCATTTTTATCATATCCTTGTAACATCATAGTAGAAGGAGATAAATCAGATTCTGTGAGGCCCAATCGATGAAGTGTACGAATGGGCATGAGGTTGACTCCTGAACCATTGTCAATGAAATCTCTTCGGACATCTACACCATTGACCTTGCCATATGAGTACAAAGGTCTAATATTCCCATGCACAACATCATCTTCATCTTAATCAGTAAAAGATATTATTGTATGGCATTCTGTAGGATTATTCTCTATGTGATAGACTTCAGCTGTAGCAATTTTAGTTTCAAACTCATGAGGACTTGACAAAGCCTTGATGAGTGCTTCCCGAAGATCTTTTGATAGATTCAAAGCATCTAGAATTGATAACTTGGCTGGTACTTGAGCCTAGTGTTTCAATACTTCATACTTTTGATCTAGAGGTTTGCGTTTCCCAATAGGAATATGTGGTTTAGTAGGTACCTTAGAAGTAGATGTTTTGGAAGTTGATGCATCTTGTATTGGGATAGGAGTTGGCAACATCCTTGGTTTTGGAAGATTAGACCAATTAGATCCTTTTACTTGCTGAGAAGAAGAAGATGGAACCTTCAATCGGTCTTCCAAAATAACTATGCCAGGAATGAATTTTCTATTGGCAGAAGAACTTACTTGTTCTTGCTGAGCTCGCTGAAGGGATCTACCACGAGTTTCTGCTGGATACACAGTTCTAGTAGGGGTAGAATTGGAGTAGTGGCTTTTGAAAGATCCACATATTCCCCTGTATCTTGAACCTCTGTAACTTCCTCTGATTCCCTTGTTTGATATAGGGAATTCATGCCCATCAAAATTGAAACTATGATTGGAATATGAATCTGTTAATTGAATCATATTAACAGAACCAAAGATTAACTCTTCGTCTGATGAAGACTCTGCCTGATTAGCCTGTTTAGGCTATGTCGTTTGGTGGGGCGGTGCCCGTGGCTTTGAAGTAGGTGGCATGAAGTCTGCCAGAGTCAAAGACAACTTAGGCTTTAACACATACTCATCTTCTTCTAATTCTTTTTCCTTCTTTGAATTATTCCGTTTCTTTGAGGACTTTCCCTCTGATGAAGAAGGTTTTGCCGCAACATTCATGGAAGAAGACACAATCAGTTTCTTTAGTTGTGTTCACAAAATAGCATGAGTTCGGTTGATTGTCTTTCTGACCATCCAATCATCATACTTCTGTGCATTTTTTCTTTTGACTTCTTGTCATTCGCTTTCCTCCTCTGGAAATGTAGTAGTAACACATGCTACCTGAGCTGAAGAACCTTTCAATTTGACTTGTCCTGAGTCGACCATATTTTGCAGGAGGTCTTTAAAGACAAAACACTCCTGGATGGGATGCCCCAACATTTTATGAAAGGGGCAATAATTGGGACGGTCTTCATCTCCTTCCTTGTTTGGCCTTTTGGGCCTTGGAAATTGATCCAGATTATTTTCCAGAGCCGAAATAAAGTAACCAAGAACTTGTTCATTTCGAAAAGAGTATTTTTTTCTCTTCAAATCCTTAATTTTTTTTAATCTTTGATCTCTTTGATCATCTGGACGAAACAACCTTTGTTTTTGGCGCTCAGGAGGTGGAGCCCTTCGAGAAGATGAAGGTTTTGAAGTAGAAATAGGTACATGCACTTGTTTAAGCATAACTGTAGTAGTTTCTGCTTTACACATTCTCCTTCCTAGAGATGATGTAATTACATGAGATTTTTCCTTAGACTATATAAGGGAATCTTCAATCTGCTGAGCAATTGAAGTAAGGTTTCGAAACCCTCCTGCGTATTTCACAGGAATCAACGGTGTGCGTAATTCGTCACACAGATTTGCCACACAGATTGGCAACAGTTCCTTTTGAGGGAGTGCTAAGCTCAGGGAATATGTTAATCCCTTCCAGCAAGCAATGAATTTATAGAATCTTTCATTCTCCCTTTGCTTTCAGTTTTTAAGATCGAAAACTATCATCTTTGGGAAAGTTGAGCTGAACTGAAGAAGGAATTTTTTGCGAAGATCCGCCCATCTGGTAATTGACCGGGATTGCAAGCTTGTATACCAGACAAAGGCTGGTCCTTGCAAGGTCCATATGAAGCATCTGAGTTTTATTGATTTTTTCTTCTCCATAGTTCCCATCATAAGATCACAACAAGACACGTAATGTGTCAAATGTTGTTCAGGGTTGCCTGATCCATTTAATGTAGGGAATACAGGGTTTCCAAAACTAGACGGAGGAGAGATTGAATCTACCCATTCAGGGTAAACTTTCTTTTCTGGTTGAATCTGCGCATGTTTCCCTTCCATAGTTTCTAATTGATTTGTTAATGACTCAATGGTAGTTATTAACTTTTGAGAAACATCTGGTTGAACTTGAACTTGGGTAGGTGCAATGACTAGAGCTTGGAAAGATGTGGTGGTTGGTGCTGCAACTGATGGTAGCACTGTCAACTGTTGTTGCACTTGACCCGTAGGATTAGAACTGGGAGGGTGTACTGATAGAGGAGGATATTCCTGATCCATCTCAGTAGCTACAAAAAATTCCTTTGGCTGACTGACTCTAGCACGCTTAAGAAGAAGACTACTCTGAAGTAGTTCTGTATTCAACCTCTTTAATTCCTTCATTTCATCCTCCTGTTGTGCAAACCTTTGCTCTAGTGAGAGCGATTGGACTTCTCCAGAGGAAGGATATGTAACCTGATTCGTTCCCCTCCCTTTGTTGGATCCTTTTCAGAGACGGGGAAGTGGGTTACTCGAAGGATTAACTAGGTTATGAGTAATCCTTTGATTTCGTGTATGCACACCTTCTTCATTTGTATCGGTGCGTACATCTTCTTGAGCATGAACCTCTTCATCTGAGTCCCCTAAGTGAGCCTCATCTGGTGGATCAGCAACAACGGCATTAATGACATTTATTGATGCATAACGCATCACATCCCTTCTATCAGCATTTCTATGATATTTCCTTCTTCCATGTCTTTTATGAGACATTGCCTTTTGTTGATTCAATCCCTCAGGAACTTCTTGACAAGCCATAATTTGGAGGGAATCTTCTGATAATTTGGGTCTTCATTCCTCTTGAGGCTTCTTCCCCAATCGAGAAAAGACTGACATTATCTGAGGAGGGGATTGATGATTTGAAAGAGTCCCCAGTCCGATGGACTGGGGCTGTTCCTGCTGTTCTCGCTCAACTCCTCGAATCCTATTTATTGATTCCGAGGGTTGGTTTAAAAGAGTCCCCAGTATGGCAAGATGGGGTAGCTCCTGACATGCAATGTCTGATATTTTCTTAAAATCTTTCTTGATCTTGTGAACCTTAGTCCGGAAATTAGCTGGATGCATTAACCTGTATCCACTTTTATCACCTGGTTCAAAAGACCGTTGGATGATTTCTGACACTTCTTTCACTTGATGATGTGCTTGCTCCATACGAGAAGCTTGTTCAATATTCTTGTTTGCTTGATGTAGGAGTAATTCAAAAACTTGTTCTCTATATGCTTGATTTTGAGAGGAACTAGTTGAAGCCTATTCTTGAGCAAGATTTTGATTACAAACAAAGCCCATTGACTGTGGCCGGCCATGGGCAATAACATTGCATGAGACCATTTTCGGCGGGCTTTGCTGACTGGAGAGCACTGTGAAATATAGTGCTCTATGAACAACCCACCCTCTAACATGAATACCAGATGGGGCATTGGCAATTAACTGACGCAATCTTCTTAGTGCGCCAAGGCATGAACGTTGAAGGGCTCTCTGCTGCTTTTCAGCCTTCAGATATCGAGAGACTGATAGAGATGCCAAATCAATCTAACGTTGTAACCCTTCTATTATTTTAAGATGATTTTCATATTCATCAAAAGATAATACCTTCTTCTTGAATTGACAAAGAGTTTTCCATATGTTGAGACAAATATCATCGATTCCGTCTTCCGTCAGCATCTTTGGAATGTCATACTGAGAGTCAGCCAGAGGCCAAAACATGACTGGTACTTCACCCTTTTCCAGTTGTTTTCTCATGTTCAACATTTCCTTTTCATCATTAAATGAATATTCTTCTATCTTTTTTGACCAGAGTTGGTGTTTCCTTGTTGCTTCACCGGATTCAACAAGATTGGTAGAGAAATCATTGATCAAACTAGGAGATGCATGACTTAGGGGTGGTTCATAGAATGACCTACACCCTGGGATATCTTCTGATTAAGAAAGTATTTCACCTGCTAGTGATGAATCATCATACATGACTAGTTTCCCATTTTCAAGTGCCTCAAGATAAGAGTGCTTTCTCGCACTACATTGTCCACTGAATCATTTTTCGGGAAATGTGCATCACTACTGCAGAGAGGACTTTCACAATGAAATTCATCATCACAGGGAGGACCACCATGGTGGATTACAACAAAAGATGAGATCTCTTGCTCATTGGTCTTCTGATCACACAGAGGGTTCTTGTGGCTCTCATCTGAAGACGAAACTTCAAGATCGACCAAATTGTTATGAAGCAAGCCTTTATGAGGAAGTGTCTGTTGAAGACCTTTGGAATTAATGTTCCCACTATTGGGAAATGAGTGAGTAGAATCTTGAATTCCAATAGACAACTGTCTGAGGGCTTCAAGAACTCCAGCATCGAGCAAGGCCTTATTACAGATTGGATCTTGATCTCTTAACAATGCTGGGCGGGTATTTTTCTTAAATGCCTTCTTACTCACTTTGGAAACCACTTGTTAACGAAAGTGGCTGCTCTGAACAATTTTATGTGCCTGATCTGGAAAGATGGACAGGTTAGGCTGGCGATCTCTACTAAAATCAGGTGTATGTGCCTGACTTGGTTGTCCGTATGATATGGGAGAGTATGCCCCACAACCCTCTTGGACTAGAACAGATGTGTGTGTCTGTTCCGAAGTGAACTGTTGATGAGTCACTCCACTGGTAGGGATAGATTTATGTGTATTTCCCTGAGATGCTGCTGAAGCAGTTATAATATCCTGGCAAGCATCCAGAATATGAGCAGGAATTTTCTTCTGCTCTTTCACCATTGATAAAATATGCTTGGTGACTTTAGCTGCCGGAACAGGGATATACGTCCATTTCGTGCTTGGAGTAGGTGTATGTGCCTACTCCTGTCCTCCTTTTTCTGTTAGTGAACCCTGACAGTACTCAAGTGTGGGGGCAGAGAGTTGAGTCTGCCTCCTGTTTGTCGCCGGAGCTTTCCGACTGACTTCTCCGTGTGCTACCAAGAGAGACTGTTGGTAGGATTGATTAATACAAGCAGGTGTATGTGCCTGCTGATTGCACTTCGCCAAACATGGTTGATGAGCTCCATCATATGTAGTCAGACGAGCCTACTGACTAACTGATGATGTATAAACAGTTGTATGTTCCTGCCTATAGTACTTCGCCGGAATTGCCTGGCAGGATTGGCGTGATGCTGCCAGACGAGTATGCTGGACATCAGAATTAAAACGAACATGTGTGTGTGTCTGCTAGTTTCTTGCCACCAAGTTGGGTTGGTGGACTTCTCCGGAGATGGTAGAGATGAGAACCTGCTCACTATTGACCGGATTCCGCCTCTGGCGGTTCATCTTGCCTGCTCGGGTTCGAGGAACCTGAGCCGAACTCTTGGAGTCGGTACCCTCATCATGTTGAGGGCGCACTACCGCACGATTCTGGCAGTGATTGTTGGTGGGAGCCCTCTGGAAGGACTCCTGTCTACATGAATTAAGGCCCTGAGGGACCTGCTCATTCACTTCCTCAGAATAAGGGAGTGAATGGTGATTGCATTATGGGGATAACGACCCAAAATGGTTGGAGACGGTAGTCAGCACCGCCTGCTTCTTGATCACTGGTCTTCGTTTTCCGGACGACCGGTGTGAGTTGTTCACTTGGAGGGCTTGTCGGGCAGCCTCTAGAGTTGGGATGGTACTGTGTTGACGGTACTCCTTAACCAGCGTATTTGATACCCAGTATTGAAGATGCTGAGTAGGTGATGTCATCCTCAGATCGGATGACGATCCAGTAGGAATAACAGTAGTGGAATTTGCAGCAGTAGTATTGACAGGTGTGAATTTGAGAGCAGCCATTATGGAAATGCAGAAGATCTTAGAAAAGAGTGCCTATTTGATATAACAGACATAATCAAGATAAATTCATCTACTACATCTTTTGGATGAGCACATATTTCAATGATTGTTTTTTTGTTGGCCCTCTCATTGAGATTTAAATAGGGTCCTAACAAATAGGTAAAACATCATTTTAACCTGGTTAAGGATTCAGGTTGGGTTCACCATTTTTGTTTCCCTCGGAATTCGGGGATGACCTCCTTAATGGAAGGTTCAAACATTTCGATCAGTTTATAATGGGTTTGTTCATAGAACTGGAAACATCTAATGATTCCACATCCATTTGGACCTACTTTCCAAAGGTAGGCGCTCATTAGTTTGTGGACTGATGAGGATTAGGAATTTGCATTGGTCGAGAGGATGGGAGGTCGAACTCATCACACCTTTTTGAGGGGAATTATTGTCTACTACGGGACTCTCTTTATAGATTTAAGTTATGTTCATGAATCCTTATTACATTACCAAGTATAAAATGTGCTTTTCCTTTAGATCTGACAATCAATGATCAAATATGTAGGAAATTTAGAGAATCTTTTATATGTATTCGAGGTTCTTCATCGATAGAGAATCATCTGTATTTATTAGAGATTCTTGGTCAATGGTATTCTTTGACACATTTATATAGAAGTCTCTTGGTCATTATAATGACCATGCTGGTTTCAAATCCACTCAGTGGGGCACTTGAAGTTTATTGTCATTCAGAAAGACATGTATTATTTCAGAGTTGGGATCGAACCCACATATGGGCTACCTACGTATCCTTTTGTTTAGAAAACGAATCATAACCCACGTAGTTCGAGTAAGGGAGTATGATGTTTATGATTGATGGATCAAAGAAGGATTTCATAATTACTTTTACCCTCTAAGCTCACGTGAGTCATGCTCGGTGTGAGAAACAAGAGGTATTGGTAAAAAATAGGCAATTGGGCCATGAAATATGCAATCATAAGAAATGATGTGGGTCTTATATATGTATGACTGCACAAAATAGATAAATATTAGGATTTACTTCATGGAAGAAATCAAGGAACAAGGTCTGTAAAGGTATATGTGCTTCATGGAGATTTGAATACTCTAACTTGGGACTTACTCCTGGAAAGGAGGCCTAAAATTAGGAGAGGATTGATGATTGGGTTTTACTCCTGAGAAGGAATCCCAGATCAAGGGTAAATTAGGATTGATTAAGAGAAATTAAGACTAGGTCTTACTACTGAGAAGGAGGCCCAGGTTAAGAGACTTGAAAAATTAAGGGACTTGGGGCTTATTCCTAAAGAGGATGCCCAAATTTGAGACTAGGACTTATTCCTGAAAAGGAGGCACAGGTTTAGGGGACTTGGGACTTACTCTTAAAGAAGATGCCCATAATTTGGGGAATTATGGTTGGGGATTACTTTTGAAAAGGAAGCCTAGGTTAAAGGAATTATGACTGGGACTTATTCCAGAAAAGGAAGCCCAGGTGAAAGGAATAATCACTGGGACTTATTCCTGAAAGGGAAGCCCAGGTTTAAGGAATTATGACTGGGAATTATTCCTGAAAAGGAAGCCCAGGTTAAAGATATTTTGACTGGGACTTATTCCTGAAAAGGAATCCCAGGTTAAAGGAATTATTATTGGGACTTATTCCTGAAATGGAAGCACAAGTTAAAGGAATTATGACTGGGACTTATTCATGAAAAGGAAGCCCAGGTTAAAGGTATTATGACTGGGACTTATTCCTAAAAAGGAAGTCCAGGTTAAAGGAATTATGACTGGGACTTATTCTTGAAAAGGAAGACCAGGTTAAAGGAATTATGACTGGGACTTATTCCTGAAAAGGAAGCCCAGGGTTGGATTCTCTCATCTTAAATGATGAGGTTGAATGAATGAAATCTCAATCTTTAGTGACATAAAGATGTGTAAATCACTATGTTTTGAGAGATATTCCATAGAATCCCTTTCAGATAAGAAAGTAAAATCAAGAAATCATGCCATAAATGGCTTTGAAGAGCGTCTTGAAGACTAAATATTGAATAGGAGAGGTGGAATTGCTTA
This sequence comes from Viscum album, assembly GCA_963277665.1. Lineage (NCBI taxonomy): Eukaryota > Viridiplantae > Streptophyta > Magnoliopsida > Santalales > Viscaceae > Viscum > Viscum album. Next base: position 1,709,177,474 of record OY728148.1, read on the forward strand.
AGAGGGGTAAAATGGTCAAGAAGGGCACCCAAAAAGGCAGGGGTGCACAAGTCCTGGCAGGCGCACAGGTTCTGCGTGGGTGCTCAAGTCTTGGTCGTGTAGGTATACCTGTGCGACACATGGGTACTTGCGTGGTTTTTAACCAACAGGGTAATAATTGAGCGACTCTTGGTTAAGGCCTTTAGAATCCTATTGAGGTTTTTCCAGATGAGTGCCGCGCAAGTTCTATTGATGGAGTAAGGCGGCGCACAAGTGTGGCCATTTACCTTAAGGGCTAGCCACTCAGGCACACAAGTGTTGATGAGTTTCAACACTTAGGCCTTCCTCCCCGTCTTTAGATCTTCCGTTCTAGGTAAGAAATTACCTTAGAAGTGTTTCGGAAGCTTTTAGAAGATACTAGGGCGCCGGGAGCTTAAATCTGAGTTTCTGGAAAAATTCCTTCCGAAATGGGGGGCCCACAGGGTCTATTTATAGGCAGGAGAAGACCCTGAGTAGTTATCACTTAGGGTGCGCAAGTCACTTGCGCGACCATTTAGTCATCGCACAAGTGGACTTGCGCGACAGTGATGGAACTTGCGCGACAGATGTGCTTTTGAAGGCTTGTTCATGTCTTTGTCAATTTTTGATATTTCTTCAAAGGATGAATCAATTTGTGCTAAGTCATTTCCCTTTACATTCCTTTGGACTCTGTGACGAAAAAGGAGTGTCAACAACATTAAATTAAATAAGAAAAAATATCACTAAATGATGCTTTTCAAAAAATTGGAACTTCTTTTAAACTATCGGGACCACTACGCATAAAGAATGATTCTTTTAGAGAGAGGGGTGTGGAATCTAGAGCAAGGAGAATATTTTGAAGTGGGGAGTAGGGGGGTTCCCTTTTATAGGGACTTAAGGGGAAAACAGTAGGGGTGCCATCTTTCTCCTTTATGTTAGACGAATGTCAGTCAATCCACGACCGCCTTCCACTTCATTTTAGGCAAAAGACGACTGACCCGCTAGTGACTTTTCATGTCATCGATCCACCTTGACGATAGAAAAATGCGGCAGCGGGTGTGCCACCTTTCCATAAATCATGAAGGGGGTAGTTCCCCAGCCACCTTTCCAACCCAGAATTACAAATAAAAAAATAACATATAAGTATTTAAAAAAATTCAAAAAACCCATAAAAACTCATTTTTCACCACTCCCCCATCATTGGGGCTGATTCAAGGCTTTCCCAATATCTTCAGATCTCATTGAATACCAAAACTCTCAGTATCTTAATGCACCGGAGTGGATACCCAATTACTGCGATCACTCTACAAATCCGCTCTTCTCACAGTGTAAATAGTATACTACAAATTGCAAATGACTAGATTGAATAAACTCAAAACCCCTATGTAGCAATCTGCCATGTGAAAATCTATTCACGCATTTGGCTACATGAATATCAATTCTCACAATCAGCTACATCGTTCCAAAGTCAAAACGGCCACACGCTTCGATTCCTGTACGTAGCAAATTGGCAACGTGGATTCTAAATTCAACAGAAGCGTATCCATCTAAAAATTCTTCTTCACGTGGTGAAAGTGAATACTGCTGACTTCTCGGATGAACGTGGAAATATTCATTTCACCATTCAATTAATATTAATGCAAGTGAAACAACCTGAATATTTCATTTCGATAATACTTGTGCATAAAATATGACTTTCTCATCGGAGAATATCTCGATTCCGGCTTCTACAAATCTTCATGGCAGTATGCGTGTGCATGGATCTCCGAAAAACCTCGCTGAATGTCTCAAGAAAATGATGATAGTTAACATCACAAAAACATGGAAGAAAACTAGGCATCATGATTGGTGTATCTTGGTTCACACCTCGTAACATGATGGGATCTTTGTGCCTAAAAAATTGCGGAATAACCAGCGCTGTTAAACCTTCAAATATCTGAAGGTATAAGATTATCACTCATAACAATCGGACGTCTCAGATCAACTCAATTGAACGTCCCACGTTATATGCGCACTCTTCAGCATAGAGGAACGGTGACTTGGCTCTCCTTATCCCATATCAATCTTGTAATCTATCGATGAGATCTTAATAAGTCATTCAATGCGTCTGAATGGTTAGTCCACCAATGGGGTATGAGCACCGGCATGTAATGCATCCACATCTCACATTGTGTGTGAGATTTAGGTGTATTTAATTCTCATATGTCAAAAAATACTTATGTATCATTTTCATAAAGTATCAAAATAATTTGAATGCATTTGATCAATTTTCAGTATATCAATTTTGTTTTTTACTAAAATGTCATTTCAAACTAGAAACACACACTTTGAGTAATATCGGTCACATCGTGTGTCGTTTTGATGTGAGATTTATTCCTATATGTCACAAATGGATTATGAATTGTATTCCTAAATTATCTAGACAATCGGAGTTTATTTTCTTGTTTTTCATTGAGTGGCACGTTTTTTGAACTAAAATGTCAATTTTAAACTGATAGCGGATAGTTTGAGTCATACCGGTCATACCATGTGATAGATTGAGGTGTTTTTGATTCATACACATCAAAAATGACATATGGATCATTTTCCTAAAATTTTCAAACAATTCAAATGTGTTTTCTCAGTTTTGAGTATGTTAGTTGTTCTTTTTACTAAAATTGAGTCACCTTTAAATAAAAAATGCATTTGGAGTCATAGCGGTCACACCGTGTATTGATTGAGGTGCGACGAATTATTAAATGTCTCAAATGAGCTATGGATTGTTTCCCTAAAGTTTCAAAATAATCTGAAAGTGTTTTCTCAATTTTGAGTAGATCAATTGTCCTTTTTACTAAAATTTATGTCAATTTTAAATAAAAAGACACACTTAGAGTCATATCAGTCACACTGTGCGTCGGATTGATGTGAGAATCATTCTTAAATGTCTCAAATAACTTATGGATCATTACCCTAAAGTATAAAAACAATCGGAATGTTTTTTCTTGGTTTTGTGTAAGTCAGTTGTCCCTTTTACTAAATTTGATGTCAATTTTAAATACAAAGATGTATTTAGAGTCATATCGGTCACATTGTACGTCAGATTAAAGTTCGACTGATTCTTTGTATCGACCCAAAGTTTCATTAATGGAAAATCCCTCTTGATATTATTAAATGTCTCTTTATATAAAATGTTTTTATAAAATGTCAACTTCTTTGGTTTTATGATAAGAATTGTGACCGTTACTTTTATAGCTGTTGAACAGTGATCACATGATTAGTAAAAATATAGGGCTTTAACACATCCAATTTTACTTAGATAAAGGAAGCGATGGCCACATCTAGTAGAATTGGCCCATACGAATCCCATTTATCAGAGATCGGAAAAGAGGTGGCATCCTTGGGCTTCACTCTTGACCAAGCCCAAGCTGAGCTTCACCATGTCATGCTCGAATAGGACCGTCTACGGGAGAAGTGGAATTTGATAGAAATTACCACTCGAGCGATGTTATCTGAGCCACCCCAAGAGTCTGTCACCATCGCACACATTGCCCTTAGTTTTATGCGGCTATTTTAAGGGGTTATGTAACTAATCGATAGTACTATGTTCATGAACATTATTTTTGTATATAATAATGAATATAATTTCTGGTCATTATTGATACATTGTAAATAGTTTTTAAAGTACAAATGGTTTTTTTAGTTATTATTTAATTAAGAAATCAATTTTATTAAATTAAGGTATTTTTGAATTAAATAATATTTTAATAAATTATTATTATTATTATTATTATTAGATTAATTTTATTATATATAAATGATCATGTAATTGTATGAATGAAATTATAATTTTTATTAAGGTTTGAAATCCATTTTTGACAAAACCCGTGATTTTTTTTATAAATGTCGGTTTTTATTTTAAAAGTGAAAATTAACATATTTATAAAATTATTTAGATAAAATAAATTTTATTTTTGGAATTAGGATGTCGAAATTATCCAACGGTGAATTTTTCATAATTTTCTGAGACAGTCAAATTTTTGAGTAAAAATTAAATACCGTTTAAATATATAATGTGTTTTATGACATCATAATGACCTAATAGTGATGTAATAAAATACTATAATCTTTATGTTCGGCCAATATATGTTTTACCATTAAAATAATGTGATTTTGGGTTTGTTTGACTTACTTTTCAAATCAGTAATGGACCCCTCAAGACTTATTAAACACCTTGTCTTTTTAAATTAATTTCCATGGGAGTGTGACTCACCTCCACATAAGAAACCCTAATATTTTAAGAAGTTAAGACTTTATCCTTATAAAATAATGTTTTACTCTTCCCTTTTCCAAAAACCATGAGCAAACACCATGGGATGGTTTGTGTTTTGGATTAATTTAATATAAGGGGTCCCAAACCTAAATAATAAAGAATTCCCTCACCTTTCCTATATAAACCCACCCAAGATCCCACTTCCTCCTCACTAAAATACTTTGGAGTTCATACAACCTCTTCCCTACTCTCTCTAGAATCCTCCCAAGGTTCCCCAAGCTCCCAAGAAGCCTCTCACAAGCCTCTCTCTAGCTTTTGGAAGCACACTTCCAAGTAAGGGTTTTTTTCCTTTTCCATTTTGTCCAATTTTCATTAAGTTGTTTTTCCCTTTTAATTTCAATTATGAGTATTGGGGTATGGTTTCACACCTCCCTCATACTTCTCTATTTATGTTTGAATGATGGGAGACCCTTTCTATCTCATTAAATGCCTCCCATGTACACCCGTTAATATGCTGAAATTCGGAAAGGAACTTCTCTCTCCTCTTTCACATTCAAGCAATACTTTTGTATCATGAATCTAAATTCCATTAAAATTGTTGGGTCATGTATCTATATGACCTCCTTACTGCCCATTACATGTAAATATTATTAGTAACCCCCTTTCTCTCTCATCAACCATTTTTATGAATTCTTATGTCACGCCGTTACGTTGTCGAAATCACACCGATTTTCTAAGCCAATGTCATTGTGTAGTGAATACCATGCCCATTTCTCCATCAAGGGTATTCAACTTTATGCACATTTACTTATTGATTGTAAAGTTTCATGTATTAATTCAACATTCCTTTATCGTAGAATAAATTATTATGTTTTATGACTCCATGTTTTATGATCCATGTGGCACACTTATGCATGAAATGAAATGTTTAAGAAGGGTGCGCCCTTATAGCACTCCAATGCATTGGGTGAAGTATATTATCATGATATGTCATGTGAAATGAGTGTTTACTCATGATAATTCAAGTGCAATGAGGGTTTACTCATGCTTTATATGAAATGATGATTACTCATGCTCTATGTGCAATGAGCCTTGGCTCATGATAATTTCATGTTAAGTGTTTTTGTCACATTTCCATGTTATGATTATCATGCTTTATCATGCCTTTAAGTTCATGTTTTTCTTATGCTATATTGATATGCCTATTGTATAACATGTATTGTAATCCTCATGTTATTATATGTGTACTCCCTTACTGGGCTTTATAGCTCACCCTTTTCTTATGCATGTCCTCAGGTTATCCCATGCAATGCTAAGTACGAAAGAATGTAGTGGTCATGTAAAGGATGTTTTCAATAAAGATTTTGTATTTAATGTTTTAAGTTTTTATGTAATGATCCTAAGCCCCAAATACACTAAACCTCTCAATATTCCTTGTTGTATCAAGTGATGTATTTTGTAATAAATCATGTTTAAGTTGTAATAAAAAGCAGGGTTGTCATAGTTGGTATCAAAGGATAGGTTTGGTTATTTTTGGGATTAGGATTAGAAAACCATAGTAAAGCCTTAGATACAAGACTAAGTACAATAAAAACGTCCCTAAGTTTTGGTGAGTATTGAGTAAGTGGGTTATCAAGCAAATACATCCCTATCTGGATACGAGCAGGTAGAGGCTGCTCTGGCACAGATGTATCCTAGGGGTAAAACCAGAAAACACCGCTTTGAGCTAGACTCGAACGGGAACTGGTGCACAACAACGGGCCTTGCTGCACTCTTGGTTACGACACTCCCGGGGGATATTCTTTGGTAAATTTACAAGCTTAGTATGAACCCTTATTAAGGGAATAAAAAAATGCCCCTAAGAATATATGTTATAAAGTAGATCATGAAAAGCCTAGATTGAAGCCTATAGACTCATGAGTTAAGGAAATGAAAGTTTATTTATAAGTAATCAAATTTTGTCTTTGGATTACCCTTTATGTGTTACCCCTAACTTTCCTTTTATTCCAGCCAATGACCGTTTTAGGAGGACTCGGGCTAACAACTGTTGTGAAGATCAGTGTGATGATTGTAATAATGAGATGCCCAATCCAATGGGAGTGGGAATCATGAACTTTGTCATGATTCTCTCTCAACTAACTCATGTTTTGAATAGAAACACAGGTCAATAAGAATGTTCAAACCCCCCTAAGAAAGAACAAGTCTCTATCAAGAGATTCATGAGACAAAGGCCTCCTACTTTTAGTGGATCATCGGATCCCACAATCGCTGAACAATGGATCAACTCCATTGAAAAGATCTTCTCCATCCTTCAATGTTCTGAACAAGAGAAGGTTCTCCTGGTGGCTTATCGTATGGAGGGTGAAGCTGATCAATGGTGGAAGTTGATCAAAAATACGAATCCTGAGGAGGAGATCGAGGCATTGGAATGGAAGGATTTCCGGAAGATGTTTTTCGATAAATATTTTCCATGAACCCTCCGGCTTAAGATGGAAGGGGACTTCCTTTCCCTCAAGCAAAAAGATGAAGAATCTGTTGGAGCATATGAGGAAAACTTCACAAGGCTTGCACGATACGCTTATGGCTTTGTCGTTACCCCTGAATGAAAAGTTGACCACTTCTTTGGTGGGATGAAGCCAAGCCTGCAGAAAGAATTGGCAATCTGTGACTTCGACAACTATGAGTAAATTGCCCGATGTGCCCTCAAGGTCGAAATGGAGATCAGAGAATCACAGGGGTATCATGGGGATAAGAATAGTAAGGTGGAATTCAATACTGGTGGGCCGATGGATAAATCTAACGATGCTAAGAATATCCAACACCCCACATGCCAAAAGTGCGGAAAGATGCACCCTGTAAATTTCATTAAGGGGATGAGGAAATGCTTCAGGCGTGGAAGGGATGGGAACCTAGCTATTAACTATCAGCAAGAAAGACCCGCGACTGCGACATAGGAGAGGAACACTCCATTCAAACCTCAACACATTGTTCAATGCTATAAATGCAAAGAACTAGGTCATTTTGCAAATCAGTGCCCTAATCCAAGGGTTTTTGGAGACAACCAACAGCCTCCAAGGCAGCAAAGAAGAGCTTTTGCCACCACTTCTGCCGAAGTGAACCCCAACAACGAAGTGGTGACAGGTATGCTAGTTATTCATTCAAGAATAGAGAACGTACTTTTTGATTCAAGTTCTACATATTCTTTTATATCTCAAATGTTTAGTAAAACAATCCCAACACCACTACAAATCATGGAAGTGAAGATTTCGGTGTGTACGGAAAATGGGGAAATCATTGCATCCCATGAATATAAGTCCTCCCCTGTTATAATCTGTGGATTGAATTTCCCGGTGAACCTCGTCATACTCCCTCTAGTGGAATTTGATGAAATTCTTGGCATGGATTGGATTTCCTTATATAGAGCCAACATAAATTGTCGGGAGAGGGAAATTAAACTCCATATGGAGAATCGACCCACAATTCTTTACAAGTGTAAGGAGGAAGATGAATCTCTTTTAGCTCCATCATCTCAAGCATGGATATTAATTCCCTATGAGCACACGTATCTGGCTCAGATGATTGAGTCCAAGGAAGAAACCATCCTTGAGGAAATGCTTATTGTGAGGGAATTTGCTGAAGTTTTTCCCAAGGAACTACCTGGTCTTCCTCCTAGAAGAGATATTGAGTTCTCAATTGAACTTATACTCAGGGCTTTACCAATATCCAAGACTCGATATAGAATGGCAGTTGTAGAGCTTAAAGAGATGAAGAAACAACTACAGGAGAATTCAGATAAAGGGTTTTGAAGTTCCATGGATCGAAGGTCAACTGAGAAGGGGGGGGGGGTTGAATTAGTTGATATCTTTTTATAAGTTTCAAAACATTATGAAACTTAACCCTTGCAACCTGTTAAGATTTACTTCCTTATCAACCTTTAGAAAGTAACCCAAGAAATCAAGAAAGTTAAAGCAAGAAAATCACACATTAATTACAAGGTTCGACCTCAATAAGAGAACCTACGTCCTTGCCATAGCCACTCCCATGGGTCTATGGAAATCCACTATAATGAAGAAGTGAATACAACTTGTGCCATCTACCATTGGACACCTTCTATCTCCCGATAGGAAAGATTATACTGACTCCTATCAGTTTACAATGTTTCCTTAAAGAACAATTGATCCAAACATAAGAAAAAGACTTTGTCAAGCTGCTCCACAAAATGCTCACTCCAAATATTCAATCCCATTTCTTGGATCCGATTTTCTAAAACTGAACTTCTCAGCAAGAAAAATATGACTCTGCAAAAGCTCACTCCGAATCTTAAATCCGGATTTCTTGAATCTGGTTATCTGAAACCGGTCTTCTCAGAAAGGAAACCGTGACTCTGCAGAAATACCCACTCCGAATACTCAATCCGAATTACTCAAATTCGATCTTCTGAATCCGAATTTCTCATCAAGATAATAATGATTCTGTAGAAATTCTCACTTCGAAAACTCAGTATAAATTTCTTGAATCTGGTTCTATCAGCAAAGAAAAGATGAATCGGCACAAAAGCTCACTCCAAATTCTCCAGCTCTCCGCCTTTTCTGCATGTGTAAAAAGTTGTATATGAGTGAATGATCTAAGCACATATTTATAGGAAACTCAGAAAACATAGGTAGGAATCCATAAAAACTTTCCTGCTACCTAAAATCTCAAAAACTCTGCAAATCTCTCACATTTAATCTTAAATCTTTGACTTATTCAAATATCCTTAAATTTCTTTGAGATTTATGCATATTTGACGTATGGGTTTTCTTGAACTCTTCATATCTTCCTCAAAATGATAAGGCTAGATCTTGGTTCTAATTTTAGGTTCATGAAAACTGGTTCAGGAAAACTGGATGAGGAAAACTGGTTGAGGAAAACTGGTTCAGGAAAACTGGATGAGGAAAAATGGTTGAGGAAAACTGGTATAGGAAAACTGGTTCAGAAAAACTGGTTCTGGAAAACTGGTTCAGGAAAACTGGTTCAGGAAAACTAGTTCAGGAAAACTGGTTCAAGAAAACTGGTTCAGGAAAACTGGTTCAGGAAAAATGTTTCAGGAAAACTAGTTCAGGAAAACTGGTTTAGGAAAACTGGTTCAGGAAAACAGGTTCAGGAAAACTGGTTCAGGAAAAATGGTTCAGGAAAACTAGTTCAGGAAAACTGGTTTAGGAAAAATGGTTCAGGAAAACAGGTTCAGGAAGACAGGTTCAGGAAAACTGGTTTAGGAAAACTGGTTCAAAAAAACTAGTTCAGGAAAACTGGTTCACAAAAACCGGTTCAGGAAAACTGGTTCAGGAAAACTGGTTCAGGAAAACTGGTTCAGGAAAACCGGTTCAGGAAACCTGGTTTAGGAAAACTGGTTCAGAATTATCATTCCGAATTTCTGGCTCAGGATTGTCATTCCGAATTTCTGGCTCATGATTTTCATTCTGAATTTCTGGTTTAGGAAGTCCACTTAGAATTTTTGGTTCAGGAAGTCCACTCTGAATTTTGGTTCAGAAAATACACTCCGAACTTCTACCTTGGGTGGACTCTGATTTTCTGGCTCAGATAGACTCTGAAAAACAGGTTCAGAAGAACTAGTTCAGGAAAACAGGTTCTGAAAAACTGGTTCCGAATTTCCTCAGAATTTTCCTTAGTGAAAAGAACTCAATCCTCTTTACCATTTCTTCAATATATTTTATCATGAATCTTTTCATGATGTGTGAGAACTATAAGATCAGAAAAGAATCATCTGATTTGTGTAAGAAAGTTTGAGACACTTTCTTAACTGCTGACTTCTCATTCTTCAACAAAATATTCTCTAAGAAAAACTTCAGTAACCAGAAACTTCAAATTTCTGTAACTCAAAAAAATTATTCAACAAAAAGATTAGTTGTCAACAAATACAAAAAAATGTTAAACAAAACACCACAAAGGTTCTTCAATCTCCCACTTTGGATTTGTTGGCAACCTTGGTTAACAAGTTTTCACCACACAAGACTTTCATCTCTCAAAAATGAATTTTACCAAAACATAGCCTTTCTCAAAAGAGAGTGTCCTGACACCACACTACTGGAAAGAGTAATGTTTTTGAAGGATTTCCATCCCTCGGTGACAAGAAAATATTGCGGCCATGTAAGGGTAAACTTCACCTTACTCAAACTCCCCCTCGACATTTATTTTTCTCATTATCACTTTTCTTTTACTCTCTGTTTTTTCTTTCTCACTCCCCCATTATATGATAACCACTACTTTAGATTCAAAACAAAACTTACTCTCCCCCATTGTCAACATAATCCAAAGTACGGTGGGGGATTCTTTCTTTATGAGTTTTTAGGAAGTCATGGGAGGAGGCTGAACATGGAGTTGCAACATCAGCTCAACAAACCTCTCCTTTGACATTGCTTTTGTGAAAATATCAACAATCTGATACTTTGTTGAAATATATTCCAGCAATATTTTTCTAGCAACAGCTTTCTCTTTTACGAAATGATACATTATATCAATATGTTTTGATCTTGAATGTTGAAAAAGATTCTTGGAAAGATCAATGGCACTTTGATTATCATAGAGTATCTTCAATGGTTTAGAAACATTCACTTTCAAATCTTCCAGTTGATCTTTCATCCACACCATTTGAGTACAATCTTGAGTAGCTGCAACATATTCGGATTCAGCTATACTTAAAGTTACTGAACATTGTTTCTTGCTGTGCCAACTCACACAGCATTCCCCTAAGAAAAATGTTCCTCCTGATGTTGATTTTCTATCATTACAATCACCAGCCCAATTAGCATCAGTATAACCATGAAACTTCATCTCATTGTTTCTCTTGAATAACAGCCCATGTGAAGATGTTCCTTTAATTTATCTCAGAATCCTCTTGACTGCCAACATGTGTTATTCTTTTGGATTAATTAGATATCGGGAATAGAGAGTCACAACATAAGCAATATCAGGCCTTGAATCTGTAAGATAAAGAAGACTTCCTATCAACTTTCGAAAGTCTTTTTGATTCACACTATTACCTGACTCATCTTTTCTCAACTTTGTGCTCACTGATATAGGAGTTGAAACTTCCTTTGGTTCTTCCATACCAAACTTCTTTAACAATTCCTTGGCTTAATTTTCTTGGGACAAGAAAATGTAGTTTTCTTGTTGATGAACTTGTAATCCAAGTAAGAAAGTTAATTCTCCCAACATTGACATTTCAAAATTTTCCTTTATTTATTCAGAAAACTGTTCACAGACCTTTTTTTCATCACCATAAAAAATTATATCATCCACGTAAATGATTACAATCAAAGTTATAGAGTTGACATCTTTAATATACAAGTTGCTATCAAACTTTCCTTTAGAAAAATTCATCTTTCTCAAAGAATTGTCAAGCTTTGAATACCATGCTCGTGGAGCTTGTTTCAGCCCATATAACACTTTCTTCAATTTGAAAACTTTGTTTTCATCCTCATCAAGCAAAAACCCACAAGGTTGTTCAATGTAAACTTCTTCCTCAATCTCACCATTTAAGAAAGATGACTTTACATCCATCTGATAGACCATGTAATTCTGATGAACAGCCACTGCAAGAAACATGTGAATAGTTTCCAACCTTGCAACAGGGGAAAAGGTTTCATTAAAATCCACACCTTCCCCCTGGGCATATCCTTTACACACAAGCCTCGCTTTGTTTCTTGTAACTTCTCCATGCTCATTCAATTTATTTCTGTAAACCAACTTGGTTCCAATAACATTCTTATTTTCTGGCCTTGGAACAAGTTCCCATGTTTCATTTTTCTCAATCTGATCCAGTTCTTCATTCATAGAATCCACCCATTCTTTATGTTGAATAGCTTTTGAAACTGATTCTGGTTCAACTTTTGAGATAAGAGAAGTCTGATCTTCTAATCTCAACTTTCTTCTTGTCTGAACTGGAGCCTTTTGATTCCCAATAATATTTTTGGATTCAACATGTTTTCGTAAGGTAGGGAAACTCACATCTTCCTTCCCAACATCACTTTCTTCCCCATGTGGCTCATCTGAGTCACTATCACTCTCGTGGGAATTCTTTGATTTATCTTCCTCAATATTATCAACAAATTTTGTGAAGGAACTTGGATTTTAAATTACCTTCACATCATATGAGTCCACCAACTTCTGTAAACGTTTGTTCCAGTATTTGTAACTTATTCCATTTGGTGAATAACCCATAAATATTCCTTCTTCAGCTTTTTCATCAAACTTTCCTAAGTCAGTATTTTTTTTGAGCAAGCTGGACTTCCAAAAACTTTGAGGTAATTAAAAGAAGGCTTTTTGTTATACCACATCTCATAAAGAGTCATGTTGGTTTCCGATCTCAACAAGCATCTATTTTGAACATGTACCGCAGTGCTAACAACTTCTCTCCAGAAGAATTTTGAAAGTTTGTATTTTGATAACATACTTCTTCCCATTTCCACCAAGCTTCTATTTTTCCTTTCTTCTACTCCATTTTGTTGTGGAGTATAGGGAGTACTATACTGATGTTTGATACCATGCTTCCTTAGATAAGTTTCAAAATCATTGCTTGTGAATTCAGTACCATTGTCTATTCTCAAGTTTTTTAGGGAAACTCCCAATTCTTTCTCAACATCTCTTCTAAAGAATTTAATCATTTCAATAGCCTCTAACTTATGCTTCATGAACATGAAATTTGTCATCCGAGTGAAATCATTAATAAAAGTGATAAAGTATAAATATCCTTTTGTTGATTGTTGTCTCATCAGCCCACACAAATCGGAATGAATAAGCTCAAGTGGTTTGTAAGATTGAATCTCAACTCTTTTATGGATTTTTTTAGTCATCTTTCCTTTCTGGAAAGTAACACAAACATCTTCATCTCTTCTTTTCAGTTCTGGAAAATTTCAAACAACATCCACTTTAGAAAGCTTACTCATGTTCTTCTGCCCTAGGTGGCCAAGTCTTCGGTGCCACAACTTTTTTTCATCTTCAGCACTCAAATAACAAGAGTTATTGGATTCTACAATTTAAAAGAGATTCCCATTGGTTCTTTCTCCTTTTGTAATCACTTTTCCATTTTCACACTTTTGATTACACAAGAATATTTTCTAAAAATAACTTCTTTTATATCATCACAATGTTGACTTACACTAATTAAGTTATGTTTTAGCCCATCAACAAGAAATACTTCCTTAGATTTCAGTTTCTCTGGTTCAATCTATGCCATTATGATTCCCTTAATTTTTAAAGAACTATCATTTCCAAAAGTAACTGCTCCTTCATCATGAATTTCAACATGCTCCAAGATTTTTATATCACCTGTCATATGTGAAGAAAAACCACTATCAAGAATCCATGGTTTGTTTCTCTTACTTGCTTTTAAATTTGTCTCATCAAAAAAAGCTCTCTCATCAACCTTCTTATCTTCAGCTTTCTTTTCTTTCATATCATAAGAAACTTGTTCTGGAAGAAGAGTCATACATCGTTCGGCATGATGACCGGACTGATCACATCTTCCACAAAATTCTTCCAAACATTCAAATTGATTCTTTTTTGGAATGTTTCTAACATCTTGATAATTCACCTTTTCAACTTTCTTTGAATACAGAAAGTTACTCATTCTTCTTTCGTTATTTCTTCCACTTTTCTCAATCCTTCTTCCGAGTAGAGATAAATTGTGCCATCAATTATAAGCTCTATTCCCATACATTCCACAACACCAGCAATAGCCCTAAAATATTGATTTTCTATTAAAGAAAGATATTCCTTATAGAATCTTTGTTGAGGTTGATAACTTCTTTCAGCTCTAGGAATGTCAAGATGTAGGCCATCTCTTCTTTTGAGTGAGTTTTCAATTTTTGTAGGATTGGAAGGTTTCTCACATTCTTTCTCCACTCAAGTTTTACTGATACTTTTTCCATAACCTGAAATGTTAGAAGAATTAGATAAAACAATATTTTTGATAGGAGAATATTTCACCTGATTCTCATGATAATCCTTTCCAGCAGTCTTGGAAGTCTCAACTTTTACTTCAGTGGCTTTGTGGAAGTTCTCATTCATATTACTTAGGGAATTTTCGGACTCAATAGCTTTTGATTGCAACTTTTTGACCTCTTCTTTTTAATTTCTAGCTTCTTGCTAAGATCTTCTATCATCTTTCCTTGTTCAGGAATTCTAAGTTTTTGAATTAAAATTTCTTGAATGTATTCATCTTCTTTCTTGGTAACATCTTTACTACCATCATGAACTTCTTCATGATTTTTCTTCATCACAAGAATTTCTTTATTGAGGGATTTGTTTTTCTCCAGACATGGAAGGAGTTCAGATCTTATCTGATATTCTCTGTAAGATTCTTCACCACCTTCTTTACTTTCTGAGGAAGCATTTGTTTCCTCAACTTTTGCAATGAAGGTTCTGAATCTTTCTCTACTTTCATCTTTTGAGGAATCATTGTTACATGATTTAGATTCAACCTTCTTGCTCAACATACTTCTTTTCTTTCCATAAAAATTCTTCTTGAGTTCTTCAAAAGTCTTCTTTTCTTTTTCATTCTTGTTATACTTCTTTCATCGAGTATTCTCATTAGAAACATCTTGATATTCTCCAACTTTCTTCTTTGGGCAATTCATAGAAAAGTGTCAGATTCCACCACACTCAAAAAATTTGAGAGGAAGTTTTCCTCCATATTTTCCTCTTCCTCTTCGATAGTTCTTGGATATGAGAGACTTGATTTTTTCATTCAACTCTTAATCTTCCTTATCAACAGACTCACAAGGATCAACTTCATCATCATCTTGGATTTTCATCTTTCTCATAGCTTTAAAAGCCATTTCATCATTCATATTCTCCTTAAAGATAGGAGCTTTCCTCATTTCATAAGCAACAAGAAAGTTATGCAGTTCATCAAGAGATAAATCATCCTTATCTTCTAAAGTTGAAATTTTAGAATCAAACATGTCTGGAATGTTTCTCATAAGTTTCTTCACAATTGTAGAATCTTCCGAGTCTTCTCTGAATCCCCTGATGTTGAAAAAAAATTTCATTAAATCTGGTGAAGTATTCATCAATTGTTTCGTCATCTCTCATCCTGATGTCTTCAAACTTACTATGCTAGATTTGTAGCTTGGCTTCCTTGACTTTTGTGTTTCCTTTAAAAACACTTTCCAGCTTGTCCCACATGCCTTTTGATGTTGTGATACCCTTCACCTTCTGATAAACATTTTCTGATAAGGACATGAGAATAGCATTTTTATCCTTTCCATCAACTTCTATGTTCCTCTTGTCGGCAAATTTCATAGGAGCATTTTTCTCAATAGGTGGGAAGCCAATAGTGGAAGCATCAACAAATTCAAGGCCAAGAGATAAGAGATAAAGAATTATCCTATTTTTTCATCCATAATAATTCTTTCCATCGAATGTAGGAATTCCTCTACTATTGATAGAATTGATATTCTCCATGATAAGAAAAAAAAACAAGGGAACCTCCCTCTGATACCACTTGAAGTTCCAAGGATCGAATGTCAATTGAGAAGGGGGGGTTGAATCAGTTGATATATTTTTATAAGTTTCAAAACATTATGAAACTTAACCCTTGTAACCTGTTAAGATTTACTTCCTTATCAACCTTTATCAAGTAACCCAAGAAAGCAAGAAAGGTAAAGCAAGAAAAGAACACAAGAATTACAAGGTTCAGCCTCAATAAGAGAACCTACATACTTTCCATAGCCACTACCGTGGGTCTATGGAAATCCACTATAATGAAGAAGTGAATACAACTTGTTCCAAATCCCATTGGACACCTTCTATATTTCGATAGGAAATATTATACTGACTCCCATCAGTTTAGAATGTTTCCTTAAAGAACAATTGAGCCAAACATAAGAAAAAGACTTTGTCAAGCTGCTCCACAAAATGCTCACTCCGAATCTTCAATCCCATTTCTTGGATCTGATTTTCTGAAACTAAACTTCTCAGCAAGAAAACTATGACTACGCAAAAGCTCACTCCGAATCTTCAATCCAGATTTTTTGAATCTGGTTATCTGAAACCGGTCTTCTCAACAAGGAAACTGTGACTCCGCAGAAATACCCACTCATAATACTCAATCCAAATTCCTCGAATCCAATCTTCTGAATCCAAATTTCTCAGCAAGATAATAATGATTTTGCATAAATTCTCACTTTGAAAACTTAGTACAAATTTCTTGAATTTGGTTCTCTCAGCAAAGAAAAGATAACTCAGCACAAAATCTCACTCCAAATTCTCCAGAGCTCCACCTTTTTCGCGTGTTTAAAAAGTTGTATAAGAGAAAATGATCTGAGGACATATTTATAGGAAACTCAGAAAACATAGGCGGGAATCTTAAAAAACTTTCCCGCTTCCTCAAATCTCAAAAACTCCGCAAATCTCTCGCATTTAATCTTCAATATTTGACTTATTCAAATCTCCTTAAATTTCTCCGAGATTTATGTAAATTTGAAGTACGGGTTTTCTTGAACTCTTCATATCTTCCTCAGAATGATAAGGCTAGATCTTGGTTCTGATTTTAGGTTCAGGAAAACTAGTTCAGGAAAACTGGTTCAGGAAAACTGGTTCAGGAAAACTGGTTCAGGAAAACTGGTTCAGGGAAACTGGTTCAAGAAAACTTGTTCAGGAAAACTGGTTCAGGAAAACTGGTTTAGGAAAACTGGTTCAGGAGAACTGGTTCAGGAAAACAGGTTCTGGAAAAAATAGGTTCAGGAAAAATGGTTTAGAAAAAATGGTTCAGGAAAACTGGTTTCGGAAAACTGGTTCAGGAAAACTGGTTCAGGAAAACTGGTTCCAGAAAACTGGTTCAGGAAAACTGGTTCAGGAAAACTGGTTCAGGAAAACTGGTTCAGGAAAACTGGTTCAGGAAAACTGGTTCAGGAAAACTAGTTCAGAATTATCATTCTAAATTTCTAGCTTAGGATTGTCATTCCGAATTTCTGGATCATGATTGTCATTCCGAATTTCTAGTTCAGGAAGTCCACTCCGAATTTTTGGTTCAGGAAGTCCACTCTGAATTTTGGTTCAAGAAATACACTCCGAACTTCTGGCTTGGGTAAACTCTAATTTTCTGGCTCAAATAGACTTCGAAAAACAGGTTCAGAAGAACTAGTTCAGGAAAATATGTTCTGAAAAACTGGGTCCGAATTTCCTCAAAATTTTCCTTAATGAAAAAAACTCAATCCTCTTCACCATTTCTTCAATAGCTTTTATTAGGAAACTTTTCATGATGTGTGAGAACTATAAGATCAGAAAAGCATCGTCTGATTTTTTTAAGAATGTTTGAGACACTTTCTTAACTACTGACTTCTCATTCTTCAACAAAATATTCTTTAAAAAAACTTCAGCAACCAGCAACTTCAAATTTCTGTAACTCAAAAACATTCTTCAACAAAAATATTAATCGTCAACAAATACAAAAAAATGTTAAACAAAACACCACAAAGGTTCTTCAAGTTTATACGCCCAAATGCATCACCATGGGGTGCACCAGTCCTCTTCTTCAAGAAGAAGGATGGGTCAATGCATCTTTGCATCGATTATCATGAACTTAACAAAATCATGATAAAGAACAAGTATCCTCTCCTAAGAATTGATGACTTGTTTGATCAGCTGCGTGGAGCACAATTCTTCTCCAAGGTAGATTTGCGGTCGGAATATTATCAAGGGTGAAGAAGGAAGATGTCCCCAAGACTACTTTTCGTACAAGATACGGGCACTATGAATTCATATTATTGCCTTTTGGACTCACCAATGCTCCAGGAATCTTCATGGACTTGATGAATAGAGTCTTTATATATTATCTAGACAAATTTGTAGTAGTCTTTATAGATGATATTCTAATATACTCCAAAACCAAGGAGGATCATGAGGAGCATTTAAGAACTGTACTAGAGACTTTGCGCAAGGAGAAGCTCTATGAAAAGTACAACAAGTGTGAGTTCTAGTTGAAGGAGGTCTCATTCTTGGGCTATATCATCACAAGCAATGGGATATCTATGGATCTCTCCAAAACAGATGAAATTGAGGGATGGCCGAGGCCAACATCTGTAACAGATATCCTTAGCTTTGTGGGGTTAGCTGGATATTATCGAAGATTTGTGAGAAATTTCTCACGATTGTCCAACCCTCTTACCAAGCTAACTTGAAAGGGAGTAAAGTTTTCTTAGAGTGGTGAATGCAAAGAAAGCATCAAGGAGTTGAAAAGGAGGCTTATCACTGCGCCCATGCTCACTTTACCAACAAGTGGGGAGCTTTTTGTGGTATTCAGTGAGTCTTCAAAGAAGGTCTTAGGATGTGTGCTGATGTAGAATGATAATTTATATCATATGCCTCAAGGCAGTTGAAAATCCATGAGCAAAACTATCCAACGCATGATCTGGATTTGGCGGCGGTGATCTTTGCCTTGAAAATCTGGTGGTATTATCTTTATGGGGAGAAATGTGAGATATATACTGACCACAAGAGTCTTAAATATATATTCACACAGAAAGAGCTTAATATGCGCCAGAGAAGATGGATAGAGCTCATCAAGGATTATGACTGTTCAATCCATTACCACCCTGGGAAAAGCAAACAAGGTGGCAGATGCCCTAAGTAGAAACGATCCCACGATTCTATCAATGATGATAATTGAGAAGGATCCAATCTTCTTTAGACTTGATGAAAATGGACATGGGAATCATAGAGAAGGGAACATCATCAATCCTTTCACAAATGACTGATCAACCATCTATTTTGGAACGATTAAAGGATCCTCAAAAGGATGATTTAGGAATTCAAGAAAAAGTGGAAGCTATAGAAAAAGGGAAATCCTCAGAGTTTAATGTCAATGAAGAAGGAATTGTGCAGTTTGGGAAAAGCCTATGTTTTCCATCATGTCCGGAGCTGAAGAAGGATCTTTTGGATGATGCACATAGTTCAAATTTCTCTATTCATCTAGGGAGCACAAAGATGTATCGAGATCCCCGAGAAAACTTTTGGTGGGATAATATGAAGAAGGAGATTGCTAAATATACATCAAAGTGCCTGGTGTGTCAGCAAGTGAAGGAAGAGAGGAAGAAGTCTAAGGGGATGATGCAACCATTGCCCATACCAGAATGGAAATGGGAAAACATCACCATGGAATTTGTCACCGGACTTTCGAGGACATCCAAAGGCAACAATGAAATATGGGTTATTGTGGATCGTCTTATAAAGATTGCACACTTCATTGCTATTCGGGAGGATTTCTCATTGGATTAACTGGCACAAATATATATCAGGGAAGTGGTAAGGTTGCATGGAGTACCACTATCTGTTGTGTCTGACCGAGATCCAAGATTCACTTCTAAGTTTTGGAAGAGTCTTCAACATGCTTTGAATACTGAACTGAACTTTACTACGGCCTATCATCCTCAAACTGATGGCCAATCCAAGTGGACTATCTAAACACTTGAGGGTATGTTGAGAGCATGCTCAATGGACTTTAAAGGAGGATGGGATCAACATCTTCCTCTGGTTGAGTTCTATTATAATAATAGTTTCCACTCGAGCATCCAAATGGCACCATATTAATCCCTGTATAGGAAAAGGTGCATAACACCGGCATGTTGGGATGAGTTCGGTGAACGTAAGCTGCTTGGACCAGAAATGGTCGAGGAAATGGTGGAGAAGGTGAAAACCATTCAGTAGCATATCAAGGCAGCCCAGAGTCGACAGAAGAGTTATGCAGATAATCGTCAATGAGACCTTGAGTTTAAAGTTAGAGACATGGTTTTTCTATGCATATCCCCTTGGAAGAAGGTCATGAGGTTTAGAAAGAAAGGGAAGTTAAGTCCAAGGTACATCGACCCCTTCAAGATTCTTGATCTTGTCGGGGCTGTGGCCTATCGACTAGCACTTCCACCTACTATGGCCAAAGTAAATGATGTCTTTCATGTATCCCTCTTGAGGAAGTACATACCAGACCCTTCACAAGTACTCTCTTCGGATGTGGTACAATTGGAAGACGATATTTCTTATAAGGAGAAACCATTGAAGATCTTAGATCGTAGAGAAAAAGTTCAAAAAAATAAGACAATGCCCCTCGTCAAGGTGTTGTGGAGAAACCACAAGTTTGAAGAAGAAACTTGGGAACCAGAGGAAGTGATGAAGATGAGTTACCCACATCTGTTTTAGTGTGGGAAAAGGAAAATTTCGAGGGTGAAATTTCTTAAGGGGGGAATATTCTAACGACCCAAAGTCTCATTAATGGAAAATCCCTCTTGATATTATTAAATGTCTCTTTATATAAAATGTTTTTATAAAATGTCAACTTCTTTGGTTTTATGATAAGATTTGTGAATGTTACTTTTATAGCCATTGAACAGTGATCACATGATTAGTATAAATAGAGGGCTTTAACATATCCAATTTTACCTAGAAAAAGAAAGCGATGGCCTCATCCAGTAGAATTTCCCCATATGAAGCCCATTTATCAGAGCTCAGAAAAGAGGTGGTGTCATTGGGCTTCGGTCTATACCAATCCCAAGCTGAGCTTCACTATGTTCATGTACATTATTTTTGTATATAATAATGAATATAATTTCTTGTCATTATTGATACATTGTAAATAGTTTTTAAAGTACAAATGGTTTTTTAGTTATTATTTAATTAAGAAATATATTTTATTAAATTAAGATATTTTTGAATTAAATAATATTTTAATAAATTATTATTATTATTATTATTAGATTAATTTTATTATATATAAATGATCATGTAATTGTATGAATGCAATTATAATTTTTATTAAGGTTTGAAAGCCATTTTTGAAAAATCCCATGATTTTTTTATAAATGTCAGTTTTTATTTTAAAAGTAAAAATTAACATATTTAGAAAATTATTTAGATAAAATAAATGTTATTTTTGGAATCAGAATGTCGAAATTATCCAACGGTGAATTTTTCATCATTTTCTGAGACAGTCAAATTTTTGAGTAAAAATTTAATACCGTTTATATATATAATGTGTTTTATGACATTATAATGACCCAATAGTGATGTAATAAAATACTATAATCTTTAGGTTCGTCCAATATATGTTTTACCATTAACATAATGTGATTTTTTGGTTTGTTTGGCTTACTTTTCAATGCATTAATGGACCCCTCAAGACTTATTAAACACCTTGTCTTTTTAAATTAATTTCCATGGAAGTGTGACTCACATCCACATAAGAAACCCTAATATTTTAAGAAGTTTGGACTTTGGACTTATAAAATAATGTTTTCCTCTTCCCTTTTCCAAAAACCATGGGATTTTTTGTGTTTTAGATTAATTTAATATAAGGGGTCCCAAACCTAAATAATAAAGAATTCTCTCACCTTTCCTATATAAACCCACCCAAGCTCCCACTTCCTCCTCACTAAAAGACTTTGGAGTTCGTCCAACATCTATCCTGCTCTCTCTAGAATCCTCCCAAGGTTCCCCAAGCTCCCAAGAATCCTCTCACAAGCCTCTCTCTAGCCTTTGGAAGCACACTTCCAAGTAAGGGTTTTTCTTCCTTTCTCATTTTTGTCCAATTTTCATTAAGTTGTTTTTCCTTTTTAATTTAAATTATGAGTATTGGGGTATGGTTTAGCACCTCCCTCATACTGCCCTCTTTATTTTTTAATGATGGGAGACCCTTTCTCTCTCATTAAATTCCTCCCATGTACACCCGTTACTATGCTGAAATTCGGAAAGGAACTTCTCTATCCTCTTTTACATTCAAGCAATACTTTTGTATCATGAATCTAAATTCCATTAAAATTTTTGGGACATATATCTATATGACCTACTTACTGTACATTACATGTAAATATGACGAGGAACCCCATTTCTCTCTCATCAACCATTTTTATGAATTCTTATGTCACGCCGTTACGCTTCCAAAATCGCACTGATTTTCTAAGCCAATGTTATTGTGTAGTGAATACCATGCCCATTTCTCCATCATGGGTATTCACCTTTATACACATTTACTTATTTATTGTAAAGTTTCATGTATGAATTCCACATTCCTATATCGTGGAATAAATGATTATGTTTTATGACTCCATGTTTTATGATCCATGTGGCACACTTATGCATGAAATGAAATGTTTAAGAAGGATGCACCCTTATAGAGATCCAATGCATTGGGTAATGTATAGTATCATGATACATCATGTGCAATGAGTGTTTAATCATGCTAATTCAAGCGCAACGAGGGTTTACTCATGCTTTATGTGCAATGAGGATTTACTCATGCTCTATGTGCAATGAGCCTTGGCTCATGCTAATTCCATGTTAAGTGTTGTTACCACATTTCCATGTTATTATTATCATGCTTTATCATGCCATTACATTCATGTTTTTCTTATTCTCTATTGATATTCCTATTTTCTAACATGTATTTTACTCCTCATGTTATTCCATGTGTACTCCCTTACTGGGCTTTATAGCTCACCCTTTTCTTATGCATGTCCTCAGGTTATCCCATGCAATGCTATGTTTGAAGGAATGTAGTGGTCATGTAAAGGAAGTTTTCAATAAAGAAGTTGTATTTCATTTTTAAGTTTTTATAATGATCCTATGCCCCAAATACACTAAACATCTCAATCTTCCTTGTTGTATAAAGTGAAGTTTTATGTAATAAATCATGTATAAGTTGTAATAAAAATCAGGGTTCTCATATTATTACATGTCTCAAATGACTCATGGATCATTTTACTAAAGCATAAAAATATACCGAATGTTTTTTCTTGGTTTTAAGTAGTTCAGTTGCCCTTTTTACTAAAATTGATGTCAACTTTAAATAAAATTATGCATTTGGAGTCACACTGGTCAAACCGTGCGTCATATTGAGGTTCAAATGATTCCTACATGTCTCAAATGACTCAAGGATTGTTTTCCTAAAGTATAAAAACAATCAAGATGTATTTTCTCCATTTTCAATACGTCACTTGTTCTTTTTTCTAAAATTAATGTCAATTAAAAATAAAAAGACACACTTGGATTCATATCGGCAACACAATGTGTTGTATTGAAGTGTGGTTGATTACTACACGTCAAAATTGTCTTATGGATCATTTTTCTAAAGTATCAAAACAATCTGAATGCATTTTCTTTGTTTTGAGTAGGTTAGTTTTTCTTTTTACTAAAATTGTTGTTAATTTTTAATAAAAAGATGCACTTAGAGTCCTATTGGTCACACCGTGCATCCGATTTAGGTGTGGGTGATTCCTACAAAACTAAAATGTCTCATGGATCATTTCTCTAAAGTATAAAAATAATATGAATGTGTTTTCTTAGTTTTCAATATGTCAATTATTCATTTTTCTAAAATTAATATCTATATAAAATAAAAAGACACACTTAGAATCATATCAGTCACACCATTCATCGTATTGATATACGGTTAATTTCAAAAAATCAAAAACGACTTGTGAATTGTTTCCCTAAAGTATTAAAATAATATAAATGCATTTTCTCAATTTTGTGTAGGTCAATTTTCCTTTTTACAAAAATTGATGTCAATTTTAAATAAAAAGAGGCATTTGGGGGCATACCAGTCCAACATGTATAATATTGAGGTGTGGATGATTCTTACACATCTAAATTGACTTATATATTGTTTTCCTAAAGTATCAATACAATCCAAATGTGTTTTCTCAGTTTTGAGAAGGTCAATTATCCTTTTTAATAAAATTATTGTCAATTTTAAATAAAAAGACACACTTGAAGTCATATCGATCAACTGTGAATTGTATTTATATGTGGGTGATTCCTAAACATCCTAAATGACCCATGGATCATTTTTTAAAAGTATCAAAACAATAAAAATGTATTTTCTTGGTTTTCAATATGTCACTTGTCTTTTTTATTAAAACATTGCTTTAAATAGGAAACACGCACTTTGACTCATATCGGTCACATAATGTATCAATTTACATGAGACTGATTTGTACACATCAAAATTGATTTATGAATTGATGTCCAAAATTATCAATACAATCCAAGTGTGTTTTCTCAGTTTTCAGTGAGTGGCACATTTTAAACTTAAATATTGATTTTAAACTGATAACAGACACTTTGAGTCATATCGATCACACCGTGCATAGTACCGAGGTTTGACTAATTCATACATATCCTAAATGAATTATGTATCATTTTCATAAATTATCAAACATGATATGAATGTGTTTGTTTAGTTTTGAGTATGTCATTTATCTATTTTACTAAAATTAATTTCAATTTTAAATAAAAAGATGCATCTAGAGTAATACCGATCACACTGTGTGTTGTATTGAGGTTTCACTGATTCCTACATGCTCTAAAGTCTCAAATAAATCATAACTACCAATGTGACCATGAGTACCATTGTCTTTATTTTTTGAACTTCGAACAATTCATATTTATTTGATGTTCTTCGCTGAAAAACCTTTCTTATTGTTGAAAACCAGAAGAGTATAGGAATATCTTCTACCAATTATATCATGAGAAGTCACCACAATGGGAATAATATCTTTCTCCACTCTTATGGTTTTGAACAATGAGAAAGGTTTTTCGGCTAATGACAATAACTCAATAAGAAGTGCTAGTAGGTCGACAAAGAAAAGTAATGGAAAGCATTGTAACATTGGGAGAAAGGAACATGTTATCACTTCTATGGCTTGTTGTAGATAGTTGAAAGAAAAATATGAATTCCCAAAAGATATGTGAAAACAACTAAATAAGTATTAGATAAAAATTATAGGAAAATTAACTTACAAATATTAGATAAAATGAGGAAAAAATAATTAAATAAGTAGTTGGAATTCACATTTTCATGATGGTTGTATACATTATTCACTCATTTCCTTATTGTCATTATCTCAGTTGTAACCTTGAAGTCTAATATCTCACGGGCATGAGCAGCTTCTAACAAAACACTCCAACTCGATCATAGGAATCCACCTATATAAGAGAAAAAAATTATTATTTGAGTAATTCAAAAAAAAAATCAAACATAAATATTAAAAAAATTATTACTTCTCTGAATGTCACGTCTTCATGTTTTTTGTCTACATTCTATGATTAGGTATGTTCCCCATTAATTTCTAAGAAAATCTATATAATCTTGTGAATATGATTTTTTTCGGTAGTCATATAGTACTGGAAAAATATAAATACACAAAGGATTAATGAATATTTTAAATGAAATAGTAATTATCTTCAAAAATGAATGTTCAAGGATTCTAGTTTGTTGATGGAATAAGATCTCTCTCGTAAATTTAAAAACATAATAACAATAATCTTTTCCATTTTCTTATTTCAAAGACAACATAAACATTGAAAAAAATAGGAAATTTTATTTTATATACATTTGGATAGTGAAATATTATTATATATACCCTAATACTTTTCCATTTGTAGAACATTTCATGGTCCTTGTGTGAAATGTCTATCCTCATTCTATGATTTTCATGATATTTATTCACTACCCTATCATAACATAATCTTCATTAAAACATAATATAAATTATAAAACTTGACGATTAGTTCTAAAACATTGGATGTAGTGTATTACAAATTGACAAACTCCATTATGTTTGGTCGTTTTGTTGGATATCTATGTAGTGAATCAAGGAAATAGATCATTAGAGTATCCAAATTGAACGTAGTGAGCATCCAATGTTTTAAAAAAACAAAAAAAGGAATAAGTAATGAAAGAAATTAAAATATATTTGATATTATTAAATTTTAGAGTTTTAGCACTACATCGTTGTTATTAAGAAGAGTCTGTCATCCCAAAGTTTTCCTTCCAATGATTTTATAGGTCTGCCTCTATTTCATCCATTTTTTGATTATTTTTCTCTTTTTCCTGTAGATGTGGTGTGAGGACAAACAAATCCAAAAAAATCATAGGAAAATACCTTCAATTGGTATTGATATATACACCAACAAAAAATATGAAATGTATTTTGTCATAATTAACATAGTATATCAGCAATTGGAAAATCAAATCATGAAATCATACCTCATGTATACATTTAAAACTGTGGCCCCCAACCTTTCATAATTTAGGATTTCATTTACATTCTCAAAAGCAATGTAGTCATTACCTTCATCTACATACATTTTTTCTTTAAAATCAACTTCATGACTACTACCATTTTGAAACATCATATCTGAATGATTCTTCAATGTTAGTAAATGGGGATATTAATTGGATGGGGTAAAAGTGATTTTAGAAGATCTTTTGATCAGTTGGTTGATGTTTTAAATTTTTTTGAGTCGACCTTATGTTTCTCCCCCTTCTCTTTGTTTGTCTGTAATAACATTAATCGGTTCAAACCTTTTTTGTTTAGCGTGAAAGATATTTTGAAAATGAATACCCCCTTTTCAACATGGTCTTTTAAAATATTTGATGGCCATGTGATGAATGTTCCTACATCTTGGTCGACCTTATGAATATCTTCATCATCATGTGGAACAAGTAGCTCATCGCTCGTCTCATGAGCTATGCTAATCGTCACTCTCACATGACCTGTTGGAAGTGGTATGTTGTGTAGTATGTCATCTTGGATATTGAATGTTGTACTCCTCCCTATAAGCTTATAGGTTGGTGTTGATAGATATAAATCACATTCATTTTCATCCTTTAGAATATTATTACTAGAAAGGTACCAGTTTCTGTCTGATTCCCAATTTAAAGAAACAATTGTTAGAATATTGATTACCTTGACTAAGACAACTCTTTGAGGGGAATAGATCACCTCAAAGATAGTGGGTGGGGGGAATCTTCACACAATGGGTGTTCTTGAGTTGTTTCTTCTCTTTTCTTCCCCCATAACATTTTCTATTAACTCATTCTACAAATAAAATTATTGTTCATGGGGAACTACTCTTTCTCACATCTCTTCCATTCCTTTATATTTATCCTCCTGTTGATTTTTTCTCAAAATGTGTTTAAGGTGCCACCCAAAATCCTACTCCTCTGATGTGGCCATAATTTTATGTCCACATCAAGACTACCAATAATAGGTGTTTGTTCAATATAGGTTTTCATGATTCCTATGACTATATCAGAAATAAAATATAATAAAATATGTAATTATTGTTACGTAATTGCAATTTAAAAAAATTATTATGTCATACTTACACATGTTTCCCGAACTTGTTGTGTGTTTTCATCTATTATTATCCCATAGTTATTTGCACTTGACTCCTTCCACAACACATGGAATGAGATGGAAGTGACTTTGGATTTAGATTCATCAAAATGTATATAAAATTAGGAACATAATTATTCTATTGTTTTAGGTCACATAAAAGTATTATGGTATATTTAAAATACATACCAAATTTTTTCAAGTGATGTATACCCCATCCATGATTTATGGTAGGAGTATATTGGTTTGGTTTCCCATTCCTTATTTTCAGCACTCATTTTATTTTTCATAAATAAAAAATTCTCAATCAAAGTGATGAATACATATATTTCCAAACAATGTATTACCAGCCATAATGTACCTAAAAATACACATCTGTACGAAGGTTGGAAAACACATCTCACACTTCTTGGGTTATCAGGTGTACACACATAAGCATTGGGTACAAGTTTATTTTCCCTTCAACATCTTTAAGATCAAATATCGTTAGAATTGTGCGAAAGCCTATGTGAATCCTTTCAGGAAGCAGTAATACATATTTCTTGTGGGAGTCATCTAATATAAATTCCCTATGAAAGAGATGGTGAAGAATAAGTCAAAATTTCATTATTTTATTTTTTAGTAAAATAAAGAAATGATATCATAATGTTATTATAATATCATCCCACACCAGTGTCTTAAGTGTGGGTACAATATGGTGCCATAAATCTACACTAATCGGCGGACATTTCCATGTGATGAGTCTAACATAACTATTGAACATGGCCTTGTTGGGGTTACAATTTTGGCTTGACATATTCAATCTGACCTCTAATTTGATGCCTTTTCTTTTCTCCTTAATGATTTTTTCTAACAACATCGAACTACGACACTCTTGTTTTTTATGTATCCCCGGTCCTTCATCATCTACCATTTCCTTAGATGCAACATCATCAATATGTTGTTCATCTGGAGAAGGTGTAGCATGGATGGAACATTCCCTTGGTTCACGTGTTGTAGAGGCATGTGGGACTGGAGGAGAGTACTTGAGAGCAAGATACGCAGATGCGTGCCTAGTACCTAGAGTTGTTTTGAGTTTTGATCATGTGTTTTGTCTTGTGATGTAATGATTGAACCTTATTTTCTATGAGATGAGTTTTTTCATTTTTAAGTGACGTATGATAAAGTACTGATGTATGAGGATGGGATGACCTGATTCTTAATCAAGATGCACTAATTTCGATGCAATTAAACTCGTCCGGGCGAGTCAGTGCCACCCAAAGAGGATATTATCTTGACACAGGGGAAGGATTTACCTGATTCATATGTTTGGGTAGAGTGAATTTTGGTTATTGTGTGGTATGTCTTGTGGTTGTTTAGGTTGGAAAATCCCAGAGGAGGTGTTCTTGGATGTTGAGGATTTACTCCAATGAGGTGGTTTATCCATGAAAGGTATCATACAGGGTTGTTGTTCATGCCCCTATTTCTTCTGGGTTAGGTTTTGAATTCTTAAGGGCGAGCATAGTTTGAGAGGTATCTGATGTAATGGAATGGACCTTCATTGTCCATTACTTCATCAAAATATAGTGTTTGGAGTGTTCTAGGAGGCAACAATAGCTCATTTTAATAGTTTTTCAAATATCTAATTTTTTCATCGGTAGGTTAGGGCGTCGGTAGGTTGAGGGAGTTAGTAGGTCGAGGCATCAGTAGGTCGAGGGTATCGGTAGGTCGAGGCATCAGTAGGTCAGGGCATCGGTAAGTCGAGGCATTGATAGGTCGATGAGTTGGGAGGTCAAGGCATCGGTGGGTCGAGGCGTTAGTAGGTCGAGGCGTCTGTAGGTCGAGGGTGTCAGTAGTTCGTGGCGTCGCTAGGTTAGGGCTTTAGCAGGTAGAGGCATCGGTAGATCAGGGCATCGGTAGGTCAAGCCATCGGTAGGTTGAGGCGTCGGTAGTTCGAGGTCTTCAGTAGGTCGAGGTGTTGGTAGGTCAAGGGATTTGGTAGGTCTCGATGTTGGTAATTCAGGGCATCGGTAGGTCAAGGTATTGGTAGGTCAGGGCATCGGTAGGTTGAGGACATGGGTAGGTTGGGGTGACGGTAGGTCAAGACGTCGGTAGGTCAGGGCATCGATAGGTCGAGGGCATCAGTGAGTTAGGGTGTCTGTGAGTCAAGCATCAGTAGGTTGCATCTGTGGCTCAACGACAGTAGCTCAGTGTTAGTGGCTATGCATCGGTAGCTCAGCACTGGTATCTCAGTGTCAGTGACTCGCTCTCAGTGGCTTGCTATCAGTGACTCACCCATCAGTGAGTCATTTCTAGTTTTTTCAGTTTCGCTCCTCTTATGTTTTATTTGATGTAAATCGAGTTTAAAAGCATATTTGAATGTTTCTAAAGGTGTTGCAAAGGATATTAATTATATCTTCAATATCCTAATGCTTACGAGAACTTGAAATAGTCAAAATGCGCAATATCGATCTTGATCCGACTTTAATGGTATTGGAACCATTTCCTTCCATTGATATAGGATTTGGATTTTTCTAAAGAGGAGATCCTCTATTTTCTTTCCTCATTGTGTGCGGAGAAATTTTATTCCTAGAAGAGCCGTGTGCCTGTGTTGTAGCCCCCCTTGTTCGGTTTTCTGTGGAGTCACCTACTCATGCGACCCCCCTATTTTGGAAAAAGGATGATTTTTGGTCGCCTATTGTTCCCGGTAGGGATTTTCTCTTTGACTCTCATTCATTTGTGTATCATGTGCGGTGGGTATATTCATGTCACCTCTTGATCACAGTCAAAACCAACTATGAAGGGCGTTATGATATAATCTTTTTGTAACCTTAATCATAAAGTGGGGATAGGGAAGATGTTGATGATCACTTGCTTTTATCTATTATCTTTCATCTGTAATGTGAAATGTATGGGTTGTATCCCTCTAAAAATCACGGTTGTTGGTGGTCTTTGCTTGGACAACCATAAAAATTCCTACTTATTTTTTATTCTCTCTTGAAATGAATGTAAACTTGAAATCTGATTAATCATGTATACCCGGTTAAATGAAATGGATGTCCCAGGATCAAACTTGATTTGTGATCACCCCTGTTTACCAAAGTGGAATTAAATAACCTTTATTGTCTAAATATAAATACAATTAGCTTATTTTGGTGTGGATTTGTGTTGTGTGGGGTTTTTTGGGTTTTTTTCATTATGAGGGTTATATGGTGGTGTTGTTGGTAGCATGGTTCTGAGCATAGTAGTTTGAAGATGGGTTGGTTCTATGAGAAGTTTGTGGTATGTGTGTGCAATAGGGCTTAGGTTTTGGTGGTTTTTATTGTGGGCATTGTGTATGAGGTGATGTAGGAGGTGTGATGGGATCACAGGTTTAGAGATTGATTGATTTTAGAATTTATGGAGTTGTAGAGCATCATGACTGCTTCTAGGTGGAGTTATGCCTGTTAGAAAGTGTTGTACAGTGGGATTGTAATCTAGTTGTGTGTTTTTTGTGTTACTGAATGTGTTGGGTATGGATGTGGTTGGTAGTTTCCAAGGTAGTGTTGAAATTAAATAAGTGAACTTCTTAATCAAGAATTATATTTGGCTAAATGAAATGGATGGGTTGATGTTTTGGTTGTTTCTGTTGTGTGGTTGTTCATGTAGGGGTAGCAACAAGGAAAGTTTTTTTGGGGGCTGGTTGTTTGTTTGAAAATCCATAGGTTTGGATCAGTGTTTGTTACTTATATATATACATGAAGTTCCTTGTGATTTATACACACAACCTAGCCGTGTCGAGCACTACGCGCCGAACACCCCCATTGTTATAGGGTGTGTTATATTTCCCAGCATCCTAGTGAGACGATGGATGGCTGGTTACTAACTTTTCCATGCTCCCTCTTATAGGAATTTATCACCCAAGACTCTTCAAGAAGGCTGTAATGACTTGAGGTTTACTACAAAATTTATAGTATTGGTTGTGTGAGAGGTGGTTTGTTTCCCAGGTTTCTTTGGGATGAGGCCCAAGTGTTTTCGGGTGAGATGTGTGGTGGTTGTGGTTCAGGTGTTTGCGGGCGGGATTTGGTGTGCAGATCAGGTGTGTGTAGGCAGGTTTTGACAGTGGGGATTTCAGAAGAGAGTGGTATCATCAGGATGTTTTCCATTAGGGATGGCCAGTTAACCAGTGGGAAGTGGTGTGTGGTACCCAAATATCTATGTGCTTATACTTTACTTTACTGGACTTGTGTTATTTGGTAAGCGTGCCTTGGTGAGGTTGGGGTGTATAATATACCTTATTAGGTGCTTTTGAGTTTTTTTTGTTTTCTCATGGGGGCATCAATATGGTTCTCCCACTTGTGCATGAGTTACTTTGGTTTTTCTCTACTGAGTATACTTGTATGCTCACCCTATGTATATAAAACTATTTTCAAGTTTCCAGAGAGATTACATAGACTGTGATGGATCTTACTAGCTTGGATGTTGGGGACAATTGTTTTGTCGATGTTTAGTTTTATTTTAGTACTTACTGTGGGGTTTTCCATGTATTTCTAGTAGATTTACTTTGAACAAGAATGTTTGATGGATTTTGGTTTATATATATATATATGTGTGTGTGTGTATCCTGGAGTTGTTTGTGGTTGATACATATTATCTTCTGATCATGGTTACTATAAAAATGAAAATGACTCACATTTTTGTGAGATTCATATACCTTTGGTGCTAGTCGCCACCCTGAGGCCTATGGATGCGGGACTCGGGGGGTCATTATCGCTACTTCATCTTGAGGAAGGAAGGTCTCGACATCTTTCTATCCCTTACCTCATCTTGAAGAAGGTGGGTCGTGACAATAGAGGCATTGACTATTAGTAAGATCAAGTTTCATTTTTTGATGACTGGGCTCTTTAAGACTTTCCATTATGATCTCATTTTGTATACAATCAGCCTTGAGGTCGATACCCTTATTTTTTACATGACTTGCATGATACATTACAGACATATTATATAAAAATTATTTTATTAATATATTTATTTGTTTAGTCTTGTATATTTTAATATTGAGGATGTTCGTGTCGCTAATGACATTTTAGTTTTGTTTTGGGACTTGAAAGTATATGGTTATTTCATTTATTTTACGTGGTTGATGATTTATCCTATTTTAGAGGAAATAGATTACCAGTGATTGATGAATGAACATCTACATTATTCATCAATCTTTGACAATCAAGGGAGCACTTGAGTCATTGTGGTTACTGTTAGGATCACTTGAATGAATGATGAAGATTGAGAGGGGGTGAATCAGTGTTTACAACCTTTTCTTCTTCAAACACAACTAATCTCTTGTCTGTGAGACAAAAATCTCCCAAATTCACCCGGTGTAGAAAGTAAATGAGGAGCACAACAGATTTAATAAGGTTTGTCCCCAATGAGAGTAAGCGCATCCTCAATGTTTGATGGTGATTATCCCTTCACACATGGTTGATCTTTTATTATCAAAATAAATCTAGGGCAAGGTAATGACCATAACCCCTAAACAATATCAACATCGACTATATTTTTCAAGCACCAACTAGCTACAATGAAAGAGAAAAGATTAATCTTATTGAAGAACAATCAGTAAGAAAAACTCGAGTCTACTTTGGACTAGATGAATCTGATCTTCTTCCTCTGTTGCACAAAAATCACCTTGGACTGTGTCTCAATTTACTGTGTATACCACCCTTATCCCTATCACACACAATTCTCTCCACAGTAAACTCTCACGCAATTCTCTAGCAAATTGAAAGAGACTTTCAATTCTCATCTCTCATGAATTTGCGAGGTTGCAACCATTAATGGGATTTCAAAAACACCAATTATATTTGTGAAAAAACCACTTAGAAAATTCCCAAAACTGTCCTCTTTAAAATATCTTCAAATCTGGAAAACATTCCAGAAACTACTCCATCACAGCGTGACTGCCAAGATTGTCGTGTGACACACTTCAATTACCAACCTTTCGAAGAACCATCACCCGTGTTGCGGCTTGATGCATTCAGTTTTGGTGTGACATCCTTCCATTATCAAATCCAATGGGACTTCACTGTGGCAAGGTATCTGAAGGTGTTTTTTGGTGGAGGAAGAAAATATCACAAGCACTTCTATCAACACTTATCTTTTTCAAACCCTTTGATACCACTGGGGGAGGATTATGCAATGACAAACACAATCGCACAGATGAAGATTATTGGAGGTCATCGCAACAACACAAACTCAGTGTAACAAACTGGTATTTATTTCTTCACATAGAATTAACTTACAACACACAAAGCACATCCCTTTATAGGGATACAACACACACCAAAAGAAAGGATGAAAAATAAGGGAAAAATAAGTCTGATGTTTTGTTACAGTAGGTGCCGCCCAAACCATTAGATCCACAAATGTCAATTAGCCTTCTCTGAAATTGTCTAGCCTCCATTTTTGTTGTATAAAGTTCTGCTTCGTCCAAGGAATAAACAAATTTATTATCCTTCAGTCTCTCCCCACAAACCACACTTTTCATATTTTTTGCGGTGTGATCTAACTTATTGTTGCATGAACTCATTTGACATTACAAATAGAGTAGCACCCAATTCTCATGGGATGTTCAAGGTGGCATGGGGGCTCCTCACAATTCACATTTTTACTCTTGCATAGCTCACCTTATGGCATGACCTCAAACTTAATTGGGAAAAAAATTCACCCTTCACCGAAAAATTATTCTTATGCACAGGGCCAACCCAGGCAATTTGATTGCCTGACCTATGAAAAAAAGTTTTCCATTTCAACCTATTAAAAAATCTATAAAAAATCAGAAAATTTGAATTTGATAAACAAATGATAGATTGGAATAACATCGGAGGAATTCATATGAATCCAGTGGGAAATTGTTGGGGCACAGCGGACCTCAAACACACAAAACGGGAGCAAGAACGGAGCAACACAAGATTTTAACGTGGTTCGGCCGTCCAGCCTACATCCATGGGAGAAACACTGCCGCTTCTCTATTCCCTTCTCTCCAGATAATCACGGAGGATTACAGCACACAGAATCACAAAAACACCACTACACACACCTCCTATTTATAAAGAAACCAGATTCTGCAACGTCAAGGGTTGGTGCATCAACCCTTGAAAATTCTCCCGTCGGCTGCTGTCCATATTGGCAGCTTCAACGATGGCTGCTACCCACCTTGACCACCTGCTGTTGTCGGTTGCCAACCGAAGTAACCTACACCAGGTTTTTTGCCGTCCAAGGAAATCTGTTGCCGATAGGATGGACTTCCTCTACAAAACTCCCTCCGCCAATCACTCCCCATATTGGGAGTGGTCCCTACAAATCTCCCCCTCACGACCAATTTGGGGTAGAATCTTGACCTGCAGTCTCCTTGCAGGTGCTGAAAACTTCATCAGCAAATCGAACAAGCTTCTTCACACCAGATGACATGACACTTCCACCATCTTCACTCGATCTCGGGCTGACTGCGGTCTCCATCAAATGATACAGCCCTTGAGACTCCTTCCCAGTAAACTTCACTGCATCCCCACGTGAGAGTTCCAACGCTCCACCTGCTATGGAAATCATGTATCCTCTCGCATCGAGCCTACTCAATGATAACAAGTTCCACCTCATCCTCAGAACAAATTTCACATCACCCAGTTTACGAACTCTTCCATTGGGTGTCTTCAATTTCACTGTCCCGACTCCTCGAACCTCGCATGTTGACCCATTACGAAGTCGCACTGAGTCTCGCACCTGCTGAAAGGTATCAAATGTACCTCTCGTCGTACATATGTGTGCTGAGCTCCCCGAATCCAGAACCCATCCGTCTTCCTTTGGATTTTGAGCTCGCTCATTCTTCCTCTTTAGAAATTTTCATTCCCGCTTCATATGCCCATATCGTTTGCAGTAATGACACTGCACTTCTTCCCGTTCAACTCTCTCATATGAGTGCATTCTTCCCGTTGTCACGCAAATTTCATCATCTGCATATAATCCTGTGATGTTCACATCCTCCTCTTCAACTTTCTTCTTCCCAGCAACGTACCGTTTGCGCTCTCCACAATCACTTTTATAGTGACCCTTCTTCTCGCACCAGAAACACGTGATTTCGCTCGGATCACATCCCCTTGATTTTGGCCGCCATTCTTTACCTCTTCTCTGTCGATGTTGGCTCCTCCCACGTTGATCATCTCGCATCGCCATGATTTGCTTGCCTGAATGCGTCGTGGGTCTTCAAAATGCTTCCGAATCTTGAAGCGACGCCATCACATTGTCCAGATTCAATGTCTCCTTCCCCACGAGCAATGTAGTCACAAACCCATCAAATGAGCTTGGTAGGGATGATAAAATCAAAAGTGCTTTGTATTCCTCTTCAACCTTCACATCGAGCCCCAATAACTGTGTCAGGATCTTATTGAATTCGTTGGTGTGATCCAACAAATTCGCTCCCTCGTCCATGCGCAATTGGTACAACTTCTTCTTCAGGAACAACTTGTTGGTGAGCGACTTCGCCATATACCACTGCTCCAACTTCTTCCAGATCTCTTTCGGTGATGTCTCGTCCAACACCGATTACTTTACCTCATTCGCCAGACACAGCCGAATTGTGCTGACAACCCGCATCTCGAGCTCTTCCCAATCATCTTTACTGGTTGCATCAGGTTTTTCTCCGATCAACGGTCTGATCATGCCCTGCTGTACCAAAAGATCTTTCACTATGCTTTTCCACAAGCCGAAATTATTTCGACCATCGAACTTCTCGATATCAAATCTTGGTAGTGATCCGCCACCCGTCATCGTCGTCGTCGCAAAACGCAATCACCACCGTCGATGCCGCACCCTTATGAAACCACCTGATAGAGTGCGAATTTTGAAAAACTAACCATAGGAATGCGTCCGGAACGGTCGAAATAGTCGGAATCGACTCCTAGATCGCTGAAATCGGACACCAATTGACCGAGATATGGTCAAAAATGTTCAACGGTCCAGATCCCTCGCTGACGTGGCGCTGACGTGGCATGCCGGAATTTCTGCAGGAATCTTTCCGGAATTGTCACCGGCGGCGTGAACAGTACCGTCTTCTCTGGCACGGGGTTACTGTTCACCCGCTGGTTTGACTGAACTTTCAATTTTCCGGCCACCGGAAAATTTTCCGTCGCCTCGCCGGTTCACCTCCGTTCGCTCCGCCTCGCCTCTGATACCACTTGTCACGGGCTGAGTGTCTCAGCACAGCGGTTCACCCGTGCGGCACCCCAACCCCCTCCAAGGCGGGCGTGGTTCAGCCGTCCAGCTCTTCATATGTGAGGTTCACTGGTTTCGTCTTGCCATGGACTTATCAGGAGAGTGACCCCAACTCCCAACCAGTGGTGTCAAGGTTGACACGCACCATCCACCTCTTTGTCGGGGCGACTCCCATCTCTTCGATAGGGACTAATCAGATGAACCGCAGCGTTGATGTTCTTGCTGGTGTGGGACAGAACCCCCATGATTGGGTCGTGACATTCTCCCACCACCATTCCATGCACGTCCTCGTGCATGCAGGATCGTGGCCTTCTGTGTGTCCGCGACTGCTTCCAACTAACCGGTTACCAAGCATGGCCTCAGGGGACGCTCCATCCTTGTCGTTGGCATCAATGGCCCACCCACTCTCTGGGTCGCAAACCACTGTGGTCCACCCTCTCTCTCAGGGTCGAAAACCACCTCCACGAGACCCACCCTTCATAGTGGCGTCTCTGCCTCGGACTTCTCGCAAGCGCGACCTTCTATGTCGTGTCTCCTCCACATGACACCCCGGGACTCCGCTCCCACCACCAAGGTCCATCCGGCAGCATTCTGCAACACCATGAGGCACATTCCCTCTGATACCACTTGTTGGGGCGCAGCGGACCTCAAACACACAAAACGGGAGCAAGAACGGAGCAACACAAGATTTTAACGTGGTTCGGCCGTCCAGCCTACATCCACGAGAGAAACAGTGCCGCTTCTCTATT
Organism: Viscum album; assembly: GCA_963277665.1. NCBI lineage: Eukaryota > Viridiplantae > Streptophyta > Magnoliopsida > Santalales > Viscaceae > Viscum > Viscum album. The sequence goes on from OY728148.1 coordinate 1,709,214,865, forward strand.
CCCTTCTCTCCGGATAATCACGGAGGATTACAGCACACAGAATCATAAAAACACCACTACACACACCTCCTCTTTATAAAGAAACCCGATTCTGCTACGTCAAGGGTTGGTGCATCAACCCTTGAAAATTCTCCCGTCGGCTGCTGTCCATATTGGCAGCTTCAACGATGGCTGCTACCCACCTTGACCACCTGTTGTTGTCAGCTGCCAACCGAAGTAACCTGCACCAGGTTTGTTGCCGTCCAAGGAAATCTGTTGCGGATGGGATGGACTTCCTCTGCAAAACTCCCTCCGCCAATCACTCCCCATATTGGGAGTGGTCCCTACAGAAATACCTAATCAGATAAATAAATGTTTCAGTTTAGATTGGTTAAACTTGTAAAAATGTATGATCTGAAACTAAAATGATGCAGCCAGATTACCAGAGGGATTCATGAGCATTGTATTTACGACATCTCTGGACAAAGAAAATGCAGGACGGTAGACCTTGAGTTGTCCATTATCCTTAGAAACCCCTCATGATTTCTGACTGCATCAACCGTAACGACGAGGAGGCGGTGGCGATGCGGATGTCCACAAAACAGATTTAGGAAACTACAGTAAAGCAGGTGTAAATTGTGGGGGTGCAGCAGGTGACTAACATGGACAGAGTTTGCATGTGTGAAGTGGGTGTGGGGGAGAAAGTGCTAGCAGGGTTGGGGCGGACATAGAAGATGGAGAAGCGATCAACATGTCCCTGAGCAAGGAGGCGAGATAGGATCATAGGAAGGTGATAAGAATCAATTGGGAGAGAGATAAAAATAATAGGTACTTCTATTAAAAACATCATAAAATACAAAAGGAAGGTGATTTATAAAAAAAGATAGAAAAAGAAGAGGGAGGAAGAAGATCTCCTGGAAGGCGCTGCGCTTCCCGAAACCATGGCCTAACCCACTGAATTCCTTGAGTCGAATCCTTTGTATCCCTCCCCTGCTCATTCCTTCCTCTATTTAAAGTCTCATCCAGCCCACCGCATCGTCCTCTATATGCATTGTTTTTACTAGAATAAACTGTTGAACTGCCGAGTAAGTGTTACCCTCTGGCTTCTTTTGTAACTCATGCTTCTTCTATTCCATAAGGTCTACAATAACCCTTGCTTGCACCGACTTCATCAACAACATCTCTTGATGCCGTTGTACAGGATAAGTCGCTTCCAATGACATAAACCAATCTCTAAAAGTTCCTGGCCTATTCAGTCGTGCAACCCAAATTTTAAATTCTTACCGCGTTTGGCGGACTTTAAAATAGTTCTCATCCTCATTGATCCAAGAATAAAGGTATTCACAAGTAAAAATAGGCATCACCACTAACCTGGTCGCCCGCCACTCCTCTATACTCATGACCAAACTGACCTGTATCTTCTCCATGCTCTTTTCCAAATTGACATGTATCGCTTGGAGTTCTTGCATTAGAAATATTTTATGTAGCCCCTTGTTCAACATCTCATGCTATTCAAGAACCGTTGTGTCATCCACTGCAACTAGGCACTTTCTTGAATCTGTTACTTATTTCGAGTTGGTTGCTCCCGTTGTGTATCATCTTCCAGTTGTGTCTTTTGTGGCGTTTTCTCCTCCTCCAAGTCTAGTAGAATTAGAAATTCATGTGACATCAAGAATTCATCACTGTCAATATTTAATGCTTCGTCCGAGCCAGTCTCAACTCACAATAAGCATGAAATATTTCATGTCTTCTTCACTTCTCATAACAGTATGAACATATGAAACATCAACTGCCTTTGCATAACCCAATATGCATACCTTCAAGGTTCTTTAAGTGTGACTATCTCAAAGCTCCTTGCTTCAACTTTGAGTATGGACTCCACTTGAATAATACGCGGTTCTCTCTCGCATGAATACATCACCCAAGTTGCCTTCTGCTCTGCATGAACAAAGAATGTGAGCGTTATGTTTTTTCTGGAGAGGTCTCTCACTTTATCAAATATTTGAAAAGGCAACAAACCTACCTCATGCCTACAGGCTCTATTTTATATCCACAGTTTTCAAGTCTTTTTATGCATTTTTTGAAAAAAAAACTAAATACTCAATGGTCAATTATCTTTTAAAAACCATCAGTGACCCTGCCACCTTTTAGTTAAGTGGAATTGTGGTAGAGGGATTGCATCCTTTCAGCATAAAAAATAGTTTAATTATATATGTTTTTATATTTATAACTATATAGGTTTGTATATTATGATATATATATATATATATATATATAAATTCTATTTTTTATATTTTTTTTAGAATTATTTCATTAATATTTAAGTGAAAATGTTATGTTTTTAGGTAATAGATTTTGTGACATGTAAATTAGCTTTTACTTAATATATTTATGATTTTATTTATTTTAAATTATATTTTATTTTAAATAATGTTTTATTTTCAATTATGTTCCCAGATGTATCGTTACTTGTTAATCTAACTAATCTAATCATTTCAGTTCCGATGTATGTTGTTAGAAACCGCTTATACATGGTTTTATTCTATATTTCGTTTACTTAAATGCTACTTTTTTTTTGTCATTATTACATAACTATAATATTATTATTCATTATAAATATATATATATATATATATATATATATATTGTTTTTATATACTTTGATGTTTATTTCAATCTTTCAATTCATTTATTTCAGTGAAACTCGTAGGAACATGTGGCTTTTTAAGAATAAAAAATGACGATTTATGATTCATCAATTAAATCAATTTCATATCACTTTATCATATTATTATATTATGTTATGGTAAAACTACATTTGAAACGATGGGGTAGAAAGCAACGTGTAACTTGTATGAAGGACATGTGAACTGTAGATTTTTTATACATCCACCATTTCAATAGGATCAAAAGTTCTCTTAGCTCGACATTTTTTTATTATGTTCATGACAATTATTATGTTATATTACTCCCTTTTCAGATTTTGTAAGTTAGTATATTCTATATAATTATAATATACTAATAAAAGGTAGAGCTCGAGTAGAAAATATTCATTTTAGAGGGGTTTGATATCTAGGGTTAGTTTGAATCTATAATGTTCCAAATTCATCAATATTTTATTAAAAATTAATTTTAGTAGCACATTTTAGATGCTTAGGATATGTTTTAAGTGTTATTTAGATTGTTTTTAGAGTTTATATTTTATAATCTTTTAATTTTACCAGCTTAAAATTTAAGAAGTTTTCATATGTTTCAAGTGGTTAACGTTGAAAGCATATGAAATGTAAACTATGACTAAAATATAAATGAAAATTAAAAAAGTGGCTAAACATGTAAAAATGGTTGATAGTAAAAAAGAATTTCTTCATTTAAATAAACATAAAACATATAAATGAATGAGTGCAATCACTCTCCATGGTGAGGTTCCATCCCACATGGTGGTGTGCGAATGAGACACCCGTATCAAGAGCATCGAGCTCTGCATTGGGATGGAGTATGATGTCCTAAAAAGGGTTGATCCTCGGGTGCTAGAACCTCGGCCGTCTGATGTTCTATCTATGTCTGAATGGGAGGTGTCAACTAGATGTCTTCATGCACATCCGATTCTTCTCCCACCAGGGAAGTAGAAATACATACCATTATCATAGGTGAGAACCATATATGTTGTGAAGGATCTGACACGACAGCTGGAGGTATGATAAATGAACCCTGATAGAAGCATGGATAATCTGCACCGGGAGAAAATTGTGGATATCCTTCCAATACAGATGGATCCCATGCCTCCTGATGCACATCCCCAATTAAAAGAGGTTGAACTACTAGAGGGACGACATCTGCATGTGGAACAGTTGAGGCCTCACGTGAAACACGACGTGGTCTATGTCATCATCGTCGTGACTCCTCAGTATCAATAGCTGCTAGAGGAGGTTCCTGAGCATGAACCTCTACTCCCTGGGTAAGAAAGTCATCTCCCTGGGGTGGATGATCGAAGATGATATCGTGAATCGGATGATAAGTTGACCTTATCCCCTATGCTTCAGCATAGATCGTTGTTAGGATAAAAACCTCATCCACCTCTAGATAAAACATGTGGATAATCATTTATACTCCAGTATTCTGTAAAAAGATTCAACATGAATTAGAAAATAGTACAATAAAAAAACTAATTGAAACTTTTGACTTACCATATCCTGATGCTCTCTACCGTATTGAGTAAGATACAATGTAGACTTCAGTCTATACCATGACTCATACTCGACCTACTGTGATAAATGAAATTACATCATTCGTACACCCTTGATATGAAGCAGTGCTCATATTTTATAAAGGTCGAGATACTGGGCAAGTCATCAATGCCGGTCGGCATCCTACCACCCAATCAACTTCAAGTAATGAAGCTCCTGTAACTGTCTCGGTGGAAATTGAATACATTGAACACAGTCAAACTGGCACATGACTCTATTTGGACGGTGCTACTCAATAATATGAAAGTGAATGAGTGAAATTAGAACCATAGAATCATGAAGATCAGAAGTGAAGTTTGTAGGCAACTGGTCTAATAAAGCCTAGTATGGAATCCATGAAATCTGAAATGACATGTGAGATTTGTCAAAAAAGTTCCTTGCTAAAAACAAAAAATATCAATATTATGAAATTTGTTAGTCAATGAAATATTGTATATACCTACCTTGTTTGGTAGGTGACTATCCAACATGAGACGATATGCACCCAAATGGCGTGTTGTAGCACTGACAAAGCGGTGTGTGTCACATCCGCATCGTTCTTTTCCGGTATTTCCTCTTTTTTATTTTCGGTCTATTATTTTTCCCATGGGTTAATTTGAGGTTTTGGAAGAAAAATGGAGAATTTTGGGTGGGAATATCGAGGCACATGGTTGGCGCATGGTTAATGGGAACCGTGCACCTAGCCTAGGTAACCATGAGGTTGGAACAGAATCTACCACACAGCTACTGTACGGTCATGCACCTTGGCCCATGTAACTGTGCGTTCTAGATAGAGCATGCGCATGGTCGCCACACTGTTTATGAAACCATGTGGACTAACCACACAACCTGTCTAGGTCATTAAAATCTGTATTTTTAACATTTTTTCCTTTTCAGATTTAACCCCATTTCCATCCCTCTTCTTCCCCACTCTGGATTTTCAACTATTGGAGCCTCCTTTCCTCCCACTTTCTCCCTTAGACACTCATTTTTAGGAGGATTTGGTAGGAGAACTTAAATATTCTTCAAGTGATTCTTCAAGTGAGTTTCTCCCTTGTTTTCTTCCTCCGTTGTAGGGTTTTCTTAGGGTTGTATTTCTTTAGAAGGTAGGGTTTGGTTTTTAGGGATTGATCTTGAGTTTTTTAGTTCAATCTTCATGATTAAGGTTTTTTTTCTTGTGGTGTGGTTAGAGATTCGCACTATTTTTTGGGGATATCTACACCAAAGGTAGATCATTCCACGCCTAAACATTATTTGGTGAATTTATTTTTCTTGCTTGAGTAATTTATCATGTTCTATGATTATTATGTGTGGTGAGAAAATAGTTTCTGATAGGGTTCAATATGAATTTGGTTTTAAAGTGGAATTTCTATATGTAATTGGGTGTGTTTTGGTGTAATACCTTGTTGGCCTATTTGGAAAAGTTTTATAAATTGTTTAAAAGATATTAAATTATGCATGTGATGTGAATCATGATATGGAATGGTTTGGGCATGTGTTTGATTTTAAAAGAATATTTTCGATGTATTTTCATGTAAAGCCTTGCAGTGCTTCTTGGAATTGTTTTATAAACATTTTAAATGATTTATTAAATTATGTAAGGGTTGGAAATCATGTTTGGGAATTTCTTTAGTGTGCATATGTTTTTAAAATAGAATTTGGGTGTGCAAGGTGTGACCCACTATGTGTGTCATGTATGACTTGAATCGTGTGTGTGAATGTGGTGTGTTATTTGACATGTGAAACTTGTTTGAGCACAAAGAGAAGCCCAGGTAACTAGGTAGGAAGACTAGAACTAGTATTCTAGTTATACAAAAGTGGTTGCAACACATTTTCACTTAGCAGCATTGATGATGACAACACTAAGTAAATATGGATGATGATTGGAGACCATTATAATTTTGGATGTTGCTCCTATCTAGTGGCTTGTGCACGAGAATGTTATTGATCGTGGATTATCCCACATTTCACCGAGATACAAGGTACCGAGTGTGCCATTGTTATCTAGTGCCTAGGGGGTTTTCCTATGACTAGTGCTCTACAGATATATCTCAATTACCATTGGTATTTGGTAGACCTTGTTAGTTATTTAAAAAGAAAGCATTTTTCCTTTTAAAGTCATTTCATTTCAAAGTTATTTTTCATAAAATGTTTATTGTTTCCTTTTTATAAAGCTTGAAAGTTATTTATCTAATAATGTTTATATCAAGGAATATTTTATTGGGTGGCATCCTACTAGGCTTAGGATCACACCCTACTTACATCTTTGGGTGCATGTAGATTTGGAAATGTTTGACACAGCTAGGGGAAAGGCTCTTGGAGATGGTGGTTAAGGTTGCTAGAGGTCCTTTTTGGTGCGGTGTTGTGGAGATGGGTTGAGGGAGATGCCCCCTTGCAATGTGGTGGTTTTTTAGATAGTATTGTTGTTCTTTTTTTGTTGTAGCCTTTTTGGGTTTTGGTTTAGACTTTGTAACCCAAATATGAAAATTGTTTAAGGTGTGTTTGGTTTGGATTTTCAGATTTGGTTTATTAATTTTTTTGGTTGTTTTATTTTTATAAATTCAGGTAAATCATTCCCACTCTTTATTTATGACACTTGAACACTTCTTCCAGCCCATGGGTATCGGGAATTCCCATCAGACCTTTCCACAAACCGTGTCCGACACTGGTTTTGATGAAGACTCAGTTTGGTTTATGACAGTATGTCTAACTACCCCTGTAGAATACAACATCAAGAGTGATAAATTATAAGAAATTTAATTAAATAACTCAGACTAGAAGCAGATACCAATAGTGATGAGTGGTCATACCATTTTCCATGTAGAGTGTTATGCAACACATCTATAGGAAGATTCTCACCAGCAACATCATGGGAGAGGGACGAGATGCGCTCTAATGCCCACATCTAAAGAAGGATGAAACATCCCCTGAGATATGTGCGGTCTAATCAGCATGTCATGCATAATGCTCTATAAGTGTAATCCAAGAACTCCAATCCCCAACTGTATGTCCTAGTCTAATAAAATTTTTCTAGTAGCATCAGATACAACATGTGCACATTCATACCTAAATAATCGGTGCACAATGCCCATCTAATGATCCCTAAGATATAGGCACATTCATGTCACATGACAGTCTTCTCATTAGCGTTATCAGGTAAATTTGAAAAGGGCATATTAAGCCACCTCATATATATCAACCCTCCATCAATAGTAACACCATCAGCCAAAATATCAACACCTAAAAATCTATGAACAAGATCGGGCTAGTCTGTATGAGTGGTTCCAATAACTGCATCCCTCTAGATAGGAAGACCAAGAAGGACTACCAGATCCTTTTTTGGTGATGTCCATATCTCCCTCAGATATGTGGAATGTGTGTGTATCTGTTCTCATTCCTCTATAGGAGGGAAATAAGTCTGTGATGATCAATAAATGTGAAATCAAATACTACAATATTGTAGAAGCCATCACGATGTAGGTATGGTATAATGGCAGTTAGAGGCAACATGCGATGATGATGGTGCACTTGATGCACCTTGATCCGTCGAACCGGATGACCCTCTATCACGACACAAGAAACATGTGTATCCTAATTAGTGAGTAGTATAGTATCCTACATCTGTATATAAAAAAATTATATAAGTCTTAAGTGTAAAATGTAAATATAATGTTATGGTCAACAGAATGTTATGACTGGTAGAATTTAAGACATAACATGGCTATTCCTATTATTTTATGATGTTTTTACCAAAAGAAAATGGCATGTCTTCATGTTTCTCAAAGAATATTTCTAAAGTGTTTTTGAGATATGTTTTTACCTAGGAATGGTGTTTTGTAAGATATTATTTTATATATTTATATATATAAATATTTTTCATCATTATCTAAAAGTTTATTATAAAATGGTGTGATTTGTAATTTATTTATGATTTCTCACATGATGGTATTTTTCATGATTATTTTCTCACATGGTTGATTTATCATCTAGTCATGGATAGTTTAATTAGGATTTCATGTGACCTCACATGTACTTATCATTTTCCTTTTAATGTGAATATGAAAGGCTTATTGTTATTTGATAGTAAAAGTATTCAAAAATTTTAGACAATTCTAAAAAATGAATGATCTTATATTATAAGCATATAATTAACAATATGACATGATCACATTGGAGACAGTACATAATTTTGTCTAAGAGTGTGAACTCAACCCAACAATTATAGGGAATATTTTCCGATTATGACCTTCTTGATGACATATTATTTATCTCAAATATTTCCCTTATTCTTGAGGCTAGTCTCATTCCATATCCTGCTGGACTTTGGTCTCCCTTGTTGATGCAACTTGTTGATGTCAGGTATCAATATTGGCAGATCTTCGAGCATTGGGAAATATTGAAAGTCCCCAATAGGCATCCATGGTGAAACATAACATTTAGCAATGGTATCTAGCTGATACATTGAATCAACATATGCTTCCCATGATATGTTCATAGAGAAACATGTTTTTATGGTGTGTGAACATGGAAACCATAATGCCTAGATGTTTCCACATTGACATTTCCTTGCTTCTAGTAATACCACTATTTTTCACCACTGCTACTTGTGATGGGTCCAAACACGCTTGAACATCAAATCGGGAGTCTTCTTAGTGGAAAAGGAACACCTGATAACCTAAAGATTATTCATTGTTCTTTTTAATATATCATTGAATGTGTCTTATGTACCTTATCCCCTGCTAAATCCCATATGAGGCTTGTTTTTTATATCAACGAAGTTCTTCACACAATAATAAAATGTCTCTTGAACTAGGGAAATTATAGGTAAATGCGAAGTCCTTTGAAGACACCATTAATGAAATCTACAATATTTTTCGTCATGTGTCTGTACCTATTCCCTCCATCATATGCCAAAATCCATTTTTATTTTGGAATCTACATCATATACTCATACACTTCTTAATTATCCTTGTAGATCAGTTCAAAATGTTGTTTAAATATTGGTTGATCTGGCTCATATGCTACATAGAAGTGATCATATTTCACATAAATTGATTTTATATTTATGTTGAAATAGTGAAAAATAACAAAGAAATTGCATAATGAGCCTTGTGATTTCCTTCTACATAGGTTATTTATGGAATGTTTTTTGCACGTTGGTCACAATGTGTCTGATGCAATACCGATGATGTGCATTTGGGGGTCTCACGTATCAGAATATACAATGATTGGCTCATTGATTTCTCAATTTTGATCAGATACCAAACAAACACCCCAAATTTAGTTGAAATGGAAGATGATACATTCCAAAAAACAACTGCATGAATCATATGAAGATAGAAGACAACTTGGTCATTGTGTCTTAGTATGACTAGTAACTGAGACAACACCCAATATGAGTTATCCCAATCACCATAGACATTCATAATTACATTTTATTTCATCATTAATGCCTTATTATAGGAAATCATATAACCAAAAGTTTTTTGTATCCTATCTCACACAAGGGATATAAGAACATATTGGCATGTCCTAATCATCTCAACGATAATAGTTGAAAAACATTCAGCATCCAATGAAGTATGATTTTGTGTCTGGTTTGGGTGAAAACAAAAATGAGCTGCCTCAATCTTTAAAATTCTCCAACCTCCAAATGAAATGTCTAGAATCTCCCTCAAGAAGAAACTACATTAATCCTCATATTTATCACACCATATGATGTATTTTTTTGTAGTTTGATTTATGAACTAAGTATCTAAAGTTACTCTCTATATGAAATATTATTGGCATGTGTTTTTAATGCATCTTTACTTGGAAAATCCCTTCCATCATATAATTTTTTTTCCAACTCACAAAACATATCCATTACAACTTTAGGAAACTTGGTTGCATGTGTAAGAAAATTATAGTCAAATTCTGGTAAAATCCCCATTACTTCTAACCAAGATGTGATTAGTGGTGGATGATTTATTATGGCTCGAGGCTGTTGTAAAACTATTTAATTTCTAGAAACTTCCTCCCCAACTTCTGATGCTCCCTCCTCATCAGTATTGTTGACTCAGTCTATTCCATCATTAACAAAATCCTCATTGGAAGTCATATTTACATGTATATCTGAGAGATAATCTAGGTTTTCATCTTCTACATCATAGGGTGGACCCTAAATTCCATGGGATGGACTATCATCAACCACTCTTGTAAGTCTACATCTTCGTACAATTGGAATTTTTTTTTCCAGTAAAAACCTAAAAATATAACTTCATCATGGCACCATCTGACCACTGGGAAAATTAATTTATTTCTTGGAACCACTGCTCATCGGTAACCAAGGGAAAAACCAGATGTCATAGTGTATCTGAGAATTGAAAATCTATATAGCTAATATACTCGATCTATTGATCATGTACCGGACTTAAGAAACCATGAAATCTATCATGAAGTTTGTTTAGGGTTACACAATCATATTTCTTAACCATTTTTATTGTTTGTGTACTATAAGAAGCTCCTTGATCAGTTTGAATAACTTCCACATAGCAGTAGACACAATCAAACATGACTCTACATCAATTTTTTTTATCAATATTCTAATAGTCTAAATAATATTGACAATGAGGGTTGACCATATAATTTTTATGATACTAAAATTTTAGAAAACCTTTTTATATCACAAAATATGATACAAATGTTTCATTATATAAAATTTTAATAGAAAATAAGTCACATAACATTTTGTAAATTGAGGTAAAAAGAAGATAAAACATAAAATCAGTATATTTATCAATGATAAAATGATAATTATGTACGTATAAAGTGAAATGGACAAGAAAAAACACATTAAAGAATGATTTAAATCATACAAGAAATACATTGTAAATTTTTAATAGAATATAGTTTTTATGAGATGATCATAACATCATAAGAGAAGTAAAATCCAACTTATTTTCAAGTGGTATCTTAATAACATCTTCTAAAGGGATATACTTAACTCTTGAATTTTAAAAATATTTTGGACTTATAATGAAATCATCACTATATGGGGAGGCCTTTGATTAGAAGATCAAAATATTTTGAAAATTAAAAAGGTAAGTACATCCCTTTGGAAGATGTTATTAAGCTTCCAATTGAAAATAAGCTGGATTTCACTTCTCTTATGAAGTCAGACTCATCTCATCCAAACTCTATTCTGTTAAAAAATTTCAAGGTATTTATTGTTTTTTATAAAACACTCATGTGTTATTTAATGATTTCCTTCTTTTTTGATTCACTTTATATGATCATAATTATCATTTTATCATGGATAAATATACCAATTTTATGTTTTCTATTCTCTTTACCTGGGTTTCCTAAAAATTATATGAATACTATTGACAACGATGGTTGACCATGTAATATTTATGATACTGAAATTGTAAAATGCCTTCTTATATCCTAAAATATGATACTAATATTTTTTAGTACAATTTTTAATCTTCTTAATGGTATTTTACTAGTTTATAAAGAAAATATGAATCATCAATAGAATATCCCCTAGGAGTGTCAAACTAGGTGTGAAATAAGGTCCATTGTCATGCACCAGTTCCTGATCAAGTCTAGCTCAATGAATTATTTTTGGGTTTTACCCATAGGTACATCTATTCTAGAGCCACATCCACTTGTAGTATCTGGAAATAGATTTGATTTCTTAGATAATCACATAATCTTTAAGCTACCAAAATTTTAGAATGGTTTCTTATATCCTAAAAGATGCCACTAATGTTTTGTAGTAGAATTTTTCACTTTCCTAAATCTATATGTAATGATTTATAAAGATAATGTGAATCTTCTAAAACATATCCTTAGACATTAACAAAATAGACGAGCAATAATTGATGAATCATTAAAATCATGAAAGTAAAAAAATCATATGTGCAGTTAGGTCTATTTTTCATCCATTTTGTTATCTTTCATCTTATGTTTATTCCATGTTAATCCAAAGTTAATCTTTGGTTAATCATTAGTCAATCATTAGTTAATCATTAGATAATCATTAGATAATCATTATTTAACTATTAGTTAATCATTAGTTAATCGTTCTTTAATTATTCTTTACTCATTAATTGATTATTGGTTAATCAATAGTTGGTGATTTTTTATTGACTACTTGATGATTATTTAGTAAATGTTTAATCACTTTTAATCATTCATTTATCATTCTTTAATCAATACTTAATTATTAGTTAAACATTAGTTAATACTTATTTAACCATTCATTAATCATCCCTTAATTATTATTTGTCATCCTTTAATAATTCGTTAATCATTTCTGAATCATTCTTTAATCATTCTTAAATCACTCCTTAATCATTTTTTAATCATTACTTAATTATTATTTTATCATTACTTAATAATTGGTTAATCATTAGTTAATTATTCTTTATTCATCACTTAATCATTTATCATTCTTTAATCACTCTTTAATCATTCCATAATAATTCTATAATCAATAATTAATAATTACTTAATCAATACATAATATTTATTTAACCATTAGTTAATCATTTGTTAAGAATTAGTTAATCATTAGTTAACTATTAGTTAATTATTCTTTAATCATTAGTTAATCAATATTTAATCATTACTCAATCATTACTTAATTATTATTTAATCTTTCTTTAATCATTCTTTATTAATTACTTAATTATTAGTTAATAATAATTCAATCATAATTTAATCAATTCTTAATCATTAGTTAATACTAAATCATTAGTTAATCATTAGCTAAACATTATATAATGATTACTTAATCATTTTTAATCATTATTTAATCATTAGTGAATCATTATTTATTCATTAGTTACTAATTAGTTAAAAATTACTTAATCACTAATTAATAATTCATTAATAATTAGTCAATCATATGATATTCATTAGTTAATTATTATTAGAAATCATTATATGTAATCATTATTTAATTCTAGTTATTAATTAGTTAATCTATACTTAATTATTAGTAATAATAACTATTATTTATAAAGTACATATAAGTAACTAAATTACTTAATAAATAACATATTTAGAACAAAATAAAAACAATTCAATTAATTAAATAAATAACATAAATTAAATACGAAAAAACCTCTAAATGATGCTTCGAAAAAAATGGAACTTCTTTTAGACCATTGGGACCATCATGCATAAAGAAGGATTCTTTTAGACAGATGGGGTGTGGAATATAGAGAGTGGAAGATTTTTGATGTGAGGAGTAGGGGTTTTCCTTTTATAGGAACATAAGGGTAAAATAGTAGGGGGTTCCGCTTTTCTCCTTTATATTAGGCGAATGTCAGCCAATCAACGACCACCTCTCGCTTAATTTTAGGCGAAAGACTTCCGACCCGATACCACCTTTTCCATGTCATCGATCCACATTACCATTCCATAAATCAGGAAGGAATAAGTTCCCCTACCACCTTTCCAACCTAGAATTAAAAATAAATAAATAACATAGATGTGAAAGGCGCTGTCATGGGAACTTTCAAATGATATGTGATTATTGGTTACTTAGGTGCAGCAGAGTGGCTGACAAAGGTCATCTCTCAAAGGAGGAAGTAAATTTAACAACACATTAAAGGTATTTTGAAAGTAAAATAAAATTAAATAATAACATTAATTAAAAGTATGGGGTTGTTTATAGTTTATAAATCTAGAGGAAGTTTGTTGGAAGAAGATTGTATTTTTGTTTTTTTTAGTTTTGAATTGAAGTTTGATTAAAATGACACAATAAGAAGATGTTTTTGTGAAAATATTTAAAAGATGTAATTGATCTAACTCTACCTCTTCACTAAATTATTTTTCATTATAATTTAAATTAACATTCACTTAATTATAATCCCCTAATTTGTTAACCCTTGAACCCTATGGGAGTTAATTTAACCACAAAGATGAAATTACATAATCCCAAGGCTAGCTTCCAAACATGAAATCGTATCACCCTGCTTTGATTGATGTTATTATGTTAGATTATGATTAGTGGTTAATTTGAGAACATATTCACTTTGGAAATGAGGATTAATTAACTTTAGGGATTATATTTGAAATCTAAAAATTTATCCCGTGTGGTCTTTTATTACCGATTAAGGTCACACTCTCACAATTTACACAACTTCCGACCTCACGTGTTTTTGGGTCAACTGTTCAATTGATTTCTTAGTTTCATTTAAATTAAAAACTCAATTAATAGATCACATTAAGTGAATTACAACATCTCATTGAATCAAAATAAATTAATGAAGAAGTTTAGAGGTAGATCTATTAATAAAAATAACTACTCTTCCATGGGCGGTGTGGTCATCATAGAAACATTTTGCATGCGCAAGGTTTAGAAAGGGTAGAACCCAATAAAGTTTCCAATATTGATTACAGAACAGTTAGGAAGATTAATAGAAGAATAAATTTGAACAAAACCGAAGAAAAGAGAATAAATAGAAGAAGAACAAATAATTTTATTATGAAAACCAAACATTACAACATGAGGAAGAAGAAGAGGGCTTCGACAAAGGGATCCTTGATTCAAGAGATAACCTTATTAAATTTTTTGGATAATTGGAGTGAAACCTCTTCTCCTCTTCCCTAAACTTACTAATTCCCTTCTCAACCCCAAAAAATGATAAAAAAAATCAATTTATAGAGTGGTGGGGTGGGTAGGTTCAAAGTGGTTTCTAGTGTGAATTGGGAATATCAGCCAAATATTTTATGCCAACTTGCACAAACTATTTTACCACCAAAACTAATAAATCATCTGTCCTTAGAGAAGGTTGATTTGTAGGAAAACAATTCTCTGAGATCCTCTAAAAATTTGGTCCTAATACAAGCTCGGATGAAGACGTTATGACCCAAATACAGAACCCATGTCCAATCTAGCGAGTTCAGCCCAACTTTGACTTCATTTCCCATTTTCACCAACCAAATGCATGATTTAGATCTAGTTTCCTTAATTAAAGTTGTAGAAAATTATGTCTATAACACATTTAAAGAAGTTTATGATCAAATAATTCAAATAAAATTATTTATGTTCGAAAAAATACAATGAATTTACAAAGGGTAAAACTAGAATTTTCATCAAATTTTCAAATGAATGATCTAATCCCAAATATTCCATAAATGAACATAGTTAAAAAAATGTGAGGAAATTATATCACTTATTATAAATAAAATATTTAATAATTTTTTTAACAACTCCCCCACACATACCCTTTTGCACTCCCAGGAAAAACCTCATATAAAGTATTCTGAAAAATTGTGACAAGTAAACATCAATATCTTATCAAAACAAATTTTAAAACACATATCCTTGAGATTCAAAAATTATACACCAAGAAACAAAAGATATCATACCACATTAAAAAACATTATTTCCAATTCTCTATTCATATCATTTAATATATTTCCACTTCATTTATCATCTCATGAACACAAAACACTTACCTCACTCGATGTTTCTCTTATCGCACAAATGTTACATTTTCAGCTATGTATTTCTTATCCAAACTCATAAAAGGGTCACCATAGGCTTGATAAATTCTTACATCACCACCCTATGTGCGTCAAGGACATATTTTTTTCATGAGGACTTTCCAGGGTTTTTTGGTGGCTTCAGGTTGGTAGGATTTAGATATGAAAAATTCTGAGGCATAATAAGGGGGCTTGACTCTTTTGAAGAAAAATTACATTAATATAATTTTCACTTAAATATGGTCTCCTCCTCAATCCCCATAGCTTCGATTCATGTTCATAACAATGAAAAATAAAGGAATGTGCACACCATTCAACATTTCAGTAGTCAAAATTTCAATCTTCTCAAACATTATTTTCTTGAAAGCTCCAGATAGGCACAACTTTCTCTCTCTATTAGAAGCTCTAGAAAGACACAACTTCACTTATCATGAAAGCTCTAGAAAAGGAAAAAATTTATATATGATTATTTTTTTCAGCAGAAAAAACATCACTTCAAAATTTAATTTTCCACCCAAAGTATCAAAAAATGTGGTAGGACACCACAAGATAGATTCCACCACACTTAGGTTCAACTAGAATATGCAATTTTACTTCAAGAGTTAGTTTTATAGAGAAAATTGTCTTGTAATGAGGCATACCTAATAGGATGTCCGGGATACAAGGATTAAAATTTCAAGGTAGGCCATTATAAAAAAGGATTCTTTGAAATAAGGGATTTAATACCTAACAAATTCCTCAATAATTTAAACATAAGTACATAAGACCCTCATGTTTTGATTAGAATAAGTCAAATTCTAGTTAAATCAATCATGGTTTGGTTCTCTCAAGAAATGAGGTATATATAAAGAATATGAAAATAATGGTTCCTAAGCCTCATGTGAAAGTGACTTCAAATATAAAGATAGTGAGATGCGGCATGGGATTCCAAATTCAGAGTACTTTTCATGAAATTACTAAATATTTGAACTTGAAACAAAGTTTTTTTCACATTTAATTTAAGATCAGTTTCATGGGATAAATTGATTCAGTTGTTGATATGAATTTCAAAATGGTGTTGAGAATAATTTCAACTCAAAATTTTAAAAAACACACAAAAAAATTGATAAATAAACACACAAAATTTGAAAAACACACAATTTTTTTAAAATCATTGAAAAATAGGAAAAAATTGAAATTACTAAACTAAAAGGTTCCCTCCCCCACACTTAAAATATTGAATTGTACTCAATTTGAACCCTTGAGATGATATATTCTCATGAAATGTATAACTTTAAATAGGAAAATGAATACAAAAGTGAAAGGGTTAGGAACAGCCTAATATGCTTAAGTGATGATGGGGTCATGCAATGTGATGAAATCCACTGCATCAGTAGGAAGTCCTTCAATGTAGCTCTACAAACATTTCCTATTGACTGTAAAGCTTCTTATTGTGTCCTCTTGTGTGATATCCACTACACCATAAGGAAAAACATTAGTCACAACATAAGGACTTAACCACCAGGAACACAACTTACTAGGCATCAACTTTAGTCATGAACTATAGAGAAAGAATTTCTCTCCAACATGAAATTATCTTTTATGGATCATTTTTTCATGAGATGCTTCTGATCTTTCCTTGTAGAGCCTTGTGTTCTCATATGAAGAAAATCGAATCTTCTCAAGCTCTTGAATTTGAAGCTTCCTTTAGATTCCAACTTGACCCAAATCCATGTTACATTTCTTTATAGCCCAATAATCCCAATGCTCAACTTCCATGGGGAGATGACACGCTTTCCCAAAAAATAATCTGAAATGGGGACATACCAATGGGTGTCTTTTTTTGTCCTATAAGCCCAAATAAATCATCCAATCACTTGCAATAATATTTCATATTCGGATGAAATAATTTCTCCAATTTTTTTTAAACTCCCTATTTGAAACCTCAACCAGACCATTTGTTTGATGGTGGTACTGTGTTGATGTTCTGTGTGTCACCCCATACATGCAAAGAAGGGAAGAAAGATTCCGATTGTAGAAGTGTGTCCCTTGGTCACTGATGATGGCCTTCAGTACTCCAAACCTGCAAAAAAATCATCACTTTGACAAAGTCTACAACAACATGAGAATCATCAGTTTTGATGGACTTAGCCTCCACCCATTTACTCACATAATCAACAACAACCAAAATATACAAAAAATCAAAGGAACTAGGAATAAGACCCATAAAAGCAATGCCCCATACTTCAAAAATTTCATAGAATAGTATGTGTTGTTGTGACATCTCATCTCTTCTAGAAATTTTACCAGTGTGTTGGCAATGAGTGCGTGACTTACAAAACACATGTGCGTCATGGAATAAGCTAGTCCAATATAATCCAAAGTATCAGACTTTCCTAGCTGTTAGTTGGGGTCCAAAGTGTCCACCACAAGCAAGTGTATGGCAGAATTATAGAACAGACTCAAACTCATGATTAGGAACGCACCTCCTAATAACTTGGTCAGTACACATGCGCCATAGGTATGAATCATCACAAACATAAACTCTTGACTCACTATTTAATATTTGGATGTGATGTTTCTTTAAAATTGCATGGATTTCAGAGTAAACAAGGTAGTTAACTAAATCTACATACCAAGGACGCGTACCTAAGATGGAATAAAATGCTAATCAGGGAAAGTGTCCCGAAGTGGTACCTGGTCCAAGGTGTCAGTGTGTGAGTAAGCCTACTCACGTTGTCTTCCACCAAGTTTTCTAACCCCTTCTCGTTCTTTATCTCAATATCAAATTTTTTAAGAAGGATCATCCATCAGATTAGCCTAGGCTTTGCGTGTGGCTTCTTTAAGAGGTACCTCGGAGCTGCATTTCCAAAAAAAAAAACTACTTTAGAGCCCAATAAATATGAAAAAATATACTTAAAGTGAATATGATAGTAAGAAACTTCTTTTTTGTGGTTTTGTTGTTTTATTGGCTGAATACAGTGTCCCTGATGCATAGGCAATCACATGTGAATGTCCCTCCACACTCTAAGATAAGACAGCTCCAACTGCGAAGTTGGAGGCATCACACATAAGCTCAAAAGGAATATCCCATTGTGGGGGCTGTATGATCGGTGGAGTGGTCAGAAACTTCTTCATCTCATCAAATGCTACCCTACATGAATCATCAAACACAAAATCATAATCCTTTTAAATTAATAACTATAAAGTAAGAGAAATATTACTAAAATCTTTGATGAAGTGTCGATAAAAGCCTGTATGCCCTAGTAAAGATCTAATATAACAAACACATGAAGGATAATGTAAGTATGAAATAATGTCTATCTTAGATCTATCAACCACTATCCCATGTTTTGACACTACATGCCCTAAGACAATGCCATGCTCCACCACGAAATGACACTTTTCAATGTTCAAGACCGAATTCATCTCAATATAATGATTCAAAACCTTTCCCAAACTACTTATATATTCATCAAATGAGGATCCATACACTGTAAAATCATCCATAAATACCTCCATGGCGATCTCAATAAAATCAGAAAAAACACTCACCATGCATCTTTGGAAGGTACCTGGGGCATTGCAAAGTCCAAATGGTATCCTCTGTTAGGAAAATGTGCTGAAGGGACAAGTGAATGTAGTCTTATCCTGATCCTCCAGATCTATAGGAAGCTTAAAATATCCAGAAAATCCATTCAATAAACAATAGTGTGTTTTTCCACCTAGACTCTAAATAATTTGATCAATAAATAGGAGGGAGAAATGGTCTTTCTGAGTGGACTGATTTAGTTTCCTATAATAAATACACACACGCCAACTATTTTGAACCCTCATCAGAACTAACTCTTCTTTATCATTTTAAAAAATAGTAAAACCACTTTTCTTAGTCAAAACCTGAATAAGACATACCCATTGGGAATCTGAAATGGGATAGATTATACCTGATTCGAGTAATTTTTCAACTTCTTTTTTAACAACTTCTAAAAGATTTGGATTCAGTATCCGTTGTGACTGCCTAACCAGTTTAGCCCCATACTCGAAAATAATACTATGCATGAAAATGGAGGGTCTAATACCTGATATGTCAGCCAAGTTCCACCCAATTTCCCTGATGTTCTCTCTCAAAATGTTCAAAAGTTTTTCTTCTTGTTCAAAAGGGAGATTGTGAGAAATGATAATAGGTAATTTCTCACCACTCAAAAAGTTTGAGTATTTTAGATTTTATGGAAATGGTTTGAGTTGTAGTGTAGGGTGGTGGTGTATGGATGGAGACATTGAAGGAACTGAAATATGTGCACAAAGAGCATCAGAATTAGAATAGAAATAATCACAATTAAAGAATAAAAAATCAACTCCATCAGCATAGTCAACAACCATGTCATAACCAGATTTCACTTGATCAAAATATGAATATAAATATATTTGAAAATAAAATCTAAGTGATACTTGTTAATTATAAATGAGTGTGGAAGTTCTCTTAGACATCAAACTATAACCAATACTCATAATATCCTTAAGTATAGGACAATCAAATTTCATGGGTTTTTTATTTGGTGGTTCAAAATAGGAGATAACTAATACAAAATGGTCCTCTAAGGGGTACTTCATGGAGTCTATAACATAAAATATCAAAATTTCATCCCAAAAAAACATGTAAAGTGTACCCTCATTGAAATTTATAATAGTTATTATAGTTATGAGAAAGGTTATACCTAAGATAATGGGAGGATTAGAACTTACCTGTTCATCCTCCATGTTAAGAAATTATAAATCTGTTGTAAAGATCAAGTATCTTACCTGAAAAAGTACATCCTCAAGGACTCCTACTGGATATGTTGTAGATCTATTCACCAATTTCACCATTACTCTCATCGGCTTCAACTCATCAACCTGTAAATAAGAGAATACAGAGAGAGGCACCACATTAATGGAAGCTCCCAAATCACAACGAGCATCAGAAAAACGAGACACTTCTATGGTGCTTGGGATAGGGAATGCACCGGGATCCTTGCACTTTGTTGGCATTGCTTGAGTTGGTGTAATGAGTTCTGACACATTCCTTCCAATATTAATCCTCTCACCCCCTTGAGTTTTCTTCGATTAGTAAAAATATCCTTTATGAATTTTCCATACCTTTGGACTTTCTTAATGGTCTCTATAAGGAGGATGTTTATCTCCACATGCTTGAATGTTTCCAAAACCTCATTTTGTATCACCTCCTCATCCATCATCTTGGTTTGAACAACCTTTTTTGGAAAGGGAATAGGTTTAGGAAGAACATCATCAATCTTTTTCTTACTATTATCTTTCTCCTTTGGTTTCTCTACAGCTAGTATTGAATGGAGCTTCTCTGGAGTTGAGGTGAATCTCGGTGGAATGGTGTTTGCAAAAGTATCATTAATATTCTTCCCACTTCTCAATGTGATGGAATTAAATTTCTCATTGAATTAGGAGTAGTCTGGGAAGGTAGATTTCTGGAATTCTTACTTACCCGTTCAAAGAGGTCAGTGGCAATCTGAGTCATTTGAGTCTTCAACTCCCTCAGCTTCGAACCTTGACTCTTCAACTCATTCTATTGATTAAGAACAATCTGTTTGAAAATATCATCAATATTAGAATCTAACTTTTATTGAGAATCCCCTTGTTGTTGGCTTGATGATGATTGAGCTTTAAATAGCCTTTGAGGTTGTTGGAAACCCTATTGGTTAGGTGGATGCTTCTGGAAGTTTTGTTGAAGGGGGGGCCTTTGTTGTTGTCTAGATGCATTAATCATGTCTGATTGATCTTTCCACCCTTGGTTGTATGTTGGTGCAAATGAATCAAACTTATTTTGGGGATATGTCTGTTGTTGCTACTGATATGGTCTCCCTAGGAATACTAATGTGCAATCCTCCGTCTCTTGTAGTTGTGGACAACAGTCAGTTGGGTGGATTGTCTTAGTATAAATTCCACACGGCCTTGAAGGAGGGGGTTGGGATGTCTTTTGTTCCAATGCCATATGTATCACCATAGTGGTCAATTCTTCCAACTATGTATCAGTCAAATGATTTTCAAGAGAGGAAGGACTTTTCTGATGTACTCCCCTGACATGTGGTGTACCTCGATCGCCAAATTGTTGGGAGTTTTTTGTGTTATCTTGTCAATAAACGCACATGCAGTTACTGGTGTCTTGTGTACTAATGTCCCTCCAGCTTCATCATCCACCATGCTCCTCTCTATAGGTGTGAGTCCTTCATATAAGTATTGGATGAGGAGTTTCTCACTAAATTGGTGATGTGGGAAGCTTGCGCACAACTTCTTGAATCGCTCCCAGTACTCATACATTGACTCCCCATGGGCATGCTTAATCCCCAATATATCTTTATGAATAGAAGTGGTCCTTGATGATAGAAAATTTCTCTGTAAGACAAGACGTTTCAAATTATTAAAAACAAGTTACATTTATAGGTTGTAAGTAATACATCCAATCTTTTGCATCTCCATCAAGTGAAAATAAATATGCCCTTAGTTTGATTTGATCTTCAGATACATTTGGTGGATTAAGGGTTCATCAAAACACATTAAATTATTTAAGATGTTTATTGGGATCCTCACTATAGAGGCCATGAAATTTTTGAAGTAGGTTAATTAACCCAAATTTTATTTCAAAATTCGATTCGAGATTTGAGTATGCAATGCAATTTGGTAGATAGTTAATATTAGGTGCATCCAATTCTCGAATGGTTCTATTAAGTTATTTCCCATTATTTTCATCCATTTATTCTTGTTTTAATTTGTAATTATAAGTTTTTTTCAATTTCAATGTTCTTGGAGTGGAGTAATTCTCTAACTGGTTGAATGTTGAAAGTTCTAGTAGACTGAGAATGTCTCATTTGAGCCCTAATGATACTTTCAATCTCAGGGTCAAGATCTAAGATATCTTTATGATTAGTTTGTGTCATAAATAAAATAAAAATTAAAATAAGAAAAGTGAACCATAATAAAATAAAAGATGATATGTTTAATTTGATGGTCCAAAAATAAGAAGAAGAAAACAAAAGAAGAAGAAAAATTTAGATTAGGTAAAGAAGGAAGAAAGAAGAGAAGAAGAGAATAAAATGTAAAATAAAATAAATACCTCTAAATAGTTAAAATAATAACTTTCCTCCCCAGTAATGGTGCCTATTTAAAAGGCACTGTCATGGGAACTTTCAAATGATATGTGATTGTTGGTTACTTAGGTGCCGCGGAGTGGCTGACCAAGGTCGTCTTTCAGAGGAGGAAGTAAATTTAACAACAAATTAAAGGTATCTTGAAAGTGAAATAAAATAAAATAAGAACATTAATTAAATTTATGGGGTTATTTATAGTTTATAAATATATAATAAGTTTTTTGAAATAAGATTGTATTTTTTTTGTTTTTAGTTTTGAAATGAAGTTCGATTAAAATGACACAACAAGAAGATGTTTTTTAGACAATATTAAAAAGATGTAATCGATATAACCCTACCTTTTCACTCAATTATTTGTCATTATAATTTAAATTAACATCCACTTAATTAACATCCTCTATTTTTTTAAGCCTCTAACCCTATTAGGGTTAACATAACCACAAAGATGAAATTACTTAAACCCTAGGCTAGCTTCATGACATGCAATCGCATCACCCTGCTTTGATTGATGTTATTAGATTAGATTATGGTAAGTGGTTAATTAGAGAACATATCCACTCTATAAATGAGGATTAATTGAGTTTAGGGATAATATTTGAAATCTAAAAATTTATCCTGTGTGGTCTTTTATTACCGATTAATATCGCACTCTCACAATTTACACAACTTCAACCTCGCGTGTTTTTGTGTAAATTGTTCAATTTCTTTCCTAGTTTAATTTAAATAAAAAACTAAATTAATAGATTATATTAAGTGAATTACAGTATCTCATTTATTCAAAATAAATTAATGAAGATGTTTAGAGGTAGATCAATTACTAAAAAAACTACTCTTCCATGGGCGGAGTAGTGATCATAGAAACATTATGTATGTGCAAGGTTTAGAAAGGGTATAACCCAATCACGTTTATACTATTTCTTACAGATCATTTAGGAATATTAAGATAAGAATAAATTTGAAAAAAACCAAATAAAATAGAATAAATAAAATAAGAACAAATAAGTTTATTATGAAAACACAAACATTACAACATGAGGAAAAAGAAGAGGGCTTCGACGAAGGGATCATTGCTTCAAAAGAAACCCTTATTGAATTTCTTGTATAATTGGAGTGGAAACTATTATCCTCTTCCCTAAACTTCATAAGGCACGTCCCAACCCCACAAAATGATAAAAAATCCAATTTATTGAGAGGTGTGGATGCTAGGTTTAAATTGGTTTCAAGTGTGAATGAGGAATGTCGGCCAAATATTTTATTCCAACTTGCACCGCCCATTTGGCCATAAAAAAACGTCAGTCAGACGTCCTTATAGAAGGATGATTCATGTGAAAATGAGTCATAGATATTACCTCAAAAGTTGGGCCTAATCCAATCATGGATGAAGAATTTATTCCCAAATACATAACCCATGTCCAGTCTAGCGAGTCCAACCCAACTTTGATTGCATGTCCCATTTTCACCAATCAAATGCATGATTTAGCACTAATGTCCTAAATGAAAGTTGTAGAAACTTATTTCAGGAATACATTTAAAAAATATTTTATTCAAATAATTCATATAAAATTATTTATGTTTGAAATACTATAGTAAATTTTTAAGGGGTAAAACTGTAATTTTCCCCAAATTTTCAAATGAATGATCTAATCCCAAATATTCCATAAATGAACATAGTTAACACAATGCAAGGAAGTTAAATCATTTATTATCAATAAAATATTCAATAAATTTGTGTTTTATCAACTCCCCCACACTTACCTATTTTCACTCCCAGGAAAAACCTCATATCATGTATTCTGAAAAATTGTGACAAGTAAACATCAATATCAAATCAAAACAAATTTTAAAACACATCTCCTATAGATGCAATAATTCCACACCAAGAAACAAAAGATATCATGCCTCATAAAAAAATTATTTCAAGTTTTCTATTTATATCATTCAATATAATTCTACTTCATTTATCCTCCCACCCACACAAAACACTTACCTCACTCGAATTTCTCTAATCACACAAATGTCAATTTTTCAGCAATGTCTTTCTCATCCAAACTCATACAGGGGTCACCATAGGCTTGATAAATTCCTAAATCTCCACCTGATGTTAGTCAAGGACATATGTTTATCATGAGGACCTTCTAGGGTTGTTTTGTGGCTTCCTATTGGTAGGATTTAGATGTGAAAACTTTTTTAGGCGGAATGAGGGGGCTTGACTCTTTTTAAAGAAAAAAAGATTTAATCTAATTTTCACTTAAATATGGTATCATCCTCAATCTCCATAGCATCAATTAATGTTCATTATCATAAAAAATAAGGGAATGTGAAAACCATTCAACATTTATATAGTAAAAATTTCAATCTTCTCAAATATAATTTTCTTGAAAGCTCCAAATAGGCACAACTTTCTCTCTCTATTAGAAGATCCAAAAATACATAGCTTAAAATATCATGGAAGCTCCAAAAAAGGAAAAAATTTACATATAATGATTTTCTTTAGCATAAACACATCTATTCATAATTTAATTTTTCACCCAAAGTATCACAGAACGGGGTATCAAAACACAAGACACCTTTCCCCACACATAAGTTCAACTAGATTATGTAATTTTACTTCTGGAGTTGGTTGGATTGGGAAAATTGGCTTGTAATGTGACAAACCTAACAAGTTGTTCATGGATTTTAAGGGATATAAGGATTAAAATTTCAAGGTAATCCATTATAGAAAAGGATTCTTTGAAATAGGGGCTTTAATACTAAATAAATGCCTCAATCATTTAAACATAAGTACCTTAAACCCTCATGTTTTGACAATAATAAATCAAATTATGGTTAAATAAAGCATGGTTTAATTCTTTCAAGAAATAAGGTAAATATAAATAATATTAAAGGAATGGTTTAGAAGCCTCACAGGAAAGTGATTTCAAATATAAAGACAGTGAGATGTGGCATGAGATTCAAAATTTAGAGTTATTTTTATTAAATTACTAAATATTTGAACTCTAAACAAAGTTATTTTCAGTATTCATTTAAGCTCAGTTTCATGGGATAAATTGTTTCACTTATTGATATGAATTTTAAATTGGTTATAAGAATCATTTTAGCTCAAAATTTTCTAAAACACACAAAAAAATTGAAAAATAAACCTAGAAAATTTGAAAAACAAACAATTTTTTTTGAAAATCATTGAAAAATAAGAAACAAATTAAAATTACTAAACTAAAATTTTCCCTCCCCCACACGTAAAAAAATTCATTGTCTTCAATGTGAACTCATGAGGTGATATTTTCTCATGAAATGTATAATTTTAAATAGGAAAAAGAATAAAAAAGTGAAAGGTTTATGAATAGCTTGATATGCTTAATTGATGATGGGGTCATGCAGTGTGATGAAATCCAATGCATCAGTAAGAAGTCCTTCAATGTATCTCTTCAAACATTTCCCATTGACTATAAAGCTCCTTCTTGTGTCCCCTTGTTTGATCTTCACTACACCATAAGAGATAACATTAGTCACAATATAGGGACCTAGCCACCTGGAATGCAACTTACCAGGCATCAGCTTTAGTTGTGAACTATAGATAAAGGCTTTCTCTTCAACTTGAAATTATCATTTATAGATCATTTTCCATGGGCTTCTTTTGATCTTTCCATGTAGAGCCTTTAGTTATCATATGAAGACAATCAAATCTCCTCAAGCTCTTAAATTTACAGCTTCCTTTGGATTCCATCTTGGGGTAAATCCATGTTGCATTTTTTTATAGCCCAATAAGCATGATGCTCAACTTACATAGGGAGATGACACACTTTCCCAAGAAAAAATACAAAATGGGGACATAACAATGGGTGTCTTGTATGTTATCCTATATGCCCAAAGAGCATAACCCAAGCGCTTACTCCAATATTTCCTATTCGACTGCACATTTTCTCTAAATTTTTTTGAACTCCCTATTTGAAACCTCAGCCTGACCATTTGTTTGAGGGTGGTATGGTGTTGATGTTTTCTGTGTCACCCCATACTTCCAAATAAGGGAAGCAAGATTCCGATTGCAGAAGTGTTCCCCTTAGTCACCAATGATGGCCTTTGGTACTCTAAACCTGCAAAAAAATATGTGCTTTGACAAAGTCCACAACAACATGAGAATCATCAGTCCCGGTGGCCTTAACCTCCACCCATTTACTCACATAATCAACAAAAACCAAAATATACAAAAAACCAAAGGAACTAAGAAAAGAACTCAAAAAATTGATTCCCCATACATAAAAAATATTACAAAATAGTATGGGTTTTAGAGGCATCTCATGTCTCCTAGAAATGTTCCCAGTGTGTTGGAAACAAGATCATGAGTTACAAAACACATATGCATCATGGAATAAGCTAGGCCAATATTATTCAGAGTCTAAGACTTTCCTAGCTGTCCATTAGGTTCCAAAGTGTCCACCATAAGCCAGTGTATGACAGAATTGTAGAACAGACTCAAAATCATGATCAGGAACACACCTCCTAATAACTTGGTCACTACATATGCGCCATAGATATGGATCATCCCAAACAAAAAATCATGACTCACGCTTTAATTTTTGGACTTGATGTTTTCTTAAATTTGTAGGGATTTCAGAGGAAAAAAGGTAATTAACTAAATTTTCATACCAAGGATGTGTACCTAAGATCGAATAAAGATGCTCATCGGGGAAAGTGTCCTGAAGTGGTACCAGGTCCAATGTGTTATCCTCTAGTGTGTGAGTATGCCTACTCATGTGGTCTTCCACCATGTTTTTCGACCCCTTCTTGTACTTTATGTTAATATCAAATTCTTGAAGAAGGAGATTCCATCATATTAGCCTAGGATTTGCATCTAGATTCTTCAAGAGGTATCTCAAATATGGATGGTCAGAAAAAACAACTACTTTAGAGCCTAATAAATATGAATAGAATTTATCTAAAATGAATATTACAGGAAGAAACTCCTTTTCTATGGTTGCGTAGTTTGATTAGTCTGAATCCAGTGTCCTCGATGCATTGGAAATCACATGTGAACTTCCCTCCACCCTTTGAGATAATAAATCTACAACTACAAAGTTGGAGGTGTCACACATAAGCTCAAAATTAATGTCCCATTATGGGGGGTTTTATGATCAGTGGAGTGGTCAGAAACTTCTTCAGCTCATTAAATTCTACCTTGCATGAATCATCAAACCCAAAATCTGAATCCTTTTGAAGTAATCATGACAAATAAAGAGAAATATTTCTAAAATCTTTGATGAAGCACCAATAAAAGGTTGTATTCCATAGAAAAGATATAATATCATGCACACATGAAGGATAGGGTAAAGATGAAATAATGTCTATCTTAGATATGTCAACCTCTATCCCATGTTTTGACACTACATGCCCTAAGACAATTCCATTCTCTACCATGAAATAAAACTTTTCAAAGTTCAAGACCAAATTCTTCTCAATAAAATGATTCAAAACCTTTCTCAAACTACTTAGACATTAATCAAATGATTATACATACACTATAAAATCATCCATAAACACCTCCATGAAGGTCTCAATAAGATCAGAAAAAATACTCACCATGTATCTCTAGAAGGTAGGTGGGGTGCTGCAAAGTCCAAATGGAATCCTTTGGTAGGAAAATGTGCCAAAAGGATAGGTGAATGTAGTCCTCTCATGATCCTCCAAAGCTATAGGAACTTGAAAATATCCAGAAAATCCATCAAAGAAACAATAGTGTGTTTTCCCAGCCAGTATTTCAAGCATTTGATCAATAAATGGGAGGGGGAAACGGTTCTTGTGAGTGTATTGATTTAGTTTCCTATAATCAATACACACACGCCAAATATTTTGAACCCTCATCGAAACCAACTCATCTTTATCATTTTTAACAATAGTAAAACCACTTTTTTTAACCACAACCTTAATAGGACATACCCATTGGGAATCTGAAATGGGATATATTAGACCTGACTCGAGCAATTTTTCAACTTCTTTTTTGACAACTTCCAAAAGAGTTGGATTTAGTCTCCATTATGCCTGCCTAACCAATTTAGCCCCATCCTAAAAAAGAATCCTGTACATGAAAATGGAGGGGATAATACCTGATATTTCATCCAAGGTCCACCAAATTTCCTTGATGTTCTCCCTCAAAAGATTCAAAAGTTTTTCTTTATGTTCAATGGGATATTGTTAGCAATTATTACAGGTGATTTCTCACCATGAATCAAGTATGAGTATTTGAGATTTAGTGGAAATGGATTGAGTTCTAGTGTATGGGGTGTTGTATGGATATATACATTGAAGGAACTAGAATATGTGCAGAAATAGCATAAGTATTAAAATAAAAATCATCACAATTAGAGAATAAAACATCAAATCTATTAGCATACTCAACAACCATGTCATAATTAGAGATCACTTAATCGAAATAAGCATATGAATCCATTTCAAAATCAAATCTAAGAGAGATTTGTTCACTATAAATGAGTGTGGAAGTGCTCTTAGACATCAAACTAGAACCAATACTCATAATCTCTTTAAGAATAGGACAATCAAATTCATTGGGGTTTTTATTTGGTGGTTCAAAATGGGAGATAAAAAATGTAGAATGGTCCCCTGAGGGGTACTTCATGGATTCCATAACATTAAATATCACAACATCATCCCCAAACTCCATGGAACGTGTACCATTATTGACATTTATGATAGTTTTTGAAGTTTTGAGGGTCTACCTAAGATAATGGAAGCATGAGAACTTACCTGATTGTCCCCCAAGTTAAGAACATAGAAATCTGCTAGAAAGATCATTTCTCTTACCCATACAAGTACAACCTCAAGGACTCCTGCTGGATATGTTGTAGCTCTATTCACCAATTTCACCACTACTCTTGTCAGCTTCAACCCACCAACCTATAAAAAGAGAATATAGAGTGATAAATCACATTTATGGGAGCTCCCAAATCATAAATAGAATCATAAATGTGCAACTCACCTCTGGTGCATGGGATAGTGAATGTCTCGAGATCCTTGAAATTTGTTGGAATTGCTTTAGTTGGTGTAATGAGTGCTGAAACATTCCTTCCAAGATTGACCCTCTCATTCCCCTTTTGTCCTCTTTAATTAGTACAAATTTCTTTTTGGAATTTTCCATACCTTGGGATTTTCTTAATGACCTCAATAATGGGGATGTTTATCTCCACATGCTTGAATGTGTCCAAAACCTCCTTTTTCACGACCTCCTCATCCAACTTATTGGTTTGAACAACCTTGTTTGAAAAGAGAAGGGGTTTAGGAGGAACATCATAAATATTTTTCTTACCTTTATCTTTATCCATTGGTTCCTCTTCAGTTGGTCTTGAATTTAGCTTCTCTAGAGTTGAGGTGAATCCTGGTGGAATGGTGGGTACAGAAGTATCATTAATTTTCTTCCCACATCTCAATGTGATGTAATTTACATTTCCCTTTGTATTTGGATTAGGTTTGGAAGGTATATTTCTGGAATTCTTACTTACAAGTTCATGGAGGGCAGTGGCATTAATCTGGCTCATTTGAGTCTTAAACTCCCTTAGCTCCGAACCTTGAATATTTTTCTCATTTGGTTTATTAAGAACAATTTGATTCAATATATCATCCATATCAGAATCTACCTTTGATTGAGAATCCCCTTGTTTTTGTCTTGATGATGCTTGGGCTTCAAATCACCTATGGGATTGTTAGAAACCCTATTGGTAAGGTGGAGGATACTGTAAGTTTTGTTTAAAGGGGGCCTTTTTTGTTGTCCATATGCATACCTCATGTCCAATTGATCCTTCCAACCTTGGTTGTATGTTGGAGAAAATGAATCAAACTTCTTTTGGGGATATGTCTATTGTTCTACTGATATGGTCTCCCTGGGAATACTGTTGCGCAATCCTCTATCTCTTGTATTTGTGGGAAACAGTCTGTTGGGTGGCTTGTCTTAGTGAAAATGCCACAAGGTCTTAAAATAGGGGGTTGGGATGTCTTTTGTGACAATTCAATATGCCTAACAATAGTGGTCAATTCTTCCAACACAGTATCAATCAAATGATTTTCAAGAGAGGAAAGACTTACCTGATGTACTCCTCATACATGTGGTGTACCTCAATCGCCAAATTGTTGGGAGTTTTGTGCCATCTTGTCAATCAATGCATGTGAAGCTACT
The DNA here is from genome assembly GCA_963277665.1 of Viscum album. Classification (NCBI taxonomy): domain Eukaryota; kingdom Viridiplantae; phylum Streptophyta; class Magnoliopsida; order Santalales; family Viscaceae; genus Viscum; species Viscum album. The sequence continues at coordinate 1,709,245,866 of OY728148.1, forward strand.
GTATTCTTGTATAAAAATTCCCCTCCAACTACAGCATCCACCATTCTCTTCTCCATAAGTGTGAGTCCTTCATAGAAGTATTGGATGAGGAGTTTCTCACTGATTTGGTGATGTGGGAAGCTTGCACACAACTTCTTGAATCACTCCTAGTAATCATACATTGAATCCCCTTGTGCTTTCTTAATCCCTAATATCTCATTTATAATGGAAGTGTCCCCTGATTATGGAAAAAATATCTGCATGAAAAGATGTTTCAAATCATTCCAACAAGTTAAATCTTCAGGTTTTAAATAATACATTCAGTCTTTTGTACCTCCGTCAAGTGAAAATGGGAATGCCCTTAGTTTGATTTGATCTTCAAAAACATTTCTTGGTTTAAGGGTTGAGAAAAACACATTAAATTCTTTATGGTTTTTATTGGGATCCTCACCAGAGAGGCCATGAAATTTCAGAAGTAGGTGAATTAACCCAGATTTCAGTTCAAAATCTGATTTAAGATTTGGGTATGCAATGTAATTTGGTTGATAGTTAATATCAGTTGCAACCAATTCTAAAATGATTCTATTATGTTAATTCCAATTATTTTCATACATTATTTCTTGTTTTATGTTTTAATTATAAGTGTTTCCAATTTCAATGTTCTTGGAGTGGAGTAATTCTCCAACTTGTTGAATGTTGAAACTCCTCGTAGACTGAGAATGTCTGATTTGAGCCCTATAGATGCATTTAATCTCAGGTTCAAGATATAAGATATATTCAGGATTAGTTCATTTCATAAATCAAATAAAAATTAAGAGAATAAAATTGGACCATAATAAAATAAAAGATGAGAAGTTTGAGTCAATGGTCCAAAAAGAAGAAGAAGAAAACAAAAGAAGAAGAAAAATTCAGACTGGGTAAAGAAGGAAGAAAGAAGAGAAAAAGAGAATAAAATGTAAAATAAAATAAATACATCTAAATGGTTGAGATAATAACTTACCTCCCCAGTAATGGCCCCAATTTCAAAGGAACTTTCGTAGGCACTTTCAAATGATATGTGATTGTTGGTTTTTTAGGTGCAGTATAGTGGCTGACCAAGGTCGTCTCTCAAAGGAGGAAGTAAATTTAACAACATATTAAAGGTATTTTGAAAGTAAAATAAAAGTAAATAAGAACATTAATTAAAAGGATGGGGCTGTTAATAGTCTATAAATATAGAATAATTTTCCTGGAAGAAAATTGTATTTTTGTTTTGTTTTAAGTTTGGAAATGAAGTTTGATTAAAATGACACAACCAAAAGATGTTTTTTAGACAATATTTAAAAGATGTAATCAATCTAACTCTACCTCTTCAATCAATTATTTGTCATTATCATTTAAATTAACATCCAATTAATTATAATCCTCAAATTTTTTAACCCTCGAACCCTATAAGAGTTGACTTAACCAGAAAGATGAAATTACTTAAACCCTAGGCTAGCTTCAGAACATGAAATCGCCACACCCTACATTGATTGATGTTCATAGGTTAAATTATGGTCAATGGTTAATTAGAGAACATATCTACTATGGAAATGGGGATTAACTGAGTTTAGGTATTATATTTGAACTCTACAAATTTATCATGTGTGGTCTTTTATTACCAATTAAGATCGCACTCTCACAATTTACACAACATCCAACCTTGCGTGTTTTTGTGTCTACTGTTCAATTTCTTGCTTAGTTTAATTTAAATTAAAAAATCAATTAACAGATCATATTAGGTGAATCAAAATATCTCATTTATTCAAAATAAATTAATGAAGAAGTTTATAGGTAGATCGATTAATAAAAAGAACTATTGTTCCATTGGCAGTGTAGTCATCGTGGAAACGTTTTCCATGTGTAAGGTTTAGGAAGGGTAGAACCCAATCACGTTTCTACTCTTGATTCCAAACCAATAAGGGAGATTAATAGAAGAAGATATTTGAACAAAATATAAGAAAATAGAAGAAATAAAAGAATCAAAAAGAATTTTATTATGAAAACAGAAACATTACATCATGAAGAAGAAGAAGAGGGCTTCGATGAAAGGATCCTTACATCAAGAGATACCCTTATTTATTTTTTTGGAGAATTTGAGTGGAACCTATTTTTATATTTGCTAAAATTAGTAATTCACATCCCAATCCCAAAAAATAAGAAAAACACCAATTTATAGAGTGGTGGGGAGGGTAGGATCAATGCTCTTTCTAGTATGAATGGGGAATCTCATCCAAATATTTTATGCCAACTTGCACCACCTATTTGACCACAAAAACGCGTGAATCATCTGTCCTTAGAGAAGGATGATTTATGTGAAAATGAGTCTTCAAGTTCCTCTCAAAATTTGTGCCTACTCTAAACACTGATGAATATATTATAGACCAAATACAGAACCCATGTCCAATCTAGTGAGTCCAGCGCAACTTTGACTTCATGGCCCATTTGCACCAACCAAATGCATGATTTATCTCCAATGTCCTAAATGAAAGTTGTAGAAAATTATGTTAGGAACACATTTAAAAATATTAAGTTTAAATAATTCAAATAAAATTATTTATGTTTGAAATACTATAGTTAATTTTTAAAGGGTAAAACTAGAATTTTCATCAAATTTTCAAATGAATGATCTAATCCCAAATAATCCATAAATGAACATATTTAACACAATGTAAGGAAATTATATAATTTATTATCAATAAAATAATCAATAAAATTGTGTTTTATCAAGAAGTATTTAATTTTTTTAAAAAACTCATAAAAAACTCATTTTTTACCACTCCTCCATCATTCAGGCAGATTCAAGGCTTTCCCAATATCTTTAGATCTCATTGAATACTAAAAATCTCAGTATATTAATGCACAAGTGTGGATAGACAATTACCGTGATCACTCTGCATATTCTGAGTATGATAAAATCATATGAAATATCTTTTCATTTAACTATACAGAAGTCTCATATATCTTCACGTTTATTAGCGTAGTATCTAAAAATCATAATTTCTATAATATACTCTTCACACAACATAAATAGTATAATACAAATTGCAGACAACTACATGGAATAAACTCAAAACCCCTATATAGAAATCGGCTATGTGAAAATCTCTTCACACATTTGGATACATGATATGTTTGGGTACGTAGAAAATCGGTAATCAGAATCTCTTAAAAAAATAGCTATACAGTGATATGGCTACGTGAATATCATTTCTCACAATCAGCTACATTATTCCAAAGTCAAAACGGTTACATGATTCGATTCCCTTACAATCCCAAATCCATTCATTCTCACATTAGCACAATATCTTGCAGCCCTTTGCATGACCCATCTTATACCTTTTCATCCACACCATTCTTACTAGAGGTTTACTGCCCACCCAGGTAGTGGGTGGGGTCCCTTTGGCTCCCTTTGGTTGGCTATATGTGGTTGACCTCTTTTTTAATGAAATCCAACGAAGTGTAGTAATTCCATGGGAATACATATACTCATCTTCATCTTCTCCATGAAAAATGTATATATTTTTCATGTTCTTCATAATTCCCCTCATGAGGTACTTTTATTTTCCATGGAAACCTTTAAATCATCATGCAACAAAACACAACTATAGTTATTCCCTTTAACAGCGTGAAAATGGATTTTAATAGCACTGATAAAGGGGGACCATTATCATCTCTAAATAATGCACTAATAAAGACTCCCCTTTATGAGTTCTAGTTTAGGACTAATAAATGCTACCCTTTATTAGCACAATTTCTAGTGTTGATAAATGCCCCACCTACTGTAGTGTGTTATTTGTATAACAACACACTGCAACAACCCCAACTTGTAACCTTTACACAAAATATATAATATAATTGATATAAATTCTACATCATGAATACAAAAAAAACAATAATATATACATTTCAAGCAATTTTTATTTATAATCACATTTACAATTACTATCCATAAACATTTAAAAACATTAATGTTTCATCATCTTTGGAACTCATGATCCCCTCTCAAAAAGGTCCACCAATGATATCAGTTGCTGAAAAAATCACCTGAACCTAAGAAAAAGAATCCACCTATATAAGAAAACAAATATTATGTTAGTAATATTATAAAGAAATAAATTAAACATTAATATGAAATAATACAACAAAAAATGTCAACTTTAAATAAAAATAAACACTTGGAGTTATACTGGCCACAACGTAGATTGTATTGAGGTGAAATTGATTCCAACAGTTCACAAATGTGGTATGGATCATTTTCCTTAAGTATCAAAACAATTCAAATTCATTTTCTTAGTTTTGAGTATTTCAATTGGTCCTTTTTAATGAAATTAAAGTTAATTTTAAATAAAGACACACGTGTAGTAATACCAGTCACACTGTGTATGAGATTGAGGTGTAGATGATTCCCATTTTTCAAATATTACTTTTGGATCATTTTCCTAAAGTATCAAAACAATTTGAATGAGTTTTCTCTATTTTTAGTATGTCACTTGTGTTTTTTACTAAAATGTCATTTCAAACTAAAAACACACACATTGAGTCATATCGGTCACATTGTGGGTGTTTTTGATGTGATATTTATTCCTATATGTCACAAATGACTTATGAATTGTATTCCTAAATTATCAAGACAATAGGAGTGAATTTTCTTATTTTTTAGTGAGTGACACATGTTTTGAACTAAAATGTAAATTTTAAACTGATAATAGACACTTCGAGTTATACTGGTTATATCGTGTGTTATATTGGGGTGTGTCTGAGTCCTACACCTCAAAAAATTACTTATGGATCATTTTCCTAAAATTTTCAAACAATCCAAATGTGTTTTCTCATTTTTGATTATGTCAATTATCCTTTTTACTAAAATTTATGTCAACTTTAAATAAAAAAGATGAACTTAAAGTCATACCAGTCACACCATGTGTCAGATAGAGGTATGATTGATTCCTAAATGTCTCAAATAAGTTTTGGATCATTTCCCTAAAGTATCAAAACAATCTGAATGTGTTTTCTCGGTTTTGAGTAGGTCAATTGTCCTTTTTACTAAAAATGATGTCAATTTTAAATAAAAAGACACACATGGAGTCATATCTGTCACACCATTCATTATATTGAGGTGAGAATTATTCCTAAATTTCTAAAATAACTTATAGATTATTTCTCTAAAGCATAAAAAAAATCTGATTGTGTTTTTTGGTTTTGTGTAAATCAGTTTTCCCTTTTACTAAAATCGATGTCAATTTTAAATACAAAGACGTATTTAGAGTCATACTGTCCACACTGTGCGTTAGATTAAGGTGCGACTGATTCTTACATGTCTAAAATGACTCATGGATAGTTTTCTTAAAGCATAAAAATAACCTGAATGTGTTTTCATGGTTTTAAATAGGTCAGTTTTCCTTTTTAGTAAAATTGATGTTAATTTTAAATAAAAAGATGTATTTGGAGTCATACCGGTAACACCGTGCATCAGATTGAGGTGTGGATGATTCCTACATGTCCCAAATAACTCATGGATTGTTTTCCTAAATTATAAAAACAATTAGAATCTGTTTTCATAGTTTTCAGTACATAACTTGTTCCTTTTTCTAAAATTAATGTCAATTTAAAATAAAAATACACACTTGGAGTCATATCGATAACACCATGAGTCGTATTAATGTTTGGTTGGTTGCTACATGTCAAAAAAGAGTTAGGGATCATTTTCCTAAAATATAAAATTAATCTGAATGAATTTTATCAGTTTTGAGTAGGGTTGTTTTTATTTTTACTAAAATTAATGTGAATTTGTAATAAAAATATCAACTTAGAGTCATATTGGTCACACCATGCGTCAGATTTAGGTACAAGTGATTTTGACACGTCTTAAATGTATCTGGGATCATTTATCTAAAGTACAAAAATAATCAGAATGTGTTTTATTGGTTTTTAATATGTCATTTGTTCATTTTTCTAAAATTACTGTCAATTTAAAATAAAAAGACACACTCAGATTCATATCAGTCACGCCATGCATCAGATTGAGATGTAGTTAATTTCTACCCATAAAAAATGACTTATTAATTGTTTTCCTAAAGTATTAAAATAATAATAATTCATTTTCTTAGTTTTTTCTAGGTCAATTTACTTTTTACTGAAATTGATGTCAATTTTAAATAAAAAGACTCATTTGGAGTCATAACCGTCCACCGTGCATCATATTGAGATGTGGATAATTCCAACACATCTCAAATGACATATAGATTGTTTCCCTAAAGTATCAAAACTATGCAAATGTTTTTTCTTAGTTTGAGTAGGTCAATTATCCTTTTTACTAAACTTATTGTCAATTTTAAATAAAAAGACGCACTTGGAGTCATATCAGTCACACTGTGCATTTCATTGAGGTGTGGTCGATTCCTAAACATCATAAATTAATCATAGATCATTTTATAAAAGTATTGAAACAATAAAAATTCATTTTCTTTATTTTAATTATGTCACTTGTATTTTTTACTAAGACATTATTTTTAACTAAAAACAGACAGTTTGACTCATATCAGTTATATCGTGTATCGGTTTACATGAGACTGATTCCTACATATCAAAATTGATTTTTGAATTGATTTCATAAATTATCAATACAATCTAATTGTGTTTTCTTAGTTTTTAGTGAGTGGAACATTTTGAAGTTAAATATTGATTTTAAAATGATAATAGACAATTTGAGTCATACCGGTCACAATGTGTGTCGGACTGAGGTTCGACTGATTCATACATATCCTAAATGACTTGTGTATCATTTTAGTAAATTATCAAATATAATATGAATGTTTTTGTTCACTTTTGAGTATGTCAGTTCTCTATTTAACTAATATTAATGTCAATTTTAAATAAAAAGGCACACTTGGAGTCATATCGGTCACACTGTGTGTCAGATTGAGGTTTTGTTGATTTCTACATGTACCAAAGTCTCAAAAAAATCATAACTTCCAATGTTACCATGATTACCATTATCTTTATTTTTTGAACATCCAAAAATTCATATTGGGTTGATTTTCTTAGCCAAAAAACCTTTATCATTGTTAAAAACTAGAAGAGTATAGTAAGCTATTCTTCCCATTATATCTTGATAAGTCACCACAATGGGCACAATAACTTCCTTCAGTCTTATGGTTTTCAACAAGAGAAAGGTTTTTCAGCTAATAAAAACAACTCAATAAGAAGTATCAATAGGTCGAAAATGAAAAGTAATAGAAAACATTGTAACATTGGTAGAAAGTAACATGTGATCTCTTCTGTGGCTTGTTGCAGATAATTGAATGAAAAATATGAATTGCCAAAAGATTTGTGAAAACAACTAAATAAGTATTATATAAAAATTATATGAAAAATAACTTACAAATAGTAGATAAAATGGTGACAAAATAATTAAATAAGTAGTAGAAAATTCACCTTTCCATTATGGTTGTATACATTCTTGACCCATTTCCTTATTGTCATTATCTCAGTTGTAGACTTGAAGTCTAATATCTCATGAGCATGAGAAGCTTCGAACAAACCACCCCAACTCGAACATATGAATCCACATGTATAAGAAAAAAATTATTATTTGAGTAATTATAAAAATAAATAAATTAAAAATAAAAATTAAAAATTTATTACTTCTCTGAAAGTCATATCTTCATGTTTTTTTGTACATTCTGTGACTAGGTATGATTCCCATTCATTTCTAAGAAAATCTATATCATCTTGTGAATATGATTTTTTTCGGTAGTCATAGTAGTACTAGAAATATATAAATACACAAAGTATTAATGAATATTTTAAATGAAATAGTAATTATCATAAAAAATACATGTTCAGTGATGATAGATTATTGATGAAATATGATCTCTCTCATAAATTTACAAACATAATAACCATAATCGTTTCGATTTTTTCTATTTTAGATACAACATAAATATTAATAAACATAAGTAATTTTTTTTATATGTGTTTTTATAGTGAAATATTATTATATATACCCTGATACTTTTCTAGCTGTAGAACTTGTGAGGGTCCTAATGCGCAATGCCTGTCATCATGCAATGATTTTCATGATATTTATACACCACCATATTTTAACATAATCATAATTAAAACATAATATAAATTGTATAACATGATGTTTATTTCAAAAACATTTGATGTAGTGTATTACAAATTGATGAACACCATCAGGTGTGGTCGGTTTTTTGTGTATCCATGTAGTAAATCTAGGAAATAAACATTTGGAGTATCAAAATTGACCACAGTGAGCATCCAATGTTTCCTAAAAACAAAAAAATTAATAAGTAATGAAATAAATAAAAATATATTTTATATTATTAAATTGTATATTTTTACCACTGCATCCTTGGTATTAAGAAGAGTTTGTCATCCCAAAGTTTTATTTCAAAATATTTGTCCAGGTTTTCCACTATTTCATCTATTTTTGGGATTCTATTTCTTTTTTTTTCTATAGAGGTGGTGTAAGGACTAAAAAATACAAAAAATATCATAGTAAAATCTCTTAAATTGGTATTGATATATCCACCAGGATAAAATATGAACTTTATTTAGTCATAATTAACAGAGTATGTCAGCTATTGGAAAATCAAATCATGACAACATACCTCATGTATACATTTACAACTAAGGCTCATATCCATTCATAATTGAGGATTTCATTTACATTATCAAAAGGAATATAGTCAAAACTTCCTCTCCAAACATTTTTCTTCAAAATCAACTACATGACTACTTCCATTTTGTAACTTCATATCCACGTGAACCTTAAATGTTAGTAAATGAGGATATTGAATGGATGGGGTAAAGGGGATTTCAAAAGATCTTTTCTATTAGTTGATCAATAATTTAAATATTTTTGATTCAACCTTTTGTTTCACCCCATTCTATTTGTTCGTCTATAATAACATTCATCGGTTTAAACCTTTTTGGTTTAGCATGAAAAATAGATTGAAAATTGATACCTCATTGTCGACATGTGTTTTTACAAGATCTGACAGCCATGTGATGAATGTTCTAATATCATGGCCGACCTTATGAATATCTTCATTATAAAGTGGAACATATAGCTTGTTTCTCATCTCATGATCTATTCTAATCACCACTCTCACATGACTTTTTGGAAGTGGTATTTTGTATAGCATGTCATCATGGATATTGAACACCACAGTCCTCTATATATGGAGATGGGCGGGTGTTGATAGATATAAATCACATTCATTTTCATCCTTTATAATATCTGTATCTGAAAGGTAGCAGTGTTTTTCTGATTCACATTTCACAGAAACAATTATTAGAATATTGATTAACTTGACTAAGACAACTCTTTAAGGGGAATGGATCACCTCAAAGATGATGGGGGTGGGGGGTATCTTTATGCAATAGGTGTTTTTGAGTTTTTTCTTCTATTTTCTTCCCCCCATAACCTTTTCTAGTAACTCAGTCTTCCCATGATATTATTATTTAGGGGAAGGTACTCTTTTTCACATCTCTACCATTTTTTTTCTTTATCCTCCTATTGTTTTTTTTCTCAAAATATGTTTAGGTTGCCACCCCAAAACCCACTCCTCTGATGTGGCCATAGTTTTATGGCCACATCAAGACTACCAATAATAGGTGTGCATCCAGTACAGGTTTGGTTTCTTTTTGTGACTATATCAGATATAAAATGTCAGAAAATAAGAAATTATTTTTACGTAATTCTGATTTAAGGATTTTTTTATTATGTCATACTTACACAAGTTTCCCGCACTTTTTTTCTGTTCTTATATATTAGTATCTCATCTTTATTTACACTTTTCTCCTTCTACAACACATGGAATGGGATGGATGTGACTTTGGATTTTGATTCATCAATATGTATATAAACAGAGGAACATAATTATGTTGTTTCATGTCACATAAAAGTATTACAATATATTTAAAATACATACAAATTTTTTTCAAGTGAATTATACCCCATCCTTTCTTTACGGTAGGTGTATATAGGTTTTTTATTCCATATTTTCAGCACTAAATTTATTTTTCATAAATAAAAAATTCTCAATCAAAGTGATGAATACATATATTTCTAAACAATGTATTATCAGTCATTGTGTACCTGAAAAGACACATCCATACGACGGTCAGTAAACTCATCCCACACTTCTTGGTTTATTAGGCATACATACATAAGTGGTGGGTGAAAGTTTATTTTCCCTTCAACATATTTAAGTTGAAATCTCGTTAGAATTGTGTGAAATCCTATATAAATCCTTCAAGAAAGCATTAATAAATATTTCTTAGGGTATTCATCTACTATAAATGAACTCTCTAAAAGATGATGAAGAGTAAGTCAACATTTAATTATTTTATTTTTTAGTAAAATAAAGAAATGATATCAAAATTTTCTTATAATATCTTCCTACATCAGTGTCTTAAGAGTAGGCACAACATGGTGCAATAAATCTACAAAAATTGGTAGACATTTCCAAGTGATGAGTCCAATGTAACTATTGAACATGGCCTTGTTGGGGTTAAAATGATGGCCCTGCACATTTTATCTAACCTCGAATTTGATGCCTTTTATTTTCGTCATAATGATTTTTGTTAACACCATCAAACTACGATGCTCTTGTTTTTTCTACATCACTGGTCCTTCACCATCTACCATTTCCTCAGATTCAACATTGTCAATATGTTTTTCCTATGGATAATTAGCATTGGTATGCGTAGAAGGTGGTTTTACCTCTATACAAGGAGAAAGAATAGGTTGAGAAACATATTGTTCCTCTAGAGTGGTAGCATCGACATGTGTAGAAGGCCATTATTCCTCTACACTAGGAGCAATAGCAGTTTTAGAGACTTATTGTTCCTCAGTAATGGGAGCACCAGTACATGAAGAACATCTCGTCCACAGAAGAGGTTTAACATTTAATTTAGAATAAATACTTTTTCTTTTAGCTAGCCATCAAATTCATTCTAAAATTGAATCTATATTTTCATCCAACTCCTTAAAAATATGGTCCTAAAACCATCTTATAAACTTTTTTTATGTGTCTTTGATATCCAACTTTAAGCCCTTAATGGATTCAAATTAAAAAGAATTTATTTATGGATTTCAACATATGGGAAAACCTACAAACTATTATGAAAAATGTAAAGTTGGGCCTACTCCCGATCTATAATATTGATTGTGATAACATCTCTTCCAGAAATTCCTTCACCCACAAAACACTTAGTGTAATCATAACTTTAAATAGATATAATTTATTAAAAATTATATGGAATGGAATTTTTATGAAACACCTTTGGATACAATGACATTTTTCAAAAACCCATTAGAACTTTCATAGATTAAAACATAAATATTCAATTCAAGAAGTTGGAACTTTCCCAACAAAATTTCTATATCCATATTCAACTAGGGTTACCACCTTTATTACCCATTTACCACATGTTCTCATTTTAGAGATTATCACAGGACATCTATTTTTGGATTACATGTTAATATTTTTACTTTTTCACCCTTCGGGTTGCCTCCTATAATTCCTCTATCATTAGTCCAAGGAATTCATTTCTTAGTGTCCACATGATTTGGACTCTCAATTGGTTAAACTGATCATGAATCAAGAAATAACCCCTATAGTGAAATACAATGTTTGGGAAACCATGCATCTATTGGAATTCACCCATTGTGGTTTAATTACATTAATTTTATACTGAATATCCTTTAAGACATTAATAATACCTAAAATATCTAGTTATGGTATGTTATAACCTTTGAATTAAAATGAAATTCAGTATTATAACCATATTGAAATTATATTTTTCCAAAGTTGGACACATACTAAAAGTAACTAAGGACCCACCCAAATGAAAAACTGAGCATTTACCTAAATCAAAACCATCCTTTTATGTTAGAAAATAAAATAAGAATTTAAATTTTTTATCATAACGAATCTATGGTACCCTGACACGTAATTCCCCCTACACCGACTAAGCCTTCAAAACCAATGACTTACAAAATTTAAAAAATTCAATAATTTACTATAGGAATCTATAATAAATTAGAAAATCATCAAAACATAAACTATTATCAGGACACTTCCCCAAATATTACAATGTATTCTCATCCTCACCTCTATCTCTTGAACAAACACAAATATTGTTAGATTTGGTGCCCTAGAACCAACTTTTGTGTACTTTAGGATAAAATGTATAAATTGTTTTGAATATTTGTAAAATATTTATCACATAATGATTTTTATTTTTCATAACATATAATGTGATAATTTAATAAAATCAATTGTCACTCTAAAAGGTCATAGCAGTTCCCTACTATGATTAGAACATGGATAAACTACAACACTGTTTGTAAATGTTTGTTCTATAGTCAGATGATATCACTTGAGGGGAAAAAATGATAAATGCTATCATGGTTTGCAACTCATAGTACTTTTAGTCACCTTCTCACATTGTACTCCCTTTCTAATATCCAGTAGGATATTATGAGAATGAGACCTACTAGTAGGAAATTCATATTTATATGTGTAATTGGATGTTCCTATCTGCGGTTATGTGTATTGTCCCTTAGACATTAATATTATTATTAATATGTATTATGAGTCACCTACTTTTATGTATTGATAAAAACTATGTTGACAAATATTCATGGTGAGGTAGTATACGTTGGTTGCATCACGAGAAATATTAGATTAATGAATGATAAGAGAAAGGAATTGTCCCTTATGTTCTTTAATATAAATTGATATCTCAGACTCTTTGATGGAAGTGATATATCATTAATAAATACATTACCATTGTGTTCTATAGGAAATTTTAATTTCTAGGAAGTCAAAGAAAGAGACATCGAGCATATAGATTGATGACACCAGCATGCGACCCTCTTGATTAGAGATACCATGATAAATGGATTATATTACACAATATTCATCTATATGAGCTATTATATCTTTGTAGCATTAAATTATTTCTATATGGGTTCCTTGACATGTTTTTAGAAACTAACCATGGACTTTAGGCTACTTTAACTAATGTAACTGAGAAAGAGAGCTAGAGGGCCACACACTAAGTGTATCCAGATTCTCAGTTAAACAATAATAATAATATTTATTTTTATTATTTAACAAGTTGAATAAATATTATTCGTGCATGTTGTTTAATAATTCTTCATGATTTTTTTATCACATATATTCTATCACTAGTTATTAAAAAGAATATAATGTGATTAGAATATTTAATAAATTTATATTTTCTATTTTTTGAATAAAATATTTATTTATTTATTAGTGAATAATGCACTGGTATTTATTTAATCAATAAATAGTCATTATTCAAGGCCTGATAAATATTGTGGAGGAATGAAGGATTGAGTGTAATGGTTTAGTGAGAAAATAATAAATATTGAATATTATTTGATTAAATAATATTTAATTTAACTTGAAGGTTAAGCGCATGTCGAGATATAATAATAATATTATTATTATTTGACATGAGGTTCTGTAGGGATCAAATAAATAATAAAGGGCACTTGTTTAATTTTTTTATTTTAAATCTAGTGATATATAAACCCTATTATATTATTTTTTTTAGATCCAATTTTTTTGGTTTTGCACAAATTTTTTTGAGAATCCTCTCAAGATCTAAAGAGCTCCCTTCTCCATCAATTCCCCCAAAATAGAGAGAGATCTTCCTCCACCTCCCACTCTCAAGTCAAGAGAGATCTAGGAGAATACTTTGGATGGGGTTCTCAAGGTGATAAAATGAGGGTGACACAAATGATAGGATATTTTGTTCTAGCACCCAGATATTCCTACGATGACGTTTGAGGATTTTTATAACACGTGTGGATCACAGCTAGAGGGAATATACTTTGATACCTACAAGGCAATTATGGTACAATACATATCTTTTGTTTGATCTATAAATGAAGAAAAAAATTCTCACAGGGTAATTATATAATTAATTAAATTGATTATAAATAATATGTGACGATCCTCTCTATGGTTCCGGTGTTACATCACTTATTTATTCTCTTTGGTTTAATTTTATAGATCCTGATATTTATTATTGTGTAAATCATGGATTGATCATCGATCATGATAAAAGGTAAAATTGGGAACAACCCACCACACGCTTCTATTTCTCTTAGAATCTACAAGTGGTATCAGAGTGGTCACATAATTATTTATAATTATTTAAAGATTGTCAATTGATTTATGCATTTTTAATTTAGTTTTTTAATTTAGGTTTAATCATTCTTGTAATATGAATTGTGATATCTTCTTCTTCTTCCTTTGTTTCTCATAGATTTAATCAAAATTATTAATTTTATGAATGAAATAAAATTGATGATCACATCTAGAAGTGCCAAGTATTCTACTCGGATAACACAGGAGTAAATTTCGTGTAACCGGAGTTACATGCCATGTACTTATAGTCCTCGCTTAAGGAATTAATTTGGAAATTAATTTAAACTTTGTGGATTGATGACACATAGTGCATTTATTACATACACTGCATGTTGACCAGGATAGGGTGGTACACGGTCAACCAGAGTACACACTGTGTATCCCATGTACACGACAATCACAGATGGGTCGTGTATTACCATACACAGCCTAACTAACTAGTGAACGTGTATTTTGGAATCCCCACACTATGTATCAAATTATACATGATGTGTAATCCTTTTTTTGTGAGGAATGATTTACATCCTGAGTCCCTAGGCACGTGAATCAGATAGATAGTGAGAGACATACATGTTGTGTAGATTTCTTGTACCTGCCATGCAACTATATAATATTATGCAAATTTAAAATTTATTTATTATATTATGTAAACCTTATCAACATGTGCTTGTGTGTGGTCATTAAATTGGTAGGACATTCCATGTGATGGGTTTTAATATTATATATATATATATTAATGTTTAATTAACATCTGCATAATGTTGATATCTACATATCATGTATGAGTCATATTACAATTGTCACTCGATGTGAATTAAATCATGAAATGTTACAAAAAGTCATGTAATACATTTAATCATTAAGTTAAAACTACATTTAATGAATGTACATGATAAGTCATGTATGTTATATGTCACCAATAATAAACAATGTATGAGTATAATACATGTTGGGTTGTTTTGGATGTGTATTCACCGTGTTGGTTCTAAGTTACATTTATGTACACAATTTATTTTAAATAAATTTATTTTTTTTTAAATTTATAATGGATGATAATCTCAAGGAAATTCAGATGAGAATTAATATAAAAGAATTAATTAATTAATGATGATGATTAATTGATTCGACCGCAATTTATCTTAAATGATAATGAAAATGAATTTAATTCTAGTTTTATTAAATGCATAATTCATTGAATTCATGTGGATAATCTATAGAAAAAGCCTTTTTATGTGATTGGTTTCATTTAATTTATGATTAAATTAAACTGTTGGTCTATATTCCTTATCTCCTCTTATTATGTAAGTGAATGAATGACCATTGTTTCATTTATGTGAAACCTTTTCCCCTCACCTTCATGTGAGTAAAATTATATGTAATAGATGAATCCCCCATGCTAGTGGATGTGGTTAAAGTTTTGCGCTGAGGCGAAACCAATCTAAGAGCATAGGTGGACAGGTGGAAAGCTATAACACGAACCTTAATAGGTTCAAGGGTTTTCTCCCCAAGGTCAATGGTTTTTTATCAACCACTAAATAAACTAACCATTAGTAAAATCTCATGAATATATCACTTTATTATTTTATTTTTGTCAAATTTCATTGTTATTTCATTATCTATGTTTTTTCGTGATCACATGACTTAATGAAATTAACAGGAACACAATATACAACTAAAAGTAAATTGTTTTTATGTGTAAATATTATCTGATACATGGTTAATCAATTATGTAAATGAATTTAATATTAAAAAAATGCAATAAAGATAATAATTGTAAGTTTACATATAAAATAATGAATCCCTCAATTACATATATTATTTTGTTATAGCCTTACACAACCTCAATTAAAATCGAACCATAGTTCAAAGTGCTTGACCAACCAATGTTTGGGTGCTTTCAATTATTAAAGAATTATAACTTGAGGTTTTGGGTTGACTTAACTTAGTTTACATAGTTGACTTCCAAAGAAGTACTTGGGGGTAACTGAGATGAAAGGATTTAGGAAATCCAATTTAAGTATTTTAGGATTGGGGATTCCACTCAACAGATCAAGGAAGTGTTATATAATGTAGTTCAAATTTGTAATTCCTTCCAAAAACCAATCAAGTTTCTTGACCAACCAATGTTGCGGTAATGAGAAATTTAATATAGATACTTTTAACTATAATTTCTAACAAACATGATATTCTAAAGCCAATGGATAGGGATATTGGGTTTTGATAAAATAATGGGAGACTAATAAATTTAATATTTGTTCATTTGCCTAAATTTTATCAATTAAAGTACTAAAATTTTTCTCATATTATTTGTATAAACAATATTTAAATGAATTTAAACATATCACAATGATATATACTTGAGAAAGATAACCTTTTCATAAACACAAATTTCCAAGAGTGGAAATGGAACTTACGTGTTATCCTTCTCCATAAAAAAAATTGTATGTGCTGGAGGAACATATTCTTGATGCTCTGGGTAATTAGGCCAGTGATGAAGAGTTGTCACTCTATGAGAAACATTTGAACGATTCAAAAAATGTTCAGTGTTTCATGCTATCATTCATAAAAAATGATATTTTGAAGCAACATGAGGACATATATTCATATAACATGATGTCTCACCTTCTAGATCTCTATCAAGAGAATGAAATACAAGAGAGGTATGAGATTTCCAATGCTTTGTTTATAACTAATATCAGAGAGTCTGTGTCTACTAGGCCTCATGTTGTCAAGAATATTGGATACATTGAACGCTTAGACATATTAGGGATTAAATTCTCAGATGAATAGCATACAAATCTCATACTTTCATCAATGCCCAAGACGTTCTCCAATTTTATTATTAGTTACCATATCAGCAATAATGAGAAGAGTCTTTCAAAACACATTTCTTTGATTTTACAAGTGGATAAGGACATGTGGTGTGATAAAACTATGGTTATTATGGTGAATAAGTAAAGGAAGAACAATTCAAAGGGACCCAAGACTCAAAACAAGTATAAAGATCCCAAGAACCATCCTTCCAAGAAGAGGATGATCTAGAGGCAGAGTAAGGAAAGAGAAGCAGTTTTTTTTGAATGTGGCATGACAAGACACTGGAAGAGGAACTGCATGCAGAAGCAAGGGGAAGCTAAAGCTGCATTCATTATCTAGTGTAATATTTCAATATCTACACATTGGGTATTATATACTGCTTGTGGTTATCACATCTATATCCAAATGTAGAAACCAAGTAGGTTTTGAAAATATTTCTAGAGGATAGGTGGATTTGAGAGCTGTTAATGGTGTATAGATGGTTTCCCTGGCCATTGGTAACTACCAAATTTCATTACCCACATGAATGATTTTGGTTTTAATAGTCTGTTATTATGTATGGGTGGTTACCAAAAACATAATTTATGTATCAATTCAAGATATAGATGGGATTATTTTCAGGTTTGGAAGTAAAAATTGTTTCTTTTATAAGGAAAACATATGTTATGGTATAGAAAATATAAATAATGGTCTTTATATATATTAAATTACGAAAACCAAGTATTAGAAATTGATGATGAATCATGCTCACTTGACTCATATAACACCCAAATATGGCATCGCCGTCTTGGTCATGTAAATAAGAAGCGTTTGTTAAAGATCTATCAAAATCGTTATTTAGACTCATCTGAGATAAAACCACTTGGGACAATTCATTCTTTTTTAGATGAAAAAATGACAAAACCTCCATTTAGTGGATATGATGAATGGTTAACAAAACATTTAGTATTGGTACACACTGATGTGTGTGAACCATTTTTAGTAGAAGATAGAGGTGTATATTTTTACATGAAAACTTTAACTGATGACTTGAGTAGATATGGATATATCTAAATGATGAGGTTTAAGTCATAGTCCTTTGAGTAATTCAAAAAATTCAATAATTAAGTTGAGAATAATCTTGATATAAAGATACAAAATCTTTGATCGGATCGAGGTGGGGAATATCTTATCTTAGAGTTTATCAACATTATAATGACCCAAACTTTTATCAAGGAAAATTCATCTTGATCTAATTAAATGTATTATTATGTATAATGGTTATATAAAACTTATGAATTTCTTTGGTTTTATGTTTTTGGATTTCAAAAAACCATTAAAAATTGTTACCGTTACTAATATAGCCATTGAACAGAGATCACATGATTAGTATAAATATAGGGCTTTAACAAATTCAATTTACTCAGAAAAAGGAAGTGATAGCCTCATGTAGTAGAATTGATCCATACAAAGCCCATTTCTCAGAGCTTGGAAATGAGGTGGCATCACTGGGTTTCGCTCTTGACCAAGCCTGAGCCGAGAATCATTATATTAAGCTTGAATAGAACTTCCTACGGGAGAAGTGAAAGTTAGTAGAGATTACCACCCAAATGATGTTATCTATGCCTCCCCAAAAGTCTACCACCATTGCACACCTTACCCTTAGGTTCTATGTAGGTGTTATAAGGGGTTATCTAAAAATACCTAGAACTATGATTATGTGCATTATTTTTGTATAGAATAAAAAATATACAATCATTTTATTGTTGTTACTTTGTAAATATTTTTTAAATAAAAAATAATATTTTTAGCTAATATTCAATTAAGAAATATATTTTAATGATTTAATGTATTTTTTGAATTAAATAATATTTTAATAAAAATATTATTACTAAATTACTTTTTATTAAATATAAATGATCGTATAATTTTTTAGAATACAATTGTAATTTTTATTAAGGTTTGAAACCCGTTTTTGTAAAAACCCATGAATTTTCGATAAATGCCCATTTTTATTTTAAAAGTAAAAATACACAATAGAAAATTATTTAGATAAAATGAATAAAATTTTTGGAATTAGGTCATCAAAATTATCCAATGGTTAATTATTAATAATTTTCTGAGATAGTCAAATTTTTGGGTAAAAATTAAATACCGTTTAAATATATAATGTGTTTTTTGACATCATAATGACCCAAAAGTGTTGTAATAAAAAACTATAAATTGTATTTTCGGCCAATATATTTTTTAAATTTAAAATAATGTGATTTTATATTTTTTTGATTTATTTTACAAAGCTTTAGTGTACCCTTCAATACTTATAAAACCTTTTCTAACATTTTAAAATGATTTTCTTGAGAGTGTGACTCAACTCCACATAAAAAAGCCTAATATTTTAATAAGTTCTTTCATTGGACTTGTAAAATAATTTTTTCAATCCACTTTGGCAAAAACCATGGGTAAAAACCACGGGATGGTTTGTGGTTTTGATTTGTTTAATGTGTAGTGTCCAAAACCTATGTAATAAATAATTTCCTCACTTTTCCTATATAAACCCACCCAAGCTCACAATTATCTTCAATAAAAACCTATTGAGATCAACCAACCCTTGAAATTCTCTCTATAAAATCCTCCCAAGGTGCCTCAAGTTCCCAAGAAGCCTTTCTCGAGCCTCTCCCAAGCCTTTGGGATCACACTTCCAAGTAAGGGATTTATTCCTTTCTCATTTTTGTCCAAATTTCTTTATATTTTTATTCCATTTTATTTTCAATTAAAAATGTTAGTGTATGATTTTAAACCTCCCCTATACTGACCTCCTTATGTTTTAATGATTTTCTTACCCTTTCTATCTCATTAATTCCTCCCATGTTCACCCGTTACCATGCCGAAATTCCATAAGTGATTTCTCTCTCCTCATTTAAATTCTTGAAATTTTTTTTATATTATGCATCTAAATTAAATTACATATGTTGTGACATGTATATATTTTACCACATTACAATAAGTTTCATACCCACTTCTCTCTCATCAACCATTTTTATGAATTCTTATGTCATGCCGTTATGCTGCCGAAATTGCACCATGATTTTGCAAGCCAAAATCAGTGTGTAGTGAATACCATACCCATTTCTCTATCAAGGGTATTCACCTTTATGAACATTTACTTTTTGATTATATAGTTTCATGTATTTATTACACATTCTATTATTTTGGAATAAATGATGATGTTGACTGATTCCATGTTGTATGATCCATGTGACAAACTTATGTATGAAATGAAATGATTAAGAAGGGTGTGCCCGGATAGCACTCCAATAAATTGGGAAAAGATTAGTATCATGATACGTCAAGTGAAATGAGGGTTTACACATGCTAATTCCAGTGAAATAAGGTTTTACTCATGCTCCATGTGCAATGATCCTTGGATCATGTTAATATAATGTTAAATGTTGTTTCCACATTTCCATGTTATGATAATCATGCTATATCATCCCTTTATGATCATGTTTCTCTTGTGCTCCATTAATATTCCTATTTCATAACATGTACTATATTATTCATGTTATTCCTTTTTTACTCCCTTATTGAGATTTATATCTCACCCTTTTCTTATGCATGTCCTCAGGTTATCCCATACAATGATAAGTATGAAGAAATGTTGTGCTCATGTAAATGAAGTTTTCAATAAATATGTTGTGTTTTATGTTCTAAGTTGTTATGTAATGTTACTAATTTCCTAAGACACTAGACCTCTCGATCCTCAGAGTTGTCTTAAGTGCATGTTTATGTAATAAATCATGTTAAGTATGTAATAAATAGTAGGGTTGTTATAGTTGGTATCAAAGGATATGTTTAGTTATTTTTAGAATTATGATTGGAAAACCCTAGTAAAAGCCTTTCGGGTAAGACAATGTATAATAAAAACATCACTAAATTTTTGTGAGTATTAAGTAATTGGTTTATCAAGAAAATACATCTTTTCCTGGATAAGAACAGGTAGATGCGGCTCTCGAACAGATGTATCTATGGGTAAAACCCAAAAAAACCACTTTGAGCTAGACTCGAATGGGAACTGGTGCACGAAAATGGGCCTTACTACACTCTTTGTTATGAAACTCCCATGGGATATTATTTTGTAAATTCATAATCTTAGTATGAACCATTATTAAGGGAATTAAAAAAAATTCCCCTAAGAAAATATGTTGAGAAGTAGATCATGGATAACAAAGATTAAAACCTATAAATTCTTAAGTTAAGGAAATAAATATAATTTATATGTTATCCATTTTTTTCATTGGAGTCCCCTTTATGTTTTACCCCAAAATTTCTATTTATTCCAGCCAATAGCCAGTAATTGGAGGAATGAGGCTAATAGCCAACGTGAAGATCAATGTGACGACTATTCTAATGAGATGCCCAATCCGATGGGAGCGGTAATCACAAATTTTGTCACAATACTCTCTCAGTTAACTTAGGTTTTGTATAGAAAAATGGTTCATGAAGAACGATCAACCCCCCTAAGAATAAATAAGCCAAAATCAAAAGCATCATGAGACAAATGCCCCTACTTTTAATGGATCATCTGATCCCTCAATTTTTGAGCAGTGTATCAACTCCATTGAAAAGATATTCTCCATCCTTCAATGTTCCGAACAATAGAAGGTTCTTCCAGATTCTTATCAAATGGAGGTTGAAACTGATCAATGTTGGAAACTGATAAAAAATCCGAAGCCTGAGTTGGGGATTGAGGAATTGTAATGTAAGGATTTCTGGATAATGTTTTTCGATAAATATTTTCCTCGCACCCTCCGACTTAATAAGGAAAGGGACTTCCTTTCCCTCAAGAAAAAAGATGATGAATCTATCAGAGCGTATGAGGAAAACATTACAAGGCTTACATGATATTCCTCTAGATTTTTTGTTACCCCCGAATGCAAAGATGGCCACTTATTTGGTGGGATAAAACCTAGCCTACAGAAAGCCCTATCGATCTATGACTTTGAGAGTTATGAAAAAATTGTATGATGCACCCTCAATGTTGAAATGGTGATCAGTGAATATCAGGGGTATCATGAGGATAATAAGAGTATGATGGACATTAATTTTGATGGTCCAATGGATAAATCCAATGGTGCTAAGAAATTTTCGCACCCCACTTGCCAAAGGTGCAAAAATAAGCACCCCAAAAATTTCCTAAAAGAGACAAGGAAATGATTTAGGTGTGGAAGAGAAGGTCACCTAGCTATTAACTGTCAACAAGAAAAACCCGTTGTTGCGACTGAGGAGAGGAACGCTCTGTTCGACATTCAATACATTGTTCAATGCATCAACTACAAATAACCATGTCACTTTTCAAACCAGTGCCCTAAGACAAGGGTTTTCGGAGCCAACCAAGAAACTCCAAGGCATCAAGGGAGAGATTTTTCCATCACTACTGCCAAAGCGAACCCCGACAATTAAATGGTGATAGGTACGCTAGTTATTCATTCAAGAATAGAAAACATACTTTTTAATTCTAGTTCTATGCATTCTTTTATATCCCAAATGTTTTTTAGAACAATCCCAACATCACCACAAATCATGGAAGTAGAGATGTCTATAAGAACTGAAAATGGGAAAACCATTACATCCCATGAATATAACTCCCCCTATCATGATTTGTGGATTGAACTTCCTAGAAAACCTCATCATACTCCCTCTGGTGGAATTTGATGCAATTCTTGGCATGAATTTTCATTCTTTATATAGATCTAACATAAATTTCCCTGATAGGGAAATTACTCTCCAAATGGAGAATTGACCCACAATTATGTACAAGTGCAAGGAGGAGGATGAATCTTTGTTAAAACCATCATCTCAAGCATGGATATTAATACCATATGAGAATTCATATCTTTCTCATATGATTGAGTATAAGGAAGAAACCATCCTTAAAGGCATGCCTATTGTGAGTGAATTCACCAAAGTGTTTCCTGAGGAATTGTCTGGTCTTCCTCCTAGAAGAGATGTTGAATTATAGATTGATCTTATACTTGGGGCATTGAAATTATCTAAGACTCTCTATAGAATGGCTATTGTGGAGCTTGAGGAGCTGAAGAAACAAATACATGATAATATAGATAAAGGGTTTATATACCCAAGTGCTTTCCCATGGGGTGAACCAGTCCTTTTCATCAATAAGAAGGATGGTTCAATGCGCCTTTGAATTAATTATCACGAGGTCAAAAAAATCATGATAAAGAACATGTATCCTATTCCATGAATTAATGACTCTTTCGATCAGCTATATGGAGTGCAATACTTCTCCATGGTGGATCTGCAGTCAGGATATTACCATGTAAGGGTGAAGAAAGAGGATGACTCCAATACTTCTTTTTGTACAATTTATGGGAACTATGAATTCATAATAATGCCTTTTGGACTCACCAATGCTCCAGTAATATTCATGGACTTGATGAATAGAGTCTTTAGATATTACCTCAACAAATTTTTGGTAGTATTTATAGACGATATTCTAATATACTCTAAAACCAAGGAGGAGTATGAGGAGCATCTAAGCACTGTACCAGAGACCTTGCAAAAGGATAAGCTCTACGAAAAGTACGACAAGAGTGAGTTATAGTTGAATGAGGTCTCATTCATGGTTCATATAATCCCATGAAATGAGATATCCATGGATACCTCCAAGAAAACTTCAATTGAGGGATGACTGTGGCCAACATCAGTGATATATATTCGTAGCTTCCTGGGGTTAGCTTGATATTATCAGTGATTTGTGAGACTTTTTTCAGGATTTTTAAACCCTGTTACCAAGCTTACTCTGAAGGGAGTCATGTTTTTTAGAGTGATGAATGTAAAGAGAGCTTCAAGGAGTTGAAAAGGAGGCTTATCACTGCGCCCGTTCTCACACTACCCACAAGTGGAGAACTTTTTTTGGTATTTAATGATGCTTCAAAGAAGGATTTGGGATGTGTGTTGATGAAAAATGACAAATTAATTGCCTATGCTTCAAGGAAATAGAATGTTAATGAGAAAAACTATCCAACACATGATATTGAGTTGGATGCATTAATCTTCACTTTGAAAATTTGGCGACATTACCTCTTTGGGGAGAAGTGTGAAATATAAATGGATCAAAAAATCCTCAATTATATTTTCATATAAAAAGAGTTGAACATGCTCCAACGAAGATGGTTATATCTTTTCAAAGACTATGACTGCTAAATCCATTACCACCCTTAGAAAGTGAACATAGTGGCAGATGATATAAGTACAAAGGGCCCAACGATTTTATCATTGATGAGAATTTAAAAGGATCCAATCTTCTTAGATTTGATGAATATGGACATGGGAATCATAATGAAGGGAACATCATCAATCCTTTCACAAATTATTGCTCAACCGTCTCTTTTGGAAAGCTTTAATGATGCTCAAAAGGATGATGTAGGAATTCAGAAGAAAGTGGAAACTATCATATAAGGGAAATCCTCATATTTCAATGTTAATAAAGAAGTAATTGTGAGATTTGGGACAAGACTATGTGTTTCATCAAATATGTAGTTAAAGAATTCACTTTTGGATGACGCACAATGTTTGAATTTCTCTATTAACCCAGGAAACACAAAGATGTATCGAGATATCTGAGAGCATTATTGGTGGGATAACATGATGAAGGACGTCATTGAGTATACATAAAAGTGTCTGGTATGTCATCAAGTGAAGGCTAAGAGGCAGAAGTCTAAGAGGATGATGTAACCATTACCCATACTAGTATGGAAATGGGAGAACATCACTATAGAATTTGTCACTGGACTTTTGAAGAAATACCGTGGAAAAAATGATATCTAGGTTGTTGTGGATTGTTAAAAAGACTGAACACATCATTACAATTCAAGTGAATTTCTCATTGGATCAACTGGCATAGATATATATATATCAGAGAAGTAGTAAGGCTGTAGAGAGTACCACTATCTATTATATCCGATCGATATCCAATATTCACCTATAAGTTCTTGAAGAGTCTTCAACATGCTCTAAATACTGAGCTGAACATCAGTATGAATTATCATCCTCAAACTAATGGCCAATCTGAGCATACTATCCAAACACTTGAGGACATGTTGAGATCATGCTCAGTGGACTTCAAAGGAGGATGGGATCAACATCTTCTTCTGGTTGAGTTTTCTAACAATAACAGTTTTTAGTCAAGAATCCAAATGGATCCTTGATGTCATTAATATTTTTAATAACTTTTTATATACTTCCTTTACATATTTTATATGAAATGTTCATAATTTTTGTGAAATAATAATGTTTAAATATTAAATATAATTTTGGAGCACTATTTGAATTCATCCAGATTCAAGTTAGTTTACTGTTTTAATAATAACTATCTCCCTACAGATCCAAAATATGTGGTTATTATTTTGTGTTATTCCTTATTCATGTTTCCATATATCATTAGAAAAAATCATTGGCCCATTCTACCATTTAAAGGATCATATGGTCCACACAAAAATACCCAAAGAATCCGTGAAGAAATTTGACTAGCCATAATGATTGAGTTACTGGCCTAAATTCTAAAGCACAGTTTTTATTAACGTCCACCATATGTTCTTGATTATAAAAAAGAATCATGGATAAATATTTTAAGGTCCAACTACATGAAAAAGGGGCCCAACTAATGCTTTGAATTCTAGACCACCATTCTGGTAAGAAATTAAAATTCAGACACTATTCATGACATTTCACATGATCTAATCATCAAATGAATCTGATATTTTCAGTGTGAAAGAAAATATATGTGTGGAAAACCTGTTAGAAGAATTTTTTTTTTATTTTAGGTAATATTCCTATTCAAAAACCCATTCACATTACAGCTTTCTAAAAAGTGTTGATACAAATGGACAGGTGAAAACTGTTTTGTAAAATAGGCATATCTTTGGCTCCAAAAGTCCAATGGCCACCAAATTTTGAGGGATGACATTAAAAATAAATATATAAAACTTTTAAGAAGTTAATATCTCTAAATTAGACTATTTGAACGGCCAAATTGGAGATTCAAGAGGAGGGTCAGATTTGGATTGCAAATAGTCCACCTCCTTGGGATATAAATACAACCCCCTCTTCAATGTTCTTGGGGTTGGCATTTCAGAGCAAAGGAGGATAGGTTGGAATGACCAATGCTCTGCCAAAGTCTTAGAAGGATCTTCTATACTCATGTTTTTACTTGAGAAAACCATTCCTCCTTGCTTCTATTCACTAACTTTTTGGTTGTTCTTAGTTTGTAATCGTGTAAGTATTTATTTTTGTAAATATATTTTAATGAAAGTTTCTTATTAAATATATATTATTATCATCCACCTTCTATAGTTTAATATTAATGTTCTTAAAATAGTTTAAATCAATTTAAAACCCCTTCCCTTCTTTTTCTTCCTCATTCAATCAAATGTTTTTTTAACTCTCTTCAACGATCGTGTGTGTGTTCGACGCACTACTCTTTTCTAATCCCATTCTTTTCACTTTCATTATAATTAATCAACTTAAACATATATGACTAGATTAATATTCATTTCATTGGCTAGGTAAATCCACCATTTGGGTGAGTTATAATTTGGGGATATTAAGTGATTGAGAGCTTTTTCTTGATGAGTATTCTTTGAGTTAATATTGTTTATGTTGAACTTTATATGTCATGGATTAATGACATATTTTGTTTAATATGTGGATGACATTGATTATTGGAACAAAAAATTCACTACCATAAACAATTCATGGTATTTATTATAACCCTAAGTTAAGTTACAGCTTGGATTAAATCTTTAAAACTTGGGAATTTCGATCAAAGTCATCTTGTGAAATGGGTATTAATTTAATGCAATATAAAGCAATGTTCAAGTATATCATAAGCTTAAATCCCCAATAATGAACTTACCCCAATCATTAAATTTTTTTAAATCAAACATTATCCATAAATTATTTCATAATCTCTGCAAACAAACCTCCCAATCAAAATACAATCAACTAAAAACAATCGAATATTAAAAAGTATCATCGTTGAGGATTCGACCTGAGTGCTGCTATACACGTTAGAAAAGCAACAGAATCTTGCATGGTTAATAAGCGATAATTAGACATGATTTATAATGGAATAATTGTCAGTTATGGTGCAATTAAGTAGTCATTAGTTTCTGTTTATTGTAAAAAAACAATTTTTTTAAGAAAATATTGAGAAAAAACACAAAGAAAACCTGCCTTCTCATAAAAATCATAAAAAGAAAAAAAAGAAAAAATCATCTTCCTCTTTCTTCGAACATCTCTCTGAGTTCCCCGTAGCCTCCCAAACAATCCATCATATTTTTTTGACCCTTAAATTCAGCGAAATATTTTCCAACTTAGGAGAAACATTAGGGATAATCAAATAATTCAAGAACCAGTCCTTATCCAACCAGTTCAATTAGAAATGGTCAATCCTAGGGAACAAACATGTAAAAAACTTACTGCCCTTGATATGAGTTACCAACCCCTTGGTATTAAATATCCAAACATAGATGAAATATTGAAACTCAAATAAGGTTTGATTCATCTTCTACCTCATTTCCACAGGCTAGCCGGTGAGGATCCACATCTCCACCTTAATGAGTTCCAAGTGGTGTGCTTTAATATGAAGCCTCAAGGGGGTTCTGACGAACAAATCAAACTCCAGTCATTCATTTTCTCCCAATCTGACTCCACCATGTCATGGATTTAGTACCTCCCTCCTGGTTCCATAACCACATGTAATGACATGGAGCGACTCATTTTAGAGAAATTTTTTCCTGCTTCTCGTACTATTTCTATCTGAAAGGAAATAAGTATTATTCGTCAATTCCCAAATGAATCAGTCCATGAATACTAGGAGAGGTTCAAAAATCATGTTGCAACCTACCCACACCACCAAATCCATGACCAACTCTTGATCCAATACTTAATTGAGGGGTTATTGGCTATGGAGAGAACTCGTATTGATGCCACAAGTGGTTGTGCTCTTGTTGATAAAAACCCTGTAGATGCAAGAGATCTCATAAGAAACATGTCTGAAAAAACACAAAAAATCCATACTTGAGAACATGATCACATAAAAAAATACCAAGATAGTAAATATAGAGAGCCAAAAAAGATAACTGATTGAATGAGTGGACTTACAGGTCTTGTTTGACAACTAGCTGTGGCTACCAAATCCCCAAAATCATCTTCTCCACAATCTCTGTTTCATGGACCTATCAAGAACTGTTGAATCTGCAGCACCCCATCTCATCCAACTGACACATGTCCACAACTTCAAGATGATCCCTCTGATTCATCCGGACCAATGGAGCTCAATGTAGTATATGCTTAGAGGAACACCAACCCTCAACAATTAGGCCAGTTCATTAGAAACTTCAACCAACACCACTCTAAGGCCTTCTCTTCTACATTCAACCATGGATTGATGTATGGTAATCCCTTTTCTCATCCCCATCAATTCCCTCCTCAAAACCCAAACCAATTCCAATATTGTCATGGTGTTTGTAACTTTAAACAACCTTACCCTTTCGTTCCTCAACCTCAAAGGATCAATCCTCCTCTTCCTCCTCATGGATTCCACTATCCTAGTGAGCCTTCCTAATTCCCAAACCAATAAAGTTACTTTCCCAAGAACCAAAATCAACGAAATCCCAATCCGGGACAAGACTCTTCCTCCAAGAAACTGTGGGAATGTGCAGTGGAAGATATTGCCTCCTTCACCCATTTTAGCCACAAAAACATTAAAACCCAAATTATTCAACTTTATTCCTACCTAATCCAGCAACAAAAAAATTCTTCCCAACTCTTAGATTAACCATTAACCAACCCCAAGGGTAATGTAAGTGCAATTGAACTTAGGCCGGGAAAGAAAATTTCTATGTCTCAAGATAAGAACTCAAACTCCCCTTTAAATTTTGACCTAGAAAATGAAAAGAAAAAGAAACTTGAAAAGGAATCTGAATCCATTCCCACAGCTATATCCATGCCACTTAGGAACCTAATTTCTTTTCCACAAGCTAGTTATAAACCAGGGAAGTCTGTTGAACCTGATCCTGAAATGATTTACATGTTTAGATGTGTTGAAGTCAATATAACCCTCTTAGATTCCATAAAAAAAATACCTAAGTATGCCAAGTTCCTTAAGGAGTTTTTCACCCACAAGAAGAAACTTAGGACCTTCAAAAATGTTTCAATCCAAAAGTCCATACCCATTAATTTCAAAGATCCTGGGACATTTATAGTTCCTTTCAAATAGAAATTTCAAACTTCGATGATGCACTCATAGACCTAGGAGCCTCAATTAATGTCATGCCCAAATACATCATATCAAACCTTGGTCTTATTCCCTTACATCCAATGGGTGTTTTCATTCAACTGGCCAATCAAATCACTGCTAGTCCTGAGGGTATAATCGAGGATGTCCTTGTCTGTGTGAATGATCATATCTTCCCTACTGATTTCTATGTCCTTGAAATGGAAGGTGAGACAAACTCTTCTCAATATCCCTTAATTATAAGAAGAACATTCCTAATGATAGCAAGAACTAAAATTGATGTCCATTCAGGAATCTTATGCATTGAATTTTGTGACCAACTGGTTAAGTTCAACTTTTTCCAGGCCATGTGATACCCATATGAGGATCACTCTGTATTCTCAATCCAAGCTTCTAAGGACACCCCTGATAGACAATTGAACCCCAATCCATCATGTTTTCATGTTCTAATGATAAAGGATCTTGTGAAATCTGCACCATGATTAACCAATTCATAAATAGTGAAGTTGATATGGACCTCTCATTCATAGACTCCATCATTCTAGAGGATCCGGAAAAATATCTTAAATCCCACATCAACTCTGATCTCTACTGCTCCACCTTCAATAATATTATGTAAAATGAATCTGAAGAAACTAAAGCCCCTTCCTCCATTCTTGAGTTTTCTAACCCACAAATAAATGATGAGATTAATCTAAAACCTCTTCTTGACCACCTGAAATATGCGTTCATTTTCCATGATCACTCTTATCCTTTCATTATCTTTTCTTCACTTACCAAAACTGAGGAGTCCAAACTTGTTCAAGTGTTAGAGGAAAACAAAAATGACTTAGGTTGGATCCTATATGACATTCCAAGAATAAACCCTACCCATTTCTTGCAACACATCCATCTAGAGGATTCATCTAAACCAATTAGACAACCATAAAGAAGACTCAATCCACTCATACTTGAGGTAGCTAGGGAAGAGATCACCAAGCTTCTTCAAGCTGGTATTATCTACCAAATTTCTGATGATGAATGTGTTAGTCCAATTCAAGTTGTAACTATAAAGGGTGGGATAACTGTTGTCACAAATAAACATGGGGAGGTAGTTACAACTCGAGTGAAGAACAAATGGAGTGTGTGCATCGACTATAAGAAATTAAATGTTGAAACATGAAAAGATCACTACCCTCTTCCATTCCTGGATCAAATGCTAGAATGATTAGCTGTAAATTCACACTATAACATTATTGATGGATACACCGGCTACTTCCAAATCCCAATATCACCTCAAGAACATGAAAAGGCTACTTTCACATGCCCCTTTGGAACATATGAATTTATGAGAATTCCTTTTTTCCTCTACAATGCTCCTCCAACATTCCAAAGGTGTATGATGAGTATTTTTTCTGAATTCATTAAGAATTTGATGGAGGTATTTATGTATGACTCTACCATTTAGGGTGAGTCATTTGAATCTTTCTTGAATTGACTCTCTCTTGTCCTTCAAAAGTGTGTCAAGTTAAACCTTGTGTTAAATTTTCAAATATGTCACTTCATGGTTGAAAATGGGATTGTTCTAGGGCACATAGTTTCAAAAGATGGTGTTGAAGTTGATCGTACCAAAATTGAAGTTATCCAATCACTTTCTGAACCCACCTCTGTTTGATACATCTGCTCATTACTTGGTCATGCTAGTTTCTATTGTCGATTTATCCATAACTTCAGTAGGTTTTTCCTACCACTCACCCCGTTGCTCCAAATTGATGTCACTTTCCATTTTGATGAGGTTTGCAAGAGATAATTTGTTGAACTCAAAACTTCTCTTACATCTGCCTTGATAATCCAACACCTAGATTGGTACTTACCCTTTGAGTTGACATGTGATGCTCATGATAGAGCTGTTGGGGATGCTCTAGGTCAAATAAGAGAAAAAATTCCTCATATCATCCAGTATGACTCCAAAACATTGGATGAAACTAAACATCACTACACTGTGACTTAAAAGAAACTTTTAGCAGTGGTTTTTGCCTTAGATAAATTTCAGCCCTATCTCTTAGGTTCCAAAATCATTATCTTCACAGACCATTCTGCTACAAAATTATTTCTTAAGAAAAGTGATTTCAAACCAATTCTAATAAGATGGATATTAATTCTCCAAGATTTTGACCTTGAAATCAAAGATAGACCTAGAAAATAAAACCCTATGGCAGATCACTTAAGTAGAATTTATAATTCTTCTCATTCTGAAATCATTGACCTTGAATTCCCCACTGAACACCTTTCATCTCTCACTCCAAAAATACCATGGTATTCCCCAATTGTAATTTAGTTGGTTTCTGGTGTTTTTTATGAAAATGTTTTAAAAGAACAAAAAGTGAAGTTGAAAAGTGATTCAAAGCACAATTTTTGGGAAGAAAATAAACATTGGAAAACAGGGGAAGACTTGGTAATTAGGAGATGTGTTGATGAAAATGAATATTCTTCCATCTTAGATTTTTTTTCACTCACTTTCCAGAGGTGGAAAATTTGGACCACAAAAGACCTCTAGAATGGTCGTAGACTCTGGATTCTTCGGGCCTTTACTCTTCAAGGACTCACATGAGTTCTATCAATCATGTCCCACTTTCCAATGATTTGGAAAAATTTCAAAGAGAAATGAAATTCCCCAAAAGCCTTTAATTTTTGGTGAGATCTTCAATGTTTGGGGCATTGATTTCATTGGACCATTCCACCATCCAATGGATTCTCATACATTATTCTTGCGATTGATTATGTTTCTAGGTGGGTCAAGTCCAAACCCCCTAAAAAGGATGATTCAAATACTGTTAGTGAGTTCCTAAAGACACCATCTTCCATCGATTTGGCACACCACATGCCTTGATAAGTGACTTAGGAACCCATTTTTTTAATAAAACCAAGGAATCTATTTTGAAAAATAATTGTGTTGTATATAAAACATCAACTGAATATCACCCCCAAAAAAATGGAATGGATGAACTTTCTAATAGAGAATTGAAAAGAGTGCTTGAGAAAATTGTAAAAACCAACAGAAAAGACTAGACCGAAAGACTTAGTGAAGCACTTTGGGCTTATCTAACTGCCTATAAAACACCCACTGAGATGTCTCATTTTAGACTTGTTTTTGGTAAATCATGTCATTTACCAGTTTAAATCCAACAGAAGTCATTTTGGGCTGTGAAAACCAGTAATTTTGATTGTGAAAAAATCTTGTGAAGAAAGATTGTTACAATTGGCTAAACTGGAGGTGATTTGACTTGAATACTATGAGAACTCCAATATGTAAAAAGAAAAGGATAAGTAACTCCATGAAAAACACATCTTAAGAAGGGTATTTCATGAAGGTGAAAAGGTAATACTCTTCAATTCTCGATTTCTACTTCACACAGGTAAGCATAATTCTCATTGGGAAGGTCCTTTTATTATTACTAATGTTTGCCCATTTGGTGTAGTACTAGTCCAAGACCCCTCTTTGAAAAGGAAATTCACGGTTAATGGACATCTGTTAAAGCATCACCATGAGAGGACACACATCTTGTGAACTACATCGACTTCCATTGGATCCACAACTTCTATAGTAGACCCACCACTGGATGGAGACAATGACCCACCAAATCCAAAACAAGGGGCACCTCTTTCCCTTTAACTACCTCTTTCTCTTTTATCACTACTCTCTCTCTACCTCTTTCTTATTCTTCCACTCTATTTAATTTTTTACCACTTTCTTCATCAGACCATTTCTTTTTCTATTTCTCTTTTGTGTTGGTTTTTATTTTATAAAAACACTAAAACAATGAAAATAAATAAATAAAACAAATGAAAAAACACAAAAAAGTCATAGTTACTCACCTTAAACTTTTGAAATTTTGTCTAAACATTTTGGGGAGTCAAAAAGACATTGTTTCATCACAAAAATCTTGTGTTTTAATCATATATTTAGATGAAAAATATTTTATCAAACCCAACAACTTTGGAATGCTCAATTTTTTATTCTGAAAATGATTTTCCCCAACTGTGAGGAACAACATTATCTTTCATTACGAGGACACCTATGTCCATCTTTTCAAAATGTGTGGTTTTTACCCCCATTTTTGAGTCTTGAGTTTCTGGACCTTCTAGCTGAATTTCCTTCTTTGGTGTGTATTAAAATGATCAAGGCATTTTCTAAACCTCATGAGAATCACAATAGCCAAATAGCCTCCCATTTCCCTTATATTAATCTTACTTTTGAAATACCCTCTTAACCTATTAAAACCTTTTATTTTATAGCCACATTATAAACCTAGTACCTTATCCCACCCAATATCTTCATGGAGTTTTAGTTCATTATTTAATAAAATTTAAGTGTGAGGGGAATGGATTTCATTTTGAGTTCCCTTTTATTGATTTTCAACATGTTATCATATGATTGGGGGAAAACATCCATTTTAGTGTGGGGGAGATGTTGTAATTTAGTGAGTTTTGGGAATATATATATTATTATGACATATTGTTCAAATTTTATTTACAAGTGTTCAAAAAAAAATCAAAAACAAAAAACAAAAAAAAAGAACAAAAAAATGGGTTGTGTCTTGGGCAGGTCAAAAATCACTCTTACTCAACCTTTAATCTTGTTATAACTATTATAATTAGTGTAGTGAGAATATTAATCATAGGTTGGGATATGGGTGTGTGATATTTTTCAAGTAAAACTTTCTAAAAATAAAAAAAATAAGGAAAAAAAGAAAAAAATAACACTTATGTCATTGAGAGAAGTTTTGTGTTTTGTAAATATTTCATCTTATCATACCCTCAAAATTTTCTTCCTCTATTGTGGATTTCTTTGCACAATCATTACCTTGTAAATATTTGTTTCCATTTCCTTCTATGTTTCATTTCAGAAAAAAAATTTGCATTATTTTACCCATGCTAATGTTTTACCCCTCTTTTCTTCTCTCTTGAAAGTTATATTCCTACCGTCCCATAGACACAGAAAAACCCCTTAAAAATAACTCTTGATTCTTGTGAACTTTAGGATAGGTAATGGAATATGATATCTCTTTCAAACTCTAATATTTTTACTTTTGATTTGTGAAAGAGTGAGCCTCTATAAATTAATTTTATTATCTTGAGAGGTGTGAGTTTTGAGTGTCCGCATTTTCCATCTCTAAATTTGATAATGAAAAAAAGAGTCATTTTTAGAACATTTTTTCTATAAAAATTTGAGGTGGAATGCAATATAGATGAGTGAAATAGTATAAAACTCCATCTATTCGAGAAAAAAATTTAATATTTGTTGGTGAGTGAAAATGATTTTGTCATGGTTTTATATTTGTTGTACATGAGGGCATGCACAAGGCTAAGTGTGGGGGAGTTGATGTTATTAATATTTTTATAAATTTTTATATACTCCCTTTACTTTTCTTGTATGAAATGTGCATATTTTTTTGTGAAATATTAATGTTTAAATATTAAATATAATTTTTGAGCACTATTTTCATTCATCCAGATTCAAGATAGTTTACTGTTTTAATAATAAATATCACCCTACTGATCCAAATTGTGTGGTTCCTATTTTTTTAGGATACCTTATTCAATTTTACACATATCATTATAAGGAATCATTGGCCAATTCTACCATGTGAAGGGTCATATATACCAAACAAAAAGTCCCATAGAACTTGTGAGGAAACTAGACCATCCATGATGATTGAGTTACTAGTCTAAATACCGAATCCCAATTTTTATGAAACTCCACCATATTTTCTTGATTATCCAAAAAAATCATTGATAAAAGTTCTAAGGTCCAACTACATGAACAAGGGGCCCAACTAATTCTTTGAAGTCTAGCCCACCATTCTGGATAGAAATTAAAATCTGTACACTATTCATGATATTTATCACGATATATTCATCCAATGAAGCTTGGATTTTTCTGTGTAAAGGATAATATATTTTTATCCAACTTGTTAGAAGAAGTTAGTTTTATTTTAATCAATATTACTGTTCAAAACTCCATTCACATTCCAACCTTAGAAACAGTGTTGATAAAAATGGATAGGTGAAATGTTTTAGTAAAATAGCCATATCTTTGGATCCAAAAGTCCAATGTCCGCCAAATTTTGAGGGATGACAGTAAAAATCAATATATACAACTTTTAAGAAGATAATTTCTCTAAATTCTTCTATATGGATGGCCAAATTAGAGATTCAAGTGGAGGGGAAGATTTGGAATGAAAACAGTCCACCTCCTTGGGCTACAAATACAACCCCCCTTCTCCTTGCATGGGGTTGTAATTTGAGAGAAAAGGAGGATAGGTTGGAAATACCAAGGCTCTGAAAAAGGCTTAGGAGGATCTTATATACTCATGTTTTTACTTAAGAAACCGTTCCTCCTGGCTTCCTTTTATTTACTTTTGTGTTGTTCTTCGTTTTTAATCATGTAAGTATTTGTTTTTTGTAATTCTGTTTTAATGAAAGTTTATTCTTAAAAATATCTTATTCTCATCCATCTTTTGTGTTTTAATATTAATGTTCTTAAAATATTTTAAATCAAGTTAAAACCCCATCACTTATTTTTCTTCCTAATTTAATCGAAAGTTTTTTAACTCTTTTCAATGATCATGTTTGTGTTCAACTCACTACTCTTTTCTTATCCAATTCTATTCACATTCTTAATAATTCATCAACTTAAAAATATTTAACAAGATTAATAATAATTTCAATGGCTGAGTAAATATACCATTGGGGTGAGTTATAATTTGGGGATATTAAGAGATAGAGAGCTTTTACTCAATGAATATTATTTGAGTTAATATTGTGTATGTTGAACTTTATATGTCATCAATTAATGACATGTTCTGTTTAATATATGGATTACATGGATTATTGGGACAAATAATACACTACCATAAAAAATTAATGGTAATTATTAGAACCCTGATTTAAGTTATGGCATAGATTAAAGCTTTAACTCTTGTAAATTCTTATCAAAGTCATCTTGTGAAGTGGGTATTAATTTAATGAAATATAAATAAAAGTTCAAGGATATAATAAGCTTAAATCCCCAATAATGAACTCACCCAAATATTTATCAATTTGTTAAATCAAACATCATCCATAAATTATTTCATAAGATCTTCAAACAAACCCCCAATCAAAATACAATCGACTAAAAACAATAGACTTTTAAAAAGTGTCATTGCTGAGGATTCGACCCGAGTGATACTATACACATCAGTAGAGCACCAGAACCTTGAATGGTCAATAGGAAATAATTGGCCACACTTTCAATCCTTATCAAGCCCTTTATGGGAAGAGGTGTAGAACACCAGCATGTTGGGATGAAGTTGGGGAGCGAAAACTCTTAGGTCCGGAAATGGTTAAAGAAATGGTGGAGAAGGTTAATACCATCCAGCATCACATTAAAGTTATTCAAAGTCGACAAAAGATCTATGATGATAATTGTCAAATATACCTAGAGTTTGATGTTGGAGACATGGTATTCCTCTACATATCACCATGTAAAAGAGTTATGATATTTGGGAAGAAGGGAAAACTTAGTCCAAGGTACATCGACCCTTTTGATATCCTTGATCATGTTAGAGTAGTGTCCTATCGACTAGCACTCCGACCGATCCTGTCTCTAGTACATGTTGTATTCCATGTATCACTCTTGAGGATGTACATACCAAAACCATCGCATGTACTCAATTCAGAGGTGGTACCATTGGAGAATGACCTCTCATATGAAGAGAAGCTGATAAATATCTTATATCATAGAGAAAAATTTCTAGAAAATAAGACAATGCCTCCCATGTGAAAGTATTGTGGAGAACCCACATGTTTGTATAAGCAATGTAGGAATCAGAGGAAGTGATGAAACAGAGTTACCCTCAACTATTTTAGTGTGGGAAAAGGAAATTTTGAGGGAAAAATTTCTCAAGGGGGTAAGATTGTAACAACCCAAATGTTTAATAATGAAAATTAATCTTTATCTAATTAAATGTCTTATTATGTAAAATGGTTATAAAAAACTTATGCACTTATTTGGTTTTATGTTTTTGGATTGAAAAATACTGTTACGAATTTTTAGCGTTTCTAATATAGTCATTAAACAATGATCACATGATTAGTATAAATATAGGGATTTAGCAAATCCAATTTACCCAGAAAAAGGAAGCGATGACCTCATCCAGTAGAATTGATCCATATGAAGCCCATTTGTTAGAGCTCAGAAAGGAGGTGTCATAATTGGGCTTCACTCTTGACAAAGTCCAAGCCAAGATTTAACACATCAAGCTTGAACAGAACCACCTACAATAGAAGAGTATGTTAATAGAGATTACCACCCGAGCGATGTTATCTGAGCCTCCCCAAAAGTCTATCACCACTGCACACCTTACCCTTAGGTCTAAAGCGAGTGTCATAAGAGGTTATGTAACAAGAACCAAGAATTACGATTATATGCATTATGTTTTTTATAGAATAAAGAATATACATTCATATTATTATTGTTACTTTTAAATAGTTTTTAAAGAAAAAGTAGTATTTATAGTTAATATTCAATTAAGAAATATATTTTGATGAATTAATGTATTTTTTGAATTAAATAAAATTTTAATAAAATATTAATAGTAAATTAATTTTTATTAAATATAAATTATCATATAATATTTATGAATACAATAGTAATTTTTATTATGTTTTGAAAGCTGTTTTTGCAAAACCCCATTAATTTTAGATAAATGTCAGAATTCATTTTAAAAATTAAAATTAAAATTTCTAGAAAATTATTTAGATAAAATAAAAATCATTTTTGGAATCAGGATGTTGAAATTATCCAATACTGAATTTTTCCTAATTTTCTGAGACAACCGAATTTTTGGGTAAAAATTAAATACCTTTTAAATATATAACGTGTTTTATGACATCATAATGACTAAATAGTGATATAATAAAACACTATAAATGTAATTTTCAGCCAATATATGTTTAAACTTTAAAATATTATCATTTTAGGTTTGTTTGATTTATTTTACCAAGCATTAGTGGACCCTTCAAGACTTATAATACATTTTAACAATTTAAAATGGTTTTCTTGAGAGTGTGACTCACCTTCACATAAGAAATCATAATATTTTAATAATTTCAGACATTGGTATTATAAAAAAAATTTCCACTCTACTTTGGCGAAAACCATGGAGAAAAACCATGTTATGGTTTCTGGTTTTGATTATTTTAATGCGTAGTGTCAAAAACCAAAGTAATAAAGAATTCCCTTCATTTTCCTATATAAACCCACCCAAGATCCCACTTCTCTTCACTAAAAACATTTAGAGATTGAAAAACCCCTACACTTCTCTTTTTATAATCCTCCCAAGTTTCCCAAAGTTCCCAAGAAGCCTCTCTCAATCCTCTCCCAAGCCTTTGGGATCACATTTCCAAGTAAGGGATTTCATTTCTGTACAAATTTCTTTATGTTGTTATGCCATTTTATTTTCAATTAAAAATGTTTCGGGATGATTTATCACCTCCTCTATACGGCCCTCCTTATGTTTGAATGATTAGGGTACCCTTTTTCTCTCATTAATTCCTTCTGTGTACACTCGTTACCATTCTGAAATTTCGTAAGGGATTTATCTCTTCTTATTTACATTAAAGAAATTATTTTATATTATGCATCTAAATTCCCTTAAATATTTTGGGACATGTTTCTATTTTACCTCCTTACTATACATTTCATACTCATTTCTCTCTCATAAACCATTTTTATGAATTCTTATATCACGCCGTTATGTTTCTGAAATTGCATCACAAATTTTCCATGACAAAGTCATTGTGTAGTGAATACAATACACATTTCTATATCAAGGGTATTAACCTTTACATACATTTACTTATTGATTGTATAGTTTCATTTATGTATTCCACATTCCTTAATCTTAGAATAAATGGCGATGTTGAATGATTCCATGTTGTGTGATCCATGTGGCACACTTATGCATGAAATGAAATGATTAAGAAGGGTGTGCCCTAATAGCGCTCCAATGCATTGGGTAAAGATTAGTATCATTATACATCAAGTGAAATGAGGGTTTACTCATGCTAATTTAAGTTCAATGAGATTTTACTCATTCTCTATGAGCAATGATCTTGGATCATGCTAATATCATGTTAAATGTTGTTGCCACATTTCCATGTTATGATAATCATGCTATATCATGCCTTTATGTTCATGTTTCTCTTGTGATCCATTGATATGCCTATTTCTTAACATGTATTATATTCTTCATGTTATCTCTTTTTGAATCCCTTACTTGGCTTCATATCTTACCCTTTTATTATACATGTCCTCAGGTTATCTCATGCAATTCTTTTCAGGAAAGAATGTTATAGTCATGTAAATGAATTAGTCAATAAAGATGTTGTGTTTTATGTTCTAAGTTGTTAGGAAATGTTCCTAATTATCCTAGACACTAGACCTCTAAATACTCAGATTTGTATTAAGTGTAAGTTAATGTAATATATCATGTTAAGTATGTAATAAAGAGTAGGGTTATTATAGACTTTCTACGGAAGTTTGGGATTCTATCCCAACTCACTCTACCTTATACACCATAGTGTAATGGTGTTAGTGAAAGGAGGAACCATACCTTGTTAGACGTGGTAAGGTTGATGATGAGTCATGTAGATATTCCATTATAATTTTAGGGGTATGAAATACAAACTATGTCATACACATTAAACTAAGTACGAACTAAAGTGGAAAATGGAATTCCCTTCAAGTTTTGTAGTGAAAATAAACCTGTTCTTTCGCATTCACATGTATGGGGCTGTGAGGAGTTTGTTAAGGACATATCAGGAAACAAACTAGAACCCCAGAGAAAAAAGTGTATCTTTATAGTGTATCAAAAGAAAACAAAGGGATACTATTCATAAAAATCCTCAGACATGAAAGTGATTGTCTCCAGATAAGCATTCTTTCTTGAGAGGGAGGACATCCTCAATAAGGATAGTGGGAGAAAGATTGACTTCGATGAAGTTGATGCTCAAGATACACAAGAGTCAGTACATGAACCGATTCCACAGGTCACCATGGAAGAATTAGTTCCAAAAACACAAGTACTACGAAGGAGCATAAGAGATGTAAGATAACTAGAGAGATATGGTTTTCGAGTCACTGAAGATTGTGACTCAATATTGGTCAACAATGATGAACCTCTCTCCTACAAGGACAAAATAGAGAGCTCAAAATCTATATGATGGATAGAAGACATGAATTATATAATGGATTCCATATATCAGAACTATGTTTGGGTTCAGGTCGATGCTCTGGTTGATGTAAAACTGGTTGGATACAATGGGGTTTTCAAGAGGAAACTGTACATGGAAGGTAAATTAAATACCTATAAAGTAATGATAATGGCTAAACGGTTTAAACAGAATCAAAGAATCAACTATGATGAAACCTTTTCACCAACTTCCATGTTTAAATCCATCAAAATTATACATTCTATAACATCTTTCTAGGACTATGAGATTTGGAATATGGATGTCAAAACTACATTTCTTAATGGGAACCTTCAGGAAGATGGTATATGACACAACCAAAAGTGCTTGTGAATCCAAGTGATGTCAAAAGGATTTTCAAGTTTCATAGACCCATTTATGGATTAAATAAAGCATCCAGGTCATGGAACATTTGATTCAATAAATCCATAATTTTTTTGGTATCATTAAGAATGAATGTGAGTAAGGTGTTTATAGGAGGTTTTGTGAAAATGAGGTCATTATCTTAGTAATATGTTTTGATGAAATATTACTTATTGAAAACTATATACCAGTCTTACAATCAGCTAAGGACTGGTTAAAAAAGTGTTTCTCCATGAAGGACTTAGGTGAAGCAACATATAATCTAGGGATGAAGATCATTCATGATAGATACAAGAGGCTGATTGGACTTAGTCGAAGTAGATATGTTGACCAGATACTAAAGATATTTAGTATAGAATAATCCAAGAATGGATTGGTTCCAATGTCAGATGGTTTATATATTTCTATGAAAATGTTTCCTTAGACACAATATGAGAAAGAGATAATGAGTAATATCTCATACACTTCAGTGATAGGAGCAATCATGTAGGCCATGTTATGTACTAGACATGATGTCGCTTATGCATTGAACAAGGTAGGAAGATATAAAGTCAATCCAAGAGAAAAATATTGGTCTGCTGTTAAGTTTATCCTTAATTATCTAAGAAGAACTAAGAATATGTTCCTAGGGTATGAAGGAGATGAATAGATAGTCATCAAGAGTTATACTAATGCTAGATTTTAGATATATTAGAATGATCTGAAATCGCAATCAGGATATGTTTTCTATCTCAACGGAAGATCTATGAGCTGGAAGAGTTAAAAGAAACCAGTTGTCACTAATTCTATAGTGGAGTATGAGTGTATATCAACTTCTGAAGTAGCCGAGGAAGCTAATTTGATTCATAATTTTTTTCAGGATCTTTATGTGTTACATATCTATAATTTTTAAGATTTTCTATGTATTATTTTTAAATATTATATTGATTAATTTCGAGACTAGGAACTAAGAAGACATGCGATTTTGAGACTCGGTGTTTCCTAAATAAATTTTTGAATAATATTAAAATATTAAATAATACGTGCAAATTGGTTTCTAGAAAAAAGTGGAATAAATTCTGAACGAATTCTTAGATCATAAATCTGAGGGCACCATTGCGTTCAGAGCAGTGGATTTTACTTAGGCATGGATTAACATTGACTGACTGTGGAAAATAGTTTCAAGTGTTTTTAATGAAAAAAATAAATTGAATATTTATTTTATTTCTCTATTTCTTCAACACAACGATGTAGTGACACTTTTTCTTTTAAGTAATCCTTTAGGCATGGATCTGGGTTTAGACTTATGACCCTGAAATTACTAGGAGGCTCTATAGAGAAACCCTAAAGAATTTATCTCGATGACAATGATAGAGACTTGGATTGGAGATCCTTATTGAAGGATCTCACCAACCCTAATCAATCTTCAACAACGAACAATCCAATTCCAAGGCAGGATATGTTATTTTGGATTTCTTTCCCCATTCATTAATTCAATGATGAACACTGACCAACCAATGAACAAGTTGATCCACTGTTTGATCATTTCTTGTGGGATTCATAGGGGGTTGATCATTTAATAATTGCGTTGTTTTTCTAATAATTCTTGTAGGAATATATTGAGGCTAAAATGAACAAAGACTGAGGTTCATTCCTCATATTTGTTCCTTATGCATTTTATATCCCCCATTTTCTACACATTCTTCATTCTTCGATGATTTTTTGAATAATCAATAATTGAATCTTATTTTATTAGCACAATGATATGAAATTGAAGATCCATCATCAGGATGACCTAACAGAGATACAATGGTGAAAATGACGGATGAATCAGAATGATTCAAGAGAAACTATTCTTCGAGTAGTTTGTGTCGGGATGAAAATAAATGGATTTCTGAGTTGATTGAAGGCCCGAAACACTTTTATTTGATGTTTTGATGGTGAGAAGACCACAGATCTGACTTTTCGAGGTGAATGGACCACCAGAGTGGAACTTGAAAGATCAGATGAGGCGTGGGAGGAATAACTCGAATGTTCTAGAAATTCAAGAACACACAACATGTAGTAGGGGCTACATAACATGAGTTCATTGTCGGACCACTTGGTGTGTACTCTAGGAGTAAATGGGCATGGAGTGGAGTACATAAGTTTCATACACATCATGTACTCCCCCACATGGCTTGGACTGGACTAAGTACGCAGACTACCCTATGAGAACCCTGATCTTTATTACAGGTATGGATATTAAGATCAAGGTTTTTTTGATGATAAAGGAAGATATGGAAATTTTCTATGTACACATAGTTTACTTATGAGTACACATTGTGAACTTATGGGTACATACTGTGAACCTAGGTACCGCATACAGCTTCATACTAGTCATGTGATGGACAAATACATGTTCGTTTAGGTGACCTAGAAGACCACTTAAGGCTGGGGCTAGTTAACCCCACTACATGGCGTGTACCTTTAATGAACAAGTTGTGTATTTTTCTTTTTATTTTATAAATCAGAGTGGGGCAGCGTATCATGTCTAGAACATATTTCTTCTACTCATGGTTTGTATATGAGAGCGATGAACAATCAAAGAACTTTGAACCCCTACCAATTCTCTGTCTAACCTCCAATTAATATGTTTTCAAGTGTATAGGAATCCCATCAGTGAGTTCTTAATTCCCCTAGAGGCTCTCTTCCTGATTCATCCCTTCTCTTGATTTATTCAAGGTTTATTGTTTTTTATATTTTTGTGTATCTACTCCATTTTAGGATGATTTAAGGGCCGACGTTGAAGAGTGTTGATTATACGACATCAAGGTAGGTAGTTTGTGCCTTTCATTATTCATATTTGGATTATATATGCTTAAAGTTCCACATACCAATGTTAGGGGTATTTATGGATTAAGATTTTAACCCTGTTTATCACCTGCTATTGTTTGATTGTTTAATAAAGGGGTAGTTGCTTATGCATAAGGTTTTATACCTTGTTTATGGGACACACCAGGGGTGTGTTCCCTTGTATGATTATTCATGGTTGTTTAGTCTATCATGACTATAGGATTGCCTTGTTTCCATGACTTATTTTGTTAGGATGTAGTTGCTGATTATATTAAATGCCTGTAATATGCATTGGGGAAGTTTGACCAAGGGGAATTTGACCGTGAGAGCTTCTTGAGG
Source organism: Viscum album (assembly GCA_963277665.1). Taxonomy (NCBI): domain Eukaryota; kingdom Viridiplantae; phylum Streptophyta; class Magnoliopsida; order Santalales; family Viscaceae; genus Viscum; species Viscum album. The sequence continues at coordinate 1,709,289,996 of OY728148.1, forward strand.
GGGGGTAATTTATAAATGAATTGTTAATTATGTTGACACAAGGTTAATGACTATAAGAGTTTCCAAGTTGTCGTCGAACTAGGGCTTTAGAATGCGAGATCTTTCCGAGGTGGTTGTTTATGATTGTTTGATAGTATATTATACCAAGTGGTTTAGACTATGAGATATTTCTTAGATGGTTTTTCGTAATGATTAGTGCTATGTTAGACTCAAGGTGTTAGACCATGAGAGATAACCAGAGGGTCGTTACTAAATGAATTGTTCTTATGTTAGACCTAGGGGATTAGACTGTGTGAATTTTCCCAAGAGGGTCGTTATTGAATAATTGAATGATGGTGATGAGTCTTCCAAGCTAAATCACTATCTTGGACTCGATCTTATTTGATTGTTTAGATGGTCTTCTGAGACGCCTTTTAATACTATTACAAAGGGGATATAGAACTTCAGCTATATCCCAAGGTTTACATGATTCAACTAATGAATAATAAATGTTAAAAAATGTAATTGAAAACTATAGGATTGTTTAATTTTGATTATTTCCTAGTTTATTAATTCATTTCTGCATATTACATGATATATATATTCCTTAACAGTTAGGCACAGATCTTTTGGAGGTTGCCTACTGGGATTCATCTCTAACCCTATTTTGGTCATTCTTTTGGACCCAAATAGATTATATTACTGTAGGTATAGATAAGGAAAAGTGACCTTCTTCATCAGGTATATGATTGATGTTGGAGATGGAGAGTATGGGACCAAGAAGAGGCTTGTGATGCTATTGGAGTTTACTGCTTTTTTTATACTTCTGTTTCAGTATTGTATTTTCAGCATTGTGACTTGTTTGGATGCGTTCCTTGACATGTGTGACATGAATCATTTATATATTGTCTAGTTGTTATATTACCACCAGTCTTCCACTGTTTAATATTGTTGTATAGTATTACTGTTTCCATTATTGTTTATTATTTTCTTTCTGCTATGTATTCTCTTCCAAGGATGGAATAGTTTTCTCATTATCACACCATAACCCTCACTGCAAGATGGAAGACTCTGGAATTTGGGGAAATGCTCTTTAGGTCATGTGACCAACTCAGTTCGGGCCACCCTTGGGTGGGACCTGAAACCAGGATGTTACAAAGTGGTATTTGAGGAGTTTTATTTTTTTCTTTGTCTAACTATTTGGATCCTATATATAGGGATAATAATATTAGGTAGTTGGTAATAAGTTGTGCCCAGGAGTAGCTAACCCATGTACAAGGAAAATCTAGTTTACCTCGAATATTGAAATTTTTCTGGTTTTGAAATTTTTATAGTGGATTTGATTTCACCATTGGGTGATTCACATGTTTTGTACTGTTATGATTTATATTAGTGTGGTTCTGTTTTTGTTGAAACCCAATGAGCTGAGAGTATTCTATCTGATGCATCATATTGGAACTTTCTAGAGATCACAAGTCATACATTCTTATCATGCCATTTAGGATGCATTAATGATTGCATGTTGTTGTGATAGATGTTGTTCTAGATACTCATGTTATTTTGATAGATTTCATGATTTAATACCTTCTATTTTTATAGGGTATTGGTATATGTAACGTTTCATTTGGATGGATGCCAAGATTTGGTCCCTGAGGTGTTATCGGCCCTCTTGGATCGTAATTTGGTGTATTATGTTTGAACTTTAATTGAATTATATTATGATATGACATGAATAAGGATGTAAAATTTTGATTTGAGGGGACTATGGGATCTTAGGGATTGGAACATTATAGGCCTTATAAAAAATTTAAATTTTTAAGGGTTTTGGAGGGGTTTCATAGGATTACTGTCTAGAAACCTAGACAACACAGCGTGTGATGTTATGAACACACACCATGTGTTCTTCTATTCGGGAGGAAACAAATTTATTAAGTACACATCGTGTACCATATGTACACACCACGTAGTCTTTGACCATGTTATTGACTATTTCATTAGAGAAACATGGTTGATAAATGTTTGGTAGAACACGCCGCATAATGGAAGTACACGATGTACTGTAGATACCATGTGTCCAACCATGTGACTAACGACACAGGTGGGTGGAACATTTAATGAACATGTTGTGTCTATGGTGAAAATTCCTTGTATTGTTACACCAGAAGAAAACCATGTAGTTCTATCCATGTAGAAGAACCTGGGTAGGAGGGAAAATTCAAGTACACACTGTGTCGCAGGATGAACACGCCGTGTGTATGGGGTGTCACATGACCAGGTTGATAGAGGTATACGCCCATGTTAAGGATTAAACTGTGGTGTGATCTTAAAAATGAAGATTCAATCCACCAATACATCATACGATTGTATTCGAGGTACAGGGTGATGATCATACACCAAAAATAGTAGATCAGGGACTACCAGAAGATCCTCCAGTCATTCCCGTCTTGGCACTAACTATTGTACCAGACGCATGTGCTGAGGCATAGTTGTGTAAAGGCTTTATGAGGATGAGTCATACTTTTCAGGGTGTACTGCATCCTTCCCCGACTATGGAAGAGTTGACGAGGGTGTTCCATCAGTATCATCCTTCCACTTTTTCAGGGTATGGATGACCATAGGTTGCAGATTCATGGTTGGAGTCCATGCTTTCTATCATTGAGCATTTGGATATGCCTCTGCAGAGGAGGGTTAATCTTGTGATGTACATGCTATGTGATTATTCCAAGAGATGGTGGGATGTTATCTCACAGGTGATACATCATCGGAATATGTCTTGGGAATAGTTTTAGAGGACCTTTATTGATTAATTCTACCTCGAGAAATTGAGGTCTAATTGAGCCAAAGAGTTCATGAATTTGGAGCAGGGTTCTCTTTCAATGATGGATTACTCTTATTGTTTCATAGAGCTTTAGCGCTTCACAACTTTTCTAGGTGGTGATGAGTTATAACTGGATAGGAGATTTGAGGATGGTCTCAAGTACGACATTTGATCACAAGTGAATGTTTTCAAGATGACATCGGTGACTGGAATAGTGAATCAGGTGCTGATTACAGAGTGCAATAGAAGGGACTTGGGAGCAACAAGCCAGGGTGGTTCAGCATCCAGTGCTGGTACTCCATCAAAAGATAGCAGGAAGCGCTATAGGGAGCTTTCACATGAAATTTATTCAGGTATCTAGGTGGTATGATATAAGTGAGGGAAGAATGGGATTACGAGACCATACTACACGAAGGACCTAGTTAAGTTTCGATCTTGTATCAAGATGGGCCATATATAGTGTTTTTTCTGGATTTTCTCACTAGCAGTGAGTGATAGGGGTTCTATTTTGACTTGACATTCAGGAGAAAGAACACCAATTTCTCACCAGTCAGGGAACTGGAATTCGTCATGTTGTACAGGTTGAGGAGGAGGTTGTGGTCCTGGTATCTATATGGTGGGTTTTCAGTGATAGTAGTGTGGATCGGCTTAGGGTAGCCAGGAAGGGTCGTAGGGCCGCGATACAGGTCAGACTTTTGCAGTGGAGAAAACCAAGTGGGATTAGGATCCCAGAACCTCTACAGTTAGAGGTACGATTCTAGATGCCTCAATTTTTGCTTTTTTAATTTTTTATGTAGGGGATTCCCAGAGTTTTATATTTCTTTTCATTGTGGAGAGTCTTGGTCACTATATCATTACTTCTGCGGACTATATGGCCTCAATTGTGGTACCTGGCTCTCAGATGTTGTGGTTTACTAATGTGTCCCAGCTTAAGCTAGATGGGGTGAATCTTATCCAGGGTGATGCTCTTGGACTGCATTATTTCAGGCCCCTATAATATGGGTTGCCCATCCCTTGTATGGTCCTTCTGGGCCTCCTCTTTATATGAAATAAAAATTATAATGTTGGATGGAGGATGTTATGATGCTAGACACTCCGTTGGGGATTAGGATGGGTATTGTGCATCTGTACAAGGAGTTCCCTCTTGATGTTGTGGCTATTACATATTATGGAACCTATATGTGTTAGAGATGACAAGATTCGATGTGATTCTCAAAATTTACTAGTTAGTCTCTTTCCAAGCCTTTTTTGACTTTTATTTCTATAGGGTGAGTTTCACTTAAACAAAGGGAGGGTCTTTTCTATACAAGGGAGAATGGGATGTCCAGGTGAGCAGAGATGGACCTGAGCATCATGGGTTGGGAGTAATTACAACCCAAATTTATAATTTATATCTGGATGAATAGGGGAATTAACAGATGTACTTTCCTCTAGTGGTGTATCATTTCAGGGATGCCATTACATACAACTTTCTAGGTTTAACTCTAGAGAGAGAGGTATATTTCTCGATTGAATTTGTTCCAGGAGAAGGGCCAGTGTACATTCCTCCTAATAGGATGGATAAACCAAAGTTAAAGGAGCTCAAGAAGCATTTATAAGAGTTGTAGGCAAAGATTTTCATCCGACCTAGTACTTTTCCTAAGGGTTAACCTTTCCTTTTTCAAAAAATGTGGACAATACCCTCATATTTTTTATGGATTATCGGAGGCTGAACCAGTTAACGGTCAAGAACTGATATCCATTGCCAAGTATTGATGATCACTTTGATCAAATTTGAGGTGTCTGGATGCTCTCAAATATTGACTTGAGATCTGGTTATCATCAGTTTCACATTAGACCATCAGATATACCCCTTACAAACTTTTGGAGAAGTTATGGCCTATACAATTATTTGGTTATGCCTTTCAGTCTCACGAATGCACTGACATCTTTCATGGAACTAATGAACTGAGTGTTCTATACTTAGTTAGATTATTTTGTGGTTGTCTTCATGGATGACATCTTGGGGTACTCTCACACTCGACAGGACCATGCCACCCATCATGAGGTTGTATTGAGTACACTGATAGATCATCAGTTATATCGTAAGCTCTCAAAGTTCCACTTTTGGATGGACCAATTTTACTTCATGGGTCATGTCATATCAGATACAGAAGTATCTATATACCCAGGGAAAGTGTGAGCTATAGTTTCCTAGGAGAATCCAAAGAATATCTTTGAGGTACAGAGTTTTCTGGGGCTAGCTGGTTACTAAATACTTTTTATATAGGAATTTTTATACTTACCAGTGCCACTGATGGTCCTAACTAAGATGGGTGAAAAGTACTTATGTCCAGATTCCTCTGATTCAGCCTTTCAGAAGATGAAAGGAATATTGACTTCAGAACCTATACTGATTTTTCAAGGACTGGGCAAGAGTTACACTTTTAATTACAATGAATTAGGTATTAGGCTGGGAGAAGTTCTTATGCAATGGGAAGGAGTCATTGCATATGGGTCTTGGCAGTTAAGGCCACATGAGAAGAATTACCCAACACATGATCTCGAGTTAGCTATAGTTGTTCATACTTTACATTGTTGGAGATATTATATTCTGGGATAGTATTTTGTGGTATACACTGACCACAAAAGTCTCAAGTATATCTTTACATAGAGAGATCTGAATTTGAGACAACAAAGGTGGGTTGATTACCTTCAGTCTTTTCACTTTGAGCTTGACTGCATGCCTAGGAAATGCAACACAGTGGCTGATGCATTGAGAAAAAGGGCTCAGATACAAGAAGTTTAGGAGGCTAGTAGTGAGTGGAAACTTATGGATCTGTTATCTATGATGAATTTGGAGGTGCACAATAGAAAGGGGCAAGAGTTAATTTCTTCTATAGCTATTACCTCTACTATACTAGATCGAGTGCGAATGAGGTAGCTATCAGATTCTGAAGGCATAGTCATACGGGAGAGTGTGTCTGGAGGGGACCCTACTCTTAGGTGTCCCATAGGTGATGATGAGGTCTTATGTTTTAATAGATGTGTATGGGTGTCAAAAAACATACATGAGGAGTTGATGCAACATTTTCATGAATTATAATCAGCAGTTCATCCTGGTTGATGTATCGAGATCTACACCATCAGTATTGGGGGCCAGGTATGAGGAGGGATGTAGGTGGTTTTATTAAGAGATGTTCCACTTATTAGTAGGTGAAGGCAAAGCATCAGTGACTAGAAGTGATTTTATAGCTGTTAGTCATTCATGAGTGGAAGTGGAATGATTTCGTGATGGATTTTGTCACAGTTTTACCAAGGTCTCCTCAAGAGAATGATGCAGTTTGGGTTGTTTTTGACAGACTCATAATTTTTTCACATTTCCTACTGATTAAGGAAACCATCAGTGTTGATGAGATTATAATGTTGTACATCTAATAAGTTATAGGTTTTCATGGGATTCTGCACTATATCGTTTTAGATATGGATGCCCGGTTTACTTCTCGCATCTTTCAAGGACTACATAGGGCTTTAGATACATAATTACTTTTGAGTATAGCTTACCACCCCTAGACTGATGGCCAGTCTGAGCACATGATTCGTGTTTTAAAGGACATGCATCAAGCATGCATATTTTATTTTGGGGGCTCTTGGGAGAGAAATATACCCCTAGTGGAGTTTTCTTATAATAATAGTTTTTAGTAAACAATTTAGATGGCATCTTACGAGGCTTTGTACGGTAGGCCATTCCGATCTCCCCTATATTAGTTGGAGGTAGGAGAGGCAGCTATGTTGTGACCTCTTCTTGTCCAAGAGACCACTGAGCAGGAGGAGTTGATTCAGAAGAGGATGAATACAACACAATCTCTCCAAAAATATTATGTTGATCGATGAAGATTACCTATGGAGTTCAAGGCCGGATATCATGTTTTCCTACATGTCACACTGAGGTTAATACACAAGAGTACTAGAAGATAGGGAAAATTTTCACTGAGATACATCAGCCCATTTGATGTTTTGGAGAGAGTTGGGTCGGTTTCTTATCAGTTGCAGTTACCTCATAGGTACTAGGCTATGCATGTTGTCTTTCATGTTTCCAAGATATGTTGTTACTTTTTAGACCCGACTCATGTTTTTCGACCTGAAGATGTTGAGTTGGAGGTGGATGCATCCTTCAAGGATCACCCTATTTGTATTTTGGATCATAGCACAAAGGTTCTCTATGGCCAGTCTATTCCTCTACTATGAGTGCTTTGGTAGCATGAGTGAGTACAAGACGAGACATGGGGGAGGGAGTCTGGTATACAATCATAGTGTTCATAGTTGTTTGAATTTTCTTCTTCTTCACCACCCTTGGAAGTGAAATTATTGATGAATTGATTTAAGAGGGGATGTTTGTAAGAACCTAGATCTTTATTTTAGGTATGGATCTGGAATTCTGGTTGTTTTGAGGAAAAAGAAAGAAATGAAAATTTTCTAAGTACACACCGTGTACTTATGCACACATGTCATGTACTAAGGTATTGAATACAACCGTGTACTAGCCATGTAAGGGCCGGGTAGTGGCCATGTAGGGGACATGGAAGACCGCTTAAGGTGGGGGCTGGTTAAGGCTACTACACAACATGTATCATTAATGAACACTTCATGTAGTTTTATTTTTTATATGATAAATTTGAGTAGGGTCACGTCTCATGTCTAGAATCATATTTTTTTTACCCATGGTTCATATAGAGGAGCGATGAATGGTCGAAGAACTTTGAACCTCTCTTGATTCTTTGTCTGGCCTCTGATTGAGACATATTCGAGTGTGTAAGAATCCTACTAGTGTGTTCTCAATTCCCCTATATCCTCTCTTCATAATTCCTCCCCTCTCTTGAGTTTTTTAACGTTTAACATTGTTCACCATTTTTTATATCTACACCATTTTAGGCCGATTCAAGGGCCGACATTCAATATTGTCGATTGTATGACATCAAGGTAGGTGGTTTGTTCCTTTCATTGTTCGTCTTTGGATTATACATGATTAAAATGTTACATACCTATTTTTGGGGTATTGCTTGATTTGGATTTTAACCTTGTTTATCACCTGCTAGGGTTTGATTGTTTGGTAAAGGGGTCATTGCTTATGCATAAGGTTGTATACCTTGTTTATGGGACACACCATTGGTGCCTTCCCTTTTTTGAATATTTATGGTTGTTTGGTCTTGGATGCCTATAGGATTTCCTTTTTCCATGCCTTGTTTTTTTAGGATGCAGTTGCTGATTGTATGATATGCATGTTACATGCATTTTGGAAGTGTGACCAAGGGGAATTTTACCTTGAGAGTTTCTCGAGGGAGGGTCATTTATAAATGAATTGTTAATTATTTTTACCTAGGGGTATTGACTGTGAAAGCTTCTACGTGGTCTTTGACCCTGGGGTTTAGAGTGTGAGAGATTTCTCGGGTGGTTGTTTATGATAGTTTGATAGTATATTAGGCCAAGGGGTTTAGACTGTGAGATCTTTCCCAGATGATCTTTTGAAATGATTAGTGCTATGTTAGACAAAAGGGGTTAGACCAAGAGAGCTACCCAGAGGGTCGTAACTAAATGAATCGCTGTTATGTTAGACTAGGGGGATTAGAATGTAAGAATTTTCCCAAAAGGGTCATTATTGAATTATTTAATGATGATGACGAGTCTGACAAGACAAACCACAACCATGGACTCAGTCTTACTTTATTTTTTAGATGGTATTCTAAGATGTCTGTTGTTACTATTACATAGGGGATACAGATCTTAGGCTATATCCCATGGTTTACATGATTCAACTGATGAATAATAAATGTAAATGAATGTAATTGGAAACTGTAGGATTTTTTACTTTTAAGTATTTCCAATTTTATTATTTCATTCCTATATATTACCTGATATATATATTTATAGATAGTTACACACATGACTTTTGGTTGTTTCCTACTTGGATTTGTCTCACACCCTGTTTGGGTCATGCTTTTAGACCCAAAAAATTTATATTATTGAAGGTATAGAAAAGGGAAGGCACCCTTCTTCATTAGGTACATGATTTCGATTGGAGCTGGAGAGCATGGGACCAAGTTAAGTCTTGAGATGCTATTAGATTTTACTGCTTTTCTGTAAATTGGTTTCAATATTGTATTTCTATCATTGCGACTTATTTGTATTCTTTCCTAGACACACATGACATGCATCATTTATATATGCTCCGGTGGTTATGTTACCTTCAGTCTTCCGATGTTAATTTTTTTATGGTATTACTGTTTCCACTATTGTTTACCATTTTCTTTCCACTATGTATACTCTTCCAATGAGTCCATAGTTTCCCTATTAGCACATTGGGGCCCTTACTGCTAGTCGGTAGCCTTTGGAATTTGGGGAAATGCGCTTTAGGTCATGTGACCAACCGAGTTCGGGGCACCCTTAGACGACACCCAGAACCGGGACATTACATACCTTAGGTACTGGTACATGTGAAGATATACATGGATTGACATTGTGAATTGGTACATAACCAGAGTACACAAGTGGACCCCGGATGTATGAACATAGTGTGTGACTTCTTCTACACACCGTGTACCAATATTCTACATGACACAATTTGGAATGACATTGGCCGTTGTACATGGGCATTACCCAGGGTTAATGGACAGGAAGTGTGACCCTTCTACATGTTGTGTGTACCTTTCTACATGGCTTGATTCTCTTGTCCATTATATCTTGTACATGTTTTGTTAGGTTATTTCCGTTATAACATCCTTGAAGGTAGGTATGAATGATTTCCTACTCATAGGACTATTATCCCTTCAACAAGACTTCCTGGATAGAGTTTTTAGAATCCCATGATAGGCCTGGAGTAATATCCTCTATTCATTATTCATTCCATAGGTAGATTCCTTAGTATTGACATGACCAACTTCACCAGGAATCGATCCTTTACTTACATGGTTAATTCAGATAGAGTTATTAGTATCACCCCATGCCCTTGAAAATGAAACTCATCTGTGGTATCATATTCTCTTCAGATCTATAGGAGTATCCCTATCTTGATTGCTCCCAATGAATAATACTTCTCGGATGGATGTCATCATCGCTATCAGACTCAGGAGTGTATTCTCCCTAATGGGTGCTTTGTGGAATATTCAATCTGAATTCCTTGTACAGGTATACACTGGTTGTGATTTACCTCTAGACTATATTTCATGTTTTGATTATATCTGGATATTCTCGTTATATTTGATGTAGACATATACTATGTATAGAAAACTGTACCTCTATATTTGTGTATTTATTTGTGGTTATAGGATGTCCTACTGAGATTTTTATACTGACCAATGCATGTGATTTTCCCTCACATGTGATGTCTTTTTTAGATGAGCGACCTTTTGACGGAGTCCTAGGCGGACCAGGACTGGACGAAGCTTTGTGAGATCAATCAGCTGAGGTGTTCCAATGACTATAGATAGTAGTCCCAGTACCTTTTTCTTACATGTTGGACTTTGTGTCTTATAGACTCTTTTTGGTGGGCTAAAAGTATGGCCCAGTTTACATTAAGGAAATTTACTTTCCTGTTGTACTTTGGTTGGGATATAGTGGTAGGTATGCAGTTTGTTCTTAGTGGTTTTTAAATTTATGCATTTTGTGGGCTTGGAGATGTGTGTGTGCATAAAATTACATAGGAAATTCCTCCCATGTTAGTGATATGCCAACTCAGTTCTAGTCACCATCCCTTGTCCTATTGGAGGTGGGATTGGGGAGTCGTGGCTTGGGCCCTACTGGTACAGGTCATTATATAGTGGTATCAGAGGTGGTCGGTTCTACATTAAGACCAGGTGTCTGTGAGGTTGGTTTGGGGCAATAGTGTTAAGTGTCTCAAGTTTAGTTTTTTGGATAGGGACTCTAGTGTTGGTGTGATGACCGACGTATCCACACACTAGGACTCTGATAACCTAGTTTTCAACTAAGAACATGATAACATCGGTTGCATGGAAAATAATGGTACATGCATCATATTGGATTGGGTTGTTGTTCCATGTCCTTCTTGAGTAATCTCTTCAGATATACTCATTGACTGTGGTACATCTTATTTTCTTATAGGATTCCCTCGAGATGTATACCAGCTAGTATTTAGTAGCTCAATCATGAGGATGAACCTCTCAGTGAAGAGGATTTGATATGGGTAATAGTTCCCCAAATGTTACCTCCATGTGGTGCACCATATATACCACCGCCTATGGAGAAACACTTGTCACCTGTAGTACCAGTAGATAAGGAGCACAAGTTGATCACACTTTACGAGTTTTAGAGGCAGTGACCCCCAAGTTTCAAGGCAATACCGACCCTCAAGCAGCTAAGGACTAGCTTGAGGTGGTGACATAATTTTTTACGTCTAGTATAGACCTCAATGGATCAGATGGTGGTCCTAGCAACAATCCTTATACAAGGTTTGGCAGGGCGATGGTAGATTATGGCTATCCAAACTCATGATGAGGTGAATATTTCATGGATAGAGTTAAAACATATCTTTAGAGAGTATTTCTATCCATTTATGATGAGAGATGTCCATATTCAGAAGCTTCTTCAACTTCAGTATGGAATCATAACCCTAGATGATTATTAATCAAGGTTCACCAACCTTTGAAATTACTCAATGTATATGGTTAGAGTTCATTAATTTAGGGCCCGGGACTTCGAGAGAGGTATGCATAGAGACATCTGATCTAGCGTCATCCCTCTATGCATTCAGACTTATACTGGGGTTCTTGAGCGAGATTTGGTGGTTGATAGCTTCTTAGATGAGCAGATAAAGCCATCGATAGTTAGCAGTAGAGGATAAGGAGTCAAGACCATAGTAGTATGGAGTTGAAGTCAGTCCTAGGGACCTAGATGTGGGACATGTTTCATGAAGACGTCCCAAGACATAGGATATTCAGTTTAGGGCTCACAGGAGGGGTCCATTTAGCCTTGGGAGAGGATGTTCTATTCATGTGACAACAAGGTACATCTCACTTGAAATTTTCCAAGCTATTGTATTGTTGATAGGGAGATAGTGGATGGACCACCAAGGTAGATAAAATGATAGGAGTAGGTAGATATACATGGTGGAAGATGTGACAGAGGATATGGTAGAGTAGAAATAGGTGGTAGGCATTTCTATATGCTACCACCACCACCCCCTAGAGGTTCGGGCCTAGATCATGGAGCTAGAGGATAAGGGTGGGGACAACTACATGCGGTAGAGGAATATGACCCAAGGGATACGAGAATGATTTTGGGTACGGTCTATGTATTTTCTAGTTTAGTTGTAGTACTGATTGGCACATGTGTTGGTCATTCCTTTCTCACCACATATCTTGTTCAAGACCTAGAGATTCTAGTTGAACTATGGAATCGACACCTACTGAAGAAGACTCAGTGATTACAAATTTGTGCCGATAGTATGGTCTGACTCTTGGAGGTTAGATTTTTGGTTGAAACCTATTGGTTGAAGTTTTTAGGCCTTTTGACATGGTTATCCACAATCCATGCCTATATTGACTAATTTAGGTCGAGGGTGCGGTGTGTTTGTAGTGATGGAATGAGGTTTTCCTTTATTTATGAAAAGGAAACTCATTAAGAATAGTATGAAATCATGCATAAGAGGATGCAACTGATAACTAATAAGTTGTCTTGCCTAGTCCTTAGTGTAACAGATGTTATTAGCCTGCAGTTTCAAGTAGTGGTGGTGGAGTACAAGGACATCATTCTTGAAGATGTTCCAGGATTAACTCCCCATCGAGAGATAAAATTCTGCATTGATATAAACATTAGGACGACATCGGTATCTTCATCAGTAGATTAGATGGATCCCGTAGTGCTTCGTGAGATGAGAGTTCAGTTGGAGGAAAAACATAATAAGGGCTTCATGATACCCAGTGTTTCACCTTGGGCGGCCCCATTTTTGTTTTCAAAAAAGGAAGATGATAGCTTGAGGTTGTGTGTGGACTACCAGTGGTTGAACCTGATGACCATGAAGAATAAGTATCCACTATCGAGAATCTATGACGTCTTTGATCAGGTGAGAGGGGTTCAATGGTTTTCTAATGTTGACCTTAGATAAGTCTATCATCAGCTACGAGTACGAGATGAGGATATACTGAAGACATCTTTCAGATGTCGCTATAGACACTATGAGTACTTGGTGATGCCCTTTTTCATGTCAAACTCCCCAGTACTATTCATGAGACTCATGGACTGGATCTTCTATCCTTACATAGACCAGTTCATGGTAGTCTTCATTGATGATATAATTGTGTAATCGGCATCGGAGGAGGATCACGCTAGACACTTAAGTACGGTTCTAGATGTACTCTAAGAGTACTATATTTTTTGTAAACACTCGAAGTACTAGTTTTGGATTCAGGTGGTCCACTTTTTGGGACTTGTTATCTCAGTGGATGGAGTGGTTGTGGACCCAGCCAAGGTTGAGGTAGTGTTAGCATGGGAGCCACCTCGGAGCATGATTGAGGTGCGTAGCTTCCTTGGGATTGCAAGATATTATCAGATATTAATAATTGATTTCTCTAGGATATAAGAACCTATAATAGTTTTGAGTCAAAATAGATAACCTTTTTTTTGGAAAAATAAGTTCTAGAATGATTTTTAGCAGTTGACGCATAGTTTGACGAGTTCTCTAATCTTGATAGTACTGGAGGAAAGTGTCGAGTATGTAGTATTTTTAGATACATCAGGGACTGGGCTAGGTTGTGTCCAGATGTAGAGTTATTAAGTGATTGCCTATGGTTCACACCATTTCAGACAAAATGAGAAAAACTATGTGACCCATGATCTTGAGTTAGTTGTCGTTGTCTTTGTATTGAAGATGTGACAACACCAGTTAATGGGAAAGCAGTTTATCATCTACTCTAATCAAAAGAGTCTCAAGTATATGTTCTTTTAGAAATATATGTACTTAAGACAAAGGTGATGGCTAGAGATTCTACCGGACTATGACTTTCAGATTTTTTATACTCTTGGGAATGGGAACATGGAAGCATATGATCTCATTAGAAGATCTATTTCATAGTTGATGAATGAAGCGTCAGATTAGTTTTCCTTGTTACACTTATCCTTAGTGGATGGAGATGGAGCATCTTAACTCTAGTCAATGGTTGTTACCCCACCACTTTTACAGGGATTCAGGGAGGTAAAACTTCAGGATACTGACTATGAGACTCTATGTGCTCAGATATCCAGATGGCATGCCCCTGATAGATATTCGAAAGGTGGGTAGCATGTCATCTTTTTTAGAGAACTTATAATAGTACCAGTGGTGTTGTGGGAAGATGTTCTAAGGGAGTTTCATACGTCTCCAATAGAGGTAGTTCCAGGTGTGGAGAAAATGTACCAGGACCTCCGACGTCAGTTTTGGTGGTTCGGAATAAAGAAAGAAGTGGCAGAGTTTGTTTCTTGATGCCTTACTTGTGAGCTAGTGGGATCTGAGCAACATGATACAACAGGTTTAACTCAACCTCTTGTGGTTCCAAAATTGATTTGAGATGGTATATCAATGGAATTCATGATGGGTGTACCACGTACGTCTAGGGGGCATGATTCCATATGGGTGATTGTTGACCGACTCACCAAGTCGGACCACTTCCTAAATATATGAGAGAATAGTTCAGTAGAGAGTTTGGGATGCCTCTATGTTCAGGAGATAGTTCGAATCTATGGATTTCTATCAATGATTGTTTTATATTGTGATGTTGATTTTACATCCTGATTGTGAAATGGATTATTGGAGGCATTTGGAACCTAGTTATGCTTGAGCACAACGCTTCACCCATAGATGGTTGACCAGATATAACGAACCATTCAGGTTGTGGAGGACGTGTTGCGATATTTCATGTTGAACTTTGGATGTAGTTGAGATGATCACCTACCACTGGTGGATTTAACATACAACAACTACCATTCCACCATTTGTATGACACTATTCGAGGCTTTGTAAGGGAAACCTTGCACGTCACCGCTTTGCTAGACTGACCTAGGAGAGTCACCACTCATGGGACCAAAATTGGTGTCAAATACTACATAGAAGGTGCATAACATCTATGAGTGGATGAAGACTTCCCATAGCCATTAGGAGTCTTATGTTGATAGGTTCCAGAGGCCTTTGGAGTTTGAGGAAGGAGACTATGTATTCCTTTAGGTTTCACCTCAATGGTGATTACAGATATTTTCATAGGGTGGGAAGTTATCTCTGAGGTTTATCTTTCATTTTTAGATACTTCATAAAGTTGGAGAGTTGGAATACCACTTAACTATGCCTCCACAGTTAGATTGGGTACATGTCATCTTCTACGTGTCGCAGCTGAGGAGGTACGTGAATGACCCATCACACATCATCAACTGAGGTGGGTTGGACATTGAGGATGGAATGACTTTTGATATGTACCTACTGGAGATCAAGGATCGGCAGGATAAGATACTTCATGGGTGAGAAAGTTTTTTTATTGCGTGTTTAGTGGAAGCATGAGAATTTCTCAGAAATCACATGTGAGTGGGTGGCTCAGATGCGAGCTCAGTACCCACATCTTTTTTAGTAGCCTTTATTTTGGATTTTCGGGGATGCAAAGCCCTGTGGGGGGGGGAAATTAATATCCCATATTTTCAAAATATTTTTTTTAAATATTATAAGGATTAATTTTGACACCAGGAATTGGGACGTCATGCGATTCAGAGACCCAGTGTGTTTGGAATAAATATTTGAATAATATTAAAATATTAAATAGAACGCATGCACATTTTTTCTAAAAATGTAGAACAACTTCTAAATGGGTGCCTGAATCATAAATCTGTGGGAATCATTGCGTTCAAATAAGAATCTTTCTCATAGGCACAGATTAACATCTTCCAGTGCAGGTCAGTTGTGAAAAGTAGTTTCGGGCATTTTTAATTAATAAAATTTTTTGAAGATTTATTTATTTTATCTGTTTCATTGACACAGTGACGCAGCGATGCTTCTTCTTTTAAGTAATATTTTAAGTAGGAATCCAGGGTTAGTCTCATAACACTAGAATTCCTAGAGGTTCTGGAGAGAAACCCTGGAGAATTTCTCTCTCAAAGACAATAGAGACTCAGGTTGGAGATCGTTATTGGTTGATATCACCAACAACAATCGATCATCAACATAGAATGATCCAATTCCAAGGTAGGATGCATTATTTTGGATTTAATTACTCATTCATAGATTCATCAACAAACACAGACCAACCAACGAATAAGTGGATCCATAGTTCAATCATTCATTATAGTATGGGTTATACTTTGTGGGATTTATTGGGGTTTTATCATTTTAGAATTGATTTTTTTGACTGTTCTTATTGGAAAATATCGAGGTCGAAACGAACAACAACCGAGGTTTATTCCTCAGATTTTTTCCATATGTATTTTATCTCCCCCATTTTCTACACATTCTCTATTCTTGGACGAGTTTTTGAATGATCAATCATTGAACCTTCATTTCTTGGAACAACAGTATGAAAATAATGATCCAACATTGGGAAGACCTAATGAAGATGTAGAGGTGATGAAAATGGATGAATTAATATAGTTCAGAAGAAACTATTCTTCGAGAGGTTTGCATCAAGATGAAAATAAATCGATTTACAAGCTGATTGAAGGCCTTAAATTTTTTTATTTGATGTTGTGGTGGTGGGAAGACCCTAGATATAAAGTTTCAAGGTTAATAGGCCACCAGAGCAGAACCAAGAAGATCAACCGAGGTGCAGGAGGAAGAACTCAATTGTTCTATAAATTCAAGAACACATGGCATATAGTATGCACTATATGGGGTGTGTTCATCATCATACAACTCATCATTTACTCTAAGAGTACATGGGAATGGGGTGGAGTACACGGGTTTACTACACAGAGTGTACTCCCCCACATGATGTTTCCTGGACCAAGTACATGGACTACCCCGTCTACTTGTACACTGGTAGATTTACATGGGTTGAAACCATGTAATAGCACACAGACGGAGTACATAAGTGGATCACGGATGGAAGGAAACAATTTGTGACTTCTTCTACATGTCATGTACCCATCTTCAACATGAAACAATTTGGAATGACACAAACCATTTTGAACGTACAGTACCCGAGGTCAACGAACATAGTGTGTGACCCTACTTCAAACTATCTATTCCTTTCTAAATGGATTGATTCTCTTATCCACCACATATAATATATGTTTTGTTTGGGTTTGTTCCCTTAACACTTATCTAAAGGTAGATATGAATCATTTCTTAGTCATTGGACTATGATCTCTTTAGGAAGACATTCTGGATAGAGTTGTTGGATTCCCTTGAGAAGCCTGGAGTAGGATCCTCTATTCATTCTTTGTTCCCTATGTAGAGTCATTTGTATTTATGTGACCAACTTCATCGGGTATCGATTCTCCACTTAGAAGGTTAATCGAGATGGAGTTGTTGGTATCGCCCCATGGACCTAGATATGATCCTCATCTGTGGTATCATATTCTCTTTAGATCTATTAGTGTATCTATCTCATGACGGTTCCTGACAAATAGTACTTCTTAGATAGATGTCATCAGTGCTATAGGACTCATGAGTGTGTTCTCCCAGATGAGTGCTTCATGGAATCTTCATGCTTAATTACCAGTGCTAGTATACAATGGTTGTGAATTACCTCTAGATTTTATTTCATATTATGAGTACATCTGGATATTCTTATTATATGTGATTTAGAAATATGCTGTGTGGAGATGACTATACCTCTTTATTTGTGTATTTATTTGTTGTGTCAGCATTTCTTATTGCATATTGTTATACTCACCCATGCATGGGATTTTCCTGCATATGTCTTTTCTTGTACAAATGAGTGAACTTTTGACGGAGTCCTAGGTGGACCAGGACCAGATGGTGCTTTGTGATATAATGTGGCTGAGGTGTTCCAATGGCTACAGATAGTAGTCCCAGTACCTTTTTCTTATAGGTTGGACTTTTTGGTTTCAGACTCTTTTGGGTGGGATTGTATTCTGGCCCAGTTACATTATTTCACTTTACATTCTTATCGTACTCTGGTTGGGATATAGTTTTAGGTATGCATTTGGTTCTTAGTGCTTTTTACATTTCTAGATATTTTGGGCTTAGAGATGTGTGAGTTCATATAGGTACATAGAAAATGACTCCCATTTTAGTGATATGCCTATTTAGTTCTAGTCAACAACCCCTGAGCTATTGGAGGTAGGCCTGGGGAGCCACGACACGGGCCCCACTGAGACGGGTTGGTATTGTAGTAGTAAAGACCCTATCACATTTTATTGAGATAATTCTATAGAGGTGGACCTTGAAAAAGCGCCAAGGTCACACCAACAAACAAAGAATATAATCTGAAAGTATAACATGTTGAGGAATTTTTATCAAAAGGGGTGAAGTTGGAGTGAGAAGAGTAGCCACATAAGAGAACATGGAGGACCCCTTGACAAAATTCCAATGTCAGTAGAAGCATGAGTATCTTGTGAGAGCTAGCAGACCGAAGGTTATTATTAGTTGGATCTAGTGCAAGTTGGAGTCTGTTGGAGTTGGTTCCCTAGAACAGACTTCTATGTACCTTATGATAACCAATATTCATAGTTTTGAATATTAATAAACTTCCTATCACATCATGGTCATTCTTCTACGTAACATAGTATGTGGTAATGTTCTAAAAGTAGATGTCTCACTAAAAATTCATAGCAGTTCCCCATTATGATGAGAACCTAGAACTTCTATGAAATAATTCATAAATATAATTTCTATAGCCGGATGATATCATTTTATGGACACAAATTATACAGGCTATCTGGGGTGGAGACTTGTAGGACTTTAAGGTGCTTTCTCATAGTGTACACTCTTGATAATATCTAGTAATAAATCAACATTTATATGTGTCATTGGATGTTCCTATCTGTTGACATGTGTATTGGTACTTAGACCTTAATATTATTATTAATGAGTATTATGAGTTGTGTATTTTTATGTAGTGATGAAAATCATGATAATAGATGTTTGCGATGTTTGAAAATTTGAAACAACTTATAACTATTAAAAAAACAGATATTCACTGAAAGGTAGGATATTTTGGGTGCGTTAAGAGTGATATCGAATTAATGAATAATGGGAGAAAGGATTAGTCCCTTCTATTATTCAAAAGAAGCTAATATCTCAGGCACTTTGAGTGAAATTATATAGCCTAAATAAATTCATAGCCAAATTATTCTATAGGCATGCTCAACTTCTGGGAATTCAAAGAAAGAGACATCGAGGTTATAAGTTGATGACACTGACATGAAACCTTATTGATTATAGATATCATGATTAATGGATTATATTAGATATTAAGCATCCATATGAGGTATTATGTCATTGAAACATTAACTTCATTCTCTATGGGTGCCTTGGAATATTCCTAGACAGTAACCGTAGACTTTAGGCTACTTCACCTAATGCCACTGAGAAAGAGGCCTAGAGGGTCACACATTAAGTGTATCTTGAATTTCAATTAAATAATAATAATATTATTTATTATTTATTATCTAAAAAGTTGAATAAATATTATTCCTACATGTGGTTTAATAATTATTCATGTTTTCTAGATCACATATATTCCATAACTGGTTATTCAAGAGAATATAATGTGAGAATAATATTTAATAAATATTTATTTTCTATTTAGTTAAAATATTTTTTATTTATTTGTTGGAAAATAATGCAGTGACATTTATTTAATAAATAAATATTTTTTTTCAAGTTTTGATAAATATTATTGAGGAATGGAGGATCGAGTTTAATGATCTAGTGAGAAATAATAACAGTTGAATATTATTTTATTAAATACTATTTAATTTAATTTTCAAGTTAAGATCATGTCGAGAAATAATAGTAATATTATTATTATTTGACATGGGGTTCTTTATTAATTAAATAAATAATAAAGGGAACCTGTGCAATTATTTTAGTTAAACCCTAGTGATATATAAAGCCAATTAGATTATTTTTCAAGTAGGCCAAATTTATATTTTTGATTGTGCACAATGGATTTGGATAATTCTCTCATGATATAGAGAGATCCATTCTATAAGAATGCTCCTAAGAACAGAGAGTGATATTCCTTCACCTCCAACTCTCAATTACGGAGAGATCTAGAATAATGTTTTAGAATCAGTTCTTGAGGAGTTCAAAGGTGGACAACATAAGCAATAATATCTATCATGCTAGCACCTAAAGATTCCTACGGTGATTTTCAGAGATTTGTGGAACACATGTAGATCACTGTAACAACCCAATGTTTTATCAATGAAAATTACTTTCTTATAATTATGTCATATAATCACATAAATTCTCCACATAATGAACTATTAAGAACTATGTGACCTTTAAACATAATATTATCACTTATGTGGATTGAATTTTGAAAATATGACATAGACTGTTGGGACCAGTAAGATGTTTGGAGTCTGATAAGACAAACTTAATTTTTATGGTGAATATTAACTGAGCCTTATGAATAGTGATTTTACCCTTTTGAATAGTAATATTACCCTTTTGAATAGTAAATCATTAAAAATAATAGTATCCTCACCCCTGAGTGTATATATAAATTTTAGGCATCTTATAAGTGATAATATGACCACAGTAAAAGTATTGGAATTTTTGTAAGTGATAAATAAATAATTACAATTAATTAATTAATTTAATAGAAAATTTATTTTTCTAAAATGTTTTCATAAATTAATAATTTTATGTCTTCTGGTTTTAAGATAATTTTATAAGACCTTCTGTAATTTTTGAAAGCATTACAAAATTAGTTATATTATTAAAATATATATTTTTCAATCAGATTATGATTTTAATTAAAAATCAAATTAATCATGTTTAAAAAATTATTTTTGAAAAATGGTCTAATTTTTTTGATTCTACATGTTGATAAATGGTTCGGGTGAATTTTTCGGTTTTTTCTAAAATACATGATTTTTTATGAATAGTAATATACGATAATTCACAATAAATGCTAAAACCTAAATTCATGTATCATGCTTGAGTCATGGATGATGTAAATGGCCATTGGTTCGAACTAAAATGCATATATTACTATTTTTGGTCATGTAATTATCACTATTTCTTGTATTATGGAATAATAATAAACTAATGATTAAAATATTAAGAAAACCCTCCTCCCCTCCACTATAAAAACCACCACACTCCCATCCTCTATTAACTCCTCTGAATCCTTGTGACTTATCTAAAATCTGATCAAATATCTTCCCAAGCTCCTCCCCCACATCCATCAGCCCTCGGTCTCCTCAAAATACCAAATCCTCTCCTTTTTAGAGGCTCTCAAGGAAGATTAAATCAAGAGGTAAATCCCTATTTTCATTCCTTTCATTTCCTTTTCACGTTCCTTTGTTATGTTTTCTTTCAAAAACTATCCCCATACAAATGGTATGAAAAATACAGTACCATAAATTTATTGGAATTTTTTTATGATAATGGGATAATTCATTATCATCTTTCCTTTCCCCTTTTTTTATACTAAAGAAACTAAAACACCGTTCGAGATGTGATAATTTATAACATTCAAGGATGAAGAGTAACCAATTTCTATTACCATATTCAATTATGGTCATGAAACCATTTAATGGTTGAACTATATGATTAAACATTTTTTTATCTTATTTGATGTTATGTAATCGTTTTGAACACATGATGTAAAATAATAATACAAAACTAGTTAATTGTGAGTAAAATCGCTTAACTAATCATAGAGTTTATCATTAATGATTTATATAATGATTCACCTACACTCCGAATAAAAAAATTAATTTTATAACCCTATAATATTTTTTATGTTCACTTATGTCATATAACATCAATTCTATACAACCATTCTCATCAAACATTTTTATCTGAACATGAATATAAGTGAACCGGTCATTAAAACCAAGGAAGAAAATGATCCCAAACAATGAAATTGAACCTCTTAACTTGTCAAAAAGGACATTGATAAACTTAATAAGGTTGTAATAAATAAATAAAATTTATTGGAGGTTCTAGAATTATTTATTAACGAACGTAATTTAATTATTCCGTTAATTACGATCAAATGAAGAACACCATCAAATAATGTAAGGGATCCTCTCTTTCTCACATTTATTAAAGAATCTCATCTATGTTATGTCCTTTTATGTGTAATTACTAATTATGGGGTATGATTTATCAATTTTACATACTTGCCTCATGATGTATAGAATATGATAATCCCCTTTTCTCTCTCATTAAGCCCCCCTAAGTAAACTTTATACCATGCCAATATTCTGTAAGGGGTTCCACTCGAACATCCTTTATTTCTTTGGGTTTCTATATATTTCTTTCTAACCAAATGAAGTTATCTATTCTATTTATCTATATATTATAAATGTTGTGTATACTCTTCAAAATCATTTATCAGGATCCATTTATCATTATCTTTTAGGGATATACATGTTTTTAATTTTTTCTCTCCCAAATACTTCCTGATAAGAAAACCCGTTTTAAGAGAACTTACCGAATCCGTACCCCATTTCAAGTGCACTCTAACATATGTTTTAAGCCACCATTGTTTTTAAAAAACAAGTGGTTTTATTATTAAAATTGTTTTGAATCACTTCTGGTTTTTCACATATTATTATTTCCATCTTTATTTTAAAATCTTGATAGTGTTTTCCATAAAACCGCACTAAAATGTTTTAATGCTAAAAATTCTTAAATACTTGTTTTACATGTTGAAACCTATATTTTACATAACTTACCATAATATATGATTATTTTACTATATTAATTTTCATGTATGTTCAAATTACTTTCTTTCATGGACAATTTTATGATACACCCATTCATTATGTTTTATCACATGATTATGATACTCATTTATTTCTGTGGGTGCCCTTATGTTTATGATTGTTTATGTATGATTTGATATGTGGAAAGAATATTCATGAACATGTTAATATGGGTGAACCCAAATAGTTCTCCATTGCATTGGGTAATGTTTAGTCTCATGAGATGTTATGTACATCGGTCTTGGCAGTTAGCCTTGACTCGTGCTACCATGTGCAATGATCATGGTGGTTAATCATGACATGTGATCCTCTATATGAAACAAGCCTTGAATCGTACTAAATTCATGATTTATGTTGTTTCTACTTTACTATGAATTCATTTTTATATGATCCCATGTTTATGTGTTATGATTTTATAATCCATTTTATATCATTACGTCATGATCTCTAACCCCTGTGCTAAAGCCTTATTCTTAGGATTATTCCTTTACTAGTCTTTTAGCTCATCCCATCATTCATGTGATCTCCAGGGTACCCTATGAAGATGTAAGGGCTCAAATAAATTTAGGAGCTTGTTATGAAGATTAAACAAAGATGTTTTTTTACTCCCATATTTTATGTTTTATGTAACTAGTCTTCAAAGACACTAGACTTCTGATCCTTGGCTTGTAATATGATGATTAATTATTCTTAAAATCATTTAATTTTATTTTCAAAAGTATAGGGTCTCTATAGTTGGTATTAGAGGATGGTCTAGAAATTTTTTGAGACCAGGAATATAGAACATTAGTAAGATCCTTAAGGATGATACTAAGTATATGTTGGTTAGAGTGGAAACTCAAGAGGAAGTGAATTGAGCTCCTACTTAAAATTTATGTTCAAATATTTATGATAAAGATCCCCCAATTTTGAAACAGCCTAGTTGATTAAGGTAATAGAGATATAAATTTTTAGTTGGTCAACAGGTTTCTCAAAGGGTGATTAGACCTTAGTTGAGTCAGTGTAAAATACTTCTTCATCTTTTGAAACAAGTTTATTGAATTAAACACATACACACAATAACCAGAACTAACTATCAGAGTCAATGTAAAATAGTTTTATAATTTTAAAATTATAAGCAGTGGAAAATGGACAAAATATAGTATTAGTAAATATAGTACATAGTAGAGTTAAACAAGTGGTTCAGACTCAAGACGAGACTTAATCCTCTCTACTAGGTGATCACATACCACCAAGCAGTTTATATTAATAATAAACTTGATACACAACATGTATCGGGATTTACAACAGTTTTCACAAACTATCTAGGGATCACACCCTCTACCACAGTTCTTCATGGGAAAAAAATATAGACCACACACTATCTCTTCCAGAGTTACAGGTGGGAAAGAAGGTGTAAGTGAAGTTTGATGTGAGGATTTTTAGTATCCTACAGTTCAAGCACAAGAGACAGTGTGTGTAACAGACAAAAACACACTTCTGAGAAATGTAAAATAATAGAACACAATAGAGATAATATTATAAGATTGAGTTTAGAAATCTATATGTGTTTTCAGTTCAAATCTTGAATCCTTGGAGTGAAGAAATTGATGTTTGAGTCTTTCCCTGGATGTTATCCTGAAAATAGAGTGTCACAACTCTAGGTTATAGTTTCCAAGTAATGAGGTGTCCTGATTTTTGGTTTGACAGAGAATTGAAGAATCATAGAAGGAAGATGTTAATTTGTCTCAAATGATCATTGTGATGCTATGGGGTTCACAATGTAAGTGCTGTATGGTTCTTCTTTGTTCTCTTTGATCTAGTGAGTAAGCTCTTTCTCATGCATTCCTCTCACCATCTTTTCTTCCTCGATCTTTTATTTAATATTTGAGGCCCGACACTAAGAATAAGTAAACCACATGCGGTCTTCATCATACCTCATATTGTCCCCATATACAGTCTATTGATATGTCTAAAATCATCATAAATTAATGTTAGAAGCCTTAAATTTACCAAATATGAACATTAGAATAATCTTAAGAAATTAATAAAGTATGGAGTGGAAGAGTGAGCATTGGTAGACTAGTAGCAGTAGTCTTCTTAAAAATATGCTTCAACAGTAGGCTTCATCGGTAGAATTCATCGGTAGCCTTCATCGGTATCCTTCATCAGTGACCTTTATCAGTATCCTTATATCGATGACCTTTATCGGTAGCCTTCTATCAGTGAAATTTATTGGTAACCTTCACTGGTAACTTTCTATCGATGACCTTCTATTGGCGACCTTTATCGGTGACCTTCATCGGTAACCTTCTATTAGTGACCCTTTACCGGTGACCTTCATTAGTGACATTTTACTTAGATAAATTTTGCATTGTAAGCTTATACAAGAGAGTAGTGAGATTAAAGATACATATTTATCACTTGATAGAAATTATAAATATTAATGAAACATGATTATCATAACAAAGAATCAAGATTTTGGATTATCAGAATTGGTGAGTACAATAATACACCCCTTTTTGATAATCACAAATTATGTTAGGAAAAACCTATATTTAAGTATTATTGAATCAGGTTTAATCACATTTGCTAATATTTTCAGAGGTGGGAGTGTACATATATTTTGGATCAGTAAAATTGAACCATGATTATTATGGGAAATATAGCAGAACTTCTCCCCCTTTGTGATCAACAAAAATAATATAATATAAAAAATAGACAAAAGATGAATTTTGTATTAATGCAGCAAGAATAAAAATACAAAAGTAATACAAAGATCACTATCAACTAAGAAATTACACATTCAATTCACATCAGATATTTCCAAGGGAGCTTTGTATTTGGAAGATGAGGAGGCAGGTCCAGAAGATGGAGGGATAGGCTGAGGTATGGTAGTGTCAAGGTAGGAGGAGCTGCTACATAGGCATCAGTACACTGATAGTGAGTATATCTCTGAGGAATTATAGGGGTCAAGTTTATAATGGCATATGCATGATTCATCAATAGGGAAGCACTGGTAGAGCCTGAGGTAGCTGAGGAAGACGGTAATGCTGGATGAACAATAATGGGAGTGCAGTCCACATGGAGGAAGGGTAAAATGATATTTCTGAAATCCATAATAATTATTCCTCCTATTTCCATATCCGAGATAAAATAATTCTTTTTCTCTATGAATTTTTCCAAGGCAGGAGTCAGTTATCTAATCCCGCTAACTTGATCTTTAAAATCCTGTGTGATAGGTGGGATTCTCAAGTTATCCAACAGCAGCTTGAAATGAAAATTCATCTTATGTTTAGTCTACACCCCTTTGTAAAAGAAATAAACATTCTCTTTGTTAGCATTCTGATCTAGAGAAGCCTCCCTTAGATAATCTCCCACAAGCTTATGAATTTATCTTGTAGTGGAAATGACCTGAGCCATAGACTAAGGGTCTGAGGTACTGGCTCCAGAGAACATCTCTACTTATTTTCTTACAACCCACCTGAAAGATTATAGATCAACATGAGGAGCAACTGAAGAAGAAGTAGATGCACATAGAGGTGCCATAGTAAAACAAAACTATCACCTTAATAGACATGGTCAGTCCATTGATCAACCTCTTTACATCATCATCATGTCGACTCACATGTGTCTCCATAGACTTCTTAAAGTCATCAAAAATAGTGACCATATGCTAAAAAAAACTCTTAACATACTTAAGGTCTTTTTCCACTTGAACCCTTGAATCCATATAGATGTCTAAACTCGTAATTGATTGTTTCATAGATTTTATAGAATCTTCCACGGTTCTAACCTTATTTTGACATTCATTCACTTCAAGTTGAAAAGTTGAGTGAGAGGTAGAAATTACTCTTTCTAAGGTAGATGCCACCAATTCTTGATTGAGAGCCACTATTCTATCTATCTCAATTGATATCCCATCAAAGTGTCTCTTCAAATCTGATTTTAAAGATTCTAAATCTTCCTTTTTCACATAGAATCGAGGTAAAAGCGCTACTGTCTATAAAATACTGGTCTTTGAAACAGAAGGAATTGGAGGGATTTTGTTAGGATTTTCATCATTAGAGTCTCCATAGTCTAAGCCCAAGACCAAAAATCTAGGATCTTCTTACTAATCTTCTATTCCATGAGAAATAACAACTAAAACTATTGAAATAGGTTCTCCCCCTCACTTGGAGCATTCTACGGATCAATTAAATCCATCTCTGCTATAACTATTTGATCATCTACATCAATAGGAGAGTCCACTAATACTTATGCTATAGAATCTTAAACTACTATCATTGAAATTATAGCTTCAACTGATTCAACATCCTCTTAATCTACACTTTAAACCATTTCTGTATATCATATTAGAGGAATGAGACTTTAAAATTACTCTTCACTTTCATCAGTAGTTGTCTCAAAGTTATCATGACAAGATTCAGTTTCGTCCTCCTTTGAGGTCTCTCTAATGTCTCTTAAGAAATTTTCTTCTACTTCTTCTTCATTGGATTCCTCATCATCACTGTCCCTTAGAAAATTATCTCTTCTAGGAAATATTTTTGGTGGGATGGGCTCACCAAATGATACAACATTAGCATGAGGACATGAGGGAAGTTCAGGATCACTCCTATCATCTATAGGAGGATCCTTTATTACTTGTATAACAGTATCTTCCTCTTCTTCATCTGAGTTTACTGGATCCACTTCATTAGGATTTAGACCCAGAGCACTATTATTTTTTGGCCTAGTTGAATTGATGACAGGTTTGAATTCATCATATATCTTATCCTCATTATTCACCCATTTTCTTTTCCAAGGGATACATCTTATCTTCATAAACATGCAAATCATCTTGTTAATGTAGATGTTGTCCCATAAAACTATTATTTCCTCCTTATTTCCAACAAATCCTTTTACTTTCAACACCAAGGATATCAATATGGCATGAAACAAATAATTTGATTTGGAACTAGGCCTTGTTATATCCTTTAACTGAATCATCAACAACCTAAAAATATTGATCTATTTTCCACGCTTCAACAGATACAAAAGAAACATGTCCTGGTACTTAAAGGTAGAAAATTCTCCTCTCCTAGGACTCAAAAAATTCTGAAAAACATAAAAAAAGCATTACTTGTCCTTCCATTTCAGCAGCAATCACTTTCCTAGGGATACCATTCCCTGTTAGTTCAGCCAAATATTCTTCATAACAGAAGAACTCACTAGTGGGAGGCAACAATCCAGAGTAGTAATAAAAAATTCCTTCATGTGGGACTCATAAACAATCATCCCATTCAATAGAGGAGAATCTCACACATACTCCATTTACCTTTGAAGACATTCAGTTCTCATTATCAGACTGCTCGAACTTCATAGACTCATAAATTCCTTCACTAGTTTCAGGTAATAAGGTCCACTATTATTTTCAAAACATTCTATCAAATCTTGATCTTTGAGTGCCTTCACCACCAGAGACTTGCTTGACAACAGCCATTCCGAACATAATTCCTTCTCAACCATGATTTCCCTCTTCAACAAATATGGATTGATCAACTTTTCCACTACCATTCTTCCACTACTAGACCCAACTCAATGTATCTTAGGGTTCAGCGCATCTCTTTCATCATCAAACATTGGTCTTTTCAGTCTTTCCATGCAATATGAAGTGGGTCAAGGGTTTAAGCAGAAGGTTAGGATCCAATGTTGTGGAGAAAGAGGTTAGGAAGAGGATTGAAGTGGATCGAAATGTGGTTTTTACTTTTTTGATCATTTAGGGATAGAAAAAAATTTGAGTAAATGAAATAAGTAATACTAAAGACGTTTTGGATTACAGTAGAAAAAAATGCAATGTCCAAGACCTAAGGTCGACTATCAGTAAGGTGCTAATCGTGAGGTCCAATAGTATGGTCCAATGGTAAGGTCCAACGGTGAGGTCTAATATTTTGGTCCAAAGGTGAGGTCCAATGGTGAGGTACAACGGTGAGGTCCAATGGTGAGGTCTAACAGTGAGGTCCAATAGTGATGTATAATGGTGAGGTCCAACAGTGAGGTATAACAGTGAGGTCCAATGGTGAGGTCTAATGGTGAGGTCTAACAGTGAGATCCAATAGCGAGGTCTAATGGTGAGGTCCAATGGTGAGGTCCAAACTTAACAGTTTATCATACCAAACTCATGTTTGATGTCGTTTAACCTCTCATAACTCAATGTATTTGTGAATATATCATCCAATTGGTGTTTAGTGCCAATGAATTCAAGAGTGATATCACCTATTTGATAATGATCTCTCAAGAAGTGACGTCTCATATCAATGTGCTTTGTCCTAGCATGAGATACTGGATTTTTAGAGATGTTAATAGAACTTGTATTATCACAGTTTATAGAGACATGTTTGAATTGATATCCATAGTCTAGTAAATTATGTTTCATCCACAGAATTTGAGCACAACAACTACCAGAAGCTATATATTTAGCTTTGACATTAGATAATGAAACATAATCACGTTTCTTACTACACCATGATACTAGAGACTTGCCCAAAATGAAACATGTTCTAGAGATTCTCTTTCAATATAACTTTCAACCAACAAAGTCATCATCTAAATAAATTATTAAATCAAAGGATTGTCCTATTGGATAAAATAGTCCTATGATTTTAGTATACTTGATATATTTAAAAATCTTTTTAATAGCAGTTAAATGAGAATATTTGGGATTAGATTGAAAACAAGAACACATTCATAAAATATCATTAATATCAGGCTGGCTAGAAGTTAAGTAGAGGAGACTCCCAATCATACCATTGTAATTGGTTTGATCCACTAATTTACCAGTTTTATCAGCATCAAACATACAAGTGGTACTCATAGGTGTATCACTACCTTTATTACCATCAAATCCAAAATGTTTAAAAATATCCTTAGAATATTTACTTTGATTTAAAACAACACCATTTTTATTTTGAAAAATTTTAAATCCAAGGAAAAATGTATGTTCCCCCATTAAACTCATTTCAAATTCATCTTGCATCATTTTTGAGAAATCAGTACATAAGGAATTTTTAGACGATCCGAAAACAATATCATCTACATAAATTTTTACTATTAAATCATATTTGTAAATACTTTTAATAAAAATAGTAGGATCATCTATTCCTTTAGTAAAGCCTTTTGAAATAATAAAAGAACAATGTCTGCCATACAAAGATCTTGGAGCTTATTTTAGACCATAAATAGCTTTAGAAGGTTTAAAGAAATTATTTGAAAAATGGAAATTTGTAAAACTAGGGGTTGTTCAAAAAAATACATCCTCAACTATGTACCAATTTAGAAATGAACTATTGACATCCATTTGACAAAGTTTGAAATTCAGATGAGCTGCATAAGAATGTAATATCCTAATGACCTCTAGTCTATCTACAATTACAATGTTTTCCTCATAGTCTATTCCTTTTTCTTGACTATATCATTGTGAAGCTTTTATAGCCTTGTTTCTAAATATGTTTATAGATTCATCAAAATTATTTCTAAACACCCATTTAGTGCCTTTGGGAAAAGTGTCTTTAGGTCTTTCTACTAATTCAAAAAATTTGTTTCTTTCAAACTGATTTAATTATTCCTACATAGGTATTACCCAAAATTCATTATTAATTGCGTTATTAAGATTTTTGGGTTCAAGCTATGAAATAAAGGCTTGATGTTAACCCTGGTTTCTTATAGAAGCTCTAGTTTGTGTTCCTTTTTTAGATCACCTACTACAAAATCTAAAGGATGATTCTTGAGAGTTCTAATAACTCTAGAAAGAGTTGAACTAGACTCCTTGTGGTTGTCTATAGGTTTAGATTCACCATGCTTAGTTTCTGGAAAGTTTCCAGAACTAGTTCTCACTAAGGGTTCATTATCTTTATCATTAAGGTCTACAATTTAAATATCTTCCTCAATAAGTTCAATGAAGGTTTTGGGTTCATGTGGATCAGACACATCAAATTTGACATGAATTAATTCTTCCACACATTTGGTACTCTTATTGAATACACCATAAGATTTACTAGAGATTGAGTAAACTAGTACAATTCCTTTATCATATTAAAAGAAAACATGTCAAGATTATCCATAGTATAAAGAATAATGAATTTGAAACCAAACACTATAAAGTAATTAACCTTAGGCTTCATATTATTATATAGTTCATAAAGTGGGTTTCTTAAGAACAGGTCTAATTAAGACTCAATTGATGATGTAACAAGCTGTATTAACAACTTCAAACCAAAAATAGATAGGTAAGATATATTCATTTAGCATAGTCTGGGAAATCTATTGAAGTGTATTATTTATTCTTTCAACAAATCCTTCTTTTGAGGTGTTCTAGGAGCATAGAAATTGTGATTATAACCACTATGTGAGAAAAAAGATTCAAACTACTGATTTTCGAACTCACAACCATGATAACTTCTCAAGATCGTAATTATAAGTCCACTAAGATGTTCTACAGACATGGAATATTTAATGAAGTAAGAATATTCTTCACTTTTGTGTGCTAGAAAGTATACCCATGCATATCTAGAAAAATTATCTACAAAAACATAAACATAGTGCTTCCCATTAAAACTTGAAAATCTAGATGGTCCAAACCAATCCATGTGAACCAACATAAGTGGTTAAGAAGTGGAAACATCTTTATTTGGTTTGAAAGAAACTTTGTGTTGTTTTTTTGACAAGGATTACAAACTCTGTTATGTGGGAATTCCAATTTAGGTAAGTCTATAACTAAACCTTTCCTAGATAGTTTCCTAAGTGAGCGCACATTGCAGTGTCCTAATATTTTGTGCCATAAATAGGATTCCTTATGAAAATATTTTAAACAAGAAACATTTTTATTAACTAAAGAGTTTAAATCAACAACATATACATTTTATTTTTAAGAGCAGTGAATATTAAATCATTTTTAGAATAAAAAAAAATTTATGCATAATTTTCAAAAAAAACATTGAAACCATCATCACAAAAATGATAGATACTAAGCAGATTGTATTTTAACACATCAATAAATAGTAATTTTGTAATTAATATAGTATTAGGGTTACCAATTTGGCCTAATCCGATGATTTTCCCTTAAGAATTATCACCAAATGTGATAATTCCACCATCAACATTAATTAGCCTCTTGAAGTATGAATAATCTCCTGTTATATATCTTGAAAATACACTATCTAAGTACTATAGAGTTTTATAGGATCTCTTTAGGAAATTTTCCTACAAAATAGATTAAGTATAGGGTAACATTGGTACCAAGATTTTCTTGGGTCTAGAGAGGTTAGCAAGTAAAACTTTGGGAACCCATACTTGTATCACATGTTTCATATGATCAAAAAATATGTTTTGAGACATGAAAACATTGTTAGTTCCATTAAAGAATTTTTTTCAAAAGATGTTCTATAACTTGAACTAGAAGTGAACTGTCTAGATTTTGGAACAAATTAATTTTTAATAATCCTTCTCTGTCCTAGTTAATATCCTAGAGCAGTTGTGTTTTTTAGAGCATTTTGTTTCCCTAGAAACTGAGTCAAGGTATCTTTACCGGCAGTAAACTTCTCAAGATCTCCTTTTAATTTATCATTTGATAACTTAAGTTCAGTATTTTCTTTTAACAACTAAGCACATTTTTGTCTCTCAATATCCAAATCAGACTTATAATTATCATTTAAAGCATGTTGTCTTTTCAATAATATTTATTTATCGTTGAGTTAATTAAAGTTACCCTCAAGAATTCCACAATATTAAATTAGTTCATCCTTAGTCATATTTTTATCATTATTTATCCACTTTCATTCCCAGAATAGTGAGCATTATGTATAGGAGAATTGGGTGTTACCTCAGATGTTTCTGTCACGAAACACATGTTTGTATGTTTGTTCTTTTCAATATCAGAAGTGTCAGATCCACTGGAGATATCTTCTAAAGAACTCCAAGTAGATTTCATATCCTTTTTATATCCCTTTCCCTTTTCTACATATTTCTTCTTAAATTTCAACTTGGGGCAATCAGCCTTCACATGGCCTTTTTGTTTACACTCATAGCAGACTATCTCATTTGTGTTGTCATTCCATTTTATATCCTTTTTACACTATCCTTTACTATCATACCTTACATTATAGATTGATTTTATAAATAAATTTTTCTTATGGTAGATATTTTTGAATATCCTAGAAAGATGATCCATCTCATCATCACTGTCAGAAGTTGAGTCTTCACTAGTGGAAGTGTCTACATGAGGTTGAACTTTTTCTTTATCTTTACTATTTGAGGTACCAGTCTTGAATGCTACTGATTTATTTTTTGGTTCTTCATCTGCCTCTTGTTTTACCTTAAGCTATTATTCATACATCATAAGTTTTCCAATTATTTCCTTCAATGGTAGTTTTCCTATGTCACATTATTCTCAGATAGAAATAGAAGTTTCTCTCCATATGTCAGGTAGGCATCGACGAAAAATCATAATCCGATACTTGATGTCTACTGGTTTACCAAGAAGACTCATGGTTTTTACTATTTCATTGGACATGAGATACATTTCAGATATTATTTAATCATGCTTCATTTTAATATTATCATATTTAACAGTATAAGTATTTAATCTCATTTATTTAACATTGGTTGTTTCCTCATGAGAAACTACCAATGTATCCCAAATTTCATATGCAGTTTTACAAGTAGATATTATATTGAATTATTCATCACCTATAGAAGCATTAATTTCATTACAATTATTGTTATATGTAGCTTTAGTCAACTGAGACCATGTATCCCTAGAATTAATAGGCAAGGCATGTTGTTCTTCAATTGTGTCTCAGATTTCAGGACCCATTATCTCTAGATAAATTTTTATTTTTAATTTCTATTGAGCATAGTTATTACCATTAAAGAGAGGTGGCATGTTAGTAGTAACACCCTCAACTATGTTATCCATTGTTAATTAGAATTTAAAGAATTTAAAATTTAGATATGATGGAAATTTTAATATCTTTAAGATACAACTAAAATCCCAGTTGAAAAGAATTTTAATACTTGTACAATAGTTCAGGTGGTAGCAATAAAAACTCCTATGATACAAAATGTTGTTCAGAGTAAAAATTCAAGAGGGGGTGAATTGAGTTTCTAGATAAAATTTCTGTTAAAAACTTTATGATAAAGATCCCCAAATTTTGATACATCCCAGTTTATTTTGGCAGTAGAGATATAAATATTTAGTTTGTCAATAGGTTTTAAAAGGGTGAATAGTCCTAAGTTTAATTATTGTAAAACACTTGTTCAACTTTTGAAACAGGTTTACTAAATTAAACACATACACACTCTAACTTGAACTAACTATTAGAGTCAATGTAAAACAATTTTCTATTTTTAAAATTATATACAGTGGAAAGTAGACAAATAGAGTATTAATAAATATTGTACATAGTAGAGTTAAATAAGAGGTTCAATCTCAAGTCGAGACTTAATACTCTACACTTGGTGATCACCTACCACCAAGCAGTTTATATTAATAATAAACATGATACACAACCTATATCGGGCTATACAACAGTTTTCACAAACTATCCAGGGCTCACACCCACTACCATAGTTCTTCATAGGAAAAAACAAGCAATCCGGACCACACACTATATCTTCCATAGTTACACATGGGAAATAAGGTGTAAGTGAAGTTTGATGTGAGGATTTTAAGTATCCTAAAGTTCAAGCACAGGAGAGTGTGTGTAATAGAAAAACAAACACTTATCATTAATGTAAAATAAAAAGAACACAATAGAGCTAATATAATAATATTGAGTTTAGAAAGCTCTATGTGTTTGCAATTAAACTCTTGACTCCTTGGAGTGAAGAAACTGAAGTTCAAGTCTTTCTCTAGAAGTTTTCCTCAAAACAGAGTGTGACAACTCTAGGTTCAAGATTCCATGTACTAAGGTGTTTTGCTTCTTGGTTTGACAGAGAATTGAAGAAGCATGAAAGAAAAATGTGAATTTTCCCAAAATGATCTTCGTGATACACTTGGGTTCACAATGTATGTTCTGGATGGCTCTTCTTTGTTCTCTTTGTTCTAGCGTGTATGCTCTTTCTCATGAATTCCCCTCACCCTCTTTTCTTCCTCAATCAAATATTGTATATTTGATGTCCCACAGTAGGAAAAAGTAAACCAAGTGTGGACTTCCCTGTACCTCGTACTATCCCCAGATACAGTCTCTTGATATGTCTAAAATCAGCATTAATTAATGTTAGAAAAATTAAATTTACCAAATATGACTGTTATAATAATCTTAAGAAATTGATAAAGTATGGTTTAGAAGAGTGAGCATTGATAGACTGGTAGCAGTGGCCTTCTCAATAGTAGGATTCAACAATTGGCTTCATCAGTAGACTTCATTAGTAGCCTTCATCAGTAGCCTTCATTGGTAATCTTTATCGATAGACTTCTATCAGTGAACTTTATCAGTAGCCTTCTACCAGTGACCTTTATTAGTAACCTTCACCAGTAACCTTCTATCAGTGACCTTCTATCAATGACCTTCATCAGTGACCTTCATCTGTAACCTTCTATCAGTGACCTTCATCGGTAACCTTCTATCGGTGACCTTCTATCGGTGACCTTCATCAGTGACCTTTTACTTAGATAAATTTTCCACTGTAAGCTTAAACAGGAGAGCAGTGAGATTAAATATACACATTTATCACTTGATATAAACTATAAATATTAATGAAACATGATTATCATAACAAAGAATCAAGATTTTAGATTATCAAAATAGGTGAGTCCAATAGTATAATAAAACACTCCTAAATTATGGTATGTATAGAGTAAATGGTTTATCAATCAAATACATCCCTGTCTAGATACAAAAAGGAAGAGGTGGCTCTCACACAAATGTATCTCGGGATAAAACCCAAAAAAACCACTTTGAGTTCGACTCAAACAAGAACTAGTGCACGAAAACTAGGCTTGTTTCACTCTTGGTTTGACACACCTAGGGGATATTCATTGGTAAATTCATGAGATTAATACAAACCATTATTAAGGGGGAAAATCAAATAAGAATATAAGTTATGAATTAGGTCAAGGATTACCTAAATTGAAACGTACGGAATCACAATTTAGTATATACATCTCCTTTATAAGTTTATCCTCTTATGTTAAAAGTTTCCTTTTATTCTCAATAGCTATGTATTCAATCCCTCTAAATGTACTCTATATTTATTAGTTAGTGGAAGGAAATAGAATAAAACATGATAACAATCGATGTGATATGAAATGTGAATATTTCCCTAATGATATGCCAAATATCATGGGAATGGGTGCTCAAAACAAAATGAAAGTACTTGCTCATCTGTCTAAAGTTATGAATAATAACTTGAATCATGTGGAACACCCTCCTCCTCTAAGGAAAGAGAAATATTTCATTTAATCTTTCATGTGGAAAAAGAATCCCATTTTTAGTTTATCTTATGATCCCCTCCTCACAAAACAATGGACTATCTCCATTGAAATGATGTTATCTGTCCTCCAGTGCTCATAAGAAGAGAAAGTCGTACTTGTGGTCTATGGTTTTGATGGGGAAGCTAATTAGTGGTGGAAAATGATCAAGAATACAAAGCCCTAGGTTGAAATTGATTCCATGGATTGGGAGGAATTCAAGAGAATGTTTTTCAATAAATATTTTTCCTAAACTCTCCATCTCAAGATGGGAAGATAGTTTCTCAGACACAACCAGAAGAAAGATGAGTTAATTAGGGCCTATGAAGAAAACTATACAAGGCTTTAAAGGTATGAATTTGGCTTATAATGAATACCGGAAGCAAGGTGGATCACTTCTTTAGAGGACTGAATCTAAGTCTACAAAAATAATTGGTGATTTGAGGCTTAGAAAACTATAATGAGATTGTATGTTGTTCCCTTAAGGTTGAAATAGATATTGGATACTCTCAGTGGTATCATGGTTCCCACTACAAAAAGAGAAAAATAGAATCTAATCTAGGTGGTTCTGCAAATAAATTACATGATAGAAAGAACACCGATTATCCCACATTTAAAAATTGTGGGAATAAGTTTCATGGGAACTATCTAAAGGGAACTAGGAATTGCTTCAAATTTGGAATGATGAGAAGTTTTGATAAAAACTACCAAAGGGATATGAAAAATCCCACTAATGTGGAAGAAGAAAGGAAGATTCAGATAAATTATCATCCAATGGTGTAGTGTTACAACTACAAGGACCATGGGCATTATTCGAACAATTTACCTAAGATGAGGGTTTTTAGAGGCAATCAACAATATCATCCAAGGAAACAAGGTAGGTCTTATGCTATCACTGCATATGAGGTGGATCCAGGAAACGATTTCAAGACAGGTATGTTGGTTATTCATTCATGAATATAGAGAGTACTATTTGATTATAGTTCTACGCATTCTTTTATATCTTTCATGTTTAGTAGAACTATTAAAACACCACCTCAAAATGTAGAGGATAAGTTATCTGTGAGAACAAAGAATGGGAAAATTATTTCATCCATGGTTTATAATTCCTCCCCGGTTAACTTTTGTGGACTGAAACTCCCCAAAAATATCTTCATACATCTTTTAGTGGAGTTTAACGCTATCTTGGGCATGTATTGACTATATTTATACAAATTTCACATCAACTATCAAGAAATAGAGATCAATATTCACATCCCAAAGCATCCTCTAATTTATTAAAACTATAAGGAGAAATATGAATCTCCTTATGACTCATTATCTCACGTGTGGATCTTAATTCTTTAAGAGAAATCATTTCTAGCTCAGATGATTGAGAAAAAGGAGAGAATCATGCATGAATACATGCCCATCATGAGGGATTACACTAATATATTCCTTAAAGAGTGTCCTGGTATGCCTCATAATCAATAGGTTCAGTTATAAATTGATCTTATTCTAGGATCTCTAACTATATCAAATACACCTTATAGAATGGCCACCGTAGAGATGGAGGTGCTAAAGGGGAAGTTATAGGAGAATCTGTATAAGGGTATTATATGCCTGAGTGGTTCACAATGGGGTGTGCCAGTCCTCTTCATCAAGAAAAAGGTTGGATTAATGTGCCTCTAAATTGATTATCGTGAGCTCAATAAAATCATGATAAGGAATAAGTATCCACTACTACAGATATATGACTATTTTGATCAGCTTCATGGGGCCAGTTATTTCTCTAAGGTGGAACTCTAGTCAAGATATCACCAATTAAAGGTGAGGAAGGAAGATATTTCCAAGACTGCCTTCCGAACGAGGTATGGAAACTATGAGATCATAGTGATGCCCTTCAGACTCACTAATTCTCCAAGAATTTTCAGGGATTTAATAAATAGAGTCTTTAGATATTTCCTCGAAAAATTTGTGGTAGCCATTGTTGACGATATTCTGATATACTCCAAGAGCAAGGACGAACAAAAGGAGCATTTGAATACTATTATAAAGACTTTCCGAAGGGAGAAGGTGTATGAAAAGTATAGTAAATGTGAGTTCCAGATGGAGGAATTATCATTTTTGGGGAATGTTATCAGCATAAAATGGATATATGTGGACCCTTTCAATACAATGAAAATTGAAGAGTGGCCCAAGACAACATTTTTAATGGAGATCTGCTGCTTTCTGGTTCTAGCAGGGTATTATTGAAAATTTGTGAAGAACTTTTCATGATTTTCAAACCCAAAGACCATGTTGACATGGAAAGAAGTAAAGATTCTATGGACTCAATAATGTGAAGATTGTTTTAAGGAGTTGAAAAAGAGGCTTATAACTATGCTAGTACTCACACTCCCAATAAGCGGAGAACTCTTTATAGAGTACAATGATGATTTAAAGATGATATTAGGATGTGTGATGATGAAAAATTATAAAGTGATAGCCTAAAACTTAAGGCATCTAAAATACATGAGAAAAACTATCCTACGCATGATCTAGAGTTGGAGGCTTTGATCTTTAAATTAAAAATCTGGTGGCATTATCTCTATGGGAAGAAGTGTGAGACATATATTGATCACAAGAGTCTCAAATATATACTCACACAAAAATAGATTAAAATGTGCCAGTGAAGATGGATTGAGATCATGAAGGATTATGACTACTCAATCCACTACCATCCTAGTAAGGAAAATAAGGTAGTAGAAACTCTTAGTAGAAAGGATCCTATATCTTTATCAGTGATGAGAATTGAAGAGAATCCAATATTTTTAGATTTTCAGAGGATAGACATAGGGATCATTAAGGGAGGAACATCATCAATCATTTCTCAAATGATCGCTCAACCATCCCTCATGGAGAAAATAAAGAATTCTCAAATAAAATACATATAAATTCAGAAAAGGGTGGAATCCATCAGAAATGAGAAATCCTCTAAGTTAAAGATTGATGAGAAAGGAGTTGTAAGATTTGGGTCATGATTATGTGTACCATCCAAACCAGAGATAAAGAATGATATTTTGAATGACCCACACAACTCAACCTTCTCTATTAACTTACAGAGCACAAAGATATATCGAGATATCTAAGACAAATTTTTGTGGGACAATATAAAGAAAGAGATTGATGAGTATACATCAAAGTGCCTGGTATGTAAAAATGTGAAGGCTTAAAGATATAAGTCTAAGGGGATGATGCAACCACTAACTATACAAACATGGAAGTGGGATAACATCACTATGGACTTTATCACTAGACTTCCAAGGACATACAGAGGAAACAATGCTATATGGGTCAGTGTGGATCATCTTACAAGGATATCTCACATTATTGTGATTCGAGTTGAATTCACATTGGATCAAATTGCATATATATATATCAAAGAAGTGGTAAAGCTACAAAGAGTACCACAATCTATTGTATCTGATAGAGATCAGAGATTCACCTCGAATTTCTAGAAAATTATACAATATGATCTAATCACTGAATTGAACATCAGTACGTCCTATCATCCTAAAACTAATGGCCAATCTGAGCAAACTATTCAGACAATAGAAGATATGTTGAGGGAATTTTATATTGACTTCAAAGGAGGATGGAAAAAACATCTTCAACTAGATGAATTCTCCTACAACAACTATTTACACATGGGCATTCAAATAGTACCATATGAAGCCCTTTATGGGAAAAGGTGTAGAACACCGACGTGTTGGGATGAATTTAGTGACCGTAAGCTATTAGGACTTGAAATTGTCAAAAAAATGGTAGATAAGGGGAAAACCATACAACAAAACATCAAGGTAACCCAATGTCAGTAGAAGAGTTATGTAGAAAACTTTCAATGAGACCTTGAGGTTAAATTTGGATACATGGTATTTCTACACTAATCTCCATGGAATAAGTTCTTGAGGTTTGGGAAGAAAGGAAATCTGAGTCCTAGGTACATCAAGAACTTAGAGATTCTTTATCGTTTCAGGGCTATGGCATATCGACTGTCACTTCCACCTACCATGTCAAAAACACACGATGACTTCCATGTATACCTCTTAAGAAAGTACATACTAGATCTTTCACATGTACTTTCTTCAGAGGTGGTATAATTGGAGAATGAACTTTCTTACGAGGAGAATCCAGTGAAGATCTTGGATCATAGGGATAATATTCTACTTAACAAGACTACTCACCTGATCAAAGTACTATGGAAGAACCATAAGTGTGAAGAGGAAACATGGGAACTGGAGGAGGAACGGAAGGAAAAAAACCCACAATTGTTTATGTCTTATAATGTAAAAATAAATTTTGAGGGTGAAATTTAATAAGGGGGAATATTGTAAAGTCCCAATGTTTTATAAATGGAAATTAATTTCTTATAATTATGTCATATAATAACATGAAATCTCAATAAAATGAACTATAAAGAACAATGTGACCATTAAACATAATATTGTCCCTTCTATGATTTGAATTTCAAAAATCCGACATACACTATTGTAATCAGAAAGATTTTTGGAGTCTAATAAGACAAAATTAATTTTTTGGTGAATTGTAACTAACTCTAATGAATATTAATGTTACCCCTATGAATAGTAATATAACTCTTATAAATAGTAAATCTTTCAAAAGAATATTATCCTCACCCATGAGTGTATAAATAAAATTTAGGCATTCTATAAGTGATAATATGACCATAGTAAAAGTATTGGTATTTTTCTAAGTCATAAATAAATAATTACAATTAATTAATTAATTTCAAAGAAAATTAATTTTAATAAAAGTTATTCATGAATTAAAAATTTTATGTCTTTTGGTTTTAGGATAATTTTATAATACCTTGTGTAATTTTTTAAAGCATTATAAAATTAGTTATAATATTAAACTCATTATTTTTCTAGTAAATTATGATTTCCATTTAAAATTAAATTAATCAAATTTAGAAAATTAATTTTTAGAAATGGATTACAATTTTTTCATTCTACACATCAAAAAATGGTTAGGGTGAATTTTTGGATTTTTTCTAAAATACTTGAATTTTTATGAATAGTAAAATACGATAATTCACAATAAATGCTAAAACCTGAATTTTTGTGTCATGCTTGAGTCATGTATGATGTAAATGGACATTTTTTAGAAATAACATGCACATATTACTTCTTTTTTTCATTTAATCATCACTATTTCTTATCTTTTGGAAAAATAATAAACTAATGATTAAAATATTAAGAAAACCCTCCTCCCCTCCACTATAAAAAACACCCACACTCCCCTCTTATCATCACTTCTCTAAAGACTTGTTCCTTCCCTAAATTCATCAAAAATATATCCTCTAGATCCCGCCCCACCTATTTAATCCCTTGGTATCATCCAAATACCAAATCCTCTCCCCTTAAGAGGCTCTCAAGGATGATTAAATCAAGTGGTAAATTCCTCTTTTCTTTCCTTTCATTTTCTTTTCATATTCCTTTGTTCTCTTTTCTTTCCTAACCTCTACTCATCCAAATGGATTGAAAAATAGAGTACCATACATTTATTTTATTGTTGTTATTATAATGGGATAATTCATTATCATCTCTCCTTTACCCATCTTTTATACGAAAGAAATGAAAACACCATCTGAGATGTTTTAATTTATCACATTCAAGGACGATGAATTATCAATTTCTATTAACATATTTAATTATGGCCATGAAACCATTTTTATGGTTGAACCAGAATATTAAACATTTATTTTATTTTCTTGGTTATTCAGGAGGCCTTTTCCACATAGGATTTAAAATAATAATACAAAACAAGTTAATTGTGAGCAAAATCTCCAAATTAATCGAATAGATTATCATTAATGTTTTATATATTGATTCAACTTCACTCCAAAAAAACAAATGAATTATATAACCATGTTATCTTATTTATTTTCACTGATTTCATATAACATAAATTTTTGACAACCATTCTCATCATACATGATTATTCAAACACGAATATAAATGAACCAATCATTAAAACTAAGGAATAAAATGCTCGCAAACAATGAAATTGAAC
Source organism: Viscum album (assembly GCA_963277665.1). Taxonomy (NCBI): domain Eukaryota; kingdom Viridiplantae; phylum Streptophyta; class Magnoliopsida; order Santalales; family Viscaceae; genus Viscum; species Viscum album. The sequence goes on from OY728148.1 coordinate 1,709,332,136, forward strand.
CTCTTAACTCATAAAAATTGACATGGGTGAACTCAATAAGGTTATAATAAAAAAATAACATTTATTGTAGGTTCCAGAATTATTAATTAATGAACCTAATTTGATTATTTAGGTCATTAAGATCAAGTGAAGAACACCACCAGACATAAGGTAAGGGATCCTCTCTCTCTCACATTTATTCAAGAATATCCTCTATGTTATGTACTTTTTTGTGTAATTAATAATGATGGGGTATTATTTTTCAACTTTCCCATACTTCAATCATGATATTTAAAAGATTGGAAACCCATTTCTCTCTCATTAATCACTCTTAAGTACACCCGATACCATGCCGATATTCTGCAAGGTATTCTACCCGAACCTCCTTTATTCCTTCAGCTTGTTCGATCTTTCTTTATACCAAAATGAAGTTTTCTATTCTATTTACATATATCTTATAAATGATATGTATACTATACAAACCAATTTATCATGATCCATTCATCATTATCTTTTGCATATACACATTTTTAATTGTTTCCCTCCTCAATACTTCACGATAAGAAAAACCATTTTAAGGGAACTTGTCGAATCAGTACCAAATTTCAAGTGCACTATACCTTATGTTTTAAGACAACATTGTTTTTATAAAACCATTGTTTTTATTATTAAAATTTTCTTGTATCACTTTGGGTTTTTTACAAAATATTATTCCTTTATCTATTTTAAATTCTTGTTATTGTTTTCCTTAAAACCGCACTAAAATGTTTCAATGCTAACAATTATCAAAAACTATTTTTACATGTTGTAACATCTATTTTATATATATTACCATAATATATGACTATTTTAACTTATTAATGTTCATTTATGTTCTAATTACATTCTTTCATGGAAACTTTTATGATATTCCCATTCATTACGTTTCACAACATGATTGTGATGCCAATTTCTTTCTGCAGGTGCCCTTATGTTTGTGATGGTTTATGTATGATATTATATGTGGAATGTATATTCATGAACATTTGAAGACTGGTGTGACTAGATATAACTCCAATTCATTAGGTAAACATTATTTTCATGAGACGTTATGTGCAACGGTCTTGGTTGTTAGCCTTGACTTGTGCTACCATGTGCAACGGTCTTGGTGGTTAACCTTGACTTGTGATTATCTATGTGTAAATAGACTTGAATCATGATACAATAATGCTTTTTGTTGTTTTCATATTACTATTATTTCATGTTTATATGATCCCATGTTTATATTTTATGATTCTTTATGCTATTTTATATCATTATGTCATGATCTCTAACCCTTGTGCTAAATCCTTATTATTATGTTTATTCACTTACTAGTATTTTAGCTCATCCGTTCATTTATGTGATCCCCAGGGTACCCTATGAATATGTAAAGGATCAAATGAAGTTAAGAGCTCTTTATTAATATTAAATAAAGAAGTGTTTTTTTATTCCCATGTTTTATGTTTTATGTACCTAGTCTTCAAAGACACTAGAATTTAAGATCCTTGGCTTGTACTCTGATGTTTAATTATTCTTAAAATCTTGTAATGTTATGTGTAAAAGGATAGGGTCTCTATAATAACCACTAGAAGGAATATCCTTTAATTACTCTAATGCAATGATGGTACAATGTAGAACTTTTGTCAGATATATCAATAAAGAAATAATTCCAACACGGTAGTTATTTATATAATTAAATTGATTATATATAATATGTGATGATCCTATCTCTCATTAGAGAATTCTATCACTTGTATATTTTATTTGATTCAGTTCCAAATATCATGACATTTATCAATGTGTAAATATCATATTTTTCATCAATCATGATAAAAAGTAAATTTGGGCACATCCCATCACATGCTTCCACTACGCCTAGAACCTACCAATTCCAAAAGGGTTCAAATTGTTGCAGGATTGGAGTTTTAGAGAATGAGCCATGATTTCCACAACATATTTGAAAGGGATTCCAAGAAAGAGGAAATGATGTTAGGAAGAGGATATCTATAGTAGTGTATGATGGAAGGGTTTACACTAAGAGATTAAATAGGTAATTATAGTGCTTGGCAAGTAGTTGAGTCTCATGGAATCATTACTTCCTACATTCGAACCAGTTTAGAATTTATAACGCACCATACACACAACCTAAAACTACTACATTATATAGGAAAAATGATTTACGAAGTGAAACCCACAAGGACAATATATAACACTCTAATTTAATAATTAAGACACTAAACTATGATGATTGAAACTAAATTTATTTCAATTAGAAAGAGTTAGGAATGGTGATGCGGTGTTGAAAGAAAGATGAATAGGGTGTTGGAAGTTATAAATATAGTAGGTTCATGATGTAGACAAACATAAAATAATAGATTTAGAAAACATGATGTTGTCAGAATTAGGTGTAATTCCCTTGGTCCTAGTAATTACTCTCTATCTTTAAAACACCCTATTTTTCATGGACAATACTCTTGGTTGTTAAGAAAATTGGTGAACCAAAACCTTGTTTAAACAAAGAGATAAACTTATCCAATGGTCATGGTGTATGTCTACACCCTAGTACTCACAAAAAAATGATATATCTCAAACTAAGGACATTGTCCATGCTTAATGGAAAGAGAAAAAAAATAAACCACTCTATCCCTCCCATAATTACAATGGTTGTGAAAAAGGAAATAAGGAAGGGGACACATTCAATAAACAAGTGTAAGCAACCAACATTAATTGAAATAAAAATTATAAATACTTTATCACATAAAATTCCACTTCATCACACTTTATTTATAATAATGAAAATCACCCTCTCATTCTAGTCATAAGAAGGTGATTAATAGAAGAAAATAAAAACCCTACCATGGTGTATGTTAGCCATGTCATTTCGAGTGGCTAAGAGGTATAATCATGGGGAAATTTTGTGAGGCATTTCATTGTGTGGGGATGAGGGTGAGATTGTTGTATCCATATTTAGTATAAGCTATGGATTATTTATTTTTTAATATAGGGTTTATGATTTAAATAACATTGTGATCTTTGGAATGAGGTTTCAATTGCCTTCTAATGCATTGAAAAAGTGTTGTTTGATCCTTATAAACCCTTCAAATAAACCCTTCTCATTATCCAACCTTGTAACTAGTCTATTGACACCCTGCAAGCATGTTGTTGATTCCATCTGACTTCTCCCTACAAGATGTCACCAAATTCATGAAACAACACCCTCATTCTTCTCCAACCCTATAATTACACCTTTGAAACCCATTATCCATGTTGTTAATGCCTTGGAAGCCTCACCATCCTCATCTTCATTCCCCATGGACTACTAAAGTTGATAGTGGACAATCATGATGACAGAAATCTTAGAGTTTGTTCCCTAAAACCAACTTCTTCTGTACTTTATGATTACTTATACTCATGGTTTCTAAATATAAATAAACTCTTTATCACATCATGATTATTATTCTTTGTAACATTTCATGTGATAATGTCCCAAGAGTAACTGTCTCACTAAAAGGTCATAGAAGTTCCTCATTATAATGAGAACCAGAAAGTGACATGACACTGTTCTTAGATACATTTTCTATATCTAGATGATATAATTTGAGGGAAAAATGATATAGTCTATCAGAGGTGGATACTAATAGGACTTTGAAGAAACTTCTCATGGCATTCTCCCTTGGTTATGTCCAGGAGGGTTTTATGAGAACGAGACCCACCAGTAAGAAATCCACATTTATAAGTGTCATTGTATGTTCCTACCTATAGATGTGTGTATTGGTCCTTAGAATTTAAGATTATTATTAATGGGTACTATGAATTTTTCACTTATATGTATTGGTGAAAATCGTGATGACATATGTTAGTAGGTAGGTAGGATATGTTGTGTGCATCACGAGTAATACTGCATTATTGAATAATGCGAGAAAGGATTTAACCCTTATAATCCATAACAAAAGTTTATATTTCAGGCCCTTTAATGGAAACATATAGTCTAAATAAATCCAAAGTCACGGTGTTCTATAGGCAAGTTCAATTTTTGGGGAGTCAAAAAATACGAAATCGAGCACATGGGTTGATGGCAGTTTCATGAAACCTGGTTGATTGGAGATATCACGGCAGAGGGATTATATTACACAGTAAGTGTTCAAATGATGTGAAATGTCATTTTTTCATTAACTTATATCTCTATGGGTGCCTTAGTGTGTTTCTAGATGCTATCCTTGGACTTTAGGCAGGTTCGCCTAATTCCACTAAGAAAGAGGCCTAGAAGGTCACACACTAAGTGTATTCAGAACCTCAGTTAAATAATTTATTATTTAAAAATTTGAATAAATATTATTCATAGTTTTGGTTTAATAATTATTCATGTATGCCTGATTTCATTTATTTCTTTGTTAGTTATTCGAGAGAATATATTGTAGATGGAATATTTAAAAAATATACATTTTCTATTTTTGTAAATATAATATTTATTAATTTATAAGCAAATAATGTAGTTATATTTATTTAATAAAAATATAGTCATTATTCAAGGTCTGGTAAATATTGAGGAGGATTTTCAGACCAATCTTCAGGTCCGGTGAGAAATAGTATTAAATATTATTTGATTAAAATAATATTTAAATATATATATATCAAGTTATGAACTTGTCCTGCAAATCATTGTATTTCTATTATTATTTGACATGGGGGTTTCACATGGAATAATAAAATAAGTAAAAGGACTTGTGCTTATTATTTATTATTATCTAGTGAATTAAATTCCAGGTTATATTATTATTCTCTAATTAGCCAAGGGGGATAACCACATAGCTAGTCAATTGGTCATGCAGAACAATTTGGATACATTCTCTTGAGTCTAGCTAGTTCTTTCTTGTCTAATAATGTTCTAAAGAACGAGAGTGGTCATCCTCCACCAGATCTAGGAGAACACTTTGGAAGTGGTTCTCAAGGAGATCGAAGGAGGATGACTCAAGTGCAAGGATATTCTGTGATATAACCTAGAGACCCCTTTATCGACGTCCATAGATTCACAGAGCACATGTGGATAACCAATAGAGGAGATATACCTTTGATCTCTACAACACAATGAAGGTGCACAATTGATCTGTGGTTGAACACATCAAAGAATAAATAATCACCTTAGAGGTAATTATTTAATTTGATTTAATTAATTATAAAAAAAATATGTTTATCCTCTCTGTATTGGCTCCAAGGTTTTATTCCATTCTCTTAATCCTTGATTCAATTATGTGGATACTAGCATTCATCATCATATTGATCCTGGATCATTCACTGAATATGGAAAAATTTAAAAGTTGGGCACCATCCCTCTCACACTTCCACTACGTCTGGAACCTATAAGCGGTATAAAAGGAGGCATATTTTCATTTATAATTATTTAAATAACTCTTTGATATTTTACACATTAATAATTTAGTTTTTTTAATTCATGTTTAATCATTCTTGTAATATAAATTTTTAGATCTATTCCTCCTTTATTGTTTCTCACAGATCTAATAGAAATGAATAATTTTATGACTAAAATTAAATCAAGGATTTCATCAGGAAGTACTGATGATTCTGTCAAGGTAATACAATAGTACACACCATGTATTCAGAGTTATACACCATGTAATATTCCATACACAATGTGTAATCTAGATCACACACCATGTAGTCGTGTTCAATGCATCTAGAGTAGTTCGTAAATTACTCAAACCATGTGTATTAATGACATACAGTGTAGTTAATTATTACAACGCGTGTTGACCAGGATAGACTAGCGCATGATAAGCTAAACTACACACTGTCTGGCCCACTAGACACAACATTTAATCCCTTTGATTTTAGGGCCAGGTCATGTATCCAATACACGACTTAGCTGACTGATGACCATGTAACATGTAATCAACACAGCATGTGTCCCACTAGAACTATTGTGTACTCCATGATTTATGAATTACACCTCACATGCTGAGTCCCTAGGTGTGTACTTTAGACACAAGGTGAAGAGGGTACACACCTTGTATTCAGATCTACGCATTGTTGTTTACAGATTATGCAGATTTAAAAATTTATTATTATATTATGTAACCCTTGAGACATGTACCTTTGTGTGGGTGTAAAGATTAGGCAAAACATGTGATAGGTGTTTGATATATATATATATATATATATGTTTAATTAACATCTGTGTAATGTTACTATATCTACACATCATGTATAATTTGTATTACAATTATAATTCTGCGTGCAGGCTACATGTCACAAAGAATAAAGTGTATACAAGTATAATACATGTTTGGGTAGTTTAGGACAGGTATTCACCGGGTTGCCACCAAGGTACAAGTTCTATACACAGTTAATTTTAAATAAATTTATTAATTTGATTAAAATTATAATAGACGAGAATCTCAAAAATGTTTAGAAAGGGTTTAAGATAAAAGTATTGATTAATTAAAGATAATAATTAATCGATTCAAGAATGATTTATCTTAAATAAGAACAATTAAAGAATTGAATGATAGTATTATTCAATGTGTGATTTAATGCATGCATGTGTATGATCATGAGATAGACCAGACCATTGCATGTGATTGGTTTAACTTTTAATTAATTATTAAATTGAATTTTTGTCCTTTATGCCTTCTATCCTCATTAATATCTATGGTTTGCGTGCCCATGGTTTCTTTTATGTAAATACCCATTTACCCCTCACCTGCATGTGAGTGAAATCATATGTAATTTATGGAGATCCCAAGTTAGTGGAGGTAGTTCAAATTAGAAGCCGAGGTGAAACCAATCCAAGGAGATACAAAGGTGGATAGGTGGAAAGCTGTAAACACGAACCTAATTGGTCCAAGTTGTTTCTCCCATAGGTCAGTAGTTGGTTTATCAACTTCCAGATAAACTAACCATTAGAACAAGATCATGATCATACCATTTATTTTATTTCTATCGGTTGTATGGTTATTCATTATGGATTTTTTGTCCTGATCACATTATTATTGAATAAACAAGCATGTAATATGGAAAAAAATAAACTACCTTATATTTAAATGTTATCTAATACATTTTTAATCACTTAATCTTATCTCATTTAATATTAAAAATCATATGAAAAGATAATAAATGTCAATTTACATATAATGGATAAAATCACTCAATAAAATATTAAGTCAGTATAGCATTCCATTACTTTGGTTAGAATCAAACCATAGTTCAGAGTGCTGTCCAACAAAAGTTGGTGTGATTTCAATTATCAGGGAATTCTAATTTGAGGTTTTGTGTTTAATTAACTTAGTTTACATGAAGTGTTGACTACCAAAGAAGGAAACAGTGTAACTGAGAGGAAAATGTCAAGGAAATAAAAAATTAAGGATTTCAGGCTTGGGTAGTCCACTCAATGGATCATGGTGCTGCAGTTTAATGAAGTTGGAATTTGGAATGTACACCTAAAACCTTTCAAATTTATAGACCATATAAATTTTGGGTAATGTGAAGGGAAACATGGATACATTCTGGGATAATGTCCAAGAAACAGGACATTCTAAAGCCAATGGTGAGAGCTATTGGTTTCAATAAAATAGTGGGAGACTAATAAATAAATATTTATTTATTTGTCTAATTTTATCTAGATAAAGTACTAAAATTATGTTCATATTATTATTAGAAACAACACTAAAAATTACATCAAACCTATCTTTGTGATCCATTCTCAAGAAATAAAACCCTCTCTCTTGCACCAATTTCTAGGAGTGGAAAAGGTACCTTCAAGTCATCCTTAACCATGAAAGGAAACTATATGTTCTAGAAGAACCTTTACCAGTTTCTCATGGAAATGAGGCATGTGTTGAGGAGCACTCAGTGTACGTGAAATAACAGAATGATGATATGGATTTTCAGTGCCTTGTGTTATCATCCATGACCAATGAGCTCTTGAATCAACATGAGGAAATGGATGCTTATAACAAGATTTCTCACCTTCAGGGTCCCTATCAAGATAAGACGAGATAGGATAGGTATGAGATCTCCAATGCATTGTTCACTACTAAGCTTGGAGAGTCTACGCCAACTGGGCCTCATGTAGTCAAGCTTATCGACTACATTTCTTGTTTGGAAATCTTAGGGATTAAATTTATAGATGAGTTTCATACTGAACTGATACTATCATCACTGCCAAAGTCCTTCTCTAGTTTTATTGTGAATTATAATATGAGCAATAATGAGAAGAGCCTATTAGAACTTATGAACATAATTCTCCTAGTGTATATGGACATGGGGCATGAAAAACCTATAGTCCTTATGGTGAATATGAAGAGGACAGATAGTGAAAAGGGTCATAAGATTAATAAACATTCTAAATCCCCTAAGCACCATCCGACAAATAAGAATAATATTCAGATATAGGATAAGGAAAAGGAGGCAGTGTGTTTTGAAAGTGGAAACTTAGGCCATTGGAAGAGGAACTGTACCTAGAGGCAGGGGTATGCCAAAGGTGTGTTTGTTATCAAGTGAAATATTTCCATTTATGCACAATGGGTATTAGATAGAGCTTTTGGTGATCAAATTTTTATTCAAATGCAGGAAAAATGTAGATTTTATAAAATTTCTAGAGGATAGGTGGATCTACATGCTTCCAACAGTTCAAGGATGGCTACTCTTGCAATTGGTGACTACCACCTTTCATTTCTGACCACGATGATTTAGGTTTTACATGTCTATTATTATATACCAAGTGTTACCAAGAACATTTTTTATTTATCTTGTTTTGATACATATGGGTTTATTTTCAAATTTGGAAATAAAAGTTGTTTCTTTTATAAGGACAACATATCTTATGGTATGACAAATTTAAATAGCGGTCACAAAAACCAGGTGTTGGAAATCGATAACGAATCAAGTTCACATGACTCATATAACACCAAGTTGTGGCATCACTACCTCGGTCTTGTAAATGAAAATCACCTGAGAAATATCTCTCAAGATAGTTATTTAGGCTCTTCCAAGCTAAAACCACTTAATAGATGTCACACTTTTTTGTAAGGGAAAATGACCAAACTTCGATTTGATGGATAGGGTGAAAGGGCATAAAAGCTTCTAGGATTGGTACACACTAATGTGTGTGGACCATTTCAAGTAGAAACTAGAGGTGGATATTCTCACTTCATAACTCTTATCGATGAATTTAGTAGATATGAATATATTTAATTGATAAGGTATAAGTCCGAGTTCTTTTAGAAATTCAAGGAATTTGAGAATGAAGTAGAGAATCAGCATGGTAAGAAGATAAAGAAGCTTCAATCAGATTGAGGTGAATAATATCTTAACAAAGAGTTCTTCAACTTTCTACGGGTTTTTGGGATTATATCTAAACTCACTCCAGCTTATAAACCATAGTGGAATGGTGCTAGTGAAAGGAGGGACCGTACCTTGTTGGATATAGTAAGGTCGATGATGAGTCATGAAGATCTTTCATTATCCTTTTGGGGATTTTCATTAAATACAACGACATAAACATTATACCAAGTACCAAATAAAGTGGAAAATGGAATTCCCTTCGAGCTATAGAGTGGTAAGAACTAATTTTACCACATACAAGTTTATGGGGATGCGAGGTGTTTGTTAAAGCGTTATCAGGAAAAAAACTAGCACCTTAGGGTACAAGGTATATATTTATAGGGTATCCCAAGGAAACAAATGGATAATACCTATACAACCCCTTAGACAAGAAAGTGATTGTTTCCAGACAAGATGTCTTTATTAAGAGGGAGCACATCCTAAAAAAGGATCGTGGATCAAGATTGAATTCGATGAATTTGATGTTCATGATACAAATGTGTTGGTACAGGAACAAGTTCTATAGGTCCCCATAGAAGAATTAGTTCCAGAAACACAAGTACAGAATAGGAGTGTAAGAGAGGTAATGTAACCAGGTAGATATAGATTTCTTATCACTGAGGATGGTGACCCATTATTGTTGGAAAATGATAAACCTCTCTCCTACAAAGAGGTAGTAGAGAGCTTTGAATCTACAAGATGGATCGAAGCTATGGATTTTGAGAAGTATTCCACGTATCAGAACCAAGTTTGTGTTTTGGTCAATGTTCTAGTTGATGTAAAGCCTATTGAATGTAAATGGAAATTCAAGAGGAAACTAGATTAGGAAGGTAAAGTAAGTACCTATAAACCAAGTATAGAGGATAAAGGGTTTGAATAACATCAATGAATTGACTATGATGAAACCTTTATTCCATTTTCCATGTCTAAATCCATCAGAATCATATTTTCAATAACAACTTAAAATTACTATGAGATTTTCAAGATATATGTAAAAAATTGATTTCCTTAATAGAAAATTTATGGTTTATGTATATACAACACAACCAAAAGTATTTATGACACCAGGGGATTCCAAAAGGGTTTGAAAGTTGAAGAGATCCATTTATGGATTGAAGCAATCATCTAGGTCATGGAACATTAGATTTGATGAATCCATTAAAAAATTTGGTTTCATTAATAATGAATGTGAGATGTGTTTTTACAAATGGTTTAATGGGAATGTGGTTGTTATCATAGTAGTAATGTTGATGAAATATTACTTATTGGAAATGAAATACTAGTATTATAATCTGTTTAAGACAGTTGGAACAAGTTCTTATCCATGAATGACTTATGTGAATCAGCATACATTCTAGGGATCAAGATCATTCATGATAGATCCAAGAGGCTGCTTGTCACACCCCGACCGGGTTTGATGTGAAACTTGTGCGCAACTTATAAAATTGTGCGTCAACACGTAGTTTAACCTTGTAGGTGGTTGGTGCCGGGTAGCATGGTTTGAGCGCAACTCCCTCGACATTGCACTTCACGGAACATGAGCCGTGTGGTTGCCCGATATCCGAAATATGTAAATAAATTAATTAAAGGTCGGGTGAAATGAAGTAAAATAATAATTTAATAAAATAGAGTTTGATGGATTAATGTGTAATCATAAAATAATAATAATATTATAGTTTTAGTAATAATAATATTATTATTTTGGTTATTTTTTATTTTATTATTAATATTAAGATTTATTATTATAATTATTAAGATTTTATTATCATTATTAATTTTATTATTTTAATTATATAATTATTAGAAAAAAATAATATGATTTTTTAGGGGGAGAACCCTAAATCCCGGCTGCCCTTTTTTCCCCCATTCCCCGCGCGAGCCCCCCTGCCGCTTCGTCTGCCAGGGCTCCTGCATGTCGTCGCACCCACCCTAGCTCTGACGTCCCAACCTTGCCCTCCATCTACGGCACTTCCACCCCCTTCGCCCCTCGCCTGTGCTGGCCTGACCACCACTATCTGTAGCCACATCCCTATGCCTTGGCCCCTCGCCCCCGGTGCAGACTGACTCATTCTGCACCTCTCCCTTCGCTGATGCCCCCTCTAGCAGTGACACCCCACTCTGGCCAGATCTCCTCTCTGGTGTGGCCTCGTCCGTAGGTTACCCCATCCAACAACCTCCCCTCCCTCTAGCAGCGACGACCCCCCTTGGAGCCGTTCAGTCTGCAACACGCACCCCGACTCTCAGAATTCCCCTTCGTTTGTTGATTTCCCTAGATCCCTTCACGTTTTGTGTCTAATTCATCATGGTATGGTCCCTACATACCCTCCTCCCACAGTTTAAAAAATCTATCACCTCCCGGCACTCAATTTGTGTCCGGCTAAAATCCTAGGGATTGGCTAATTCGATTGTTGTTGGTTTCTTTTGTCGTTAGGGTATGCGGAATGCGCCTCGGGTCGACTTCGTGTGTATTCCAGCATCCACCGCCTACGGTGAAGGGGAATGGATTGTTTCGGCTCGTCGATGCCGCTCGGGTAAGTGTTATATTCTTCTGTTGTTTTTCACACCTTTTATTTGGGTTCCTTAGCGTTTTAGCGTTCCTAGAATTGTTGTATAATGTTAATGTATTCTTGAGGTGTTGCGCTTGCATATACAGGTATGTGTATATATATATACATATGCTCTACTTGCACATTTTCTCTCATGGTGTGGCGAAAATGTATAATGGATTAAGGGTATACATATATATATTTATATATAAGAACGCATGTGTGCGCAAGTGAGGGACAGTCTCCGCCAAGGGTTTCAAGTGCGAAAGTGCTCTAGCTTGGTCTCCTCCTCCTTGGGGTAGGTTCCTACAGTTTTTGTTTCCAATGTAATTCTGAAATTCTTGTGCTTTATTTTCCCTTAATTCAAGTATGAGTATATGTGATAGCCTTGTGTTGTTTCAAACCCATTTTAGTTTTCCTCGGCTTTGGTGTTAATGGTTGGTTTCTTGAGTCCTCATTTTATGAATTAAATTTTGAATACTTAATTGTGTTAGGTTTCTCATGAATTTCTTTTGGGTCCTTTTAATGGTTTTAATGTGGGGAAATAAGTCTTGATAGGTTTATCTTTGATTAGGTGAAAAATGAAGTGTTAAAAAAAGGTAATTTGGTTTTAAATTGAGGTACGACATCAAATGATTTCAAATAGGGTTTTCACTTTTTTTTCAAAAGGGTAGATTGCTTTGCATAAATTCAACTTGGTTTTGAAATGGGTTTTTATGCATTCCTTATGTTTGATAAAAGTTCCAAATAAATGTTTTCAAGATGAAATGCACTTGATTATTGGATTTTAGGCCAAATGAGTTTTAGCGTGGGTGGTCTTTGTGTTCGATGGGTTTCTTTTTGGTTTTGTTTTATAAATTTTAAAGTGGTTTAGTAAATAATGTAGATGGTGTGAGTTGTGTTTTAAAAACGTGTCGTGGGGGTTCTTTCGTATTGTTTGTTTTTTTGGTTTGTTTTAAGTCCGTATTTTTGTGATTTTGGTTTTATGTGTTTATCACAACGCGTTCACAAGGTAGCCATGAGATATTGCAATCATCAGCTTGCGCTTGTTTGTATGCCTGCGAGAGGCATGTCGCGCCTTTGTGTTTGGACATCGAGCCGAGGTAGGTCCCCCAGTAAACTCACCTTTAAATTTATAATTTATTAATTTCTTGATATTTTATTAATTTTAATGAATGAGAAATAATATAAGAAAATTAATTTTTTTAAATGATTATTTGTTGTGAAAAGAGCCGTTTATTTTATACCGAACACTTGATTCATTTTCTTGATGAACGGACACCCAATATTGAAAGAATGACGGTTTGGCCTTTAAAAATAATTCATGGAATTTAAAATGTACTTCTAGTTTTAATGATATATGATTTATTCTGAACAATGGTTTTGGGTTTTCTCGAGAAATGAGGTTTTGCTTTAAAATTGGTGAAGGCCCGTTTGGCAATTTAATAAAATGAATTGTTTTGGAAAACCTATCCACGGGTGATCTTTAGTGTGTGTTGATTTTGTGATCTGTATGTGATGTTTTTGCGTCGTGACTGATTGATTTACATTGTGGATGCACCCATTTTTATTGCTTGTGTTGACATGGGAACCTGGCATAGAAAGTGAATCTTCTGAGAATGATTGCTGCACTAGTTTAGATCACGCACTGGCTAGTGGCCCCATAGCAGGGGAAAACAGAGTTATTTCTGCTATGGGGATTGGGACCCTCGGTTAGGCCATGTAGGGCTATACAAGGTAGTAGTATGGGCGTTATGACGTCATCGAGTTAGGGCATGCCTTCAGGATGGGTCAGATGTATAATATGTTCTGGATTGTTCACGATCTCCAAGGTTCGACCCATGTTTATTTTAGTGTTTATTTGTATGTGGCAGACGATTGGGAGGTTGTGTTCAGTTGCTGACCCATGTGTGCCACTTTTCCCATTTCCCTTAGTGTGTGTTGTGTGTGATTTTACTTTTGACTAACAACAAAAGTTTGGATTTCTAAATTGTTCGCAAAATGTTTTGAAAATGCAATGCACCTATTTCATTCAACATTAAACTTGTTCTAAGCTAAAAAGGGCAATGGTTTGTTACTTTTTTTAGAAATGAAAGTGTGTGTGGAAACTATATTTTGTATAATTTAGTGCAAACCTAGAATTGATAAATTCTTTGTTTAATGGTATGTGCATTGGGAATAGAATTAGTCAAGCCTACCTACTGAGTTTTAATACTCACACCTATAGTGTTTTTCTATTTTTTTAGTTTTTGTGCAGGTCCTAGCTTCAGTTGTTCACCTTGAGCAACGTTGGTTGTGGTATTGGAGAGTGACCCACAGGGTCACATGGATTTTTGGTCGTGGTCAGGTTAGTAGCGTTGTTGGTGGTTCTTTATTTATTTTCTTTTGTTCTATTTATTTTATGCTACTTAGTTGTTTTCTTTTGGGCCAAATCATTCCCACCTATTATATTTTGATGCCCAGCACTAGTTTCCAGCCTGTGGGGATTGGGAACGCCCCTCGGGCCATGTCGCGTGCCGACTCGGGTGACCAATTCAGGGGTGACCCGGGTTGGTTCGTGACACTGCTGGACTAATTCAAAGTACTTAAATTGACTAGATACTATAGTTATTTAGTATAGAAAAATTCAAGAGGGTATTGGTTCTAGTGTCACATGGCTTACATTTTTTTAAAAAAATGTGTCCCCATACACAACAAGAGAAAGATATAATGAGTAATATCCCATAAGCTTCAGCGATATGGTCTATCATGTATTCTATGTTATGTATTAGACTTGATGTTTCCTATGGACTGAGCATGGTAGGTAGATATCAAGAAGATCCAAGAGAACAAAATTGGACTACTATTAATACTATCCTTAAGTATCTGAGAAGAACTAAGGATATGTTCCTGGTATATGGAGGAGATGGGTACATTTTCATTGGAGGGTATGCTAATGCAGGTTTTTAGACAGATTAGAATGATCTAAAGTCACAATCTTATTATGTTTTCTGTCTCAATGGAGGAGCTATGAGATGGATGAGTTAAAAGTAGCCAGTACTATAATGGATTCTGAGTACATAGCAACTTATTATGCAACCAAGTAGGCAGTATGGATTCAATAAGTTTCCCAAGAGCTTGATGTGGTACCTAGAAGTAAATACCCTATCACGTTATATCGTGAAAATACTACAGTAGTGGCTCTTGAAAAAGAGCCAGGGTCACATCAACGGACAAAGAACATACTCTATATGTATCACCTCTTGAGGGGTTTTTATCAAAGGGGTGAATTTACAGTGAGTAGAGTATCCATGGAAGGGAATGTGTCAAACCCCTTGACTAAAGACATATCTTAGAAGAAGCATGAGTATCACGTGAGAGTTAGTGAACTGAAGGTCGTTAGTATTTTTCTCTGGTGCAACTTGGAGTTTTTTAGAGTTAGTTCCCCAAAAACAACTTATTTTGTACATTATGATAAATTATATTCATGGATTTTTAATATTAATAAACTTCTTATCACAACATGATTGTTCTTTTGTGTGACACTTCATATGATAATGTCCCAAGATTAGCTATCATACTAAAAGGTCTTAGCAGTTCCCTGTTGTGATGAGAACCGAAAAGTGCTATGACACTATTCTTAGCTGTATTTTCTACAGCTAGATGATATCATTTGAGGGACATGAATTATACAGGCTATCAGTGTCACACCCGGTTTTTTTCTTTTCATGTAATGGTTTTGATCTGGTTCATTGAAAATAATGATCCTTTTCATGGGTGTTAGGGGAGATTAATTTTGAGTTTTGAACTACTATATATGTCTAATCACCCTAATTTGGGTTCCTCATTGCTTGTTTATGATTTTGGAGAAAGGGTGGTTATTTCATGATTTGGGCCAACCGTGAGCTCATTTCCAAATTTAAAAACCATATTTTGTTTCTTTTATAACTCATTCATTTTTTTATCATTTTTGACTCATTCCACTTCCCAATTTTTTTATAATGACATATTAAAACTACCATATCCTTTTTTACCCCTTATAAATTCACAATCATGGGGAATTTTGGTTACTTATTTAGGTATCGGGCAATCCCTTGGGCCGATTTCTATTTTTTTTAAAATAATTTGTTTCTTTTATATCTAATTCAACTTTTAATATTTTTAAATTATTACACCTCCAACACAAATCCAATACCCATATCCTCACCCCCATTATCTATGTTACATCTTTGGAGCTCATGTGAGTTTCAAATTAGGGAAAAATTCTCAATGTCTCTCAAATCGTCCAGAATCATGAAGGTAAATTCTTTTATCCATAAATCATTCCATTCATAATATCTTTCCCATAAATCATATTTACCTTGTTCTTATAGACCATATGAGACTCTCCATGAAGTTTCAAGCCATTAACTTTTCTCTAAGAATTCAGATCTAATGGAAGAAGAATAATTTTCTAGTTGAAAAGGTGAGATTCTTTCTCCTTTCTCCTCCCTCTTCTTCCTCCTTTCATTATTTATTGGTTTTATAATATCCACTAGTCACTATAGACCTAGTTTTATCATATAATATTTTTTTATGGGTGTTTTGGTTCTTTTGGATCTGGTCGTCATAGGTTTAGGGTTTGTAAACCCTTATATAGTGATATTGGGTGTGTTTTTCCGTTACGCCAAGGATATGAGGTAGGATATCCCTTGAACATGCCTTTATCTTTTAAAATTAATCATTTTATTATTTTTTCATCTTATATATATGTTTATTATTATTTTTTAGAATTTGGATAATTTGTTTTGTGTGCAGGATAGTTGTTTAGTCCATGTTTTGTGAAAGGTAGTGTTGTTTTTTCATAAAAGTGCACACCAAGTGTTTGTAAAAATGTTCCACTATATTTAAAAAATATTTTTTGAGGTTTAGAACTTGATTTATGGTATTTTAAATATTTTACAAAATCTTTTATAAAATAATGCATGCAATTGGTGTTTTATTCTTTATCATGTGCTTAAAATAAATTGTTTTTTAAAGGGCGTGTCATGTGTTCGGTAAATTGATCGGTTGGATTCTATGTGTTATGTTTAATTTAATTTTTTTTGGATTTATAAATGAATTTTAAGAATTATAAATGGTATTTTGGGTCCTCATATGTCTTTCCAATTTTTATTTGGTTTTACCGACAAATAGGTTTTGGTTGACACCATGTTTTGGCCCGAGTTGTCGGAAAATGGATCGTTTCACATCCTTATGAAAATGGTCGTGTTTTGAATATGTAACCTGAATGTTTTAAAGGATTTATGAATATGTTTTTATACTATAAATAGTGCGTATGAACCACCTTAATAAATTTGAAATGCATACCTTGGTCAAAGGATAGTTTTGAGAATGGTTTAAAGGCCAGTTTGGCATTTGTTTTTATTGGTAAAAATAGCATCCATGTGTATTTCATGTTCTATATTTTGAGGAAATTTTATAGTCAATGAACAAGATTTATTAATTGGTTTTGGGGATGATAAATCTGTTTTGTTTATTTATTGATGGGTTTGTGGCCTTAAAAGAGCATTTTTAATAGATTTTATGTGCAAGGCCTTGTTATACTCCTTGAAATTCTTTTACGAACATTTTTAGTGGTTTATTGATTCGTGAAAGAAATCTGAAGCATGTTTGCAGGATGTCTATGTGTTTATGGTTTACTAATGTAATTTTTATATGGAAAGTGTATTTTATAAAAATTTTAACTTGATTTAGCACTAAAGGGAATCCCGGGTATCTAGGTGGGCGGACGTGTACTAGTATGCTAGTGATTCCATGGGGTTTGGCCCCTATTTCACATAGAAGTTTGATGATGACAAAAATAACTAAAATATGATGATAATTTTGTTGGTATACCACTAGTTTATGGTTATTCTCCCTACTAGTGGCTCATGTGCACAAGAACATATATTTATTATGGTTACTTTCACTGAGATACGAGGTACCCGAGGCTCACAACTAACTAGTTCTTAAGGGTGTCCCTATGACTTGTGCTCATTGGCTATTTTGCAATAAACATCAGAATAAAGAGTGTTTGGATAGTAAATTCATTAGTGTGTGTTAATTATTTAAAAGTTTAAATTATTTAAAGTATCCCTCTTGAAAACTGTTTTCATTTTGAAGTTCCACCTCTTTGAAAATTGTTTCTAATATTCTTTTTTATAAAACATGAAACTTTTTCCTGGAAATTTTTATATATATCATGGGACATCATTTGGAAAAAAATACCTTTATATATTTTATTTAAACCTTGAAATTTATGTTTCTTTTATTTTAAAGGATTTTCATTTGGAATTGAATATCAGGCTAACCTAATGAGTTTTAATACTCACGCATATAGTCTCCTTCTATTTTTAACCCTTGTGTAGTTTCAGCTTGAGTTTGATCACCTTGGGCGACATGTGATCATTATGTTATAGAGTGACTAGAAGGGTCACATGGAGTTAGTTGGTTATTGGGTTTGGTCAGTTGAGTTGTTGGTTTTGTTGTACATTTAGTTTCTTGTACAAATAATGTTCAGTTCAACTTTTATATAAATGTATTTTAGGCTTTCTATTTCTTTATGCTTCTTATTGGAATGTTTATATATGGTAAAATTGTTCCCTTTTGTACTATATTGATTCCCTTGGTGCTTTTATACATTCTAGGAGGATCAGGAATGCCTCTCGGGACTTGTCACGGGCTGGCCCTTGTGAATAGTTCAGGGTCGACTCGAGCTGGTTCGTGACAAAATCATATCAAAGGAGCTCAACTCTTAGCAGAAAATTCTTTTTAGAGCACCCTTGTTATTTGGGGGCATGTCAAGGTAGATGGAGTAGGATTTTTGTTACTTTAGGGGTATATGTGGGAAGAGCATCGCGAAATCTTGCTCATTCTGATCCTCAAGTTTCTATGAGATATTCGGTTTTATTAGTTTCCTTTGTTCTTGTTGATTGTTTGTTGTTGGGATATGAAAAGGGGAGTCTGACTAATGGCTTCCATGAGCTCATAGGTCCTGGAAAGCCATGTGAAGCTGGGGCATGGTTCTAATAATTCTCTCTGTTTTAGTGTTGTGTTTGGAATATGGCTGCCAACCATATGGTTAAGTCACCCACCGATAGTAGTTCCCTTTTGTGGGTTTCTTTGACCTTTCTTGAATTCCAAATTTTTGTTTTAAAATTACTTGTATGATAATTTTAAAAATGGGTTTTAAAGAAAGGATTATATTTTTAAAATTAGAAAAAGGGGTCTTCAAAAATTAAATAAAATAATGGTTTTGGAAGGTTGTGTTGTTGGAAAAAAAAGTGGAAGTGGAAATGATTTAATGAGATTGGATTATCCATAATCTAACCTCATGGTTTGTTGGAATAAAATGTTTTGAATGTGTGAATCATTTTGAGGTGATTCTGAATATTTTTTTAATTGGGGTGTTTTGGGATGTTGAAATGTTTTTGAATATGATGAATTGGTTTTGGAAATTGGTTTTGAGTGTTTGGTGTTTTCCTAGAAAGGGTATTCATCTCAATGACCATCAGAGTATGAAAAGGTACCTTGATGAATTTTAGAAAATGGGAAGGGGTTTTTTGGGGTAGCTTAGTTGTTTTAAAAGTTTTTAAAAATTAAAATGGGTAGGTTTTTAAGAAAATAGTTCTTAATGAAGTGTAGTTCATTTTATGAAATGTGAAAATGGTTTTTTGACATGGTGGTTGGTGTTCCTTTTGAAGGTACATGTTTTTTGGAATGATGTTGTTTTTTTAGACTTTGGTGTTTTCATGGGTGCTCACATGCATGGTTTCATTGATATCTAGAAGGATGGACTATATGGCATGGTGTTTGGGTGCCTAGGGTGGCATGGAGATGTGCATGTGGGTGGGACTTGATGAAACACCATTGGTGAATGAGGAAACCCACCAAGTTAGTTTGTTTTTCAAAAGTGTTTGAGCTGAAAATTTATGGCCTTTATTTATAAACCAATGGTTATGTGGCTATTTTTTTATGTCTTAGAAGCATTGTTTATTTAGTAATCTTCCTTGTGATCTAGAAGTTGTACTGTTGTGGTATCTTGAGATGAGATCTTGTTGGTAACTCAGTTTTGGAGTAATGTTCATTGGGTTTCTAAATATGTGTTTGATTTTGTTATGTGGCCATGAATAGTTCTCTGTTGGAAATATTTCTTATTTAACAACCTAAGGATTAATTTTAAATGTTAAATCCACCTATTAGAATGATACCTTAGCCTGTTTTTTGAAATAGAGAAAATTTTGGGCTTGATTAAAAGTGTCTTCCCTTTATGATGATTCTCTCAGTTGTGTTAGTTGTGCTCAGTGATGTTTAGTGGGTGTTTTTGTGTTCCATCTTCATTCTGATCCTCGTTCAGAGTGAGAGAAAATAGTATTGTGTACCTCCATGTTCTTATTTTGATAAAAATATGTTATTGAGGAAGAGAGTTTCATGGTGTCTCTTGATCTATTGTATCTTCCAGGGAGTTTTACATGGCACTATGTGGAACTAAGGGATAGAGTACAAGTTGGGTATTATCAAATCCTGACTGCGAGTCAAGAGATTCTTCATCCATCAATGCTCCAGCCATAGGTTTCAAAGTGAAGCTAGTGCAAAGTCAAGAGTCCTAGGATTGTGGGTAGTATTGCTAAGATCATACCTCTACCATTTTAGTGAGGTAGTTACTTTGTTTCTTTTGTGGTTTCAATGACCCAATGATTGGTTCCCCTTCCCTCCCCTACCTAATTGGTGGGGGTTTGGATTCGTGCAGAGATTGTTGGCCCAGTTCTTGCCACCTCCATTAAAGAGTGGGTAACTTAAATGTTTATGTTGTGTTCCTCTCAACTTGGGTTGGTAGGTTGTTACAGGAGAGTTTTGGTGGGCTTGTGTGAGTGAGTCCCGATTCTAGCTCATGTTGCATTCTTTTTTGTTTATTGCAAGTTGGGTTCTAATGGTGGGGAGACCCACCATGGGTCTCGTTTATTTTTCCTCCTAAGAACTTATATAGTGATAGTTGTTTCTTAATGGTGGGGATTACATCCTGTAATCCTTTGGAATATTTGGTTTTCTTGAGTTCTCTATGGTTTAGGTTATCATTGGGTTTGATTGGGAGAAGGCCCAACAATCTAGTTCTTGGTTTGGTTGTGGAGGTGGTGGCTAGATCTTTCTATTAATTATCTGTAAGTGGTTGTGAGTTGGTGTTTTATTTGGGAAAGAGTGTTAAGTTACATTATTGGTGAATGAAATTTACTTAGCTTTAGAGGCTGTATTATGTTGATAAAGAATTCTTAGGTGTTTTTCTGTCAGTTTAAAAGTGTTATGGATTTTTAAGGGTGGAAAGCTTTAATGATGGGGTGAATTGTCACACCTGATTTTTTTCTCTTTCATGTCATGGTTTTGATCTGGTTTTTTGAAAATCATGATCCTTTTAATGGGTGTTGGGGGAGATTAATTTTGAGTTTTGAACAACCATGTATGTTTAATCACCCTAATTTAGGTTCCTCATTGCTTGTTTATGAGTTTTTGGAGAAAGGGTGGTTATTTCATGATTTGGGCCAACCGTGAGCCCATTTCAAAATTTAAAAACCATATTTTGTTTCTATTATAACTCATTAATTTTTTTATCATTTTGACTCATTAACCTTCCCACTTTTCCTAAAAAGACATATTAAAACTACTATATCCTTTTTGACCCCTTATAAATTCATAAGCATGGGGAATTGGGAATACTTATTTAGGTATCGGGCCAGCCCATGGCCCCATTTCCAGTTTTAAAAAACATTCTTCTATATATAATTCAATTTTCATATTTTTTGGCGATTATACCTCCAAAATGAATCCAATACCCCTATAATCACCCCTAGTATCTATGTTACCTTTTTGGAGGTCATATGTGTCACATATTAGGGAAACTTCTCAACGTCTCTCAAATCATCCAGAATCATTAAGGTATATTCTTTGATCCATAAATCATTCCATTTTTACTCTTTTTACCACAAATCAGATTTACCTGGTTCTTCTATACCTTAGGAGACTCTCCATGAAGTTTCAAGCCATTACCGTTTCTGTAAGGGTGTGGATTTAATGGAAGATGAAGAGTTTTCTAGTTGAAATGGTGATATTCCTTCCCCTTTCTCCTCCATCTTCTTCCTCCTTTCATTATTTCTTGGTTTTATAATAATCACTATTAATTATAGACCTAGGGTTATGATAACCTATGATTTTATATGGGTTTTTTTATTTTGGGTATGGTCATCATAGGTTTAGGGTTTGTAAACCCTCAGATGGTGATATTGGGTGTACGTTTCCATTACGCCAAGGATTTGAGGTTGGATATCCCTTGCACATGCCTTTATCTTTTAATATTAATCATTTTATTATTTTTTGCAACTTATATATACGTTTTTTATTATTTTTCATCATTTTTATGTTTTTCTTGGTGTGAAAAATGGTTGTTTAATCCTTGTTTTGTGAAAGGTATTGTTGTTTTGTCATAAAAGTGCACACCAAGTGTTTGTTTAAATGTTAGACTATCATTCAAAACTATTTTGTGAGTTTTAGAAAATTTTTATGGTATTTTGAATATTTTACAGTATCTTGTATAAAATATGTTATGAAATTTGTGTTTTATTCTTTTTCAAGCACTTAAAATAAATTGGTTTGTTTAAAAGGGCATGTCATGTGTTCGATAAATTTCTCAGTTGGATTTTATGTGTTATGTTTGATTTAAAAATTATTTGTTTGGATTTATAAATGAATTGGAAGAATGATAAATTTTATTTTTGGTCCTCATATTTCTTTCCAATTTTTATTTGGTTTTACAAACAAATGGGTTTTGGTTTACAACATGTTTTGGCCTGAGTTGTCGGAAAATGGCCCATTTCACATCCTTATGAAAATGGTTGTATTTTAAATATGTATACTTAATGTTTTAAGGGATTTATTAATGTTTTTTTTCACTATAAATTGTGTGTATACACCTCCTTAATAAAATTGAAATGCATACCTTGGTCAAAAGATAATTTTGAGAAAGGCTTAAAGGCCTGTTTGGCATTTGTTTTTTTGTAAAAATTGTTTCCATGTGTATTTCATGGTATATCTTTTGGGGAAATTTTATGGTCAATAAAAATGATTTATTAATTTGTTTTTGGGCTTCCAAATATGTTTTGTTTTGTTATTGATGCGTTAGTGTCCTTAAAAGAGCATTTTTGAATGGATTTTATGTGCAAGGCCTTGTTATACTCCATGAAATTGTTTTACGAATATTTTTAGTGGTTTATTGATTCTTGAAAGAAATGTGAGGTATGTTTGTGGGATGTTTGTGTATTTATGGTTTTCTAAAATATTTTTTATGTGTAAAGTTTATTTGATAATATGTGTACTTTATTGAGCACTAAAGGGAATCCCAGGTATCTAGGTGGGCGGGCGTGTACTAGTATGCTAGTGATTCTATGGGGTTTGGCCCCTGTTTCACGTAGCAAGTTTGATGATGAAAAAATAACTAAAATATGATGATGATGTTGTTACAGTACCACTAGGTTATGGGTATTATCCCTACTAGTGGCTTGTGTGCACGAGAATAGATATTTATTATGTTTACTTTCCTCGAGATACAAGGTACCTAGGGCTCACAACTAACTAGTGCCTAGGGGTGTTCCTGTGACTTGTTCCAATTGGCTATTTTGTAATCACTAGTGTCATATGGTGTTTTGGGTTGGTAAATTCAGTATTGAATGTGATTTATTTAAAAGTGTATATTCTTTAAAGCAGCCCTCTTGAAAACTATTTTCATTTTGAAGTTTTACCTCTTTGAAAATTGTTTCTAGCATTCTTGTTTATAAAACATGAAAATTTTTGTTTGGTGTTTTTTATATAGCATGGGACCTCATTTGAAAAACATACCATTATATCTTGTATTTAAAACTTGAAATTGATGTTTCATTTATTTTAATGGATGTGCATTGGGAATAGAATATCGGGCTAACCTACTGAGTTTTAATACTCACGCCTATAGTCTTCTTTTGTTATTATCCCTTGTGCAGGTTTTAGATTGAGTTTGAACGCCTTAGGTGACATGTGATCATTATGTTGGAGAGTGACCAGAAGGGTCACATGGAGTTAGTTGGTTATCGGGTTTGGTCAGTTGAGTTGTTGGTTTAGTTGTACTTTCAGTTTCTCGTACAAATAATTTATAGTTCAGTTTTTATATAAATTTATTTTGGGTTATCCATTTCTTTCCAATGCTTTTTTGATTGTTTATATACAGGATAAATCATTCCCTTGTGTACTCTATTGTTACCCTTGGTGCTTATATCCATCCTGGGAGGACCGAGAAAGCCTCTCGGGACTTGTCGCGGGATGACCATTGTGATCGGTTCAGGGTCGACTCAGGCTGGTTCATGAAAATCAGGGGTGGAGACTCATAGGATATGTTTGGTGTGTCACGAGTAATACTACATTAATTAATAATTAGAGAATGGATTTTCATTTCTATTCCATAACGGAAGTTGATATCATGGTCCCTTTAATGGAAATGATTTAGCCTAAATAAATCCAAGGCCATGGTGTTCTATAGGAAAGATCAATTTCCAGGAAGTCAAGGAATGAGAAATCGAGCACATGGGTTGATGGCACTTGCATGCAACCCAATTGATCAGAGATATCATGAAAAAGGCATTATATTACATAGTAATCTTTCTTATGAGGTGAAATTCCATTGAAACATTAAATTCTTTCTCTATGGGTGACTTGGCGTGTTTCTAGACCCAAAACTTGTAATTTAGATTGGTTCTCATAATGCCACTGAGAAAGATTCCTAGAACGTCCCATATTAAGTGTATCTAGAATCTCAGTTAAATTATTTATTATTTAACAAGTTAAATAAATATTATTACTTGTTGGTGTTTAATAATTTTTCATGTATGGCTGATAAATTTTTTTTGTCTGTAGTTATTCAAGAGAATATACTACGAATGAAATATTTAATAAATATTTATTTTTTATTTTAGTATATATAATATTTATTTATTTATCAGAGAATAATGAATTTATATTTATTTAATAAATAAAAATTCATTGTTCAAGGCTTGGTAAATATTGATGAGGATTTGTAGACCAAGTTTCGGTTCTTGTGATAAATAATATTAAATATTATTTGATTAAAATAATATTTAAATATAACTTGAAAGTTAAGCACATGTCATAGAAATAATGTAATTTTTGATATTATTTATCTTGTGGAATTTCAAATGAAATAATAAAATAAGTTAAATAACTTGTACAAATTATTTATTACTACCTAGTGAATTAAATTCTTGGTTATGTTATTATCCTCTAATTAGCTAAGGGGGAAACCCACAGAGCTACCCAATTGGTTGTGCACAACAATTTGGAGAATTTATCTCAATCCTAGAAAGTTCATTGTTCTCCAAGAATGTTCTCAAGAACGAGAGCAGTCCTCCTCCACAGAATTATGGAGAACTATTTAGAAGTGGTTCTCAAGGAGATTGAAGGAGGACAACACATGCGTAATGATATTTTGTGATAGAACCCAAAGAATCCATTGAAGACATCCAAAGATTCGCAGATCACATGTGAATCACCTCTAGAGGAGATATACCTTGGGTCTCTACAATTCAACAAAGGGACACTACATATCTGGGGTCGAATGCATCAAATAAGAAAGAATCACCTTGGAGAATATTATTTAATTTAATTTAATTAATTATAAAAAAAATATATTGATCCTATCTCGATTAGTTGTGGGGTTTAATTCCTTTACCTTAATCCTTGATTCAATTCTGTGGATAGTGACGCTCATCTTTGTATTGATCCTAAATTGTTCATTTAATATGGAAAAAATTAAAATTTGTGCACTGTCCCTCCCACACTTCCTCTATGCTAGGAACCTACAGGAAACACCATAATAAATATGGATGAGAAAATTTAGACCTTTACTTTGTTTTTTTATTCATTGTTTTAATCATATCAACTCTCTCAACTTTTCCTACTATACCAAACAAAATTTTGAAACAAAATTATATTTATATATCCCATTTAATTTATTTTTCCATTTCCATCAAAAAGGATTCCATCATACCAAACATATCCAAAAAACATAACACATATTTTGAAAATCAATAGATTCCAAAATTCTATCTAGACATTAAAAAATAATGGTTTCTAAAATGAATTCCTAAAACCACGGAAAAGGGAACCTGAAATATCCAAGATTAGATAATCCTATTCCAATAACAACATCCACTACTAAAAATTTTATATTTACCAATGGTTTAAAATCGTTGGTATATACTATACTAATGTTTGTACAAACCGTTGAGTCTTGAGCCGTAGATATAGACATATCCCAATGGTTCTATGAGAACTGTTGGGATATGTCTGAAAAAATAAGTATATACCAATGGTTTTAGTAAACCATTGGTATAAATGTTTACCAACAGTTTAAAACCGTAGGTAATAGCAATAATTCTCTCTATACAAATGGTTTACAAAAACGTTGGTATAGACTTTTACCAAAGGTTTCCCATAAAATGTTGGTAAATATGATGTAAAATTATCTATGACAATGGTTTACAAACTGTTGGAATATACTTATACCAACAGTTTACATAAAATCATTGGTATAAGATTTGATTTTATGCATATGCCAAAAGTTGTAAACCGTTGGCATATCCTTTTTATACCTAAAACAAACTGGATTGCTGGCCTCCCCCTCTTCAGCTGCAAAAATTCCACCAGGCCTCCCCCAGTGCAGCTTTAGCAATTCCACCAGGCCTTTAAAATTCATACACAACAAAATAACTTCATAATACATACTCACACAACAAGTTACACAATAAACCATTGACAAGTATACCTATATAATACATTCTTAATTCATTATGAATTCATACAAAATTCATCCAACAAATAATTCATACATAAATCTGAATACCTCCAATTCTGTATTTAATTACCCACTACACACATACCAAATTAACACATAATTCATAAGGTAATTACAGAAAGTATACACATAGAAAAAGTATACCCAGGGGGTGGGGTGATGTTTACGGGGTTGGGGGGCTTTCTGGGGGTGGGAGTGTCCAGGGGGTGGCGGTCTCTAGGGGTGGGGTGGTGTCTAGGGGGTGGGATGGTCCAGGGGGTTGGGGGGCTATCCAAGGGTAGTGGGGTGGTGTCCAGGGGGTGGGTGTGGTTGTCCATGGGGGGTGGGGGTGTCCAGGGGTTGGGGGACGTCGAGGGGGTTGGGGGTGTCCAGGGGGTGGGGTGGTGTCCAGGGGTTGTGGGGGCTTTCGAGGGGGTGGGTGTCTAGGGGGTGGGGGTGTCCAGGGGGTGGGTGGTGTCTAGTGGTGGGGGTGGGGGGAGATCCCGGGTGTTGGGTGGTTGTCCAAGGGGGGTGGGGTGATGTCCAGGGGTGGGGGTGGCTGTCCATAGTGGTGGGGTGTCTATGGGGTGGGGGTTATTTAGGGTTGTGTGGGGTGTCCAAGGTGGAGAGGCTTTAATGGAATTAATTTCATGGATATTAAGATCATTGATATTTTTAAAATGGTATTGGAATAGTGTTTATTTTAATAGTATGTGTTTCTTTAAGAAAAAATGAATGCTTTTGGTGTGTATGGTAGGAAGGGGGATTCAGTTATTTGGAAATGGATTAAATTTTTATTATGGGACAAAAATACTATATGATTTTTGAAATGGAATATTAAAAGAGAATTTTATAAAACATTGGGGAGTTTTAAGTATAAAGAAGTCTCTATTATGTGATTTTGAAATGGTTTTATGAAGAATTTTGTATGATGTATCTTTATGGGATTTTTGATTTTGTGTCCCTTGTTTTAGAAAATCATATTATTGTACTAAAGGTTTTGTTTTTGATAATTCCTTAGAATGATACCACTATAAATGAATCAAAAAGTCTATAAGGGGATATCTCATGTAGTCATTCTTGTGATCAAGCTATTATCTTCCTAGTCCTAGTCTCTAATCAAACTCTTGTAGAAGTGGAGTAGCCTTGTTCTTCCTGGATCATTTATTATGCAGGGAAGTTTCTAAAATAGCCTCAACTATTTTTTTAATTGTGATCAAGGATCCCAAGAGGAAAAAAAGTGGGTATCTTTGATTAATCATATCATCAAGTTGTTAGAATCCCTATAATCCACGAGGGTGGGGTCTGTCCAGGGGGTGAGGGTGGGGGGGGGGGGGGGGGGTTGCCCCGGGGGTGGCGGGGCTATCTAGGGGGTGGGTGGGGATGTCCACAGGGGGGTAAAGGGTGTCCATGTGGGTGGGTGGGTTGTCCACGGGGGTGGAAGGGCTGTCTAGGGGGTAGGGGTGTCTAGGGGGTGGGCGGGCTGTTTATGGGGGTAGGGGTGTCCAGGGGGGGGTGTGATGTCCACGGGGGTGGGGGAGGGGTTGTCCAGGGGGTGGGTGGGCTGTCCATTGGGGTGGCGGGGGTGTTGAGGGGGTCAGGGGTGTCTAGGGAGGTAAGAAGGTTGTCCACAGGGGTGGGCAGGTCTATCCAAGGGGGTCAGATGTGTCCAGGGGGTTGGGGGGCTTTCCAGTGGGTGGGGGTGTCCAATGGGTATGAGTTGTCCAGAAGGGTGGGCGGGCTGTCCAAGGGGTGGTGGGGCTGTTCAAATGGGTATAGGGTGGGTGGGCGAGCTATCCATGGGGGTGGTGGGGCTGTCTAGGGGGTACAGACTGTCTAAGGGGTGTGGGCGGGCTATCCAACAGGGGGGGGGGGGATTTCTAGGGGGTGGGGTTAGGGGGTGTCTAGGGGATATGAGGTGTCCATCAGGGTGGGAGGGCTGTCCAGCGGGGTGGCGGGGCTGTCTATGGGGGTACGGGGTGGGCGGGCTATCCATGGGGGTGGAAGGGCTGTCTAGGGGGTACGAGGTGTCCAAGGGGTGGGCGGGCTATCCACGAGGGGGGGGGGGGGGTGTCCACAAGGGTGATGGGGCTATCAATGGGGGTGGCGAGGCTATCCAAGGGGGTGAGGGTGTTCATGGGTGTGAGGGGGGATGTCTGAGGTGGTTGGGGGATGTTCAAGGTGTGGGGGTGTCCATCCACAAACTAGGGTCGTAAAATCCAATCTTTTTCCAGTTGTAGCAATATTTCTGGCCTATTATAGAAGACCAAGAAGACTGTCGGTGTAAACCATGAATATCATATATATAAATCACAACACACCCAATTGTAAACACACCACCAAATATCATACGTGGATTAGATTTTATGATCCATGTTTCGATGGGGCACTACTCATAGGAGTATTAGCCTTGTTATATCATTAGGTGATATGGAGTTGTACGAATGTTAAATTTGTATGAGATAAATATGGATAGTGGATAAGAACCTGAGTGGGATTTCTTTGTAGAGATCACATCTTCTTGGAAGGGTAAGAGTGAGTGTTGGTATGGAACATCAAGATAAGTATTAAAGTGTGAAAGCAACTATACATTGGTTATATTTGATTCCTAATTTTTTTTAGATTATCAGAGTGGACAACCCACCCCCCCTACCAAGATATCCCCCCACACCCATGTAGTCCCCCTACCCCCCTGCACGCCCATCTGGATAGCCCCCCACCCCACCTGTACACCCCCACCACACCTAGACAACCCACCCCCTCCTCCGTAGACAACCAACACCCTCCTCCCCCACTTGGACTACCAACACCCACCTCCCCCACCTAGAAAACCCACCCCCACACCCTTGGACATCCCACACCCTTGACAGCCCACATCCCCATCCCCCACCTAGATAGCCCACCCACCACCACCCTTGGACAACCCACCCCCTCCTTGGATAACCCACCACCCTCCCCTGTAGCCCCCCAACCCCCTCAACAGCCCCCCCCAGAGAGCCCACCCCTCCCTGGACAGCCCAAACCCCCTTCCATATAGCCCCCACCCCTAGATAGCCCCCCCACCCCCACCTAGACATCCCCCACCACCTGGACATCCCACCCCACCCCCACTTGGACAACCCCCCCCACCACCCCCATCTGGACACCCCCCCACCCCACCTGGATAGCCCCCCCTCCCCCACCCCCACCTGGACAGCCCCCCACCCCCACCCTGGATACCCCACACCCCCTCCCCCACTTGGACACGCCACCCTGACCACCCTGGATAGGCCACACCCCTTCTTGGGTAGCCCATACCCCCCTCTCCCACACCCCTATAGCCCCCTACCCCCTGCAGCCCCCTACCCCCTGGACAACCCACCCCCACCTAGACAGCCCCACACCTGGACAGCCCCTACCCCTCCTGCAATCCCCCTTAGGGTAATTTTATGTAAAATCATTTTATTCATTAATAAATCCAACCATCATGCATTAGCCATTTCATTCCAAACAACCATTCAAGTTATCAAAACATGAAAAATTCAATTTATCAAAACCTGAAAAATTCAATTTATCAAAACATGAAAAATTCAATTTATAAGGCTCTATGGGTCACTTAGAAAATTTCCTTGGGGAGAGAGGAAATCAACTACATTGTTAATTTTAATTTAAAAATTGGGCCAATCACTTAGGATGTGTGGTGGTGTCCAAGGGGCTATCTAAGGGGGTGGGGTTCCTTCCAAGGGGTTGAGGGTGTTCAGGGGGGTGGGGGTGTCTAGGGGGTGGAGGTGGTGGGGGAAGGGGGGGCTGTCCAAGGGGGTGGGGGTGGATTCC
Organism: Viscum album; assembly: GCA_963277665.1. NCBI lineage: Eukaryota > Viridiplantae > Streptophyta > Magnoliopsida > Santalales > Viscaceae > Viscum > Viscum album. The sequence goes on from OY728148.1 coordinate 1,709,362,697, forward strand.
ATGGGGGGTGAGGTGTGTCCAGGGAGGGTGGGGTGGGGTGGGGGGATCTAGGGGGTGGGGGAGAAGGGGATTTCTAAAGGGTGGGGGTGTCCAAGGGGGTTGGGGTGTCCAGGGGGTGGGGGTGCTGGTGGTGGGGGATGTCTAATGGGGGGTGTCTAGGGGGTGGGGGTGTCCAGTGGGTGGGAGGTGTCGAGGGGGGTGGGGGTGTTCACAATTCTAATCCATCACCCAACCAATGCCAATTCATCCTCAATATCAATACCCTTCCCATTATTCCTTGAAAAAAAACTATAAATAAAAAATCCAAATCCAATTTTTAACTAAACTAAAGTCCATAGATAATACCATATCACCCCACTAAACAAACCATTTACCCTGTTTAAAGTGTAGAACAAAAAATAGAAAACAAATCAAAGGGTTCGATACTCTACAGATAATAGGAACGCTAATTTTTTCAAAATCAAAACAGAAAACAGAAAATAAAAATTCAGGGAGAACATTAAAACTAATAAAACACTTACTAATTTGAAGTGAAGAAATAAATATTTGTTTGATTGAAGATGGATCTATGGCTGGAAGGAGTTTTGTGGCTAAGAAAACTTAACGAGGAGCTCTGGATTAGGGTCTTTAATCGGGAGAGTGGGAGCTGTGGTGCTGGGTATTTGGGGGAAAACTTTCCCAATAGTTTTTAAAAACTATTGGGAAAGCCTCTCCTTACCAATGATTTATTAAAACAGGTGGTATATCTTGAGAGAAACTAAATATTTCCCAATGGTTTTATCAAACTGTTGGAAAATCTTAAATATATTTACACTTTGCCAACGGTTTGAACAATCCTTTTGAAAATGTTTCCTTTTTTTCAGTATAGCAACGGTTTGAAGAAACCGTTGCTATATATATATTGGGAAAACATCAGACTCCAGTAGTGATCTTTAAAGTCATACAAATTGTGAGAAACCCTAACAACCCCAATTTGATGTCATGTTGTCAATAATTTTATTAAAGTATCCCCCAATAAGAAGTGGCGTTATTGGAGAACCTATCGAAGTAAATTCCACGTTCACCATTTTTTAGCAGTAATAAAACAACTATTCATGCCACAAAATGGAAACTCCCTACCACCATATTCTTGAAAAATTACCATGATATAGTTTGGTGAATACAAATTTATCCCATATTTCACTCATGAATCCCAAAGAAAAGTAAGACCACTTGAGCGTATAATCCTATCAATTAAAAAAAATTGAAAACCAAATCATATGTTTCAAAACTGATGTGTCGTTGTCTATTAACATAGTCTATAACAAAAAACTATATCAAGGAGATACGTCAATCTCCAATTTTGGAGTATATGGACCATCAAAGGGTTACCAAGTCCCCAGTTTAAATTTATGATAATGTTGATAACACCATATTATTTCATCCTCCGTTAAACCCAATTTGTGAATCCACTCAGGCAAAAAATCCAAACCACCAAAAGTAATCAGTCACCCGTGCAAGGGAGTGTTGATGATGAGGGTGTGAGAAAGAGATAAAGAAAGAGAAGGGGGAGTATACCTTAGATTAGAGGGTTTTTAGTAGCAGTGGTAGGGTTCATTGTTAGTAGATGCATCAGTCAGTAGTGGAAAAAATAGCGGCGACGACAGAGGTGGGGTTCAGTGGCGAAAGAGGTGGGGTTCTACGAAAGCTTCAAGGCACGAGAGAATGAGACTATGTTAAGGTTATTTTTATAACATCGGGGAAGAATTTTACCAATGCTTTCTAAAAAGTGTTCATAAAAGTGAAATTTTATCAACACTAAAATATAAAGCGCTGATAAAACTAATATTTATTAGTGTTTTCTTGCATCGATAAAGATACCCCTTTATTAGTGGTAAAAAAGCACCGATAAAGATACCCCTTTATTAGTACTAATAAAGCGCTGATAAAACTAGTCTTCATCAGTGCTAATATTATAGCACTGATAAACAATATTGTTATCAATATTTTTTAACGATGATAAAGGCATAAAGTGTTAATTTTAAATAAATATATATTGATTTAAATAATTATAAAATTATAATAAATTTATTTATTATATTTATAATTATATATGGGTAATATATTAATCATATATAATTATAAAATTTTTAATATAGCAAATATATTTATTATAATTTTATCATTATTTAAATCAATGTATATTTATTTATAATTATAACTATAAATAAATATATATTTAATTAAATAATTATAAATAAATATATACATATTTATAATTATAATTATAAATAAATATATATTTATTAAAATAATTATAAAATTATAATAACTATATTTCTTATACTTATAATTTTATAAAATTATTTAAATAAATATTTATTTATTTATAATTATAACTATATATATATAAATATATATATTTTATTAAATGATTTAAACTATAAATAAATAAATAACTGTTTATTATTATAAAATTAAATTTATTTATTATAATAATAATAAATAAATATATATTCCTTTAAATAATTATAAAATTATAATAAATATATTTATTATATTTATAATTTTATAAATATATAAAAAAATATATTTATTATAATTTTTTTATTATTTAAATATATCTATATTTATTTTTAATTATATTTATAAATATTTGTATATATTTATAAATATATTTATATAATTATATATATTTACAAAAGTATAAATATAATAAATATATTTATTATAATTTTATAATTATTTATATATATATATATGTGTGTGTATAAATAAATATAATTATAAATTTATAATAAATGTATTTATTGTAATTTTATAATTATTTAAATATATAGAGTTATAATTATATTTAAAAAATATTTATATATAATTAAAATTTTATAATTATAAAATATATTTATTTTAATTTTATAAGTATTGATGAGAACATTATATGTTCATGGGTATAGCATTAATGAATCATACATATATCAATGTGTAAATGAACATATTCATAATGTAGAATACATAACATACGCATGCATACTTCATCATAATATATAGTAATTTTAACATTGGGAACATAGAAACTCACAATCACATCTACAAATAAACTTATGATTATATAATGTGAAATATACCCACACATCAATATATAAACATAAATAATGACAATCATATCCATAAATATCATGGTAACGATATTTTAATTTCATGTCCTTCTTCTTTATCTTGTAGTAAACAAAGTGTCATCAAGGAAAAAAATTTTGTAACTTAAGATCACTTCAATAATCATCACATTTCTACCTGGAGAATTGATCATGTATAACATCCAATGTCATCAAGTGAGTCCATAACAATTCTCCAACCATCACCACTTCATCTACCAACACATATTGACTTATGGACAAAAAATGCAACTTGATCTCAATAAAGACAGTTGGGTGTGGAGGATTGGGTGGAGATGATTAATTGAAAATTTTAGGTGATAGAAGCACCTGGGAGTGATGGTGAAGCCGGTGTCCTTCCTTCTTGAGAGCACTACTCATAAGTGGTGGGATTTCATGGTTTAGGCCAATCAGGATGAATTTCTCTCATGGGTTGAATTTAAAAATCTATTCTATCAAAATTTATATCTAGAGTCTGTACGGACCATAAAGACTTCAGTGTTCTTGGGATTTTCCCAGGGAACATGTTTGTTATGGAGAACCTCACTCTATTTAAAGATCTGATCTGTTTTGTGCCACCCTCAGCTAGAAATGAGTTTATGAGTGATCACAATTTGTGTGGGGGCTACACACCCATGTTCGGTCATAGGTGATTATGTATTATCCTCCTACCTTGGATAAGGTAGTTGATAAGGCAATAATGGTAGAGGACATTCATAGGGATAGGGAACTGAATTTTTATCCTCTTTTAGTGGTTCAAGAAGGATTACTTCTAGTTGGAAAAAATGGATACATAAGGTGTTCCTCCAAGGTGGTGATCAACTAGATGGTCAGAGGACATTTAGAGGGATAGGGGAGCATGAGTTTTCTTTTCTTTGGGTTGTTTAGGATGTTGGACATCAAGTGGGATGAAGTGGATAGGTGATGAGTTCCACCAAGGTAGCTGTTGACTAGATGGGTAGAGGACATTCAAAAGGGACATGGGAATAGGAGTTTTCTCCTCTTTCAGTGGTTTAAGAAGTTGGACTTCTAGTTGGTAGAAGTGGTGATGTTAAGAGTTCAACCAAGGTGATGATTGAATAGATGGTCAGGATATATTAGTTTCTTATCCCCTCAAGCTTAAATGAGCTCCATCGAGTGCTACCAGTGTGGTTGTTTAGGGCACAAAAGGTCCACATGCATGTTAGAAGTGAGTGATGGAGGATGTCATAGAAGCAAACACAACAACACAACTACAGATCACTGGAGGTGATCACAACATAAAAACGGTGTAGTTGAAGATTGATATTTATTTCTTCATTTGGAATTTAAAATACAACACACACGATATTCCCTATTTACAGGGATAAAAATTCACATCAAACCAAATGGAAAAAGAGATAAATAAAAGTATGAAAGTTGGTTAGAGTACGTTCTACCAAATCTTGAATTCATGAATTATTCATTGTTGCGGTGGAGGTAGGCACAGTCCAAGGAAAACATGTGTATTATCCAACATCCCCCCTTAAACACATTTTCTATGTGACTCATGAATTTGGATCATATTCGAGTGGGTAACTAACAACTACAATGACTTCACCATAGTCATTATTTGTAGTAAATTAACAAACACATGCTGAAGAAAATAAGCAGATCACAAGAGGTGATTGTAAGAACAATATAACATCTAAAGGAAAAAAGTGGGTTTTATTACATTTATTTTGATTATTTCAGCTTGTAAACCTATTCTACGATTAGATTCTTGTTCACAGAATCCACTTCTGTGGGTTCTTTGAAATGTCACCCATACTGCAGGACTTCACTGGGACTCAGATGCATTGGATGTAGGAGACACTATTCTTCACCAAGAGAATAGACAAGGGTATTTGATGCATCAAGAAGCCTGAACTAGTAGATGGGTTTCTTTTTACAATGTTAAAAAAGGTTTTAACTTTTGTTAAGGCGTTTTCAATGGATAACAATTCTATTTCTTTGGAGGTGGAACCTACGACGTTGTGTGGCTCCATAAGAGTAGGGTGGTCAGAGATTTCTTCCAGGTGTAGGTTATTTCAATTAACTCATCTGTCATCATCATCAATTACTGAAGTGATGTCAAAGATATCTTAAATGAAACAAAATTACATATCTAGAAAAATTATTATTTTTTGGATAATGCAGATTGCAATTATTTTTTTCCAAATTGCAAACTTTGTTTTTTTAGAATTGAAAAATGATATTTTTTTAATCACCACTACCAACCATTCCATATTATAAATTAATGGATTTTTTAATTGATATATGGTTGAGGATGATATAATTAAGAGGCTAACAAATAAAAAAACAGGATAATAACTTCCCTTTTTTGACAATGGTGGCATGAGAAATGATAAGGGAGAAAAGAAAAATTAAAATGAAAAAAAGTGGAAAGAGGGAGGGGTAGGAAATGTGGTGGATGAAAAAGTGACAAAAGATTAATTTAAATGTCAAATTTTGATAGTTTTCACAAAGAAAAATTCATGAAAACAAAAATTATGAAAAAATATCATGCTTGGATTATGAATAGTTAGAAATACTATTCATATTCTTCTCCACTGCTTTGGTACAACAAAAAATGGGTAACATTTCTCGAAAATATCTTATGGATCAGCTCACCTTCAACCTGCCTTTTATACCACTGATGGAGGATCTTGCAGTGGTAAACACAACCGCACAGATGCATATCACTAGAGGTGATCACAACACACAAACAGAGCAGTAGGAGATTGGTATTTACGTCTCCACTAAAAATTTAAAATACAACAAACATGATACTCAATATTTATATGGATAAAATTACATGAAAACCCAAATGAAAATAGATATAAATAAAAGTATGAAATTTGATTGTATTAGGTGTTTCCTAATATCGAATTCTCCAAGCCTCCATTACTACAGTGGAGGCAGACACAATCTAAGAAAAAAATGTTTATTATCCAATGGTGAAAAGGTTTTTCTTATGTGGTGGACTGGGGGTTGATGACTAGGTTTGGTCCAAATATAGAATTGATAGTCGTGATTTAGTTCTCCATTTCATAGACAATGAGGTTTTATATTTTGTGACAACAATCTCAACTAAAGATCCAGGAATTGATTGTCCTTGTACATGATTGGATGAAAACTTTTGTTTTTTAAGAGGTTGGATGCTCTGATAGATGATAAAATTTTAGTTTCCATTATCATAACTTTAATGATTTAATATGTCCATCATTCAAGGATAAATGTTCAGTTTCCATTTTTCATGAGATTGTGTATTTTTTTATTTTCTTGTTACTATTTTTCAGGGGTTGGTGGGGGACATGGTTCCTTGATGGAATGTAAGGAAATTGACTTGGAGTAGTGGGTAGGACTTAAAATGTTTTCTATATTGAGTTTGGAGATCGTTTAAATGATCTTATTATTGTGTAATTACTCTTTTTGTCAGCTTAATGTTTATATGTTAATGAAATAAATAACCCATTCAATCAAATAATTATGTATTTCATTCTTGCTATGCTCTTGGAATATTTGGGACATATCTTTCTCTGTAGGATTTGTTTTTTCATGTGCAGGCAGTGCTAGATGCTTGCGTGGGTATTAATGTAGCCTTTATTGACTAACTCATTATCCAGCCAGTTTGAAAATTTAAAGCATATCACTTGAACAATGGACCTTGATCTAGAATGGATGTGAGGTAATATTATGGATTTTTTTCATTGGACTTAATGTTTTTAAAAATTATAACCACATGGTAGCATGTTTTAATTTCATGGGAAATAAATTGTTATTTTGAATGAAAATGGTATGTTCTAGTTGACATTTAAGGATTCCTTTAGTTTTGTAGCAGTTTGATTCTGTCTTCATTTTTTAAATTTTTACCATGTGTTAGAATTTTTTTTGAAAAGATTAAGGGAATCAAAGATGCACGATAACAATTTTTTCAAATTTTTTCATTATTTTAAATGTTAGTATTTTTTATTAAAAAGGTGGTCATTTTCATTCTCTATAGAATATTTTCTATTTACTTAATCAGATATATTTCTAATGCATTTTTAAAAAATTAAAATTGTTGGTATATATATGTCACCTACCTCAATAACTCAAGAGGACTTTGAAATGCACATGTCAATGATACATTAAATAATTAAGGGGTCCCATATTGCAATAGGAGTCGATCTCCACAAATTGGTGTCCTAATTCATTTATGAATTTTTTGGTACATTAGAGCAGTTTTTGATGTAAATGGAAGTATAATTGAAAATGGTATAGAAATGGTGGTTAATATCATGTTTTGTATGCAATGATTTTTTTTCTTATGAAATAGGTAGCCAAAAATTTAAAAATACCAACACTCTCATCTTCTACCTTCCACTCGAATTATGTCGTAGTTTACTCCTTTGTTGCACCGCTATCACACCCGCTTGTCAAACTAGTCATCCCAACATTTATTTATGGAACCATATGATGTCAAACCTTTGTCCCCACTACCCCATCATCACTGGCCTCATTTCAATCCACTATATTCACTGTGCATCATTACAACTGGCCTGCATCTCTTTCACAACCACTTGCATCCTTTTTCCACCATTGAAGTCATCATATCCATCAGTTTCCTTATTTTAAAATTAGTTAGTGGAATACATGGAGCATGGAGAGGATCATGAGTCACTGTCTGCAGATTTGATCTTTGTAGGTCTGAGTTATGGAGGAGATGTTGTGGTGGTTGGTCGGAGGTGGCTGAGCATAGATCAAGGGCATGAGTCACGATTTCTACTCCAAATACAAGGTGTGGAGTTCCTAGGGTTTTTTTGGATCTGACTTAGTGGTATTCCAAGATAGGGGTTAGTATATTTGGGAGAGTAACTAATCTAGGGAGACTATGCTCTGAAATCAGAGTCATAAAACTATGGAAAAATGACCAAAAAACAAAAAAAAACAATTATAGTACACATTAATGACAAACACAATGTTACATCAAAATTAAATGAAGAAGTATACAGACTCACCTTCATACTAGCATTCAACCTTGATCGACCACTAGGTCGATCTCATATAAAAATAATGAAATAAACAAAATTCACATGTTGGCCCCTTAGTTCCGTCTCGAGGCCACTCCCTTAGAGTAGGGTCTAATACCAAGAATCTTGACCAACCCTCTCGTTGGGAAATTTGCACCTACAAGCCTTTAACTCTACCTTATCACTCAAGTTAGGGTCTATAAATATCTCATGTCACATTCCATCCCTGAACCCATCTCATTTATGGTGGCCCCATCATCTAGTCTTTCATCAAATCTCAACTCAGGCACTATTTCACTCATGGCAGTCCATCCACAGATTTCATCAAGTCTCATCCAGGACCCCATCTCACTCATGAAAAACCAATTTTCTGATCCTTAAGTCCATCCATCTCACTCATAGATGACCCATCATGATAAATCTAACCAACTTACTCATGGATCACCCAACCTTCACACATAACCAGGACTCCATCCCATGTTATTCCCACCATCGCTGTCTCACTTTTGGTGAGGCAAGGCCCCGATATCCTCTCCCCCTTTGGTACCTCTACCCATGGACTGTCTCACATCTCATAAGTGTGATCACTCAGTCATTCTTTCATAGGAAACCCTCTCCATCACACTATGTCTAGTATGGGAGGACTCACCCAACTCATAATTCTCAGCACCCAAAACCACGCTGAGGAGGTCGCCACTCACCTGGAATGTGACAAAGAATCATCTCAGCCATCATCATTGTGTCAAAGCCTATCTAATCTTTCTAATTTGCCTTAGGAGAACCAACACTGACTATTCTCAATGCATCTCACATCTCGAGACCTACTCGAGGTCTCTCATCACCTCAGACGTCATCCTAACCCCTTGGAGATAAAGTTGTTGGGTGTTCAAAAACAACTTATCCTAATACTAGAATGCCAAATTCTATCCTATCTCTTTCCCTATATAGCTCTTGATCCCTGTCTATTTACCCAATCCTTTACAATATGCACGAAGACAGGAAATCATATATAAGACAATTTATGAGCTTGTATTATTTGGACCACATGCCTCCATCAAGGAGTTACCACCCAAGCCTAGCTCTACTAAGCCTCATCCAAGCTTGTCTATTCCTCATCCAAAGCTCGTACCACTACCCAAACTCCCACTACCATAGCAAAAATCAAGGTATATGCTGAAATTTATCAACGCAAAGAATAAATCACGGATATAAGACTCACCTTTTTTAGTTCTATTCATATCATTGATGAAAGTTTTTAATCAAAATTGTTATTAATATATATAAAATGATTATATTTATACTAAAAAAGGTTTATTTATATACATTAATTAAAAAAAATTATAATTAATATAAATATGATATATTAATATATACTTTTTAATAATTCATATATATATATATAATGTTTTAAATATGTATTTATAAGAATATAAATAAATAAATATATATATATATTTAAATAATTATAAATTTATAATATTTTTTAAAATAGTTAATATATCTATTGTATTTATAATTATATACTTATAACTATATGATGGTAGTGCAAGTTTGGGTGGAATGCTTCAATGGTGTTTCTTCCTTTTCTATTTTGAGTTTCTCTATGTTGATCCCTCACTACCTAGGATCCATGCTTCTAGCTGGTGGTTAAGAATCATTAGTATTGATGGTGTGATAATTATCAATGAAGAAACAAGTTTATTAGATTCTTGTAGATCAGATATATTACACTGATCGATTGTATCTGTTGCAATAATGGTTAATCAAGTTATTCTATGTAGTTTGGATCTATTGGATGCTCAGAGGAGTGCGACACCTTTGGGAGATTGTAGGGTCCTAAAAACTCTTCAAAGGGAATTTAAATTCTCTTACAAATTTGATGAAGGAATAATACATAGGTTTGATTGAAAATTTGAGAATAATATTGAAGAAATAAGATTTTGAAAAGGACCAAAGTGGTCTGTGTACTAATTTATGGGAATGGTACACGAATGGTATTTCCCACAAACTGAATGGTACACAGATAGCCAGGAAAATGTTGTTCTGCGAGGTATTTCACAGTGAAATAGGATGTTCACAAAATAAATTAAGAATGACATCATTCCCCCACAAACCACATTGTTGGCGGAATGGAGGCGTAGAAATTCCACCAGCGAACCACAACCCCATGAACTATGTCATTAGAAAAAATGTGACGGAGAGGTATTCCCCCGCACACCATCCCTGCAAACTCAATATGCAGACAAGGCAATATCAATGGTGTCCTGCGAACTACATCATTCGCATGATCAAGGTGGTGATTTCTGCTGATGTGAACCATTTCCCCACAAATATCTATTGACCGAGTCATCCGTTGGTCGGGTGATTTCTTCAGGGGATTCTGTAAATAGTGCTGCATGACCCAAAGATATAGCTTCCCAATCACTCTATAAAAGGGGTAACAAGAGGAACTAAAGGAGATGATTCATTATTGGGGATCTTGGAGTTTATGGATGGAAGACTTCAATGAAAAATGATCGACAAAGTATGGAACTGCGGATGATTTCCATCACGTTTAAACCCACTACAAACCATACAAAGAATGAAACATAATAATCTTGGAAAACGATGAACCTAATTGGAGAACCACAAACCATAATCCCTTCACAGATGAAATTTAAACAAATTGTAGGACCAATGAACCTTCTCCAATTTGGAATACCACATAACACATTGCTATGCAGATGAAACCCTACCCCATGTAGCATTTCGCTATATGGATGGACTCCTATGCATCATACCACCACAGTATACAGATGTAACCTGAGGCCTTGTACCACTAATGTATGTGGACCACACCCAGGTCCATGTACCACTTCGGTATGGAGAAAAACTCTTTACCTACATATTAGTATGCTATGATAATGGATCTCCATCCTGCATGAAGAAAAAGTACACAGAATGGGGTTCCTTTGGGAATTCCACCTTCCGGTTTCGATCATGTCCTTTCATACCTATCAATCCCTCCATGACCCATCTACAAACCAGCCTAATAACATTAGGAAAAATCCTCTTCCATATCCACCAGAATTGGATGCTAAAACCATTGGGAACAACAACACACCTTGTTGTCTTTACATACCCATGGTAAGCGGAGCTGCGTATCTAATCCCCAAAATGTCACAGACCCCCAAAATTTTCATAAGTCTACATTCCCAAGGTAACTTGGGGCCCAACCATGGGATACTAACATGAATGTACCAATTCTAGGAATTAAGGGAAATCACTAGATTTTCCATTCAATAAGGGACAACGATAAGTCAAAGGGATCATGCCTTGTTTTTCTTTTGATGGGGAGGAATGCTTCTCCCCATTCCCAAAACTAGTTTCAGTGCACTCCTCCTAGGGTAAGTCCCTAAATTTTCCACAGGAGGTGGCGATATTTCTCTACTCAAGCTCATCCTTAGACATTTATGAATATATTTCAAAACATGTCTATCATAGTTATCAACACAGGTGAGTAAATTAGAACATTAAAATCCCCCCTCTCTCTCGTTGAACCATCGCCCTGACCTCTTCTGTTGTCATCCTCCTTTTCCATCTTTGGAGAAGGGCAGGTATGCAGTTTGATTGATCTACCAATTCCTCTTGTTTCTCACACTAAGCATGACTCACGTGGGCTTAGAGATTGAATATGATCACGACATCCATACCATCTCAAATTAACTACCAGAACTCTGATTCCTACTCTCACCAGGATACATAGGATGTATGACTAAGGCCCAAGCTCAAGTGGGTAGCTCCTATGAGAAATACCCAATCACATACCATATCTCAATAAACTACGATAACCCTAATTCATGTTAATACCAAGATATGTAGTACACCTGCCTAAGGCTCAAGCCAAAGGGACATTCCCTTTAAAATTCAGTCCCAATAAAATTTCCCTTGGCTCATTAAGGAATCCTCTTTAGGTATAAGCCCCGATGTGACTCTTCCATAAAGGCCTCCTGTATGGTGTAAGTTCCAACCATATCCCCTCAAGTGGGAAGCTTCTATGCAAAATCCCCACCCAACCAAATTATGAGGACTTCGATTCCAAACTAACTAGGATATGTAGGAAGCCTCACTGAGGTCCAACCTGACACCTGAGTCACCCTAAGGTTCACCAAAACATACCACCGGTAGGTCCATATTCACCCAGAAGACCGTATATATTTTGGATATCCCGGGCCGCCTCAATGTAATCCCTACACTGAATCTTGACTAGGATCATTTCCCCTATATGACCTCACTACATGACGTTAAACTTCATGGATGAGTCCTTGTCACACGAACCTAAATGGTGACTTGTCTAGTTAAGCGGCACTAAACTATGTGGGATATGATTACTCTCATGAGGATACATAGGATGCCCATGTTATGGGTTTGACCCTGGCATCAAAACAGTTCTCATCCCCCCTAGATGATGATAAACTCTAGATAACCTCATCATACGAATTAAACTAGCGTTCTTTAAGTAATTCTTGATCCATGCATATATATGGATAATCTTGCAACCTAGGGGTAAACCACAGACACCTACATGGGAAAGAAAAAAGGATTCATGAATGCATGAACATTTCTTAACTCTATAAGAGTGTCCTGAAGTAGGAAATATCCCCCCCCCAATGGATGTGATGATCTTGAAATCCCATCCTCTAGACCAATGGATTCCTTAAGTGTCATTGGATAAATCGTTATCCAACAAGCACATTACTTTGTAAAGAAGGTCCGTGAAGAATGAAGACAAGGATCATTAAGTGTTTCTATCTCCATGAATAAACCCTTTAGAGGCCATCTAAGGACATCATATACAACGTGAAACCCTTTATACTAATGAACAATTGGTTAAAATACCTTGGAACATTTTATCGGCCTTGGTACGACGTGAATCGGGTTGAAAATAAATTGTTAACCCGACGTGTATCATTAACCATGGTGGGGGTATTATCCCACCATAGGACCCTTTCTATCAAAAAGGAAGAGGAACCAACAAAATTTTCAATAATGAATTTGATTATGGGATGCTAATTTGATGTTTTTTTGTTGTCTGTATATGTCATATATTTATATAGTATGAATTTTCCAAAGCTCTCTTTGATCTAAATGGAATATCGAAAAATTGGTCAGACACACGCGTCAGTGTCCATATAGGTGACCATTTCCTTGACAAACAAGACTCTGTCACCTACCCAGTGTCTTCAATGTTGGGTTTCAAACACACTGACCAAAGATTACCACAAAAAATGTACTCTACCCATGGTGGAGGCTACAAGGAATTCCCTCCAATTAATGAATGTTTGCTAGCCAACTCTTCAGTTGTGACTGACACCCCATCATAGGATGACCCTGCTGGCCATCTCCAACCGCTTCAGGTGCCTGTCCGTAGAGTGCAACAATGAGTGACTCTCTTACCTCAAGGAGGCAGATGATGTCGATGCTGATGACTTCATCCCAGCTACACAGGAACCCCACTCGAGGGATCCTACTAAAGGACATTTCCACCAATGACGTACAACCAAATATCCTCTCTATGAAAAGTATCACATGCTGAGGAAAATTTCTGAAATCAAATGGAAATGAGCCAATAGGGATGCCCATCGAGGGTGGAAAATGTACAATTAAGAGAAGGTTATCACCCTGGTTACTAAGGAGGAGATCTGCCACAGAAACATGATGACATACAATAGGAAGACATACTACTCTACCCCACTTCTCAACCCCCCACAAAAATATGGTGGAAACCTTTGAGTGGATGTATAGTACCGATCAATCTTATGAATCCCACTACATTTACATGGTGTCACTTAAAAGTCAATGAATATTCTATCCAATTCTCTCTAGTCCCACCGTGAAGACAGAGAAAAAAATTGTAGGTAGATGAAAATCTCTACCAATTCACAAAAAGACCATCATCGTAACAGAATGGAAACTGAAAACAAGTTGGAACAAAAACCTACTGATGCACACCAAGCCCTCCATCCAAATAGGCCAGAAATCATGGGTAGTCATATAACACTATCGATGCATATGAAGACCACCCATAAAATATGGTAGCAAGAAAATATGAGTAGAGTCAAATTATTGTGGATTCATACAAATCCCACCAGGTAAATATGGTGGAAATTGGTGAAGATAGCATGTGGCAGACGCATTCCTCCACGTTGGCGTAAGAGAACCACCAGTAAAAAATGGAAACCCATGGATGACCAGATATAGAACAAACTCCTGATCTGACATCGAAATACGAATTCACACCCTATCTAACTAAAGATGTATCTCAACAAATCTTTTCCATGATGGAGGATCATAACTTGATCAAAGACTATATCCTCCAGACATTTCAAGATATCATTACGTCAATGGAAAAAAGCAAGGAGTCAAATCCACGACCTGGTCTCCTCAGGCGGGGTGATTCATCCACAAAATCATACAGTCTCCCCATAGTAGAACTGAATACTTTCTCCATTCTAGGAGGGTCGATGACTATATTCCATGATATAAGGACAACCATATAGGTAATAAATACTCTTTCCAACTGGGGGACACTAATCCAATGTGGTGGCCTCTCTAGGGAATACATATATCCCTTACAAAATTCAAGATGTTTGTCGGTGTATCCTAGTGGAATCATGAGAACCAACCAAATAGGGACCTGTATATGAAGGCCATTAACAATAACAGGCAGCTCAATTTCTGATAAGAGAGCGTAAAAAATTGAAACGTGCCAAAGGAAACCATAAAATGAATAGAATACTCATGATTCTTTGCTTCTGGAAGCTTGAATTATTACCACCATATAACATATATCAATAGAGGCTCCAGATCCTTTCCATCCATTAACAAATTATGGAAGTGGAAGTAGTAGTTGTGAAGGTCCTCCCTACAATGTCACTACCAGCTGCTCTGAAGGTCCTCTCTAGAGCACCGATGGGGGCTTACTCCATGGGCCAGAAATAATCAATCACGAGAGTCTATCTCATGATGCGTGTCAGTATAACCCTACCCTTGAAATGAATATCAAACAAAAATAATGTACTCTACTTGATTTCATTCACCCTAATCGCCCTCTCCATTGTATGCACTACAGATATGTTTCTCCCTGTAGTCAGATGTCAATTTGTGATGGTAGTCTTCTCTATGACGACAGTCACTACAAAGACCCTCCCCGCAATGACATCAAGAAACGAGAAGGTGCTCCCCTCATTTCAGTACATCCAGAAGGCCCTCCCTATAATTTACTCTTCATATACTCTCCCTACAACTAGTGCTATGATGGTATTCCTCACCATGATAGCAGTTATTGTGAAGTACTTCTCCTCAATGATGATATGTATCAAGAAGGTCCTCCCCTTGCTACAGTCCACCCGGAAGGTTCTCCCCAGGGTATAAACATCAGAAGTCCTCTCTATGGCCAGAAAATAAGCTGTGATGGAAGTCCTTTCCATCAAAACAACAAATTCAAAGGTTCCTCCAGCAATAAAAATTACACCAGTGAAAAGGTCCTCCCCTCGTCGATTCAAATGCGAGGAATCCCTCATATGCCGACGTGCTTTGAAAAATGGAGCACGACACGCTGAATACTCTCTCTATGACAAGTTTTATCCCTTATCAAGTAGAGGATGTACTAGGTCCACGATCATCTTTTGATCTAACCTCATACCATTCATATGGTAATGAGACTCCCTCCAGACCCACTACTTGGAACAAAATGCTTAAGGAGGAGTCAAACCGATAAGATCAAGCAAAAGAGTCCCTCGAGGTACAACAACAAGATATGTTGGTTGGGATAAAGTAACTAGATAGGGATGAAATAATAGTGTTGTATTGGCCCACAACCACTTCTCAATTCATCATAATTTCAGGAACCAACCCAAGTCGACCCTGAGCCGGTCACCCGAGCCGATCTGTGACAAGGCCTGAGAGGTGTTCCCTATCCTCCTAGGCTGGAGAAAATAGCTAGGCCATCAACAAAGAATGAAGGGGAACTATTTTTCCCAAAAAAAATAAATCAGAAAAAAGAATAAAGAAAAGATCAAAATAAATAAACCAAATAAAAGGACTAAATAAGAAAAAGATAAATTAAAACTAACCAAATGGGACAACCACTATCTCCGTGTGACCTCGTGGGTCACTCTCCAACCCAAAATAGAATTTATCACAAGGTGAACACACCCATGTTGGAACCTGCAGAAGGACTAAAAACTGAAAATAACTATAGGTGTGAGTATTAAAACTCATTAGGCTAGCCTAATATACTATTTCAAAATACGCTACCTTAAAAATTAAGAAACATCAATTCTCAAGTTTGAAATAAAATATTTTCAAGTATGCATCTCTACAATTTTTACTTAAAAACAAAGTAAAAACCATCTTCCATAATCATTTGAAAAACCAGATTTTAACCTTAAGTGTTTCCATGCTATTTCAAGTGGTAAGTAATGATTTAATTTAAAATCGCAACTAAAAAGTTTGAAACATATTTTCTTTAGAAAAACATTTTTTATAGGAGTTAGGAAACCAAGATTCCACTTTTCATGAAAAACACCACACAAGGTTACCAAGGAATATATAACAAAGGCAATGTAAATAGGTATGAAAGTATCTCAACAACAGTTCAATAGATAAAAACCACTAGACATAGGCAAACCCAAGAGATCGAGAATAATCCAGATGATACAAATACATGTGACCCCATCTACTGTAGTATGACACATATGATGAAAACTAACACTGCATACACTCAGCCACCCTTTCTCAGGATAGGTTGAGGGAAAATCACATTGCAATAAACCCAAACATATTTGACTACTATGTGCCACTGTTGAGTACCATAACCTACCAGTGCGGCAATCATTCTCAGACAATTCTCTCAATATGCCAGCTTTGTGTGTCGTAAGTATAAAAGGAGGTTATCTAATAGATGTTGTTGAGAATCAAATCATAACCCTTACTTATAATAATAATTCACAGAAGGATTCACCCTGAGTCTCCACAAGGACGACTCTCATGCCTTAAAGTTAAGAGATACCAAGGGTTCCTAACTGAGGGACCCGTATAATGGAACCCATGGATTCAATACCGATGACATCCCAACCACCCCATGTCAATGAGGCATGAGGAACATCCATAGGGGTTTTATGAAAAACACTTTATATCATTTGTTTTACAAAGTGGTCAAACGGGCCTTTAAACACTATTTAAAAAACCCACTTTTATCAAAAGTACAACATCAACATTTCCAAAAAGGGGTGTAAACACAACATTTATCACATCCAAACACTTATAAAATTATTTTTAATATAGTTATATTACACACTCAAGACCCAACCCTTTTTAATAAAAATGCTAAAACATGCTAAAACACAATACACACCTTTGTAAAATTAAAACCACTTGGGAAACCACAGAAGAACTGAAAACATTGTTCTACACACTGTTGATACATTTGTAAACCCCAACAATTTATTTTACATCACAATTTATTCCTAAAAGCCAAACGAGCATTTTATAAAGAACACAAGGCATGCAATGTTGAATAAAACAACTTCAATTTAATAGTCAAAAAATTATGAACACCAATTTGGATAAAATACTTTAATTTAAATTGTTAAAACTTGTTTTTAAACTTTACAAACCATGTGTGTAAAACACTCGGTATTCACAACTCGACAAAACACACCACACATTTGAAATCTACTTTTTTTAAATAAAACACGCCCTGGAAAAACTAATTTTCATGTTTCCCAAAACCCAAATAATTTAATAAATGTTTGAGTTTTTTTATAAAACATCAAAAATAGGCATAACATGGTTTTAAATTAAAACACACCCAATTTTACAGAAAAAAGATACTTTAAAATTTACTTCACAATAATTCCATATCAAACAAGACTTCAAACGTCAGTGGAATACCAAAAAACTAACTAAAATATTGAACCAAAAATATTCTACATATATACGAAGTGTGAAAAATAGAGAATTAGAGATTCTTAAATTGAAAAAGGTGAGTGAAAGGGAATTTTTACCTCAAAACTGATGCTTAAAAACAACGCAAACTCGAATCCAGTGCAAGATCTCATTTACACCTCAACTGTATGCTCTAGAAGTAGAATCCAACCCAACGCTACCAAAACGAACCCAAAATAAATTCAATCTATTACTGAGATGAAGGGAAAAACAAAAAATATAATTAAATAAACAAAATAGTATACTAGTGGGGAGATAAACATGCTGGAAGATGGAATCCGCGACCTAATGAGGGTCGCTGGAGGCTGTGCGTGCTGGAGAAAAGGGTGTTGTGGGTTTCAAGTCAGTCAGAGAGTCCACACTGGAGGTGGGATCATCATATGGGGATGTTGTGCACTGAGCAGGAGGTCTAAGGGGGCCGATAGCAGTGATTAGGGAGCACCAAAGGGGGATTTGGGTGGAACAAGGGGGGAGAGTACTTGGGGAAACTAGTCGGGAACGTCGCGTCGGGACAGGGGTTGCGCTGGGCTGCAGTGCGCTGTGAAGAAAGGTGATTGGGAGTCTGTGGGGGCTGGTGAGTAGGAGGTGGCACTACATCAGGCTTCTGTGATGGGAGGGCGGCTATGGAGAGGGCTTCTGGCTGGAGTCGCTGCAAGGGGAGGAGGTGGCGTCCAGTTGTGCACTGTATAGGAGGGTAGTGGGAGGAGACTTGCGCAAAACAAAGGTATGAGCTGGCTACACTTGGGGAGGCATGACTGAGGGGATGAGGCATACAAGAAACATCATGCTGGGGGGGGGGGGGGTCTCACATTGCACATGTAGATGGTGAAGGGAGGGAGGATATTGGAGAGATGGAGAGGGTGCGTTGGAACCCTAAAAAAAGGGGGTGCAATAAATCTAAAAAAACATTTAAATTAAATTAAAAGAAAATGTTAGAAAGGTAATAATAGTAATAATAACTTAATTATAATAATATTAATTATAATAATAATGATAATAATCATAATAATAATAATAGTAACAATAATACATAATAATACTAATGCATAATAATAATAATAAAAATATTAAAAGTACTGATATTATTTCAATAGTAACAAAATAATTAACATAACAAAAATTTTAATCGATACAACAATTAATGCACGTTTTAAATAAAAAATCATTTAATTTCAATTTTCCGAAGATGAATGGGATGGGCGGTTACCTAGGCTATGCCATGCAGGGTTTCTAGAAAGCGCTCCACTCATGCGCCCAATGGCGTCAACTCAAAAGGCACACTTTTTTAACATAAACTCAAAAATTTTGTTCAGTACTCAATCCGAACCCTGGAAAAAATTTCTTAAGGAAAAAATTAATTAAATAAAATAAACACAAGGGTCGGGTGTGAAATTATTCCTACCATAATGCTTTCCGCCCCTGGAAATCCACAACACTTTCCAGCCGATTGAGAAACACTTAAGGATTCTATATCAACATGATCCAACCTCTCAATTTGAGGAAATTCCATCGACCACCAACGGGACTCAATCTCATTGCCTGAAATAGATCACCAGTAGAGGGGAGGTCTCAACAGGCTTTATACCATAAAAATTCAACAAGCACTCTATTGTGACTTAAGAGGAAAACAAAAGAGACGATGGGTCTCCCCACCATAATGAACCAACCTATACATGACCAATTGAAAATCCAACTTAGACCTGAACCAGACCTTATTCAAGATAAAATAAGCACAAAAAAAATTCAAACCACTCACTCTCATCTGAATAGGATAAGAGATGAATTGAAAACTCCGTACGAACCAAAAACGCTCACCCCATGGGTGGGGAGGGAGGGACCAAGGATTGGATCAATAAAATTACAATGGAAAACTACTCACAACTCACCACTTTTGGGGGGGACAAAAGCAAAATCCACAAATTATTCACATGGGTGGTCCATGCAAGGCCACAGATTGACAACTTGTATCTAAAATTCACAATAACTAACATTTCATGAGGGATAAGTCCATCACAGTATTTGAGAGAAGAGGATATTTACAATAACTGTGAAACCACAATAAAAACACTAAAATTGTATCACCGCAATGATAGAGGTACAACCTTAACCAAAATAATTAAAATCCTCCAGAGTTCCTGACTACACGCCAACTTCACTCTGAGGCCTTTCAGATGGAACTCTAATGGATGAAGTTTCTACTACCTCACAATTACATTATGATAATCCCAATAAGAAACATACATCTTTTTATATGATAGATTAAAGGATAAAATTTCAAAATAAAAACCACACTGGCATTGAAAACTAGAGTTCATGAAATGATCCATGACATTCCCATACATTTCAAAACCAAAAACACCATCAGTATACTGCAATGATAAGAGATCCCTTACACTGGAAGGAAACATACACAAGAAACATTAAACAAAAAACCAATAGCACATCACTTCTAGGAATTTCCTCTGTGACTTTTTCTAGAAATGTCCTGAGAGAATCGCCGCAAGTGACCCTGGAATCCACACTCCTGGTAGGGCTTCAAAGCATTTTTACATGACAGATTTTTATGACCCTACTCTCCACAATGTTAACACACAAGTATATATCCCTCTGAAGAGGTTGATGAAAGAACCAAAGGCCTTTTGATTCCACGAATTGATCCATTGACTTTTGATTGCTTCCCCATATTCTTGTTGGAAGTCTCCCAACCGCTCATAGGAATTGAAGGGGGGAGGAATACTTCAAGCATCCCCAACATCTTGTCTTAAAAATGAAAAACGTGTCTCTCCACATTGGGAAATGAGTTTAGGTTAGATGCTAACAACTTTGATTACAGATCAGGATGAAGACCCACCTTGAAATGTCAATACTTCATGGAGTCATCAGTGGCATACCCTAAATCATAAGGTACTAGCTTCATAAAGCATTGGAAATACTCCAACACTGATTGGTCACCCAACTATAGACAACACATCTGCATCCCCTTTCTCACCCTTTCTTTCTCAGAGAAATACTACCGAATGAACAAATCCTTGAAAAGCTCCCATGTGAGCTCTTGGAGGGGCTTTTTATGTGAAACTGACTACCACCACATCCACAGTGAACATTCAAGCATGAAAGTTGCAAATGTTTCCTTCAACAAATCAGGAAACTCAATGAGGTTACAATCCCATTAAACCTTTTACATCCACTCCTCCGCTATGGAAGGGTTTGATTGACCATAAAAGATAGGTGGATCTATCTTCTGAAACTCAAGCATAAAATCCTTAGGTTGATCAACTACACTACGATCACCCATCAAAGCTTCAATAGGACAACCGCTGGAGAAGAAAGGTCAAGAACCTAATCAAGGCAAACTCAATAAATAAAAAACCTCAAAATCAAACACCGAATAGAGGAAAAGCTCTAAACACAAGAAAACAAGCTATTATAACATCAAAACTTTCCTTTTGAAAACATATTTAATTTAAAATGAACCTGGTGGGCTAAACACTCACCATTGGTATTCTTTAGAGTATCACTCACATGCATGTTTCCATGCCACCCCAGGCATTCATCCACCATACCAGACATTAATTCATATTCCAACATACCACTATACATGTGAGAATTCATATAAACATTAGGGCCAAAACAAAACTACTTTATTTTAAAAAAAATCATTCATCCTATTTTATTTAAAACAATCAACAAATTAAACATGTACTTTCAAACAACCATTTTTTTTCAAAACTAATTTTTTTTTCTGATTCAAACCACTTCCAGAAGTCACAGGAGACCCAAAACATCTCAAACAGGGAACTAGTGTCGGTGCGTGACATTACCAAATGGTTCGAGACCATATGCCTAACACGTCACTAATACGAAGAGCCTTTTAGGAGTATTCCCGTACCTCCACATGGCTTTCCAGGCCCTACAGCTCATGATGAATATTATCCCAACACCCCTTGTCATATACCAATCACAAAACATACCCTAAAAACGCAAATGAACTAATTAAACTAGATATCCCATGGAATCCTGAGGATATGAACGAGCAAGAGTTCATGATGCTTTTCCTAGACCTACCCCTCGAGTCCTGACAATCCTACTCATTATACCTTGAAATTTCCAAATAACAAAGGGAGCTCTAAAAAGTGAGGTCCGCTAAGAGCAGACCTCATTTGATAGTATTTATTCATGAACCAACCCGGGTCAACCCCGAGCCGGTCACCTGAGCCGATCTGTGACAAGAACCGAGTGGCATTCCCGATCCTCCTGGGATGGAAAAAACTGCCAGACCATCAGTAGAGAACGAATGAGAACTATTTTTTCCAAAGAAAATAAATAACGAAGCATAAATATTAAACAGAAGCTTATAATAAATAAACTAAATAAAATGACTAAATAGGAACAAATGAATTTAAAACTAACCAAATGGGATAACCACTACCCCTGTGTGACCTCATGAGTCACTCTCCAACTCACAACCAAACGTCGCCCAAGGCGAAATTACCTAAACTAAAACTTGCACAAGGAATAAAAACCGAAAAGAACTATTGGAAAGAGTATTAAAACATAGTAGGATAGACCGATATACTATTTCAAAATGCACTGCCTTCAAAATTAAGAAACATTAATTCTATGTTTGAACTAAAATATATTAAAGTATACATATCTATAATTTTTACTTGAAAACAAAGTACAAAAAATTTCACTTAATCATTTGAAAAACCATATTTTAATTTTAAGTGTTGCCATTCTATTTCAAGGGGAAAGTAATGATTTAATTTAAAGCTAGAACTCAAAATATCGAAACATATTTTCTTTTAAATATTTTTTCATAAGAGCTAGGAAACCAAGATGTCACTTTTCATGAAAAAATCCATACAAGGAAACCAAGGTAGATATAGAAAGATAAATGTAAATAGGTATGCAAGTATCTCAGCAATAGTTAAATATCTAAAAACCACTAGACATATGCAAACCTGAGAGATCGAGAATAATCCAGATGAACTAATACCTACGACCCCATCTACAGTAGCATGCCACATACTATGAAAACTAACGCTCCATATGATCATCCACCCTTTCTCAGTATAGACAGCGGGAAAATCCCAAAGCAATAAACCCAAGCATATCTACATACAATGGGACACTGGTCAGTACTATAACCTAATAGTGCAGTAATCATTATAAGACAATTATCTACATATGCCAGGTTTGTATGTCGCAAGTATAAAAGGAGGTGAGCCAATAGATGTTGCTGAGCATTAAATCACAACCCATACATATAATAATAATTGACAACTGGTCTCACCCTGAGTCTCCCCAAGGAATAATCTCATGGATTAAAGTCAAGAGATACCAAGGGTTTTTAACTGAGGTAACCGTATAATAGAACCCATGGATTCTATACTGAGGAAATCCAAACCATACCATGTCAATGAGGTATGAGGAATATACACAGGGGATTTATGACAAACACTTTACATCATTTTTTCAAAGTGGTCAAACAGGCCTTAAACACTATTTACAAAACCCACTTTTATCAAAGGTAAAATTTCTACATTTCCAAAAAGTGGTGTAAACACAACATTTATCACACCCAAAGGTTGATAAAAATCTTTTTAATATAGTTATATTACACACTCAAGACCAGACCATTTTTAATAAAAATGATAAAACACAATACACACCTTTTTAAAAGCTAAACCACTTGGGAAATCACAGTAGAACCAAAAATGTTGTTCCACATGCTGTTGATACATTTGTATCCCCCAAAAATATATTTTACATCACACTTTAATTCTAAAATCTAAACATGCATTTTTTAAAGAACACATGGCATGCAATGTTGAATAAAACAATTTCAATTTATCACTCAACAAATTATGAACACCAATTTGCATGCCATAATTTTATTTAAATGGTTAAACCTTTTTTTTAAACATTACAAACAATGTGCATAAAACACCCGGTATTCACATCTCAACAAAACACACCAACAATTCGAAATCAATTTTCTTAAACATAAAACACACCCTAAAAAAACTAATTTCCATATTTTACACTACCCAAATAATTTAACAAAAGTATGAATTATTTATAAAACATAATGAAGAGGTATAACAAGATTATACATAAAAACACTCCCAATTGTACACTAAAATACTACTTTAAATTAACTGCACAAAAAGGCCATATCAAACAAGATTTCAAACGTCATCTGCATACCAAACAACTAACCAAAATATTTCACAAAAAATATTTAACATGTATAAGAAATGTGAAAAACATAGAATTAGAGTTTCTTAAATTAAAAAGAGTGAGTGAAAATGAATTCCTACCTTGAAACTGAAGTGCGACGACAACACAAACTAGGAATCGATGTGAGATCTCATTCATACCTCAACTGTATGCTCCATAAGATGAATCCAACCCAAGGCTACCAAACCAAACCAAAAATAAATGTGATCTCTAACCGAAATGAATGGGAAAACAAAAAATAATATAAAATAAACAAAACGGTATGCCGACACGGAGAGATAAGCACTGGTAGTGAGAATTTGCGACCTAAAGAGGGTCGCTAGAGGCTGTGCGCGCCGGAGAGATCGCTTTCCCCCATGCGATTCACAAGTTGCGCTCCCTTATCAAAAACACCCTATCTGGTGTTCATATATGAGGATGGGGATAAAATGGATCTCTACAATTCCCCCCACTTCCCATGGACCAGAACGCACTGGAAGTGACTTCTTTTAATTTCATCATCCTCATATGAATGTCAAATGAAGTCCCCACTCAGAAAAGGTGGAACACTCAACAAGAATTGACATTGAGTAACTCTCAGAAATGTTCGGCCTAACGAGATAAGGAAATAAAGAATCTCTTGAAATAGGATATTGAAATCGTCCAGTATGTCACTCATCTAAGAGAATCCAATCAAGGAGCACTGATCATGTCCTCGGAATAAATTTATTCACTTATTGAACCGACACCATATCTGGCTCACACCTGCATTGGAATACGAGAGATCAAGAAAGTGGAAATAGCTACAACAGTCACCAAAATTTGGGAACATCCCCATCCCGTAGGGATGTGATAATTTATAACACAAAATTTCCCTATAAGACCATAAAATCTAGGCTGAGGTACATCAACAGAAGAATGGGAGCAACCCCAACCCACAAGGATGGGGGCATCTTTACCTAAAATTCCCACCCAATGGACATCCGTATTCTCCCATCTAGGGAGAATAACTAATAGAGGGGTAACCCATTCCATTATGTCCCACGAATCACAATCCCTAGAATGGAGTCATACTGCAAGTTAATATCAGTGATTCCTTTGAGTCACTCTTCACCAAGAAACTCAAAGAGTATTAGAGAATGGCCGAAGAAGATCCAAAAAAGGACATAAGAAGCTCTCCTACCAATCAGAACCTATTATGTCACCCCCAATGTGGTATTTACAGGTGAACATCATGTACATCATCCCCATAGACCTCACTGAAAATGATACAAATAATGAGGAGACAGGAGAAGATGGTTTCCTCTCAGAGATGGTCCACACTGAGCCTGGAGGTGTGCACACCCAAAATCAAAGAGATTTACAATATCTGGTATCCACCTCAGATAATCCATCATTACCTCCCACAATAATCCACAACAAGGAGAATAATAATATAAAGGCCTACGACCGACCTCCTCCTCCCTATGAAGATGATTCCCCCAAGCTTGAGTAGAGATTCATTCTTTATGAGGAAGAAATATAAGAGCTAAGGTAAATCAATGTTGAGATTCTATGAGTAATCCATCCTACTGGGTATATTCTTCAGGTGGAGCATCAACACACACTTCCTTCAGATGTACCTCTACCTCACGGGCACATCCTGACAGACAAAGAAAGGTTGGAAAGCTCATTCAAGGTAGTGATGGGACCATCAGTCTACCTGAGCCAAATTCTGGAAAGATATCAAGATTTCCCTCCATTAGGGAAGTGACCAGAACAGATTCATGTGAATCCACAAAGGATGCCCCTGAATGGGTATCCACCTCAAGTCTTAATAGTGTCGACACATCCAATCATTCCCCCTGCTGCACCCACTCATGCTTATGTCCAACAGGACATACATCAAGGGCTCATGAATACCATATAGTTATGGAAAACTCTAATGGAAGCAATGGAGGGGTGTCTCTCTTCAATACAACCTGAATAAAAACCTTACCCTGACTAAGAAAGTAATTCCCCACCTCCACCAAATTTTGGGAATCCTATATTCCCAATGTATGATGGATCAAGAGACCTGGAGTAGCAACTAATACAATACTATTCTTATTGTGGCCCCATAATGGGAACCCCAGAGAGACAAGAAGTAGTGAAACTTAGATGATTCGCATGGACTCTGCAAGGATCAGACTTTTGTGGTATACTAGTTTACCAGCTAATTCGATCATAGGTTGGGAAGACCTACAACGTCAATTTCCCTTTCAGTTCAGTTTTAAATTTCCAAAGGCAATAGTTAGTGATCTCATGATCTACAAATAGTGGTAGAATGAGAGAGTTTTAGACTTCATTTCATGATGGAATTGTCTGGCTTACTATTTAAACTGGCCACACCCTAAATATGAGATGCTTTCTATGTGCATCGATAATCTCTGAGATAAGGTGTGAACGCCACTCATTACTGTGAAATATAAAAGTGAATTTTGGGACTTATCCTCCATAGATCAAAGGATATAATATTACTTTCAACAGACTTATCTCAAGTCCTAGGTAGCCCCATCATCCCCATTAAAAAGAGCATGGAGAGATAAAGAAACATCTTTCATGCTTAAGCCACACCATGCACTACCTCGATATCCAAGGCCCCCACCAAACCGTGTTGGGAACTCTCGATGTTAGAAGCTTCTCATGCCTTAGCAAGACGAGCCTAGGGGGCCAAAATAAATCAATTCTATGAATTTATAAATAAAGTGTATTTTTTTCAGGATGATAAATTCCATGGATAGTTTGTAGCTACCATGAATTGTAACTTTCTTCAGCTTCTAGATCCAAAGAGGGATGGTGAAGTAGGTCTTGATGACTATCCAGATTACTATCCCTTCCAAAGGATATTTTGGAATAACATCTAGGAATACTTTTTCTTCAAAGATCTCATGAAAAAGTTGATAGATTCTAAACAAATCAAGATGGGACCACCACCAGCACAAGTGGAATATGTTTCCACCACAGACCCAAATTATGGAGGGGAGTGGAAAATTTTTTGAACAAAAAGGACCATAATTTTGATAGTTGGATGACTCAGAAAAAAATCTACTGAGCCCACATTATCCTTCAAGAAAAACTGAAGAAGCTGACTATGCCTCCAATAGCTCTAGATGCAACACGGTTGACATCCTCATCCCCACAATCCCCCAAAGGTTGATGACCTAAAAAATAGTCCAATCATAAGGGAGAAAAGAAAGTATAGGAAGATGAACTTTCACAAATTTCAAATTTAGAATTGAAACTCTCATATTTCATGCCATCTGATTTAAAGATATGAGCACCGCCTCGCTAAACACCACCTCCAGAGGTAGATAATAATGTACATTAATCATCAAAAGAGGAGATGATTTTTGGCTCTAACAATGTCATCCACTTAGTGGATCCCTTAATTGATGATGAATATAGTTATTAACTAGAATTACCCACATACAATTGGGGTGTTATAGGAAGAGGCCATGAAATCTGAGGTTACCCAGGAAGACGCAGTCACATCAGAAACCAAATCCCTATTCAGACTCCTGCTCAAACTGTTAATGTTATAGAGACTCATAGAAGAGCTCTTCAGCAGACTCAATGGGAACTGGATCAATTCCCCACCCCATCAGAAGAATCTAAAGCCTGATCATCTTGAAGTACCCATCATAAGAGGAACATATGTCTAACCTCTTATAGAATACTTAAAAACATGATATTTCAAGTCCACAATGTGTTGAAGCACCACCAAATCCTGTTTCAAGGCCTGGACCATCTACATCCAAGGCTCAAGCCCCTAAAGTGCCAATGAAATAAAATCCCCAAGAAGTAATGTGCTATCATTTTGACCAAAAATATGATATTATGAAGCAATTATCCTCAGTTATATCCAATATTTTGATCTTGGATGAATTGAATCTATCAACAGATATTAGGGAAGATCTCATAGAAGTTTGTTGAGTCCCCATGAGTTTGAAGCTAAAGTAGCTACTAATGAAGTCTATCGGGTAGAGAATGGTCCAATAGAATGTCATGCGGTCATTTCCTTCATAGATAAAGATGAATATGCCATTATGTAAGGGCACATCATTCCCCTATATGTTTCTAGCTAGATAAATGGTGTCGATATTTGAAAAATATTCATCAATAATGGCTCCGGAGCTAATCACATCCCACTGTGGATACTTCGCTGGTTGGGATGTAATGAAGACAATATAACAACATGTACCACTACCTTTTTGGGGTATGATAAAATAAATAAGAAGACATTGGGCCAAATCACAATCAAAAACTAGTTGGGTAACCTAGTTCCCGACACTGAATTTAGAGTGGTCTAAAAAAATATGGTCTTCAATGTTCTTCTAGGAAGGCCCTGACAACATCTATACATGGAAATTCTCTTATAATACCATCAATGCATCAAATATTATTTAGATAGGAAAAATGGGACTTTGTATGCCGATAAATACTCATTGTAATCTTGAGAATCTCACTACATTGATGCGGGATTATATGAATAGGAAGGGAAGTAGTATTCAGATGATGACATTGATTGGGTTGCTGCCCTAAACAGATTAGAAATACCCCATATCAACCCTCTCAGGTAGGTCGGAGAAGAATACATACTCCCCATCAATCAGATAGAGTGTGTGAGTCCAAAGTCAGATATATATTCATCTATATTCAAGATCTCATTAATGGATACTGAGCTCGATACTGTTGAAAAGTGCATCGTCCCTCAGGATGATAGTGAGTGCCCAAAAAATTCCCCAACCCATCCTCAGATCTCCTAAAAATTCCATCCTTTCCCACCAAGGTAGAAGAGGATGTATTTCCACTAAAAGAAAGTGATGATGCTTCTCCATCCCTCACTCTATTCCCTCTAGAAAATTCCCTGTTGTCAACTGAGATAGAAGAAGCTGTTTCGGCCACAAATAATGGAATTGTGTTTCCTTTCCTAATTTTGAAGAGATCATCTGAAGAATTGTATCCCCATAGGAAGAATAAGAGGATGATGAAGGGATGTGAAAGAAGAAAAAAAATAAAATCTTAGGGATGGAACTCTCTCTTTCAAGAAAGGTGTCTCTTCTACTATTGATGAACTCAAGTAAATAAACCTGGGTACTGAAGAGGACCCGTAGACCACTCTGATTAATGTGGCCGTTTCTTCCAATGAGAAAGAGATATGCACCAAATTACTAAATCATAATATAGATGTTTTCATGTGGAAATATATATAAATTCTAGGACATGATCCTGAGGTGGCTACTCACCACCAGGGCCTGCCAGAGGACCATTGTGGTTACAAGAAAGAAACCATAAGGACTCACCCGATGCATGTCACCAAGATAGAGGCTGAAGTTGACATGATCATTAGAGATAACATTATTTGGGAGGTCCAATATCCCATATGGATGGAATATATATTCCCTGTTAAAAAGAAGAATGGGCAGATCAGGGTCTGCATCGATTTCAGGGACCTCAACTGGAACTGCCTGAAAGATGATTTCCCAGTCCCGATTACAGAATTGTTGATTGATGCAACTTATGGATATGAGGCTCTCTCATTCATGGATAGTTATTCCGGGTATAAATATATTCTAATGTCCCGATAATATGAAGAATCCACCTCCTTTAGATCCCACAAGGAGTACTATTCTATAAGGTAACACCCTTTGGTTTGAAAAATATCAACACCACATACCAACGTGCAATGCATCACATCTTGAAACCCTTTTTGGGAAAGTTCATTGAATGCAATGTTGATTATCTGGTGGTTAAATCACAATAATTCTTAGATAATCTGGTAGATCATGAAACCATCTTTAAAAAACTATGACCACATAGTCTGAAAATGAACCCCCTAAAGTGTTTTTCAGTGTCACCTGAAAAAAATTCCTTAGCTTCATTGTATGCCACCGTGGAATCGAAGCCCACCCCAAGAACACATAGGCTATCCTTGGCATGTCTCCACCTAACAGCCTCACTGTGTTGAGAGGACTCCAAGGTCGTCTAGCATACATTTGGTTCTTCATATCCAACCTTACTATCAAATGCTTTTCCTTCACCAGATGGATGAAAAAAGGGGTAGAATATAAATGAATCAAAGACTATCATGAAGCGTTTGACAATCTCAAGAAATATATCTTAGGTCCACTAGTTTTAATGCAGCATGTCGAAGGAAGAACACTCATTATATAAATAAACACCTTGGAGATATCCCTAGACACCTTCCTCACACAGAATAATGATTACAGAAACAAGAATAGTCTCTATTACATCAGTTGCATCATGATTGATACTGAGATTCAATATTCAAATATTGATAAGAGTTACCTTACATTAATATTTGAGGTCTAGAAGCTGAGGAATTACTCGAATCTACACAAAGTCCATTTGGTCTCATGTAGAAACCCTCTCAAGTATATTCCCAACCATACAATATTGTCTATATTCTTGTCACGATGGGAATACATCCTATATAAGTTTGTTATATGGTTCATACCCCAGAAGGTTGTCAAAGGTTAGACTTTAGCAGACTTCTGGGAAAACACCCCTCAATAGAAGTGACTCTATTGGATGTCAAATTACCCAATGAAGAGGTGTTATCTATTATGGAGGATCCTCAGACATTGGATATGCATTTTGAAGTTATGTCCATAATCCCAACAAGAAAAAACAAGGAAGACCCTAGAATCAATAAGGTGGGATAGGGAGTCATAATCATATCTATAGAAAATGAAATCTTGCCTTATTCCTTCCTACTGTCAGAAGGATGTAAAAACAGTGAAGCAGAATACCGGGCCCTCATTGCAGGCTTAGAGCTAGCACTCCAAGTACAGGTAGAGCACCTGAAGATTAGAGGCAATTCAGAACTAGTCATCAAGAAAGTCAATAGTGATTATGATATCTAGAAGGAGGAGTTTATCCATTTGATGAACCATGTCTAAGAATTGATGGAGGAATTCCTATCAGATCCAACACTGAATTATGTCCCCCGGTCACAAAATTCATAAGTCGATGCATTAGTGAATGTAAAAACAACTCTGACTGATTTGGATCGGAATGAAATGTTCATCTGTAATTCCCACCGCCAGATGGTTTTACCGTATGTTCAGGCCATGATAGAAGGAATCAATGAGATCAGTCCCATCTCTGAGTCATACGGCCACACCATCGACTGGATAACCCCCATTCTGGACTATATTCAAAAGGGATAACTCCTACCAGATAGGGCTAGAAGAGAGCATATCTGAAGATTAAAATTGAATATCATGTTGTACAATAATACATATTAATGAAAGGTTATCTACAAGAGAGGCATTGATAGAGTCCTTCTTAGGTGCATTGATGGAGAAGTGACCACTACCATCATGAAATAAGGGCATGTCTAACTTGTGGGGAAACCTAATCGGCCTCAAAACTCTCTTATCAAATTTTAAGGGTTGGGTAGTATTGGGCCACTAGGATATAGTATTGTGCTGATTTCCCCAAAAAGTTCCATTCTTGTCTAGTCCACACCAATTTCATCCATCAACCCTTGGAGTTGCTTCACATAGCTAAGTACGCCAAGCCATTCAACAAATGGGGAATGAGAGTCATGGGACCATATCCTCCCACCATAGCTAGTCAATTCAAGTTTATTCTCACAACAACCAACTTCTTTTCCAAATGGGAAGAAGTTTTACCTTTTAAATAAGTTGGATAAAAAAGCATTTTTAGCTTTGTGAAAGACAATATCTTTACCAGATTTGAGATCCCTCACATGATATGATGGCAAACGACACCAATTTCATCTCTATTTAATTGGAAAAACTCTACTAAAAGTATGGAATCAAATCCAACCATTCATCCCTCTACCATGTAGTGGTCAATGGTTAGATAAAGGCCTTCAACAAAACCCTATCCAACATAATAAAAAATATGGTAGAAAAGGATTAAAAATTGTGGCTGAAAAATATCCTTCATGCTCTTTGGTCTTATCAGACTACAACCCACACCACCACTCAATCAACCCCATACTCTTTAGTATATGGGATAGAGGTGGTTATAACCATTTAAATTCAACTTCCATTGCTCCTCTTTTCCATCTATGATCAAGTATATATAGAAGAGAAATCCCAAAAAACGGTTTGATGAGCTAGAGAGGTTGGATGAGAAAAGATTGCACACTTCTCACCATTTGGAAGTCTACCAAAATTGGATTGTACATGCCTTTAATAAAAAGGTTTTACTTCAGTATTTCCTCAAAGTAGAAAAGGTTTTGGTCCTCAGAACCCTGATGATACCTAGGAAGAAGCCTCTAAGGTTGGATCTAAAATAGGAATGATAGAATTCCATTCATAAAGTTTAATCCAATGAAACATATGCCCTTATTTCAACAGATGGAAAACTCACCATAGCTCTCACTAATGCAAGGTTTATAAAGAAATATTTCATGTATCCAAAAGAATGAAAAGACTGCATGATTTCATGACAATAAACTGAATGATAAAGTCATCCATGAGGCACGATGTTAAAATTCCTAGCATCTTCATTCATGTTTTCCGATGTTAAACTACTTAGAATCTTTGTCCTTGTTGTACAATGTTAAAATTATTAAAATATTCATCCATGATGAATAAAGTTAAGCTTCATATCATATTCATCCATGTTGCATGATGTTAACTTGCTTAGCATCTTTGTCCTTACTATATGATGTTAAACTGCCTGGCCCCAATAATGTTCTCACCTGAGGGGACATTTCCTCTAACATCTGTCACCTACCATGTTGTGCTATAGAACTACATAAGGTTTGATTTATATCTTCTAATGTGATATGTAGTGACACCCAGATCTTTCATCTTGGTCCATTCACCATAACAAAATAACCCCTACCCTGTGCATGGGTTAGACTGGTATAGGGAACATATTGTATTTGAAATACATACAGCTTGATTCCCATATACTGATGGGATACTTAGAGACACCTCAATCCAAGATCTTGTTCTAGCCAACACATGATAACCAAATGACTCTATTGTACCCTCAACTACCTCTACATCATGATAAGATAACCTTTATATTCCTTATTTCTCACACCAAGCATAGATCATGTGAGATTAGTATTGGTGGTAAAGGTCTCCCCCAGGATGAACGAAGGATACATGTTTGCTACATGACCATTAAAAATGGATAAAAATGCCCCTACCTATTTATAAGATAAACCTATATAGAGAGAGAGCTCTAGAACCATGTGTTTCTGGATTCCTACCACTTTCAGATACGTTGTGATGTCTAAAACTTCCATCCCAATCCACCGGCCATCAAACAAAGAAAAATGTAAAATTACCCCTCTTTTTGCATGGATCTAACTAACATAGAGAGTTTCTAGAACTAAATGTATCTTGATTACTACTCCCACAGGATATGTAGTGATTCCCATATACTTCATCCTGGTCCAGCTGCCACCTTAAGAAAAATGCTTCCTTTCCCTTTGCAATGTTTAAATCCATGCAGGAAGTTTCTTCATAGAGCCATATATGGGTTCATTCTTACCCTTACAAGATACATAAGCATCACTCGTATCTTCAAACTTAATCATGGATACAATAAAGTATTAAATTATAATACCCCCACCTTTCTTCATGACCCCCTATGTAGAAGAGTAATCCCTTTTTATTCCATGTTTCTCACACTGAGTACTGCTCACATGTGCTTAGGAGTATTGATAGAGGATTCCTCACAGTAATACCAACTCACAACTTGCCGAAGTCCTTATCGTAAGATGTAAAACAATAGGTTACCCTAATAAATAAATGTTTCTTTATTCATATCCTTGAAGGATATGTAGTGACACCCAAATCATACATCCTATTCTAGAAACCACCTAAAAAATTCCCTCTACCTTGCATATAGATCAGAACTTTGGGGGGAATTTATTTTTAAGGATTATGGAAATCTTGATTCCAGTCCTTGTAGGATACATAGTAACGTCCAGGTTCCGCATACCTGGGTCCAACCATGAAAAATGGGAAAATAAAAATTCTCATAAGTCTTGCATGATAATGAAAATATGGGAAAGAGTTTCCAAAACTTTTTACCTATGACAAGGGTTTGAAAAAGGATCATGATCTCTTTTGAGAATGGATCAGATCTATGTCAGAGACTTCATGCTTCTTTTTTAATCACAGTCGGGTCATTCCCAGTGTACCTGAACATGTCCTTTTTGTCCATAAAAGTCCATAACCTTGGAAGTTTGGGATCCCCATAAACATCCATGACCATCATAAATGGAAAGTCAGTGTCCTATGGACACCTTTGTTTAACTATGCACACAATTCCCCAAAGGCTCTGCATATGTTTCCCATAAAAAATGGCCTCTCAACCAAGGGAAAATACTTCCTTAGGATATGATATTCCTACTTTTATACACCTAATGTCTTCCAGGCCCCACATCTTGCCTCCTGATGCAAGGGTTCCTAGGATATTAGTTTACACCTTATCCCCCCCCTCATGTCTGGGGTGTGATATAATATCCCAACTTGATTAGACAATACTTAACCACGATTTCTATCATAATTCAACCCTACCACATGACTCTAAGTTGTGCCTCTAATTTCCTTCCCATAAGACTCAAAACTATGTATACCCACAAATTCTATCTCAGTCATGACAAGTCAACCATTCCCTTAAAAGATGATGTTAAATTGAATGGCCCAACAATGTTATCACCTAAGAAGACATTGACTTAAGCATCAATCACCAATTATGTCATTCCCAAAGACTATGACCGGCCTGATTCCTACCCTTGCATGATACATGGAGATGCCTGGAAATTCATCTTGGCACAACCACCCCAAAGTAAGCAAATGAAAATTCCTTCCCCCTATGAATGGGCTATATTTTAATAGGTGCATTCTATAATGAATCAGAGGTGGTTTGAATCCAGATCCAGGGGATATATAGTGAAATCTAAATCCAATGATCCAAACCCACCACGGAGCACTATAAGTGTCCCCTAATCTGTATGAAATCTAAGTCCAAGATAGGGACTCTCATAAAATTATTATTTTTAGGACCATATTGAGAATAACTGTGTGTTTTTTCTTTCTCATCAGTCCACCTACATCTGTTTCACATGAAATTAAACTATAAATAAGTCATCATAATCACATAATGTTAAACTGTATGATAGAACATCATAACTACATGACAATAAACTGCACGATAATACGTCCTCATTTTATGATAATAAATTGCTCACCATCACTACTGAATATAAAATTATCCCTTCTATTGATCATGAAATCCTCAGGTTGCGAGGTAAAATCTTGCCATCCCTTGTTTCTCACATCGAGCATAGTTCATGTGGGCTTGGGAACCTCGGTAGGGAATTAATGATGATGTTAGGGTATCTTAATCCATTATTTTGGTCCTAGCAGCATGACCATAAAAGAAAAATTATATTTGTTTCCCCCCTCCATATTGGTAAACCTAAGGTCCTAACCATTTGACGTTAAAATAAAAGTTATCCCAAGTATTGAAAAAATTCCCCCTACATATGGACCAGACCCAAGAAGGGTGTCTAATCTCGGGGTTCCAAGATCTCCATACTTGGGCTCATCCAAAATGAAGTAATAAAAAAATCTCACCCTACGTACAAGTCAGATCTATGTAGGGGAGTTCCCAACTCTATAAGAAAATCATGACCCGAATGTTTCTAATATATCCAGGCACACTCCTTCCATGTATCAAACTCTATGCTCCGAGTGATCTTTGATCTTCATAATTATCCACAACCATAAAAAATAGAGGGTCAGTGTTCTTTGGAAACCTTTTATTGATTGTTCACACAATGCACCTAAGGATCTGCATATGTTGACCACAAAAATGGCATTTCAACCAATGTAAATTTTTTCCTCAGGAGTGGGTTTTCCTACTTCTATATTCCAAATGGATTCTAAGCCTCATGTCATTCCTCCTAATCCAAGAAACCTTGAAATCATGGTTTACACTTTCTTTCCTACTCACGTCCTAAACATGTTAGAACATACCTGACCAATTATACTTTTGATAATTGAGTCTTCTATATAAATTTCCTAATCAAATGGAATTTAAAATACATGATACTTGATACCCTATATTCACCTTTAGTCCAGGTCACATTAAAGGGTATTTTCCCTCATCTTCCTATGCACAAAATAAATTCGCACAGGAAAGTTTTTCATACTCCATAACTCATTGGTGAATTCATATCCAAAATAAAAATTCCCAATATATATTCATGAAGCAAATTAACATATGGATGATACTTAAAAGAACTACATACATCTTGAATTCTCCCCTTGCTGGACACATAGTGACATCTGAATCTCATATTTTGGGTCCATCCATGAAATATACTTTTCCCATCCCCTCCTACACAAGGGTTGGACATGAGTAAGTAACAAACCCCCATGTATAGGACAAAAAAGACTCCATTATTCATAGTTTTTCCCTTTCATGTTTAGGAACCCCCCAATTCACAAACTGTACTTTGTGTTTAGAAAGGTATGAATCCCCATAATTCTCCATGGGCATTGGAAATGGATGAAAATTTTACTATGGATACCTTTTCATGACTATGCATACAATTCAATGAGGTATATACATATGTTTCCCACAAATGATCCTATCAACCAATGGTAAATTCATCCTTATGATCGATTTTTTCTACCACCGTATTCCCTTATGGAATTAATGTCCCACCTCAATCCCTAGATTCGGAAACCCCATGGATTATGTTTTTTAGATTTCCCCATTTCAATTATTGAAGATAAAGGAAATTTCTGGTCAAAATAATGTGGAAAAGATGAATCATTTACCCTCTGATAGTCATAGTGAAATGATTTCCTAAAAAAAATCTAAAATGTATTAGTTGTACGACGTTAAACTACACTATGCACTAACCCTCTTCTACACAATTCAAATTCACATGGGAGTGTTTTCTCATGAAAATATGTTACAAATATCCCTATTACTTTTAGAAATCATTGCATTAATAGGCCACCTATTGTTTCCCTCCATAGAAAAACAATTCTAAAATTCTACGAAAATTTCTTGGCCATAAAAAATGGATGGCCAGTGTCATGTGGATACCTTTGTTTGAATATGCACATAATGACCTGGTGGCATTGCATATGTTTCCCACAAGAATTTCCTATCAACCAATATAAAATTCATCCTCAATAGAGGCTTTTCTAACTTATGCATTTCCCATGGCTTCTATTCCCCATATCATGTCCAATATCCAAAAAACACGAAATCTCGGTAAGAAAAAATCCCTTATCCATGTCTAAAAGTTATTAATACATCCTTGGTACATGAGTCTTTAATTAGGGCCCTCACCCTACAAATCATGGTCAAATATGTTTGACCTAAAACACCAGTAATGATTGTCTAGCATTCATTACTACAATCTTCTAACACAAAAGAGACATGGGACTCACCGGGATGAAATCCCACAAAGGGCATCTCATACCAAAAGTTGAGTACCCGCTCACTAAACCTATACTATATATGGTTTACCCAAAACATAGATCAATCAAAAAAATCAGGAAAAACTCAAATATTGTTAGGTTGAAGGCCCGTAAATGGTAGATTAATCAAAAAACATGTTATACCCACTAATCTTGAACCATAATAGTCTTAGCAAAAAATTAGTGTGATAATGAAAAAGGTAAAAAGATTTTAGGGGTTTTCAATGTAGCCCTATAAATAGTCAAACTACTTTCATTGAGTCTCTTGGATAAGGAAATAATTAGAGTATGGTTTTATT
Organism: Viscum album; assembly: GCA_963277665.1. Lineage (NCBI taxonomy): Eukaryota > Viridiplantae > Streptophyta > Magnoliopsida > Santalales > Viscaceae > Viscum > Viscum album. The sequence goes on from OY728148.1 coordinate 1,709,400,847, forward strand.
TCTTTAGTGCACTTATCCCAGATAATGATTTAGATCAACATAAGGTTTAAATTTTATTTGAAATTTAGTCAATAATGATTCATTGATATTGTAGGAAAATGAAGGGAATGAATTAGAGATCAGAACATTTTTATTATATTAAATGTAGATAAGGAGGAAATCCATATCTTGGAGCCTCTCCTTAATATAAAAGAAAAACAATGGCACAATATAATCTAAAAAGATTATAATGAATCCGTTCTTGCACTTTCCAAAAGATTAATGATTGTATAGAATGAACCATTAAATTATTTTTATAAATTAGTCCTCTTTGTAGCTTCATCTTCAATATAGGGATGCACTTGCTTTAGTATGTCACCAATATCCCACCTTTGCAATTTAACGGATTCAAAATTAGCACTCGTTGAATCAAGTTTCACCTTTAGATTGGCCACATGATCTTTGTACTTTTGTAACTATTCTATTTGAGAAATCATTTGGTCATGAGTGTCTGAATCCTTACCCATTAAGTAATTTGGATTTTTGGTAAGATATAGAAAAGTCTTTGTATGATGGTGTGAAGCATTTAACTGAGCGAGTACATCTTCACAAGCAATTATATCCTCTCGAACTATGAAAATATGGCTTGTTAGTTGGTGTAGATGTTGGTAGTCGAATATGCCAGAACCCAAGTCGGTAAATAGCTACTGAAGGGTGTCCTATTCATCATCAAACTCTGACAGAGAATTCCTATAAATATTAGTATAGATTCAAAGCCACACCCATCTCCGCATAGATCGGTGTCTCGTAATAGTATTGGCACCCTGAATCTATTATTTTTTCATAATAGGTATGTAGTCAGGATATGAAACCACAATAGATGGGCTACCCTAGGATGGGTCACCCAAGTGGGGGAGCCCTCCCGCCCTATGGGTGATTCGATATGTGGAACCAAGCTCAAGGGGTTGAAAACTCCAGGGGTATCCAATGATGTTCTACTCAGACCAACTTCAGTAGGACCATGGAATGTATCAATAAAAAGTGTGGGGTCTAAATCACTATCCACAAGGATTTGCTTAGAAGATGAATCCCCCTCCAAACAAATATTGTGACGAATGGAGTGCCTTCGAGCAATAGGAATGGAGGGAGATGACGCAGCTAGCATAGGAAAAATGTGACTAGATGTTTTCAAGGGTTTTTGAATCCATCGGACTAGCCTAGCAAGAATATTTTCAGGATATCTTACTACTCACTATTGATCATACTAAAATGATAAGTAAGTATAGACCACTTTGAGAGGAGTAATAATTTACATGCCAGATTCCTCCCCCATCATCATCAACCAAAGATGAAAAAGTAAAGTCATGTGAGATTCCCTCTTAACAAGGGTAATAGGGAGGACTGTAACTTGTGGATGATATCTAAACTTCCTTGAAAACAGGTAGGGCATATAGGGTTCATGGATGGTTATCCTATTTATATGAGAGGTTAAGATTCCATCCCAGATTTTCATGTAGTATGAAAGTGCTTCAGAAGAAGTCTACCATAATTATTCCATAAGGTACATGATAAGATGCAAAAGAAATCAAGGAAAAATTACTCAGCAGTTCGACCACTCCATCAAAATTTAGAGATCGAGGGTGAACAGTGACAATAATGAGAAGGGTTGGATGTAAGATAGAATGAGAAACCATTGCGGTATGATGATACTCACAATAAGGTAATTGATCTTCCATCCAATAAAAAAAATTGAAACAGTCCACATAGATGATGCAGAGGATTACCTTATTGTATTTTCTTCTATAGTTCGTAGATTCGAGAAAGGGTGGGGATAGCTAAGTTGATGAGTTTATCCTCCGCCAATATTCCTTACATCATCAAAATACAAGATCTAATACTGGTGTATACATCCTGAGAGGGGAAGATCCATCAAATCATAAACCTGGTAAGGAAACATGCTAATTTGTGCTTGGGTGATACGTCTGACTGGATCTCATTGCCCCATGTGGTGTACCGACCCACCTTGAGGTTATCACAGTTTGAGTTGGGAATTTTCAGAAATTATTGAGTTGGATGATTTTGAATGTGATGGACTTTTGTCTTTAGCCTGATCACCTATAGGAACATTCCTGTCCAATATTCAAATGAAATCAATGAGAAGGCATGAAGAGGCTTACCATGAAATCCCTCTTATAGGACTAGTAAATATCTCACCAATGAAGATATTTGATCAGGGTTCTCTCAAGTGTTGGACACAGAAAGAAAATCATCGTACATGTTACTAAGGATATGAAGACCCCTATCTAGTAGACATCCCATTAACTAATCCCTACTTCACCATGGTACAATTGGAAGGTTTTAGTTCTCAAACACAAGAGATTGAGCAGATCATGAAGCATTTTTTCTGGCGAATTGATTGAAAACTGGGAGACCCATACTGCTTGATGCAAACTGCCAGCTTCCAACTAATTAGGGAACTCCATGTAGTTTTGGTACACCCATAAGGCCTAATACCACCCATCAGAGAATCATGCACTATATAGAATATCCCATTTGGAGTACCACACTTTGTTGAGGTTGATTCATGACACGTTAACAATAGTCGGGTAATTCTGAACGACTGATTCGAAAGATGTAGTGTGATTCCATTGAGTGCTATGCATCCACATAGAGCCATTCAGAACAAATATGTCATCCTAGATCAAGGCATTCATGACCTCCCCCGTGGATAGAGTATTTTTCTGATCATACTAGCATGATGTATCGAGGTGAATGGTGAAGACGCACCATTCAACTATTGGAAAGGGAAAGTCATCTTGAAGGACAATATTGTAAAATGGAAACTGGACAGATAGTAGATAGGCCAGGAGCTCTATAGAAAGGAGGTCTATGAGAATACCCTCTTGAGTAATTATATAGGAATAAAGGTTGTCTTTAGTGTTCTCAACCATTTCTACCCTTCTCTTGGTCACTTCCATTGAGATAAGTGAAAGAGACATCTTCTTTCTGTATAAAAAAAGACCATTAAAAAGTTTGGTCCAATAAAATATTTGGGAAAAATAAAAAAAATTGGCAAAGGACTAAAAAGAAGTCTGTATAGCCAGGCTCTTCGTACTAAACACCAAAAATAGTTCTTGGAATGAATTCCACACAAACTGATGGTTCACAGAACACTCTACATGATACTAGACCGTGGAATAATGGCCAGCGAACCAAATGGTTCATGGATTGGGTGCTTGCATACTGAGCCTCGCTATGCAATCATTCAAAGTGAATAATTAAAAGTCTATGATAAAAAATTAATGTTCAATTTGTTGATTTAAAATTTTAGTTTGTGGATGAAGGATACCGTGAATATTTGTTTGTTCATGGAAGGTGAAGCACGGTTCACGTTTAAAGGAGTATGTGATAGAGCCGGTACGCGGAATCAATCAAATATGATAGAAATTTGTAGATATCTTTTCTTTGAGAAGTTTGGTAAGTGAAAAATGACTTGGGCCCCTATATAATGTCATGGTCCCCCAACTAGGAACTCCTCTTAGGGTACGTCCCTAACCATTCCATGGGAGGTGGTGATCTTTCTCATCATAGGCTCGAACTGATACTTGTCTTAATAGATTTCAAAATCTGACTATCCTGGATATCAACATGGGTGAGGATGTTTGCATATTCAAAGCCCCTCTCCCGTTGAGACATCTCCCCAGCCTCTCTCACCATCATTCTCCTTTTCGATCATTGGAGAATGGATGGTGTGTAGTATTTTGGATCTATTGCTTCCTATTGTTTCTCACATCGAGCATGTATCATGTGGGATAGAGATTAACGATGATCATAGCATTCGTAAAATCTCAAATGAACTGTAAGAACTCTAATTCCATCTCTAACCTGGAAACGTAGGAGTCATACATAAGGCTTGAGCTCAGGTAGGAATCTCCCATGTTCAAGCCCCAGTCACATACTATCTCCCAAAGAACTATGAGAACTCTAATTCCTTCTCTATGTAAGATATGTAGGATGTCCGCCTAAGTCCTGAGCTTAAGTGACATTCTCTTTAAAAGTTAGTCCCAATAAAATCCCCCTGGCTCATTAAGGCATCATCTTTGGGTGTAATCTCGTATGTGACTCTACCATAAAAGCATCCTCTATGGTGTAAGTACCAACCATATTCCCTAAAGCGGGTAGCTTCTATGCATAAGCCCCACCCAACTGAACTACAAGGGCATTAATTCCAAACCAAGCAGGATGCATATGAATCCTCCCTAAGGTCCAAGCCTGAGACCTAAGTCCCCCAAATGTTCACCAAGCCGTACCCCTAGTAGGTCTATATTCACTAGGGTGAATATATATTTTATAGAAATATCAGGAAGACTTGGTGTAATCCCTACATCAAATATTGACTAGGCACCTTTCGCCCAGGCTTCCTCACCACATGACGTTAAACTCCATGGATGTACTCTTGTCACACGACCCTAAAAGGTGATGTGTCCAATTAAGCAGCACCAAACTACATGGGATTTGATTCCCCTCATGAAGATACATAGGAAGACCATATTATGGGTCCGACCCTGACATCAGAATAGTGCCCCCCCAGATGATGATAAAATTCAGAGCGCCTCATCAGAGAGCTTAAAATAAAGTTGTCTCAGTAATTTCCTATGCATACATATATATGGTTAATATTTCAACCCATGGGTAACCCATGGACACATACTTGGGAAATAACCAAGGATTCTTGAATGTATGAACATTTATTAAATCTATAAGAGAGTCTTAGAGTTGTAAATAATTCACCCCAAGAGGATGTGATGAGACTGACCTCCCATTCTCTTTTCCAATGGAGTCCTTAAGTTTTTTTTGGCCAAATCACCATACAACATGTGCCTATCATTGGAAAATAGGTCTATGAATCATGGATACAATGTTATTTGGGTGTTTTTGGCTCCATGAATAATCAGGACATTTTATCTACCCTGTTAAAATGTGAATCGAGTTGAAACAGAGATGGTGACATGTATAGATCTACGGTGATCAAGGTTTTTGCCATGGTGATGAAATGTTTAGATGGTCAGATCCTTCACAGATTCTCTTTTATCATCAATCAAGATCATCTATGTGATAGTGGTGGTAGATTTGGTAATCACAGAAGTTCATTGGTACGTCACCCTCAGCTTGATCTAGATCAATTATCCAATGATGTCTCAGATGTTGATATGAATGTGAAGGAAACTAGGGTTTAAAATCTTCTGGAACTGGTTGCGTGTGATATAGAACCTGAGTATGAATCCATTCCTTTTTAGGCTTTCAAGGGCTCTATGGTGTGGGGACTATCAAGAATGGTTTATTGACTCATATAATTACAAACTCTGATGCCTTCTATTAAGGATTATGGATTTAAAAAAGAATCTTATGGTGGGGTTCATTCTTCAAAAGGGGACAAGCCATGAAGACAAGAGGAAATGTTTTAGATAATTTCATGTGTTTGGGTTTTCTCCAACTAGATGTGAAATTTTCTTGTCCATGGATATTATCAATATTTTTTTACTTATAGTGATTTCAAGCAATGTTCCTAGAGAAATGATGCTTTATATCTGCAACCTCGTGTTTTCTAGGTTCATGAATGACCAATTAATTTTGAACCATCTGACATGAGAAACTCTTCTGAATAGACTTGGATCTATTTTTATTGTCTTAATGGGGAATTATGGAATCCAAAAATTCTTTATGACATTACATCTTCCATTGGTGTGCCTATTAATCTTAACAAAGAGACATAAAATGATAAGTTTGGTAACTTTGAAAGGATATTGGTGGAGGTTAACCATAGTGAGGTTTTCATTAAAAAGGTTGTTTTTAAACTCTAGATGATGAGATTAAATTACTTTTTGTCTTTGAAAATCTCCAAGATCTCTTTGAGGAGTTCAAATATTCCAGGCATTTAAAATAAAAATGCTTAAAGGTGATTTTTTGTGGGGTTTGTGGGCATGATGATGAATTTGAGAGATGGATGAAAGTGGTAAACATAAGTGAAAATGAAATAAACTCTTTACTCCAAGGTTTCCCATTCTTTAAGGGTAAGGAGTGATTATTTTTTGTCAAATTTATGTAAATCTAAGAGTTTCACAGGTAATAAAGTTGGTTCTTCTAAGAATATTTATCCTGGAAGGACAAAACTGATCAATGTAGGTAGTGGAAGTGGAATGTACTATGATGTTGTGACACATCATATCACTTCTTGGGGGTTTGTCTTTTCCATAGATGGTGTGGGGAATATAATAGAACATAATAAAGATGAAACTGTTGCCATTGAGCCTTCTGGGGATGGAAGGTGTAGTGATGATAATTCTCTAGGTGTTAAATTGATTGAAAATGGTGTTATATATGAACCTAATCAACAGGATGATTGCTCCAATCTAATTGCCTATAATGAAATGGTCAAGATGATAATCACACTGGTGAGGTGGGATTTTATAATGATGTGGATGTTGGTGTTGTTTCAGGGTACTCTACCTCACTAATTAATGAACAAGGTCGTATTGTGAAGCCACTCACTGTAGATTCTTAGGGAATTTTCCATAGGAAGATATATATGGATAATCTGATGTTCAATAGAGCGTGGATTATCTTCAAGAGATTCATAATACCTTTATTTATTTAGTGATGATTGGTAAATGAGGTAGTGTTTCAGATGATGTAAGTGATAAGGGAAAGAAGATGGTTCTTCTAGACACCACTCATCATTGATCTATCACTACTAAAATATAGGTCTATAACCACACATCTATACCCATAGTTTTTAAAACCTCGGGTATAGGTGGTATATTTTCATCTATTACCACGATTTTGTTAAAAATATTGGTATACAAACCCCAATTTAAATATTTTTTTGTGCTGAACCACCTGATTCTCCATTTCCTCCCCCACGCCTCCCCCGAGCACTAGCCTCTCCACACTCTCATCCCCTCCCCACAACGACCTCCTGCACTAGAGTCCACCACCCAACCCTGCCTCCCTCCCTCTACATTATTTCCTCCGTATCTGTGCACATGACCACCTCTGCCTCTTCCTCATAGACCCCACCTCTGCCTCTCTGCCCTCGCCTCTTCCTCTATGGCCTCCTCCCCCTTCGCCGCCTGCCAGACTCCGCCTCCTCCCGACCTCTGCCTCTCAGACTCAGCCTCCTAACCTCAAAATGTATTCCTACTATTCTACTCACCTATTCATTTTTTTATTTATTTTAATCTCGTTCAATTAATTAAATATTTTTTGGTGAATCCCACCTGAGCATGGTGGAATTCATCTTGGTTAAAGAGCTATCTTTTATCATGTATAAAGGAGGCTTATGTGGGTATAATTAAAACCATTTTACTATATTTAGATGGAAGGTTTCTAAGGTATGTTGTGTCTTAGGATTTTATATTTTATAGGGTGAAATCATAGGATACTATATTGAAGTTATTTGGTAGTTTAGTCCTGTGAAACATTGGGTTAATTTTTTGGAAGTTAATTTCATTGGTTTTCCTTAGGTATTAATTATTATTTGATTGTAGTTATTATATATTTGAGTTTATATAGTGATAGAATTTGGTTTGTTAATTTTTAGGTGATTCTTGAAGTTTCTTTGGAGTATGAAAGCTCACCTATGATCTTGGTCTGTGATCTGAAAATTTCTGATGATAAATGCATGTCACACATTATGACTCATTGGTATTCGGTAAGTGATTGTTTAGTATAGTTCATGAAACTTTATAATGTCATGCTTATGATTATATATATATATATATGTCAAAGGGTGATGTTGAATTTTAAAAAACCTCGATAGTGATTAATATTCATTTGCAGTAATTAATAATATATTAGATATTCTCTAAAATAGAATATGGTGTGTGACGTAATTACCATGATTTGAAGGATATTTTTTACATTAAAATTATTTTTTGTGACATTATAGGATTGATTATTAGTTTTTTTATAAAAATAGTTATTTGAAATAGAAAAATGAACTCCTATCTTCCTTTAGGTGTTTTATCAAAATGTTTTTGTAAATGAAATCACTAATTTTTCCTTTTTATCTTTTATTTTTTATCTTCTAATCCAATGAATTTTAAAATATGATTTGTAAAACCTTATTAAAATATTGATTGAGGAAGTTTATTTCCAAATGTTCTTTTAGGTCATGGTCACTTATAAGATAAAAAATAATTTACATACGTGTTCTATAGAAGATACATTTTTTCTTAAAGATGAAGTCTTAAATTAATGAAGTGGTGATTTAAAATATATTAGTCTAGATTATCATTTATGACCAACCCATTTCTGATAAATAATACCTTAAAAACTTGTACTTTTGATTATTGTCAATGTTTTGAAACTTTTCCAAACATGATAGCTAGTCTCTAGTTTATGCCTCGTTTTTGTTGTCTATACCATGTGTGATATTGTTGTGCATGACATGACTATAGCTTCATTTGACATATCCCTATTATGTCTTAAGGATTTAAAATGGAATTCATGCGCTTTATTTGGATTGAGATTATCATGTTTGATTGTTGTATTATTATATTTTATTTATGAATAGTTTAATAGATTTTTCATGGTTAAACATCATGGTTATTATTATCATACTAGCATGGTGTTATAATAGTTCATAGTGAGCATGTGGAATATGATTTACTTTTACTGCATGTTTATTTACTTTAACACAGGAAGAATCTACTATTTTTCCATTGGATATGTTTATAGCTTTGACAAAGAGAATTTCTATTGTTATAATGTGAACCATTTTTTTATATAGAGAACATTTTGTGATTTTTTCTCTAGGTTGATTCTTAATGTGTAGGGGTCTTGGTTTCGATTGGCCTTTATATGCAAATTGTTCCATGTATAATGAGAAAACAAAAAAAACCAAACGAAACTTATACCTATGTAAACAGAACTGACATGCATAAACCCATGCTAACCCATCATGAACTGATTTGAACCAAACATTATTGAATTGAAACAAATCAAATCTACATTACCTAATCTAAAATGGATAGAATAAAACCAAATAAAAAATAGATTGAAACGTTTTAAAAAATATATATGTCATGTTATAACTAGTGAAATGGTTGATTAGATGTTATTATACAATTTGTTTTATTAAATTTTGTCTTAATTTTCTTATTCATAGCTTATTTAAATATCATTATACTAATATAATAGTTAATGTTGGATATAAAATCATGACCATCATTTATAATATTGAACACAACAATTTTTATAATTGAAGAGTATTTTATTGTAGATTATATTTATATATGTAGAGAATGATTTCACCCTATTTTATTAAGCATTATAGTTGATATAGTTAGTAATGTTTTCCAAATAATAGATACTATTTAAATAGATTTGTGACAACACTAGAAGGGGTGTATATATTTTTGTTACATAAAATATAAAATGTTGTGTTAACCAAATGATATATATGGTTGAATGGGATATGTCTTACACCAAGTCTAAATGTACACCTTTTCCCTTTCCACCAATGGGATGGGACCCTGGAGCACTAAATCTAGTATACACTTTCACGTTTACATGTGATGGAGGTATTCTCCAAACCTCCTTAGGTAGAAAATACGTACACATGGTTTTTGGGGATGAGACATTGATTGGACCAACCCCAATCATCTCAGATTCCTTATGTTAGCCTACATTAGATAATATTGGTGTGGACCCTCTCAGTATTGTGTGTTATTATTTATAGCTAGTTTTTGATATATAAATACCTTTATTGGTTACCATTATTATTCTATCATTGTTAACTTCTTGTAAAGTTTTTGTATTATATTTATTTCACTGAGTAGAAAAGATCATGAATACACTTGTTTATTCACCACTTTGTTAAGACATCGTAGGTGGTTCTCTACTGACCATGAATATACTCATACTCTTCATAGGCACTCTATTAGACATACATCATAGAAACTTTAGATAAGTATGTTGTTATGAATTAGATATATGCAACCAAATTGATATTGGTTGTTGTTTGGTGCCTATTTTGTGGAGTTTAGTTGGGGTATTTTTTTCCATGACAGTCACATAGAACAAGTGACATAAGGTTATTCTAGGTTGATTCATTGGTGTCTCAAAAGGTTGGACATACCTTCTTAGATTTTTATGTTATGTTTGGTTTAGTAATTTCTTATACATGTGGATTTTATTTAGTTTCTCATATTTTATAGATTTTTAAATTATTTTAAATTTGTATTACAGTCCATGCATCCTCATATTGATTATATATTTATTATAGTTATGAAATTCTAAATAACAATTATTATGGTAGTGACCTACTTCCCTAGATTTCTAGTTGAATCCCCATCACGGATTCTATTTTGGATTTGAAACTACTACTAGGTAAACCACATCCCACTATTTAGTTTTCATTACTTTTAATTTATTCAAACCTCTATCGATCTGGAGGTGTGCCTGGGGTGAGTTGGTGTATCTTTTGGGAATTAGAATATGAAGATTATGGATATAGTCATTCTTTTTGGGTTTATATATAGGGTATAATGAATTACTTGAAGATGTTAGATAGGTTGGTGCATTCATTGTGTAGTAGTATATTTAGGTGGTTGGTGACTTTTATTAGTTTGGAAGTCATACAGTGGAGCATGGTGGGGTCTTGGGTTTGTATTGGTATGTTAGTTGTATGTGCGTTTGGGAAGTCTAATAATTTGTGGAATTTTAGGATTCAATATGTTGTTGGGAGTCTTTAATTACAGGTCTATACTGACGCCTTAGCCTCGACCTCAGCCTCAACCTCGACCTCAACCTTGAACTTAACTTGATGAGTCAATATGGTGTTAATAGTTTTTCATTATAGGTCTATACCGACACCTTGGCCTCAGCCTTAGCCTCGGCCTCGACCTCGCCCCCGCCCTCGACCTCTACCTCAACCTCAACCTTGCCCTCATCCTGTCCCTCGACCTTGACGCTGACATCGACCTCGACCTCGACCTTGACCTTGAACTCAACCTCGACCTTGACCACAACCTCGACCTTAACCTCGACATCCTAGCCTCCAACTCTGCCTCGACCTTCCGCCCTCCACAATCTCCCATCCTCCATATCCCAGCCCCCACCTCTCCCTCCGTGTCCACACCCAACCCCTCCCTCCCTTCCTTCACCTCAATTTCCCGGCCTCTAACTCCCGACATCCTCCCCTTCACTTGTTACCCCCTCCCCATAGGTCCATTTCCCTCTCCCCCATAAGTCATGTGATTTTCTCACCCTATCGACGACCAAATTTCTCATCCTCTAGCATTATCCCCTTATCTTCTTTGTTGATACAAATCCCATCATGAATCTCCTGTTCATCGAGGAACACCCCTCTAGGTTGAGGTGTGTTTCTGTTCATAAAAGGGCGCCTTATATTCATCCAACATTCTACTCTTATTGGGTGTTTTTGTGATTATGGTCTTTTTTGATAGTGAGTTCCTAATCCTTCTATATCCACTATTTTGAAAACCATAGTACACTTTAATTTTATTTAGATTGACTCAATGTTTTGTATGTTCTATACGTGAAGACTATAATTTCTGATTCGATGTTCTATTAAACTAGAAGATTCATTAATTTTATAGAGAATCATGAAATTGAGTTAGATTTATTTCATAAAATGTAACAACTAATTCAAATGTGCATATAAATATGTCTTAGATTTGTTTCAATGAATTTATCTTAGTGAAATATTTAGTTATGATTTTTTCTTCTAATGATGTGTCATCTAAACTTGAAGTTATCAGAATAAAACTATTGGATCTTGTTATGAATTCATTTTTAAATTAAACAATGAAATTTATGATTATGAGTTTTTATAAAATATGAATGTGATGAAGCATAGTTGTAAATTTTCCAGAAACCTACATTATCTCAGGACTGGTTTGGCTATGATTGTATTTTTATAATTTATTGTATTTTCAAAAGAGATTCCATTATCTAAAGTATCATTGTAAAAGAACTTAGTTTTTATTTTGTAATGAAATTTTATGTTCCTATATGATCAAAGAGTTTTCAAGTATAGTAAACTAAATCTTAAAAATGTTTATTAATGATGTCTAGTGTTGTAAATTGTAGATCATGTAGAAAGAAAATGATTACCAGATAATGCAGGATGTCATGGATGCCACCCCGCTTCACCTCTTTGCTTGGACTATGATCTAGGTATCACCGAGGATCCACCATTAGCCCGTCTATGTATTTAATTTTTTTAATTATGTGGGCATTATTAGATGTAATTGTATTATTATTTAATGTTTTTGTCATCTATCTACATTTAATTATTATTTTTCAGATTTAATTGGATTATAATTCAGGTTTTAGTAAAATGAATACTCCGGGTAGAATTCAAGCATCTAATGTGGTATAATCTATAACACATGAATATTTTAATTGCAATTGTGCATCAAAAACTAAATCATTACTTTAAAAAAACAACATTTATTCTAGTACTCTTGAATGTAATATTAAAACTGCTTGTGAATATCACTTTATATAAAATAATAGTTTTTTGGATATCACCTTTTAAAAAATAATATATAAACAAGTTCTAGTTATTGAAAGTTTGAAACATTATTACATTTTTTAGTTGCTGATTTTTGCCTTTGATTTTGTTTAGTGTTTGGTCTCTCCCAAATTTACCCAAGTTCTTAGGGTTAAGCGGTCGCTTGCAGTGTAGCTTGGGTGGTGGAATCCTCAAAGACCTACGAAGTAACCTAAAGACATGTACATTCTATGAATTTTTTTGGATATGAAGTGGCCAAATTGGGTTGATTATAGATGGATTTAAATTATCTCTAAGAGACTTATGTGAATTAAAATTTAAATAATGAGTTGATCCTAGGTTATCACTTGGGTGTTGATTGGATGTATTCCTCTTTCAACTATTTCAATTTCTTATATTTGAGATGGGTTCATTTAAGAAGATTAAGAAAATTTATCACTTATTGGTTAAATACCAACACACCATAAAACTAATCACCTATACACTTGGAGGATAAAATTTATGAGCACTCCAAGGTAAAGGTTCATATCAGCACTTGAAGTATGTGGCCTTAAAATTCAACAGGGACGAAGAAGTTTTAAAATAATTAAATAAAAACCTCCATTAAAAGAAGTGATTAAACATTAATGGGATCATAAATAACTTCCAATACAACCCATTTATACTGACATATATTAACCCATAAGTGGGTTATACCTCCATTGATTCTATGGTTGCAATGGAAGTAGGAAGTAGACTCATGAGGGTGGAAATAGAGATGTAAAAAAACAATGAAATAACGATCAATCCACCGTTGTGTGATTGTTTCATAGTGTTTGGTGTGAATAAATTCACACCTTGAACCAATTGTATAAAATTTATATTAATAACAATAGAATCAAAGGAGAAGAAAGTATTTTATTATGAAACTAAAGTGAATTGAACAACTTACTTGAGAATGAAAAACTTGAGACAACAAAATCACAGCATAACGTTACAGTGAATGAAAGCTCAAAAGATGATAAACTCCTCCACTAACACTTCCATAAATAATAATTTCAAGAGTCTTGGGTAGATATTCCAATAGTACAAAGGATAACACTTGAGTATGGTAGGCCTAGGGGGGGTGAAAAGTAAGGGAGATGAGACTTTTCTTCCCTTGACCTAAAGTTGCAGCCAGATTGCCTCCACCACACAGATGCGCCTAGATGGCCTTATATATGAAATAATTGGAGTGGGACATATAAAAATACAATGGATCACTGCATGTCTTCCAATCCTCTGTAAAATTTCAGTCCAAAATAATTTGTGGTTTCTGAGATATGATAAAATTAGTGGGATGTTTTTCAGGGACGCAGAATCTGGCCCATAATTTTATATCCAAATTGGGCCACCTTAATAACCACAATAGAGGCTGAATTAGCACTGGATATTGAAGAATTATTTGTTACTATATATTTATTCTAGCATACCACGAAATTTGGGCTTTATTGGGACTGTTTTTTGGCACCACATTCTCATCAGTGGGTTGGTGTCCAATCTTCCTTCTCCAGAATTGTTTGCAAGAAATCCCATTTTGGTGGTCTTCCAATGTGAATCTTCCAACACGTCACAAGTATGAATTGTTCAGAATATAATGAAAATCCTGAATTTCAAATATTAAAATAAAATCAAGATCATTGGGTACTTTAAATGATGTAAAAAAATGCACCATATAATAGTGCATTTTAAAAACCAATTACAATCATAATGTGAAATGATGTTCAAATTGTAAAATGAACTAAATAGGTATTAATGAATAATAAAGAACATGAATATTATATATATTAAAAATGAATCTTAGCCTCATTAAGTGGCTAATCACACCCCCAACATGAGTTTTTCTAGTCCTGAGAAAAATATATCTCAAAAATGTGAAATTCGAATTCCCTTTACCAAGAACATTTTAATAAACAATGATCACCAAAATCCCTTATATCAAAAAACTATAAAACACATAAAAATATTTTAATACAAGATAGTTTCATATGTAGATCTCAATCCAAATCCTATCCTTTTGTTCAAATTCATCGCTATATTTCATCCAAGATCAATTAAGTATGAGTGTGTGTTGTATATCACAATAGACATGGGGGTTCATATTTATTCAAGGGGGAAATGATAGAAGTGCTATGTGGAATCATATTTCAATATTAAGATGAGTATTTAATTTTTTTGAATATATATATATTGTTTTTTTTTCAATTTTTCCATGGTAATTGAAAATGCACTCAAAAGAGTCAACCCATGTCACAAGACTTTACTGATGACTCCCAGGCTCAAATACCTTAGGGCACCAAGTGAAGCCCACATACTCGAGAATCATCTCGAGTTAACTTAGTTGAAATCAATGTCGGAATACCATAAATAGAGAAAAAATTACTAACTCTAGGCTAGAAAACTATGGAGTCACTATCCCCATGTTCCTAAAGCCACACATTAGGTTATTTCAATGCTCTACGCGCAATTTTTATATTTATTTTTTTGATTATTTTATTGAATACTCATATTAAAATTAAAATGAACACAAAAACTATGCTATTTATTTGGGGGACCACATGAACTCAAAATCATACCCCACTATCCAAAAGACATGCATTGTGATCTCTTTTTTATATGGATGAAAATATAAATGATGAAATTTCAAATTAGACAACCACACTTTCCAAAATCAATTATCATGAAATTATACATGGATTAAAATAAGTATCAGGGAATGCTAAATGATTTGATATTCAGTTTCAAAGTGATCAATTTGTATTATCATGTTCATAGGTAACAAAAAATTTTCTTCCATTTACACACATTTTTTGAAATCATTTCTTTTACAGAAAAGAAATTTTTTGTTTCATCTCCCCACCCCATCATTTAAACACCAATCAAGGATAAAAACCCATCAAATTTAAGTTTCATATTCATTTAAACACCCATCAGTTTCATCTTCATTTAAACACCCATCAACTATTACATCATGTTCTTAAGGTATCCTCGGTTCAAAGGAAATCACTTTAGCATTTTCATGAGATGTTTTTGTGTAACAAGATTCCTCTATTAATGATAAGGAATGGACAACCAGCCTAGGAATGGGTTCCATAACTGTTTAAATGCATTTTAGTTATACTTTCAAGGATAAAACTTTAGAAGTAATTATATCCATTTTTGACACAAATTCTCAATTAATGGTTGTGGATCAAGATGAGAAAGGGGTTGAGACATATGGTCTATTCGAAGAGGATAATTAAGTTCTTGGAATTCCACAGGATGATGTTACGATTGGCCTTGTTGGGATTGGAACTCAAAATAGGTTGGAATGTTTTGTGGAGAATAGAAGTTAAAAAATTGTGTCTCAATAGGTTGTTGATTATCCCACCAGTAGAAACTAGGATGGTCATTGTACATTACACTTTGTGTGGAGTGATCAAAGTAAGGAGAGGTTCCCCATGTTTGGATTTGTTCAAAAGGGTTTTACATAAGAATGAAATCGGGGATGAGATTAGAGAAGTGGGGTGAGAAAAGGAAGATAGTGTCTAAGATAACTTACTTAGGTCCCAGGAAATGGCACCAAAATTTGGTATCGCCCAAATTTACCCAAGTTCTAAGGGTTAAGTTTTCCCTTGCAGTGTAGCTTGGGCTGTCGAATCCTCTAAATCAAATTATTATTATTATTATAAAGGGAAAACAAATACAAACAAGATAAAAAAAATTTTAGGGGGCCTAATGTTGTGCAAGAAAAGGGCATCCCCTCTAATAAAATTAACACCCACCAGCCACAAGCGGATAGATTTACGAAGACAACAGTGAATGGAGCTCTGATCCACCAAAGAGGCGAAGTAGTCCGCAACCTGATTTCCTTCCCACCACGTATGGATCACCTAGATGTTGTTGTGAAGGAGGGATTTTCATTTCCTAAAAATATTGCAAATGGACCAAGTGGTAGAGCCTTTACCATGAAGGGAGTCATGAAGTATCAAAGAGTTAGTCTCCTCTTTGGAGATGTCAATATTCTGGTGAATACAGAGAGTAAGCCCAAAAAGCATGGCTTTGGCCTCAACCAAAAGCGAGATTCCATTGCCATAGAACAAATATAATTCCAACATGGGTTCATTTAAGATGGTTTTAAATGAAATCAAAGAGACTTAGGTTGATTAAAATTAAAAAAATGAGTTGATCCTAGGTTTTCACTTGGGGGTGGATTGGAGGCATTCCACTTTCAACTATTTCAATTTCTTATATTTGAGATGGGTCCATTTAAGAAGATTAAACAAATTTTTCACTTTCTGGTTTAATACAAACACACCTTAATTCTACTCACATATACACTTGGAGGATCAAATTTATTATCACTCCAAGGTAAAGGTTTGTATTAGCACTTGAAGTTTGTGACCTTAAAATTCAACAAGGACAAAGAAGTTTTAAAATCTTAAAAAAAATATCCCAATTAAAAAAAGTGATTAGAAATTAATGGGGTCATAAATAAAATCCAATACAACCCCTTTCAACTCGCTTGGATCAACCCATAAGTGTTTTAGACCACCATTGATTCTATGGTTCCAATAGAAGTGGGAAGTAGACTCATGAGGGATGAAATGGAGAAGTAAAAAAACAATGAAATAACGATCACTCCACCATTTTGTGATAATTTCACAAGGTATGGTGCAAATAAATTCTATCCTTGAACCACCGGTATCAAATTAATATTAATAACAACATAATAAGAGGAGAAGAAGAAATTTTTTTAAGAAACTATAGTGAATTGAACAACTTACCCGTGAAAGACAAACTTGAGACAACAAAATCACCACATACCATTACAATGAAGGAAAGCTCAAAATATGATAAAATCATATACCACCAATACCTTAAAAAAGAATTTAAAGTGTATTGGGTCTATCTCCCAATAGTAAAAAAGATCCCACTTGAGTATGGTAGGCCTAGTGTGGTGGAAAGTAAGGGAGAGGAGACTTTTCCACCCTTGACTCGAAGTTGCAGCCAGCTTGCCCCCACCGCACAGATTCACCAAAATTACCTTCTAGATGATATAATTGGAGGGGGACATAGAATAAGGAAATAAATCACTGGATTTTTAATAAACTTTTGTAAAATTTTCTTCCCAAAATAATTTGTGGTGTCCGATATTTGATTAAATTAGTAGGATGTTTTTCTAGACCCTAGAATCTGGCTCAGAATTTTATCTCCAAATTGGTATGCCTTAATAACCACCATGGAAGTAGAATTAGCACTAGATCCTGAATAATTATTTGTTCCTATATATTTATTCTAGTATCCCATGAAATTTGGGCTTTATTGGGACTTTGTGTTGGCCCCATATTCTCATCAGTGAGCTGGTGTCCAATCTACCCTCTCCAGAATTGTTTGCATGAAATCTCATTTTGGTGGTCTTCCAATGTGAATATTTCAATACTCCACAAGTATGAATTGTTCCCAATATAATTAGAAGGCTGAAAATTAAATAATAAAACCAAATCAAGATCATTGGGTACTTTAAATGATGTTAAATAATTTTCCATATAATAGTGCATTTTAAGAATGAATTAAAATGATATTGTGAAATGATGTTCAAAATGTAAAATGCACTAAAATGATGTTTATGAATAATAAAGAACCTGAATATTATATATATTAATAATTAATATTATCTTCATTCAGTGGATAATCTATGTTGGATAATATTTTTGATAAAATAATTATAGTTACCATCCCTTTTGATTTAACTTTTCATGTTCTCTCCTATGCTCATTTATGTTTTTGGCTTGCTTCATTTGTAAAATTTTCATATTATATAAATAATGACATGTTTTATATTAGTTCTTCTCACATTTTTCTGAGATCAAGGTAATCACTCTACTCATCATTTTTTCATCACGAAGGAGAATATTTAGGTAATTTTACATACTTATAAGTCATTAATCTTTTTGTAAAAATAATTATTCTAAAATGATTTATTTTTTTGATTTGATGTGAATTTATTCATGATATGTCACGAATTTTGATGATGTTTTCATTAGGGGTGTTAAATGGGAGTTCTTTATTAAGTTATCCTACTCTAAACAATAATGTTATGGTTTGAATTTATTCTATTATGCAACGACATGAATTTTGAGTGTTTGAAATCATCATCAATTGTAATTTCTATGACATGCGTTTTGATTCTATTTGGATACCATTTTTTGAAACAATCATGCAATCAAACCTAGCTCATTTAATTATACACTCATCTAAACATATTAATTTGTACGACTAAAGGATCCCCTTTTTCTTCTATGACATGTATTTTGTACATTCAGAAATTTTCTTATTCATTTCTATTCTGCATAGGAGGTTGTCTATAATCTCATGGTTGTGGTATGATGTGAATTTTTATTCTTCTAAATAGTACTTCCAAACTGATTACTATACTTCTATGTTGTGTTATCAGATGGTGTGTTTTTTATTCCAATTATACAATGACTTGTATCCATTGGTCTTCATTAGTATTTGAATCCCTCTATTGGATTTATCTTGAATATTGTTTTCATCTCCTATTTCATTCTCTTCTTCTATGGATGGCTAACCAAGATCCTCTACTCTGAAGCGGGTAGCATTATTATATTATGGAGTATTCATGTTCTTTTTTCAACCCTCACCTTCATGACATTGATCATTTTTAGGATTCCACTCAATGTGAGTATGGTTTTTATAACCATGATGCTCTTCAAGATTTTTTGGGAACCCATTGGAACCTTCCCTCAAAACCTGAACTTGATGTCCCAAGCCAGGATCTCCCTCAATATATTGAATCATTACATGAGAAGTGTTGAATGGTATGTAGATTCAACAGAGAGAGTGGATAATTGGGATGGTTCCATTTCCATCATGGTAAAAAATGGATCTTTTAGCTTGGATGATGATTATGAAGAACCATATTTGAAATATTTGAACCTAGGGATATACAGGGGGAGCCTACAGCCTTAGTTGGGACTGTTGGATTGAGGAATTATTCTCTCTTGGATTCAATTCTTGGTTAAATGAAAAAAAATGGGAAGGTTTGTAATTGGACAGTGACTAATTTTTGATTTATTAGTTCATCCCTCGAATTTATTTATTATTCCATATATTTTTACGATTTATTTCCTTTCATCAGGTTAGAATTTTTGTCACAACTGCATACGTTTCCCAAACATTGTGGATTCAAAGTGGTACTATTCAAGAAAACAACTTGATTTTCTTAATGATGAACCTATAAATATACAGGGAAGTCATTCGGGCATTTTCTCTGGGTAAGGACATGGAAATTATGGAATCTAGGGCTAGACTAAAATTGGAGAGTGGGGAATCAACCTCAGTGGTGGCAAAAAAATAGCGCATACACATTCCCAAAGCTGTTTATCTGGATCTTGATATTTACCTTCTTGATGATGTTTTTAGTGCAGTATATAACCACACTATAATTTTAATAATATTATATAGAATTTATGATACATTCCATTCATTTTATAGAAATGTGTGAGGGGGATTCTCAAAGGAAGGTCCCTTTTACTAGTTACCCATTAAGTTTACTTCGTGCATAATTTTGATAGAATATATGCGAGTTTCCTTCAGTTCATTTTATTGTTTGTGAAGTGAGTCTTTATTGAGTTGACATGGAAAATATGTTATGAGAGATGGGACAATAAAGAAATATGGGAAGTACAGAGATATAATTGAATCTGGCATGGATTTAATGATATGGTGATGGCTGATGACAGCTCAATGGAACTGGAAGAAATAGGCTGCAATCTGCCTACCATGAGTTCCCCTAAAACACAAAACTCACCAGAAGTCTAGTTGGAACGTTCAGAATCCACCAGTGAAGGCATGTATCTCAAATATGTTTTGTCACCTAAAGTATCATATGAACCACCTAATCCTATTTAGTTTTCATTTATGGTCATATAAATTTTTATTTGTGACTTATTGATGTCTTTTTTGTAGGTTCCAAGTAGTTTGAAGATGATATATGGTTTGGATATTAACTTGGTTAAAATTCTTGTCCTTGTTGTAGATAATTTTGGGTTTCTTTACATGTAAGTATTCTGATTTGGAAATTTTTAGTTTTACAATTGATGATTTTTTTAAAAAACATTAAAATCTACTTGGGATGGTATTTTAATTATGTAATTATAATTCCTGAAATATATCCTTACAAGAATGTCTATGTTATTGATTGTGTTGATTGGATTTCAAAAATTTGGGCTCATTTAATATATTATTAATAAGGTTGATGTTTATCCATGACTTGCATCTTTTTAAAGATCTTTTTGGAACATGTCTGCTTGGTTTTATTACTCATTCAATGTTAGTTGTTGATATATGATTCAAATTAGCCACCTCAAGGATATTGAGAACATGTTCTAGGTTTTATTACTCATTCAATGTTATTTTTTGGTATATGATTCAAATCATTTTCCTTAAGGATAGCATTATAATTGAAATGATTCACTGATATAGACAATTTGAAGTATTGCAGATAGGGGGGGGGGAATTAAAGGTTAGTTTCTATTATAATTGAAATGATTTACTAATATAGACAACTAGAATGAACTCTGAAGATATAAGGTCTATCAGGGGGATTAAATGTTAGTTTCCAATATAATTGAAATGATTTATTGATATAGACAACTAGAATGAAATCTGAAGAGATAGGGGCTATTGGGGGGGGGGTGAAGAGTGGGGGGTGTGCAAGGATAGGGGAAAGGGGTGTGCAATGGGAAGGGGGTAGTAGGGTGTGTAGGGTGGGGGGGGGGGGGTCTACTAGTTTTCAGGGGAGGGGGTGGTGGTGGGGAAGAGGGTAGGGGTGTGCATGGGAGGGGGGATGGTTCTAGGGAAGAGGGAATGAGTTTGTGCAGGGGAGGGGGTGTGCAGGGTGAGGGGGGGGGGGGTGCAGTGGGAAGGGGTATGTGGGGGGTGTTTTTACAAGTATTCAGTGGAGGGGGGAGAGGGTGCAAGGTGAGGGGGGAGGGGGTGTGCAGTGGGAAGGGGTTGTGGGGGTGTGCAGTGGGAAGGGGTAGTGGGGGTGTGCAGTGGGAAGGGGGTAGTGGGGGGGTGTGGAGTGGGAAGGGGGAAGTGGGGGTGTGTAGTGGGAATGGGGCAGTGGGGGTGTTTTTACAAGTATTCAGGGGGGATGGTGCTGGGGAAGAGGGAAGGGGCATGTGTAGGGGAGGGGTGAGGGGGCAGGGGAGTGTGCAGTGGGAAGGAGGAAGTTGGGGGTGTGCAGAGTGAGGGTGGGGGAGTTTACAAGTATTAGTGGGGTGCTGGGGAAGAGGGTGGGTGGGTGGGGGGGTTAGGGAAGAGGGTAGGGGGTGCAGGGAGAGGGGGGGTGTCCAGGAGGGGGGTGTTCTGGGGGGGGGGTGCTGGGGGGAAGTGTGCATGGAGTAGGGAGGGGGAAGTGGGGGTGTAGGGGGGTGTGAATATATGTAGGTGAAGGGGGTGGGGATGATGGGGGCTGGTGGCATTGTATAGGGGGTGTGGGGGTGCAGTGGGAGAGGGATTTCCAAAAGTGTGCAGGTGGCAGGGATGGGGGATATCCAGAAGTGTGCGGGGGGCAGTCTAGAAGTGTCTGGGGGGGGGGGTAGGGTGCCG
The DNA here is from genome assembly GCA_963277665.1 of Viscum album. NCBI lineage: Eukaryota > Viridiplantae > Streptophyta > Magnoliopsida > Santalales > Viscaceae > Viscum > Viscum album. The sequence goes on from OY728148.1 coordinate 1,709,423,006, forward strand.
GGGGTGTAGGGGTTATGGGGGAGGGGTTTGTCCAAGAGGGTGGTCGGGGGGGGGGGGGGGGCTGTGAATATATGCAGCTGAAAGAGCTCAAAAGAGAGTTTTAATTCCTATTTTTGGCTTCCTAATGGATTTTACTTTTCAATCATTTGTTGATTTTGATGACTTGTATTGGATTGTAGTATAGGGATGCAAGCTATGTAGAGAACCAACAACAAAACATAGCTGATGCAATTAATTTTCTTCCATGACTTGCAACTGGGATTGATGTGAATATAAAATTTAGGAGGCAATGGTTTTTTATACCATTTCTTTCACGAAATTACTTACCATTTGTTGTGTTTTTAATGATATTGACTTGGAATACACCGTGATTATAGAATTGATGACTTCGAGTTTACTCTTGAGTGTGAAATATTCGATATTCTGAACATTTATCTATATCATGGTAGGATAGTTGATCCCCAAGTATGCACTTTTGAATCATACACCTTTATATTTTTTTAGAAAAAATATTTAATAAATTCTATCAGTTTAAAGTTTTCCTTTTTCCTTTTTCTTCTTTAATTTTCTTAATACGCATGTTTTCATGTATATGCATGCATGGGGGTGTCCGAGGGGGGGGGGGGGGGTTTGAGGGGGTGTATTGGGTGGTCTAGTGGAGGGTGTTGAGGGGGGGTGTCCAGGGGGGAGTGGGTTTCTGGGGGGTCCAGTGGGGGGTCTAGGGGGGTCTAGTGGGGGTGTATAGGGGGTGTCCAGGGGGTGTCCAGGGGGTGTCTAGTGGGGAGTGGGTGTCTGGGTGGGAGGTGTCCAGGGGGTGTCCAAGGGGGTGTCTAGGGGGTGTCCAAGGGGGGTCCAATGGGTGGTGTCCCAGGGGGAGGGGTGTCTGGTGGGGGGGTGTCCAAGGTGGTTGTCCAGGGGGTGTCCAAGGGGGTGTCCAGGGGGGTGTCCAGGGGGGTGTCCAAGGGGGGTCCAGTGGGGGGGAGGGGGGGGGCAGGGTCCTGGGGGTGTCCAGGGGGGGTGTCCAGGGGGTGTGTAGCAGGGGGTGTCCAGTGGGGGGTTTCAGAGGGGTGTGCAAGGGGGTTCTATCCCGAGGGTGTGCAAGGGGGTTCTGTCCAAGGAGGGAGTGGGGGTGTGATGGGGAGGGGGTCTATCCAGGTGGGAAGGGAGTGGCTATATAGGGTTTCTGGGGGAAGAGTGGTGGGTGTACAAGTGGGGTGGGGTGTGCTAGGGGGGGGGGGTCTATCCATGGGTGAAGGGCAGGGGTGTATGGTGTGTTTAGGGGGAGAGTGGGGGTGTTCAAGGGGGAGAGAGTGTGATGGGGGGGTCTGTCTAGTGGGAAGGGAGGGGTTGTAGAGGGTGTAAAAGGGGGCTGTGGGGGTGTGCAAGGAGGGAGGGGGGTGTGGTTTCAAAGTGGTTTGCATTCTGGTTTGCAGGAGAAAGGTTAAACCAAGGCAGGCATCTGCTGTTTCAAGGAAAATCATCTATACCTATAGTTTGAAAAACCGTGGTAATATATGCTACTGTAGAACTATATATACCAACTGTTTATTGAACCGTGGGTATGTGAGCTATGAAGTAACCTTTCTATACCCATGGTTATGTAAACCGTGGGAATAAAATTTCTGTTTTCAAAATGTATACCCACAGTTCTCTAAACCGTGGGTATAGATGTGTACCTACGTTTTACCATAACTGTGGGTAAGTTGAAATTTCAGTGGGCTATACCCACAGTTTTTATAAAACTGTGGGTATATGTAAATCCTGACACCTCGGGAGCCCATAGTTCATCAAACCGTGGGTATATCTGATACCCATGTTTTGATGGGCTATACCCACAGTTTGAAAATGTGGGCATGGGGAAAATTTTCATTAATTTATTGGCATCAATAATCCTGTTTTATTTAAGAATGATTTTTTAATTGGAAAGGGAAAAAAAGTTAGCAGTGATTTTTTTCTCTATTTCCTCCAAAAAAGGCCAATGAAAGATTATTCCAGTTTTCCTAGGAATGTGACTACCAAGCCATATTCCAAGGTATCCAATATCTAGCACACTCTGAAACAAGAAAGGTCCAAGGAGAGGATCCATGAGATCCCCAATCACATAAATCCACAATCTAAGTGGGAAACTACTATTGATGATAAAGATTCTGATTATGGATATGGGGATGATCATGATTTTATAGATATGTAGTTTCCTTTTATATATGAGGATATCTGTCTTTGTATGACCTCATCCATTTTATTTATTTCTTTTTTTCTTTTTCTTTCACCTTTAATAAATGGCCATGAGCTTTGGATTATGGCTATACGTTTTTCATATTTAAAACTATATATAAATATTTTTTTAAACATGGGATGAAATTGTTGTGGAATCCTCTATTCAATATGTTTAGGATATTTCTCCTCCTAAAGGAGATGGGAAGTTTGAAAAATCCATAGGTCAGATTACGACTTCTTATAAAGAAATATTCATTGCATATATGCCCCGAGCCAAAACCTTTGAATGTAAAATAACATCTAATGATGAAACTAATTAGCATATAAAAGGATCATTAGATATGAATGTTAATCTAGTTGAAGAATCAATGGGTGATCAATCTCCCGATGAAGCTGAAATTGAAGACTCTACTGACCTGTAGATTATGGAAGAGGAAATAATTATTTCTAGAGACAGTAAAGGTAAACAATAACTAAATGCATATTCTTTGGGGAAGATTAATAATGTGAGGAAAGATCAAGTTCCCATGATAGTGGTCGGTGGTGTGATGTTGCTGGAAACTTTGGTAGGGGATGCTCATTCATACCCAGAATATGCTACTCATGATCATGTGTAGGGATGTCCATCTGTGCAGGTGGATCCATTGATTTTTATGGAAACTGAGAATCATAATGTTCAGGGGAAGACCTTCATGTCGGAGAGGGAAGAGACAAGAGGGGCTTGGAAACAAGTTAAGACTTGGCAGTGGGGTCGACATCCAAAAAACCACGGCTAAGGGTGTGTCTGTGATGATTGGGCTTGTACATGAGGATGTGGCCAAAATGTGTCTACCAGACCTATAACACCCCAACCCCAAAATCCTAGAGTTGGTGCAATATTTCGATACATTGGCATGATTACAATAAATTTGTACCCTGAAGGGACGAGTAGTTTAGTATTTTTGTAAATCTAGAAACATAAAAAGGTTCAATATTACAACTTGAAATGAAATAGAACATATAAGTTTTATTGGGAACTTCGATAACTATAAGTTTATACATACAGGTAAATCATATTAAACTTCTTCATGTCTTGAGAAAATAAAACATAATAAAGGGGTGAGATTTAATTCTTAGTAAGGGTAATCAACACAGTGGAAGGTATCAAAAACATAAACATTAGGAATGTTGAATAACTAAAGCACATGCCATTAAAAAAATAAACATGAAAACATTATGGTAGGAATAAGAGTTGAATAAATAGTGTCATGATAAAGAATAATCAAGGGTATTCTACTAGTCGAATAACCACATGAAATTTAAATTATTATTTTCATAATGAGGGAAATTCATATTCTGGACATCATAACCATATTGTTAAGGCCTTGTACCAAGACCATAAATATCCATTTTGTCAAAGCGTCATTCCCAGGCCATAGTTTGTCTCATGAGACCTACCGATGCATCGAATACCTATATCGGGCCCCACCCATCACATAATAAGTATAATGAATTCCTCTTATGAATGGGGATAAATATAAACAACATATACATTCATATTGAAACAAACATATGAAATGTAAATAACTTTCCCCATTCATTAAACATAAACACTAATCATTTGGAGTAATATGCTGAATTGTATAAATGTAGAGCATCCACATTCAAACTAATCAGAAACCCTTCAACAAAATATTTTTTATATTATATAATAATAGATAAATCTATATGAAATACAATATTCATCAATGGATGTTGAGATAAATAAAGATACTTTTAAGTAATACCATTAAAAAAATTTGGAGTAAATAATACTTAAACATTCCAAAGTGTCCCATGCCACCTAGAAACATTCAAATAATAATACCTAAGAATATAAGGAGAATAAAGAGACTCTTGATATGATATATCAATGTTTTTTACATACACCATAAGAAATAAATATGTGGTTAACAAGGTGTATATCTCATAAAGTTAAAGTTAGGTGAGAAAAATCTATTTTACTTTGGGAAGAAGAGTTATTTTGGAAAATCATTTACATTTTTCATAAATCATGTTCTAAACAAGTATATCCCAAAAAATAAAAGTTAAGGACATAGACATTACATTTTAGGCATAAATTATGGTTCAATGAAGTGAAACTATGTAAAAAGTGTTTTTAAAGAAGTTATAGAATTAAATGATTTTAGAGCGGTTTAAGGAATTCATTAAACAGATTTTAAGGTAAGAAAGGAATGATTTTTTTAATAAAACTAGATATTAACAAAAATATATTTTACATGTTAAAATTTTGATTTAATAAAGATAAATACGGCTTAAAATAGATTATATATTGAACTTCATAATAAGTAAGAATTCGAGAAGTTCCTTGAATCGGGCATGCATTTCGGAACAATTTTTTGAAATATTCTGTTAATACATTTAAATTCCCATGAAATAAGGAAGTATTATAATTGGTACAAATATATATAACATTAAAAAATAATTTATTATAATTTAATAGGAATAAATAATAATTTCATTGATGTGATTAGAGAATAAGAGGAACCTGAAAGAAAATAGAGGTTCGGGTAGAAAACCCTTACAAACATGTCGGCAAGATAATGAGTGTTCTTGTGAGTGATTAATGAGAGGTAAAGAAGTATACCATAATTTATTTATCATAAGGAAAGTATGAGGGGTGTTAAAACATACCCCATCATTATTAATTAAAAATAAAAGGACACAATATAGGGGGGTTCTTGAATAAAAGTGAGAGGATCCCATGCCTTAAATCAGATGGTATTCTTCGCTTGATCTTAATGACTTTAATACCTATATTATGTTTATTAAATATCAATTACATAATCGTAATACATTTATTTGGTTTATTATTACTTTATTAAGTTCATTCATGGCCTTTTATATGGGTTAAGGGATTCAATTTCATTGTTCGTGAGTGCGTGTTTTCATAATATTCAAGATTGACTCACTTATAAAAGAGTATGGTAGTTCATGTAAGACAGGAGTTGAAGTAAAAAATTGATTTTATATGTTATTAATGAAAATTAATAATATTATATGGTTATAAAATTCATTTGGTTATTTGGAGTGAAGGTGAATCATTATATAAAACATCAAGGACAAATGCTTGGATAAATTTTCTGATTTAGCTCACAATTACATTGTTATTTATTATAATTTTACACCATGAATGAATAAGGATTCAAAAAAATTACATAAGATAAAATACATATATAATAGTATGGTTCAACCATAAAAATAGTTCTATGATTAGAGTTGAAAAAGGTAAATCAAATTGAATGCATCGTCATCCTTGAATGTGATAAATCAAGACATCTCAGATAATGTTTCATTTTTAGCACAAATGAGGGGGAAAGGTGAGACGAAGATGAATTATATCATTAGAATAAAAAAATTCAAGTACATGTATGGTACTGGAGTTGTCATACCATTTGGATGAGGAGTGGTTAGAAAATAAATGATAACAAAGGAACATGAAAATGAAAGAAAAGAAAAGATGAATTTTACCTTTTGAATTAACCTTATTTGAGAGCCTCTTAAGGGTGGAGGATTTGGTCTTTTTATGTAACCAAGGTCTACTGGTCATGGAGGAGGAGATTGCGAATATATTTGGGAAGAATTTGGAGACGACATAAGGCTTGAGAAGAGTTAAGATAATAGGGTGGAAGAGATGGTATTTATAGTCTATGGGAGGAGGGTTTTCTTAATATTTTAATCATTATTTTATTATTTTTCCATAAGACAAGAAATAATGATGATTCCATGAAAAAAATAGTACTATGTGCATGTGAGTTAGAACCATTTGTACTTAAATTAGTAGATCATCATCAATGACACAATAAATCAATTATTTATAATATATTGTAAATTATGGAATTTTAATATTCACAAAAAATCTATTATTTTATAAAAATAAAAAAAAATGCACCTTAAACATTTTTTGATGTGTAGAATGAAAAAATGAAGTCTATTTTTCTAAAATAACATTCTAAATATAATTAGTTTAATTTTTGATTAAAATATTAATTTACATAAAAAATATTGTTTTTAAAACATTTATTTACATATTACAAAACAAAGGTAAATCATAAATTCACTTAAATCACATACACATACTACAATAGGTGAGGTTACTATTCATAAGGCTATGTCACTATTCATGAGGGTAACATTACTATTCATAAGGGCATGTTACTATTCCCCAAAAATTATGTTGGTCATATCATACTCTAAATAAAAAACTGATTTCAAACATGTATGTCAAATTTTCAAAATAAAAATCATAGGAGTGGTAAAATTATGTTTACTTTCTAGGTTATAACAAAGTGGTGTTTTGTAGAGACTCAGTGTTTCATGCATTCAGTATTAAATTTATTATCAAAATCTTCAGGTGTTACATTATCCCTTCCTTACAAAAATTTCTTCCTCAAAATTTTATTTTTTACTTTGAATGTTATTGGTTGTTACTTGAAAAATTCCTTGCAGAAAACCCATATCAGAAATAGGGTTAATAGAATATTCCCCTTAAAAGTTTAAGTGAAAAGAGGTGCTCAAAATAATAATAATAACAAATAAATATATAAATGAATAAATTATCCTTTCGAATGGAGTGACATTGATTGTAATTGAAAACCCGAGCACAGAAGAAAAACCAAACTATGAATTTCCAGTGATAAAAATAGGTTTAGATGAAAGTAGATTACAAATAACCCACAAACTATATTTATGAAAAAAATTCATTAACGTTATCAAAGATTATGATAACAAAACAACATTCAAGACTCTTTTCATAGAGTTGGGGGATTTTTCTACTCCATATGTGTATAAACATAAGTTTATATTTCATAACAATGATCTTAACCTTTTATTAATCCTTGAACTACCTATAATTTATCTCTTAGCATAAGTTGCATCATGTGGTGACATTAAACTCAAAAACCTCATACAATGATCAACTTAAACCATTTGATAAATGGTTTAACTTTCCAAAATATCACGATCTAATACTTTAAAATCAATCCCATGTGAATCCTTGATAGGTCCTTGTACAAGGGGTCCTTGGAAATATTCATTTTGTTCACAACCTCATGATTCTTTATAATCAATTCATCTACTACCTTATTTTACTTTAATTTAACATGAATCAGTCCTAAATTTTCACATTCCAAACATGTGAATATATTCATCATGTGTCCTCTTGAAATATGGTAATAACTCAAATTACCATAAAACCTTATTAGAAACATGCATTTATCCTTACACTTGCTATTGGATATATTCCTTATATCCAAAAATATTTTATACTCCATCAATGATAGTATAAACTGCTTTTCGAAAAGATAAAAATCATTTTTTGGTAGTCATTATTGATTCGAATCAATCATTTATTCATAATTATATTAATCATCAAGAATGTATTTAGGGTTGTATTTCCCTCAACCATATACATTCCCAAGATATTAACTTTATACTGAGTCACTTATCCTTGGAAAAATTCATTATACGACCACAAATACTTAATGAAATAGTGATGCAGTACAATCCTCATATATTCCATAATTCTTATAACCAGTACATTGCTGATAAAATATTCAAATTAAATGATTCTTAATGAGGCATATTAATCCTTCCACTTCTTATATGACAGTATCATGACTGGATCATTATCCAATAACATCATTTGGGACATATTATTTTGATGATTGGGATATTGATTCACATAGTGTTCAATCCCCTTACAGTTGAATCATTGTCCATCATAAACCTTCTTCTTACCCTTGAAATCACGAAATTGGTGTCCTTTTTCTCCACACTTATAACAAACACCCATTCTATTCAAACATTTATCATGGTGATTATTTCCATAGTCATCACATGGGGGAAAACCCTTATTTCCCTTCTTCCCTTGATCTATACTTTTCTCTACCTTCCTCTTCTTCTCTTACATCTCTTAAAAGCCAAAAGACTCAAATAATTTTTTATATACCTTATTAACACATGATTTTATCTCCTCATATGATGAGGATACTTTTGAGACTATCTTCATTAGAAATTATGGATTAAGACCATAATAGACATGATCCTTCTTACTCATTGCATCACGTGAATTGGTGAAGTTCTCATTCCATCTTCTAGGTGGAGATTCTAATCAATTCCATATACTAATTTTGATAATAAAATTATAAAATATATATAACCCTAGACATGGTATAGTAGATAAGATAAATTTATGCATAAAAAATACCATAACCATAAACTTTGGATACTTTAGGGGCATAAATCCTTTATAATGGCTTGTAAAAAAATGTGAATTATCCTAAGAATATCTCCTAAGAGTGTCAAACTAGGTGAGCAGTAAGTCCCATTGTTGTGTATCAGGATACCCTGGGTCAAGCCCAAAACTCCTTGCTGGTTTTGTTACTCCTAGGTACATTAGTTCCAAAACCGTGTCAAATTGTAGTATCCAGATAGGGATGTATTTTTTATAATGATCCACATAATATATTCCTTACTAAAGTTCTACGATGTTCATGTATACTTCTCCTAAAAGACTTTATTAGGGATTTTTTTCTTTAATCTATATTTTCTAAATATAGTTTCCATGTTTTTTACTAAACTTCCCTTGATACCAACTGTAATGTCCCAACCCTAGAAACCTAGAGTTGGTGTATTATTTCATTACATTTTCATACTTATAAGAAATATGTATCTTTACGGACTGAGTGGTTTAGTAGTTTTGTAAAACTAGGTACATACATAGGTTTAGCATTACAACTCTAAATGAAATACACCATATATGTTTTATTGGGAACATCCATAACTCTGAGTTTATCCCTGATGGTCAATCATAATAAACTTCTTCAGGTCCTAAGAAAACAAAACATAAGAAAGGGGTGATCTCAAATGCTCAGTAAGGGTAAGAAACACATTTTAAGATATCATAAAAATAATAATTAGGCATTGTGAATAACCAAAGTATATGCCTTTAAAAAAATAAATGTCAACACATTATGGTAGGAATAAGAGATGAATAAATAATTCTATGATAAAGCGTAATCATGGTTATTCTAATAGTCAAATAACCACATGAACCATCAATTAATAGTTTTATAATAATGGAAATTCATATTCTGGACATCATAACCAAACAACTAAAGCCTCATTCCAAGACCAAAAATATTCATTTTGTCAAGGACTTGTGCCAAGATCATAGTTTGTCTAACAAGACCTACCGATAAATCAAGCAGCTATTGCAGGACCCACCCATCACATAATAAGTCCAATGAATTCCTATTATGAATTGGGATAAACATAAACAACATATATATTCTTATTTAAACTAACATAGGAAATGTGAATAACATTACCCAGTCATTAAACATAAACACTAACCATTCTGAGTAATATGGTGAATGGTATAAAGGTAGAACAACCTCATTCAAACTAATAAAAAAACCTTCAAAAGATATTTTGTATATGATATCATAAGAGATAAATCTCTATGAAAAATAATATTCATCAAAGGATGTTGACATAAATAAATATTCTTTTAAATGAGACCATTAAAAAAATCTTGAAGAAATAATATTTAAACATTCTAAAGTGTCCCATACCACCTTGAAAAAATAAAATAATAATCTATTAGAATATCATGAGAATAATAAGTTTCTTGATAAGATATACCAAAGCACATTACATACACCACAAGAAAGAAATAAGTGGTGAACAAGGAATATATCTCATAAAAGTTAAAGTGAGGTGAGAACAATCTATTTTACTTTGGGAAGAAGAGATCTTTTGGAAAATCATTTTTATTTTTCCTAAGTATGGTTTTAAATAATTATATCATAGATAATAAAAGGTAAGGAAATTGAGATTACATTTGAGGCACAAATTATGTCCCACTGATGTGAAATCATGTAAAAAGTTTTTTTAAATATGCTTTAGAAATAAAACATTTTAGTTCGGTTTGAAGAATTTATTAAAGATATTTTAAAGTGAAAAAGAATGTTTTATTTAATAAAACCATAATTTAACTTAAATATATTTTTAATGTTAAAATTTTGATTTTATAAAGATAAATATGGATTAAAATAGATTATTTAGTGAACTTTAGAATAAGTAAGAATTTGAGAAGTTCCTGGAATCGGGGTTTCATTTTAGAACAAATTTTTAAAAGATTATTTTAAAACATTTAACTAACCATGAAATAAGGAAGGATTATAATTTGTACATATATATATAAATTCAACACATAAGTTTTGAGTATTAAAAAGGAATAATTAATAATTTCACTGAGGTGAGTAGAGATTAAGTGAAACCCGAATGGAAACGGAGGTTCAGGTAGAAAACCCTTACAAACATTTTGGCATGGTAATAAGTGTTCTTGTGTGGGATTAATGAGAGGTAAAGGGGTATCCCATATTTTATATATCATAAGAGTAGTATGGGGGAGGTTCCAAAACATGACCCATAATTAGGAATTAAAAATAAAAGGACACAACATAGGGGGGGTTCTTGAATAAAAGTGAGAGGGAGGATCCCTTATCATAAATACGAGGGTGTTATTTTCTTGATCGTAATGAAATGAATAACCAAATTAGGTTCATTAATTAACAATTAAAAAACCATTTATACATTTATTTGGTTTATTATGACTTTATTATGTTCATTAATGTCCTTTTATATGTGTTAATGGATTTATTTTCATTGTTTATGAGTGCTTATTTTCATAATATTCATGATCAGCTCACTTATGAAAGAGTATGGTAGTTCATGTAAGATGGAAGTTGAAGTAAAGAATTGATTTTATATGTTATTAATAAATATTCATAATATTAAATTGTTATAAAATTAATTTTGTTATTTGGAGTGAACGTGAATCATTATATAAAACCGTAATGATAAACGCTTGGATTAATTTGGTAATTTTTCTCACAATTACCTTGTTTTGTATTATTATTTTACATCATGAGGGCATCGAGATTCCAGAACATTATATAAGATAAAATAAATATATAATAGTCTGGTTCAACCATAAAAATTGTTTCATGACATGAGTTGAAGAAGGAAAATCAAATTGAAAGCATCGTCGTCCTTGAATGTGATAAATCAACACATCTTAGATGATGTTTCATTTTTAGCATAAAGGAGGGGGAAATGAGAGTTGAAGATGAATTATCCCATTAGTATAACAGCATTACAGTACATGTACAGTACTAGAGTTTTCATACCATTTGTATTAGAAGAGATTATAAAATAAAAGAGAACAAAGGAACATAAAAATGAAATAAAAGAAAAGAGGAATTTTACCTTTTGAATTAACCTTCCTTGAGAGCCTCTTAAGGGAAGATGATTTCATATTTTTATGAGACCAAGGGTTGATGGATGTGGAGAATGAATTTGGGGGGAGATTTTAGTAGATTTTGTAGAAGACACAAGGCTTGATAGGAGTGAAGAGAAGAGGGTGGAAGAGATGGTATTTATAGTGGAAGGGAGGAGAGTTTTCTTAATATTTTAATCACTAGTTTATTATTTTTCCATCAGATAAGAAATATTGAGGATTTGATGAAAAAAAGAGTAATATGTGCATGTGAGTTCAAACCATTGGTTCTTAGATCATTAAAACATTCATAGATGACTCAATAAGTCAATTATTTAGCATCTATTGTAAATTATCATAACTTACAATACAAAAAAAATCAAGTATTTTAGAAAAATCCTAAAAATTAACCCTAACCATATTTCAATTTGTAGAATCAAAAAATGAAGTCCATTTTTCTAAAATAATTTTATTAATATAATTAATTTAATTTTTAATTAACTTCATCATTTACTTTAAAAAATAAAATTTGTAAAACATTTATTTAAATATTCCAAAACATAGATACATCTTTTTTTAAAGGTTGGGGTGGAAGCTGCATTTATTATTTAAAGAAAAGACCTCTTTCAAACTCAGTAGAGGGAGACCCATTACATACCCCGAAGGCCTGAGACCAAGTGGTCTGAATACAAGGCTCGAAAGCCCTTTTTTGGCTTAAAGGGCCCTTCGGGGAATAGTACTACTACAGTACCTATGCTAATATAGTACTTGCTACAGTACCACCGCCGCTACAATACCTTCTATAGTGCCTCCACCGCTATAGTGATACCGCTTCTACAATCGCCACTGCTATAGTGCCCCAAAAATTCAATCTGCCTGGATTCGATCTTGGGTCTTTTGGAAGCCAAGCAGGAGCCTTTACCACTTGGGTACAGACTTGTTGGCACAAAACATAGGTACACCATACTTTCACACAAATCCTATATATATACAATCATACGTGATGTTAATAATCATAAGGTTATTTCACTATTCATAAGGGTAACATTACTATTCATAAAGGTATTTTATTGTTCACCAAAAACTAATTTGGTCATATCAGACTCTAAAAAACTTAATGATAGCAATCGTGTATGTCAGATTTTCAAAATTAAAATCATAGGGGTGGTAAAATTATCTTTAATGTCCATGTTATAACAAATTAGTGTTTTGTAGAGACTCAATGTTTCATGCATTCAATATTATATTTATCTATAAAATCTTTGTGTGTTACAAGATCTTTTTCCAAGAGGTGCACTCTCAAGAAGTAAAAGCCCAAGGAAAAGTACTGCGTGCTCTTTAATCAAAGGAACTCACAATTAGAGTGGTAAACCACTGATGATGATAATGGCACTAACCATGTCTAGGTCAATGATCCTATTATTGATTTGTAGGTTTCCTTTTTGGATGATGGCATGCCTCTTTGTTTGAGCCCATTTATCCTCTTTCCTTTATCCTTTTTATTTTACTAATAAATTTTTAGGAGCAGGCCTCCCTGTCTCCTAAACCTTTTGAATATATATATACTTATAATTATATACAAATATTTATAAATATATTTATCCATACTTATAATTATAATTATATATATTTTAATAATTATAAAATTATAATAAATATATTTATTATATTTTTAATTATATATATAATTATATAAATATATTTATAAATATATAAAAATATTTATAATTATAATTATAAATAAGCAGAGATATATGTAAATAATTAGAAAGTTATAGCAAATATATTAATTATATATAGTTATACAATTATCAATATAATAAATATAATTTTTTAATTTTTTAATTATTTAAATAAATATTTATTATTTATATAAATAATTGTAAATAGAAATATATTTATTTAAATAATTATAAAATTATAATAAATGTATCAATTATAATTGCAATTTTATAATTATATATAAATAATGTATTTAATATATAGAATTAAAAATATGATAAATGTATTTACTATAGTCTTATAATTGTTTAAATAAATAAATATTTATATTTATAATTATAACTATAAAAAAAATATATTTATTTAAATAATTATGAAATTATAATGAATATATTAATTTATTTATAATTACAATCATAAATTTATATTTATATATTTAAATAATTATAAAATTATAATAAATATGTTTATTATATTTATTTATGACATTTGATATATAATAAATATTTTTATTATAATTTTATAATTAATTTCACAAATAACTATAAATTAATATATATTAAATTAAATAATTATAAAATTATAATAAATATATTAATTATATTTATGTTTATAATTATAAATAAATATAGATATATTTAAATAATTATAAAATTATAATAAATACATTTATTATATTGATAATTTTATAAATAAATATTATAAATATATTTATTATAATTTTACAATTATTTAAATATATATATATTAATTTATAATTATAAATAAAAATATTATTTATATATATATTATAATTTATAATTATAAATAAATCTATATTGATTTATAATAATTTTAATTTTATTAATATATCTAATTATATAAATAAATACAAATATTTATAAATATATTTATAATATATATCATTATAAATGAATCTATATTTATATATTGTTATAATTATAAAAAAATATGTATACATTTATAATATATATAATTTCATAAATATATATAATAATATAAATAAGTTATTAACATTGGATTTTTATCTTCACTTTCTTAGCACTGATAAAGATGACCCCTTATAAGTGCTAAAATATTGCTGATAATACTATTCTTTATCAATGAAAAAATGCTGATAATTGGTGTTTTAACTGTTCTTTCTATTTTAGCATTGATAAATATACTCTTTATTAGTGATTTTTTGAAAGCGCTGATAAAATTATTCCCTGATATTATAAAAATAACCCTAAAACAGTCACATTCTTTCGTGCCATCAAGTTTCTGTAGATTTGTAGTGCTGTGTTCTTCACTCTTTGCCTTCGTCGTCATCGTCTCTCTCTACCGACATCACTCCCTGCCTGACCATCATCACTCCCTGTCACCTTCACTCCCCGCCGATGTAACTCCCCGCACTGCCATCATCACTCTCTATCAGTTTAAGGTATGAGAATATTTATTCTTCTCTATAATAACTTCTTCCATTTAGATCTTATCATGGTGGGTTGAACATTTGAGACCTAGAGATCCATGCACAAGTATCTAGGTGTTTATATTTTTGTTCCATGTTAGATAATGATATTTGGTGTGTTTTATTGTTACTTTTCCGTATGATTGATGTGTTTCATAGGATAATTTTGGGTTTTGTTGTGTGTTTTAGGGAAATGTTTATTTCCTGATGTTATTTCTTTTAAAGAGAGAGTTCATGCATGTTCAAGACCTCCCCTTTTAGATTATGTATAAATTGTGTGGTGATCCTAATAAGTATCAACATCCATGTGGCCATGTGTCCTTAGTTAATTCATTGAATTTGAGATGTTGTATTTTTTTGGATTCTCTTTGTTAGTCTTATGGAATAGTTTTATTAATGGTATCTCTTATCAGTATATATTCCAGTCACCCATAACACTAAATTTTTCTTAGGTCATTAATGTTTTAAAGTGATTGGTCATATTCCATCCTTTGAAAATGAATTTCTAGGGGAATAAAGTGTTGTGATGGTGAGTTTGTAACATTTTTGTGTTACTAAAGTTAAATATTTTATAGTATTTTAAATAATTATATGTTATTTTATGTTTAGGTATTTTATTATGCACTAAGTTTTAAAAGATTAAAATTTCTACGTGTTTCACAGATGTAAAGAAAAATTTGATAAAATATTTAGAAACCATTATTATATTATATAGCTGTATTTTCTATTATGAAAAGGGTTTTCAAATAATGTATATTTATTTAAAATATATATTCTTTTATAATATATATATATAGTTTTATACTTCTATATATGTCTATAATTTTATAATATGACATAAATATATATATATTTATAATTTATAATTTTAAACCTGTATACTGTTTTAAATTTATCAATTGTTTCATACTTTTATACTTTTATAAAATTTATTTATTTAAATTATAATTTTATAATTTTATAATTTTGTAATAAGATTATTATTTTTTCAACAAATTAATGTTTCTAATTAAGAGTTATTTTATTATATTCAATATTTTATGTTCTAGAATACAAAGAATAGATTGAGAGTTGGAATTAGGCTTGATTGATTCCTTTAGAATAGATGTCTAAACCTCCAATATTTTTGGTTCACCATTAGGAATGGGCATAGACTCTATGATCCATATTTTTCTTAAGGGTTTAGTGATTAGTTATCCCAAAAAATAATCAAATGTGTTACATTAAATAGACTCAATCCTAGACTACAAATTTCCTTCATGTGAATAAATTAAATCAATTTATTCTTAACTTAAACACCCTTTAATATTTCTTTGATATTCCCCTATACCAATTGAAACATTCTATAACCAATTAACCTCATGAAAATCCTCATCATCATTACTAATTAGATATATTTTATTATAGATCACTATAAAAAAATCACAAGTTAGGGATAGTTCTATTAACCATCGCTAAATAAATATAGTTTAAAAAATAATAATATAGCAGCGGTTTAATAAAAATGTTCCTATACTTTTTTATTGTAATAAATGTCGGCGGTTTCCATTAAACCACCGCATTTTAAAAAAAATCATATTTTCTCCTCCTCTCCCACTCCCTCTACACGACAGACCCCAACCCCTATCCTCCCCTACTCCCTACATGACCCCGACCCCATGAACCCCTTCATATCCCTTGAGGTGACGTGAACCCCCTAGGACCTCACTCCTCTATCCATGATAAAAAACCCAACCCCCATGACCCCCTCTGGACTCCTTCTTCACAGCGGTGATACAGAACCCCCCCGACCTCCCTCTCCCCAACAGTGATGTGACCCCACCCCTCTGAGCTCCCTCCTCTATCCTCGGTGGTGACCTAGACCCCAGATACCCCCCCTACAACCTCCTTCTTCATGATGGTGATGCAGAACCCCGCTACGAACTCCCTCTCCCCTGTGGTTCCCCTCCCCAATGGCGATGATGATCTCCCTCTTACCTCCCTCTCGTAGGCTCGGTTCTCCTCTACATAGCCTCTTAAGGATTATTTGGCCTTGTTGTGGGGATTTAGTGTCCCACATTGTGGAAGTCGTAGATCAGAGGCTGGTTTTCTCTATTTTATATCTAATTAAATTAATAAACACAGCTTTCATACCTCTTTAATCAAGGTTTTATCTTCCTAACTAAATTATTATATGTGAACATAAATCTATTCTAAATGGAAAACATGTTTCCCTTGTTTTCCATTGAATGTGAAGGTTATTTATTTAAACACATATATTTTAAATTTATTTTTAAACTACCATGCACACCTAACATTTTATAAAATAATATAATGTATTTTATTATGTGATTTCATGATTTAAAAGTTTTTTTGGTTCTTAAAATAATTTTTAATGGAAAACTGTGACTTCCAAGGGTATGATTGGATTCTAAAAAGCCATTGTTGGGTTACCTTGAATATAGTTACTTTATGATGATTGAGTATTTGAGTTTTCAATGGAAAATTTATAAAGAGGTTTCTCAAAGTGTATTCTCTTATGGCCTCCATCCCAAAATATTATTTTATTAGGTCTAATATACATAATTGGAATCTGTTGATTTATCTTGATATTTTTCCCAATAATTGGTAGTAGAATTACACTTGGTTATACCCCTATTATTTAATGTAAATTGTACACCCTGAGTATTTTTCTGCCACAATTTTACAGTTTTTACTACTTATTCTACTCCATGAGATTGATTAACTTCATTAATTTAGTATTCTCTAGTTTTGCTTCCCCAATAAATTCTTAATCTTAGGATGGTAGTTGAAATTTTATCCCCTAATTTATTAACTTTCTCCTCAGTATAATATTCATGGATGAACATTGTATAAAAAAAATTCCTATTATGAAAACACCAATCCTAAAGAGTAAAAATGAAAAAAATAAATGGGGTGAGAGATGTCATATATTAATATATCAAACATAATATTCCACTATGTTCACTAGATAACTGGTAATAGTTCCCAAAACATGACTAATCTTTAAGAATCATTACTTATGACATTGGATAAATTTTTTAATTTTAATTTTTTAATTTGAAATCACCAACTAATAAACTATAGAATGTGTCTAGTAAAAGGTTCCACTACGACAAAACCAATGTTTAACAACATTGGTATTTATTAGTGCTAGAAAAAAGAATCTATAAATGAAACTTTATCACCGATAAAGTGTTGATAAATTTAACCCTTTATTAGTGCTTTATTTTAGAACTAATAATGGTAGTATTTATCAAAACATTATTTTTAAAGCTCATAAAATACTTCTTTATTGAGGATTTTTTAGTGCTCATAATGACCTACATTTTTCAGTACTAAAAAAGCACAGATTAATATACCTTTAATCAACCCTTAAATAATAATCACTACTAAAATGAATCTTTATCCAATATTTTCTAAAAGAACTGATAAATGTATCCCAATATAATTAATAACACATTACTAGTTGTGAACCTAAAATGAAATTATAATCTTTCCACTGAAGCCACCCATTACTGGCACTCCTCCTTGGTGAATTGATGCTTGAATCACACAAACACACTCGAATTATAGAAACCCACTACCTCTAGTTGCTCGAACATTGTCCGACATCCTGTGTTCAATTTTAGTTAGGGTTTCTAAAGAAAACATCGAGATATAGATATAAGGGTATCATATTTTCTTTAACCTAGTAGCTATGCCTATTTTTCCTTTTTAGGTTCTGATTTCATTTTGGTATTAGTCATTTTTAGATCTGGATCCAAGGGATTTTTATTTTCCATTGTAGGTTCTGATTTACTTACTATATTTGTGCCCTGGTTGTTGTATACTATTTTTATTTTGTTTATGATCCATTATTTTATTCAATACTATTTTGAATATCCTATTTTAGTCTTTTTAAATTTTTATTTTGAATCAATTTTTTTCATTGTCTGCATTTGTACCCCAGATTACTCTGTAAGATTAATTTTCTCACTATATTGAAATCATAGTGAATCACCTCTGGTTTACAGATAAAACAATTAAATAAAAATTTATGCCACACATATAAATAGTAGAGGTTTTGGATATAAAAACCTTAAATGAACAAGAAAATTGATTTAGCAAACCAATTCTTAGTCTGATGATGGTTTGAAGCAACAAAAAAGGTTAATTTAATGCAATTAATATAAGGAAATTTATTTATTTAAATTCTATTTTTAATATTCTCGTGTAAGGGTTTTTCCTAAAAAAAAATTTTTCCCAACATTTTGATGTTTTATTTTAAGAGAAATCTTAGTAATTGTGATACCATATTTATTTATTTTATATGTCTATCTATTTTCAAAATTATTATGGGGTTGTATTTATTTTACTATGTTGTAATGTTATGCTGTAAGGGTTACATATATTGATCAGAATTATGTTTTTTTATTGCTTTATGCAAAATTATTTATGGACCTCACTAAAATATCAAGGATGGGTCAATAGGTATTAGATGGCCTCACTAGAATTCTTAGCTTGCAACATCATTTTTTCCAAAAAATATAATAGAAGTTATCAAATTCTATATATTAGAAATTATTTTTAGGTATTCATCATTTTTAGTCTATATATACTTTATAGGTCTATATATAATTTTAATCAATATTAATATAATTTATACTTAAATAACCAATAAAATATTTTAAAGTCATGTTACTATCAAAATAAGAAATTAGGTAATTATATATAGATTTTTTATATAATTAAACTTTCAATAATTTAAATAACTATATTTTATACACATTTTCCAAGAATAGTAATTAATTATAATTAATATAATTTAAAAATTAGTATTCATAATATTTTTTCTAGTTTTACTAGAAATAATAGTATTATATATATATATATATCGAATAATATATTGTATATTTAAATAAATTTAAATATGATAAATAATATACATATTTATATATAATTATATTCAAATAAAGTTACTAATATAATATATATATATATATATATATCACATTTATATAATATTTAGGTAGATTTACTATTTTTATCTACGTATCGAATGAGGAGTGACCTCCATTTTAAAGTTTTTGATGGTGGAAGGCTCGAACCTCATTCAAGTTTATTTCCTATCGATGTAAGTGTGAACGATTTACACACCTCCATTAACCTCTTTTTCCAATCATATAAAACCCTATAATTTTTTAATAAAATAAAACCTATTAAAAAAACCAAGTTTTTAGAAAAAATTTATAAAGAAATCCTCAACCAATTATTTTTTAATGTACTACTCACATCCTTGTGGATAAAGTTTAGGATAAAAATGAATTTAATTCATCATTTGCACTACCTGCATGTCAAATCAAATTAATTAATTTTAGAAACATAAAATCGTCAGATAAAATTACATTGTAGCAACCCAAGACCCCTGAGCAGTGTAGCACTGCAGTGCATATTCTGATTCTTTCAACTGCACCCTATCCATTTCTTTCTCTCTATTCACTCTATCATTTATTAGTTTGTGTGGAGATTTTATCTAGAATGATTTGGTGGCAATGGAGGTGCTGAGTTAATAACTAGTTCCAATGGTGAAGTTCTCACAAATGGGAGACATTTCCCCTTTTAGAGACCACAATGATGTACAATTGTTGTCCTCATCAAATTCATTTCTCGAATAATAATTATTTAATTTTGTTACCTTGAGAATATTCCCCCATCTCTTTTATGTTTCTTGTAGTTCTTTGAGAATTTTTTATCATATGGATGACTATTGCTTATAATATTTTAAGCAACATAAGTGCATTCACTACTACAAAACTAGCGTTTAACAACACCAATATTTATCAATACTAGAAAAAAGAGCTGATATATGACATCTTTATCAGTGCTAAAGAAACCAATGATAAATTTGACACTTTATCAGTGCTTTTCATTTGTGCTGATAAAGGTAAAATATATTAGTTCTTTATTTTTAACACTGATAAGGGCTACCATTTATCAGAATTTTATTTTGAACACTAATAAAGTCTACCCTTTATTAGTGCTTTATTTTTTGTACTCATAAATGTTACCTTTTATTAGCTTCATATTTTTAACACTTATAAAGGAGTCGTTTATGAGTGTTGATAAAGATCCAAATAAATAAAATGAAATAAACAAACTAAATAAATAAAAATGAGTTTATTTAAAAAATATTACAAGTTTTATAAATTAAATAATTATTTATAAAAATGAATAAGATGATTATACTATATATAAATTATAACTACTAATTAATAGTATGTATTAAATATATAGATATAAAAGATAAAAATTAAACCAATTAAAATTAAAAATAAGTAAATTGTGAAAAATATTAAACATTTTAGTAATTAGATGATTATTAATAATGTTAATAAATAGTATATATTAAATATCTAGATATATATTAACATATATAAATATGATTTATATATTAAAAAATATTTAAGCACTATATTTAATGAATAATAAATTATAATTAAAAATTAATATGAATTAAAAATACATAAAAATTACATAGGATAATGGACATATAATTGAATGTCGTTTTATTTTCCAATTTAACATAGATCAAATGTGTGTTATATTGATTTCACATATACGTAATTAATGAATTTTTATATACAATGTACACACACAAAACTTATCCATTTTTTCAATATTATTAAAGTGTAGTTATTTTTAATTTATTCAATTTCACTTATTTTTAACACACATGCACTTAAAATTAGATATTCATTAATTATGTTAAAAAATATATGTAAAAAATAATTATAAATAAATTTATTTAAAATTGTACATAGTATATTTATAAAATAATATATATATATATATATATATTAAAATTATTTATATAATTATAAATAAATAATTATATATAGTTAAATAATTATTAAATTTATAATAAATTTACTAAAAAAATGAACATATTTAATATATTTATATTTTTATATATTTATTAAATAAATAAATATAAATATATAAATATAAATAATGATATAAATATTC
Organism: Viscum album; assembly: GCA_963277665.1. NCBI lineage: Eukaryota > Viridiplantae > Streptophyta > Magnoliopsida > Santalales > Viscaceae > Viscum > Viscum album. The sequence goes on from OY728148.1 coordinate 1,709,444,728, forward strand.
TTTTCAAAAATATTAATATAATTATAAATAAACAATTATATATTTAAATAATTACAAAATTATAATAAATATATTTAAATATGGAGTATATTTATTATATTTATATTTATATATATTGATTAAGTATATATATATATTTACAAAAAAATTTATTTATAATTACAATTATAAATCCTTTATCAACACTTAATTAATAAGCACCGATAAAAGAAATCTTTATTACCCCTTTTTTCATGATGATAAAGACCGACATTTATTAAAACTAAAAAATCACCCATAAATATGGCTTTTATCCATTCTTATATAATAAGCACTAGTAAAAGCATCCTGGTCTAGTTAAAGAAACCTAACCTATTGTGAACCTGTCACGATATCAGAAGAAAAACCTGTTATGAACCCTTTGAAGGTGCTTCTCATTCATTATCCCCTTTCGCCAACCCCAATTTTCCCACCTTTCTCTCAATCACTTCAACCTAAGGTCCCAGATCTATTCAATGGTGTTCCAAATCTTTCAATATCTACCTTGGAGTATAATGCGACATTATCTCTGTGACGTCCCAGTCCCGACTGCCCCTCAACCCAAGCCCTGAGCCCGGTTGGCCACATGACCCCTGGCTCGTCTCCCCATAGGCTAGGGGCTGCCGACTAGCAGTGGGGGTGTAGTGGTAAGTTAGTGTGGAGACTGTACCCCCATGTTAGAGTACACAACATAATAACATCAATGTAATAGAAATACCAGAAGCACAACCAATGGATAAATAGGAGAAAATGAGAAACATACAAACCAACCAACAGAAGTAAGGAAATCTAGATAAATATACTAAAGCCTCATAGGCAGTTTCTGATACAAAATGGATTCATGGCATGCTAATACAATGGAAAAAAAAGACAAGCATGCTATGTAGTAATACAAAAAGAGAACAAAGCAGTCCACAAGCATCTCTAGCCAAGTTCGATCCTCTGCTCTGGAACTCCAGCTAGATCATACATGTATCAACATCCTGATATCGGGCCCTTGCCCCTACTAGTACCTGCAGTAGTAAAGTCTACATGGGGGCCCAGGAGTCCACCGTGTAGGGTTTGAGACAAGTCTCAGTAGGCCACCACCAATGGGGTCTACGCGTAATCCAAATAGGTGTTCGTAGTAATAGCGAGCAAAAGAGTGCAAGTAAGTAAATCAAGCAATAAACAACCATCCCGCTCAGGTTCTAGAAGGACACCTGGCGGGTTTACTAGCTTCAGCTCATGGCTGGTATGTCTCTATGAATCACCTGATTATTTAGATATATATATATATATATATACATATATATATATATAATATGTTGGTTAGGACCGGGACGAAACTCACAGACGTCCTTAACCCAGGGGCAGCGCTCTCGATCCTACCCCTGGCCCAACCTTGGGGAAGCTCTCACGGTCTATCCCAGGCCCTAAGGCTTAATAACGATTCAAGGGAGCTCTCACAGTCTACCTTTATCACGAAGCCGTAACATAGGGGAGCTCTCATGGTCTACCCCTGGCCCGAAGCTTTATAATTCAATTAGGGGAGCTCTCACGGTCTGCCCTAGCATGAAGCCGTAACATAGGGGAGCTCTCACAGTCTACCCCTGGCCCGAATCTTTATCATTTAATTAGTATAGGTTATAAGGAATACACTTATTATAACATTCATATAAAAAAAACATGGCATTTCCATCTCATGATATCACGTAATCACATTTCAAGCAAACATGCATTTAAAATAATAAAAGGGGTTTAGGATAACTCATCTTAGCCAAGACCTAACCAAAACATCCCATTTGCCTCACATGGAAAATGGCTTTCAAGACATACCCCTAAGGTCCAAAGGTGAAAAAGGGCTAAAACTCAAGGCATAACACATATGGGTGTCCATACCGGGGTCATACGGTACCCAAACACCCAAATGAGGGTAGTTCCCATAACCTCCTATCACGAGGGTCATTTAGACAGTAAGAAGTCATTATAAATAAGGGTTTGGAAAAAGTCAAACCACGACATGACAAAATAAACTCAAGAATGACAAAAACCCAAAAAGAGAACACATGACCACCTACCTTAGGGCTGTAGATGTAGGATCGCTCAATATCGACCTCAGATTTGAATTAGATTGGAAGAGATCTGAGTTCCTGTCCAATGCCCTAAAAATAGGGCATATGAGCTTGCATCAAAATAAAACAACAACAGGAATGATTTGCCGAGGATAAAGGGGTGCGTGAAGTTAGCCTTACCAAGGGTGATCCAACGCCTTCGATAGATCGAAGAACGGACACTGGGGGAAGAAATGGTAAGAGAATGAGTGTGGAGAGGGTTTTGGAGCTCATAGGAGGCTCCCCTCTGGTTCTGTCTGTGGGTAGGAGAAATAAATAGGTTTTAGGCTTAAATAAAATTAATGGAAAATTGTAAATTTTTACCCAGATCAGGGTCACACGGTTTACCAAACCTTATGCAAACCGTGCTCAACTCACTACCTCTAGAAAGTAGGGCCTCATGGTTTACCCAAACCGTGCGAGTTTACTATTCATGTCGTGCGCAAACCATGCACATCTCACTGCCTTCAAACCAAAGGCCGCATGGTTTACCCAAACCATGCGTAGGCCACGCACAGGCCGTGCGCCCCTATTTGTATGTCCATTTCTCCAACTCCCAGGCTCCAAACAAGCCCCAGACACTCCCTGATACTTCCTTGTAATGTTACACACCTTAAACAAGCTTAGAGGAATGATTTGAAAGAAAAACTAACAATCCATATCGTTTCCAAAGAGTCAGGTCATTATAACCTCCCCTCCTTAAAGCAACTCGTCCCTGAGTTGGCCTTCTGATGGTAAAGAGGTGTCACCAGGGAAAAGCTTCGGCCATTGAGATCATATATCAGCCTCCCGCTCCCAGGTCTAATCATGTACCCATCTGTGTTGTCATAGCACCCGTACAAGAGGAACGAACCTACCTCAGAGTGTATTCACGATCCGGTCGACAATTATCATCCGATATTCCTCAAAGGAAGCATCCATATCCAGTTCAACCTCATCATGCTGAAAAACATGAGTCAGATCTGAAAAGTACTGGCGAAGCTAAGATATATGAAAAACATTTTGCATGGCCTGATATCTCGGTTGAAGCGCAAGCTGGTAAGCTACTGGTCCGATCCGCTTCACCACCTCAAAGGGTCTTACAAACCTCAGCGAAAGCTTACCCTGCTTCCAAATACATATCTGCCCTAACCCGGGTGAGAAATCCTTCAAGAAAACCCAGTTCCTGACCTCAAACTCAAGAGGTCATCGGTGCTTGTTAGCATAAGACTATTGTCTAGACTGAGTTGTCAGCATACGCTTCCTGATAAGCTGTATCTTCTCGGTAGTCTCCTGCACAAGATGTGGTCCTAGAATAGCTGCCTCCCCTACTTCAAGCCAACACAAAGGTGAGTGACAAGGCCTACCATATTAGGCTTCATAGGGATCCATCTCAATGGTATCCTGGAAGCTATAGTTATAACATAACTCGACCAGAGGAATGTGTTTCTCCCATTAACCTCTAAAATCGAGAACACAAGGACATAACATATCCTCTAGTACTTGTATAGTTCACTCGGTCTGTCCGTCAGTCTGCGGGTGATAGGCCGTACTCAAGAGTAGTTCCGTAACCAAGGCCTTCTGTAAACCCTGCCAGAACTGAGATGTAAAATGAAGATCTCTATCCGAGACAATAGATTGAGGTGCTACATGAAGGCGCACTATATCCTTGACATACAGCCTTCCCAAGTCATCAACCGTGAAGGTGTACCGCACATGTAAGAAATGCGCAACCTTCATCAGACGGTCGATGACAACCCATACCGCATCATTGCCATGAGGTGACCTAGGTAATGCAGTTACAAGGTCCATAGAAACATCGTCCCATTTACACTATGGAATGGAAAACGGCTGCAAAAACCCATCCGAACGCTGATGTTCCACCTTCACCTGCTGACAGGTGGAACAACACGTGATGAAACTGACTATCTCCTGCTTCATGCTAGGCCACCAATACTGTCGTCGCAAATCACGATACATTTTGGTGATTCTTGGGTGAACTACCCAAGATGAGGCATGGAAATCCCTCATTAGCTCCTCTCTGATGTCTGATGGGACCCATACACACCCACAGAACAATAAAGTATCACCCTCATCCACGGTCCAATCTGTAGAGGCATCATCATTGACAATATCTCGTAGAACAAGGCCTTCTAGATCAGATAACCGTCTTTCCCTAACTCATTCCAAAAGAGTAGATGTCACTGCTAAGGCTGAGAGAGTAGTCTGACACTGACCTTCCTGAACCTCAACATGCATATTTGAAAATTGGGCCATCAGCTTCCACTCCTAATTAGATTCCCGAACCACCAACGACTGAGTTTTTCGACTCAACGCATCAGCTACTAAATTTCCCTTACCAAGAGTGTAGGCCAATTTGAAATCAAAGGATTGTAGGTACTCAACCCACCTGCATTGCCTGAGATTTAGATCCTGCTGAGTGAAGATATATTTGAGGCTTTTGTGGTCAGTGAATACCACAAAATGATCTCCCAACAAATAGTGTCTCTAACAGCGTAAGGCATGTACAACCATTGCAAGCTCGAGGTCGTGCGTCGGATAATTCCGTTCATGAGGATTTAACTGACGAGAACCATATGCAATGACTCACTCGTCCTGCATCAAGAAAGCTACAAGCCTGATACCTGACGCATCACAATAGACCATATACGCCCTGTCCGGCTCTGACAAGATCAATATCGGCACCGAAGTCAGTCTGACATTCAGTTCTTGAAAAGCTATTTCACAAGGTTCTTACCACTCGAATCTCACCCCCTTTTTGGTCAAAGCTGTAAGAGGTGCTGCTAGGCATGAAAAGTCCTGAATGAACCGCCTATAATATCCAACAAGCCCCATGAAACTCTTGATATCGAAGAAATTCTTGGGTTTCTCCCAAGAGACTACATCACTCACCTTCTCAGGGTCAAATAAAACTCTAGACTCAGAAATAATGTGACCCAAGAAGTGAACCTTATTTATCCAAAAGTGGAATTTACTGTGCTTAGAATAAAGCTGATGCTCTCTTAGTGTATTCAACATGATCTCAAGATGGGTTGCATGATCATGTCTCGAGCGTGAATAGACTAATATATCTTCCACAAATACCACCACAAAAGAATCAAGGTAAGGGTGAAAAATCCGATTCATAAGAGCCATAAACACTGTAGGTGCATTCGTAAGACCAAAAGGCATGACTAGGTACTCATAGAGATGATACCTTCTCATGAATGTCCTACGAGGTATGTCTGAAGTCCTGACATGCAACTGGTGATAGCCCGACCTCAAATCTATCTTGGAAAACACATTCGCTCCTCGGAGTTGATCGAAGAGGTCATCAATTCTAGTCAAGGGATACCGATTCTTGACAGTCAACTGATTTAACTTACAGTAATCCACGCAAAGACTAATGGTACTATCTTCCTTCTTAGCAAAGAGAACCGGTGATCCCCAAGGAGAAGTGCTGGGACGTATAGAGCCTTTTTCTTCTAGGTCATCCAGCTGACTCTAGAGCTCCAACAGCTCCTTGGGTTCCATTCTACAAGGAAGAATGGTCACTGGTGCTACTCCTGGTACAAGATCAATGGTAAACTCCACCTCTCACATTGGAGGCTGACCAGAGAAGTCATCAGGAACGACATCTCTAAAGCGCACCACTACAGGAGGATAAGCAGCGGGTTATAACCCTTTGTCATCGAGATAAAGACTAGCAACCTGTGCTGTGACACCACCCAACATCTTCTGTTCGGGACCTGCTCGTGTCGCACTAATATCCCATTCTCCCTTATGCATATGTGTGTATCCCTCTAGTGACATAAACTCCACCCTCCGACTATAGTAGTCAATCCGAAATCTATAGGGAACTAACCAGTCCATCCCGATTATTACATCAAAACCTGCATTATCTAGAACATACAGGTTCCACACAAAATGGTAACCGCCCACCTCAAGGGGACAATTCTGACATGGTCGAACGCCCTCTGAACGGACACCTAAAGGGGTATCTAACGTGATCATACCATGATATTACTCAATGTCACGACCCAAACATCCAACAATCGCCTTCGATATAAAAGAGTGAGAAGCGCCTGTATCAAACAAAGAAGATACTAATGTAGAGGTAACTAGAATCATACCTTATATAGTAGACGGTTCGGCGTATTGCTCCTGTGGCATAGGCTCAATTGCATATAACTGGCCGGTACCACAACCCTGAGTCACAGCCTGACTACCCTGAGCAGACCCACCCTGATGGTGCTAAGAATCATACGCCTGGTTACCTCTGCATCGACTGCCACCACAGCCTGATCGGTCGGCAGTATTCTAGCCGCCTAACTGACGTGATTTTTCCAATCCCGCACCAGATCGTGGAGTAGGTGCAGATCCCTACTCACTAGGCACATGAGAAAGATTATTTCAGAAACGTTGAAGGTGACCTATCCTGTCACAACCTCTGCATTCCACTAGGTTCCACGGACATTTCACCTTGAAGTGTCCCTTCCTCCTACACTAATGGAAAATATAAGAACTATATGTGCTGGGAGCCTGACTGCTACCTCCCCCACGGGAAAACTCAAAACGTCTCTTACGCCCTGAAGAAGACCCACTAGAAGCTTTTGGGGCTGAACTGCCCTGGTTCTCACTATCCGCTTCCCTCAGATTCCACTCAGTAATCAGAGCTTGGTTAACAATATCAGGAATAGATGTCAACCTGAACACATTTACCTGAGACCGGATGGCGTAACTCAGCCCATCCTCAAAATTCCTAGCATCCATCAGATCATCGGCAGCTAGCGATGGGGCGAAACACTGCAGCTCAGTGAATCGGGATGAGTACTCCATGACTGTCATGGTTCCCTGCTGCAGGATCATAAACTCCCTTACTCTGTCAGCTCTGAATGTCTGGGGAAAGAAAAAGTCATAAAAGACTGCCTGTAAATCTACTCAGAGAATGTCTCCCTACTGTCTCAACTGGGTGATGACGTCCCACCACCTCCTAGCTGAATCGCGTAGCATATAAACGGCTAATTTGACTCTCTGCTCGGGAGGTGTCTGAGATGTTCAAAGATGGTCTGAATGACCTCCAGCCCAGACTCAGTAGCAAGAGGTCCTCCATCTCCCCAAAAAGTTGGAGGATGCTATAACTGAAACTCACAGGTCAACTCTCCCATAATTGGGGCAGGTCGCACGCCTCCTTGAAAATTCTGCATCATCCTCAAGAAACCCTCACGAAACTGGGCATCATCGCCCATCTTAGGAATATGAAGAGGAGCCACAGGTGGCATGAAAAGAATATCAACTGGCGGATCAGGGCTCACCACCTCAAGAACGTGATCGTCTCCGCCTTTAGTACGCGCGACTCGAGGATGTCTCAGAGGCATAGTGCTACAATGCCAAATGAACGTCTTAAAAGAAGAAACCAACAAAAAAAGGCTGAACCCTAGAAGATATGACAGGCAATACGCCTTCCTACCTCTATGATCACCTATCCATAACCATAGTAATTCTTAGAAAAACCCACAACTGCTCAAAATTTACTTAATGCGGTGATATGGAATTTTCCAGACCATAAGGGCCCATACTCCTCATGAGCTAAAAGATGACACGCACTTGGATGTCATTTATCATTTACTACTACTAAACAAGCATTTTAATTTCCTTTAAAGAAAATGATTTGTTTAGTTGTAATTTCATTTTCCGATCCATAAGGTCCCATACACCTTATAAACCAAAGAGTGAAAAACACTAAAACCACATCATTTCTCAATACACAATAAGAATGATAGGCTAGCACAAAGGCACACATATAAACAAGGCATGGAAATAAACAACAGGAAATGCTCGCTAAAAATTTAGACGTGGCATTGGAAAATGCATGACCTAATCACATTGTGCCTACCATGATGCATGTTCAAATGCATAACCCTCATTTCATCAGGTCGAACCATGAAACACAAATTTCAATCTCGTAAAAGTCATTAACATCACAAATCATGTGAATCACCTGACGGTGAAACAATATCAACAGTAATATCAAAATTAATAACAACATAAAATAGGAAACTTGGTCGTTTCCCCATACATGGGTTCGTGACGCCCATGCACGGCTTATAACCAAGTCCCTAAGCATTCCCATTCTCCAAGTCTATTGTCGCTAACTAGTAAAGAAAGAAAGAAGAAAGCCTCTGATACCATTTTGTGACGTCCCGAACCTGGCTGCCCCTCAACCCGAGCCCCAAGCTCGGTTGGCCACATGACCCCTGACTCGTCTCCCCATAGGCCAGGGGCTGCCGACTAGCAGCAGGGGTGTAGTGGTAATTCAGTGGGGATACTGTACCCCCATGTCAGAGTACACAGTGGAATAACAGCAAGGTAATAGAAATAGCAGTAGCACAACAAATGGATAAACAGGAGAAAAGGAGAAATATACAAACCAACCAACAGAAGTAAGGAAATCCAGATGAATATACAAAAGCCTCATAGGTAGTGTCTAATACAAAATGGATGCATGGTATGCTGATACAATGGAAATAGAAGACGAGCATGCTATGCAGTAATACAAAAACAGAACAAAGTAGTCCACAAGCATCTCTAGCCAAGCTCGATCCTCTGCTCTGGAACTCTAGCTAGATCATACATGTATCAACAACCTGACTTCGGGCCTTTGCCCCTACTAGTACCAGCAGCAGTAAAGTCTACACGGGGGCCTATGAGGCTGCCGGGTAGGGTGTGAGACAAGTCTCAGTAGGCCACCACCAATAGGGTCTACGTGTAATCTAAATAGGTGTTCACAGTAATAGTGAGCAATAGAGTGCACGTAAGTAAATCAAGCAATAAACAACCATCCTGCTCAGGTTCCATAAGGACACCTAGTGGGTGTACCTGCTTCAGCTCACAGCTAGTATGTATGTATGAATCACCTACTTATTTAGAGAGAGATATATATACACATATATATATATATATATAATATGTTGGGTAGTATCGAGACGGAACTAACAGACATCCTTAACCCAGGGGCAGCACTCTTGATCCTACTCCTGGCCCTACCTTGGGGAAGCTCTCATGGTCTATCCCCAGCCCGAAGGCTTATGAATGATTCACAGGAGCTCTCATAGTATACCCTTAGTGCAAAGCCGTATCATAGTGGAGCTCTCACGGTCTACCCCTGGTCTGAAGCCTTATCATTCAATTAGGGGAGCTCTCAGGGTCTTCCCCTAGCCCGAAGCAGTAACATAGTGGAGCTCTCATAGTCTACCCCTGGCCCAAATCATTATCATTTAATTAGTATATTTTATAAGGAATACACTTCTTATAACCTTCATATCAATAAAACATGGAATTTCCATCTCACAATATGATGTAATCACATTTCAAGAAAAGATGCATTTAAAATAATAAAAGGAGTTTAGGCTAACTCATCCTAGCCAAGCCCTAACCAAAACATCCCATTTGCCACACATGGAAAATGGCTTTCAAGACATACCCATAAGGTCTAAAGGTGAAAAAGGGCTAAAACTCAAGGCATAACACCTATGGGTGTCCATACCGGGTTCATATGGTACCCAAACACCCAAATGAGGGTAGTTCCCATACCCTCCTATCACGAGGGTCATTTAGATAGTAAGCATTCAATATAAATAAGGGGTTTGGAAAAAGTCAAACCACGACATGACAAAATAAACTCAAGAATGACGAAAACCCAAAAGGAGAACACATGACCACTTACCTTAGGGTTATAGACATAGGCTCGCTCGATATCAACATCAGATTTGAAGTAGATTGGATGAGATCTGAGTTCAAGTCCAGTGAACTAAAAATAGGGCATATGAGCTTGCATCGAAATAACACAACGGTAGGAAATATTTGCTGAGGAGAAAGGGGTGTATGAGGTTAGCCTTACCAAGGGTGATCCAATGCCTTCGATATATCGAAGAACGGACACCGTGGGATGAAACAACAACAGAATGAGTGAGGAGAGGGTTTTAGAGCTCAAAGGAGGCTCCCCTCCGGTTCTGTCCGCGGGTAAGAGAAAGTAATAGGTTTTAGGCTTAAATAGAATTAATGGAAAAATTGTAAATTTTTACCCAGATCAGGTTTGCACGGTTTTGGCACACGATTTACCTAATCGTGCGCAAATCGTGCGCACCTCACTGCCTCCAGAAAGCAAGGCCGCATGGTTAAACAAAACCGTGCAACTTTACTATTCATGTCGTGCACAAACTGTGCGCATCTCACTGCCTTTAAACTAAAGGCTGCACGGTTTACCCAAACCATGCGCAGGCCATGCGCAGGCCATCCGCCCCTGTCTGTAAGTCCATTTCTCCAACTCCCGGGCTCCGAACAAGCCCCGTACACTCCCCGAACCTTCCTTAGAACGTTACACACCTTAAAAAAGCATAAAGAAAATATTTTAAAGCAAAACTAATGATCCGTACCTTTTCCAAAGAGTCGGGTCGTTACAATCTCTTCTTAAGCTCACCATAATTTTTCATTTTGAGCAGTGTTGCCCTTTGGTGGAAACCTTTAATAGGTTAATCTTTGAGTCATGGGGCTTGTAAGATTTAGAAATGATAGTTCTTTTTAACAAACGGAACATCATGATTTATTTTTCTTTGGAGGAATATCTTGTTTGGGCATGGTCCAGTTCCCCCCTGTAGCTACAACGGCTTCTAGTTCTATCGCTTCTAGTGGTCATATGTATTTCCTATAAAGCATGACATTCCAAAAACAATGATTTGGGTTAGTTTCCCCAATATTCCTTTACCTTTTCAAAATCTAGTGATTATACACATGCCAATGAATCTCAATGATATATATTTATGTTCTGATAGAAGAACCCGATCAGTTTCTCACCATGTCTCTCCTCACATTTGCATTGAAGTTGATGTCTAAAGAGTTCCTACGGATTATATTTGGATTATAGTGGGGGGATGATTTAGATGTATGAAGGTTGTGTGGTTTGAATCATGGGTTTATTTCTAAAGTTCCTGGAATAAATTGGGAAATTGAACACAGATCTGTAGGTGAGGGACCCAGAACCATGAACAACAATAGGTTTCGGTTTTCGGAGATAATGTCAAGGGATTCAATCCTGGTGTTGGTGTAGGGATGGTGGGGAAAAGTTAGTTGTACATTTCTTCAGACCCATGAAATTCAAAGGCTATTCAATAAGAGACTGAGGGGGCACATCTCCTCTATTAATCGAAGTTCGAATCACACAAACCCACTCAAATCACACAAAACCACTACCTCTAGTTGCTCAAACAACATTTGAAATTTAGAATGTGATTTAAGTTAGGTTTTTAGATGAAAAATTTGAGATATGGATATGAGAGTCTTAGATGTTCTTCAACCTAATGAGGCAGGGTTTTTCTTTACTTTGTAGGTTCCTATTTTATTTCTATATTTTTCTTTTTAATATATGGATCTCAGGGTTTCATATTTTTCTTTATAGGTACAGATTTTATTTTTGTATTTGTGCTCTAATTTTGGTATACAATTTTTATTTTTTTTATGATCCCTTGATTTATTGATTTTTTTAAATATCCTGTTTTGGTCTTTTTAAATTATTTTATTAATCATTTTGCTTCGCTCTCTACATTTATGTCCCAGTTTGCTCAGTGTGCTTAATTTTGTCATTGTTTTGAAATCTTAGTGAATCACCACTATTATGAAGATAAACCATTTAAATAAATATTTATTCCATGGTATAAATAGTGGAGGTTTTGGATATAAAAACCATAAAGTAATTAGAAAATAGATTTAGATGTGTATGGGATAGATGTTTCAAGTGTTAGTGTGTTTTTTCCTTTGTTTGTGATATATCTTATTGATATGTATTATTTATTTATGCCAAATTTTTTATAGACCTCTCTATAATCTCAAGGATGGTTCAACGTGTATTAGATGGTCCCCCTAGAATCCTTTGGTTAATACATCATTTGTTCCAAAAAATAGAATGGATGTCACTAAATTCTATATATTAGAAATGATTTTTATGTATTAATAATTTTATGTCTATATATGCATTGAAGGTCTATATATACATTTAATAAAGAGTAATATAATTTATACTTAAATAAAAAATAAAATATTGTAAACTAATGTTTCATTCAAAATTCTAAAATTAGGTAACAATATATACCTTTTATTTGAAATAATTAAACATTCCAAAATATAAATAATTATATTTAATACACAATTACAAAAAATAATAATTATTTATAATTAATATAATTTAAAAAGTATTTTTATTAGTATTTTTTTATTTTCATTAGAAAAAATAGTATTATATATTTATATACTAAATAATATATTGTATATTTAAATAAATTTAAATATGATAAATAATATATATATAGTTATATTCAAATAAAGTTACTAATGTGAAAAAAATTATATATATATATATATATATATAACAGACACATATATATAACAGATATATAAAATATTTAGGTAGATTAAATTTATTTATATATGTGTTGAATTAGAAGTGACCAATATTTTATAGGTTTTGATGGTGGAAGCGTGAACCCCATTCCGGTTTATTGTCTATCGAAGTAAGTGTGAATGAAGTAAAACTCTCCATCGACCTTTTTTTCCAATAATATAAAAAATATATTTTTTTAATTAAATAAAACCTATTAAAAAACCATGTTTTTTTGAAAAAAACATTAAAAAAATCCTCAAACAATTATTTTATTTAAGTTTCATTCTGATCCTTATGGATAATTTTGAGGATAAAAATGAAATTAATTCATAATTAAATATGAATACATATAAAATCAAATATATTAATTTTAGTAACATACACTTTTCAGATTAAATTACTCTGTAGAAACCCATGACCCTCGGTTTGTGCAACACTATAGTTGCATATTCTGATTCTTTCATCTCCAACATCTCCATTTCCTTCCCTCCCTTCAGTATATCATTTCTCTAGTGGTGTCATGATTTTCTATAGAAGGAGTTGGTGAAAAATGGAAGAATCTATTTAATAACTAGTTTCAATGGTGTAATTTTTACAAATGGAAGGAATTTCACATTTTATAAAACAAAATGAAGTAAACTTTTCATCCTCATCAGTTTTATCTCATGTGTAGTTATTATTACATTTTTTTCCTTGAGACTCATCCAATATATCATTTATCGACTTTTAGAATTAGTTATCCCATGGATGACTATTGTTTAGAGTATTTTTTGAAATAAAGGTACAAGTCCTAAAGAGATGGATAATGGGTGTCCAACAACAAAATGAAATGATAAATGTGCAGGAGATGAGTTGATCAAGATAAAAATTGTACATCATTGTGTTCTATAAAAGGGAAAATGTCTCCAATTTTTGATAATTACACTATTTAAAACCTCCATTTCAACCAAATCCTTCCAGATAAAAGATCGAAACAACTGGATAAATGATAGAGTGATGGGTGGAAAAGAAATAGAGTGGGTGGAGAATGAAGAATAAAAATACACAATTGTAGTACTGTGCAACTAGAGAATATTGGTTTGAAACAATATAATTTCTGACGAAGAGTGTATGTTAATGAAATTAATTTATTTTATTTTATATGGAGTTTGAGTTAATGATGAATTACATTCATTTTTATGCTCGAAATTATCCACACGAATCTAAATAAAACTTTTATAAAATAATTGGTTGAAGAAATTTTAATGTTTTATTGATAAAACCTGGTTTTATAATAGGTTTTATTGTATTAAAAAAATTATAGGGTTTTATATGATTTTAAAAATAGTTATATGGAGGTGTGTACTTTGTTCACACTTAGGGAAAATATCTATAAGTCATTGAGAAGTATAGGAATCAGTCGCACCACAATTTAACACATGATGTGACCACTATGACTCAATGTGTCCATTATCAGTCTAAAATTGATATCTTAGTTCAAAAAAATGTCACTCACTAAAAAATAAAAAAAAACTTATATTATCTTGATAATTTAATAAATCTATTCATAAGTCCTCTATGATGTGTAGGAATCAGTCTCAATCAAACCGATACACGATATGATCGGTATATGTCAAAGTGTGTGTTTGTAGTGTAAAATGACATTTTAGTAAAACGACAAGTGACATACTCAAAACCCATAAAACATATTCAAATTGACTTTCTATTTTAGGAAAAAAATACATAAGTCCTTTAAGACATGTAGGAATCCACCATTCCTCAATCTGACACATGATGTGACCGGTATGACTCCGAGTACGTCTTTTTATTTAACAATAACTTCAATTATAATAAAAAGGAAAGTTGACTTACTTAATACAGATCAAACACATTCATATTTATTTTTTTCTTTTGTAAAATATCCAGTAGACATTTTTTACATGTAGGAATCAGACGCAACTCAATCAGACACATGATGTGACTGGTATGACTCAATATGTTTGTTATAAGTTTAAAATCGATAGTTTAGTTCAAAAAATGTCACTCATTGAAAACCGAGAAAACAAGATCATATTTTCTTGATAATTTAGTAAATTTATTCGTAAGACATTTTTGATGTGTAGGAATTTGTCTCACATCAAACCGATACACGATGTGATTGGTATGAGTCAATGTCTGTGTTTCCAATTTAAAATGAAATTTCAGTAAAAAACAAATGTGATTTAATCAAAACCAAGTAAACATATATTTTTTGATACTTGATTAAAATGATTCATAATTCATTTGTAACAGGTAGGAATTATCCTCACCTCAATCTGACGCATGGTGTGACCGATATGACACAAAGTGCATCTTTTTATTTAAAATTATCATCAATTTTTGTAAAAAGGAGAACTGACCTAATCAAAACTGAGAAAACACATTTGGATTGTTTTGATAATTTATAAAAATTATCCATATGTCATTTTTGATGTGTATGAATCATACATGAGTCAATATTATACTCTATGTCTCCGGTATGACTCAATGTGTATGTTCTCACTTTTAAATCAACATTTTAATTCAAAAAGTGTCACTTACTGAAAACTGAGCAAACAAAATCAGGTTGCCTTTATAATTTAGGACAATGATTCAGATTTAATTATTGATTTGTAGGAATCTATATCACATCAAACTAACATATGATATGACTGGTATGAGTAAATGTGTGTTTTTTCAGTTTAAAATGACATTTTAGTAAAAAAAAAGCAGCGTACTCAAAACCATGAAAAAACATTATAATTGTATTTATTATTTAGGAAAATTATCCATAATTTATTTGAGATGTGTAAGAATTATCCGCACCTCAATATAATGCACGATGTGACTGATATGACTCAAAGTACATTTATTCAATATATAATTATCCTTTTAATTTAAAAAGAGCATCATATCTGAAAAACAGAGCAAACAAGCCTAGATTGTTATCTCTTCATTTAAATTATGTATTTATACTTTTTTTGACTTTTTGGTGTTTTGGTTCTACAGTGTGCTATTACAACACACTACATGGGTGGAGCAGTTTGTTGTAGTAGTGCACTGCAGTATGACCCTTTATCAGTGCTTAAAAAAGTGTTGATAAAAGGATAAGGCTTTTAACCTCACTCCAGTAGTTAGTGCTTGTATAGGACTGATAAAGGCCATTTTTAGAACTATTAAAGGCCTTTTTTGAAGTAGAGATGTTCAAAAGATATGGAGGATATGTATCAAAAAAAAAATTCAATGATAAATGTTCGAGAGATGAGATTATGAGTATGATAGTTGTCTATAACTGTCATCCTTGAATGAATTCAGAGGATAACACTGACCATAGTAGATAAATTATCCTCATCCTCTTCCCTCATTGATTGATTGTTTGGTGAGATCTTTTTTATTTTTTATCATCATTCTTGCCTAACCATTAGCATATTCCTATGGTCAACAATGTTTTCACTGTAAAATAATTATCCATAGAATTAATCTATTGTTTCATATTTTCGATTAATTTATTTATTTTCAATATTACTCATATAATAATTGTTTTCTTGTATAAGTGGCTTCTTTTGATTTAGCATGCAACTGAGAAAATGAAAATAAGGAAATTAATCATGAATGCATACAACTGTCATAAAAAGGTGAATTTCTACTACTTATTTAATTATTTTTGACCTCATATTATCTATTATTTGTAAGCTAATTTCTTTATCATTTTTATCTAAAAATTATATATATATTTTACATATCTTTTGAGGTGTCATATTTATATTGCAAATATCTACCACAAGCCACATAAGAGATAAAATGATTATTTCTTCCAATGATTAAATTTACTCTATTTTCATTGAGTATTTTTATCGAACTGCCAACACTACATATTGAATTGGTGTTCTTAGCCGAAAAACTTTTATCATTGTTGAAATCCTTTACTCTTCTAACTTTCAACAATGAGAACGTTTTTTATGATAAGATAATTGAGTCAAGATGAAATTTTTGTAGATCTATTTAAAACGAAAAGAGAGTAGTGGTAACATTGGCAGTTAGGATTGTTTTGAGGCTTTGGGATGTGTAGGAATCAACCACACCACAATTCAACACATGGTGTGATCAATATGTATCTAAGTGCTTCTTTTTATTTAAAATTAATATTAATTTTATTAAAAAGTACAACTAACATACTCAAAAATGAGAAAACATATTCTGATTGTTTTTATAGTTTAAGGAAACATCCCATAAGTCATTTGATATGTGTAAGAATCAGTCACACCACAATTCGACACATGGTGTGACTGCTATAACTCAATGTGTCCATTTTCTGTTTAAAATCTTCAATTTAGTTCAAAAAATGTCACTCATTGAAAATTGATAAAAAAAACTCATATTTCTTTAATAATTTAGTTTATATATTCATATGTCCTTTGTGATGTGTAAGAATAGGTCTCACATCAAACTGATACATGATGTGATCGGTGTAGGTCAAAGTGCCCGTTCTGAGTTTAAAATGAAATTTTAGTAAAAAAACAGTTAAAATACTCAAAACCAAGAAAATTAATTTATATTTTTTTGATAATTTTATAAAATTATCTAGAAGTTATTTGAGAGGTGTAATATTTAACTGTACCTTAGTCAAACACATGGTGTGACTAGTATGACTCAAAGTGCATATTTTTATCAAAAATGACATCATTTTTAATAAAAAGGAATACTGACCTACTAAAAATCAAGAAAACACATTTAAATTGTTTTGATACTTTATATAATTGATCTATATGTCATTTCTGACATGTATAAATGATTTTTACCTCAATTCAATGCACAGTGTTCCTTGTATTAATAAATGTGTCTGTTATCAGTTTAAAATCGTCAGTTTAGTTAGAAAAATGTCACTCACTAAAAATCAAGAAAATGCTCTTGTATTTTTCTTGATAGTTTATTAAATTGAATTATAATTCATTTGTGATGTGTAGGAATCCTTCTCACAGAAAACTAATACACTTTGTTATCATTATGTGTCAAATAGCATGTTTCTAGTTTAAAATGACATTTTATTAAAAAAGATAAGTGACGTACTCAAAACCGAGTAAACACATTCCAATTGTTTTGATAAATTATAAAAATAATCCATAAGACATTTGGAATGTGTAAGAAATATCCGCATCTCAATATGATGCATTATGTGACCGATATGACTCAAAGTGAATCTTTTTATTTAAAATTAACATCAATTTTAGGAAAAGGACAACTCACCTACTCAAAACCATTAAAACACATTCAAATTATTTATATACTTTAGAAAAACGATCCATAAGTCCTTTTTGACATGTAATAATCAGTATCACCTCAATACAATACACAACGTGTTTGGTATGAATCAATGTGTTTGTTATCAGTTTAAAATCAACATTTTAGTTCAAAAAGTGTTACTCATTGAAAACTAGGAAAACACGCTTTGATTATATTCATAATTTTGGAAAATTATTCATGGGTCATTTATGACGTGTAGGAATCAATATCATGTCAAAATAACACACTATATGACCGTTATGAGTCAACATACGTGTTTCCAATTTAAAATGACATTTTAGTAAAAAAGACAAGTGACCTACTCAAAACTGAGTAAAAACATTATTATTGATTTTATAATTTAGTAAAAGGATCCATAAATCATTTGAGATGTGTAATAATCATACACACCCCAATTCGATGAACGGTGTGACCAATATGACTCCAAGTGTTATTTTCAATATATAAGTATCATTTTAGTTTAAAACGTGCATCACGTCACCAAAAACGAGAAAACAATCCTAGATTGATTTTTATTCATTTAAATTATATATTAATACTTTGTTTTTATGATTTTTTGGTGCTTTGGTGTTGCGGTGTGTTGTTAAAACACACTAAACTGGTGGGGTATTGTGCTGTTGCAGCACACTATAGTATGTTGTAGTAGCACACTATAGTATGCTATAGCAGAAGACTATTGTATGCCTCTTTATCAGCAGTTTTAAAATCATTTATATAAGGCTCATGCTTTTAATCTTTATCTAGTAGTTATCACTTCTCTATCAATAATAAAGGATATTTTTAGTTTATTTAAAGGCCTATTTTTTCTTAGTGATCCCCTCCCCTGCTAGTTTTTCAGGAAATTTAGGTACACATAAAAAATGACCTTAAATGGTAGAATAAACTATATGCAGATATAACAACCTAAAACTATTGTGTTTATCAACTTTACCCTTCCAATAGTGTGTCATATCCAAATAAAGTATACATTTCATTAATATTTTTAAAGGGGTGACCTTTGTCTTAGTGATACCATGGGAAATGGTTTTGACATGTATCAACGTAGGTATGTTTTTAAGGTAATGAACCCTACTTTGCTACAACAATAAAGTAGAATACACCATTATTTTTTATCCCATAAAAATATTATCACATATATATAAAGTATAAAAAAATGATACATATTTATCATATTTAATGTATAGGTTGTTTTCCACACTTCTATTATTAAATATTAATTGTTTCAAGCATGTATCTAACATAAAATACCATGATCTTAAGTCTTATTATAACCATTATAGATTCTTATTTAATTTTGATTTTACCTATTTGATTAAAAACTTATATATTTATATTTTAATGTACAAGAAGTCTACAATCCAATACCTATGGATAAAATTTGGATTAATTTACCTTGAAACACACCTCATTATTCCAATGGATTGGATAGATTTTTAGTTTATGAAATTACAAACTGATTAGTGGATGGTAGAATTAAATGTCTATATCCTAATTGTAAATTAAAGATATTGTTGAATAAAATTACTTATATGAACATTTTATATTGAAATAGTTTCCTGGTCGATATGTATGTTGGATCTGGCATGGAAAATCAAATGTTATGGAATGTAAAAATAATGAAAATACTGTTAATAAAATACAAAGTGACCTGACAGAGGAGAATTCAGTTCAAAATTTGTTAAGTTAAGAATTTGTATTTTCATAATACCATTTCAAAGATTTTAATAGATCAATAGAAACTTCAGTTGATCCTGAGTATGTTAATCCTTCTCTGAACATCAGTGACCAAAAAACAATTTCTATGAATCATTTTAAGATGGACAACAAGAAGTGTATAAAGGGTTTTCCAAGTATTTGAAGTTGTGTCTTCTACTTATGTTGAATCATATCATGTGTATCTATAGAATTAATGAAAAAGAAATTTCCCTAATTTTAGAGTTGGTCCATGACGAATTTAGTGAAGTTAAGATCCCTACATCATTCTATGAGATAAAGAATGTCATCTGCATACCTGG
Source organism: Viscum album (assembly GCA_963277665.1). Classification (NCBI taxonomy): domain Eukaryota; kingdom Viridiplantae; phylum Streptophyta; class Magnoliopsida; order Santalales; family Viscaceae; genus Viscum; species Viscum album. Next base: position 1,709,464,563 of record OY728148.1, read on the forward strand.
ACTTGATTATAAAAATAGAAAACCATTCCCTAATGATTGCATGCTTTATTTGGGAGAATAGTATGATAATGAAGAATTCATAATATTTCATACAAGAATATGGAATTCAATGAAAAATAGTTGGAGTATAAATCAATGCAACCCCAGGAAGAAATAGAAGAAGAAAAATCATGTAAATGTGTTTCATTACTTTCCTCTAAAACCATGCTTGTAAAGATTATTAATTTCATCTAAGAATACAGATGATATGAAGTGGAATTCTCAGGATAGAAATGATGGCTTTATGAGACATCCAAAAGATTCAACATCATGGAATAATATTGATTCACTCTATCCATTTTTTTATTTAGATCCTAATAATGTAAATTTGGGATTTTCTTATACTGGTTTTAACCCTTTTGGTACTTTATGTACTAATTATAGCACTTGGCCAGTTATTTTGATCCCCTATAATATACCCCCATAGATAATAATGAAGAAGTAGTCTTTCATTATTTTGATGATTATTCTCTAAAAAAAATTCCTGGAAATGACATTGATGAATACCTTCAACCTATAATCAAAGAATTTCTATAATTATGGGAAGATGGTGTAGAAACATATGATGCATCAATGAAACAACTACTCAAAATTCATGCTTCTTTAATGTGAGAAATTAGTGACTTTCCTTGACTATGAAATTTATTTGGTTGGAAGACTCATACAGGTTTGGCTTGTCTAGTTTGTAATTTTGATTTTGAACCTCAGCGATTACCTCATAGAAAAAAATGGTGCTTTATGCGTCATCATTGATTTATTTATTATTCTTATAAATTCAGGTTTTAAAATACATGATTCGATGGAGATATTGAAATGATAAAATCACTAAGGGTTTTATCTGGTTTATAAATATATGAAAAATTAGTGAATGTTGCTGAAGAATTTGGAAAATGTCATCAGTTTGAAAAAGGGGGGAATGGGTATGAGGTACAATATCCAAAGAATCTAGAACACAACAATGAAATAAAAAGAGTATATTTTTCAAAATCCATTATTATGAATTTAATTTGATATATCTTAATCTAGACATAATTCATATTGAGAAGAATGTTTGTGATAATTTAATTTTTATAGTGCTTAATAAGTAGGGTAAATTGATCGATCGCCTTAATGGTCATAAGGATTTGGTGTGAATGAATAGAAATAATTGTGCGTGGGAAAATGATAACGGAAAGTATAATTTGGATATTTTTACAAATAAAAATCATTAGAAATAAATATTCTTTCTAACATTAAATAATGTAAAATTTCCAAATGGATATTCAAGAAACATATAAAAGTGTGCTGACTTGAAACTTCAAAAGTTACATGGATTGAAAAGTCATGACTCACATATTTTGACGAAGCATTTTTTACCATTGGGTTTGTGTAAGACTTTACCTAAGAAACTAACAACTGTACTAGTTGAGTTTTGTACCGTTTTTAGAGATCTTTTTGAAAACAAAATAAATCCAACCAAGATGGATAAACATCAATAAATTTTTTTTGACACTATGTCATTTAAAAATGTTCTTTCCTTATTTATTATTCACATTCATGATTTTTTTAACTATTCATTTTATTGAAGAATCTAAACATGGTGGACCAGAACAGTATCGATGGATGTATCCAATTGATAGGTACATTGATATTTTTTTCATTGGTGAATTAGATTTTATGAAATCATTGGAAAAAAATTAATATGCTTCTTATCTTTTTTAATCAGGTACTTAGGTCATTTGAAATCATATGTGTTGAATAAATATCAACCAAAAGTATCTATTACTGATGTTTCAATAGATGAAGAGTCATTGAACTTCTGTTCTAGGTATTTGGATGGGATTGAGACTAGATTTAGTTATGCTGGATGTGATGTCCACATCTCTACTAATTATAGTTCTAAAAGTCAGTCATCGATATTTCTAATAATTTGATGACCAATTGGAAAGGGATTAATTTTTTTACTAAATGAGTTGGAGTTAGTACAAGAACATAGATATGTGATATGGAATAATGTTATTGTAAATCAATTTACTAAATAATTGTGAATGTAAACAAAGTGGTGACTAAGGGGCCGAGCTCGAAATAAGTTGGAGTTAATAGAAGTTGTTAATAATAATTTTTTTGAACGGTTCTGTCCTCATATAAGTATATACTTGTATTTATATTATTGACATGTAGTTATTTTTTCTATATTAAAAGTAAAAAATTATATATTTTTTCTAGATAATGAATGTTGATAATGAAGCTAAAATATTGAATAACTTGATGTTTTTGGCTTGAGGTCCTCTAGGGAAGGCTAAGATATTTGATGCCCACAGTATTCTTGGCTTCATGTTTTGAACAATTTATCATGAAGAGGACCTAAAAACATAAAATAGTGGTGTACTTAAATTTTTTGAGGTGGGATACCATGAGAAAATGATTGATATAATTGAATAAAACTGTCATGTTCAGTTTTTAGTTCCCTTATTGAAATGCAAGTGGGTCCACATTAATAAGGGAATAATGAAAGATTCATTACATTTTACTTCTTTCAACTTCTATCGATTGAAAAATATTGGTGACCATGCAGAGCATGATCCATTTATCTTGACTTCACAAATAAAGATGGTTTATTATGTGGATGATGAAATATATAAAGTTTAGAGTTTTTTTGTACACTTAAAGTATAGAGACTTATATGATATGGGTGATGAAGATCCATCAGTGATTTGTGATAGTGATCCACATCAACCACAAAATATTGAAAAATTATTTCCTAACAATATCAAAATGGTATAACTTGCAAGGGAGGGTAAAAATTAAGGACTCATCACAATGTAGTTTAATAACAATGATTATAATGAAGATGAAGATAATTGATTATATAAATTTGTAATGAAATTATATTACAAGTTCTCAATGATAAGTGTTATATATATATATTGTTCTAGTATTTTCTTTTTTTTTTGTAAAAAGAATTTAGTTTTGTATTATTTATATTTTTAACACTCCCTAACCATTAAAAATTTATGAATACTAAGAATAAAAAAAATTAAATATTCTATCTAATCAACATCTAAAAGGCATATTATTATATCTTGGAAAAATGAGATCTTTGATACTCATGTAAAGGTAATATTAATCTGACATTCCATGAAAACTAATTTAATAGAAATGAGTAACTTTTCATAATGTACTTATAAAGTTTTATGTTTTTTATTTCTAGATGTTTTTTCATTTTGATGTCCCTAACTCCATTTCACATTCATTGACTTCCCAAAGAACACATATGCTCGCCTCTCTCGAGTTGGGGTTTCCTCATCAGAGAATAGGTGGGGGAGGCCTATGTGTTTTAGTATCATCTCCCGCCTTCCCTCTCTTCTCCCATCTCCTTCTCCGACCCATCCTTGTTGTTTTATTTTTGTTCTTGTTTTCCCCTCTTATCCTCTCTCTTACAAGGAGTTTCTATTAATCCTGACGATGGTGGTTTGATGTTGAATTCCTGGACCTCTTTAACCCTAATAAGACCTCACATTCCACCGAGCCTCTCTGTTTCAAACCTGGAGTGATGGTTTCATAGTGGTTTTGGGATTTGCGGTGCGGTCGATGGCTTTCCAGGTACTCCTGAGTCGGTTCTCTCTCGTCCCTGGTTTCTTCCAGCAGTGTTGTTTTCATATGAAGCACTCAGTCTTTCATGTCTCCTCCCTAACCTCAAGTCTCTCTTCTATATTCTTGGTCAGATCTGGAGTAGTGATTTCTTGAAGTTTTGGTATGTGGGGTTTGGTAGCTGACAGTCCTTCTCGCGCGGCCTGAATCGATATCCTTCTTTGATGGCATTCTGGTTCTCTTCCTTCAAGGTGGAATCAACATTGTCTTTGGTTTGTTTTCTGATTTTTGGATTTCTTCGCCATTTTTTTAAGGGAATGTGGGTTGGGTTCATCTACAAGTTGTTCAGTGATGGTTTCATTTTGCATTTCTGGTTTGTTTCGGTTCTTGTTTTCTTCGGCCGTCGGTTTGTTCACGACGGTGATGTGTCATGGATATGACTGATTTCGATGGCATCTGGTGCTCTTGTGTGGTGTTTTGAAAAAAAAATGGTGATAGAGGACAACAACGTTCTGCTTTGGGGTTTTGGATATCGATGGCGTCGATGTTGTGTTGATGAAGACGAGAGGGCAGTGGTGTTGTGTAATGGTTGTGGTGATGGATGACGGCGATGATGGTTGATGGCTGGCAATATTTTTTGGCTTGGCACTGGTTTGTTGGGGAACGAATACCAGGTGGTTCAATGGTTTTCGGTGGCTTTGATGGGCTCCGATATTATCCGGTGGTGCGTTTGTAAAACGACGACGTCGACAACGGTGATCTATGGTGACGATGATAGGGTTACTCATGATTTGGGCGGCAGGTGACTTGACTTTAGTGGATGTGGATGAATCTGTTCTTGATCTTCTTGGGTGTAGTGAAAAGTTTTGAATTTAGAACCTTTTTTTTGGTTCCTGCTCACCCATAAAGAAGGTTTATAAAATCAAATAAAAATAGATTTTGATGGAAAAAAGAACACATATAACATCCATTAAAAAACTAAAATGAAACTCTTATATTGAAAACATGCATTTTGAGTTAAACTGACCACATATTGTACTATATTGATGTGTGGTTTATTTCTACATGTAAAAAAAATTATAGATCATTTTCCAAAATATTGAAAACAATATGATCTTATTTTCTCAGTTTTCACTCAGTAAACACTTATGAAAGGTTAAAAAGACTTTAGAAACAAGTTTTGGCGGGTCAAAACTAGGGAAACGATGTCATATTTTCTTGAAATCAATGGAAAATAACTATATATTTTATTTTGAAATATAGAAAATGATGACACATCATTCCGAATGGTGGTTTTACTAGTATGGTTGTAAACACATTTCTAGTGATTTAAAACACTAAAACATGAGTGGAAATGTCAGAACTAGACAAACAATGTCATATTGTCTGGAAATCATGGAATTATGACCTTATATTTAATTGTGAAATATAAAAACCGACAACACATCATTCTGAATGACGGTTTTCCCGTTATGGTCATAAATGAATTTTTAGTGTTTTAAAACACTAAATCATGTGTGGAATATTCAAAACTAGACAAATGATGTCGTATTGCCTTGAAATAAAGGGACAATGGCCATAGATTTAATTTTCAAATATATTAACAGACGTCACATCATTCTAAATGATGGTTTTCCCGTTATGGATGTAAACACATTTTTAGTGTTTTGAAACACTAAAATGTCTTTGGAATAGTAAAAACAAAGAAAAAGACTTTAAATTGTCATGAAATCAAGGTAAAACCACATTTTTTCTAAGTACATGTATAAAACACATCAATCTGATGTTTGGTGTGATTGAAATTACTCTTTAAACACTTACAAAAGGTACAAAAGCCTTTAAAAACAAGTGTTAGGGGTTAAAAACTAATGAAAAGATGTTGGATTTTCCAGAAATTATGATACAATTATTATAGATTTAATTTCAAAATTTAGCAACTAACGACATTTTGAGGGACAGTTTTCCTGTTATGGCCATATTCACATTTTTAGTGTCTTAAAACACTAAAACATCCATGGAATGGTAAAAATAAGGGGAAAAATCATATTTTTCTAAAATAAGGGTAAAATTACCATATATTTTATTTTGAAATGTAGGAACTGACGACATGCCATTCCAAATGATAGTTTTCACATTATGGTCGTAAATTCATTTTTAGTTTTTAAAACACTAAAACGTGCATGGAATGATCAAAACCATAAAGATGATGCTGGATTGTCATGAAATCATGGAAAATTTACTATAAATTTAATTTTAAAAAATATGAACTAACATCATGTCATTCTGAGTGATGGTTTTCCCATTATGGACATAAATGAATTTTTACTATTTTAAAACACTAAAACGTACATAGAACAGTCAAAACCCTAAAATGATGTGGGATTTTCCGGAAATCAAGAGAAATACACTACTAAGTTGTTTTTTAGGTGTACATTTAGTCAATATTTCAATATAAAATGTAGTGTGAGAAGAATTACTCAATAAAATCTTATGAATGGTATAAAAGCCTTTAAAAACATAGGTTGGGGGTCAAAACCAAGGAAACAATGTCATTTTATCTTAAAATCAGGGAAAAACTACCATAGAATTAATTTTGATATGTTGGAACTAATGACACATCATTTTGAGTGATGGTTTTCCCATTATGTTTGTAAACAAGTTTTTAATGTTTCAAAACCCTAAAACTTGCACAAAATAGTTAAAACCAAGAAAACAATGTCATATTATCCTGAAATCATTGGAAAACCACCATAGATTTAATTTTGAAATGTAGGAACTGACATTATGTAATTAGGAATAATGCTTTTCCCATTATAGTCATAAACACATTTTTAGTGTTTTAAAACACTAAAACGTGCATGAAAAAGTATAAACTATTAAAAAAAATCATATTATCCTAAAATCAGGGAAAAACGACCATAGATTTAATTTTGAAATGTATGAATTGATGAAACATCATCTTGGGTGAAAGTTTTCCCGTTATGTCCATCAAAGTGTTTTTTGTGTTTTAAAACACTATAACATGTGCAGAACAGTCAAAACCAAGAAAACAATGTCAGATTGTCTTGAAATTAGAGGAAAATGACTATGTATTTAATTGTGATATGTAGGAACCAATGAAACATAATTCTGAATAACTGTTTGTTTATTATAGCTGTAATTATGTTTTTAATTTTTTATAATGGTAAAAAATACGTGGAATGGTCAAAACCATATAAAATGGCCAAAGATTGATGTGAAATCATGAAAAAATCACCTCTTAGTTGTTTTTGAATTATAGGACACTCTATGATATCTAAATATTTTAAAAAATTATTATATAAATTTCAAGCACACCACACATCATTTTAAAAATAAATTAAAAGATTTATTTATCCCTTTTCAATTTCAAGTATTTAATTTTCTCTTAAATTGGTATGTTTTGGTTTTCAAAGTGTTTTCCATTATATATTATTTGTTTTATGTTAAAATTTATTCTATATGATTAACCAAATAACATATGTTATGTGCTGCATTCTGAATATATTCTGTGTCTTTTCTCTTTTGTAATTAATTTCCAAAATTTTATGGTTTTCACTGTAGGTGGAATATGCCTGTAGTTTAAAGGAGGTTCACCATTCCAAATCATGAAATTATTATTAAGAAATTATTTATTGTTCTTAGGGTATGGTAGGTTAATTTTTTTTCAATTATTCTATTGTAATTCTAATTTATCATCTTAAGTTTTAATTTTTGTTTATTTTTTGTTATATGTGATGAGATGATGTGATTGGTATTAATTGATGAGATTATGTAGAGTCAAAAAGATGTAGTGGGGGCCATGATAAGGATTTATATTAGGTATGGGTTATTGTTGGACATATTATATATATATATTGATGACTGATGTATTGGTTGATGTATGGGGTGACTGTAACATACCTTATAATGATTGTGGTTGTTTCTATGATTATGGATGTGTGGGGTATGAATGATGGGTTTATCATATATTTTTGTTTGAGTTTATACCATGTCAATTTTTTTATAATTAAATTATTTTATAAAATTATTTTTAAAAAAAGAAAAACATATTGGTTGACAGTTTGTTGTAATTACCGGTAAACATATATTATTTTCTGTGTTTAGCGGCGGTTACGTTTAACCACCACTAATCATAACCACTTCTAACATCTTTTTGGGGGTTAATTTATTTTTATTTAGATTCCTAGTGGTTCTTTTAATAAGAAACCACCTCTTATTAAATATCAATCTCCTGCTAAATTTTCCAAAAATGACACTTAAAAAAACTACCATGAAATAAAATAGACCACCACTATTTGACTAGAGACCATGCAATACACTAGGGTTTTAGAAACTACCACTAAATAATTAGGTGGTGGTTTAAAACACCTCTTGATCACTAAAAAACTTCCACTAATCATTTATTTTTTTATTAGTTGTTGAGATCAAGACTCATCTTTTCAAATATTTTCACATTTCCATTCCTAAATCATACTACTGAGTTGATTATTTCTGGGAAGGGATGACCATGAATGATTGTGGTTATATGTAACTAGATTCTCCCTTTAAGGTTGGGTAAGGGAAAACCTATGTGGGCTTGGGTTCTTTACCAGTTTTAATTCTTTGTAATTAAAATTTTAGTGGTGAAAACTCATAAATCATTTTCACCATTTGATTACAAAATTTATCAAGTAAAGGTTATGGGATAAATTGGATAGGTGGTTGATTTGGTTGGTTTCTCTCAAGAAGATATTTAAGTTGTTGTATGATCATTGAACCTTAAATAAGAATTATTTAGTTCCCACACTCGATTAATATTTGTGGGACCCTTGTAAGATTTATTTTATTCTTGTTTTCATTTCATTGATGATGTCGTTCCATTATATCATCATCATCATTTCATTATTTAATAGAAAGAACAAAAAGTAAAAAAATGATAAAACCAAAGATCCACAACTCCAAGGAACCAAGAAACAAGAAGCTAAGGGGGTATAAAATGGTGCATCCCAAGAGCATCCCCTCAAACCAGATGATCCCCCTCAGAATACATCAAGTCAATATCTGGCGAGCAAATGAAACTCTCCCCACGGGTTGACAAGGAAGAAAGATAGTCTGCAACCTTATTAACCCCACACCAAGTATGGAGAATGTCGGTGTTGGGATCCATGAGACTTAGGAATTTCCTCATAATGTAATCAATGGACCATGTGGTGGATCTCTTACCTGTTAGGGAGTTGTAAATGATGATGGAGTCGATTCCACTACACTGAGGGAGATGTTCCTCCTCCTGGCTAACTGCAGGCCGTACAACATCACGAAGGCCTCAGCCTGTAAAGAATCACACATGCCAAATCTGGCCGAAAAAGCATCCAATACCACACCCTTCATGTCTCAGATCATGCAACCCCCCCTCATACTACCCATCATACATGAGCCGTCAGTGTTCAGCTTGTGGCTTGAGTGGTGGGGGAGCCATTGAACCCAATGCCCCTACCATCCCTTGCTAGTGGGGAAAATAGAGTGATTCTAGCCTGCAACGAGCCTCGTGGTGGGAGCATCTTGCCAACCATTACTCAGCCGGAGCAGGTCCACCAGCAAAAATTTAACCCTTGCCACCACCACCCTTGGAGAACAGGTGCCCCCCTCAAAAATTTCCTTGTTCCGAGCAATCCAGATGCACCAGCAACCTGCTGCCAACACTAGCCCACGGGCCTTCCACTCCGGGCTCTGTCCATCCACACCATGGAACTAATGATCAAGGAAGGGGGCCTGCACCTGGTCTCTAACAGCATAACCTGTAAAATCACCAAATTCCGACTAGATGGTGGTGGCCCAGTCGCCCAAGAAGATCAGGTGATCAACATTTTCCTCCGCGTTCGCCCTAAAATAGAAGCAGTGCGAATCCAAATGGATTCCCATCCTCTTTACATTGTCATAAGTGAAAATTTCTCTATTTAGGATCCTCCAAACTAGGAAATTGTATTTAGTCGGGATTTCTTTTTACCAGAGGGTTCCTCCCCACGCATCGGTCAGAACCGAGGTTGTGCAGACCCTACAGAACTCATTCATTGAAAATGCACCCGAATTAGAATCGGTGAAGACACATTTGTCTCGCTCATCATTTATATTAATATGGTCGAAAGCATCACACTGCTCCTTATTCAGTACAGCCGTAACAAAATTTGGATACATCCTAGTCTGGTGGAATGAAATGTTGGTAACAGGACAGCCCGATAAGCCAAGATGTGAACCTGACCAGTCATGGTGCCAGAATGAGATCTCCCCTCTCCCCACGATCCATCTGGAGTGTGGATGATGGGATTCAATCAAAGGATCGATGGTGGGATAGACAGAGGCTGCATGGCCATCCTGATACCCCGCACACTGCTTTGCGGCCATGAACCAGCCCCACTGTGAGCGACCCTCAATCACATCCCAGGAAAGTTTAGTATGCATGGCATGTAGGGTATCTGAGATGCTCCTCACGTTGATGGCACCTTCCTCAACTGGATTAGAGAGTCTCTCATAGGAATCCCAATGTCGCTTTTCATATGAATGCGCATCCCAGATGAAAAAGACCAACACCCTATCAATGCTTCCGAGAACACTCTTTGGAACTTTAACTGTAGAGAGGGAATGGATAATAATTTAAGAGAGGAAACTATTTACCAGTGTGATCCTACCTTCTAAATACAAAAAATTACTTTTCCAGTTGGTAACACGACCAGTAATGCAAGAAACAATTTGGTCAAAATGCTGAACCCACAGTCTTCCCGGTGACACAGGGACACCAAAGTAGGTCATCAGGAAAGAGCCCTGCATCATGTTCAAACGGTTGCTGAGGGATTCACTCCAGGAGTCTGGGCATCGACTTGTGTTAAAAAAGGTGCTCTTGTTCTAGTTGATACATTTTCCACTCCAATTGAAGTAGTCCTACAAGATCCTTTTTAAGCCCCGGACGGACCGTTTGTTTGCATTTAAAAAAATAAGGGTTTCATCGGTGAACATGATGTGTGATATATAGGTCTATCTTTGCCTACACCGATAGGGAGAAATGGCCCCACTACTGATGCTCTTATGGAAGTGCCGATTGAGGACATCCTGGGAAATGATAAAAATACTTGGTGATAGAGGGTCCCCTTGGCGCAGGCCACATGCCATCTTAAAGAAACCGTGGTGCTTTCCCATGAAGTGAATAGCCATCCTTGTAGAGTTGATACACCTAAAAATTAAGTCAATAGAATAAGTAGAAAAACCCAAGCAAGTAAGGAATTTGATGATAAAATTCTAATCCATGCTGTCATAAGCCTTATCCATGTCCAGTTTAACAGAAAAATTTGAACCATGAGCCTTTATGTTGAGGTCGCGGATAACCTCCTGGGCCAGGGCAATCTTCCCATGAATGGATCAGCCTTTAACAAAGGCATGCTGCTCAACCGAGGTCACATCGGGGAGGGGAAACACCAGTCTCCTGTTGATTATTTTTGGAAGAATTTTACAGGGGACATTACACATACTCACCGGTCTGTAATGATGGATGGAAGAAGGATCATTGATCTTTAGAATCATCACTATAGTGGTGGTGCATGCAACATGGGGAAGGATGCCTCCCTTGAAGAAGTCCTGAACTGCCTCGATTAGGTCTCCCTTCACCAGGTCCCAAGTATCCCTATAGAAACTACCTGGGAAGTCGTCTAGCCCAGGGGCACTCTCTGGGTTAATGCTCACCATCACATCGTGAATCTTCTTCTCCTTCAGAATAGATTCCAAAATGACATTATTTTGGCTGGAGAGGATGATAGGAACCACCTCTAAAAACTCCTGTTGTCCTCTAGGAATCCATCCATCATGTAGGGGTTAGGGCCTGCCAATATATCCTTGAAGTGCTCCTTAGCCATGTTCCCTACCAGGTCCCTATCATAAGTGAAGCTACCATCCGCAAGGAGAATATTTGGCCTATCCAATCTTCACTTTTCATTGATGTATGCATGGAAGTAAGCCAAATTCAAATCCCCCTCCAGAAGCCACTTGATCAGATCTTGATTACGAGCCATCCTTTCCTTGTGCAGAATCATTTATTCTAAACAGGCATTCTTGCAAGAAAGGATCTGAAACAGGTCATCACGCCACACAGATTTCAGGTGGGTTTCCATAGCTTTGATCTCCTTATAAAGGGTAATCATATCATTATACCGGGGGGGGGGGTGCCCACTGATCCAAACATGGATGTCCCCCTTCAGTCTTCTAAGTTTGTTCTAGAAAGCAATACAGCTCGAACATTGATTCAGCTTGCACCATGAGTCCCTAACTTCCTCGTGGAAGCCATTAACGCTAGGCCAAGAGTGGGAAAAGACATAGCTATGTGGTCTATCCTGCTGCGGGGAGAGGGAGACCAAAATGGGGGAGTGGTCCGAAAGGCTGCAGACAAGATGAGTAACTTTGGCATTGGGAAATGCCGAGACAGGATGAACATTGGCAACACAACGGTCAAGCCTGCACCAGGTGCATCAGGTTCTCTTTGGTTGTTGCACCATGTGAACTTATCGCCGGTGAATCCCAAATCCAAGTAAACCATGCGTCCCATGAAACCTACAAACTCCTCGCTGGAAGTGTGGGGGAAAAACCACACCCTTTCTTCTCATCTGGGTCCGCAATGATGTTAAAGTCAACTCCTATGAACCATAGAGTATCCCCAAGATCAAAAGCTTCAAGGTCACACCACAAAAGCTCTCTTTTCTTTGCATCACAGCTAACATACACAAAGGTGAAAATAAAATGTGATGAACCATAGGTGATGTCAATGGTGATACTCTGGTCCGCGGCTTGAACCATGTTAACAGTGGAAGAAGAATTGTAGAAGATCCATATATGCTGATTGGTAGGGGAAGCATGCATCCTAGTCTTAAGTTTGATCCTCCTTGTAAACTCACCAATTGTCGTGGGAGATTTCTTGGGCTCCAAGATAGCCACAACTGAGGATATATGGGAAAGAGATTCGATGGCCAGGAAATATGTTTTTTCCCTAGCACCCAGTCCACATGCATTCCAGATGATAAAGGATATCATTGATAAAAGTAGGTTTCCCTAGCTTTGGCCCCAGGGTGCATGGCTCCAGAGATCTATTTAGATGGGCAGGGGCCCCTTTGCTTGGAGTGGGACTTGGTCTGATTTTCAATGTTCTGGGGAGAAACATGGGGTGCGGGAGGAGTAGAGGGATCCTGGGGGCTAGGAACAGATGGGGGGGCCAAGCGCGCCACAGTAAGAGCAGAGGGAGGCACCTCGCTGGGGGACATCAACATTTACTGAAGTGGGGCCAAGGATGCTAAGGGGACATGATGATTAGGGAACCCATCACTGGAAGAGGAGACAATCTGCTTCACAATTGGGGGATCCAAGACAAGATGTCCAGAGGAGCCAGAAACAGTCGCCAGCAGGCCAGAAGCGGAGGGGTGAAGAAAGCCAGTAATATCCCAGGGGGAGAACTGCATATGGCTCAAAGGTCTGGGAGTCCACAGGGAGACAATACACGATGACCAAACCACATCATTACCTTTAATACACCTGTTGGAGGAGTCACTAGAATCAATCACATTGCAAACATCAGAAGGATCCGAGAAAGGGACCAAGGCTTGGTAGGGAGGGTCAGGACCCAACTGAGGAGAGGTTCCAAGAGGGTCTGGGTTGTCACCAGGGGGGAGGAAACTCAGGTTGCAAACGGTGGTGGGGGCGTCTTGGAGGCATGGATGGCCGAGCCTCCCGAGAAACCCACTTCTTTCTGCAGACAGGTAGGAAGTGGCCGTCAAAATGACAGAAGGAACAGAACCTTGGAGCGGAAGGGTAGAAAAGCGGCTGGGACTAGTCGAAGGCATCCTGCACTCTTAGGGAGATCTTGTATGGAGGAGGGAAGACGATTTCCATATCGACACAGATCCTCACCAAAGAGGACTTATCCAGGTTGAAAGTACAATCGTCTGCACAAAGAAACCTCCCCAGGGTGTTAGCAATGGCTCGCAAGAAAGTCCCATTCAGAAAGGGGAGGGGAAGCCCTGGGAGGTGCACCCAGACTGCCTCCCAAGTTGAATCCTTCCCATTATGAACATCTATAGACCAAGGGGAGAGGACAAACCGCCAACTACCCAATTCACTAGGGGCCCTGAACCAAGATTGGACAAAATCCCCCTCTGAAGAAAGAACCACACAGAAAGAGCGCCGATTGAGAGACGAGACCCAAGCTGCGGCCTCCAGGCCCCATGAACCAACAAAACAGTTGAAGTTGGACAGAGAGGGCTTGTCTGCACCAATGAACGCAACCATGGTCCACTTGATGAGATTGGAGGCAATCAAGAAAGTCAGAAGCGGGATATCCAGGGACGAACCATCACCGCCAGCAACCCCCTAGCAGATCCAGGATTATATCTGGAAAGCAGGGTGTGTGATCCCTTGGAGGAAACCATCAGAGGGCATCATTGAACAAGCCAGACAGACAGGACGCCACCGGAGAACTCGGCACCACAGATGCAGGCTGGGGAAGAGGTGACAGTGGGCCATAAATGGACTAAAATAAAATAATTTTATAATTTTATACTTTCATAAATTTTAATTTAATATATTATTATTTTATACTTTAAAAAAAATTTAAAATGATATATTTCTATAAATTATGTATACTTTTATAACATATATTTACTCTGAAATAGTTTTATTAATTTATATACATTTATAAATTATGTATATTTCTTTATAATATATATTCTTTTATAAATATATATTATTTTATAAATCTATATACGACTATAATTTTAATTAATAATATAAATATATATACATTTCCAATTTATAATTTTATAACTGTAAAATTTTTTCAAATCAAATAGGATGGATATTAATATATAATGGATAGATTCCAATCATATGAAAAAAGAGTATGAAGATGTTGTGAAATAGTTTATCATGTTTTCAAAAGATCAGGCATATGACCCTTATCAAATCCTTTTTCCATGTTTATGCTGTTGTTATTAAGATTAATTATTATATAGGTGTTGGAAGAAAACTTCACCTATCATAGAATTGATCAAAGTTATAAATGTTGGAATAGACATGGGGGGAAATAAAATTTATCCTGTGATTTGGTATAACACAATGTTTATGGTTCATCCGATATGATTACTAGTGTGGATAATGAAGAATATCATATCAAGGATGCGATTGCAAGTGTGAATGGTGATGAAGATCGTATTGATGAAATGACAGTGATAGTTGAAGATGAACTTCATGTTTGTCCAATTTTTTTTGAGAAGTTAAAGAGTTGTGCAAAGAAACTGTTGTATGCTTGTTCTACTAAATATACCACATTTTCAGTCATACTAATGTTATATAATTTGGAACCAAGCGATGGATTTAGTGACACTAGTTTTAGAGAACTAATTTCTATCTTAAATGATATTATCACAGAAGATAATGTGCTAGCTAGCCAAACATACAATGTTAAATGAATGTTAAATTCTATGGGTATAATCTCTGAAAAAATACATTTGTTCCCAAATGACTGAAATCTATTTCTCAAGGACCAAAAAACACTTAAAGAATGTACAAATTGTGGTACTTCTCGATAAAAGAAATACGACTTGGGTCTTATGAAAGTTTTATGGTACTTTCCAATCATTACATGGTTTAAGAGCCTATATAGAAGTGAGGATACTACAAGGAAATTGATATGGAACAAAAATACAAGAAATATAGATCTGAAACTCTATCACCCAATAGACTCCCCTCATTGCATGTGAATTGATCATGAGTATCTTGAATTTGGAAATAAGTTGATAAACCTTCATCTTGCATTATCTACAGATGGAGTGGATCTTTTTGGGTTTCAAAGCACCAGTCATAGTGCATGGATGATTATGTGGGTAAATTATAACTTTCCACCATGGTTTTTCATGAAATAAAAATACATCATTTTATCTATAATTATATAAGGACTAAAAAAACCAAGTAATGATATTCATGTTTATTTGGATTCATTGATCGAGGATTTTAAATTATTATGGGATTTAGGTGTTACATTGTATGATGATTATAGAATTAAAGATTTTTAATTGAGAGACATGTTGTATGGGATGATAAATTTTTTTCTTACTAATTAAATTTTTTACAATATTTAATTAAAGGAACTCAAGGATGTCCCATTCTAGGAAAGGTACAAAATCAATTACGTTTAAACATTCATTGAAGAATGTGTTTTTAGGACATTTCATATTTCTACCCTAATGACATAAGTATCGATCTTGGATGACATCATTCAATGGATATTTAGAAGAACATACAACAACATATAGACTAATTGGTGATCAACTTCTTGAGAATGTAAATGACGTGGACATTTTTTCTGGTAAACCATTTTTAAAAAATCTTACAAAAATAGGTTGGAAAAAGATGTTTTTTGGAATTATTATAACGGAATTTTCATTATGTTAGAAATTTTCTTGATGTTATGAATGTTGACAAAAATTTTATGTGATAGTTTCATCGACATGTTGCTAAATTCACCTGACAAAATAAAGGGTCGAATTAAGGCTAGGTTGGACATGATTTAAATGAGAATATGGGAAGAGTTGGTGCCAATGAATGGTGAATAATTAAATTTTCTTCATCCATCTACTTACACTCTTTCCATGAAGGAGAGATATCAGTTTTTCAAATTCTTGAATGATGTAAAGGTTATAGAGAGGTATTCATCGAATATCATGAATATCATGTCAATGACTAATTTATGGTTAATGGCTATGAAATCACATGACTGTCATGTTTTGATGGAGGATCTAATTCCTATATCTTTAAGATTCATTTTCCCGGCAATGTCTTTCATACATTAACCAAGATCTGTTTCTTTTTTAAAGATATATGAAAAAAATTTATATACCCAATGAAAATTTTTAATATGGAAAGGTAAATTTATAACATATTATATAAATTGGAAAATTTTATTCCTGCCAACATTATTTTACATGAAGGTTCACTTGGTGAGAGAGATTCGACTATGTGGTTTTATACACTATAGATGGTTGAACCCCATTGAACGGTATATAAGGATTTTTAATGGGTATGTAAAAAATCAAATTTAGTTAGAGGGTTGTATTTTATAGAGATATATTGGTGAGGAATCCATTGAATTCTATAATGATTACCTATCCGGTGCAGAAAGAATTGGTCTATCAAAATATATTCACATTGTGTGTCTTGTGGGTGAAGGAATTTCTATAAGAGATATTTTCACAATCAATATTACAGATCTGGAGCAAGCCCACCTTTACATTTTTCATAACAGTTTGGAGGTTTCCCAATATGTTGTAACTCACAAAGAAATTATTACGCATTTGATTCCATCAAGGGTTGAAAGGTTGATATTAAATACACATAATAAACAATTTATAGAGTGTTTTTCAGACCATATTTTTAAGGAGTTAGATGAAAATACAGATTCAATTTTAGAACGACTTCGATGGCTAGCAAGGGGACCAAACATGAAAGTGTTTTATTAAAATGAATATGTACTTAATTATTATAAATTATATACAAATGAACATGAAAAAGGAAGTACCATGAAAAATAGTGGAGTTACACTTGTTGCTAAAGTGTTTCATGTTTTTAGTACTATGAAGAAAAATCCAATTTACATGAATACGTTATACTTTGGAATCATGAATCAAATATGGGAGTTGGATTACAAAACATTCCAAGTGAAGATTTTTTAATGAAAGTGGTTTGATAATAGGATTGCTATTAAAATAGATGAATTGGGATTATTGGAAGTGGATTTCAGTAAGGAAGGGTATAAAGATGAACTATTTAAAATGGAATCATAGATAGTTCAAGTATTTTTTGTTCTAAATCCTTCAAACCAAAAGTGGTAAATTGTTCTGTTATCGACCAAAATCACTGAAGGGTCGAATAAAAATTCAACTAAGGATGAATCTCTCATAGGGAAATTTCAATCATTTTACAGTGGTCCCAATGTATACATAGTTTTTTATGTTATTAGAGACCACAATGATGGGATTTGGATACTTGATAGAGTGGTAAAATATATTTAACCTTTAAAAACAAGAGGTCAATAATAAATTTATTTATTTTTTGTAATGTAAATTTCATTAACTCATGTAATTATCATTTAACTACTGAATTTACATAATATAAATTAAATACTTAACCACTGCTACATATACTATCTTCTACATGTGATGGTGCTCCCAATCGTGGGGAACAACATGTCTCTCAACCTACTACTACACCCAATGTAGAGAAGAAATGACCTTATATATGTTTTGATGCTCCCAATCCTAAGAAACAATAGGTTTTTAACCTGGTGTTTCTCCCAATGTATAGGTAGAATGAACTTCTTCACATGTCGATGTTGCTGATATAGAGGAACAACATATTGATGATGTTGAATCCAAGAAAATGGTAGGTGATGAAGGACTGATGATGTTGAAAAAATAGAATCATTGTAGTGTGACTATGTTTGAAAAAATAATTAAGGCGAAAGACAAAGGAATGAAATTCGAGGTCGGATATAATGCAAGGGGACAACATGTTAACCCCAATAAGTCCTTGTTTAGTAGTAACATTGTGATCATCACTCAGATATGTGTGCCTATTGATGTAGATTTGGGGAACCATGTTGTGTCCACATTTAAGATAATGGTGGGGGAAGAAATTATAGTAAAATTATGATATCATTTCTTTATTTAATAAAAAATAAAATAATAAAACATTGAATTACTTCTAATCATTCCTTATATAGTGAATTTATAATATATGAATCCCATAATAAATATGTATTAATTCTTTTTGGAAGCATTCATAAAGGATTTCTCACAATTCTAATGAGATATCATCTTAAAGATGCTGAAGGGAAAATAAACATGCACCCACCGCATATATATACACACTTGATAACCCAATATTATTGGGATGAATTTGCTGGCCTTCGTGTGGAAGTACCTTTTTATATACATTGTGGTTAGTAATAAATTGTTTGAAAATACATGTATTCATCACTTTTACTGATAATTTATTTTTGGGAAACAATAATTGAGTCTTGAAAATATGGTTTGGTTAGAAAAACAAATGTAACCCTACCATAAATTAAGGATGGTGTATGCGTCAATTGAAAAAAATGTATGGATTTTGAATCTACTGTAATAATTTAATGTGACATTAAAATAAATCATAATTATGTTCTTTTATTTATATGAAGATTGATGAATCCAAATCCAAATCCACTTACATCCCATGCCAGGTTCTATGGAAGGAGGAATGTGTAAAAAAACAGGGGATACTAATAAATGAAAACACAGAAAAAGTGTGAGAAACATGTGTAAGTATGACATAATTTTTTTTATAAAATATTTAATACATAACATTGATTACTTATTTTCTTATATTTTCTATTCTACATTGTCATATGAATCGTCAAGACCTGTACTAGATGATCACATACTATTGGTGGTCATGAAGCGGCTTGAACATTATGTGCACATTAGAGGTCAGGGTTTTGGTGTGACATCCTGAACACATTTTGAGAAAAAAATAAGAGGATAAATATAAAAAATAATGGAGATGAATGAAATATTAGCATCCATTGATGAAAATTTTCATTAGAAGGTTGAGTTTCTAGAAATTATTCTAACAGGGAAGCAATGATAAGAAACAACTCGAGAACAACCATTGTGTGAAGAACCCTCCCCTCCCCCACTAGCTTTGAGGTGATGCATTAACCTAAAAGGACTATCTTAGTTAAGGTAATAAATATTTTAATAATTGTTTTTGTGAAATGTGAGATAGAAACCGATACCTTTCTTGTACTGAGGGTGAAAATAACTATTATTTATATCTTTGAACACCCACTCATCGATTTATAGAGAGGGATATGGTGTTCAATATACAATATGAAAGGCTCCACAATATACCACTTCCAATAGGTCATATTAGAGTGGCGATTAGAATATATCATGAGATGAAAACCAAGATACCTATTACAATTAATGAATGAGATATCCATAAGGTCGACCAAGATTTTGAACAATTTATTGTATGGTTGTCAGATCTTTTAAAAACAAATTTCAACAAGGAAGTATTAATTTCAAATTTATTTTTCAGGACAAACCTTTAATAATTAATGAAAAAGGTCTGAACCGATGAATATTATTACAGATAGATAAAAAAGTATAAAATAGTAGTATTTATATATTTGATTTTGAAGAAAAAATTTATAGAGAGAAAGGTACAAACCATATTTCTCTTGAGAATGTAAATGAAATCCTTAACTACGAATTACTAGGAGCGTCTGTCATAAATGTATACATGAGGTATTTTTTCATGATTTGTGTTTCCAAAAGGTAATATACTATACTAATTATGACTAAATGCATTTAATATTTTTAAAAAATATATATATCAATACAAAATTAAGGGATTACCCCATGAAAATAAATTTGGCATCATTAGTCCTCACATCACCTCTACAGAACAAAAGCAAATAAAATCCAAAAAAATGAATGAAATATTGAGAGACCCGACCAAATTGTTTGAAAGATAACATGGGGATTAAATACTATTCTTAATAAAAATGATGGTGGGGTAAAACTCTACAATTTAGTAATATCAAATATATTTTTTTTCTTTCATTAATTATTATTATTATTTTTTTGGAAACATTTTGTTCTCATTGCGGTCAATTTGGATAATCTAAAGATATATTCTCTAGATTCAATGCATGGATACCAAACAAAACAACCACAAATGATGACATTTATCAATTCTTAATAAACTAAATCAAAAAATTAGAACTTAACTTTTATGTTATATATTTTATATTGTGTTTTAATAAGAATTTTGTTATGATAGGGTGGTGTTTGAATATCATGAAAATCATGGAATAAGGACAACCAATGCACACAAGGACCCCAAAAAGTTCTACATTTGGAAAAGTATCAAGTTTTATATAATAATATTTCATAAATAAACACATTAAAAAACAAATTACATATTTTTCTCAATGTTACTACAGTGTCTGAAACAAACAAACGGAAAATATTGTGGTTTTTATGTTTGTAAATTCATGAGAGAGATCATATTCTATCATCAAACTAACATCCATAAAGAGGTATTTTTGAATATAAGTATTATTTCATTTAAAATATTTATTAATCCTTTATGTATTTATATTTTTCCAGTAATACTATGACTGCTGGGAAAAGATAACATTCACAATATTATACATATATTTTTAGAAACGAATGTGTAACATACTTGATGAAAGAATATACACAAATAATATGAATATGTGTCTTCCATATAATTAATGGGTTGTTTCATATTTATATTTAATTTATCTATCTTTAGTATAACTCATATAGGAATTGTTTTCTTTTATAGGTGGATTCCTTTGTTTGAGTTGGGGTGGTTTGTTTGGAGCTGCTCATCGTTTGAGAGAGGAAATGAGATAATGACAACAAGGTAATGGGTCAGGAATGTATATAAACATCCTAAAAAGATGATTTACTAAATTTTATTTAATTAAAATTTTCATCATTTTATCTACTATTTGTAAGTTAATTTCCTCATCATTTTTATCTAATATTTATGTCATTTTTCACATATCTTTTTGGAATTCATATTTTCCATCCAAATATCAGTAAAAAGACACAAAGGAGACAACATGTTCCTTTTTGTAAATGCTACCATGATTTCTATTAATTTTATTTGTCTACCTTCTAACACATTATATTTATGTGAATATTCTTAGAAAAAAAACATTCTATTTGTGGAAAACCAAAATAGTGTAAGAAAGTTTTTCTGCTAAGAACATTGACTGAATATGCAATATTAACAGTTAGACAAAGGAAATGGAAAGTGTAGAAACATTCACATTTCATATTTTTTTTGATAATTGAATAAAACTATCTCTATGTCATTTGGGATGTGTAGGAATCAGCTGCACCTCAATCTGACACATGGTGTGATTGGTGTGACTCCAGGTGTATCTTTTTATTTAAAATTGATATTAATTTTTATAAAAAAAGAAAAATGACATCCTCAAAACTAAACAAACAAATTTTTATAGTTTTGATACTTTATAAAAATTATTCTTATATCATTTAAGACATGTATGAATCAGTTTCACCTCAATATGATACATGATGTGACTAGTATGACTCCAAGAACATCTTGTTTGTATAAAATTGACGTTAATTTTAGTAAAAAAATACAGATGAAATACTCAAAACCAAGAAAATTCAGTTGAAATATTTTTATACTTTAATAAAATTATATTTATGTCATTTTTACATATAGAAATAAACTACACATTAATATGATACATGATGTGTTCGGTGTGACTCAAAATCTACGTTATTAGTTTAAAGTTGACATTTTATTTCAAAAAGTGTCAATGAATAAAAACTGAGAATATAATCTTGGATTATCATAATAATTTAGTGAAAAAAATTCATAAGTAATTTTTTATGTGTATGAACCAGTCTCACATCAAAACAACAGACGATGTGATCGATATGACTCAAAGTGTGTGTTTCACGTTTCAAATGATATTTTAGTAAAAAAGGAAAGTGTGTTACTCAATACTGAGGAAACACATTAAGATTATTTTTAAACATTGGGAAAATGATAAATAATTCTTTTAAGACATGTAAGATTCATTTGCACCATAATACAATGCATGGTGTGAACGGTATGACTCCAAGCGTATCTTTTTTATTTAGAATTAACATTTATTTTAGTAAAAAAGACAACAGAGATACTAAAAACCAATAAAACACATTCCTATTGTTTTTATACTTTAAAAATATGATCCATAATTAATTTTTGATGTGTAGGAATTATTATCACGTCAATCTGATATACAATGTACCCAATATGACTCAAAGTGCCTCTTATTAGTTTAAAATTGAAATCTTTGTTCAAAAAGTGTCACTCACTAATAACCAATAAAACAAACTAAGATTGTATTGATAATTTAGGACACCAACTATTAATCCATTTTTGGTGTGTAGGTATCAATCTCACATAAAACTGACACACGATGCATGTTTCCAATTTAAAATGACATTTTAGTAAAAAAGACAAGTTATGTACTCAAAACCAATAAAACAGAGTTAGAATGTTTTAATACTTTATTAAAATGATCCATAAGTCATTTGGGAAGTTTAAGAAGCATACCCACCTCGCTATGATGCATATTAGATCTATTATGACACCAAGTCCATCTGTTTATTTAAAATTTTCATTAATTTTAGTAAAAAAGACAATTGACATACTCAAAACTGAGAAAACACATTTGTATTGTTTTAGTAAATTAGGAAAATGATCCATAACTCATTCATAGAATATAGGAATCATCATCACCCCAATACATTACATGATGCTCCTATTATGACTCAAAGTGTGAATTTTTAGTTTAAAATCAAGATTTTAGTTCAAAAAGTATCACTCATTAAAAACCAAGAAAACAAGATCAGATTGTCTTGATAATTAAGGAAAATGATTCATAAGTTATTTTGGACATGTAAGAAGTAGTATCATAATAAAATGATTGAAAATTTGATTGATATGACTCAAAGTGTATGTTTTCAGTTTCAAATGACATTTTAATATAAAATCAAAAGTGACATACTGAAAATAGAGAAACCAAATTTGGTTGTTTTGATACTTTTAGAAAGTTATCTATAAGTCATTTGTGATGTTTTGGAATCATTCTCACATCAATATAATATACGGTGACACAGGTATAATTCCAACTGTGGATTTATTTAAAATTGACCATAATTTTTGTAAAAAGAATAAGTGACATACTAAAAACTGAGAAAAAACATTCAGATTATTTTTATAGTTTAGGTAAACAATTAATACTAAATTTATAACATTTAGGAATCAACTCCACCTCAATACGACACATGGTGTGACTGGTATAACACTAAGTGTGTCTTTTTATTTAAAATTGACATTAAGTTTAGTAAAAAAGAACAAGTAAAATACTAAACACTAAGAACAATCATTCATATTATTTTTATTATTTAATAAAATGATCCAAAAGTCAATTGTGACATGTATGAATCAATCACACCTCAATAATATTCATGGTGTGATTGATATAACTCAAAATGTCTATTTTTTTATTTAATATTGACATTAATTTTAGTAAAAAGAACAATTGACATACTGAAATCCATAATAAACATCTTCATATTTATTTTGATAATTTAAGGAAACAATCCATAAGTCATTTTAACGTATTAAAGTCAACTACACATAAATCTCACACAAAGTGTGACTAATATGACTATAAGTGTGTCTTTCTATTTAATTAAGACATTAATTTTAGTAAAAATAACAAGTGACATACTAAAAACTAAGAAATTTTTTTTATTGTTTTTATACATTAATAAAATGACCCATTAGATATTTTTTATGTTTAGGAATCAACGAAACATTAGTACAATTAATGTTGTGACCAATATGAATCAAAGTGTTTATTATCAGTTTAAAATTAAAATTTTAGTTTAAAACATGTTTCACTCACTAAAAACTTGTAAAACATACTCTGATTTTATTGATAATTTAGTACAACAATTAATATGTCGTTTGTGACATGTATGAATTAGTCTCACATCAAACCGATGCACGATGCGAATAGTATGAATCAAAGTGCATGTTTCCAGTTTGAAATGAAATTTTAGTAAAAATACACAAGTGTCTTACTAAAAACCAAGAAAATTCATTTATATTATTTTGATACTTTATGAAAATGATATATAAGTAATTTTTGATCGGTAGGGATCAACCACATCTCAATTAGATACACGGTGTGATCGATATCACTCTAAGTGCGTCTTAGTTTAAAATTGACATTAATTTTAGTAAAAAGAACAAGTAGCAAACTCAAAACTGGGCACACATTTAGATTGTTTTGATACATTAGGATAATTATCCATAACTCATTTGTGATGTGTATGATTCAACCAAAAATTAATAAGATACATGGTGTGACTGATATAACTACAAGTGTGTCTTTATATTAAAAATTGATATTTTATTAATGTATTCTTTAATATTAATGTTTATTAAATTTTTTATAGTATTACTAACATAATATTATTTTTATAATATATTTTGAATATTTTTATCGGGATGTGGTTATTTGTTTGGAAACTGATACAATGGGTGGAAATTTTTAATAGGGGATTGTGGGTGTCAAAAGATTAAACATTAATGTTTTTAATTTTTCGTGGATAATTTCAAATGTAATTATACAAAACATTGTTTGAAATGTATATCGTAGTGTTTCTTTGCTATTAATGATGTAAAATTTATTTCAATTAAATTATACATTTTTATTATAGGTTTTTTTGGGTGTTCTGTTATATAAACAACACACTATAGCTGGATTGGCCTTTATCAGCACTAAAAAAAGCACTAATAAAGGTTTTCCTTTATCAGTGCTTTTTTTAGCACTGATAAAGGGGACCCCCATTAACAACACTGAGGATAAAAATGCTTTTTAGCACTATTAATATCATTTTTGTGTGCTGTTAAGGAGTGTATATGTAGTATTATCCACTCTCAATCTATATTACATAAATATTTATATATAAAAATTTATAATTAATTATTTAAATTAAACCAAATTTGTATCACAACCAAAAAAATCACTAAGCATCATTGTCGCCCTGAAAACCTCGACCAACCACTCATGGAAGGCCTTAACACACCCCTAAAACCCTCATGAGCATTATCCATATCACCTGAAACCCGAATAGCCATCAATTTCATCAAATTTCCTAAAAAACCCTAAATAAATTATGGAAGAAGTTTATCAATGATGAAACGATGGAAACTAGTGTGAAAACATCTCCCTATGACCTCTTCTAGCCACCACATATTGAATCCTCATAGAATCAATAAAAATTCACCCTTATCTAGTGAAATAATTATAAAAAACCCATCCTAAATTGAACCAAAATCAAAGGTGTACAACAAGAAGTAACAATTGAGACAAAAATAAGAGAACCATACCTCTGACACTATAGAAATTCTACAAGAACATCACCTGATGTGGGGAATACATGGGAGGATGAGCGGAGAATATAGGCCATCCTTGCATACCTAGTTCATTTCTAAATGAGTGGGTCAGACCCAAAAATATGGGTCTATCCATAATTAAGAAATACATCAGGGAATCATTCACAACATGCCCAGTAGGATCACAATGCGAAGGGTAGCTTCACCAGAAAATTTCACGGCATGAATAAGGCTCACAATGTGAACCAATAATCCAAAAAGGAGGAGGAACTACCAATATCAATTTTGGCATGAAATATCATACCCAACACCCTTCACAATGTGAATTCCATCAGACATAGGGGCATCCCTTGGCCAATCCTCATTCATGGAATGAAACGCCTAGTTCCCGATGCAATCTGATGAAATTCAGTTCCCAGTTTACCCAAGCCTTCTATAACACTCACCTAAGAACATGATCAACCATCCAAACCTCATTAATCATCGAATAAAATCTGCTTGAGATTTTATAAGGCTCAAATTCCCAGCTTGATTCTAAATTTTAGGAATGACCCCTTTCTCTAGATCAAAAGTTCAAACTCCCTCTAAAAAGTAACAACCCAAAAATATGTGGGGAATTACAAACTCACCACCAAAACACTTCTAGTAGTACAACCAGATTGAGGTATATCTCTACTTTAGGATTTTTCCTTTTGAGTTTTGGATTTTTGGGTTGAATCATTGGTTATTTTTTGAATAGGATGGAAAGAGGAAGATGAAATCTAGTAATATAAGTTTGTTTATGATGTGAATGATTATTCCCAACATGATTTTTTATTCATGACATGAATAATTTATGGGCTGTTTCTAAAAAGAATATTATATTCAAGATTTCAATAGGTGTTAGTTCACCATGTGAATGGTTTATTCATGGTGTGAATAATTTCTGGGTAGCTTTCATGAATTCTATTCAAGGATGAAATATTTTTCATGGATTTTAAGTGGGGAGGCATGAATTGGGGAATATGTGGCTATCCCAAAGGTTTATGATGTGAAATTTCCTTTCACTCCATAAATTTGACTGTTTTAGAGATCCCTTTAAATCCAACACCCATTGATTCTAATTATTCTCTTTCTCTTTCCCCTCTAACTCCAAGCTGTCCTTAGGAAATTTCTGGTGATCTTTTTTTCAAATGTCTTGAAGGCCTTCATTTTTTATTGATTTTTGATAATATACCTTTCAAGGAGTGAGGTTGAACACTTACAAGGCCTGTAGGCATAAGTATTACATGGCACATAGGCCTTAGAGTAATTCATTTCCTGTATGCTTCAAACATTACATACAACCCAGACAAACTACTTGGAACTGGTCCTCCCTAGCATCTTCATTAGGAAATCAGCTCTCCACCTTCACATGGCTGTTCGACTAGGCTATCCCGTGCATGCACATGCTTGTCCCGATGGTAGGTTCCATACCCTCTCATTATTTCAATCCGTGTAGCTTCCACTATGGTGAAGGCTCCTTGGTCATCCTCCTTATAGAGCTTCTTCCATAAAGGTTGTCTAGTTTTCATTTACACTTTAAGGTGGCCCGAAGGCCCAAATGGGGCCAAATTTTCCGCTGCTATAGTGCCAAACAGTGTCTACTACAGTTCCCACTACAATAACTGCTATAGTACTACACAGTTCTCGCTACAGTACTTCTATAGTACTGCTATAGTACCGGAAATTATGCCTCCGCCTGGATTTGATCCCGGGTCGCCTAGATTCACTTAAGAGTCCTCACCAACTAGGCTGAGGCTCATGTGCTTTGGTCGTATTTATGGGACAGAACATGTTTTGATCGAACATTACTATGATTCATTAAATAAACATATAAAATAGTAAAAATTATGAGACCATGTGAAGATTCCTCCTGTTTAATGTATTTGAGGTATGTTATTTCTCACTCTTTCTAATTTATCTATAATTTTATGACTCATATGTTTCAAAAAGAATTTATTCTTACTTTGAAATGAAATTATCATGATGAAACATTGATGGCTTGTCCATTCCCTGGTTGGTTCATGAATCATCATTTGTTGGTACCACTCATAAGGGGGTTAAGGAATTGATAAAATGGTTTTCCTAATATAAAGAATGTCTTTGATGTCTGAAATAGTAATAGTAAATTTGTTGTTTATTATTGTGTGTTGGACCTTTTCAAGAGTGACTTGGTCATAAGATCAATTTAGTCCAATAGTTATTTCTGAGTAGAGAATTGGCAGAGGAAGAGTCTCTACTCATGAGTAAGGGGATATAATTAAACATGTATGTGAGAGAGAGGGAGAGAGATAAAATGGAATAGATATTCTGTAGAGACCCGAAGCCTGACGTACATGAACATTACATTACTTTTGCAGAATACTTAATACATAAGAAAAACAGACACACAAGGACCATAATAGTTTAGTGTCTTTGGAAACTCGGAATAAAATCTTCTAATCGTGGTGAAAGATCTTCAAAATCTCCCAATAAAGATCTTCCCTTTTTTTCTTACCTAAAACCTTTCTTTGCATCCTGGGGAAAAGAAAACATAAAAGGGGTGAGCTCAAATGCCCAGTAAGGGTAAACATAAAACAATACATAAATATTTGAATGCAAAAACTTGAACATAAAATCTAAACATCAAAATCTTGAGCAAAGACATGAATCTTGTAAGTACGTAAGGCATATATCATAAAGAAACATTAAGAATGATAGAATAGCATGGGAATAAAACATGTAATTGTGGAAACCATTTAGCACATGTCATTATTTCCATAGTAGCCAAGGCATTGCTACCAAGACCATCTTAGTGGAGAAAGTCCCATTCTGAATCAAGTTCACTCCTCGTTTCAGTCCTGTAACACTGAACCGGATTAACTTACCATTCCAGCCATGTCTATCTCATTAGATATAAATTTTTACCCAATGCATTGGAGGGAGATATAGGTCCCACCCATCTCATAATGAAATCATTCTTACTTGTGCCACAAAACAAACTTAAAACATTCATCATAACCCAAAGAATAAAATGGGTTTCATAAACATCATATCAGCATCACATAATCCATATAAATAAATATTCCATCATATGAAAATTGAAAGCATGTAACTCATAGAGAAATTATACTTGAAATATACACATTTGAAATAATTTCATCTTAGATGGAAAATGGTTTTGATAAAACACATGAAATGAATTCTTGAGGAAAATATCCTTTCTTCTTCAAAATCATTTTCTTTTCACAAAATGTCATGCAATTTTAAAAGAAAGAGATTTGTTTTAAAATATTCATGAAATATTTTGGAGGAAGATTCATGAAAATAAGGCTTTATAAAACCGTAAAAATCTGTTCGTGCCGTATAATTTAAAAAAACATTCTTCTCATACTTTTGCCGGAAAAGTCAAAAAGTACCTCGTAACGTAAAGAAAAGAAAGATTCCTTACATACCATGTAGTAAAATTCAAGAATGGGTAAAAAGGAATTTAAACATACATGAAAAAACTTTTATAAAACATGGACATGGATTATAGAAATAACCCCATTAAATACTTACGAATAAGAAGTCTCGGATAAAAATGAGATTTGCAAAATTATCCCTTACCTTAGGTCTGATTTGCTTCGTAAGTGTCCGAACCTCCTATTCTTCGATATGCCTCTTTGAAACCTCCTCTTAGGGAACTAAGATTGGTCTTTGAAGAGGACCAAAACCTCTAGGATGTTTCTAGGGAAGTGGATGGGAGAAATTGGCAGGGGTTGGCCGAGCTAGAAGGCTCAAAGTGGTGTGAGGAAGAGAGGGAGGAGGTGCCCTTTTATAAGGGAGGAGAGGGGCACCTTTGAAAAAACTAAAAATATTAATTTATTATAAAGTCATATTAGATTTTAAATAGCTTCAAACTGATATATTTCGAAGATAAGGTTGGGATGGGTCGAAATCCTTTCATCCAATAGAATTTAGACAAGTTTAGGTCATTATATTAACCATATCTTTTAGTTTTAACTCTTAGTTAATTAGATTGACATTTACCATGTCACTTTGTATTTTTATATTATATAGTTAATAAACTTACCATATACATCCAAGCGACCACCAAGTTGTGTTTTATTAATATATATAACCTCATCTAAGTCATTTGGCCAAACCATAGATTTTTAGGAATAAAATAACAATTAATAATATAATATTTGTTTTAAAAACTATTTTATGTCAATTTTGACACTATTCAATAGTTGATTTTTGTGAAACTCATAACAGAATTATTACTTCAACCAAAGTAATTAAATAAATCTTAACATGTCATATTAACCTAGAAAATTAGTGGAATTTATAAAAAGTCTCAAATTATATTTATTTGGGTATTTATAATATCAATTATTCTAATTTTTCACTTTTATGGTAATTACTGCATCATCATTGTGTCATAAATAAATTAAATATTTAATGTATAAAAATTACAAATAAAATATAATTATGTAGGAAATTTTATTAGCTTTCTAATGAATATTTACAATCGAATGTATCTTATGTTTAACCATATATTAAAAATGTTTTAGTAAATAAACATTGATTTTAACTCTTTTATCTCTTCTTTGAATTAAATAATAATAAATGTCCTAATCTAATCCATGTGGGCCTAAATGGTCATATTTTATTCCTAAGTTTGTTTTTGGTCGAATTACACTTATCCAATATAATTATGACATGTGTTAGAGTAATAATAATATCATTTTTACCCTTAATTACCCTATTTACTTTTAACCGTGGTAAAAAAAAGTAAAAGGTTACTATTCACCAAAAATTATTTTCATCTCATTGAACCAAATTTTACTTACTGACATCAACCATGTCTCTCGGATTTTTGAAATTCCACTCACAGAAGTGGTAAAACTAAGTTTTATGAAAAATTTAGTTTTTTAACTACCACTTAGTGGTTTCACTATTCATCAAAATTTGAAAGTTTTCAGAAAAATACCAAAAATTAGGCCTAAGCTATATTTGATATTATGAACTAAAAAATGATTTCTATTTTTCAAAATTCAAAACATATTAGCTGCATTAATTAATTTAAAAATAATTCCCATCGTCAAAACATGTAGGGTGTTCTTAAGAGATAATAACTATCAAAAGATTGACACTTGTTTATGTCTGGTTTAAATGTGAAATTACATCCAATGACCAACATTTTATTAAATTGTAAAAATATATTCTAAATATACTTTAAAACCATTCAATATTCTAATTTATCCATATGAATTATTACGATGAAAAAAGTTGTTTTTAATTAAAATATAGCTTGTTTTTACTATTCTTTAAAATATGAAAGTTATCAGAAAAATATCAAAACTTTATCCAATGAAAATTTTTATATCCTGATTCAAATGAAGAATTTTATTTTATAAAATTGAACTTATAAACATTTCAAAAACTAGATTTAAAGTAGGTGCGCCATCAAAAGGCGGCAAAACTACATTTTCGAAAAATACTTAATTTACCCAAAAAAATTTATTTTTTTCTTATACCATGTTCTAGAAAATGTGTAAGATGAATAATAATGTTATAATATTCAAACTTTTGTTAATACTATTCACAACGGCTAGTTCATAATAATATTATAATAGTATATCGTTGTTTAGTAAAACCCGGTATTGCGTACAACACACGCTATCGAGGAAGGTCACGATTGCATGTAATGAAAGCCAAGTCAGGGTTGCGTGTTGTGAAAGAATCCTTCGTTGTTTCATATAACAGAATCCAACCATATTTCATTTATATATATATATATACACACACTCAACGTTGCGTAGAATGACTATTATAAAATGTACATGAAATTGTGTGTAACACGATCCAAGAATAGCATTGCGTATACTACAAGCTAATACGGTGTTGCGTATAGTACAAGCTAAACTTGGTGTTCTGTATAATAGAATACATCAATGAAAGTAAAAGAATATTTTTCATAAAATCTCGGGGTGTTACATTCTACCCCCCCCCCCCTTAAAATGAATTTCTCCCTTGAAATTCGTCGGGGTTATAAATCGTTTACTATTAATAGAAACCCACATCGTAAAAAGGAATTCTTAAACATAATTTTAAAAACTAAAGTATGAAATGAAATGATTACCCAAAGTAACTCATCATTGGGATTCCATATAGGAGAACATAGGTGAAAATATGGATATGGAAGAAAACTCTAACCATCAAGTTCTGATGGAGAGTGGTAGAGGACATGGCTATAAAAAAGCCAACAATTACAAAGCCATAAATTTATGATGATCTAGGGTACCATCTGATTCATTGGATATAAGGGCACTAGGACAAAATTTTTGGTTTTCATGATCACTTCCCTAAAGTTGAAGAAATTGAATTAGAATAAATACTTAATTTATTTTGGTACAATCTCACTGTTGTTCGTGCCTTGAACAATTTACACTTCATCTCTTAAAGAAATGAAGTTGAATTTGTTATTCGTGAAGTGTTAGCAGATCATGTGATAGAATGATGGGTCATTCCATCTGTCTCAAACAAAATGTTAGCAAAAGTTATTAAATATACATAAGTCTATCTATAGTGAGATTAATCATATATGTTTCCTAAAATTGACTTATACTTCATATATCATACTGCTTAATATAATAAAACTAGTTTCTACCAAACATGGACTTCCTGTAGGCTAGTGTTAGGTGATAAAGGCCAGTCGCACATCGGTTGTGGGTTCGATTCCCACAGCCTTGTCCGATGCGATTGGCTATTGCCCAACCTGCAGGTTGTCCTTTTTCTAAAACTACATTACTATAACATCCCATCAATAATATCGAAACAAATTTTATCCTTAAACGATAATAACTTATGTACAACATAATTCATTCCAATATTTATGTTTATCTAAAATACTTCGGTCCAAGCTCATAGTACAAAGAAAACAATTACTAGAAATGTTATCTACCAAGAATGTGAATACCATCATTTATCCCCCATATATCTTGTTGGTCACATTCCAATCATGTGAATACCTTAATCATGTATTCTCTTGAAAAATGAATTCCCATTAAACCTTAGTGAAAACATGAATGCTGTCAAAAGTTAACTCTTTCCACATACCAAAATCCAAAAATTCTATATACTCAAACCATGATATAACCATTCTCTTTATATCAGTCATGAGCTCATGAATACTATCAAACATTTAATTTTCTATTTATCCCTTCATTATGCGCATATCATCTACATTCCAAAAATATCTGAGTAACCTTTGATGGATACTGGTACCATTAATCATACACTTTCAAAACTCAAGGAAAGACAAAAGTTTAACAATCCTTAGATGTCTCTTTATTCAATAGTACCATGAGATTACTTATACAACATTACACTTGATAAACAAGTAATCATTCCACTACCTTCTTAAACCATTGACCGAGCTTCAACAATTCTTTCATCTCATATATCATTTGTAGTCTCTTCATCATCAACAACATAAATACTACCCATACGGCCATACTGATTCTCTTCATGAGACTTTCCCTTAGGGCATTGGTTTTCATAATGCCCGTACATTCCACATTTAAAACAATTAACCATTGTTGATGTCGTAGCAATACCATTATCGTCATTCACGGTGTTAACTGAACCTTTTCCTTTGCACTTACTGGATTTGTGTCCTTCTTTTCCACACCCAAAGCATCTTCCAGTTCCTTTGAAACAATCTCCTCGATACCTCTTCCCACATGATTTACCTGAGGGAAATTTATCTTTCTTTCCTCTATGATCATCATGAAACTCCATCTTTCTCTTATTATATGAGTCGGGAAACTTACCAAAGTTGAGATTATTGATCATATTATGAGATTTCTGATTAGGCATAATAATGATGACTGGACTTCCAAATCCCGTTTCATTTGGTTTCTCATGAAGAATATCATTCCCTTGTCCGTCATATCCTCCATTACCATGAATCTTCTTGTTTCCAGCCATTTTCTAAAACCCAAAAAGAATAGTGTGAGAGGCAAAAATCATGCTATATGAAACAACATAGTAAAGGGGGAGTACCCTCAATATCTAACATCTTAGGTTAAATTATAAGATCGTTGCCGTAGTTCTAATACTATATCCTATATGTATACTTATCCTTAGGTACATCCCTAGACATACCTTATAAATATCTCTAGGGATCTCACTAAAGTTATCGCATCCTAGTTTCCAAAGGTTGACTAAAACTTTCCTCTGATACCAACTATAGAGACTCGAAGCCTAACGTACATGAACATTATATTACTTTTTCAGAATACTTAATACATAATAAAAACAGTCACACAAGGACCGTAATAGTTTAGTGTCTTTAGAAACTCGAAATAAAATATTCTAATCATGGTGAAAGATCTTCAACATCTCCCAATAAAGATCTTCCCCTTTTTTTCTTACCTAAAACCTTTCTTTACATCCTGGGGAAAAGAAAACATAAAAGGGGTGAGATCAAATTCCCAGTAAGGGTAAACATAAAACAATCCATAAATATTTGAACGCAAAAACTTGAACATAAAATCTAAACATTAAAATCTTGAGCAAAGACATGAATCTTGTAAGTAGGTAAGGCATATATCTTAAAGAAACATTAATAATGATAGAATAGAATGGGAATAAAACATGTAATTGTGGAAACCATTCAGCACATGTCATGATTTCCATAGTAGCCAAGGCATTATTTCCAAGACCATCTTAGTGGACAAAGTCCCATTCTGAATAGAGTTCACTCCTTGTTTCAGTCCTGTAACACTGAACCAGATTAACTTACCGTTCCAGCCATGTCTATCTCATGAGATATAAAATCTTTACCCAACACATTGGAGGGAGATATAGGTCCCACCCATCTCATAATGAAATCATTCTTACTTGTTCCACAAAATAAACTTAAAACATTCATCATAACCCAAAGAATAAAATGGTTTTCATAAACATCATATCATCATCACATAATCCATATAAATAAATATTCCATCAAATGAAAATTGAAAGCATGTAACTCATAGAGACATTATACTTGAAATATACACTTTTGAAATAATTTCATCTTAGATGGAAAATGGATTTGATAGAACAAATGAAATGAATTCTTGAGGAAAATATCCTTTCTTCTTCAAAATCATTTTCTTTTCACAAAATGTCATGGAATTTTAAAAGAAAGAGATTTGGTTTAAAATATTCATGAAATATTTTGGAGGAATCTTCATGAAAATAAGGATTTATAAAACCTTAAAAATCCTTTCGTGCCGTATAAGTTAAAAAAAACATTCTTCTCATACTTTTTCCAGAAAAGTTAAAAAGTACCTCGTAACGTAAACAAAAGAAAGATTCCTTACATACCATGTAGTAAAATTCAAGAATGGGTAAAAAGGACTTTAAACATACATGAAAACACTTTTATAAAACATGGACATGGATTATAGAAATAACCCCAGTAAATACTTACGAATAAGCAATCTTGGATAAAAATGAGATTTCCAAAATTATCCCTTACCTTAGGTCCGATTTGCTTCGTAAGTGTCCGAACCTCCTCTTCTTCGATACACCTCTTTGGAACCTCCTCTTAGGGAAATAAGATTGATCTTTGAAGAATACCAGAACCTCTAAGATATTTCTAGGGAAGTGGATTGGAGAAATTGGTCGGGGTTGGCTGAGCTAGAAGGCTCAAAGTGGTGTGAGGAAGAGAGGGAGGAGGTTCCCTTTTATAAGGGAGGAGAGGGGCACCTTTGGAAAAACAAAAAATATTAATTTATTATAAAGTCATATTCGATTATAAATAGCTTCAAATTGATATATTTCGAAGATAAGGTGGGGATGGGTCGAGATCCTTTCATCCAATAGAATTCTGACAAGTTTAGGTCATTATATTAACCTTATCTTTTAGTTTTAACTCTTAGTTAATTTGATTGACATTTACCATGTCACTTTGTATTTTTATATTATATAGTTAATAACCTTACCATATACATCCAAGCGACACCCAAGTTGTGTTTAATTAATATATATAACCTTATCTTAGTCATTTGGATGAACCTTAGATTTTTAGGAATAAAATAACAATTAATAATATAATATTTGTTTTAAAAACTATTTTATGTCAATTTAGACACTATTCAATAGTTGATTTTTGTGAAACTCATAACAGAATTATTACTTTGACCAAAGTTAATTAAATCAATCATAACATGTCATATTAACCTATAAAATTAGTGGAATTCATAAAAAGCCTCAAATTATATTTATTTGGGTATTTATAATATCAATTATTCTACTTTTTCACTATTATGGTAATTACTGCATCATCATTGTGTCATAAATAAATTAAATTATTTAATGTCTAAGAATTACAAATAAAATATTATTATATAGGACATCTTATTAGCTTTCAAATTAATATTTAAAATCGAATTTATCTTATGTTTAACCATATATTAAAAATGTTTTAGTAAATAAACTTTGATTTTAACTCTTTTATCTCTTCTTCAAATTAAATAATAATAAATGTCCTAATCTAATCCAAGTGGGTCTAAATGGTCATATTTTATTCCTAAGGTTGTTTTTGGTCGAATTAAAATTATCCAATATAATTATGACTTGTGTTAGGGTAATAATAATATCATTTTTACCCTTAATTACCCTATTTACTTTTAACTATGGTAAAAAAAAGTAAAAACTTACTATTCACCAAAAATTATTTTCATCTCATTGAACCACATTTTACTTACTAACATCAACTGTGTCTCTCGGATTTTTGAAATTACACTCACAGAAGCGGTAAAGTTAAGTTTTATGAAAAATTCAATTTTTTAACTACCACTTAGTGGTTTCACTATTCATCAAAAATTGAAAGTTTTCAGAAAAATACCAAAAATTAGGCCTAATCTATATTTGATATTATGAACTAAAAAATGATGTCTATTTTACCAAATTCAAAACATATTAGTTGCATTAATTAATTTAAAAATAATTCCCGTCGTCAAAACATATAGCGTGTTCTTAAGAGATAATAACTATCAAAAGATTGAGACTTGTCTATGTATGGTTTAAATGTGAAATTACATTCAATGAACAACATTGTATTAAATTGTAAAAATATATTCTAAATATACTTTAAAACCATTAAATATTATAATTTATCCATATGAATTATTACGATGAAAAAAGTTGTTTTTAATTAAAATATAGCGTGTTTTTACTATTCATTAAAATATGAAAGTTATCAGAAAAATATCAAAACTTTATCCAATGTAAATTTTTATATCCTGATTCAAATGAAGAATTTTATTTTATAAAATTGAACTTATAAAAATGTCAAAAACTAGATTTAAAGTAGGTGCGCCATCAAAAGGCGGCAAAAATACATTTTTTGAAAAATACTTACTTTACCCAAAAAATATTTTTTTTTCTTATACCATGTTCTAGAAAATGTGTAAGATGAATAATAATGTTATAATATTCAAAATTTAGTTAATACTATTCATAATGGCTAGTTCATAATAATATTATAATAATATGTCGTTGTTTAGTAAAACCTGGTATTGCGTACAACACACGCTATCGAGGAAGGTCGCGATTGCGTGTAATGCAAGCCAAGTCAGGGTTGGGTGTTGTGAAAGAATCCTTCATTGTTTCGTATAACATAATCCAACCATATTTCATTTATATATATATATATATATACACACACTCAACGTTGCGTAGAATGACTATTATAAAACGTACATGAAATTGTGTGTAACACGATCCAAGAATAGCATTGCGTATACTGCAAGCTAATACGGTGTTGAGTATAGTACAAGATAAACATGGTGTTCTGTATAATAGAAGACATCAATGAAAGTAAAAGAATATTTTTCATAAAATCCCGGGGTGTTACATTCTACCCCCCTTAAAATGAATTTCCCCCTTGAAATTCGTCGGGGTTATAAATCGTTTACTATTCACAGAAACCCACATCGTAAAAAGGAATACTTAAACTTAATTTTAAAAACTAAAGTATGAAATGCAATGATTACCCAAAGTAACTCATCATTGGGTTTCCATATAGGATAACATAGGTGAAAATATGGATATGGAAGAAAAATCTAACCATCAAGTTCTGATGGAGAGTGGTAGAGGACATGGCTATGAAAAAGCCAACAATCATAAAGCCATAAATTTGTGATGATCTAGGGTAACATATGATTCATATGATATAAGGGCACTAGGACAAAATTTTTGGTTTTCAAGATCACTTCCCTAAAGTTGAAGAATTTGAATTAGAAGAAATACTTACTTTATTTTGGTACAATCTCACTGTTGTTCGTGCCTTGAACAATTTCCACTTCATCTCTTAAAGAAATAAAGCTGAATTTGTTATTCGTGAAGTGTTAGTAGATCATGTGATAGAATGACGGGTCATTCCATCTATCTCAAAAAAATGTTAGCAAAAGTTATTAAATATACATAAGTCGATCTATAGTGAGATTAATCATATATGTTTCCTAAAATGGACTTATACTTCATATATCATACTGCTTAATATAATAAAACTAGTTTCTACCAAACAAGGACTTCCTGTAGGCCAGTGTTAGGTGATAAAGTCCAGTCACACTTCGGTTGTGGGTTCGATTCCCACGGCCTTGTCCGACGCAATGGGATATCGCCCGACCTGCAGGTTGTCCTTTTTCTAAAACTACATTACTATAACATCCCATCAATAATATAGAAAAAAAAATTTTATCCTTAAACAATAATAACTTATGTACAACATAATTCATTCCAATATTTAAGCTTATCTAAAATACTTAGGTCCAAGCTCATAGTATAAAGAAAACAATTACTAGAAAGGTTATCTACAAAGCATGTGAATACCATCATTTATCCCCCATATATCTTGTTGGTCACATTCCAATCATGTGAATACCTTAATCATGTATTCTCTTGAAAAATGAATACCCATTAAACCTTAGTGAAAACATGAATGCTGTCAAAAGTTAACTCTTTCCACATACCAAAATCCAAAAATTCTATATACTCAAACCATGATATAACCATTCTCCTTATATCAGTCATGAGCTCATGAATACTATCAAACATTTAATTTTCTTCTTATCCCTTCATTATGCACATATCATCTACATTCCAAAAATATCTGAATAACCTTTGATGGATACTGGTACCATTAATCATACACTTTCAAAACTCAAAGAAATACAAAAGTGTAACAATCCTTAGATGTCTCTTTATTCAATAGTACCATGAGATTACTTATTTAACATTACACTTGATAAACATGTAATCATTCCACTACCTTCTTAAACCATTGACCGAGCTTTAACAATTCTTTCATCTCATATATCACTTGTAGTCTCTTCATCATCATCAATATAAATACTACCCATACGGCCATACTGATTCTCTTCATGAGACTTTCCCTTAGAGCATTGGTTTACATAATGCCCGTACATTCCACATTTAAAACATTTAACCATTGTTTATGTCGTAGAAATACCATTATCATCATCCATGGTGTTAAATGAACCTTTTCCTTTGCACTTACTGGCTTTGTGTCCTTCTTTTCCACACCCAAGGCATCTTCCAGTTCCTTTGAAACAATATCCTCAATGCCTCTTCCCACATGATTTACATGAGGGAAATTGAACTTTCTTTCCTCTGTGATCATCATGAAACTCCATCTTTCTCTTATTATCTGAGTCGGGAAACTTACCAAAGTTGACATTATTGATCATATTATGAGATTTCTGATTAGGCATAATAATGATGTTTGGACTTCCAAATCCCATTTCATTTGGTTTCTCATGAAGAATATCATTCCCTTGTCTATCATATCCTCCATTATCGTGAATCTTCTTATTTCCAGACATTTTATAAAACCCAAAAAGAATAGTGTGAGAGGAAAAAATCATGCTAGAGAAAACAACATAGTAAAGGGGGATTACCTCAATATCTAACATCTTAGGTTAAATTCTAAGATCGTTACCGTAGTTCTAAGTCTATATCCTATACGTATACTTATCCTTAGGGACATCCCTAGACATACCTTATAAATATTTCTAGGGATCTCACTAAAGTTATCGCATCCTAGTTTCCAAAGGTTGACTAAACCATTCCTCTGATACCAACTGTAGATACCCGAAGCCTGACATACATGAACATTACATTACTTTTGCAGAATACTTAATACATAAGAAAAACAGACACACAAGGACCGTAATATTTTAGTGCCATTAGAAACTCGGAATAAAATCTTCTAATCGTGTTGAAAGATCTTCAACATCTCCCAATAAAGATCTTCCCCTTTTTTTCTTACCTAAAACCTTTCTTTACATCCTGGGGAAAAGAAAACATAAATGGGGTGAGCTCAAATGCCCAGTAAGGGTAAACATAAAACAATCCATAAATATTTGAATGCAAAAACTTGAACATAAAATCTAAACATCAAAATCCTGAGTAAAGACATGAATCTTGTAAGTACATAAGGCATATATCATAAAGAAACATCAATAATGATAGAATAGCATGGGAATAAAACATGTAATTGTGGCAACAATTCAGCACATGTCATGATTTGCATAGTAGCCAAGGCATTACTGCCAAGACCATCTTAGTGGACAAAGTCCCATTCTGAATCGAGTTCACTCCTCGTTTCAGTCCTGTAACACTGAACTAGATTAACTTACCGTTCTAGCCATGTCTATCTCATGAGATATAAAATCTTTACCCAATTCATTGGAGGGAGATATAGGACCCACCCATCTCATAATCAAATCATTTATACTTGTGCCACAAAATAAACTTAAAACATTCATCATAACCCAATGAATAAAATGAGTTTCATAAACATCATATCATCATCACATAATCGATATAAATAAATATTCCATCATATTAAAATTGAAAGAATGTAACTCATAGAGATATTATACTTGAAATATACACATTTGAAATAATTTCATCTTAGATGGAAAATGGTTTTGATAAAACACATGAAATGAATTCTTAAGGAAAATATCCTTTCTTCTTCAAAATCATTTTCTTTTCACAAAATGTCATGCAATTTTAAAAGAAAGATATTTGGTTTAAAATAGTCATGAAATATTTTGGAGGAAGCTTCATGAAAATAAGGATTTATAAAACCGTAAAAATCCATTCGTGCCGTATAAGTTAAAAAAACATTCTACTCGTACTTTTGCCGGAAAAGTAAAAAAGTACCTCGTAACGTAAACAAAAGAAAGATTCCTTACATACCATGGAGTAAAATTCAAGAATGGGTAAAAATGACTTTAAACATACATGAAAACACTTTTATAAAACATGGACATGGATTATAGAAATAACCCCAGTAAATACTTATGAATAAGCAATCTTAGATAAAAATGAGATTTGCAAAATTATCCCTTACCTTAGGTCCGATTTGCTTCGTAAGTGTCCGAACCTCCTCTTCTTCGATACGCCTATTTGAAACCTCTTCTTAGGGAACTAATATTGGTCTTTGAAGAAGACCAGAACCTCTAGGATGTTTCTAGGGAAGTGGAGGGGAGAAATTGGCAGGGTTTGGCTGAGCTAGAAGGCTCAAAGTGGCGTGAGGAAGAGAGGGAGGAGGTGCCCTTTTATAAGGGAGGAGAGGGGCACCGTTGAAAAAACTAAAAATATTAATTTATTATAAAGTCATATCCGATTTTAAATAGCTCCAAATTGATATATTTCAAAGATAAGGTCGGGATGGGTCAAAATCGTTTCATCCAATAGAATTTAGACAAGTTTAGGTCATTATATTAACCTTATCTTTTAGTTTTAACTCTTAGTTAATTAGATTGACATTTACCATGTCACTTTGTATTTTTATATTATATAGTTAATAAACATACCATATACATCCAAGCGACCCCCCAAGTTGTGTTTTATTAATATATATAACCTTATCTAAGTCATTTGGATGAACCTTAGATTTTTAGGAATAAAATAACAATTAATAATATAATATTTGTTTTAAAAACTATTTTATGTCAATTTTGACACTATTCAATAGCTGATTTTTGTGAAAATCATAACAGAATTATTACTTCGACCAAAGTTAATTAAATCAATACTAACATGTCATATTAACCTAAAAAATTAGTGGAATTCATATAAAGTCTCAAATTATATTTATTTGGGTATTTATAATATCAATTATTCGAATTTTTCACTATTATGGTAATTACTACATCATCATTATGTAATAAATAAATTAAATTATTTAATGTCTAAAAATTACAAATAAAATTTCATTATTTAGGAAATCTTATTATCTTTATAATTTAATATTTACAATCGAATTTATCTTATGTTTAACCATATATTAAAAAGGTTTTAATAAATAAACTTTGATTTTAACTCTTTTATCTCTTCTTTGAATTAAATAATAATAAATGTTCTAATCTAATCCAAGTGGGCCTAAATGGTCATATTTTATTCCTAATGTTGTTTTTGGTCGAATTACACTTATCCAATATAATTATGACATCTGTTAGGGTAATAATAATATCATTTTTACCCTTAATTACCCTATTTACTTTTAACCGTGGTAAAAAAGTAAAAAATTACTATTAACCAAAAATTATTTTCATCTCATTGAACCACATTTTACTTTCTGACATCAATCATTTCTCTTGGATTTTTGAAATTCCACTCACAGAAGCGGTAAAATTAAGTTTTATGAAAAATTCAGTTTTTTAACTACCACTTAGTGGTTTCACTATTCATCAAAAATTGGAAGTTTCAGAAAAATACCAAAAATTAGGCCTAAGATATATTTGATATTATGAACTAAAAAATGATGTCTATTTTACCAAATTCAAAACATATTAGTTGCATTAATTAATTTAAAAATAATTCCCGTCGTCAAAATATATAGCGTGTTCTTAAGAGATAATAACTATCAAAAGATTGACACTTGTTTATGTCTGGTTTAATTGTGAAATTAAATCCAATGGAGAACATTGTATTAAATTGTAAAAATATATTCTAAATATACTTTAAAACCATTCAATATTCTAATTTATCCATATGAATTATTACGATGAAAAAAGTTGTTTTTAATTAAAATATAGTGTGTTTTTACTATTCATTAAAATATGAAAGTTATCAGAAAAATATCAAAACTTTATCCAATGTAAATTTTTATATCCTGATTCAAATGAAGAATTTTATTTTATAAAATTGAACTTATAAACATGTCAAAAACTAGATTTAAAGTAGGTGCGCCATCAAAAGGCGGCAAAACTGCATTTTATGAAAAATATTTATTTTACCCGAAAAATTTATTTTTTTCTTATACCATGTTCTAGAAAATGTGTAAGATGAATAATAATGTTATAATATTCAAAATTTAGTTAATACTATTCCTAACGGCTAGTTCATAAAAATATTATAATAATATATCGTTGTTTAGTAAAACCCGGTATTACGTACAACACACGCTATCGAGGAAGGTCGCGATTGCGTGTAATGCAAGCCAAGTCAGGGTTGCGTGTTGTGAAAGAATCCTTTGTTGTTTCGTATAACAGAATCCAACCATATTTCATATATATATATATACACACACACACTCAACATTGCGTAGAATGACTATTATAAAACGTACATGAAATTGTGTGTAACACGATCCAAGAATAGCATTGCGTATACTGCAAGCTAATACGATGTTGCGTATAGTACAAGCAAAACTTGGTGTGCTGTATAATAGGAGACATCAATGAAAGTAAAAGAATATTTTTCATAAAATATCAGGGTGTTACATTTTCCAAGTTGTTCAAAAATATTTTTTTGATGCCTTGAGAACTATATTTTTGTTGAAATTCTCTTTAACTTCTTCATTACCATTTTATATATTAATTGTGAAATAGTTTTAACTTTTTTGATATTTGGTACAACTATTTAATTAAAACAGGTAGACAACTCAATTATAAATTTTTTGGAATTTAGTAAAATTCTCTCAAGGTTTTCTAACTGGGTTGTTATACTCACCCCCTTCATATGAATTTTTTCCTATGAAGACATTTTCCATGATATAAGAAGTTGAAAAGTCTCATAATTCTGTAGTGATGATTTTTGATGTGGCTGTCATGGATTTTGGATAGGGAGCTTATGAGTAGGTTTTATTTTGGTATCCTGGAGCGGTTTAACCTTGGATCCTATTTCTTGATTAAATTTGGAGTCTCAATTGTTTTGATTTTTTATTTTTATTATTACGCTAATTGTTTGTCTTCTAGAGTTTTACTTTTTAGTTTGATTTATTCATAATTTATTTACATGTTTTGAGATTTATTATTATATAGTTGTATGTGTAGGGTTTTGTGTTTGTAAAAAAAAGAAATAAGTTCCACCTTTCTCTTGTTAAATGCTTGACATTTATTTCCAACCTTTGGTGTTCGATGAATTTCGCCTAAGGTCAGTGGAAACTCATATCTTTCCAAGCCAATGATTAGGGATAGGTTGTTACATATTGTATTAGTTTCATCACTACATCGATCAAGATGTTAATAAGGAGATATGATGATTTATAAATTTAAATGTAGATCATAAAAATATATAGATAAACTAATTATTATGAAAATCAAGTTACCAGGGTGGTTGGAGTATAATGTTTTTCAAAACACTTTCAATTATTTTCTCATCTCATTATCGTGGGTTTAGATGTTGAGTGTTTGGTATCATGCATTAATAAAGAGACTTATCAATAGGACTGCATTATAACATGTCCATTGGACTTTGGTATTGTGATATTATGATTTTTAATGTTTTTAAATGATATATGATAAAAATTTAAACAAGGAATTAGTAAATTAATTAATTCAAAATTGTTTATATGTTTATAGAACGGTAATGACACTAATAAAAAGAATAAGAAACCAACAAGAGGGTGAAATAGAGA
This sequence comes from Viscum album, assembly GCA_963277665.1. Lineage (NCBI taxonomy): Eukaryota > Viridiplantae > Streptophyta > Magnoliopsida > Santalales > Viscaceae > Viscum > Viscum album. The sequence continues at coordinate 1,709,509,210 of OY728148.1, forward strand.
ATGTGGTTCCACCTTAACCACAGGTAAACTGAAATCTAGTCTATATTGTTGTGAAATCATTCCATTTTATTTACAAGGGATCTCAGGCTAAGGAACCTCAATTCTTGAATAACTCATAAGAATTCATGAAACCAATTCCACCATTATTTTAGGGAGATTTGAAACTTGAGAAAAAATAATTATGGATGATCAGGATGAAAAAAATATTTGAATTACTTGAAAGCCTAGATTTAGAGGAAAATTACTTGAGGACCTAATGCTATAATGGAAGGAATTAATTTTTCAAGTGAATTTGGATCGTGGTCTCACTTGGGAGGGGTTTGAGGAGTTATTCAATAATTTCTTTTATTAACACACCGTCCAACTAGCAACGATGGTTGAATTATTCTAGCTGAAATAATTAAGTATGTCGGTGTCTGGTTATGATACTCATTTTATGCAGTTGAACCACATCATATCTAAGGTAGCAACTAGGGAAAGGTTGAATACATGAATATTCAATGCAGGTATACAAAATGATATTGGCTAAAAAGTTGTCATGTTCTGTATTTATGATTATACTTTTATGGTAAAGAAGGTGTAAGTGGGAGACAATGATCTTATAGTGAATACAAGGGGAGGGGACACTTTAATCCATCTAAGTGATAGTTATAATTATATTATAGGGAATAAGTGAAAAAGGAGAGATATTCCTAGTGCAGTAGGAAACCTGAGAATCAGTTTACCGAATTAGTCTCTTATGCACAACATCGAATAAATGTAACAAGTTTCTTTAATTATGGATCTCTTTATCATATGAATTAACGTTACACACCCCAATTAGATTTTTAAAAATTTGGAAAAAGAGGAAATGGTGAGATGTATTTTTTTATATCATTGATGTCAATGAGATGGGATGGGTTAAACTAGTCTCGTATCTCTCATGCTCAATCAAGATGATATCACCAGACTAGTTCTCACCCTTATAATCATATGAACATGGAAAACTCCATGAACACATATATTGTCCAAATGACACCAAACAATTGGATAAAAGACCATTTAATAGTTGATTTAATTTTATATGGAGCTAAATAAGCTATCTTGATCAAAAAACAAGGTTTCTCGATGGTGTGATGTATCATTATTCTAAACTCGATCCTTATTAATGTCTAGTTTGATATTGATGCATTGATTTTTTTTCTTCTCGCGTGGTTAAACAATTAGTCTTTCATTTATAAATTATACCTCACATCATGAGCATCAAGACACTTCTCAGTTAGTAGGAATGCAGAGGACTCAAGTTCTTATTGGATTTGTGTAGCCCGATCTATTTGGATGATGTTGGGTAGAATACTATAGGCCCAAACTGCACGCCAAATGATACTAGTAGGGAACCATGGTTGTGTATATGTTGGAATGGTTATTTTAGCAGCTCAAACGTTGGTGACAGTGGTATTGTAGCCCCGTGTACTTCTAGGCACCGACCACTATAGTAGTTTAGACTTGGGTGTCCATAACACTATATCCATGAGGACTTCCATACACCAGTCAATATATAATAGGGGAATTACTATGTGGTTAGTAGAAGAATGATTCATCATATTTATTATCTCATTCAAGCCAGGGTTTTTATGTTTGTACAATTGAGATCTCCCAATAATGGTGATCCCAAAAATAGTGAAGTGATTTTTTCTTTCTGTGGAGTTAGGTATTAATCCCGAACCATATAATGTTTGTTTCCTTGATCATCATATTATTATTATTATTTTATTATATATTTTATTCATCTGGAAACATATCTATCAATATTAATCATAGTGTTTCTACAACATGCCTAGCTTATAACATTACCATTGATGTAGTGAAACTCCCCTAGGAGTTTAATGTTTTATAGTTGAATATGTTCCATTTAATATTTTAAATGGACTATTTGGTGGTATTAAAATCTTCTATTGATTATTATGCTCAAAAATTAACATTTATATCCTCATATGGATCTATTATTTTATTCAAAGGGTATTGATATAGGAAAAATGGTAGATAAAGACCTTTATTTATGGTATATGGAATCATTTCTAGTACGTTAGTAGAAATAAAATTTGGCTCTACATATGAAACTAGAGATATGAACCTTCCTGCAATATTGGATAGATGCCCAGTTGTCCCTTTGAATGATTTCTATGGGCTACCCCCTAAAAGAGAAATCAATTTTTCTATCGATCTACTTTTGAGAAAAAAACCCTATTTAGTTATCATCATATAGAATGACTCCAATAAAGTTTACAAAATTAAATGTACAACTAGAAGAATTAGAGATCAAGGAATTTAATAGAATAGGTACGTCACCTTGGACTACATTTGTTCTATTCATAAAGAAGGAAGATAGTTCGCTTCAACCAGGTTTTAAATATCATAAACTAAATCATTTTACGATCAAGAATCAGTATCCTCTTCCATGAATCAATGATCTATTTGATCAATTTAAGGGAAAAAACTTGTTCCCTAATATTGATTTATGATCATCATATCATCAAATCAAATACAAAAAAGTGTATATTCTAAAAACTGCATTTCAGTGTCGATACCACCATTACAAATATGTTGTCATGCCCTTTGGTCTAATGAATAAACCTTCAATTTTCAAGGCCTTAATGAACTATATATTCCATTGGTATTTAGATTCCTTTTTCAATGTATTTTTTGTTGATATTTTATTTTAATTTATAACAGATAATGACCATGAGGAGCACTTGGAGTTTGTATTGAGAACATTTCATGATCACTGACTTTATAATAAAATTTATCAGTGTGCCCTATAAATAAAAAAAATTCCACTTCCTTGGAAATTTCGTTTCTAGAGAAGGCATATTAGTTGATCCTGGGAAGATCGAACAATAATTTATTAGAATCCACCTAATAATGTTTTAGAGATACATTATTTTCTCACATTAGATGGCTATTATCTATGCTTCGTTTGAGATTTGTGTATGATTTCTGATCCCATGAATTCATTAAAATGAAATGGAATTCCATTTCATTAGATCAAATATTTTCCTAAATACTTTTAAGAGTTTAAAACTCAACTGACTTAGATACCTATCATCATCTTATTAGAATTAGGCAAGATCTATGTGGTATATTATGACCTGTCTTGATCTAGACTAAATTGTGTTTTTATTAACGGAGGTCAGGTTTTTTCCTATGGCTCGAGGTAGTTGTGATCACATGAAATGAATTGTCCAATGAATGGCTTGGAATTAGTTACAGTGATCCATACCTTAAAAACATGAAACTACTATCAATTTGAAAAGAAATTCACTATCTTAACTAATCATAAAATATTGAAACACATCTTATCTCAGAGAGAGATAAACATGAGGAAACAATGTTGGATGAAGTGTCTCTAGATGTTTAACTTCAACTTTGTGTATTCACCCAGGAAATGGAATTCAGTGGAAGTTTCTTTGATTCAAAACTCTTATAATGAAATAGTCTAATAGGATCATGAACAATGTCAATTGATGATAAATATTTTTGACATACACTTAGATTATGCTGAATAGAATTAAAATGTGGTTTTCTTCCTGATCGTTCATTTTCATGATATGATTGATTTAAATAAAGAAGATATATGATCAAATCTTATCTTCATCGCTATTAGTTCAAACCTAAATGGTGGATAGATAATAGATCATTGGATAGAGGAATAAAACACAATGTTGCATTTCCAGAACCAAAATGTGGTACCCCATTCTTTCTATTATTGGATTCTTTCAGGGTATCAAAATTAGAAATGGGATATTCCCTCAAGTACTTAGAAAATGTAAAAGGTAATTAAAGCTTATTTTTAGCATCTAGGTATGAAAATAAATATTGAAAATCAGGTCATGAAATGACTCAATTTTCAACATATAAATCTAGACATCAATGCCTAGTTGGTATGTTGCAATATATGACTATAACTATTTGGAAATGGAAGAAAATATCCTAGTACTTTTTCATTGTTCTACCAAGGATTATTCAAAAATATATTGTTGTTTGGATAATTTTTTTATCAAATTACAAATTTAATACATTGTCTCTTAATTTGAGAGAGTAACACGTTAGAGGATCTAAAAAAGATATATATTTGGGATGTGGTTAGGTTACATAAAGTGATAACATATATAGTATCTGATAGATATCCTAGATTTAAAAATTGGTTTTGGTTCTCTATGAAACAAGTTATTAGAACAAACCATTATCATGAAATTTCATCCTCCCAAAGATGAGTAGTTGAAATTTATGATTCATAAATTGGAGGATATGCTTAAAGCTTGTGTCATGAACTTTAGTGGATCATGGGAAAATCATATTCCTTTAGTGGAGTTATCATATAATAATCATTATAATTATTTGATACACATGGACTTGTTCAAGGCATTGTATGACCATCCTTGTCGCCCACCACTTTGCAAGGTTAAAATGGGAGAAGCATCACAAATTGGACATATTCTTGTATAGGAGACAATAATAAATCATCAAATGATTAGGAAGTGATGAATATGACCCAAATATGGAATAAATCATAGCTAAATATTCATCAGTGACCATTATATTTTTGATGTTGGTGACCTTGTATTTCTCAAAGTGTCACTGTGGTTGGGTTATCGTCATTTGGGAAAGAGAGGAAAAATAACACCTCAATATGCGGTACCCTTTGATATTATAGGACGTATCAATAACATTGAATATCTATTTTCTTTACTTCTAAGATTCTATGTTATTCATAAAGTTTTTTATATCTTAAAATTAAAGAAGTACAAGCCAGATCTTAATCATGTGGTCTGCTGAGATCAATTGACACTTGAGCCTGATGTGATGTTTATTCATGAACCAATTTAGATTCATGATAGATATGAAAATATCTTCTAAGGGAGAACTATTTACTAGGAATGAGAGTTATGACATCATGTCCATATTCAAAAATAGACATGGGAATGATATAAATTCATGTTAGTACAATGATCAGTAATCTTAAAAGACAACACCAATATAAAACTTTTCAAAGACAAAATCCTAATGTTGGGGAGAATTTATTACCTCTAGTTTGAAGTATTTTCATATTTTATGAAATTATTTTTGAGTTTTGAATTTTTGGGTTGGATCATCTATTATGTTTTAAGGAGGAAGGAGCACACATAAGTTGGAATTTGGATATAATAGTTGGTACACAATGTGAATAGTTATTCATGACATGAATAATCTGTAGGTAGTCGCAATTAAATATATTCTTGGCATAAATATGTATTATTTCATGAAGTAAATAGTTATTCATGATGTGAATAATTTCTGGGTAGTTTTTTAATTATATTCCAAGCATGAATAGGTTTTGTAGATTTTAATTGATGCGATACAAATTTCATTGTATGTGGCTATCACAAAAATCACACCATGAACCCATCTTTCATTCCATGAATTTGGCCTATTTAAGCCAACCCTTTTAATTCCAGTGACCATTCAATCTAGCTAGTCTCATTATCTTTACCCTAAAACTCCAATCCCTCTCAGGGATATATTTGGTGATCTTTGACTTATGGACTTAATTCTAGTGGATTCCTTGAGCATTGGATCTTGGAAACAAAAGCTAAGGGCTCAGTTATTCCCTTACAATAAAGATCTTCTTTCTCCCTTTTGAAAAAAAATCCCAAGACGAGTTTTTTGTGGAAGAATATATGGGATTAGATATGTTTTCATTGAATCATATCATGATTTTTTAGAGGAACAAATGAAATATTCCAGATCTACAAGATTGTATAAAGATTCCTCATGTATAACATATTCGAGGTAGGTGATTTTCTCTCTTTCCAATTTCTCTGGAATGTGATGGATTTTTTATTTTAAAAATAATCTCTTACTTATTGAATATGGAAATATCATGTTGAAACTCTTATGTATTGTGCACTCACTGGTTGGTTCTTGAATCAAGTGTTGTGGGTGATGCCCAAAAGGTGGTTGATGAATTGATAAAATGGTTATCCTAAAAAAAGAAAGGTTTTGATGTGTGAACATTAAATAATAATGTTATAATGTATTCATTTTCATTTGACATTTTTCTAAAGGTACTTGGTCATAGTGCTAATTTGGGTCAACAATTACCACTAAGTGACGTCTTGGTGGAAGATGGATCTCTACTTGCGAGAAAGGGGGATTTTATTTGGAATGCATGGGTGTGTGTGTGCGAACATGAAAGGGATATTTTAATTGTTTTAGAAATAAATATTTCTAATGCCTATGAAAACTATATTTTTGGTGAACTACACTTGACCTTCTTCTTGAGGGAACCTGGGGTGCAGTGAAAGTGTGAAAAATGTAAAATTTAAAATTTTTGGGATTGGGTTCATACTAAAAACACTGAATCTACAAAACCCCTTTACCTATTTTATTAAATAATCACATGTAATTAAATACAAGCATGAAAAAAATCAAAAGAAAGTGTAAATGATACATTTTTTTTAGTTTATGATTTTATTTTCACACCGTCAACGTGTTGTGGCCCAAAGGTTCTAAACTTGGAATCCTCTAGATCTTCCACATGTTCACAAAAAATCATGGATCATCAATATATGTTTTTTGAGTGATAGAATGGGAAATGCAAGAGCTTTACGATGTCCCTTAGATCTTGTGAATAATACATACTCGATTGAGAAACCTAGATCAATCCAACCTTGTTCTTCCTTCATAATATCTCTCCAAGAACTTGAGAGGAGAGGAGAATAGAAGAGATCTTCTCTCACAAAATTCATCCAAATGTTGCATATCACTATTCAATAGGCTAAAATGTGCTATTATACATAGGATATACTTTCCAAATTTTCACTTTGTTTCCAAAAAATTAATAAAATTCATATTAGATATTTGAGCACATATATGACTTAATAAAAATTTCATAAATATTAGAAATATTTTATCACTCACTTTTAACACTTTAAAATATTATGTGATAAAACAAATCAATAACTAGGCACGTAAACTCCCCAAACAATTTAATGAAACTTGGACACCATATGTTCATTAAAAAAATTATATTTTCTAATATTTACTTTATGATCAAATGACTTTTACTACCTTGACTAAAAAATATAATCATCATTATTCTAAACATGAATAATATAATTGAATTATTTTTACTTTTGATCGATTAGACTTGGAAATTCACATACCACCAAATATAGGGATCACTTCATCTTAAACTCCTATTCATTATAATAGATAGAAATTTTGAATACAATTAGTGTGTGAATTTTTAGGTACTTATCTCAATAATAGTTAGTCCAATCTGTAGAGCAAGAGTGGAGTATAGAAACCCATCATGACCCTTATGGAGATAAAGAATGTCATAGATATGACTACCTCCTATGAACACATTTTGTGTAACATATTCTATTTGTCTCATGATATCTCATAAAGAAGTATGCACACTTGTGTCATCATACTTTCGTTGTTTTATATATTTCATTACCTTACTGGATGAACTTACCTTCATGCACCATGACCATGGATTTAATGAACGTATACCGCCATCCTGTTCAACCTAGACCCACACAATATATTTTCCTCAACTTGTATGTGGTGAATTAAATCTCGACCATTCAATCAATGCCATACCACCAATGAAAAACCTAACACAAGCTACCTCAACATGAATTTACTGTCCTGATTTTTTCCTTGCATCAAAGTACATGATCAAATGGTAAACAATGATAATGATCTCAAATCCAGAGACCAATACCTATTTTTGTAGATAAGGAAAACCACTGATACCCACAACATGTGATGTTCTAATTGTTGGGTTAATCCTCAGGATCTCTTCTACTCAAGATCACCAAGTGAGAACTTCATGAGAAGAAGTCTCATTTCTTATGATCCCCCAACACTTGATAGTATAACATCATCTTTGTCTTGTTAGTATGATGTATGTAGATAATATGGCTTATATATATATTTAAAATTATTGTTATAGTATCTTAAGGTTTTCATTATAGATGAGAATATATATAACCTTATGATATTACATGTATTTATAAGGAAATTACCATGTTAATAGTGGATGCAGAAGTATCAATGCTATTATGGTAAGAATAAACACATGTATATATAAAACTCTATACATGAAATGGTAATTAAATTACATAAAGTAGTTGAGTTTATGAAACCCACTCAGAACCCTCTAACTTTATATAAATCCATCTTTTAATAATTCCCAACCTGCTAGGTCTCACATGAGTATCATGCTTCTTTTGAGATTTGACTTTATTCAGTGGGTATGCCACATGAGTATCATGCTTATGTTGAGACATTAATTTAGTGAGGGGGTCTAACACATTATCCTATATGGTTACTCTTATAACCTCAAGTAAAACCCATCAAGATATAAAACAGTTAAAGTATATGATTTTTATTATGGTGTGACTTGAGCTCTATGGCAAGAACCAATGCTGAATTATTATAACAATTGAGAATAATTTGATCTACCTAGCTAGGTACAACACCAAGCTCCAAAAAATCTATGTATAAAAACTACTAACCAAATTATAAGTTGTTATATACTTATATTCTGTTTTAGAATCGGAAACTATAGACTACTTCGAGCTCCACTGACTCACTGCACCACCATTCAGAAAAAATACATATCGTAATTATGATTTTCGATCATCATAATCTGTATAGAATCTAGCATCATTGAGTCCCCTCATAATTATCTTCTCATCTCATCCATACACAAGGAAAATATCTTGTGTACATATCAAGTACTTTAGGATTGTTTTTATAGCTTCCAAATGATGATCTCTTAGTTTTTATTGATATCTACCCACTATGCTTAAAGAAAAGGGAACATAAAACCTAGAAAATAAAATTACATACATGATATATACCATTGTTGAGGATTAATATATTCTACTCATTCTTTCAATATCCTCTTATGTCTTTGGATACATCATATTGGATAGATTAATGCCATGTAACCCTGTAAAAATATATACTTTTACTTTGCCCAAGCAGCCTTAGAGATCTATCTTGATAGGCCATTACACATAAAATATATCATGTTTTACTTATGAATTTTACAGAGAAGCATTCATTTTACCTGATCTTCACTGAGTTTAGTACATGCACTTTATTTTCCATTGATAATATGTCATCAACATATAATACTAGGAAACAATGACACTTCCACTAACCTTTTTATAAAAACATGTATTAATTTAATTATTAATTAAAAAAAATTCTCTTATAGACTCATCAAAATAAATATTCCATGACCATGATTCTTGGTTCAATCCATAAATGGATCTATCCAGCATGCACAATTTATTGGCACTCTTTGATATAATAAACACTTCATGTGGTGTCATATAGTAATCTTCAACTAACATTCCATCTAGAAAATTAGTTTTTACATATATTTTCCAAATTTAATAATCATAAAATGTTGATATTGTATGTAATATTTTGATGAATTTAAGAATTGAAACTGAAGATAAGGTTTTATCAAAGTAAATTCCTTGATGTTGTTTGAAACCCTTCACTACTATCCATGCCTTCTCATTCAACACACATATTTTGCTTTTCACCAGGGGTAGATTATAGAGAAAGGTTAAAGGTGTGGATATTTTAGGTAGATATATGACATGATATTCACTTTAAAGTAGTCATGTTCTATATTTCTGATTATACAGATAAGGAAAAAAGGAGATGGTGGGAGGGAAAGAACATTTAAGGAATCCTAATGGAGGAGAAACCTTCATCCATCTATGGGTAGGTGGGAACACTATAACACCCGAGACTTTTATGAGAAATATTTTGTTTTTATATAAATCATCAAAGGAATCTTTCACTACACACAACACTAGCTTGGCTTGCTTTACACGCAACCACGACCTTCCTCAATAGCTTGCTTCGTACGCAATACCGAGTCTCACTAAACAACGATATGCTTAAAACTAGCCGTTATGAATAGTATTAACTGAATTTTTAATTTTATAACATTTTAATTCAACTTATACATTTTCTAGAATGCGGTATGAAAGCAAAATCAGTGTTTTTGGATAAAATAAGTATTTTCAAAAAAATGCAGTTTTGCCGCCTTTTGATGGCGCACCCACATTAAATCTAGTCTTTGACATGTTTATAAGTTCTATTTGACAAAATAAAATTCTACTTTTGAATCAGGGTATAAAAATTTACTTTGGATAAATTTTTGATATTTTTCTGATAAATTTTATATTTTGATGAAAATAAAAAATACGCTAATTTTTAATTAAAAACAACTTTTTTCATCAAGATAATTGATATGGATAAATTATAATATTGAATGGTTTTAAAGTATAAATATAATATATTTTTACCATTTAATATAATGAATGTCATTAGCATTAATTTCACATTGAATTCATATGTAAAAACATTTCAATCTTTGGCAATGTTTTAACTTCTAAAACCCATTTTCTTAACAACGAGATTTATTTTAAATTAAATAACGCAACGTACATGTTTTGAATTTTGAAAAATGGATTCCATATTCGGAATCAGTGGGTCCAAATTATGTTAATAGGATACTTTTTATTTTTGGGCATTATGAATAGTAACTGCGGTAAATTTTATTTACCACAGTTAAAGGAAAATCGGGTAATTAAGGGTAACTATAACATTATAAAATTCCCCAAACACCTGCCAAAATCTTTATGGATGAGTAAAGATCGACCCATATCACCTAAGGGTTGGATTATATTCATTTAATGGACTTTTTTATATGAAAATAATTTAATTATTATTAAAATCAAAGAATGTGACAACATGTCACTTTCTAAAATCTTATAAGTATAATAATTTTAATTTGGTGATAAACATTATGAAAATTCAAACATGAATAGTCTCCAGAAATATAATACAATTATCTACATTATTGGAATTTATTTAGAATTTTTAGGGATTAGATAATTATCCTTAAGTATGACACAATAGTGATGTTGAAATTATTTTATTAATTAAAATATCAAATAAATGGTTTTAAAAATATTAAAATATATATTATATGAACTATTTAATGTTCTAAACTAATTTTCTAGATACATATGAAATTTAATAAATCTAGTAAAGCTTTTAGTTTGATCATATCTTCTGTATATATTTTATTTAAATTCAAATAAATGAATTGTGTCAAAATTGACACTATTGTTATTTTATAAAAATAAGATATTCTAAAATTGTTTAAAAATCAGAAAAATATTTAAAAATTATAAATTAAACTTTATATGGTCTACAATGTCATAAAGTGTCAAATTATGAAAAATTAACTACACATATGTAATTATTTAAAATAATTAAAAATTTAGAATTTTATTACCACAAATAAAATTAAATTCATAAATAAGGATAAATCAAGTTGATAATGTTTAAAATAAATTCCTAACATGTCTAAATTTTATTGGTTGATGATATTAAAAACCTATCTCATCTAATATTCAGATATGTGTCATTTTGGAAGTTTTTATGTGGGGTTGGGATTTAATATAAATTAATATTTCTTATATTTCCAAAGGTGCCCCTCTCCTCCCTTATAAAAGGGCACCTCCTCCCTCTCTTCCTCACACCACTTTGAGCCTTCAATCTCGGCCAAACCCTACCAATTTCTCCCCTAAACTTCCCTAGAAACATCCTAGAGGTTCTGGTCTTCATCAAAGACCAATCTTAGTGCCGTAAAAGGAGGTTTCAAAAGGTGTGTCGAAAGGAGAGGTAATATCCTTTACCGATTCTTTCAACATTATTTCTTCTGCTACTTATTATTATTTAGTTGTTTCATTATGAAGTAATAACATAAGTATCACTAATATATTTATATTTTACTATAATTATGGAAGAACTCTATTTGACCATCTGTACATCCTATGGAAAACGAAATCACCGCGCGTGCGTACGTACGGAATACCGTCTCCACGCCGTGGTGAAATCTATTTTCCACCACCACCTTACTTGGATAGGTATAATGGTGTAAATAATAACTATATATAATAATTTTAAAGTGGTATTGATTCTGAAATAGTATACATACACTCCAATACAATTCCACGATCATGGGAATGATATCATTGCTCGTGCATACGTACAGAATACCGTCTCCACGATGTGATGCAACTCGTTCTACATGATTTTCATTGCATAATGATTACATAAATGAATTTAATGAATAAATATGACATATAGTACAATAATACCATTCTTGAAATGATTTATCCATAACCTAAAGAGTAGAATAAGAATTTATTCGAAAAAACACGCATAAGAACAAAAAGTAATAAACACCTGAATAACAAGTAATAATGAAATATTACTAATAAGAAGCTAAGAATATGACAATATATGATATCATAACAATAAGTATTCTTTTTTAATAAGTCAATAACATTATTTAAATCACTATACAAGAGGTTTGGACACTTACGAAGCAAATTGGACCTAAGGTAAGGGAAATATCACAATCTCATTTTTACCCTTCGGTGAGTTTTTAATAAAAGATATGAAAGGAATATTTTGTCGTTTTTCGTACGAGGTGCTTTTTGACTTTTCTGACAAAATTACGAGAAGAATGTTTTTTTTAACTTATACGGCATGAATGGATTTTTAAAACATTATTTCAAAGAAGCTTCCTTTACAAGTTTTCATGTTTATTTTTAATCAACATCTTTTAGTTTAAAATCATATGACATGTTAATAAAGGAAACATGTTTTTGAAGTAGAAATGTTATTTTCCTCAAGAATGGAGTTCAAGTGTTTTATAAAAATTATTTTCCATCTAAGATAATATAGGGTTCTATTTTTATCCCTATTATTACATTGATTTGATTATGTTGGGATGGAATTATTTTTATGAATTCCTTTATCTTATATGAATTTTTTTATGATGTCACGATGTTTAAGAATCCCATTTTTATTACATGGGTTATGTTATAATGTATGGTTTATGATTTTGTGGCACACATAAGAATGGTATAATTATAAGATGGGTGGGACCTATATCTCCCTCCAATGCATTGGGTATAGATTTTATTTCTCATGAGATAGACATGGCTGGAACGGCAGGTTAAACCGGTTCAGTGAAATAGGACTGAAACGAGGAGTGATCTCGGTTTAGAAATGGAATTTGTCCACTAAGATAGTCTTGGAAATGAGTCTTGACTATTAAGAAATGATTCTCTATGATTATGTGTGTATTCCACAAAGATTCATGTTTTATGTTATGATTATTGGGATTACATTTCACTACCATGATTTATCCCATGTTATGAAATGTTCATCTCTTTTGCAGGGTAAGGTTTCCAAAATGTTATGTTCTTATGAATATGTTGTGATTGATATTTCTTTTGTTTACCATTACTGAGCATTTGAGCTCACCCTTTTGTATGTTTTCATTCCCCAGGCCAGGAAGAAGGTTATTAAGTAAGATATGCCAAAAGGGACTACAGATATGATGAAATAAATGGGAGATAATGTAGACGCTTTATGAACCAGTTGTTTATGTTTCCCAGTTTCTAAAGACACTATACCTATACGGTCCATTCATGGTTTTGTTATATGTTGTAATAAGTATGCTTCAATTTTGAATTATTATCCATGCATGTAAAATATGGGTTTTTATAGTTGGTATTAGAGGAAAGGTATAGTCAACCTTTGGAAACTAGGATGTGAAAGCCTTAGTAAAAACACAAATGATAAGTCTAAGCATAGAACACAATCTTAGTGCTTTAGAAATGTCCATGAATAACCTAGGATAAGACCTTAAGTGTGAAATTTTATGCTTGATTATGTGGTTTTCCTATTATAATTAGTGTTACTCAAACTATTCTTCTCGGTTTTAGTCAATGGCTGGAACCCGAAGAAACCATGTTAATGTGGAATGCGACGGGCAATGCAATGATTGTCCCCCTGAGCAACCAAACCTTATGGGAGCTGGAATGAAAAAACTTGTAGCCATTCTCATGAAACTTTATCAAGCTATGAATCATGCTGGGATTCCAAATGAGCAAAGGAAGGAGCAACATTCTGTTGAATCCTTCACGAGACAACGTCCACCTTCATTCAGCGGGTCTTCTGATCCATTAGTGGCTGAACAATGGATCCGTACCACTGAAAATATATTTTCAGTTATTTAATGTTCTGAACATGATAAAGTCATCTTAGAAGTGTATCATTTGGAAGGTGATGCTTATCAATGGTGGAATCTTATTATGAATATGAGGAAAAGGGATGAAATTTAGTCCATGGAATGGGACGAGTTCAAGAACTTATTTTTCAATAAGTATTTCCCTCGTATTCTTCAAACAAAGATGGGGGAGTTTCTTGAACTAAAGCAAAAGGATGATGAATCCGTTGGTACCTACAAAGAAAATTTTACAAGACTTGCAAGGTACGCTTCTGGGATTATTATCCAACCTGAGAGTAAGATCAATCGATTCCTTAGTGTCTTAAAACCAAGTCTTCGAAGGGCGTTATCCATAAGGGACTTCAATATCTATGAGGAAATCATTCGATGTGCTCTCAAAGTTGAGATGGAGATTGGAGAAACCCATCAATCTTATGGGTTTGATAAGAAGAGGAAAACGGAATTAAAAGGAAAATCTAAAGAGCACACTGAAAAGAAAATGAGTTTTCCCTTATGCTCAAAGTATGGATAGAAACATGGAGGGAGTTGTCTTAAAGGGAAAAGTAAATGTTTCAAATGTGTAAAGGAAGGTCATCGGGCATTTGAATGCCGCAATGATGAGAAGAAGATGTCTAATGATTCAAAGAAAGGGAGGGATACACAGAATGAACCTAATACACTTCAATGTTTCAAGTTCAAGGAGATGGGGAATTATGAAAATAAATGCCCAAATCCAAGGGTTGATGATGATGGTCGACGTCAACAAACTCTTAAGGCTAAAGACAAATTAAAGTTACATGCAATTTCTATCAGCGACGTGGAGGACAATAACGATGTGGTGAAAGGTACACTTACCATCCACTCTTAAGTAGAAAATGTTTTATTTGATTCTGGATCCACCCACTCTTTTATTTTTGAAGAATTTTCTAAGGGTATCACCGTATTACCTCAACAATTAGATGCTGAGTTAGCTAGGACAACCCCTAATGGCACAAGAGTCGCATCAAAAGTTTATAATTCTTCTTTGATTGAAGTTTGTGGGAAAGTGCTTCCTACAAATTTTATGATCCTTTCTATAATGGAATTTGATGTGATTCTTGGCATGGATTGGCTTTCTTTATATGGAGCTCATATAAATTTCCAAAGAAGAGAAGTCACATTTCATATTCCAGATCAATCTATGATCGTCTATCGATGCATGGATGAACATAACCTTCCAGTGGAAATTTGTTCCATCTTATGGGTCTTGATTCCACTAAATGAAGGTTATTTATCTCAAATTGTTGGTGAGAAACTCACGATTCAGAATATTCCCATTGTACGGTTGTTTGATGATGTCTTTCCGGAGGAATTGTCGGGTCCTCCACCAAATCGTGATGTTGAGTTTTTAATTGAACTCGTACCGGGTGCTTTGCCTATTTCAATGTCACCTTATAGAATGGCCCCAATTGAGTTGTAGGAATTGAAGAAGCAACTCCAAGAGAATCTGGATAAGGGGTTTATACACCCTAGTGCGTCACCTTGGGGAGCACCTTTTATGTTTGTTAAGAAGAAAGATGGATCAACGAGGATCTGCATTGATTATCGAGAACTTAACAAGATCACTGTCAAGAACAAATGTCCTCTCCCACGCATTGATGAACTATTTGACCAACTACGCAGATATTAATACTTTTCCAAGATTGATCTTCGTTCAGGGTATCATCAATTAAGGGTCAAAAAGGAGGATATACCAAAGACAGCTTTCCGTACAAGGTATGGACACTATGAATTTATAGTGATGCCATTTGGTCTTACTAATGCCCCTGATATCTTCATGGATCTGATGAATAGATTCTTTAGAGACTATCTTGGTCAGTTTATGGTAGTCTTTATAGATGATATTATTGTATATTCAAAGAGAAAGGAAGAACATGAAGATCACTTGAGAATTATATTGGAGACCCTAAGAAAGGAGAAACATTATTCCAAATTTACCAAGTGTGAATTTTGGCTTAAAAAAGTTTCATTTTTGGGTCACATAATCTCAAAAGAGGGGATATCTGTGGATCTAGCAAAAACACAGGTTATCGAAAGATGGTCAAGGCCAAAAACAGTAACTGAGATCTGAAGTTTTCTTGGTTTGGCTGGATATTATCGACATTTTGTGAAATATGTTTCATGATTATCTAATCCACTCACCAAGTTTACTCGAAAAGGAGTTAATTTTGTTTGGACGGAGGAATGTAAAGAAAATTTCAAAGAGCTAAAAAGAAGGTTAGCCAGTACACCTGTGCTCACACTGCCTTGTTGTGGAGAAAGGTTTGTGATCTACAGTGATACATCCATGACGGGACAGGGATGTGTTCTAATGAAAAATGATATGGTGATAGCTTATGCCTCACGACAGTTGAATATCCACGAGAAAAATTACCCAACTCATGATTCGGAGTTAGCTACGGTAATCTTTGCATGAAAGATTTGGAGGCATTACCTTTATGGTGAAAGGTGTGATATTTATACTAATCATAAATGTTTAAAGTATATTTTCACACAAAAGGAGATGAATATGCGCCAAAGAATATGGTTGGATCTGATTAAGGATTACGACTGCTCAATTCATTACCACCCTGGTAAAGAAAACAAAGTGCCAGATGCATTAAGTCGACAAGACCATGCTAGATTATCCATGATAAGGATCACAAAAGATCCAATATTTATGGATTTACAAAGGATGGATCTTGGAATTATAATGAAAGGGGGAAAATCATATCTTTCTCAAATGAATGTTCAACCATCTATACATGTGAAGATTAAAGAGGCACAGAAAGAAGATGTAGAGTTACAAAAGAAGGTGAGAAATGTACCTGAATTCAACCTTGATTGAGATGAGATAATAATGTTCAGGAATCAAGTTTGCGTTCCTCCCATCCCTGAATTAAAGAAGGAGATGCTAGATGAGGCTCATAGTTCTTCATTCTCTATTCATCCGGGAAGCACGAAGATGTATAGGGATCAGAAAGAGTACTTCTGGTGGGATGGCATGAAAAAAGATGTTGCTGAATATGCCTCTCGATGCTTGGTTTGTCAGCAAGTTAAATCTGAGAGACAGAAGTCTAAGGGAATGTTACAACCATTACCCATACCTGAATGGAAATGGGAAAACATCACTATGGAGTTTGTCACCGGACTTCCTAAAACATCCAAAGGTAATAATGCTATCTGGGTCAGAGTTGATCGTCTTACAAAGTCTGCACACCTCATTGCTATTAGAGAGGATTTTTCTCTAGATCAGCTTGCCAAGATATATGTAAAGGATGTGGTAAGATTTCATGGAGTACCACATTCTATTATATATGACTGGGATCCGAGGTTTACCTCAAAGTTCTGGAAAAGTCTTCAACATACTCTGGATACAGAATTGAGTTTCAGGACTGCTTATCATCCTCAGACAGACGGTCAGTCTGAGAGGACAATTCAAACTCTAGAAGATATGTTGAAATATTTCTCTATATATTTCAAACGTGGTTGGGATCCACACCTACCTTTGGTGGAATTTTCTTATTATAATATCTTTCACTCCAGTATTTAGATGGCTCCTTATGAAGCTCTCTATGGAAAGAAATGCAGGACTCCAACTTGCTGGGATGAAGTTGGAGAAAGAAAGCTATTGGGACCTGATCTCGTTGATGAAATGGCAGAAAAGGTGAGATCTATTCAACAACACATAAGAGCAGCTCAGAGTCGATAGAAAAGTTATGCCGACAACCGCAAAAAAGACCTAGAGTTTGAAGTGGGTGATAAAGTCTTCTTACGAATATCTCTGTGGAAGAGGGTCATGAGATTTGGAAAGAAGGGAAAGTTGATCCCTTGATATATTGGTCCTTTTGAAATTCTGGATCATGTTGGGAAGGTAGCTTACTGATTGGTGCTTCCACCGAATCTCTCTCAAGTTCACGATGTGTTCCATGTATCTCTCCTGAGAAAGTATATACCTGATCCTTCACATGTACTCAGCTCAGATGTTGTACCTTTGGAAGAAGATATTTCTTATGAAGAACAACTGATAGAGATTCTGGATCGTAGCAAAAAAGTCCTACGGAACAAGACCACTCGCTTGATGAATGTTTTATGGAGGAACCACCAATTAGAAGAAGCTATATAGGAGCTTGAGTATATGATGAGGGAGAGGTATCCTCATCTGTTTGTTACAAAGTGACGAATTTTAAGGGTGAAATTAATTTTAAAGGGGGGACTTTTATGAGAAATATTTTGTTTTTATATAAATCATCAAAGGAATCTTTCACTACACACAACACTAGCTTGGATTGCTTTACACGCAACCGCGACCTTCCTCGATAGCTTGCGTCGTACGCAATACCGAGTCTCACTAAACAACGATATGCTTAAAACTAGCCGTTAAGAATAGTATTAACTGAATTTTGAATTTTATAACATTTTAATTCAACTTATACATTTTCTAGAATGTGTTATAAAAGCAAAATCAGTTTTTTTAGATAAAAGAAGTATTTTAAAAAAAATGCAGTTTTGCGGCCTTTTGATGGCGCACCCACATTAAATCTAGTTTTTGATATGTTTATAAGTTCAATTTGACAAAATAAAATTATTATTTTGAATCAGTGTATAAAAATTTATTTTGGATAAATTTTTGATATTTTTCTGATAAATTTTATATTTTGATGAATAGTAAAAATCCGATAATTTTTAATTAAAAAAAACTTTTTTCATCAAGATAATTTATATGGATAAATTATAATATTGAATGGTTTTAAAGTATAAATAGAATATATTTTTACCATTTAATATAATGCATGTCATTAGCATTAATTTCCCATTGAATTAATAGGTAAAAACATTTCAATCTTTGGCAATGTTTTAACTTCTAAAACCCGTTTTCTTAACAACGAGATTAATTTTAAATTAATTACTACAACTTATATGTTTTGAATTTTGAAAAATGGATTCCATATTCAGAATAATTGGGTCCAAATTATGTTAATAGGCTACTTTTTATTTTTGGGCATTATGAATAGTAACTACGGTAAATTTTATTTACCGTAGTTAAAGGTAAATCGGGTAATTAAGGGTAACTATAAGATTATAAAATTACCCTAACACCTGACAAAATCTTATTGGATGACTAAAGGTCCACCCATATCACCTAAGGGTCGGATTATATTCATTTAATGGACTTTGTTCCATGAAAATAATTTAATTATTATTAAAACCAAAGAATGTGACAACATGTCACTTTCTAAAAGATTATGAGTATAATAATTTTAATTTGGTGATAAACTTAATGAAACTTCGAACATGAATAGTCTCAAGAACGATAATACAATTATCTACATAATAGGAATTTATTTAGAATTTTTAGGGATTAGATAAATATCATTAATTATGACACAATAGTGATGTTGAAATTATTTTATTAATTAAAATATCAAATAAATGGTTTTAAAAATATTAAAATAAATATTATATGAACTATTTAATGTTCTCCAATAATTTTAAAGATACATATTATATTTTATGAATCTATTAAAGCTTTTATTTTGAAAATTTCTTTTGTACATATTTTATTTAAATTCAAATAAATGAATAGTGTCAAAATTGACACTATTGTTATTTTATAAAAATAACATATTATAAAATTGTTTAAAAATCACAAAAATATTTAAAAATTATAAATTAAAATTTATATGGTCTAAAATGTCATAAAATGTCAAATTATTGAAAATTAACTACTCATATGTAATTATTTATAATAATTTAAAATTTAGAATGTTATTACCACAAATAAAATTAAATTGATAAATAAGGATAAATCAAGTTGATAATGTTTTAAATAAATTCCTAACATGTCTAAATTTTATTGATTGATGGTATTACAACCCTATCTCATATAATATTCGGATATGAGTCATTTTGGGAGTTTTTATGTGGGGTTGGGATTTAATATAAATTAATATTTCTTATATTTCCAAAAGTGCCCCTCTCCTCCCTTATAAAAGGGCACCTCCTCCCTCTCTTCCTCACACCACTTTGAGCCATCATGCTCGACCAAACCCTGCCAATTTCTCCACTCAAATTCCCTAAAAACATCCTAGAGGTTCTGGTCTTCATCAAAGACCAATCTTAGTGCCCTAAAAAGAGGTTTCAAAAGGCGTGTCGAAAGAAGAGGTAATATCCTTTACCGATTTTTTCAACTTTATTTCTTCTTCTACTTCTTATTGTTTAGTTGTTTCATTATGAAGTAATAAAATCAGTATCAATCATATAATTATATGTTATTATAAGTATGAAACAACTCTATTTCACCATCTATCCATCCTACGGGAAACGAAATCGCCGCGCGTGAGTAAGTACGAAATACCGTCTCCACGCTGTGGTGAAATCTATTTTCCACCACCACCTTACTTGTATGGGTATAATGGTGTAAATAATAACTATATATAATTATTTTAAAGTGTTATTGATTCTGAAATAGTATACATACACTCGAATATAATTCCACGATCATGGGGATGATATCATCGCTCGTGCGTACGTACGGAATACCGTCTCCACGATGTGATGCGACTCGTTCTACATGATTTTCATTGCATAATGATTAAATAAATAAATTGAATGAATAAATATGACATATAGTACACTAATACCATTCTTGAAATGAGGTATCTATAACCTAAAGAGATGGATAAGAATTTATTCGACAAAACACGCATAAGAACAAAAAGTAATAAACACCCGAATAACAAGTAATAATGAAATATTACTAATAAGAAGCTATGAATATGACCATATATGATATCATAACAACAATTATGATTTTGGAATAAGTCAATAACATTATTTAAATTATTATACAAGAGTTTCGGACACTTACGAAGCAAATCAGACCTAAGGTAAGGGAAATATCACAATCTCATTTTTATCCGAGATTGTTTATGCTTTGGAATTTACTAGGGTGTATTTTATCATCCACATCCATGTTTCCTCAATATGTAATATTATTTCCATCCAACTAAAATTGTTTAAATCCAATTTTACCCTTCGGTGAGTTTTTAGTAAAAGATATGAAAGGAATCTTTTGTCGTTTTTCGTACGAGGTGCTTTTTGACTTTTCCGACAATAGTACGAGAAGAATGTTTTTTTAACTTATACGGCATGAATGGATTTTTAAAAAATTATTTCCAAGAAGCTTCCTTTACAAGTTTTCAAGTTTATTTTTAATCAACTTCTTTTGGTTTAGAATTGTATGACATGTTAATAAAGGAAAAGTGTTTTTGAAGTAGAAAGGATATTTTCCTCAAGAATGGAGTTCAAGTGTTTTATCAAAATTATTTTCCATCTAAGATAATACAGGGTTATATTTATATACCTATTAATACATTGATTTGATTATGTTGTGATGGAATTATTTATATGAATTCCTTTATCTTATATGAATTGTTTTATGATGTCGCGATGTTTAAGAATCCCATTTTTATTACATGGGTTATGCTATGATGTATGGTTTATGATTTTGTGGCACTCATAAGAATGGTATCATTATAAGATGGGTGGGACCTATATCTCCCTCCAATGCATTGGTTAAAGACTTTATATCTCATGAGATAGACATGGCTAGAACAGCAGGTTAAACCTGTTTAGTGAAACAGAACTGAAACAAGGAGTGAACTCGGTTCAGAAATGGACTTTTTCCACTAAGATATTCTTGGCAATGAGTACTGACTAATAAGAAATGATTATCTATGATTATTTGTGTATGCCACAAAGTTTCATGTTTTAAGTTATGATTATTGGGATTACATTTCACTACCATGATTTATCCAATGTTATGAAATTTTCTTCTCTTTTGCAGGGTAAGGTTTCCAAAATGTTATGTTCTTATGAATATGTTTTGATTGATATTTGTTTTGTTTACCCTTAATGAGCATTTGAGCTCACCCTTTTGTATGTTTTAATTCCCTAGGTCAGGAAGAAGCTTATTAAGTAAGATATGCCAAAAGGGACTATAGATATGATGAAATAAATGGGAGATAGTGTAGACGCTTTATGAACCGATTGTTTATATTTCCCAGTTTCTAAAGACACTATACCTATACGGTCATTTCATGGTTTTGTTATATGTTGTAATAAGTATGCTTCAATTTTGAAGTATTAACCATTCATGTAAAGTATGGGTTGTTATAGTTGGTATCAGAGGAAAGGTATAGTCAACCTTCAGAAACTAGGATGGGAAAGACTTAGTAAAAACCCTAAGGATAAGTCTAATCATTGAACACAATCTTAGTGTTTTATAAATGGCCATGAATAACCTAGGATAAGACCTTAAGTGTGAAATTTTATTCTTGATTATGTGGTTTTCCTATTATAATTAGTGTTTCTCACACTATTCTTCTTGGTTTTAGTCAATGGCTAGAACCTGAAGAAACTGTGTTAATGTGGAATGCGGCAAACGATGCAATGATTGTCCCCCTGAGAAACCAAACGTTATAGGAGATGGAATAAAAATATTGTAGCCATGATCACGTAACTTTATCAAGCTATGAATCATGCTGGGCTTCCAAATGATCAGAGGAAGGAGAAACATTCTGTTGAATCCTTCATGAGACAACGTCCACCTTCATTCAGTGGGTCTTCTGATCCATTAGTGGATGAACAATGGATCAGTACCACTGAAAAGATATTTTCAGTTCTTCAATGTTATGAACATGATAAAGTCATCTTAGCAGTGTATCGTTTGGAAGGTGATGCTGATCAATGGTGGAATCTTATTAAGAATACGAGGCAAAGGGATGAAATTGAGTGCATCGAATGGGACGAGTTCAAGAACTTATTTTTCAATAAGTATCTCCCTCGTATTCTTTGAACAAAGATGGAGAAGGAGTTTCTTGAACTAAAGAAAAAGGATGATGAATCCATTGGTACCTACAAAGAAAATTTTACAAGACTTGAAAGGTTTGCTTCTGGGATTATTATCCAACCTGAGAGTAAGATTGATCAATTCTTTAGTGGCTTAAAACCAAGTATTCGAAGGGAGTTAACCATAAGGGACTTCTATAGCTACGAGGAAATCGTTCGATGTGCTCTCAAAGCTGAGATGGAGATTAGAGTAACCCATCAGTCATATGGGTTTGATAAGAAGAGGAAAATGGAATTCAAAGGAAAATCTAAAGAGCACACTGAAAAGAAGATGAGCTTTCCTTTATGCTAAAATTATGGAAAGAAACATGGAGGGAGTTGTCTTAAGGGGACAAGTAAATGTTTCAAATGGGGAAAGTAAGGTCATCGGGCATTTGAATGCTGCAATGATGGGAAGAAGATGTATAATGATGCAAACAAATGGAGGGATTTACAGAATTAACCTACTACACATCAATGTTTCAAGTGCAAGGAGATGGGGCATTATGCCAATAAATTCCCAAATCCAAGGGTTGATGATGATGGTCGACGTCAACAAACTCTTAAGGCTAATGAAAAAGGAAAGTCACATGCAATTTCTATCAGTGATGTGGAGGACGATAACGATGTGGTGAAATGTACACTTACCATCCACTCTAATGTAGGAAATGTTTTATTTGATTCTGGATCCACACACTCTTTTATTTCTGAAGAATTTTATAAGGGTATCACCGTATTACCTCAACAATTAGATGTTGAGTTAGCTGTGACAACCCCTAATGGCAGAACAGTCACATCAGAAGTTTATAATTCTTCTCCGATAGAAGTTTGTTGGAAAGTGCTTCCTACAAATCTTGTTATCCTTCCTATAGTGTAATTTGATGTGATTATTGGCATGGATTGGATTTCTTTATATGGATCTCATATCAATTTCCAAAGAAGGGAAGTCACATTTCATATTCCAGATCAATCTATGATCGTCTATCGATGCAAGGATGAACATAAACTTTCAGTGGAAATTTCTTCCATCTTATGGGGCTTGATTCCACTAAATGAAGGTTATTTATCTCAAATGGTTGGTGAGAAACTCACGATTAATAATATCCCATTGTACTAGAGTCTGATGATGTCTTTCCAGAGGAATTTTCGGGTCTTCCACCAAATCATGAAGTTGATTTTTCAATCGAACTCGTACCGGGTGCTTTGCCTATTTCAAAGACACTTTATAGAATGGCCCCAATTGAGTTGCAGGAATTGAAGAATAAACTCAAAGAGAATCTTGATAAGGGGTTTATATGCCCTAGTGCGTCACCTTGGGGAGCACCTGTTCTATTTGTAAAGAAGAAATATGGATCAATGAGACTCTGCATTGATTATCGAGAACTTAACAAGATCACTATCAAGAACGAATATCCTCTCCCACGCATTGATGACCTATCTTACCAACTACGCGGAGCTCAATATTTTTCCAAGATTGATCATCGTTCATGTTATCATCAATTAAGGTTCAAAAGAGAGGATATACCAAATACGGCTTTCCGTACAAGGTATTGACACTATGAATTTATAGTGATGCCATTTGGTCTTACTAATTCCCCTGCTATCTTCATGGATATAATGAATAGAGTCTTTAGAGACTATCTTGATCAGTTTGTGGTAGTCTTTATAGACGATATTCTTGTATATTAAAAGAGCAAGTAAGAACATGAAGATCACTTGAGAATTATATTGGAGACCCTAAGAAATGAGAAAATTTATGCCAAATTCTACAAGTGTGAATTTTGGCTTCAAAAAGTTTCATTTTTGGGTCACATAATCTCAAAAGAGGGGATATCTATGGATCCAGCAAAAATAGAGGTTATTGAAAGATGTTCAAGACCAACAACAGTAACTGAGATCTGAAGTTTTCTTGGTTTGGATGGATATTATTGACATTTTGTGAAAGATTTTTCACGATTATCTAATCCACTCACCAAGTTGAATCGAAAAGGAGTTAAGTTTGTTTGGACAGAGGAATGTGAAGAAAATTTCAAAGATCTAAAAAGAAGGTTAGCCAGTGCACCTGTGATCACACTGCCTTGTAGTGGAGAAAGGTTTGTGATCTACAGTGATGCATCCAAGAAGGGTCTGGGATGTGTTCTCATGCAAAATGATATGGTGATAGCTTATGCCTCATGACAGTTGAAAATCCATGAGAAAAATTACCCAACTCATGATTTGGAGTTAGCTGCAGTAATCTTTGCATTAAATATTTAGAGGCATTACCTTTATGGTGAAAGGTGTGATATTTATACTGATCAAAAAAGTTTAAAGTATATTTTCACACAAAAGGAGCTGAATATGCGCCAAATAAGATGGTTCGAGATGATTAAGGATTACGACTGCTCAATTCATTACCACCTTGGGAATGAAAACAAAGTGGCAGATGCATTAAGTCAACAAGACCATGCTAGCTTATCCATGATGAGGATCACAAAAGATCCAATATTTATGGATTTACAAAGGATGAATCTTGGAATTATAATTAAAGGGGAAAAATCTTATCTTTCTCAAATGAATGTTCAACCATATATACATGTGAAGATTAAAGAGGCACAAGAAGAAGATGTAGAGTTACAAAAGAAGGTGAGAAATGTACCTGAATTCAACCTTGATTTTGATGGGATAATAAAGTTCAGGAATCAAGTTTGTGTTCCTCCCATCCCCGAATTAAAGAAGGAGCTGCTGGATGAGGCTCATAGTTCTTCATTTTCTATTCATCCAGGAAGCACGAAGATGTATAGGGATCAGAAAGAGTACTTCTAGTGGGATTGCATGAAAAGAGATATTGCTGAATATGTCTCTTGTTGGTTGGTTTGTCAGCAAGTTAAAGATGAGAGACAGAAGTCTAAGGGGATGTTACAACTATTACCCATACCTGAATGGAAATGGGAAAACATCACTATGGACTTTGTCACCAGACTTCCTAAAACATCCAAAGGCAATAATGCTATCTGGGTCATAGTTGATCGTCTTACAAAGTCTGCACACTTCATTGCTATTAGAGAGGATTTTTCACTAGATCGGCCTGCTAGGATATATGTAAAGGAAGTGGTAAGAATGCATGGAGTACCACTTTCTATTATATATGATCTGGATCCGAGGTTTAACTCAATGTTCTGGCGAAGTCTTCAGCATACTCTGGATACAGAGTTGAGTTTCAGCACTGCTTATCATCCTCAGACAGAAGGTCAGTTTGAGGGGACAATTCAAACTCTAGAAGAAATGTTGAGAGCTTGCTCTATAGATTTCAAAGGTGGTTGGGATCCACACCTACCTTTGGTGGAATTTTCTTATAATAATAGCTTTCACTCCAGTATTTATATGGCTCCTTATGAAGCTATCTATGGAAAGAAATGCAGGACTCCAACTTGCTGTGATGAAGTTGGAGATAGAAAGCTATTGGGACCTGATCTCGTTGATGAAATGGCAGAAAAGGTGAGATCTATTCAACAACACATAAAGCAGCTCAGAGTCAACAGAAAAGTTTTGCCGACAACCGTATAAGAGACCTAGAGTTTGAAGTTGGTGATAAAGTGTTCTTACGAATATCTCCCTGGAAGAGGGTCATGAGATTTGGAAAGAAGGGAAAGTTGATCCCTAGATATATTGGTCCTTTTGGAATTATGGATCTTGTTGGGAAGGTAGCTTACCGATTGGCTCTTCCACCGAATCTCTCTCAAGTTCACGAAGTGTTCCATGTGTCTCTCCTGAGAAAGTATATACCTGATCCTTCACATGTACTCAGCTTAAAAGTTGTACCTTTGGAAGAAGATCTTTCTTATGAAGAACAACCGATAGAGATTCTGGATCGTAGCGAAAAAGTCCTACAGAACAAGACCACACTCTTGGTGAAAGTTTTATAGAGGAACCACCAATTAGAAGAAGCTATATGGGAGCCTGAGGATATGATGAGAGAGAGGTATCCTCATCTGTTTGTTTCAAAGTGACAAATTTCGAGGGAGAAATTAATTTTAAAGGGGGTAGAATGTAACACCTGAGACTTTTATGAGAAATATTTTGTTTTTATATAAATCATCAAAGGAATCTTTCATTACAAACAAGACTAGCTTGGCTTTCTTTACACGCAACCGCGACCTTCCTCGATAGCTTGCGTCGTACGCAATACCGAGTCTCACTAAACAACAATATGCTTAAAACTAGTTGTTATGAATAGTATTAACTGAATTTTGAATTTTATAACATTTTAATTCAACTTATACATTTTCTAGAATGTGTTATGAAAGCAAAATCAGTTTTTTTAGATAAAAGATGTATTTACAAAAAAATGCAGTTTTGCGGCCTTTTGATGGCGCACCCACATTAAATCTAGTTTTTGACATGTTTATAAGTTTAATTTGACAAAATAAAATTCTTATTTTGAATCAGGGTATAATAATTTACTTTGGATAAATTTTTGATATTTTTCTGATAAATTTTATATTTTGATGAATAGTAAAAATCTGCTAATTTTTAATTAAATTTTTTTTTTTCATCAAGATAATTTATATGGATAAATTATAATATTGAATGGTTTTAAAGTATAAATAGAATATATTTTTACCATTTAATATAATTTATGTCATTATCATTAATTTCACATTGAATTCATAGGTAAAAACATTTCAATCTTTGGCAATGTTTTAACTTCTTAAACCCGTTTTCTTAACAACGAGATTTATTTTAAATTAATTACTGCAACTTATATGTTTTGAATTTTGAAAAATGGATTCCATATTCAGAATCAGTGGGTATAAATTATGTTAAAAGGCTTCTTTTTATTTTTGGGCATTATTAATAGTAACTACGGTAAATTTTATTTACTGTAGTTAAAGGTAAATCGGGTAATTAAGGGTAACTATAAGATTATAAAATTATCCTAACACCTGTCAAAATCTTATTGGATGACTAAAAGTCAACCCATATCACCTAAGGGTCTGATTATATTCATTTAATGGACTTTTTTCCATGAAAATAATTTAATTATTATTAAAACCAAAGAATGTGACAACATGTCACTTTCTAAAATATTAAAAGTATAATAATTTTAATTTGGTGATAAACTTAATGAAACTTCTAAAATCAATAGTCTCCAGAAAGATAATAAAATTATCTACATCATAGGAATTTACTTATAATTTTTAGGGATTATAAAATTATCATTAAGTATGATACAATAGTGATGTTGAAATTATTTTATTAATTAAAATATCAAATAAATGGTTTTAAAAATATTAAAATAAATATTATATGAACTATTTAATGTTTTCCATTAATTTTCTAGATACATATGACGTTTTTGAATCTATTAAAGCTTTTAGTTTGAACATATATTCTGTATATATTTTATTTAAATTCAAATAAATGAATAGTGTCAAAATTGACACTATTGTTATTTTATAAAAATAACATATTATAAAATTGTTTAAAAATCACAAAAATATTTAAAAAATATAAATTAAAATTTATAAGGTCTAAAATGTCATAAAGTGTCAAATTATGGAAAATTCACTACACATATGTAATTATTTATAATAATTTAAAATTTATAATGTTATTACCAAAAATAAAATTAAATTGATAAATAAGGATAAATCAAGTTGATAATGTTTGAAATAAATTCCTAACATGTCTAAATTTTATTGGTTGATGATATTACAACCATATATCATCTAGTATTTGGATATGAGTCATTTTGGAAGTTTTTAAGTGGTGTTGGGATTTAATATAAATTAATATTTCTTATATTTCCAAAGGTGCCCCTCTCCTCCCTTATAAAAGGGCACCTCCTCCCTCAATTCCTCACACCACTTTGAGCCTTCAAGCTCGGCCACCCCTGCCAATTTTTCCCCTAAACTTCCATTGAATCATCCTAGAGGCTGTGGTCTTCATCAAAGACCATTCTTAGTGCCCTAAAAGGAGGTTTCAAAAGGCGTGTCGAAAGAAGAGGTAATATCCTTTACCGATTTTTTCAACATTATTTCTTCTTCTACTTCTTCTTCATTAGTTGTTTCATTATGAAGTAATAACATAAGTATCAATAATATACTGATATGTTATTATAAGTATGAAACAACTCTATTTCACCGTCTATCCATCCTACAGAAAACGAAATCACCGTGCGTGCGTACGTACGGAATACCGTTTCCACGCTGTGGTGAAATCTATTTTCCACCACCACCTTACTTGGATGGGTTTAATGGTGTAAATAATAACTATATATAATTATTTTAAAGTGGTATTGATTCTGAAATAGTATACATACACTCCAATACAATTCCACAATCATGGGAACGATATCATCGCTCGTGCGTACGTACGGAATACCATCTCTACGATGTGATGCGACTCGTTCTACATGATTTTCATTTCATAATGATTAAATAAATGAATTTAATGAATAAATATGACATATATTACACTAATACCATTCTGTAAATGATTTATCTATAACCTAAAGAGAAGAATAAGAATTTATTCGACAAAACACGCATAAGAACAAAAAGTAATAAACACCCAAATAACAACTAAAAATGAAATATTTCTAATAAGAAGCTAAGAATATGACCATATATGATATCATAAAAATAATTATAATTTTGTAATAAGTCAATAATATTATTTAAATCATTATACAGGAGGTTCAGACACTTACGAAGCAAATCAGACCTAAGGTAAGGGAAATATCACAATCTCATTTTTATCTGATATTGTTTATACTTTGGAATTTACTGGGGTGTATTATATCATCCAAATCCATGTTTCCTCAATATGTAATATTATTTACATCCACCTACAGTTGTTTAAATCCAATTTTAACCTTCGGTGAGTTTTTAGTAAAAGATATGAAAGGAATCTTTTGTCGTTTTTCGTACGAGGTGCTTTTTGACTTTTCCGAAAAAAGTACGAGAAGAATGTTTTTTTAACTTATACGGCATGAATGGATTTTTAAAAAATTATTTCCAAGAAAATTCCTTTACAAGTTTTAAAGTTTATTTTTAATCAAATTATTTTAGTTTATATTTGTATGACATGTTAATAAAGGAATAGTTTTTTTGAAGTAGAAAGGATATTTTCCTCAAGAATGGAGTTCAAGTGTTTTATCAAAATTATTTTCCATATAAGATAATATAGGGTTTTATTTCTATCCCTATTATTACATTGATTTGATTATGTTGTGATGGAATTATTTTTATGAATTCCTTTATCTTATATGAATTGTTTTATGATGTCACGATGTTTAAGAATCCCATTTTTATTACATGGGTTATGATATGATGTATGGTTTATGATTTTGTGGCACACATAAGAATGGTGGTATCATTATAAGATGGGTGGGACCTATATATACCTCAAATGCATTGGGTAAAGATTTTATATCTCATGAGATAGACATGGCTGGAACGGCAGGTTAAACCGGTTCAGTGAAACATGACTGAAACGAGGAGTGAACTCGGTTCAGAAATAGACTTTGTCCACTAAGATAGTCTTGGAAATGGGTCTTGACTAATAAGAAATGATTCTATATGATTATTTGTGTATTCCAAAAAGTTTCATGTTTCATGTTATTTTTATTGGGATTACATTTCACTACCATGATTTATCCCATGTTATGAAATTTTCATCTCTTTTGCAGGGTAAGGTTTCCAAAATGTTATGTTCTTATGAATATGTTGTGATTGATATTTCTTTTGTTTACCCTTACTGGGCATTTGAGCTCAACATTTTGTATGTTTTCATTCCCCAAGTCAGGAAGAAGGTTATTAAGTAAGATATGCCAAAAGGGACTATAGATATGATGAAATAAATGGGAGACAATGTAGACACTTTATGAACCAGTTATTTATGTTTCAGAGTTTCTAAAGACACTATACCTATACGGTCCTTTCATGATTTTGTTATATATTGTAATAATTATGCTTAAATTTTGAAGTATTAACGATGCATGTAAAGTATGGGTTGTTATAAACACCAGTGCATGAAATAACATAAAAATGAATAGCTATTACTAGGTCAGTAGGGAACCATATAATCATCCTACCAGATCATTATCTCCTCCACCATGTAGTAGAAATGTACTGGGTTTCTTAGAGTGTATATGTTTTTAGTACAAGAAGAATTACTAAACTACACTTCCACAAGACTGTCACAACCATGGAAAAAGATGAAATATGAAAAAATATTTTTTTAATTCTCTAAATTCAATGAGAGGATATGGCTCAAACCAGTCTAATATCTCTCATTCTCAATCGATTTGATATCACATAAATATTTCTCAACCACATAATTATATGAAAAAATTTTAATATAGGAACACATAAATTGTCTATATGACACCATATCAAGGGAGAAAATAATATTCTATGAGAGTTTTTTTATATTTATATAGAGCATAATAGGATATATTGACTAAGAAACTAGGTCCCTCATTTTTTGAGTGAGTGATCTAGACCAAAATACTTTATATACTTTTATTACCATTGAATTTATACAGTTTGATATATACATGTGTTTATTCTTATCATAATTGTATTTATAATTCTACATCCACTATTTACATGGTAATTTCTTCAAATGATGTGTAGTATAAAAAGGTTATTGTAGTTCCAAGCTATAATGAGAACCTAAAGATAATATTATGGTAATCATAAATATATGTACTATGATCTAGATACATCATACTAATGGGACATAGATGATGTTTGACTATCATGTGTTAGTTGATCATAAGATTTGAGACTTATTCTCATGATGTTCTCACTTAGTAACCTCGAGTAGATGAGATCATGAGGACTAACTCTTAAATAGGAACTCCACATGTTCTAGGCATCATTAGTTTTTTTATCTATGAACATGTGTTTTGGTCTCTTAACATGATGTCACTATCTATGTTTACCATTTTATCATGTACTTTTATGAAATTATAAAACCATGACATTGATGTTGAGGCAATTTAGATTTTTTTGGGTGCATCCTTGGTGTTATGAAATTGGATGAATGATCATAATAGAATATGTCTCTTCCCAGTTAAGGAAGAGATATCTTATGGGCCCAAGTTGACCAAGATGATAGCACCTTTAATAAATGAATGACTATGGTACAAGAAGTTTGGTCCATCCAGTGAGGTCATAAAATATAAAAATCATCAAAAAGATAATGACAGAAGAATGCATCATGCTTTATGGGATACCCCTATACAAAGAAATTATATTAAAATTAATTTTTTCAAAGGAGGTAGTCGTAGTTATAGAATTATTTATCTCTTTAGAGGTCATGATCGGTTGCTAGATTCCTCTATTAGTTTGTGGTTTGGACTCACTGCTATTGAGTTAAGGACCTAGATTATCATACACTATGTGTATCCCCATGTTCCACCTATTCAGATGGATATGATTTTAGGACAAAGTAGGACCTAAGTGTGGGGGATAGTGAACATCCGAGCATGATTGGTCACATGCAAAAATAATTCAATTATATTATTATAGTATAAAATGATGATGATTGAATCTATTTCTCAAGGTATTCACACATTTTATAATAAAAGTGAATATAAGAAAATATAAATTTTCAAATAGTCATAACATGTTCACGGTTTGTGAAATTATTTTGGGAGCTTACAGACCAAATTAATGGTTATTAGTTTTTCATGTAACATGTTAAATTGTTACAAGTGAGTGGTAAAATATTCATGAAATTCATGACAAGTTTAATCCATAAGTGTGCACAAGTGTCTAAACTGAAGGTTGTTACTTTATAAGGACCAAAGTGAAAATTTGAAAATTATAACCTATGTATACAAGTTAATTTTATCCTCTTTAGTAGTAAGATCTACCATTTTCAGTAATTTAGTGATATAATATCCTCTCTCCTATCCTATCAATCTATTTGAGAGAGATTCTGAAGGAAGAAAAAGTTAATTTCGATCCTACTTCCTCGACGAGTTTCTCTTTATTGACACATTTGAAGAGACATCATAAAGATCTTTGATTACCTACCCTATAACATGAGAATCTCATATGGATGATCTAGGAGTTATGGTGAACATTAAAATTATCTAGAGGGTTCCTATTTTTGCATCTTTGAGGAATAACATATCGATGGTAAGTGAATCAAATCGATGATTTCAAAAAAAACAAGGTATTTTTATGCTTTAATTAGATATTATTTCCACACTTAAATTTAATTACAATAAATCCTTTGATAAATGTGAGGGAGGGTTCTTTATATTTAGTGTTTTGAAATAAATTTGAACATGAAATTTTAAATTGCAAATTTTTCAGGTTTCCGTTACGCTCTGGGTTCCTTCACCTCGATTGTGCGAGGTACCATTCTTCTAAACTCGAACATTATTAATGTCTTATTTTTTAATGGTGAATCCTATTATTTTTTTTGTTTCTCTTGTGAATAATAAATTAGGATTTCACATATAAATAACATATCGTGTCACGATCATCAAGAAAAGTCTTGTTTAGTGGAAATACATAGGATTCAAGTGGCTAGAAAATATCATTTCTATTGGTGTAGTATAGCTCCTCTGAGAGTTTACTCTCTTAGAAATGAACATTTTTATTAAATCTTTAGAATGGAATGGTTGGTGGAATCCAAATATAACATTGATTTCTAAACCTAACAAGTAAAATTTTCATCCCCATATAATGTTATTGATTTATTCAAATGGTATTTGAATTGGAATACTATCAAATCAAGACCTTTAGTTACCATATATGATACCATTTATAGTAATCTAGAAGAAATGTCAATGGGTGATGTAGATAAAACAAGGTATTGCACTCTTCTTATAATACTGGACCAATACCTTGATCTCTTTTTAAATTATTTCTCTAAGTTACCCCTTGAATGGGAAATAAAATTTTCTATTGATATTCTTCCAGGAACAAGATATATTTTTATTTTACCATAAATAATTCCTCCAATAGATTTTTGTAAATTAATGTTCTAACTAGAATAATTAAATATCAAGGGATTTATTAGACCAAGTACATCACCTTAGGATACTCCTGTTCTATTCGTAAAGAAGAAATATGACTCACTTTGATTGTCTATCTATTATTGTAAATTGAATCTTTTTATGATCAAGAACTAATATTTTCTTACATGAATATATGATATATTTCCTCAAATAAATTGATTGAAATGGTTCTCGAAGGTTGATCTATGATTGAGATATCATTAAATCTAATTTGGGAAATAGGGTATTCTATAAATAACATTTTATAATTGATATAGTCATTAAAAATACATTGTCATGCCCTTTGGTCTGACAAATACACCTGTAATTTTCATTGAATTAATGAACCATATATTCTAGAAGAATATTGATTATTTTATCATGGTATTTTTTGGGGATATTTTGGTTTACTATCAAAGTAGGAATGATCATGGGGATCACTTGAAGAATGTGTTGACAAAATTATGTGATTTCCAACATTATGATAAATTTTCTAAGTGTTAATTCTAGATATAATATGTTTTTTAATCAAACATGTCATTTTGAAGAAGGCATATCAGTTGTCCCTATGAATATTAAAATAGTCATTTTTAGCATCCATTCAAGAATTTCATCAAGATACACAATTTTTTTGGGATTATCCGATTATAATCATCGATTAGTTCGATATTTCTTTAGGTTTTCTACTCTAATTACTAAATTAACAGGAATGGTCATTCCTTTACAATGGATTGATGTTTTCCAGAAGTCCTATTATAAGCTTAAAACTCAACTCACTTTGACACCTATCTTTATCTTATGAGAATTAGGCCAGTGCTATGTGGTATATTATTATGTGTCTGGATCGAGACTGGGTTATGTTCTTATGCATAAAGAGAATGTAGTTACATATTGCTTTAGGTAGTTGTTATCACATGATAATAAGTATACAATCCATGACTTGGAATTAGATGTAGTGTTCAATGCATTAAAAACCTGCTTCCATTAACTATTTGGATAAATTTTCATTATCTTCACTGATAATAAAATATTGAAATATATCTTATCACCTAGGGCCCTAAAATTGAGGAAATAATTTTGGATAAATTATATCTAGATGATTGAATTCAACTTGGTGTATACACTTGGGAAAGAGAGTTAAGTGGATTTTGTTTTTGAGTTAAAATTATTATATTGAAATGGTAAGAGGTTCATGACCAATGCAAGTTGATGAATATTACCCCTGATATGCACTTGGACTATGTTAGAAATAATGAAAATGTTGTTTCTTCCTAACCAAAATTATTCTTGATATGATGGATTTAATTAAATAGGCTCAATGATATGATATTGAATCTAGCACCATTAGTTCAAACCTAAATGGTTGGGATACCATGAATGATTGGTAAGAGGATGAAAACATGATATTGTGTTTCTAGAACGGAATTGTGGTACCCCAGTATTTCTTGGAAAAACTCATTTTGGCATATCACCATTTGAAATTGGATTTTAAACTTGGTACTAAGAATGTGTACAATAAAATGAATTATCATTTCTGGTACCTAGATATTAAAATAAAGATTGTAGATCCTATTCTGAAATACCTCACTTGTCAACAGATACAGCTGATCATCAACATCCAACATTTATGTTGCAATCTATGCCTATACCGGTTTGTAAATAGGATCAAATTGTCATGGAATTTATCACAAGTTTACTGAAAGTTCATTAGTAACATGATGTTATTCAGTTAAAATATGATATCCCATTTTGTTCATTTAAAACAAGCTATAACTTATATAAAAATCACATAAGGATTTTATGAAAAACAATAAAACTCTTTATGAATCCATCAAAAATCTTTTGGATATGGTTTATCAATACTATATACATTTTGGAACAAATACTTTGTCTAAAATTTAATCATTATCCCAAATCCTAACTGTGTGACCCTAGAGGCATTTGTAGTGTTCATGAAAAATATTAAACCCTGATTCTATAAATGTATGCAAAGAGAAGCCTTAAGAAAAAAATCAACCCTACTCAAGATACAAAGGGGTATTTCTTGATCTCTATAAAACCAATATCTCTATAAAAACATTTATATCACAAGATGTATCATATAATTTATATTTATACCTCTTTTTTGGAAAGACCCTCAAGGTGTTGTGTTGGTTTTTTTGGGGTGATTGTGTTTGTTGACAAAGCCAACAGACCACGAATCAGAATAGTTGGTGTTTCTGATGATGATTTGTTTAAAGTGGTGAAATTTCCTAGTGTTTTAAAATTCTTTGGGCCTCAAAATCAAGAGTTCTATTTATATAAAAGGAAGGTTTTCTAATATTTATTTTGCAGAACACATTATCCAGAACTGTTCACAGACTGCGAATGATGGAGTTTTTGGACCGCATAGTAGCACATCTATACTATAAAGACTTCAAAGGAGGTATGTGAAATGAAAATAGAAAGTATCCCAATGAAGATTTCCACCTAGTAGCATTATGAGGACCACAAACTGCGCTATGTGGATCACGTAGAGAAATCAGTTCACCGGAAGTTCGTAGTTCACAAGTGGCCCACCATTCACGAGAATCTCATCATTTACGGTTAAGAAGTGGTTATTTTAGGATCCAAATATCATTTTTATTTATGGAACAATAAAGGATAAAGTTTCTATGTATACCACATAACATAGTTTATAGTGAAGGATGTATTGCATTGAAGATTTTTGTAATTCAGATTAGTGGGTTTTGTGGATCTATTTTTCTATTTAAAGATCCCTAATAAGATGTTTATGGAGAGGAAATTTCATCCAAAAATATCATCACTCTAGGGAGAATTCTTGGAAATATGAAGTTGTTCAGGAGGAAGAATTTTACAATGTAAAAGAGTTTCAAAAGGGGGGAAAATTTCACAAAATAGAAAGTCTACGAAGACAGTCCACAGAAGGTATTTGTAGGTTTTGGTAGATCGTAAGGAAAAATGAGTAATGAGGCATCAATGGTTCGCAGAGGAATCAACCATCTATGATGTAGGTTGGTCCGTGAAGGAAAGGTAGTCCATTAAGAACTCGCACCACATGGTGCTAGAGAGTTCATTGAGGAATAATGTTAGTTCACAGAGGAATCGAGATAGTTCACAATGAGTAAAAGTAAGTTCACAAAGGGAATAAAATAGATTATGAATGAAATTTCCATAAACTAACAATATGATGAAAAGATAGACTTCAATATAGCGTATAACTATAATTGAGGATGCATATATTACTGATAATGAAGGGACCTATGATTCCATATGATGTGCCTAGATCCTTTCAAAGTAGTGATAAAAGGAGGAGGAAGAAGGTGATTCTTTCCACCAGAAGTGATCAAGAGAATGAGACTCAAGCAGTGAACCTTGGGAAAGAAATGAGCTGACCCTAAACCTTATATTTGAAGTGATCCTTGGCATATAAGTGATCTATCTCGAATTTTTTTTATGTGAGCCTTAGTGGATCTGGTGCATCATCACATTTTCATTTTATACTCCTTGGATGTAGCCCAATGAGGGTGAACCAAGTAAAATCTTTGTGTCCTTGTGCTTTCTTTACAATTTTACTTTTAGTGCATCATCATCTAATAAAGAGGGAAAGAATAAGATCATCATAATCACTTGAGAGAAAATAAAGTGGCCCTCATAATAAAGAGGTCAATATCTAGTGGGATTCAACCCCCCTCTCAGGGTATCTAGGCCCCTTTTTTGAATAACAATTGGTATTAAAGAATTGGTTTATTTTATCCGATCTATTTTATCAGAATTAGTTCAGTTGACTATTGAAATAAGAGTTTCATTTTTCTATAATCACAGCGCACCATGGTAATGGGTAGAAATTCAAATATGAAGAGGAAGTCTGGTGGTATTCTTAAATATGGAAGTTTCTATGGAAAGAGTGTGATTTATTTGAAGTAAACAAACCGTGTACTGACGAATTATTCTCAGCTAGAGAACTAAAAAACTAAAATATGATGAAATGGGAATGAATATGGACTCAGATAAATTTAAGAATTTGAAATCCAAAAATGTTGATCTTACTACACAACTTTTTGAACTAGTTTAGGAAAATAAAATTACTACAATAGGAGAATTCATTCTGTAATGATTCTGTTTCTAAGATGAATTCCAAAATAATGGATATATCAGACATGATGTAAATTCTCTCCCATGAATTGGAAGATGATATGACTATAGGTAAGAATTTCAAGATAAAACTAAATGATCAACATGAATCATGTGATAATAAGATTCAACAATTAGGAGAAGAGATTGAATTAGTCAAGAAAGAAGTGGAGAAATAAAATTCCAAAGGTAATCTAAAATTGAAGGATGCTTTGTACTTAAAATTTAATTATTCTTTGGCAGGTGATAATGAAATGAAATGAAAATATGCTTCTTTATAGGGAAAACTTGAAATAAATTCCTCTTCTTAAAGGACATAGATTTTGAGAGTAATTGGTATTGAATATGATTATCCCTCTCCCATGGATGATAGGAAGAGATCTATTAATAGTTCTAGAAATAGGAAAATTCATATAGGTTATCAAGAAATACAAAAAAAGGATTTGATAGGAATTAATGACATCATGTGATATTTCTTTTGGATTCATGTTTATACTTCATGTTTTTTTGAAGCCTAGGAATATATTTCAAATTTTGAAGGTGGAAATATTGTTAAATTGTTTAATAAGAAAAAGATTCTGGAAAATTCTGAAAGGAATACCTCCTAGAAGAATGAATCCTTTATAAGATATTATTGTAAAATAATGGGACACACCATGAGTATGTGTCAATAACCTCAAGGAATTAATTTTAGAAGAAGAAGAATTCTAGATGCATCAAAATCTAACACAATTAAGATGAAACAAGTTATTTTTTAAATGGGAGATGTTTTATATGTTCTAATCACATAAATTTGGAAATATATTTCATTAGGAAGAAATATGGGAAGGAAAAATAAATCTAAATTAGATTCTAGACTCTAGTGGTGTATAACGAGAAAGCCTATACTAGAAGACAAAGTGATATGTTAAAAAATATGGTTAATGTCTCGAATAAAACACTAGGGTCTCAAAAAAAGGTGTATTGAGAACCTCCTCAATTAAAATAACAAAAAATATCTTTAAAAAAATATGAACATACCTGGAAGAAAAAGGTAGAAGATACTCCAGTTGAGAGTAATAATAATATATATTCACTGAGGACCTACCGCCAGCATGAAACAATGTGGTGACTCGGATAACCGGTAAAAGAAAAATGAATATAGAATCCATTAATTTTTTTTTTCATGTGATGCCCCATTATGAGATGTAAAAGTAAGAGGAATATACCTCTAATAGATGAAGGAGAAAGAGAATATGAAAAGTGGAAATATTCCTTCTAAGAGAAAGAATCATGAAAAAATGGAATTTTGGTAGAGCCTTAAAGAATTAAATTTTTACTAGTTATTTTAAACCCCACATTATAAAAAAGGAAAATCCTATGGAACCTAAATATAACAATAAGACTTAGTATGTGGGTAAATAATGCCTAGTAAAATAGATATAATTGTTGAATTTGGTTGGGAAATTAGAACATGAGCAAAAACAACACAATACATTTCAAGAAATTATCAAAGGGTTGATTCATCCGGATCAAAAAATATATGATTCTTTAGGATTCCTGAGGTACCCCTCTACCCATGCATTAAATGTATCTAATATTTTCTAGAAGTTGTGTAGGAATAAGGGAGAGATACAATCCATGGGGAGTATGTGTTGAAAGGGAATTATTTCATAATTTTAATAGAGATATATGCAAAGAGAATAGTCTTAAAAATTGGAATTCATATATAATATATGATTCAACAAGTGGTTTTACACAAAAATTATATTTTTCAAATCTGTATATAAATGTTGTGTTTTGTGGAAAAAGGAAATGATATGATGAATAACCATATTAGAAATTTAAGAGAAATCTAGGATATACTTTGATGATCTATTGGTTCTAAGTTGCATTGAATATACATCCATTTATATGATGCCCCAATTAAGGTGTTAATTGTCCAGCGAGAGAAGTAAGATTGTTGAAGAAGCAGAAACCTTCATGTATTTCATGATTATCCATTTTTTTTCTAAAAATATGGTATCTATGGAATATTTTTGGATACTAATAATTTTCTAGTGAATATCAACAATGTTTCATCAAGAATCTAGGAGATGATGTTGATAGAAATGTTGTAACTATAGTAGATAATGAGCATAATTTTCATCAAATACATGATCAGTATTAAAAGTATAGAGATTAATAAATTATAATATCAAGCGATATTATAGTTACAAAGGTTGATTTAGAAAAATATTCAAATAATGAAAAGGATGAGAAGAAACCAGTATCTTTAGGAAGTTTGAAGAGAAGAGAAAAATTGATACATAGAACATAATTGGTGAACAGGTAGAAAAAATTTAAGCATCAGTAATGAATTAATTAAAGTATTAATACATTATATCTTTGGTAGAGATTCAATTTTTTGATAAGAAATTTGGAGATGAGAATTGGGTTCGGTCTATGAATGAATAGGTAGACCAAACTAAGAAGAATCATAAATAGGAAATTATTTTGTTGCCAATTGATAAGAATGTCATAAAGAGTAAATGGGTCATTCACAACAAGATGAATGAAGATGACACAATGATTGGAAATAATGAATAACTAGTGTGAAATGGTTACTCCCAAATAGAGAGTATTGATGTTGATGAAACGTTTTCAATTATTGTGAGGATTGAGACAATCAAATTATTCTTGACCATAGTAGTCCAAAGAAGTTTCAATGTTTTCCACATGGATGTCAAGTCAGATTTCTGAATGGGGTTCTATAAGAAGAAGTTTGAATTAAGTAGCAAGATAGTTTTCTCATTCATGAAGATGAGAAAAGAGTTTTTTGGTAGAATAAGGTAAAATATATGAGTTGAAGCAAGTTCCAAGAGTATGATAT
This sequence comes from Viscum album, assembly GCA_963277665.1. NCBI lineage: Eukaryota > Viridiplantae > Streptophyta > Magnoliopsida > Santalales > Viscaceae > Viscum > Viscum album. The sequence continues at coordinate 1,709,550,274 of OY728148.1, forward strand.
TCTAGTCTAGATCGGTTTTTGAAGAAGCTTGGTTTCTAGCATGTGGGTGTTGATTATAATATATATGTCAACAAGTAAATAAATCAAAGGATAATGGTTCTAGGGTATATAAATGAATTAATATTTGGTGGACCAGATGAAGCACAATGTTCTTAGTTCATGGAATTCAAGAATAGGGAATTTGAAATTTCAATGATTGGTGAACTGACATTTTTCATTAGTTGACAAGTGACACAAGGAAATAATGACACATATATAAATATTCCAAGGATGTTTTTATAAGATTTAGAATGTATAATTCCATGAATATGATAACTCCGGTGGCTTCTTGGATGAAACATACTTTAAAAGTTGAATGCAATGAGGTTAGTGGCATAGAATACATGAAAATAAATGGAAATATAAAATATATGATTTTGGAAAAAACATATATTGTTTTTCCACATTCCAAGAGGCACATTATCAAAGAAATAGAAAGGAAACTCACTTTATTGAAATGAAAATAATAATTTAGTATATCAAAGGCATGATGGATTTTTGTTTTCTATATAGTGACAAATCTCAATAAGAGTTATTGAGATTTACAGATGTAGATAGGGTGGAATCAACTGATGATGGAAAATAAATGTCATGTGGGGTATTTTATTTTTGTGGATTGTTTATTTATTAGATAATCAAGAAATAATATTTAATTTTGTTGACCCTTGCAGAAGCTAAATATATTAAGGATACTCAAGTTTGGACACAATTATTGTGGATGAACCTGCAGCTTGATGATATGGGAGTCGAAGTGAAGTCTCTGATCAGAATCTATTGTGATAATTCAAGTGCTATAATTATTATAAAAAATACAGTCTATAAGTTAAGGATGAATCACACTGAAATCAAGTATCATTTTTTCAAGGTGAAGGTGGAGCATGGGAGGGTGAAGTTGGAGTGTGTTCCCACATTACTATAGGTTGCAGACATTCTGATGATGGTAATGCCCAAAGAATAATTTTAATGGAATCAACTATCTATGGGAGTTCATTCAACACCTCACACTTGAAAAAGTGTGAATGTGGGAATCCCTATCCCTAAGGTCTGGTGTGTTTCCCCTTATGTACTAATCTATGTTCTTTACCCTGTGACCGACCACAATAAAGTGACCTTTAGGTTTGTTGACAAAGAGGGAGAAATTTTGGATATAAAATGGGAGAAAATATCTTAATCAAGATAGGGGAGAGGTACATAGGGGTGGTAGAGAATAAGGGGGGTTTAAAATATGATGATACTAAATGTGACTGGTCAAATGTTATATATCACAACAAATGAGGTTCATGATGAAAGTAGTTGAGTGGTTTTGTAATGAAGTGATTGATTGAAGAACTTTCCAGGCTACTCTTGTTTCTCATGTCAAGCATGTATCATGTGTTCTTATAATGTGTGTTGAGTAATTTTTTAGTTTCTATATAAATTTAAATAAGTTAATTCTGGTATAATATGGAAGAAACTTTAATATGGAATCAAAATGAGAAGAGTTCTCAACAAACCCAAAGGGGGAGATTGTTGGGAAAAAATAATTCGGGGAACCATCTTGGTGTTTTTGAGGTAATTGTAATTGCTTAAAAACACCGATGACCAAGAATCAGTATGGTTGGTGTTTCCAATGAAAATTTGTTTAAGGTGGCATAGTTTCCCAGTGTTTTCGGAATTTTTGGACCTCAAAATTGGGAGTTTATTTTATGGAAAATGATGGTTTTCATCAAAAGAATTTTCAGAGTAAATTTTGTGGAACATTGTTCATGGACGACAAAGAATAGAGTTCATGGACCATATATTAGTGAAAATGCACTATGTTAGTCACAAAATATTTATGAGGAATGTTGATGGAAAATTAACAAAGAAATATTTCTTCATATCAATGCTTTCCAGACCATGAAGTTCTCTAAACGGACTGCGTAGTGAAATCAGTTCATGGGAAGTTCATAGTTTGTAGGAGTCACATTGTTCATAGGAAGCCCATCATTTCTAGTTATAAGATTTTAATTTTAGTATCCATAAAGTATTTTGTTTTTTGGAATACATTTTCTTCCACAAATGATAAAGGTGTTATGTGGACCGCATATCCCAGTTTTTGGTGAAGGCCGTACCAGATCAATTTATTAGGTAATTCATATTAGAGGGTTTTGAGGATATATTTTCTTATATAAAGACCAATAATCATGTATTTTAGGAGAAATAATTTCATTAGAAAACATCATCACCTTAGGATGAATTCAAGGAAGTCCAAAGTAGTTTTTGAGGAATAATTCTGCGAAGGATAAGAGTTTTTTAGGGGAGAAATTCTGCAAAAGTCAAAGTCCACTAAATCAATTTGTATAAGGTGTTTTTAGGGTTTGTTAGATTACATGGGAAAATGATCCATGAAGAATCAGTGGTTCATGGGGCCATCGACCATCTATGAAGAAGAGGTAGCTCGTGAATGAATGGTTGTCCACAGAGCAGTCTCATTACGTGGTGCAAGGAAGATTGTGGAGGAAGCAAAGCAGTTCATAGATGAATACGGAAAGTTTTTGGTGAGTACAAAGAATTTTATGAAGGTACTAAAATAGTCTGTGAAAGAAATTTCTACAAACTAACACTATATAGAAAATATGGACTTCAAAAGAGAATCAACCAATAGTTGAGGATTCATTCATTATTGATATTGAGGGGACCTACAAGTCCATAAATTCTGCGTCGATCCTTTCTAGAGTAGTGAGAAAAGGAATATGAGGAAGGTGATACATTCCAATGGTATTGATCTAGATAAAGAGACTTGATGAGTGACCCTTGGGAAAGTAGTGAGCTGGCCCTAATCCTTGTGAAGGTAGTGAGCTTGGGAATAGAAGTGATCCAACCCGAACTACATTTTGGAAGCGATCCTTAGAGTATTTGGTACATTCAAGCATTGCCATTGTATGTTCCATGGATGTTTCCCAATGAGGGTAACCTAAGTGAAGTCTCTGTGTCATTGTGATTTCCTTCCTGTTATACTTTCAGTGCATTATCATCAGATAATTATTTAAAGAATAATATTAACATAAACACTTAATAGAAAATAAGTTAACTCTCATAGTAAAGAGGTCAACATCTAATGGGGTAGGAATAATTTTACCAAAGAATATCTATACCCTAATTCACCCCCACCTCTTAGGGTATCAAGGACCCTTTTTGTTCTAACAGTTATATAATCCATTTTCCATGATATCAAGTGACCACGGGACATAGAATACATCAATCAAGTATAATTCATTACATCCATTCATGATTATTCAAAATAGGTCAGTCATGTCGATGAATTAATCACATTTAATTCATCTAGATAACTGTGTATATCACATGTGCCTCAACTAAGAATAGTTGTGCATTTCTTCAATATTGTTCTGTCAAGGGACTGAATGAATTTTCTTATCATACAAGTGAAAAAACCCATCTTCATTGAGCTACAACCAACAATGTGATCAACAACATATCCAACAACCCCTGATTAGATAACCTCATGTATTGTGTAAGAAATGTATCAAAGTATTGAGTTTCTCACGATATGTATCTAGGTATCCTTTGATATTGGGGATTGGTAGTAAACCTACACCACTATGTATATCAATGACAATATGAAATTCCAAGAGATGTACTATAGTGTGCCAGTATAAGTAATTATTCTTAGTTTTTTACCTCATTATTCTATTCTTCATATCTTATATAAAAATATTTTTAATTAATATAAGATTCTAGTTGTGTTAACCTCAACATATCATCACAACCTATAATAATCTGTGATTATCATTGATTAGGAAAACTCAATGCTTTACTTTGATGGGATATTATCATTCCACTTTTCGTGTAAGATAAATTTTATTTATTGATTCCCACTTTCATTGAAAATGACTTCCAATAAGAATGATTTTGGAAAAAATGAGGCCTTATAATTTTCCAAAGGAAACCATCACCATAAGAATCCAGGGGAAAATTTAGTTTAGTGACTACAAAAGGAACTTCCCCTTATGTGGATCAAATCCAAGATCAAACCATGAGAGTTGGACTATGAAATCCCAACATTGCTCATTTTTTGGATTAGTAATTTACCCATCATGTGACCATGATAGGGAATTCTAATTTGGTAGATTATTATTGGGCCTCCATCATGGTCTATTAGGATTTCATAGTCATAATAGTTCCATGTCCACATATTTAAATTATTGAAAGATCATATTGTTGACCACCGCATTTTTAGATGGCTACCCGACCCACATCACTAAGGATTTCCTTCAAATAACCACTTCTATAAAAGGAATGGTAGGAGGAGAGAAGAAGTCCAGGGGGATGAAACTCAAGAAACTGAGAGTAAGTGTCTGCTAAAAGTGGAGGATTCCGTAGGTTAGAGAACCCAAATTATAACCAAATAATAATCATGGATTCTCTAATGAGAGACTATCACATGAGTTAGCCCATGAAAACATGTTCATGTGTTCTATTCCACGAGAACCAGTGCATGTGAGGCAGCCTATGAGAACCAGTTTACATGAGCTAGTCTATGATACCTGTTGATGTTTCATAGATGAAACACAAGAAACATCATGTGATCATGTTATCTTGTACCCTTTCTCAGTTAATCATTACATAGTTATTATTTTTTAGAATTCCCTTTGAGGGTGTCTCCCTTAGAGATACATTCCCTCCATCTGTGGGTCTTCTAAAACCCAATGGCCTTCATTTTCCAAGGTCGAAACCTCAAACAAGAAAAATCAAGGCCTCCCCCATGGCTACTGGATCTTCATGATTGAGGTGTAGGGTATGACAACATGCCCCTTTGAAATCATGAATTACATTGGTTAAATTATATCCCCCATTTATTTCCTAATAGTTAGGTTTCAATGGATGTTTTCAATCATGAATTCCCTTGGTAATGTGTACCCAAATTCAGGTAGAAGTGGTTGGAAATTTCTCGTTTCAAGAAGTGATGCTTATCTTCTGCACACTTTTTGAAATTTGATGTTCCATGGGAAATATCCATGAATTTTGTTTCCATATTAGTGGATGCATAATCCGCAATATGGTGTTTTGAAACTAGTTAGATGGAAATTCATACATGTGAATCCCTCATTGAGTAATCTCAAATCATCCTTACTGGTTGGACCATCATTTCCCCACCCATGTCCATTAGTGGGAGGAGGGGAATATACCTACATGGATATACCACCTGTACTAATTCCCAAGTTTTTATTGTAGAATGCTATATCCATACTTCCTTCTATATCCATCCATTTTCCATCAGCAGATGAGGAAGGAAGTTTGACCGCAGGCTTCTAGTTTAGGTGTAAGTCTAATTCAGATGCAATTATACAATACGATGAATCATACACTATCTCTTATTTCTCGCACCGATCGTGACTAATCTGGGATTAGAGATCAGTGATGATCTTCCACTAGTGTTATTGAAATATCTTTTAATAGGCCTCCTTATTATGTGTACTCCCTAACCATACGATAATATTTATTGTGCCATATTACCAATAAGATTATTCCCCATCTTGAGGGATAAATTACTTCAATATAATTTCATATCATCCCCACCAATCCAAACCCCTGTCATGGATTCATCTTCACATGGGCATATCACTTTTGATACCAACCCAATATCTTCATTCCACATTCCCTAAAACATCAACCACACAGGGTTGCTCATGTTTATGTCCCACACCATCCTTTTCCAGACACCTTTCTCCAAGAAATCCTTACCACAAATCATTAAAATTCAGGAATTAGTTCTCATCACAGGAACATAAATGATATGTTGTGTCTCATTAAGTTTCACTGAACTACATGAGTTTTAATTCCCTTCATTGGGGTACCTAGGAAACTCATCATTTTTTCGATCCCAATGATAAATACCAACTGTCTTCTTGGATGACACAGAATTCCAGAGTGCCTCGATAATGAGGATTTATAACAAAATATATCCCCAGGACTAATTGACCATCATTTATTAGGGTAACTAGAGGTGTTACTAATGTTACTGGATATGTTTCATGAATATGTTTTAAATTTATGAGAGAGTCTCCGAGAAAAAAATAACTACCCTCAAAAGCATTTGGTGGGCCTGACCTCACACCCTCTTAATCGAACCATTTTCTATGATGTCACTGGTGAAGTTGAAGTTACCACCTACCTTTGGAGAGTAGGATCTCATTGGATCAAATAATAATGATCATGAAAATCTATTGAAGACAAAAATGATGAACCTAACATGAATATTTTAATCAGGAATATGGTCAATGTCAAAATTATATCAACAACATCATCTTCAACCTTTGATGTAATAAACATTGGAAAAAATGGTGAACCTAAAATGAAACTTATAATCACGAAAACGATCGGTATTAAAATGAGATCACTGCTAACGGATTCACCATTTGATGTGATACACATTGAAACAAAAAATGGTGGACCTGACACGGAACTGATAATCTTGAAAATAATCAACCATATTTAAATATCTTTATATGATTTAGTATTCATTTGTGATGCTTCAATGATGGGTATTATTTTTTGTGGTTGTATTTTTATGTAGGAAAGGATGACCATTGAGATTTCACTTTGATCCAAAATCATGGAATCATCATCGAACACCTACTTTTACACCTCATCTGTGAGAAAAATTACGGTGTAATTTTTTCTGAGGTAAATTTCACCCATGTAGAGTCTCTAGTGATAAATTATTAATTTATTGGTGATGGAATACCACCACAGTGGTACACCCCCAACTCTAGTTGTCACTCTATAGATCCTTTGATAACTAAAATCTCACAGGCCACCTCATCAAAGAGATCTAATGAATGAACATGTGGACCCTCTTTCCACTTTCAGTTGTTTTGGGAGTATCAATATAATGTGATAACACACACATGCACATGAGCCTTATCCCAGTTGGTGAGGACTCCTTAAGTGCATCCAAGAGACCTGGGGTCAAATCTAGGTGGGGGATAATTTCTAGGTATTGTAGCAGGAACTGTAGCATAACTGTAGCAGTACTATAGCAGGAATTGTTGTAGGTACTATAGTAGGAATTGTAGCTGGAACTGTAGCAGGCACTATTTGGCACTGTAGCAGCAGGGAATATGACCCTGTTTGGGCCTTCGGGCCACCGATTTGGTCCCCAAGTCCATTAAGGCCTTCGGACCACCAAAGACTTAAAGTCAGTAAGGCCTTCGGGTAACCTCACGGCCTTCGAGCCATTGTAAGTGCATATGCAAACCAGACAACCTAAAAGGAACAAGCTTCAGAAGGAGGAGGAGCAAGGAGGTTTCACCATAACAAAATCTAAATGGATTGAAAGAATGAGAGGGTATGGAACCTGCCATCGGGACAAACCCATGAATGCATGGGAAAGCCTAGCCGGATAGCCATGTAGAGGTGGAGAGCTGATTTCACGATGAAGATGCTGGGGAGGAGCAGTTCCTAGTAATTAGAGTGGGTTGTATGTAATGTTTGAAGCCTACGGGAAATGAATTCCTCTAAGGCCTATGGGCCATGTAATACTTACACCTATGGTCCTTTTAAGGGTTCCACCTCACCCCTTGATAGGTGGATTATAAAATCAACAAAAATGAAGGCCTTCGGGCCATTGGAGGATAACACACACACCTATATCCGAGGGAGATGAGGGACCCCCTCAACAAAATCACTATTCAGGATCCATAGAGAAGGGTTCCCCCTACTAGACAATGCCACTGACATCACACAACCTCTACTATTCATCACCCCACATTTTAATTCATCCACCATAAGTTATCTTTAGCTACCCATGCTAGGGTATCTTGATGATCTCGCCATGGGAAAAGGACTACAACCACCGAAGGTTGGGTCAATGTTCCAGTTCCGTTAGAATAAGATAGTTGTGTTGAATATATTCTTGGAGTTACAGTGATATAACATGTTTGTAGATGAAGAAAAGATGGAAAAATAAGAAGAATAAGAATATATCATAGGATATAAAAATTTACACAATTCAAGAATAATGTCTGTGTCCATGAAGACTAAGAAACACTTAGCTATTTTTAGGATTAAAATTAGAATGAAATCAGAAAGATTAAATACATTATAATCCTAGATAAAAAGGAGATAATAATGAAGACAAAGTTTTGTGCCACCAACCGCACAGTAAGTACACTGTTCTACAACGAATGGTGGTTGTAAGTCAGCACTACTACAGTGCTACAATCACCCAAGTCTAAGATTCTATACTGGATGATGGTAAGAAATTTGTCGAGCATCAATACCATTGTCTCAAAAGTTTGGTCTACTATAGTAGTCATTTTAAAGTATTCACTACCACAATGACCTATCTATGTCATCTATTCAGCTCTACTATAGTCGGTAAGAGTTCCTAAAATTCCCAAAACGTAGACTTATACCTTTTGCCCTCAGACCCCTATAGCAGTGGTGCATTCCCCATACAACTGCCAATGAGCTCACCACAGAGCTAAACCCATGAGTGTTGTGGAATGGTGTTTAGTGTGGACCACAAGAATTCATCCCAATGTCATCCAACATGAGGATCGAGCTACACTAATCCAACAAGTCAGTATATTATGAATTTATACACGGAGACAACAAATATTATGCTTTTTACTGATAAATTCTATCTATATAATGAGATGAAATTCATTAATCCAACTCAAACTCTTACTCACATTTAAGAAGCTCACCTATATATGAAAACAACTCAGGGGAAAACACATATTCTTTCTCCCACATATAAATCTATATATCATACCCTAAAAGTAGAAGGAGGGAAGAAGTGGGTGAATATTCCCACTTCGATCGAAGACATTTTCAGCATATTCTGTCAACATCATATGAGAATACTCATATCCTTGATGAAATTCTCTAGAACTAATGAAATAATCTAACAGCCATAGACGAGATTCAGTGGTATGTTACATAAACTATAAAGGGATAGGATTATATTCCTTTTCCACAGCTAGAGTTATTAATCCACACAATCAAATAGTTACTCTAGAGTAATCTATATTTTTACTCCCATTCAGAAGTGTCATCAGCTTATTTCGGTGAAGTATAAGGAACAAAATTGGGTGTATTTCTTCATTCCAACTGGGATCCATTAGCATAACCCATAAATCACCTAAAGATAGGTGCATATTTCTATTTTAAACATATTATAGATCCATAAACATATTCCAAAGATGAAGGAATGACATGCCAACATCCCAATCCATATACCACAAAGATCCCAACATATTATAACTAAAAAAATGGGAAACCACCACCAACTTACTTCCTCAACCAATACTGGTCATACCCATAATCATACTCTTACTAATGGATGATCACATCAGCATATCATAAGAGAGACGCATGAGGGGGATAATATTCCATCTCATATTCTGGAGGGTCTTTAGTGTAATCTGGCAAGGAATGAGAAATAGGTTTCGACATATATTCCTATTAAAGATGGATTTTATTGGCATACTCTGATAGTCACTTCGGGGTAGTCTCGTACCCTTGCTGACAACCCAAGAACTACTCAACATATTATAGAAGTTACCCAATATCAGGTGCATACATCCCTAGATATCAAAATAGTTCATAGATATATTCCAATGACGACTCAAGGACCATCTCAGCGGATCCTAATACACATTTCTTCCTATTGATCATATATGTTCTCCATATCCCAATGAATAACAAGTGAAATAAACAATAATTGAGAATCATATTTCGATCAAGATGTGTATGATATTTATACATTGATCAACATTAGTGTCCTTGAGGTTTTTAAATTCTTATCCGTTCTGATCCAAGGATACTTTGAATCTTTATTAGAAGGACTATTTAAGTCCTCCCCACATAAATATAGGTAAGGGTCATAAGGACTCTTCCTCTGACATCCACCATGAAAATCATCCCCATGGAAATATCTCACCTTGAAAAGGATATCATCCCCTTGTCAAGGCACCATCATATAGAGATGTACTAGAAAAATCAGGGTCAACTACATACAGTGCCCTATTAGTAATAAATAACATTTCACCATCATAGAGGGTTGAATTAGTAAAACTAAAATTATCTCTTCTTCCTTTAGATTACATTTCTTTATGTTTAAATAAATTACCATTATGGTCTGATATGTAAGAGGAATATAAATCTGAGAACAAGTAGAATAGTATGAATATAGGGAAAGAAATGGGTGAGGGTGATATACTGGTCATGTTTTGGACCATAACTACCTCCCAATATGAGGTCCTTCATAACATAAGAGTAGAATGAATATACGATTTTTACCATAGCTTCTGGATGACCCATATTCACCTCAGGGTGATGAATATTACTCATGATACATATGCAGATCACCTAACATGGTAGGTGGACTTTGCCACCTAATTGATTCAGGTACCTTTTCGGTAGCAAGATCTCTAAAATATGATAAGTTATATAAAAATTTTCATCATTTTTTCAATAATATTCTAAAGACACACCAATATATGATTTTGAGTGCATCCATAATGCATTAATTTTAGGCTACTGATAATATGGAGCTCTACATTTTTCTCCACTAACAAGTTAGCATAGCCCTTCAAGGAAAACATACTATAATGTGATTTCCTCTAGCTAGATCATAATACCACGAGGTGCATATGCCGACTGGTCAGTTCAGCATGATCATACCACTTCTAAGGCCTAGAGATAACACACTTGTTGAGAGAAATTCATTACCATATTATTGTATCATGCATCTAAAATAGTTAATAGGGTTTCACAGTCGAGAAAAGAACAAACCCCTATAAGTAAATACATCTTACAAGATAGCATACCTATGTGTATTATTTAACTAGATCATACCAATGTAAAAGCGTGATAAATTAGAGAAGTCACTATAATATTAGGTTTAGTGATAATTAAGGAACAATACCAATATGAAGTAAAGGGGAAATTTTCATCATATTTAACATCTTCATAGCCATTTGGATCATCAAATACCCAAAAAATCCATTAAATTATGACAAGAACTAATCAACCCCATCTAAAAAATATTGAGGCATTTTTACCATTATCATATTCCCCACTATGAAATTCATTATTTTCTAGGCTAAGAAAATATTCAAATAAAGCATCTCTACCATTTCTGTTGATGCGTGAAACATCATCCCCACTAGGGACACACTTGAAACGAGTAATTAAAACATATAAAAAGTTACTCTATATAGTCCACCCCCTACAGAGTGAGATGAAGGAATAATTAATCTATATATGGGTCACAATCCCAAATGAACTTCTATGATGGAGAAATCCAGAATGGAATTCAGTCTATCTATCAATAAATATCCAGAGGGCAGTTTCACTCTACCCAATTTAGATGTGAATGATGGTATAGTTCTAGCTATCCACTATGATATGGTTAATTTAAATTCAGCCACTATGGAAGAGGAAAATACTAACCCATAAGAGAATGATTTTATCATAAAATCCCAGAATGGATCTCACACTGAGTTACTTTAATAGGAATGTGCCTATACTCGAAATCAGAGATAGACCATGAACATGCAACCCCTAAATACTTAACTACCACCACTATGTTATCCATTGATAAGGGAAAAGAAAAAAGGGGTAAAATCATCTTAAGACCCTCCTGAGTGGGTGAATATACCCTTCATGAAGGAGTGTTTGGTGTGATATGATTTTGAGATAGAAGAATTGAGATTGATCAACGTTGAGCTTCTCATGGGTAATACTTCCACTGAAAATAGTTTTATGGTGGGATCTAATGTATCCCCTCTTATGGGAGCTCCCTAGCTAGATGTTCACATTCCACTACTTGGAGAGGTATCTCTTTACCCTATCATGTTGGCACCCATGCCAATAGTTTACATAGATCCAGCAGTTATGGACTATCCATATTTACCACTGGAACCTCAAGAATCATCCCTCCATCATTATGGACCCGTGTAGAATGGGTTTTCACAAGAAACACTAACAATTAGACCATATCACATATCACATGAAATCATTGATCATGCCCCTACTCAGCCTATGATACATTTAGAGTTATTTAACTTCATCAAGGCCCTCTTTACTCAAATAGAGACCATAGAAGGCATACTTGACTTGGTACATCGATATAGAAAGCCGTATCTTGAATGGATGGATGGAATCATTCCTCCACCCAACTTTGGGAGTCCCACTTTCTGACCCTTTAACAATTTCGATGATATAAAGAAACATTTTAATCATCTTGTTTCTTGTAGTGGCCCTATGATGAGAACACCTAAGTAATAAGAAGTGTCTAAACTAAATTTTTTCATGTAAATGCTAGAGGGTATATCTTTTTTTGGAATACTATCCTCCCTTCCAATTCAATTTCATGTTGGGAAGATCTACAGTTCCAATTATTATTCCAATTTAGCTCCATGTTGAATAAGGAAACTATTTACTACGTTTCAAATTTCAAACAGTGCAGAAATGAAAGAGTTGTATTTTATTTTCAGGTGGAAGTGGCTCACATATTCCCAAGATATGTAGCTCTTAAATTAGATTTTTGTAGAGTTATGTATATATAATCTCCATGATTAATTCAAAATACCCCTCATTCTATAGAAATTTCTTGGTGTGTTTAGAGAATTGGATTCAACATCTCAATAGTTGGAAGATAGTCTCCACCATATAACGGCTAATATTTTTCCCATGTCAGATAACTATACAAGAATATTGGTCAAGTAAGAATCAAAATATCACACTAAAACCAACATTGGTACCATCCCCAGAATCAAAATCAAATCTAACAAAATTAATATTTTTTTATTTTTTTCTTTAGAATATATATGTTTATAAATTTATTATGCAATATGAATATTTTGAATGATTTAATTTACACTACTATAAAACAGTCCTTGAACAATGCTAAAAATGGACTTGATCATCGATGACTACCAGAGGGAGATTAAAAGCCCTAGGATTTTATCAACTCTTGTAGAAGCACTGATAAAATGCACCATTTATTGATGCTTCTATTTATCACTGTTGACGGGGTATATTTGTTTGTATTGTAATAACACAGTATAACAATAGAAATAGTAAATATTGTAGTGTGTTATAATGTAAAAACGAATCACCTTAAATAACATCATAAATTAGAAAAATATGGTAAAAATATAGAATGTAAATGAAATAAAATTTACAATACAAATATAATAAAATCACTACTATAGAAAAAAGAATGCAACTGTATAAAAGAAAAAACCACCCATGCTCATGAAAAAGAACTCACCTATATAAGAAAACCTTTTTTATTTAAGTAATAATATAAATAAATAAATTAAATATAATGTTTTAATTATAAACTAAACTTTGAGACATACCAGTAACATTGCGTATCATATTGAGTTGTGGTTTATTCTTTCACATCACACCATTTCTGGTTTATCTTCAAACATTATCTCTATTAAAATTAACAATGTATAAGATAAATATGATAAGGGAAAATTTTTTGTAATTAGATATAGAATGATGAGAAAACAATCTAGTCTCATTTTCTTTGTATTGGTAATGTGGTGTTCATTTTAAACTAAAATAAAACTTATATATTGAAAAGACCCACTTAGGGTTATACTGGTCGCACCATGAATCACTTGTGTTTTTTTACTAAAATGTCATTTTAAATAGGAAATACATGATTTGATTCATACCAGTCTCATAATGTGTTTTTATGTAATAATAACTCATATATAATAAAAATGAGTTATTAATCACTATCCTAAATTTTCAAGACAATCCGAGCACATTTTCTTGGTTTTGGGTGAGTGACACATTTTAAACTTAAATGTAAATTTTAAATTAATAACAGACACTTTGAGTCTTTTTGTGTACATTTTGTATTTTATTGAGGTGTGTTTTATTCTTACACATCAATAATTACTTATGGATCTTTTTCTTAAAGTAACAAAATAATCTGAATGTGTTTTCTTAATTTTATATATACCAATCATCCTTTTTACTAGAATTGATGTCAATTTTAAATGATATGACACACTTGGAGTCATATCGGTCATATTGTGCATCATATTAAGGTATTTATTATTCATACACATCCCAAATTAGTTAAGGATTATTTAAACAATGTATCAAAACAATCTGAATGTGTTTACTCAGTTTTAAGTATGTCACTTGTGCTTTTTACTAAAATATCATTTTAAACTAGAAACATGCACATTGAGTCATACTAGTCACATCATGTGTCATTTTGATATTATACTGTTTAATATATACACAGAAAAAATGAATTATTAATCATTTTATTGAATTATTAAGATAATTAGAGTGGATTTTCTTAGTTTTTCGTGAGTGTTACTCTTTATATTTAAATACCAATTTTAAATTGAAAATGGAAACTTTGAGTCATGTAGAGAAAATCATGTATCATATTGAGGCGAGTGTGATTCATAAACATAAAAAATTACATATAGATCATTTTAATAAATTACAAAAACTATCAGAATGCATTTCCATGGTTTTGAGTTTGTGAGTTGTCTTTTTTACCAAAATTAATCTCAATATTAAATAAAAAAATGTACCTGGATTCATATCAGTCATACCATGAATCATATTGAGTTAAGGATGATTTATACACATCCAAAATGACTTATAGACAATTTTTATAAAGTATCAAAACAATCCAAATGTGTTTACTTAGTTTTGAGCATGTCACTTGTGTTTTTTACTAAAATGTCATTTTAAACTGAAAAACATAAACTTTGAGTCGTATCAGTCACATAATGTGTTGTTTTGATGTGATAATGATTCATACACATAAAAAATGACTTATGAATAATTTTAATTAGTTATCAAGATAATCCAAGTGTTTTTCTTAGTTTTTAGTGAGTTACACTGTTTGAACTTAAATGTAAAATTTAAACTAATAACACACATTTTGAGTCACACCATGAATATCTTGTATCAAATTGAGGTGGTGTTGATTAATATATATGAAAAATGACTTATAGATCATTTTAACAAAGTATCGAAATAATAAATATGTGTTTTCTGGGTTTTGAGTATGTCAGTTGTCTTTTTTACTAAAACTAATGTTAGTTTTAAATAAAAAGATATACTTGGATTTATACTGGTCACACCATACATCGTATTGAGGTACGGATGAATCCTACATATACCAAATGACATATAAATCTCTTTTAAAAATTATAAAAATAATATGAATTTATTTTAACGTTTTTTAGTATGCCACTTTTGTTCTTTACTAATATTTCATTTTAAACTATAAACTCACATTTTGAGTCATATCAGTCATATCATGTGTCAGTTTGATATGAGATTAAATTGTATAGATAAAAAATGAATTATGAATAATTCTCATAAATTATTAATATAATAATAGGGTGTTTTATTGGTTTTTAGTGAGTGACACTTTTTGAGCTTAAATTTGAATTTTAAAATGACAACAGACACTTTGAGTCATATTAGACACATCGTGTATTAGATTAATTTTTGTATGATTAATATATATAAATATTACTTATGGATAATTTTACTAATGTATCAAAACAATTTGAATTCTTTTTATTTTTTTGAGTATGTCAGTTGTCTTTTTTTTCAAAAATTATTGTTAATTTTAAATAAAAAGGCGCACTTGGAGTTATACTGGTCACATCGTGCATCAGATTGACATGAGGCTAATTTATACACATCCAAAATAACCTATGGATCATTTTAATAAATTATAAATAAAATTTGAATACATTTTAGTTTTGAGTACATAAATTTTGTTTTTTACAACAATGTCATTTTAAACTAGAAACACACACTTTGAGTCCTACCAATCACATTGAATGTTGGTTTGAAGTGATAATTATTCTTACATGTCATAAATGACTTATCATTATTTTTAAATGAAAATTTTTGATCTAAAATGTTTAATTTTTAAACTTATAATAGACACTTTGAGTCATATTGGGAACACCATGCATCAGATTGAGGTGCAGTTGATTCCTAAATGTTGCAAATGAATTCTAGATTATTTTCAAAAGTTTAAAACAATATTAAAGAATTTTATTAGTTTTAATCATGTGATTTTTTCTTTTAACAAAAATTTAAATTATAAAATAAAAAAATACAGTTCGTGTTGTACCGTTCACATTGTACGTTGGATTGAGGTGTAGCCGATTGAGTACGTGATGTGTTTTTTTCTTTCAACCATCTACACCAAGACATTAAATAAATAATTGTTTTATTTGGGTTGAATAATGAACCCCATTCTACCTGAAACTCCTCATCTAAAACAAACATGTTCTCTTTTTTCTAGCTTATTATTAACAATTGAAGAAATAATTTGACTTTCTAAAAGATAAGAGAAAAAAATTAAATAAAAATTATGAGGAGATTAATTTAAAAATAGTATATAAAATGGTAAAATTTTTAACTAAAAAATTAATATGAATTAAAATTTTCAAGATGGTTGTATACATTCTTCATCCATTTTTTTATTGTTGTTATCTCAGTTTCAGCTTCAATGCCCACTCTCTCACAATCATGAGAATCTTTGAACAAACCACCCCAACTCAAGTAAAATAACCCACTAGTATAATAATAAAATTATTATATTAGTAATACCATAGAAAAATAAACTAAACATAAATATGAAATGATACATTAAAAAATTCCAATTTGAAACTGAAACCAGATATTTTGAGTCACATCAGGCACATCATGCATTTTTTTGATTTATGGTTGATTCCACTGCTTATTTTTATCTGTACTGCATTCAACACTCTAGTTCATCTAATAATATTGCAGTTTGATAACCCAAAATATTGAAAGTATTGTATAATAAAAATAAAATGGAATTATTATGAGTGAGTCATTCTTATTGAGTGCATAATCTTAGTACAGGAGTGAATCATCCTTTTTGACGAAGTCATTTATTCTCAGAAAACATTACCCATACATTTAAAACTATTAGCATTTATTGATTGAACTAAAATAAATATTTACATATGATTTTTTGTGGAACATATTAAAATATTTCATTCCCTTTCACCATCACATAGAGTAGAAACTCCATGATAAACTGTTTACCTCATTTGATGGAAAAACATTAGTGGGACCCATTATGTATTTCTAGAAGATAGTAATCTCCATTATAAAATTTTTACACAATTTTGATAGTATTAAATATCAATATAGCCCTCTATACCATCCAAAAGATAGTAAAATATAGTACATCCATTGAGTATTCCTAGATTATTCTATAGATTAGTAAATCCTTTTCAATATTCTAGATGATGATAAACTCTAATATATAATCATCATTATTTGTTTATTAAAATTGGAATATCCATATTCTCATGTATTTTTTTTACTGAGAATGATGATGAGTTTTTTATCTATGAGATTTAGAACATGGATCATTTTACATAATGAATGTGCACATGCATAATTAATGTTACTTGTATGGATTTCACAAGAATTTTAGATATTAAAATACAATAAAAGTACCTCATTGTGGCGGTTTAAACCGCTACCATATGATTCTACAACAGTTTAATAAAACCACTGCTAAATTGGGTGTCGACATCCAACATGCAGAAGTTTCTTCAATATAGTGGTGGTTTATGGAAAGTATCATTGTAAACATATTTAGTGGTGGGTTTAGTGGTTTTAGTAGTGGTTTCATGTGAAAAATTGGTTTATTTTGCGGTAGTTTAAACTGACGCTTTTTTTTCATTTCTTTGCATTAAAACCTCCACTAAAAAATGTTCATTTATTTATCAGTGGTTTTAACGGCTGTCAATAAGAGAATATAAAACTATAGCAGAGTTTTAAACCACTGCTAAATGTGGTCCATCTCGTTAGAGGTGGTTTAAACTGCCTCTAAATGTAGATTTAAAAGTAAAAAATGAAGCAGATTCTGTAGACTCGGTATCTGTACCCTTGAAAAAAAACAATTTGAAGAAAATATATAACAAAATAATCTATACTATATAACAATATTCAGTAGTCAGCAATCTTAAAATGTTTTTTAAAAAACTATTGTACAAGGAACATATAAAAAAATAATCTAAACCATAGAATCTCATCCATATAACAATGTATCATAGATCTAAATATAAGACTTTAAACTATATAGAACCAACGTCTGGGCTGTAAGAATTCAAACTACATATCACAAACTTATAAGATGTATCCTTGATCCATTTTAATAAGGATTATTTATCCCAGTGCTTGGGATAAAACTGTAAATAGAATCGGGTCTGACAACACTACTGATTAAATGTAGTTTGGACTTTATGTTTGATATAGATGATGTGATTAAACATGACTCGGTTAGATAATCACACATTCATCTATGAGAAAACATATAATATAAAACTTGTAAGAGGATGGTGTTTTGTAATTCAGGTTTATTATTAATATTAGTGTGTTATCTTGGTTTAGGAACCACATACAGTAGTGGATGAAGCATGTACCATGGATTTTTTTTATTTCAATAAAATGTTTCCTAGGAAATTCATAAAGTTTGGAGAATGATTATTATTATGGAAACTATATCCTTCCATGTAGGGGGACACAACTGTAATGGACCAATTAGAAATTGTCAGAATGACTTATTGATGTCGATGAGTTGGTATATTAAATATTTCATATCTCAAACATAATGATGACTTTTAAAACATAGATTTGAGTTTACACTAATTCTGGATTACAAATTTATGCTTGATATAAAAAATCTATCCTTGAGTTTTAGCAGTTGGGAGTGTGTCTCTAAATTCAAGGAAACATGATGGAAATGTGGTTGGTTAATTACCCAAACACTGATGAATGATGATATTGATTGTTTGAATCTTTTAGTTATGCATTAAATAACATGTTATCATTGGGATCTAAGGTTGTGTGATCAATAAGTTAATTAAAAAACCAAATATTAAGATTGGAATCTCATAAAAAAGTAAGTTTGGAGGGGATTAATTGATTCTTTAGTGATTAAATTTGGAAGGGGAGTTGAGCCTTCCATCTATGAATTATGTTAAATATGATGTAATATTTTTGGGGTGTAACCCTTTAAAGATTTACCATATAAGTAAAATGAGGGTTTTAGGCTGCTATGAGGTGGTTGAACCATTGTTGGACCTAGTCACACATCATCGATAGACGTGGCCTCAAGGATTGGTTCAAAACAAGTATAATATGTTTTGATGGAGCATGTATTAGATGATCTAAATAGGAATATCAAAATAATTTATAAAAAATGTTAGGATATTTTTATTTTTGGACCTGGAAAGGGTTATGTTTAGAAACATTCTGTACTTCTATTCTAGATTAATTAATTCCCAATATATTAACACCAACCTAATTATGTTGGGAGATCCTAGATATACCAAGATAAATAATTAAAAACAATTTTATTTTGATTCAATGGAAGGAATACATGTTAGGTTTACACAAGTATTGATTTATATAAATCCTTATGATATGGATAAAAAATCTAAAATATTGGAGGGATAACTCATGAGAGAGTTGGACCGGTCGTTGGATGGTTGTTTTAGTTTTTGAGTTTCTTGATAATTGGAATTGGGTACTATTGTATTCCATAGTGAATTCTAGGTACTGGTTCAAATACATACTTTAGAGAATCTCAATTATAAGAATTAGGTTTGGGATAACTTTTTATTAACTATATGTGTTGGATTAGGAATGCACTATAATGTTTTTTTAAATGGTGACATAAACGGATAAGATTTGGTAAGATCAAGAGACATCACTGAAAGTTGGTTGCAAGCAACGGTGAGAATTATCAATGTTTTATTGGGGTACCTTGGATAAAAGGTGTCAAAATATAGATTTATAGATTTCAACTATTAAAGTTGATTGTTATCGAAAAATAGTCAAATGAAATCAGTTAATTATGAGTTATTTCTAAAATTGGTATGTGGTTAGTGAGGAACCACTTCAGACACATGGTGGGTTGCAACACGTGCATTTTAATGGTTTCTAAGAGCTTTTAAAGGAAAATATAGTATGAAAAACATGATCTTGGTCACTTGTATTTAAACCATTTCAAACAAATTGAGGACCCATGTCCTCCTAAGTAACATATTAAATGTTTTGGGAGCACCATTAGGACATTTTGGTCTTTCATAAATAGGAAATTGTGATAGTGGGAGTACCACAAATCAGAATTGACCACTAAAATTTAAAATTTATTATGGATATATCTATATGATAGTTGATAATAAGATGATTACATGATTATTTATCAGTTTAGATGGGGTTTTTTATTGTGATTTTCTTTTTTGGTACAAAAATATTTTCATGTTTTATCAGTTCATGGGTCGTATGCTCTATGTTTTATTTAAAGGAACATTGGGAGACTAGAAATAAAATATAGAATTTTGAGTAAGAATTACCTACCCATTTAGGTTGGTTCTTTTTTATAATTTCTTCTGGTAATTCTCAGTGATGAGAATTTCATTGGTGGTAATGTAGTAAGATCATAGGTTTTGGAAGGGTTGAAATTTTCAAATGGATTTAGGTTTTTTGTTTAGTGTATGAGGTAAATATAAAATTGTGATTTGGAATAAAATTATGACTATTTTAGAACATAAATTTTTTATTTTTATATATATTTTTTGTCTTGGAAGGGGTCTTGGACATCTGAATGAGTTTCGAGAGCATTATAATTTGAAATCTCATTTTTGGGTGAGAAAGACTTAGATGCACTATTGGAGCATGGTTACCAATAAAAATGGCATACAACTATGAAAATAATTTTGATGAATCACATGTTTTGTAAATAACATGAAATGGTACTATAAAATCATGTAGGACTTAAGAGTTTTTCACACGATTTTTGAAACCATGACCCCGTGGTAACACAACCATGAAAGAACTTTAATGTTTATTGTAGAGGTGTGTGTATGAGCTCTGCCCGTTATTTTCAAACTGTGTGCCCAACCAATGTAGGGTTTGTGGATGAGATACTACCGAAGTCAGAGTTATCACAGAACTTACATAACAAATTTTAAATAATATGTGGGATGTGGATCTTAAGGTTTTTGCACGGTTTGGAAAATCATGCATCCAAAATGTGCACCCTCAAAAAGAGGTGAAACTACTTTTTCCCCTCTAGAATTTAAGATTATTTTATCATATTTAACAATGTATTATAGATATAAATCTAAGACATTAAACTATATACAACCAATGTCTAAGCTGTAAGCCTTGAAACTACATAGAAAGAACTTATGATCTATAAGACATTAAACTACCTAGCCTAACTTTGACCATCTTGGACCAGTATGTACCAAGTATTATATTCTCTCCCTTTTCTAATATGAACTTCTATTCTAATGATGGTCACTTAACACATTTACTTTCCAATCTACATATGGTTTGATTCGAAGTTTCATGGGATATAATGAGATTCCAAATCTCATATCTTTGTACCATCCCAAACAATGACCAACCTCAGGGACTTACCCTGTATAATGGGGTTAAATATCTCTTACATATAGGCTCACTCAATGTGCTCAAGCACATAGTGTTGTAGCTCCCAATTTGGATCTCCATCATCCTCCAAGTATTATTCTCCCCTATAGTGATGGTTCATGGCCAAAATAGGATCACCTACCTTCTAGGGCAGACACATCAAATGATATCTTTTGATAATTGATCGTTACCATGTTTCAAATGTGGGAAATGGTTGACCCAACATTTGTGGGCCTGATCCTTGAATGACACAACTGTGGGGCTTGTGTCTCCAACATGAATAAAATGTTAAAAATAAACAACTTAATAGTTAGTCCAAGATACTGATATACACATACTAACATTATTCAAATGAATCTATTAAATATATTCATATTCTATATAGAACATAGATTACTGCATACTCCACCAACTTCATACTTCAGGAATTCTAGACTCACTACCTTACTAAATCATCAAGCCATATCAAATTTCAACGCCTTTATTAAACATGGGGGAATCATGAAGATGTAAGGTCGTGAAAATGTCTGGTGACTACTTCATGCCACTCATGATACATGATACATGATACATGATACGTGATACATGATACATGATACATGATACATGATACATGATACATGATACATGATACATGATACATGATACATGATACATGATACATGATACATGATACATGATAAATGATACATGATACATGATACATGATATATGAAACGTGATACATGATACGTGTTAAATGATACGTGATACATAATACATGATACATGATACATGATACATGATACATGATATATGATACATGATACATGATACATAATACATGAACAAAACCTCTATTTCCATATTTTTCCAACATATCAAGAAGACCAGTAATCATTGTTTGATGATGAACATTGCTTGCCACCCACTCCACCTCGATCTCTACTTCCAACTACCAACACCTGTAAGAAAATTATATTGTATATTTATATTTAACTTTAAGAAAATAAATTTTATGAAAACTATATGATTTTTATGTTGTGTGATTTACCTACTCACCACCCATCATCGATGAAATATCACAAGGGACTGATCTGGTTATCTTCTAATATAAATAGACCAGTGCTTTAGGAAAAGCGGATATCTTTTCCCCTGTTCCCGGATTGTGTTTTTCATAGAAACATAATATCTCTAAGAATATCATCAAAAACTAGGAGTTGATATAGATTCAATCCCCAATGACTTGCTAAAGTCCTCAGATGGTAAGGGTCCCAAACACATCCCGCGCACTCATCCAGGATGCTCTTTCCCAAGCACTTTACCAACTGGGTCATCCTAGGAGACTGAGTAGGACAATGTGGGATTGGAATCCCATAATTATTTAATTTTTTCCTATAAATAAAATATCAGTCATATTAGAAGAAATATATATGAACAGAGTGAAAACTAATAATAATTTATTATAATGAAAAATGAATTCATAACCTAACTTCTTTGGTAGGCTTATTTAAAAAACTCCCATCGGATTTTTTATGAACATCCAACCACACTTATGTTTGGGATGCTTGTTGACCTAAACTCTATAGCTGTATTAAAAAATATAAATTAACAATTTAATATATTAAATAGATAATATTGTCCTATAAATATTTAATCTAATGAAAAGATTACCAGAGTCGATTGGATTTTAAAAAAAATCTTTGACCCCATTGTGTGAGGGATGATTTTCTTATCCCATATCGATTCATTCTTCCTTAAAAGATATTGAAATAAATATAAGGTAATTTAATAGTAATTTATGTAATTTCATATCCTTTTTATATACATGAATAAATTTAAAATGATATTAATATAAAAATATATATTTAAATACCATGTGCTTCTCATCACAATGTCTGTCAATAAAAACATTCCATTTCTCTCTAGGTACCCCATTGATTACCTTGTCATACATCTGTTGGGCACTCAATGAAGTATCATTGAAATCACCCCATAATCTCCATTTAATGGCTTTCTATTTCTTGCCTATATTTTTCAATTTCCACATTTTTTTGCATATTAGTAACTATAAATTGGAAAAACATCTATACACAGAATTTCATTTCAAAAATATTAGAATTTAATATCATTCTAACATTCAATTACAACATAATGTATTATAATTACCTTTATTTGTGAATTAAAAACTTAATTGTTCCATGATTAAGTCATATGCCTCCAATTATCATATGTAATCAGAACGAAAACTAGATCCGTGTCTATCTGACCTAGAATCTGGCCAAGTAATCTTATGATGTCATTCAGCGGGACCCCATATGAATCAAATTGGACAACTATCTTTAGTCCGATCAGATTCCATATATATGAAAAAATTTGTTAGTATTAAAAAAGTAAAATTAATTTATTCATATTAAAAAATTTACCTTTAATAGTAACCCTCCAGTATCCCCGCAAAGAACTAGAAGTGGTGCCCTGATCCTTCAATATTGAGGTTGCTGAATGGGAAGACGTCAATTGAGCTATTTATGGGATGCTCATGGAGGGTGTGAGAGATTATGTAAGGGGAAAATAGATAGTGTCTCAGATTCTATAGAGAGGGAGACGGATAGATCATTATCTATCGGTGTGGTCGATGGAATAGTATAATTCTTCCTCCTTGGCATTCCTATCATTTAATCAAATAAATTTAAATTCAAAACATATAATTCAAAAAATTATGCAGAAAAAAAAGTAAAAATGATAACAGATGCAAAATACTAACAAAAAAATATACATAATAATGATATGTAATGAAGAATTTTAAATAAGGTTTTCTATTGCCTTCTAACTACAACCAGTTGTATAGAATTATCTTTGAGGATGAAATCCAAATATTTTTTGTATTTATAAAATATCCAAAAACTATATAAAATTGTTTCTTGGTATAAAATAAAGTATCAAAGAAGGTTGAGTGAAACATGTTGATATATAGTTGAAAAATTCTAAAACAAGACTTGACACCCATGGTAAATGATGAAATGGTTGATAAGTGGAGTATCATATAAAAATAGTCCAATCTAAAAGGATTGTGCCCATGGTGTGAGGAATATTGAAGGCCTAACAGTCTTCTAGGATATATAGTGTATACATAGTGGTGTGAGTGTTTCATTCTTGAATGGGGGATTTGAGAGTTTTTTAGTGGCTATTCCACAAGGGAAGTGATATCCATAATTGCTTAAAGGACACCAAAGTTGTCTTCGATTGTGGAATGAGTTGTTTTGGAAATGTTATGAACCATATTAAGTTACATGAAGAGATTCTAATTGGTTATCCTTTAGAAATTTATTAATTAGTGTAGGGACATAGAAATTATATAGGATAAGATTTGAAAATAGACTTAGAATCTTGAAACTCCATGAGCGAGAACATTGGGATGTGGGAATGGGTCGAATGGACCATGATAAGTCATTGGTCTTAGGGTATCTATGTTGGTGGATCATAGAAGAGAATAGTCACTCTCTTTGGGTGAGTTTAGTGTAACAAGGTGATTGTAATTGGGGGAAGTGTCACTCTTGAGTGTTGGGATCCCGAGGGAGTGAGGTGAAATCAATATATAAGTAATAATTCCTAGTGAAATTTCATGTAAGACTTAGATATATTTGAAAGGGGTATACCTTAGAGAAAATGAGTGGATTTTGGTTAGTTCATATATAGAATTGGTTCTTGGGATGTGATGGGAAGGGGAAAAAGAATCTGTTGATAATAGGATAGTGAGAACCCCATGAGGGTCATAATGAGTGGTATGATCATAGGGTCAAGTTGTGATGTAAGTGAGGCATAATGGCATGAGATCATTATAAATTCTATATAGTATATGTTTATGTTTAAGATGAGGTTATAGACTGAATATATAAGGATCATAGTGTAGATTTACATCTCCAAGGTTATCATCTTTTCATGAGTTATATATATGTGTTTATCCATGGTATATACCTCATATTGGTGTTTTTTAGATCATACGATAGGTTAAATATTAAGATTCTATCCTCATACCACTTCTAATAATGTTCAATCTGTATGTAACTAGTCATGAGACATACCTTATATTGATTTGGTTTGTCTTATCTGGGATGTTGGAAATTGAGATACCCTCCTCAGACTACTTTCTATGTTGACTAGGGGAAATAAAATGTGTCCCTGGGACCTTACTGAAAGGGATTGATTCAACATGGGACAGAGTTTGGATATTGAGATTCTTTCCTTAAATATTGTGTTATATGTTATTGATTTTCTATATGATTAGAATTGGATATTTTGATGATCTTCGCTTATAATTTTTATTATCATTAGTACTAGATATTGAAATTCCATTCTCTGATGGTACTATAATGACTTGTGGCTACAATATACGTATCATTTGAATTGATCAAAACATGTGAGGTTATGTGTTGGGGTAACCTGGTTAGCACCTGATAACCCAACATGTATTCTAGTAGACAAGTTTCAAGATGAAACCTATATAATAAGTCCCAAATTTTTCATATGATATTCATAAAAAATCAAGTTTATTCAAGTGAAATTTAAAATAAGGCTACTTAAGGTAATTATAATAAAATCAATTAATGATTGAGAAACAAAATGTTTTCCATATTTTCACACAAAAAATTCTCTACATCATAACCAGAGACAAGGTTCATATCAAAAAAATAAAAATTCTCTATATTAAATGATTTTAATTGTTTGATATCAAAACAATATATTATTCTAATTTATTCATATAAAAAAATAATCATGAAACATAGGAAAACATAATGGGCCTTCAATAGGCACAATATAATTTATTCTGTCATCCATTTATTTCCATCCCCAATAATCTTAATACATGTGAAGTTCATTTAAATTGATAATGAGACATTTTAATCAATCTATAAATACTATGAAACAACTAAGAAAATACAAAACCTGATACAAAATTCACCTAGAAACTATATGATCCTCTATTACACATCATCCCCACAACCATGATCATCGCAAAAAAATATCACACATCATCCAACTGCACATATCATTCCAACCAACCATTTTTTCACTGAAAAACACACTCCAACCCAAACCTAATTACCACAACTAATGGTAAAATCCCCACAGGAACCAAATTAATAACAAAAAATGCATCAATAACATAAAAATATAAATGATATCTCAGCATGCACAATACCACATTTAAAATTGAAAAAAATATAATTCATTACATTTTATAATTATTAAGGTTTCTATTTTGATGTAATTCTATATTTCAATCAAAACAAATAGAAAGGTTCACCTAAAATAACATCCAAACAAAATAAAAGGGTTCACATGTATTAACATCCAAACAAAAATAGAAAATGATAGAATGAATGGGCAGAAAAAGGTACCTTGATTATAGGGTATAGGTTTTTTGATGATCCAATAGGTTAGAAGCAACAATAGATATAATCAATGGGAGTGAGGGGAAATAAGGCTTGGGACCATTGTAAAGGTGTGGTTAGGGTAGGGCTTCATGGGGTCGGAGGTTGCGGGGTTCAGGCGAGTGGGGGGTTCAGGGGAGAAGTGTCAGGTTTTTGAAAAAAAGAAATTTTTTTACTGTAGTTTTAAATAAAACACAGCTAATTATTTAAAAAACAATATCGGCGGTTTATTAAACCACTACTAAAAACCATTCACTAAATACTAATTTTGGTTTAGTATTATATCATTCATATAATTAATGAAATAATACCCAAAATAATTCCACCACCCACAAAAGTGAAACCACAGTATTATTTTTTTTTTAAAATTAATGTTTCTATCAAGGAAACCTTGTATTTATTTTTTTATAGGTTTTTTATCAAGCTGCTAGTTTATTTTTAAAAGGGTACTTAAGTTGGATTTTTGATGCTTATCAATTTTATATGACGATGATTTTTCATTTTTGGGGATTTCTTCATAAAATAGTTTCTTTAAATTTGATTCCATGTTTCCTTTGACACCACCCCTCCTCAATGACCATAATCTCTCATTGCTGGTTTTACTCCAATAGTTATCTCATACACCTACATGATTTTCTGGTTGATTACACACATATTTATTCAAACATCTAGGTTAGATTATATACATATTTGATTATTGGATTGGTGTTGTATGACTCTCAAGGGTCTATTGGATCCACAATTAAGACTCATTCTTTTTAGTGTAGAGAATCCATGGGCAAGCAACTCCGTCTATTTTTGTTGTTGTTATTCATTTTTTTCTTAGAGGGGGTTTCTTTCACACATTAATAAAACTTGATAGTACTTTTAATGTTCTAATAGAAATTTTAGAATATGATAATCAATTTTAAAAAGTATGTGGTGTATGTTTTGTTTCTCAAGAATATTCCTACACTTAAATTCTTGTAAAACATCACATAAACAAGTGGTTAAAAACATTTTTTCAATAAGAAACCTAAAAAAATTGAAAACAAATATTAAATTAATTGAATGTTTTGTGCTCACTTTTAAACAATTTTTATCAAAAAAAACCTTGGTATGATCCCCAATACTCTCCATTACCAAAAAATTTTATTGTTTTCAAGATAATGCTTTGTCTCTTCCTTCACCTTGATCTTTTCCTCCACCTCCTCTATCTCAATCTCTGAATCAAACTCCAACTCCACCTATTCCTCCACCTCCACCTCCCCCTACCTAAGACACTAGCTCCTCCATTTCCCAACAAATTTATTGTTTTCATATTAACAATTATAAACAAATTGATTTCCTCCATTATACTTTTCATTGAAAAACATATCAAAAATAATATATAATTAATCTAATACTAATTCTTCACACTCCAAATATATTTATAAAGTCATAGACCATACTAGATCATAGAAATTGTATTTTATCAGCAAAAATTGTTTTCTAAAAGCATTCTAACACCATGTATACTTCTCACTCATCTCAAAAAAAATTTACATTTTCTTCTAATTACGTAGGTTGCCAAAAATATTGATATTACTTAGTATATATCTAAAAAAATTATTAAGAAATATTTTTAAATAAATTTTAATTACCTTTGGAAATTACCTTTTTAGGAATTGTAACCTTTTGATGGTTTATGATATCTCTCATAAATTTTTAAACACAATATCTAAAATCACTGCCATTATCTCTCTTCCAAAACTATAAAAACATTGAACAAAATAAGTAATTTTATTTGAAATATGTTTTTATAGTTAAATATTTTTATATATACCTTAATATGTTCCCATTTCTAGTAATCCACAAGATTTTTATGTTCAGACACTGAATTCATTCCATTGTTTATCATATATTTGAAGACTTCTATATTATAAAAATATTCTTGTTAAAGCACAAAATTAGACATATAATTCTATGATTATATATAAAATTTTATTATAGTGTATTAAAATTTCAAAATACACATCAAGTGTGGTTGGTTTTTTGGATATCCATGCAGTGGATAAAAAAACTAAATATTTAAGGTATCCAGATTGACTGTGATCAGCATCTAGTGATGCCTAAAAAAACAAATAATTAATAGAAAAAACATAAAAATATTTTATATGATTATATTGTATTGATTTACATATGAAACTTAGAAATCAAAAAGATTTTTTCCTCTGTTATTTTATTTTCTAAAACTCTTATAGTATCTCTTCTATTTTCTTTATAATTTATTCCTTATCCAAAGTAAGTTATTTCATAGAAATGATACCAGGATTATTGAATTATAATCATTATTTCCATAGTTTTCCTTTTATATACAAGTAATATAAATTCACATAGAAAATATAAATTGTTATTAACTTTAATAAACATATTATCTCAATATTTGGAATGAAATTTTATGAAAATGTACCTTATGTAAATATTCTCAATTGAGGCTCCCAACCATTCATTATTGAACATATAATTTATAATGTTGAGGCCAACTATGTATGTCATGAAAGTTTCATATATATCTTCTTCATATGGAATATAATAAATATTTTTATCTTTAAATTTGGTCTCTGTATTAATCATTAATGATAATAAATGTTTCTCTGGAACTAGAGGAGAGAAGTTATTCCCAAAAGGTCATTTTGATTTCTTAGTTAATTCACTCGATTGTCTTCATCCGACATTTTTTCCCCGTAAAATTATCCATTTATAACATAATTCCTCACTTGAGTCCTCTTTTATTTAAATTTTGAAGGTTTTTATATTAATTTTTTTAAAATTTATGCCTCATTTATTTTTATAATATTATACGACTATGCTATAAAAGTTCCAATAGCATCATTGACCATTCTAATATCTGGATCTTCAAGTGGAACATGAAACTCAGAAGTCGGCTCCTAAGCTACCTCAATCCACACTCCCAAGTGATATTTTGGGATTTCTTTAGGTTGTAGCATTTCTTCCCTGATATTATACATCACACCCCTCATAACAAGGCAATGCATGGGCATTGATAGATAGAAATCATATACAACTGCACCCCGTAGAATTTTTTAATATAAAATTATCAAAAGTTTTTTATTTCACATTTAGGATAAAGAGTAATTATAACATTTATCACCTCTAGTAAGGTATTTGGTTCAAGGAAATGAATAGCCTCAAAGATAGTGGGGTCATTTGGTTCATGTGATGATCTTTGTTCCACCATTGGTTTGTTTTTATCCTTTCTCAATACATGGTCTACCAAACCAGATCAGACAATAATATATTAAAAAGAAACACTTTTGATTTGAATCGTTTCACCATATTATATATATATATATATATTCATTTATTCTTATAATTGTGAAATATTTTTGAAGAGACACTCCAAAACCTAATCCTCCAATGTTACCATATTGTTATGGCAGCTTCAGAGCTACTGAAAGTAGTTTTTCTTCTGATACGGTCACTAATGATTCTTGTGTCTAAACCATATAAAAAATATAAACATAAAGATATATTTTTATTTAATACTGTTATTAATCATAACTAAGTACTATTATGTCATACTTATACATGTTTCCCATATTTCTTTTGTGTTTTCATCAACAAGTTTACCATCCTTATTTATGAGAGCCTCTTTACATACCACATGGCATGGAATGTAATTCTTTTTAGAATTTAATTTATCAATATACATATAAATTAAAAAAAGTATGTTATTTCATATCACATTAAACTTTTATTGTTGATTTAAAATACATACCAATTTCTTATCTACTGAATCATACCCTATATTTGCTTTGAAATAGGGGTAAATTGGGTTTGATGCATATTCTTTATTTATAACACTCTTTTTTTATTTAATAAATTAATTTTTTTAAATATAATTGGATAAAAAAATAATTTAAAATA
This sequence comes from Viscum album, assembly GCA_963277665.1. NCBI lineage: Eukaryota > Viridiplantae > Streptophyta > Magnoliopsida > Santalales > Viscaceae > Viscum > Viscum album. Next base: position 1,709,581,134 of record OY728148.1, read on the forward strand.
ATATATTATGACTATAATTCACCTAAAATGATATCTCATCACAATGATTGATGAAGGAATTCCATGTTTTATACTTTATAATATGTGCATAACTAACTGGTTGGTGGGGATTTTCATTCCCTTTATGATCCCTAAGATTTAACTTTGTAAAGAGAATATAGAAACATATATGTGGTTTTTAGCATCCATTATTATAGATTTCTTATGAAAATATTCTAAAATAAATGAACTCTACAAGGAATAATGAAAACTGGATCAAAATTTCATTATATAATTTTTTGGTAAAATAGAGAAAGCCTATCGTAACATCATTGTTATATATTTAAAAATAGTTTCCTAGGTTATAGACAGAATGTGGCACCAAAAATAAACATCAATCGACACATTTATCTTATTTGTAACCCCAACACAACTAATGAACATTGAATTGTTGGGGTCAACATGTTGGCCGCTTGATTACAACCAAGCTCAAATTTTATACCCTTACTTATTTACTTCATAATTTTATTCAACACTGTGATATTTCATTGTTTTTATTTTTTTCATCAACATGACATTGATCCCCTAATAATTATATAGTTTCAACATTAATAGACTATTCTTCCTTTGGATATAAAATGTCATCATGTGCAGAAGACATTTTCTACATGAGTATTCAAACTTTTAATTTGTCTTGAATAAAAACAATATAAACATGGAAAAAGATTTGAGAAAGGTCGTATGATGCTCTGTGGAAAACTTGAGGAAATAATTAACTCCATCTTCATACTCTTTTGTCAAATTATTAGCCTGCATCCAATTTCAAGGAAATAGGTAATTGAATTTAAGAAAACAATTACTCCACTAGGGAAGGTATTATCCTCTGAATTCATCCAAAGGTGAATGTTATAGACAACTATCATCTTTATCATCTTAATCTCCCAAATAGATATTATTTCATTTTTTTCTTGAGACTCATCCATCAAATCTTCCGTATAAGAACCTATGCTTCCTGAACTAATCTGTGTAGTATTCATCATATACTGAGCACCAGTGATCATCTTGGATTAATACTGTTAAGATTAGTTCAAGAAACATTGAAGTGATGGGGGATGAGTCTCATGTAATAAAAGGTAATAATAAATCTTCTAGAGATGAAGTTGGTGAGAATGATAGTTGTCTCCATAAAACATTTTAAATTTCCAATATTTAACTTAAAATTTCAAATCTAATATCAAAATTATAAAATTTCATTGGCACCACCAAGAAAATATTAACTCTTCCCCACTGAGTTCCATTGACTCTAATCTATGTTACTAGTCCCTTTCCCTCACATGCATCTCAAATATAAGATCTCTATGTCCCCTGATATTCATGTGTAGGATGTAAGTATAATAATAAAAAAGGAAATACTAATAGGTCCCCTAATATTTACATCAATGAATATGTTTTAGTGTTTCTTCAAAGTAGTAACACTCAAAATACACATGTAGGTCAAGTCATTGTGTAAGAACCTGAACACCTTGATAATCAAATGTTCCTACTTCATTTCATACTAGTGAATTATATTAATCATACTATAAGATTATACCATGGTTTTTCATTAACATTCAAATAATTTCACTAATAAGTGGTTAACATTAGTTAAACCTAACATCTAAAAATCATAAAGAATAATAAACAACACAAATATCACATCACCCTCACCTTATCCCCCGATGAATCACTAACATGTCTATATTAACACACATTATAACATACCATACCTATCCTCACATAATACACATCATATTCTAATATAATACACTCAAAGATCAGATATCTTATGTTTTGATGATCTTTCTCAATGACCACTCGTTAGATACTCTAATAGTCCATTGGCATTAATTTATTAATAAAACACCTAAAATCTCAAGAAAATGTAAGTTATATGTTCAACTAATCGATCATACCCTTTATAGTTTAGCCAACAAGGTGTTAAGGGACTATACTCAAATTTATTCAACATATATAATCACTATAAAGGTGATTATATAATCCATATTATCACATCACTACCATAAGAAAAACATTCATAGTTAATTTCATACACTATTCTACCCTCATGGGATACTTCAATTAGCTATTATTACCCTTATTTCCCTCTTAGAAAATCACTACCAAATAATGTTTTTTCATCAGATTAGGTGTGGTGAGATGGAAACCATATTATAAATGTTATGCACATTGTATATTTATTCTTGGTTTATTGTGTTATGAATGTTAAATATGGTTACTTTTTAAAAATTATTTATTCAATGAAATTAATGATTGGGCTTCTGTTCTTTAATTATTTACATTAATTAATTTATATAAGGTTATAATTATAAATTATATAAGCTCCAAATCATTTTATGATTTATTATGTAATGTAGCTATCATATGTTTGGTCTAGGAAATTGGAGCTACCTATATTGGAAACCACTCTTTGGTCCAGATGTGTTTTATAGTACAGATGCATTACACACAACTACAAATGTGGGAACTATATCAAACTATTGGTCCTAGATTTATATATTTTAGTTAGTCTGGGATCCTTAACATAAATCTTCTAGTAAAGCTCATGTAATGGAATACGATATGAGTTAATAAACAACCTAATAATTTAGCCAATAAATTTCCAAGGTTTTGATTTTAAAATTACTTAATGAAACCATAAATTTTTTATAACCTAGATACAATTGTTTTTTAGTATCATTATATAAGTTTGTGATCATTTATGTCTTCTTAATTTCCACTAATTAAATACCAAAAATAATTTTTTCAATTTGATCAAAGTTATCAACCTAATAATATTCACAATTAATAGATCTTCAGCTATACACAATTTTTCCATTCCATGTCTAATGACTATAATATATATTAAAACCATAAAAAATTAAATTATCTTCAATTTCCCTACATTGCAACTCTTTCGTATTTAATCATTTCAACCAAAGAGAGAAAAAACGTTATTTTTTATAGCATTATATTTTGAAAACTCTAAGAAATCATCAACCCTTTCCTCAAATTTATCACTTTTCATAATCTTGTAATCCAACTATGATTCATCACCACTAATAAATTTCAATTAATTTTAAAAAAAAAAAATTAAATTCAAAATTACTTTTATAAATAGAAATACAATCAAAGAAATGAAAAATATTTCTATATTAAAATAAAAGTGACGTATTTCAAAAAAATATCTTTCACCTTAGACTAATTTATTTTTAATTAATTTAGGAAAAATATAAAAAAATAAAAAAATATCAACACAAATTTAAAAATGTAGACCATAACTAAAACCCAAATTTTCTTTCATTTCATTATATAATGTGGTAATTATTATTTAAAAAATATATAAATAAATTTAAATTGTAAAACAACATTAGGAAAAATATATTAGTGATGAAAACAATATCAATAGTGATAAGGATCCAAAATGGGGTATATGATTTCATACATTATATCGAAAATGAAAATCCCACTTCATGTACTAAATACAAAGTGATGTATACTATGAAAATGATTAAATAGGGAAACAATATGATTATTATTTTTCTCATTGTATTCAAAATAAATTTCAATATTTTTTTTATCATATCATTTTATAATGATCAATATTAGTGTACTATATGAATAAAGATGATATAGAGAGTAAAATTAGGGAAGTGATGATATTTTTGAAATAAATAGTTATAGTACCTGCTAAGAGTTAAGTTAAAAAATTACCAAATTAATTGTATATAAATATTAAACTATATAATATAAAATAAACACTGGATAAATCTAAAAAACTCTTATATTATTCTCATGATATTCAAACTGAATTATAAACTCACTTCCCATATAATGAAATTACACAATCCTGACAATCAAAACTTTACCTGGATGATCATTTAAATATATATTATAAATAGTTCATATTCAAATGACATTATCCATTATACCTTGAAAACACCCATTCACAATGCAAGAAAAAACATTCATTAATTTTAAAAACACACATTTGGTAAATTAAACATACCTTATATGATGTTGAAGATTAATAATTAAATTAAACACACTTTAAATGAATCCAGAAAGAATTAGAATATTTACAAGACCCCCATTCATCAAAAAATAATTTCTCAAATATAACACTGGTTAAATAATAATTCAAGAAAATTAAACATACCTTAGTTATCTTGACACTCATCAAATAATCATTCAGTCAAAGATATAACCTACTAAACATACCTCAGACACCGATATATAAGTAAATAAACATAATTTACTATACCCATTCATCAAATAATAAAATAAGAAAACCCCAATCCCCCAAAAAAAAAACAAACCATGGATGTGTGAGAAAAATTAGAAGTATGATTAAAAACCATGGAAAACTATAAAAGAGAAGCAGTGGTATAAAATGATGAAAAATGGAAAGTTGATGATGACGGTGGTGATGTCGACAATAAGAGCACTAATAATGGAAAGATATATGAGTGAAGGTGGTAATAATAACAACAACAATGAGGAATAATGAGAGAGACCATCATGATTAGGGTTATGGGAAAAGAGATGTAGGGTTCTTCATGGATGAGAACACCGTAATAACTAAAATTGTGGAACCCAATAAAGCAATCAACAAGTAAGGAGGAGGAGTAAAAAACATACGTCGGATTTTATCCTTGATTCATTAGAGTGAATGTAAAGGAGGGGCATCAGTAGTAGGGGAGTTCAATGAAAGCTAGAGAACCACAAATGAATCAATCGTGGTTAAAGGTCTTTTAAATAGATCGACGAAGTGTTTATCAGTGCTATCCAAAAAAACCATTAATAAATATACTTTTTATCAGTGCTAAATTAATAAGCATTGATGAATATACCATTTATCAGCATTAAAAAAATACGGATAAAAGGCATCTTTATGAGCACTGAAGGTTTAGCATTGATAAAGATACCTTTTTTCAAGGCTTTTTTAGCATCGATAATGTTTCATCCCTATAAATGCTAAAGAAGCATTGATGAAAGCCATCTTTATGACTATCAAAACTTTACTATTGATAAAGTGTTTATAAAAATAATTATAAATAAATTTTTTAAATATTTTTATTATAATAATATATTTATTTCTTATAAATTTATAATTATCTAAATAAATAATTATTTATTTATAACTATATAAATATTTTTTTTAAAAAAATTAAATTTTTTATATATAATTATAAATAAATATAGTAAATATACATTTATAAATATATTTATATTATTATATATATATATATTACTATATATATTTATATAATTATATATATAAATATAAATATATTAAATATTATCATTATTTAAAAAAATTATTATAATTTTATAATTATAAATTCATTCATATCATTATAAATATTTATATAATTATATATATATATATATTTAAAATATACTACTTATTAATATTTAAAATCAATATATATTTATAATAAATTTATTCATTTTAATAAGTAATTATTTAATTAATAAATTTTTTAATATTTTTCTTAATTTACACATTTTTAAATTTTATTTTTTGAATTATTTAATTTTATTCATTTTACATATAGATATATTTACTAAAGAATGACCGAGTATGAGTCGGTAAGCTAACCTACACCCAACAAAATTATTATCAAAAAAGTAAAGTACAAAAAAAAGAGAGAGTGAGAGAGAATAATGTTAGAAATGCTGCAAACAAAGAATACAAATGGTAAACTTCTTTCACTCCCTCTGGATCCCAAATTTCAAGGATAATGAACTTTTTTCATTGCTTTTCTCCCTCTCTATCATGACTTGGCCCATTGGGGCAGCACCAACTCATCACTCGATGACGAATCCAAGGAGTCATCTTGAATAGTGTTGCTCATCTCTTTCCCTAAAAGATCCTAAAATTACAGCTTCAGATTATGCCAATAACCATCATCAATATTCTATTATAATAATTATTTTACTATTAAATAATCCCTATATCCGGAAACATATGGTTCCATTCTATCGATGGTAACTCTGAGTTGTAAGTCAAACCGTTTTTTCATATCAATTGTATGGTAATGGTGGTATCTCTCACCCTCATAATGCACTGAAGGAGACATCACATATTTTTTCCATGCATATTCACATTCCTTACATATCAATATATTTAATATATATTATATATTAATATTTTTAATTTATATATATGTATATTAAATTTATTCATTTTTTGAATAATTATTTTATTAATAAAATTATTAATATTTTTTAAATTTACAAATTTTTATTTTTTGGTTTTTTAATTATTTCATTTTATTTGGTACCTTTATCAGTGCTAAAAATAAAGCATTGAAAATGGATACCATTAATCTGAACTACAAAAAAGTGATGATACAAATTACCCTTTATCAGCTCTTTTTTTATAACTGATGAAGGCCAACACAGTTAAAGGTCTATTTTGTAGTAGTGTTATGTGATAAATTGCTTCTTATAAAATTGTTTATCCATGAATTACATGTCATGTATAAAAATATATGATTTATTTTCCATTTACCTGACCTCGTTCTATAATTAAAGTTTTTAGGTTGAGTTTAGTTATAAAATATAGTTTATACATATTATGTTTTAGAGTTATCATGAATTTGACTCTCTATTAAGTAAAGTATACTTGGATAGAGAGACTTTGGGATAGAAAACCCACTTTCCTGGAGCCTTATGCTTTATTTTAGATAGGTTAGGGTTATGTATCTGTAGCTCCATGCTTACTCATGTGGATATTTTCAATCTCATATAATTCTAAACCTTCACATGATGAGTTTATTTACATTATGAATATGATGCATTTGGATATGTAATAGTATGTTTTTCTTTTATTTTGGGTGATTTATACAAACTGTGAGTTCTCACATTGATATGGTGTGACCATATTAATTTAGTAGAAAAAATAGGGCTTCCAAAAGTAAATCATTCGAACCATGTATACATGATGGAATAAAACATTAGATAATAAGGATTTCTTATGATTCATTAGTTATTAATTTAATTTTTATATCATGTATATTAAATTAGTACATCATTAAAATAAAATCTTCAAATACTAAGTGTATGATTCCTTCCAAAGCAGTATATGTCAATACCTTGATCAACCAACTAGGAAGGTTCTGCCAAAGCAGAGTGCCCATGAATTATCTTGTTTAAGGCAAGGTGGAAATGGATAACCCTAAGAGTTAGGTAATCAAATCCAATCATGATCTTTGAGTGAAACATGGATAGGAAACACTAAGAGTTATGATGTCAATGGATTAAAGTTGAGTTTACCCATTTGATGGATTTGGAAAAAGCTTTTTCCAATAAACTATCCTAGAATCAAATATGTTATGATTGATATGATTCCCAACCACAATAACTAAGTGGTGGGAGGAACAACAAAGTGGACTCATTGCTTAGTGAAATATGGATCTTGACTTACTAAATAGATATGATGTATGAGGTCATCGTTTTTAGTTGTAGTGATTTCATTAAAAGTACTTAATGAAAAGATATAAAACATGATACTCACCAACATATTTGTCATTGATATATATTTTTACATATAGCGTGTTAATAATTTTTGAGATATCTGACAAGTAATACCTTTAAACCAATTCTAGTTTGGTATCTAATATTGAGAAATGTTCTCAATGAGAAGTATTCTGAGTATCTGAATTTAAATGTTATAGAGATAGAATTCACTAACTCTGTATCATGGGTAATAAATACTAGGTGTGCATCACACTTTTTTTTGATAAAATTAGGATCAAATATATGAGGGAATTGAATAACAGTGAAGTAGATCTTCCTGTTTTAAATTGAGTAAGAATTTCTATATTGGATGTTAATAATTGTTATCAATGTTAACCTAGTGGATTAGTTCTAGAATTATAGAATTGTAATTATATTACCTCCATAAACATAATTTTTTCTAACTTGCTTGGACAAGTTGAGATTTCCATTCATTATTAAGAAAAAGATTTGTTATATTTATAAGAATGAAATATTTTGTGGCATTGAGAATATGGTAATTAATTTATACATTATGGATATCAATAATTTTTTTTATAACATTTTGAATAATAAGATCAGGGTTGATTATAATCCCACCGACCTTTGACATTATCGCGTTGGACATATAAATTTGAAACACATCCAAAGGCTTCATAGAGATGGATTTATAAACTCATTATATTATGAATCATTTGACACATGATAATATTTATTTGTAAAGATGAATAAAACACCTCTTAATGTAAGGGTTTAAAGGGTTATTGGATTTTTGGATCACATATATAGTGGTGTATGTTGACTAATGAGTACACAAGAAAGTAGTGATTTTAGGTACTTCATTACTTTTATGAATGAATGTATTCGATATGGTTTTGTGTTTCCAATTATACACAAGTATAAAGCTTCATAAAATTTCAAAGTGTTTTAAAACAATTTATATATTCAAATGGGAAAATATATTATGATTGTTTGATTGGATCAAAGTGGTGAATACTTGAGCCTAGAATCCACTGAAAATATGAGAGATTGTTAAATTGTTTCACAAAACCCTCCTTGTTGAACACCACAGTGGAATGGTGTGTCTGAGATGAGAAAATTTACCCTATTGGAAATAGTTCAATCATGATTTAATGTTTCTTTCCTATTTCATTCTATGGTTATATTTGGAGATTGCTATATTCCAATGTAACTAGATTCTATACAAATAATTCATAAATAAACTATATATGACTTGGATTAAAAAATGTCCTAATATGTATTTCATAATGATCTAGGGTTGTGAAAAATTGATATAATAATTGGATATTGATAAGCGTGACCCCATGTTTGACAAGTGATTATTTGTTGGTTATCCCAAGTTGTAAGATCCCGATCCTTAGTGAAGGTACATCCTTGTTAAATTTTTTTGTTAATACTCTCCTTTATGGTTAGAGAAGTGTTTCTAGAATGATTTAGGAGTTTTAGAAGTTTTCTGAGGGTGTGGGACACGAAAATAAGATAAAGTGGTCAATAGTGCATAACACATGGTTAGCACATGGTTAGAGTAAACCTGGTGTCTGGACCAAGAAACCATTCAACTTTGTGACCATTTCTAATAGAGGTCTATTGCATGACTACCATAAATTTATCCAAACAATGAGAGTGCCTCCAAGAAACCATGCAACATTTCTCACCTTTGACAGAGGGAGTCACTTAGTTACTGCACAGTTTGTAAACTATGGAGAAAAACTATGCAGCCCTTAAAAAGAGGAAAATTCTTATTTTACCCTTACAGACCTAATTTTATCTCTCCCAAATTTTCCTCCCATTCGACCCCCTCAACCCTGGGTGACGAACCATTAACCCCCTCTTCCTCCATGGATGATTCTCTTTCGATCCTTGGGTGTTTAGAATATTTTTGGGTGTGAATCGAAGATCTGGGTGAGTCTAACACTCTTATTTTATCAATTTTATGGATTATGGATTGTAGAGTCCCTAATACTCTTATGATGACCTAAGACCATCACTATTATAGTGGGTTTTATGTTTGGTATTTAGTGTGGGTGTGATCTTGGATAAAAGGTGGAGATTAAGCAAGCGTTTATCAACAGACACGAGGTAGGTGGTCTAAAATCTTTCTCCCATAGTCTTGATGCGTTATATGTGTATGTAGTTGTTCTATTTTTCTTCTATGTTGTGCCTTGATGTATTTGGATATGGAAATATATTTGGTCTTATATTGATGTGATAAAATCATCATGGACCACTTTAGATTCATCGATGATGTGAGACTAAACCTAGGCCTACCCATTGGGTAATCCAGACCCTTATAGTGGTGACAAAAATTAGTAAACCTTGAGATAAGAGAACTATGAGAGCTAAATGGGTAGTGAAAATGTAATCTATCTATGGGGAGGTTTAATGGATTTACTAAAACAATTTATGATTTGGTACTTGTAAATAATTGAATGGTTTTAAAATTTGTTGGTGGTATGTTTGGGGATTTGAACTGATTTTAGAATTTTTGATGGATAATGATGTTTGAAGTGATAAATGTTTTTAAAGGATATTTTGACCTCAAATAGATTCTAAAGGTTTTTTCAAAGAGATTTAAAATTGTGATGGAAATGGGAAAATGGTTTACTTTATGTGAAAATGGTTTAATCATTGTCTTTATTGGTTGAAAATGTAAGTAAAATCCTGGGGGCATATTCCCTTTTTTCAAAGTGGAAAACAATGTTTTTTGGGGTAGTTTTAAGAGGATATCAAAGTGTATTTTGAAATTTGTTTATTTCTATGACGTAGTTTATGAAGTTTTTATGGCACCACAGTAATTTAATAGATTTAAGGGTTAGTGAGATAGAACACATAATAACTATATTATCATGTTATCATGTTCATGAAATGAACTAAATGATGAATGAGCTTAGTTGATGATATAGAATAATTGGGTGTTTTTCATGATCTGAAAATAGGTTAAATTGGATTAATGTGAATGTTCCCAATGAATTTTGATTTGTACTTGAAATTCATAAATGGTTAATACATGGAAAATGATGAACGGTTAAAGTGATTTAACCTAAAGAAATTATTGAATATATTGAACTTGCAGATGTGTGGGTATTAGTGAATATTCCTAATGAATTTAGTAATAAAAAATTGGATTTGGGATAAATTAATATTCAATATAAATAGAAAATGTGTTAATGGGTGATGGAATAAGAATGATTATGTATTGATGAATTATTATATTTGAATGTTATGTTATTATTGTACAATGATTTTGAAATGGTATATGGTGAAAATAGTTAATGAAGCATGTGATCATTTCTTGGTGGTGGGATAAAGAACAGATGCTTCTTCCAAGGGTCAGGTTAGACTAATTCTCTAACCCCACCCAAGATTTCATGTGTATTGGGGGTTAGACTGATGCTCTATGCCCTTAATTGTTGCATTGGATGAAACCACCCTGACTAAGGCTCCAAGGTAAGTGTTATGTAATGAAGGGTTGGGATGTCAAATTGAAGCTCTATGCTTCCCAACTTAAGGTCATGGTATGGGTTGGGATTTTAGACTAAGGCCTTATGCTTCCAAAACACATGGACTTGTCACTGTATCGAGGCTTCAAGTTATGTTGATAATTATGATTAGTAAATTCTTTGTCAGTAGCGATGTATGTAACCACTTATTCTTGATAAATGACTAGATTTATCTTTTGAATAAATGATGTAAATTCCTAACCCATGGAATATGATATGAAGATGAATTTAGTAATAAAGATAGCATATTTTATGAAATCGTAATAATGAAAAAATGTCTTGAATGAAAATGATAGCTAATGGGTATGTGATGAATTGTGAGTAGTTAATTCCATTATAGTTAAATGTGTGTGTTGTGATTTATCCCTTTCCTTAGACACCTAGTGTTACCTAATTAGGTTTTGTTGTTGGTTGATTCTTGGGAGTTTAATGGGTAAATATATATTAGATAATTTTTTAAATTTTTTCCTTGTCACATGCTTATTTATTTTACTTGTTACCCGAAAAAACCTTTGTAAAGGATGAATATTTCGCTAGAAATTTTTGGTAGTGTCCTACTAAGTTGTACTCACACCCTTTTTAGGACACCATGGCACATGGGTAACTAAGTAGATTCTACTTGTTTCAGGTACAGGTTTAGGATGGAACTGGGTATAGGTTGTGCTTGGGATGATGGGTTGAAGTATGGAGGTCTAGACTGGGTTGGGACTCATATCTAGTTTTAGTTTTATTTGATATTTTTTATCTTGGTTTACATTTTATAACTTCTTGGAATGTTGTTTATTCATTAGATTTTATTCTAGAAGATATACATGGCCACTTATTTGTTTTAGTTTCATGTTTTCCATTTATTATTTATGTGGTTGTTTTGTCTATTTGTGTTAATTATGTTGTGGATTCACTCTGATAAGTGGATATAGTATCCCTTTGTTTCCTTTTTCCCCTAAGCTGCTAGTTGAAAACCTCTGGTGTATAGGGAGGCACACTTGAGTTCATGTGACAACCCGACTTCGGGCATCGATTATAGTGGATTCTTGGATGAGGATGTTACAAAGTGGTATCAAGGGAGGTTTTTGTCTTACTATTTAGGTTATAATAGATATGATAATAGGATATTTTTAGGTCCTGGTAATGAGTTTGTTCCTGGGTTTTCACAAACCCATGTATGACGGAAAATATAGGTTTCTAAGGGTAGGAATTGATGTTTTTTTTGTTCTTTTAAAGTTGATTATTATTTACACCTCAAGTGTTGCACTTGGATGTGTTGTTATTGATTTATGAGGTCTCATATCTTGGACCAACACAAAAAGAGAGGGTGTGTGAGTTCATGCATCATTCAAGGAACATTGGATATACATGTCATCTGTATGATTCCTATGACTGATTTCTGAATGACATGATAATGAACCAAATGGGTATAAAAAGTGAAATTTATGCAATAATGGTTGTTGAAAAGTGGGTTGAAAATGTGTTTGAGAAAATTAAATACTTGACTTTGTAAAGGAAAAATGTTTTGATATGTTATTTGGAATAAAATTGACATTTTTTAAATGATGGGCTAACAAAAAGCCTTTTTGAAAGTGTTCATTTTTGGTTTATAAAAATGAAATGTTTTGATAAGTGAAATCATCAGATTAAATGGTAAGGATTAAATCAAGTGGGAAATGTGATAATAATTGAACTTTTAGGGACACAAGTTATGGTAAGCCCTAGTGTTTGTTATTAACCCTTTACATAGAGGATTTTGGCAGCGTGAGTACCTTAGTTTTGAGACCTCAGGTTGCGGGATGTGAGATCTTATTGAGTTTGATGTGCTGGTTAATTGTATTTTTTCCATTGTTTCCTTCGTGAGTTTGTGAACTTTAATTGTGAAATGAATTCGTTAATGTTATTGTGATGAATCTTGTGAGTTGATACCTTGTGAGGTGTGTTTTAGACCTTAGAGTGGGTGTTCGATTCATAGTTCCAATGTACATGTGTGAGTATATTTTATGTGGGACCAGGAGTAAATCGTTATTTGGTGCTTTAGACGTGGTGTGTTAAGAATGAGGGTATGATTAACACCATGAATAGATAGTTGTTTTAGTTGGTGTGTCTAGATTAGATAGAGCTGATTACTTTTTCTTGGTGTGGCACTAGTTTAGGGAGTTTGTATCATTATACTTTCAAGGATGTCATGTAAGAGGGGTCATTCAATGTATCGGTTCTTATGGGTGTGTGTAAAATAGTTAGATATTTCAGACCTTGGTAGTGTCACATAGAGAGTGTTTCCTAGTGCAAGATTAACCAAGAGGGATAAGTGGAAACATTAATGAATTTGGGATATGCATCTTGAGTTGCGACCATGAGTTGTTAATATTGAGGAATCAAGGTGAGCCTCTAGGGAGGTTGGGAAAATTTTCGGTTACTTGGAAACTGATTCATAGGTGGATGCTTTAGAGGTGAAATCGATGCACAGTGGGTGCCACTATTATTTGGAAAATGTTCATAGTTATGATTTGGACTTTCCTTGGGGAAGCACTTGGGTGGTCACATTTGGTTATTAGTGAAGGTAAGGATCATTTTGAGACCTGAAACTATGGTTTTGTTGGAGTCTGATGTGGGAGGAAATATAGGTTGAGGGAGGACAAAGAAAGGGTGATCAAAGAGAGACTACGTTACTTATAAGAGTATTTGTTTTTGTGTAATATGTTGAAAAATCCATGGATCCAATGAATCTATAAGATCATGTAGAATGTACAGCTCGTGCAATCTAGAGATGAGATTTGTGTTTGGTTGTAAGAGAGTATGAGAAACTTGTTTGTTTTGGACTAGTGGAATGACTCATTTTGTATCTATTGTGGTTAGAGGGACCATGAAAGAATAACTTGAGTAGGTTTATGATAACGGTTCGAAAAGGAATATTGGGTCATGACAACTTGGAAGTGGGTTGTGAGGTGGTGTTGAGTTGGTTAGAAAATATATTAGAGCTTTAGTGTTCAATTGTCTAAAAGACATCAGAGGATTGGAATTACTGAGACTTTTGGTAGGTTGAGGTTTCCTATTGGTAAGAAGTGATGATGAAAATGGATAGTTAAGGTGGTGTTCATCAACAACTTATTGGTGTAATTTTAACTAGAAAAGATCATAAAAAATATCTTAACATCATCCAGGTGCACTGAAAAGGATCAGAATATACACTTAGCATCTTGAGTGTGTTTTGGTTGGTTGAGGACATATTAGAGATTATTCACAGGGAGTGGAATGTGTGTGGGATCCATATGGTGGGGGATTAAACCATTGAATGGTTATGGAAGAGGTCCTCAGAATGGACCAGATGCCAAGAAATACCATGGGTGTCATTCTTAGAAGTTGGGAATGTGTAGTGAGTGTTGTTTGTTATGTTATTATAGTGAGAGATGGATAAATACATCCATGTTTTGGGTTATAGCCTATTTTCTAGTGTGATCCATAGAGGTCAAAATTTATTGAGGAAAGCATTGATAACGATACTCTTAAGGTGTTCACCATCACTATAATTCATGGATGTGTTGAGAAAGATACAAGGTGGGTTTGGTAGCATCAAGATGCCAACGGGGAACCCAGGAAGTGCATGTTGAGTTTTATTAGGGTAATCCTAGGTTGGTTTTGAATATAATGGTCAATCATGGTAAGAGATGAATTCAGGTTTGGGCTAGTTCTAAAGGCAATAAAAGTGTTCTCATTGGAGATGTGTTGCGGGTGTTTTGGAGCACGAAAAAAGTTTAAAGAGTAGAAAATTATGGTATGGAGAAGTTTTACAATATGCTGGGGATGACTTCGTTTGTGCCTGCAGATGATGATGGTATGCCATGAGTGGAAATATTTCTTGACTAGCAGTTTGAGTTGAATGAAATCAAGTAAGAGTCATCTTAGTTAAGTAGTGTTGGTGATGGATGTTGGATCGAATGTTGAACAGTTGAGTACTTATAGATGAAGAGTGGGTTTGGGTTTATGATTTTTTGAAGATCAAAATGAACCAAGGTTGTTGGGCCTCAAGTTGTGGAATGGGGTAGGTCATGAGGTGTTTCTAAAATCAAGGCATTTCCTCCAGTGATGTTGGTCTTAGATCATAGTTAAATATTTGAAAGGATCAGAGTGAGATGGTGCCATGCAGTTTGGGCCATGAATTGCAAAGTGAATTAGACCAAGAGTGTTCTGTTAGGTTCTTATAGGATAATTTAGTTCCTAGTTGGTATCATTTCATCTCGTATATCAGTATCATTAACTAGAAATTTCTCTTGTTCTTGGTGTTGGTCATGATGAGTTGAGGTGGATGTATCCTAAAGGAGAATCATATTGTAGTTGTGGATCTCAGTAATGGAATTCTTCTCAGGGAAGGAATATTTTTTGGTCCCAGAATTGTTGTGGAATGGTTGAGTTCCGGGAGAAACTTAGAAGGTGAAGGTATGTTAGTGGGTCCATGTGCTAACCTTTATAATCTTGAGGGTTTGGGAATTCTTGAAAGTACAGCTCGGTGATGAGTCTTTATAAGGTGTGGAGGTGGTAAGATCCCGATCATTAGTGAAGTTACATCATTGTTAATGTTTTTGGTTATACACTCCTTTATGATTAGAGAAGTGTTTCTCAAATTATTAAGGTGTTTTGGAAGTGTTTTAGGGGTGTAGTACATAAAAAGAGGAGAAAATGGTCTACATGGAATACTGCATGGTTAGCGCTTGATTAGAGTAAACTATGTGCCAAGCCTAGGAAATTGTGTGGCTTGGTATCCATTTCATGCATAGGGTTATCAAATAGTTATGACATTGTTTTCCAACCCATGCGGGTGCCCCAATGAAACCATACATCATGGATCCTCTTGGAAAGAGAGAGCTTCACATTTGGCACACAGTTTGTAAACCATGCGACCAAACTGTACAACCCTTAAAAGAAGGTAAATTCTCATTTTACCCCTATGAACCTATTTCTTTCTGCCCTATTTTTCCTGCCATTTGATCCCCTATAACCTAGGTGATGAACCAGTATCCCCTCTTTCTCCATGGATGATTCCCCTTCGATCCTTTGGCATATGGAACATGTTTGGGTGTGAACCGAAGATCCTAGTGAGTCCAACACTCCAACTTCCTCTATTTTCCAGATTAGGGCTTGTATAGTCCCTCATCTTCATAAAAATCCCTAAAAACTTCACTTTCCTAGAAGGTTTTATGTTTTGAATTTAGTGGGGGTTTGATCTTGGATTAAAGTTGGAGATTAAGAAATCATTCATCAACAAACATGGGGTAGGTGGTCTTAAAGCTTTTTCAAATAGACATGATTTGTCATATGTGTATGTAATTGTTTTATTTATATTTTATGTTATGCCATGATGTCTTGTGATATGTAATGGGTTTTGGACCTTATATTGAGGTGTGAGAACCTTCACATACACCTTTAGGGTCGTCGATGATGTGAGACCAAACCTAGGGCTACCCATGTAGCTTTGACCTGGATTTAGAATTATGGATGGAAAATGATGTCTGAGTGTGAGAAATGTTTTGAAAGGAGGTGTTGTCCTCAATGTGATTCCAAAGAGGTTTTCTAAGATATTTTAAATGATATTTGAAATAGGAACATGGTTCCCTTTTTGTGAAAATGGTTTAATGGTTATCTTGATTGGTTGAAAATGTAAATAAAACCTTGGGGAATGTTTGAGTTTTTCAAAGGGGAGTACCATTTCAAAAATGGGTGGATATAAGATTATTTTAAAGAGTATTTTTAATTATTTTTAATTTTATGATGTACTTTATGAAGTTCTGATGGAACCATAGTAATTTAAGGAACATATAGGTTAGTGATATAGAACCAATAACAATTCTGTAGGCATGTTAACATGATCATGAAATTAACTGAATGATGAATGGTCTTAGTTGATGATATATAATAAAGGGGTTTTTTGATTTATCATACCATGACTCGACATTTTATTTCACCCGTATACCATTGTATTAAACTAGTTTTGTATTGAAAATTAGAAGTATAATAAAAAATTGCACATCATATTTAATTAAATTATTTTTTAAACACTGTTAAAAATGGAAATATTTTTTTTGATAATTACATTTTAAGTGGAGGTGATTCGGAGGTCTCATGATGATGTCCGAAAAAAATGGGCCAATTTGCACAGGATCCAAGCACACTCATGAACTAAAATGCATACTTATAGTAAACCATATATCCAAATGGGCCAAAACATTATTGGATAGTCCAAAATTTAATTTGATACATTTAATCTGAAGGATCACAGGCCTAGTTCATCCATTAATAGGACTATACTAACTGATCTATCAATAAAATTGAATCTTAATGGGGTCAAAACTTTTCCTTTGTATTTTTGAAATATCTCTAATTATATACCAGATCTGGCCAAAAAATTTGACATGGAGGTAGAAATGTTGTCAGCAAACAACTCTTAGTATTGTCAAATGTGATTTATATAACACCTCAATCATCCAGAGTACGTTTCCCTTTTAATAATATAATATATTTTGTTTTATGAAACTCTAATTTCTAGCACACCACCACAAATCAAACTAGTCATTTTATTTAAAGAAGAGTTAAAAGTGTTAAATTAAAATTTTTATAACTAAAACATTTTTAATATTGGGTTATTCATAAAATAAATTTGACTATAAATATTAATTATAAATATAAACATATTTACTACATCATGGTATTTTATTTATAATATTTAGTCATTAAATAATTTAATTTATTTATGACACAATGATGAAGCAGTAATTACCTTATTAATGAATGGTTAAAATAATTGATATTATAAATATTAAAATAAATTTACATTGAGAATTTGGATGCATTACACGAATTTTTTAGGTTAATATGACATGTTATTGTTGATTAACTAAATTTTATTGACGTAATAAAGTTTTTTTTACTTTTGAAGAATCCAAAAACTAAATAGTTTTAAAATTTACATAAATGAGTTTTTAAAAAAATACTATTTTATTAGATAATATAATATTTTCAAAAATCTAGGGCTTATCCAAAGGGCTTAAATAAGGTTATATATATCAATATTAAACCACTTTGGGTTATCTTGTATTTTTATAGTTATTTTATTAACCAATTATAATAATAATACAAGAAGACTTGGTAAAAGTTAAACTATTTAACTAAGAGTTAAATCTAAAGGAAAAGGTTAATATGGTGACCTAAACTGGTCTAAAACCTATTAGTTGAGAGGTTTTAGACTCATCATTACCATATAATCTAAATAAATCTTTTTCATCCATTAAAAACTGAAAATGATTTTATAATAAAATAATATTTCATGATTTTCCTAATGTGACTCTCACCTCTCTTATAAAGGAGTACTTTTCTTCTCTTAATTTCATACCACCAAATCCATTTGGCTCATCCAAAACCTTCTCCAATATCCTTCCAACTATCCTCACTTAAACCTAGAGGCCATAATTTTATCAGAAATCTAACTGAAGGAGCCCTTTTGATCAAATCAAAAGGAAGCACCCAAATAAGAGGTAATAATTTCATCACCTCTTTCAAAGTTATTTTCTTCTTCCACTTCCTCTTTCCTTGTTTTTTCTATACAAAAATAATAAATTCAATACCTACTACATAATTTTATGTTATTATAAATATGGTAAATCTATATTCTTTATTCTATCCATATAATGAATGACAAAGTCACCATATGTGCATACCTACATCTTACCGTCTCCACGTCGTGGTATAATTTTTTAATAAACACTTAATTATTTTGATGGGTATAAAAATGAGTATAATTTATGTAAATAATAAATATAACATGTTAATGATTCTTTATATACAATATACCATCCAATTACATATGATTTCACCATCAATAGAATGATATTGTCGCTCGTCCGTACGTATGGATTATTGTCTCCACAAACGTGATGAGATTCATTCCCCATCGTAACCATTCAAAAATAATTTTCATTTGAGGATTAAATATAATTTTAAAGAACATAATATCATTATTTATTTTAATTAAATACATCCTATCCAAAAAAACATGACTTATGTAACAAAACATATAATGAAAAATGAATCAGTTAACCCCCAAAGTAATGATCCTACTGAAATATTATTAAAAAAGAAATATTAGAAGATAACATATGATATCATATTTATTTATGTGGTTTTTATATAATTTAATAACAATTATTTAACAATTATACAATAGGTTAATGTACCCTTTACCAAAGAAAAGTACAAGGTAAGGGTTATTTTTACAGTCTCTTTATTTATCCAAGGTTGTTTATACGTAAGTATCTTCTGGGACTTCTTTATCATCCATATCCATGTTTCTTAAAAATGTATATCATAACATTTTACTATTTCTTATAATATGGGTTAAATTCAATGATATCCTTTTTTTACTTTTTATAATTTTTTTTAAAGGAATCTTTCTATCATTTTTCAAACAAGTTACATTATGACCTTTTCGAAAAATTAAGGTTATAATGTTTTTTAACTTATATGGAGGGTGAAACTATTTTATGCCATTATAACACCTTCGAATCATCCGTTAAAATCTTATAAGAATATTTTCAATTTTTTTTTCTTTTATAATTATGTGACTTTTACATTATTTCAAAATAGAAAGAGATATTTCTCTCAAATAGTTTTGATTTCATCTATGTTAACATCCTTTGATTGATTTACACTTGTTTGAAGTTGATATATTATGACTCAATCTTCCATATTGTTTTGATGTTTTTGTAATATGTTTGACTCTATATGTGTTATTTTTATACCATTCATGGTTTATGGTTAAATTATTAACATTTCATATGCTAGTTTTAATACGAATGTTTATGTTATGTTTCATCCTTTTCATATGAGGAATGCATTGGACTTAGTAAGTGATGGATGTAGCCCACTATTTCCCCTCGATGAATTGGTAGATATCATGAGACATACTAGTGTCTTGGAATAAATCCTTGAAAAAAATCCTATTTTTAGTCTTGGCACAAGGCCATGAATATGTGGTTATGATGTTCGATATTATGCATTTCATCATTATGAAATTAGCTATTGATATTACATGTGATTATTCAACTAGTATAATTTCTATGTAAATAAGTAAATGTAATTATTTGAATTATCTATTCCATATTTTGCTGAAGTTTATGTTTAAAAGGCTTGTGTTTTAGTCTTATACATCCCCTTAAATGTTTTTTCTTATTTTTTAAAGTTTATACTATATTTTTATCCTTAATGGGAATGTGAGATCACCCCTTTATTATATTTTATTTTTCATAGGATGTGAAGAAGTAAATTATGAATGGACTGTAGGGATAGGATAAGGGATATGAGTGTGTTATATGGAGACAAATTGTTGTTTTTTTTCAATTAATAATGTAATGTAAGACTTATGTATATATCTAGTACTTCCAAGGCTACAAAACTGATCAGTCATCTGGGGATTGATTCTTTGTATCATACCAATTTTATTTAATAATTCACCAACTCTGGTTAACTGGGGTCGTGGCATTACAATTTAAGACTTTATAACTGGCCAAAACCATGGAGCATTCAGATTCTTGAAATAAGGGTGCCCAAAACCACATCCCTCTTTGATTATAAATTGGCACCTTGGGCACCCTATTTTGGAGTTCGACCAGAAGGCAAGATTCTACCAATTTGGAGTCCCAAAAGAGTATTCTCATAATCTCTAGAAGTTGTGGAGGCTATGGGATGTGATACTTCAAAATCATCTTCTTCCTCCCATCCCATGGATTTCTAAACCCCTTGTGATCACTCGGGTAAGAACGTGGTGTAATCCCAAGATTCATATTTATATTATGTTTAATGATATTTATTAATTATGGGTTATATTTTGTTGTTATTCATTATATATTATGATTTAATTTAGTTATATACTAGTGTAAACTCAAATGATCATGTTTTGGGGTACCCTTTGATGTGAATTTCACACACTGTTCATCCATTTTTCTTCCCTCATTCAATTGTGGTTTTTTGTGATTTATATTTTTTAATTGAACTCACATAAGAACTATCATGGTCATGTAAATTTATGTCATGATATCAAAAATAATTAACAGAAAAAACTAGACATATCATCGAGTTCTTCATGAGTTTCCTTGGTGAGTTTTGGTTATGAAGTCAAACACAAATCACTCAATAGTAAACGGTGTTTAGTGAATCATTGCATGTCTTCAATTGAAACCTAGGTGGTAAAATAGTATAAACTTTTTAAAATTTTGGAAATAGGTATTAAAAACTAGGTATTAAAATATCTGTACCCTTTATCTTGAAGCAATGTGGGATGAGCATCACGAGACTTCCTGGGGTTAATCATGTTTAATTAATCATTGTCATTTCTACGTTGGTTTATCGCTTTTGTTTTCTATTGTCATCTTTAATAATATAACCCCATGTTTTTCAAAATAACATTACCCTTATATTTTCATAATCAAAACAGTCTTTTTATATTAATTATCTAAGGCTCCATCGAGAGACGACCTAGGGTTACTACTATATTGCATAAATTCTAGTAAACTAAACATCTAATTTGACACGCTTGAAAACGCGATAAAATTTTTGGACCATTTTTAGGGATCCAAGATCATTTTATTATATTTATTTCATATAATATATTCATTTATCATTATAATTATTACTTAATTTAATATCATATCCCCCCATTTTATTTTTTTTTGTTTTTATTTTTGTTTTTTTGTGTGTTCTTTCTCTCCCTCTATATCTCTCTCTCTTCTTCTTTTTATCTCTCTCTAAATATGAAGTATAAAATTATCTTTTATTTTATCATTTCATTTATTAATTGTATTTATTTTATTCATATTCTATAAAAAAATTAAAAAAACATAAGAAACAACAACAACCAATCAATCAAACTGAACATCATTACTGCATGACAAGATCTAGCAAAGAAAAACAGCTCGAATTTAACCCGAAAGTTAAAAAGTCGTTTCAATTAAAAATAAGGTAATCTATATTAGGTAAATAAAGTAACCCTGAGAAACCCCCTTTTGAACTTCATGTGGACCTAAACCAATAAAAAATTGAACCCAATCAAACCTAAGAAAACATGGTTGTAAATAATCGAACCTTAAAAGAACTAACCACCCCAGATGTGGAGTACCAACTAGCGTATATCCAATATCCCAAGGAAGCATCCAAATTTGATCAGAGATCGGGACTCATCCACATAATTCCCAAATTTCATGGTCTTCCTGGTGAGGAATCTCACAAACATCTCAAAGAGTTTCACATAGTCTTCTCTACCATGATACCCCAAAATGTATATGAGGACCTAATTAAGTTTAGGGACTTCCCTTTCTCCCTTGATGGGGTAGGCATAGACTGGATATACTATCTACCTACCATAATTGGTGGTTGGAATGACCATAAACGACTTTTTCTCGAGAATTTATTCCTTGCCTCCTGAAATGCATCAATTTAGAAAGAAACATGCGGCATTAGGCAATCACATGGAGAGACCCTTCGTGAATATTGATAGATATTCAAAATACTTTTCTCAAATTTTCCCCACCGCCAAATTTATGAAAAATTTCTAATTCAATACATCTATAAGAGACTTGTCTACATGGATTGTGGAATGATAGATGCTAAATCTGGTGGTTTCTTTATTGATAAAACTCCTTCTGTCACTCACGACATAATAGCCAACATAGTTCAAAATACCAAACAATTTGGTACACAAGAAATTACACCAACTCGAGGAGTTCACGAGTTAAGTCATTTATCCCAAGAAAAAAAGGTAGATAATAAACTAGATGAGATTCATACCCTTATAAGGTAATTAGCTCATAAACAAGATAACTCACACTATACATATATTCCATTAAATAGTGGTATTTGTTCTGATAACACTCATTTTTTTGGACCAGTGCCCACAAATTCAGGATTCATCTGTGTCCTTTACAGTAGTATTCCCAGGGAATCCTTTTTAACAAGCACCGCCATTAAAGTAAAAACCATTTAGGCCAAATCCAAACCTCGGGTGGAAAGCACAACCACAATACCCACAAGGAGGAAACCCAAACTACTATAAGCAGAATTCGTATCAACAAGGACAAGGTATGAAATCTTCTTATCCGTAAACTTCTCAAAATAATAATCCTCATCCTCTTAAATGTGAACCTAGCCTCGAGGACATGGTGAAGAAAATGTCATCCCAAAACTACTACTTCCAACAGACCACACAATCAGTTATTCAATACCTACAAACATAAGTGGGACAATTGGAAAACACTACTGGTGAGATCTTGATGCAAGGTTCTAGAAAAATACCATCCCAACCCATTTCTAATCTGAAGGAAAAGGTATTGTATGTGAAATTACACTTTTTAGTGGTAAATAAGTTTCTTCTTGCACTAATTATACACAACAGGTATGTCCCCTCTTAAAAACACTCTTTATCCATCCATAAATGATTCTAGTGAAGAAAAAAACCAAAAGGGTAAACCGGTTATCATTGAGGATTCCCATCAACAATCCCTTCCTATTTCTTTTCCCCAGGATTCTCTAAACCAAAAAACAATTTTGATAATTATATTGATAAAGAAATAATGGATACATTTAAAATAGTTCAAGTTAACATTCCTTTATTGGATGCAGTTAAAAAAATATCTCGATATGCCAAATTTCCTAAATATCATTGTACCCATAGAATAAGTCTAAAGGGGAATGAGAGATTCAACCTGGGAAGAATTTCTTAGCCTTGATTCGACCAGAAATGCCATCCAAGTGCAAGGATCCAAGAAATTTCATGATACCATTCACCATAGAGGATTTGTTCTTTTCAGATGTGAAGATAGATTTAAGTGCTTTAATTAATGTAATTCTTTACTCTTTGTAAACTTATATGCATGTTGGAGAGCTTCAACCGATAAACATAATAGTTAAACATTCCAACTAGAGCGCAAAACACCCATCAAGTGTGGTCTGGGACGTCCTTGTAAAAGTGAATAATCTCATCTTGCCCACTGACTTTTATATTATTGAGATGGAGGATAACCAGACCCAAGGAAATTCCCCTCTCATACTTCGGACACCATTCCTCAAAACAATAGAAATGATCATAAACGTTCACAAGGGTACATTGTCCAAAGATATTGGTGGAGAAAAGGTAGGTTTTAACAACCTTGAGGCTATGAAACACCCCATTGAAGAGAACCCCATTCTTTCTATCTATTAAATGGATGTTCCTGCAAATGAAACACACACACATACAATTCTATCCTTTACCAATACTCTGATTCATTTTCCTATTCTTCACCTTTGGATTATTTGAGATTTGATTCATGTTTTCAGTGTTGTGTTGGTTATAAAAAGTGAATATTTTGTGATTTAATTAATTAGAGTGTTCATTTTGAGGAATCCATGACTTTCAATGATTCTATAAATCTCATTTAAATAGATTATCTATCTTTAGAGAATTAACATGAGTAGATAGATTGTTTCATGGAACTCACTCCCCCTAAATCCCCTCGCTCAACCCAAAAACCCCAGTGTTGGAATTAAAACCACTTCCATGTAATTTAAAATATGCCTATTTTTAGGGTACTGACCAATTTTTTGTCATTATTTTCAATAACCTCTATCAACAGTAGGAATCAAAACTTCTTGATATTTAGAGAGAGTGTAAACAAATGAAATAGGATGGGAATTGGATGATAATCTCAGGATTATCCCATCTATTTTTATGCACCATATACTTTTGGATGAGGAGGCTATGCATGTAAGGTAGGCTCAATGTCGGTTTAATCCTACTCCCCTTGAAGTGGTAAAATTGGAATTCAGTAAATTACTTGCTGTTATGATTGTTTATCCTATATCTGATAGAAAATGTGTTATCCCAGTTCAAATTATGCCTAAAAAACAATAATTATTGTTGTGTCAAATGAACATAAATAATTGGTTCCATCACATGTGGAAAATAGTTGGCGAGTCTGTATTGACTACTGTCGACTGAATCAAGCCACATGAGAGGAACACTTTCCTCGACCTTTCATTGACCAAATTTTAGAACAATTGGCTGGTAAGTCCCATTATTTTTTCCTTAATGGCCATTAGGGTTATTTTCAAATCCATATAGCCCTTTAAGATCCAGAAAAGACAAAATTTACCTGTCTATTTGGAACATTTTCATATTGAAGGATGCATTTTGGTCTTTGTAATTCCCCTGGTACTTTTCAGCATTGTATGTTGAGTATATTTTTAGAGTACCTTGAGAAATGCATGGAATTTTTTATGGAAGATTTAATAGTTTATGAAAATTATTTTGATGACTATTTATCACACGTTGGTTCTATACTCCATTATTTCATTGAAAAATATATTGTATTAAATTTTAAAAAATATTATTTCCAAGTTGAATGAGAGATAGTTCATTGGAATTTCATTTCAAAAGTGAGAATTAAAGTCAATAAATAAAAAATTGAATTAATTTCAACCCTTCCATATCCAAAATTTATTTGTGAGGTGCGATCTTTCTTATTTCATACTGGTTTGTACCACCGATTCATTAAATACTTCAGTAAGATCACACATCTCTTTTCCCGGTTATTATAAAAAGATAACGAGTTTGTTTTTGATAAAAATTGTGAGGATACTTACAATTCACTAAAAAGGAGTCTCACATCACCTCTTTTCATCCAACCACCAAGGTCGGATCTCCCCTCCGAGCTTATTTGTGACACCTCTAGCTTTGTATTTGGGGAAATTTTATCACAAAGGGTTGAGTAGGCTCCTCGTGTAATTGTTTATTCCTCATTTTCCCTTAAACCTACCCAGGAAAACTACACAACCACTAGAAAAAACTTATTTCTATTTTTTTTACCTTGGAAAAATTATATTCATATCTTATCAGGTCAAAAATCATCATCTTCTCTGATTTTGTTGGCCTTCATTTCCTCCTAAGGAATCCTAAAGTGAAGCCCCACCTCATTCAATGGATACTTATCCTCCAAGAGATTGACCATAATATTCGTGATAAGAGAGGAGTGGAAAATTTGGTAGCTAACCACATTAGAAGGATTTCCCTACCATTGGACCATCATGTTGACTCACCCCTCTCCATTGGAGAATTATTCCCTCATGATAACCTTTGTGATGTTGTAGACCTTATCCCATAGTATGAAAACATTGTGAATTTTCTAGAAACATCTAGGGTACCCACTGCTTGTAGCACTTCACAATCTCAGAGACAAAATCATGATTCTCGATGGTATAGTTTTGATGATCCATACTTGTAGAGAATTTTTAGTGACCAAGTTGTTCATCAGTGTGTCCCTGACCATGAGTTTACCTCTATTTTGACCTTCTTCCACACTTTGCTTATGGGGGTCACCTTGGATCTCCATGTATGGATTGAAAGGTCCTTGAATCAGGCCTTTATTGGCCATCATTGTATAGATATGCCCATTAGTTTTTTAAGTCATATACTAGATGTCAATTCTTAGGGAATATATCTAAGAGGAATGAAATACCACAACAGCCCATGTTATTTTGTGAGATCTTTGATCGATGGGGCATTGGCTTCATAGGAACTTTTCCAAATTCATTTGGTTTTTGTACATATTATTGGGTTTTTACCATGTATCTAATTGGGTGGAAGAAAAGTCCACCTAGACCGATGACTCTCGAGTGGTTGTTGATTTTGTGAGGTCCTAAAATTTTTAGTTGGTTTGGTTTACTAAGATTCATCATTAGTGATCAGGGTTCACATTTTTTCAATCACAAGATGAAAAATTTCCTTCATAAGTATGGGGTTGTTCATAAATTCTCCACAACATATCACCCCTAAACTAATGGACAAGAAGAAATATCAAATTGGGAAGTTAAGTGAATCTTGAAAAAACTGTACAACCTAATAGGAAGAATTGGTGTTTGTGCTTGGATTATACACTTTGGGCATATCATACAGATTTTAAAACATAAATCAGTATTTCACCATAAAGGATTTTGTTTGGAAAGGATTTTCACCTCCCAGTAGAGGTAGAACACCATTCATATTTTGATGGTAAATAATGTAATATGAATCTTTCAGATATTGGTGAGCACAAGAAGCTCTAGATTCTAGAGTATGAGAAAATTTTATTTGATTCATATGAGAAATTTCGGATAAATATAGAGAAGACAAAGTTTGTCCATGATATCATGATTCATTAGTGGATGTTTCATATTGGTGAGAAGGTTCTCATGTATAATTCCAGGTTAAAGCTCTACCCAGTTAAGCTTCGTTCCCAATGGTTCGTTCCATATACTGTTATTCATGTTTACCCTATTGGTTCTATAAATGTTTTTCATGAGAATAGTAGATATGGTATTACTTTAAATGGGAAGAGGCTCAAAAACAACTATAAGGATTTTCCAAAGAATCTTGTGGAGGAAATCCAACTGATAGTTTCTATATATGACACCACTTAGTAGGTTTTCCATTCTCCCTATTTTTATTTACTTGTCTTGTTATTTAAAATAGTTTCATTGAAGATAATATAACTTTTAAGTGTGGGGAGGGTGACATTTCATAGTTAGGATTAAAAAAACAAAAAACAAAAAAATTTAAAAAAAATGTGTTTTTATTTTTTATTTCATATTTCATATTTTTTGTTTTTAGATAAAAACTGATCTTAAAAAGAATATCAAAAATCATTTTTCATACTTGTGTTGATTGTGTGGAATTTTCCATTGTTTTTGGAAAAACGTTTTTCAAATAAATGGTTATATGGAATATTTTTCTAAAATTTCTATTTTCAAATCATTATTCAGTGTTTAATAGATTTTTTAATCACATGCCTCATTAGTACTAACCAATATTTTAATCCCATACCTGAGAGACATTCTAATCCATTTATAAAATATTATTACTTTTAATCACTTTTTTAAGAGTCTTTGGTCATTTAGAGAAATTATAAATTTCCTTGATTCTATTTAAATCCATAATATTCAAGTATGCTACATCCATGATAGAGGCAATAGTTCATTTAGAATATCTTTGTATAATTTTCCTCTATTTTCGTCCACCTTTTCAATTTATCCTTCTTAAGCCATAGAGACCATGAAATTCCTATTAGGTATCAAAATTACAAGATATTTTATCCTTACCTACCCATCTCCTATGTATATTCTTGTTTTATTTTCATTAATAGTGGGAGAGAGGGTGTTTCCATGGAAATTCTGGGAATAGAATAATTGTTATGGGTTGATATAAATGGTGCCTACTTTTTATTGGGTAGTGGGTGCCTAAACCATATTACACATGTTTCCCTCTATATCTCCAAAAAATATATATATTAAAAAAACAGTTCTATACATTGAAAAACGAAAAAAAGATTAAAATTAAGAACAAAGGATGTTTACTCATTACTATTCACTAATTGGTTGTGACCCACACCAATGGACAACGGGGATAGTGATTTTGAGGTAATACACATTGTGAGGGGTTGTGTGGGTACATTAATTGTGAAAACATGCTGAATTTTGACATGTTTTGTACATAAGAGATTAAACAATCCTCTTCTACAACATATTTTAAAAATTAAAACCTACCTACTCTTGAACCACAGAACAACCTATTAGAAGTCCTCTTGAGTAGCACACTAGTTTCTATTAGTAGAGAACCGAGAATCTTTTAAAGAATATGGAAAGATCACATTAACTATGGAAAAATATAATAAATCCACTTTCAAATGTTTCTTGATTGACTAGGGACAACATTTAGGTGAGGTAGTTGTTACCTGTTTCATGGGTGAACAAATGAAGTTGAACAAATTCAAATGTGAGAAAAGAAATTTGATAAGAAAATTGATTCCATAAATGAGACATGATGAATTTAATTTGAAAAGAATATTTTATGTTTTCCCACATTTTATTTAGTAATGGGGTATGATTAGGATATTATAAATTAACCATGAGTGCAAATGATTAGGTGTGGGGGTGTGATCACAGAACGATTCACTGTTTTATTTAACACTTATACCAATGTATTAAAATGGTTTTGTATAGAAAATTTCAAGTATAATAATTATTATCACTTCATTTTTTATTCAATTATTTTTGGTTTAACACTATTAAAAAGTTCAATGTTACTTGTTTTGATAATTACATTGTATGTGGAGGTGATTTGGAGGGCCAATGATGAAGTCCAAGAAAAATAGACCAATTTACACAAGATCCAAGCACACTAGTGGACTAAAACGCATACTTATACTAAGAACTACATTAAAATGGACTGAAACGTTTTTTTGGTCCAAAAATTAATTAGATACACTTCATATTAACGAATCCAATCCCAATTCATCCATTAAGAGGCCCATACGAACTGATCTGTCCAACAAAATGAATCTTCATTGGGTTAAAACTTTGCCTCTGTAATTTGTAAATATCTCTTATTATATACTATATATAGCCCCAAATTTTTGCAATGAGGTAGAAAAGATTTATTCCAACAAATATATAGTTTTTCCCAAAGTTATTTAAGGATTTCAGACTATCCAAAACCATGTACCAAGAGGATACTCAAAATTAGGGTGCTGAAAACCACTTCCCACTTTGTGTATAAATTGACACCTTGGGCACCCTATTTTGGAGTTCGAACAGAAGGCAAGGTGCTGCCATTTTGAGTCCCAAAGGATTATTCTCATATTAACAAGAAGTTATATAGGATATATGAATTTATACTTCAAAATATTCTTCTTCCTCCCCTCCCATGGATTTCTAAACCCCTTGTGATCACCTTGGGAGGAAGGTGATGTAATCCTGAGCTTCATGTTGTGTTATGTTGAATGAAATTTTTTAATTCAAGGTTGTATATTTTTTTATTAATCCTATTCTATTATTTAATTTAGTTATATACTGGTCTGTTATACTCAAACTCAAATAATCATGTTTGGGGGTACCTTTTCATGTGATGTTTCACACACAATTCATCCATTTTTCTTCCCTCATTCAATTGTGGTGATTGTTAGGTTCATATTGGTCGATTGAACTCATATAAGCAGTATCATGGTAAGGTAAGTTTATTTCATGGAATCACAAAGAAATAATATACAAATCTAGAAAGCACATCGAGTTCTTCATGCATTGCGTTGGTGAGTTTCGGTTATGAAGTCAAACACAAATCACCAAATCATCGTCAGTGTCGAGTGAATCATTGTATTTTTTCAACTTAACCCTAGGATGTATCCTAGCATAAATTCAGTAACATTATGGTAATAGTTGTTACAAACTAGGGATTAGAATATCTATACAATTTCTCTTGAACCCATGAAGGATGAGCATCACAAGACTTCCCTAGGATGATCACGTTTAATTAATCTTTTTCATTTATACTTTTTTTTTGCTTTCATTTTATATTTTCATCTTTTGTCATCAGAACCCATGTTATTAAAAATCCCATTTCCATTATATTTTCATAATCAAAACCATATTTTTAAATTAATGATCTAAGGATTCGTTGACAAATGACCTCAGGTTACTACTATACTCTAGAAATTCTAGTAAAATAGACATCTAATTTGATGCGCTCAACAACGCAATCATTGGCATCATGTGAAAATTGATTAAATAGGATTAATTTTAATGTTCCCAATGGATTTTTATTTTTACATGAAATGAATAAGTGTTTAATACATAGAAAATTATGAATATTTTAAGTGAGTTAACCTAAGGAAATTGTTGAATAGGTTGAATGGGTTGATGTATGTGGATTAGTGAATATGATTAATGATATTAGAGATAAGAAATGGAAATTCAGATAAATTTCTATGAAATATAAATGAAAAATTTGTTAATGTGTTATGGAATGAGAATGATTATTCATTGATGAAATATGATTTTTGAATGTTATTTTATTATTGGACTATGATTATGGAATGGTATATGTGTAAAATAGTTAAAGAAGAATGTGCACATAGATTGGTGGTAGGATAAAAGACTGATGCTCCTCCCAAGGGTTGGTTTATATTGATACTATACCCCAAAAAAATTGTGGGTTAGGGGGGCTATAGTAATGCTCTATTCCTCTAATGGATTTATTGGACGAAACTGCCAGGACTGAGGCTCTAAGGTAAGTTTTATATAATGAAGGGTTGAGATGTCATACTGAAGCTCTATGCATCCAAACATAAAGTCATGGTGTAGGTTGGGATGTAGTACTGGGGCTCTATACTTCTAAAAAATGTGTACATGGCCTAGTCAGTAGACCGAGGCCCCGAGTTATGTTGATAATTATGATTAGTAAATGTTTTGTGAATAGTGATGTATATGACCATTTATTCTTGATAAATGACTGGAATATTCCATTGGGTAAATGATGTAAATGCCTAAACCATAGAACATGAGATGAAGATGAATTTAGTAATAAATATAGCATAAGTGATGAAATTGTAATATTGAAAAAATGGATTGAATGAAAATGATAATTAATGAGTATGTGATGAATTGTGAGTATTTAAATAGATTATGGTTAAATTTGTGTGTTACCCCTTTTCCCTTGAATTAGACTCCTAGTATGACTAGAGTTAGTTTTGTTTTTGGTTAGTTCTAGTGAATTTAATGGGTAAATGGATATTAGATAATTGATTATATGTTTTCTATATTACATGATTATTTATTTCAAATTTTACCTACATACACCTTTGAACAAGAAGGATATTGCTTTAGACACCATTGGTGGTCAACTAATAAGTTGTACTCACACCGTTCATAGGCCGCCATGGAACTTGGGCACCTGGGCATATGCTACATATTTCATGTCTAGGTTTAGGACATGATCCTAATGTTGGTTGTGATTGTGATGACGGGTTGGATCATAGTGGTCCAGACTAGGTTGGGACTCGAATCTGGATTTAGAGTCATTTAATAGTTTTGTTCTTGGTTTACATTATATGACTACATGACATGTAGTGTATTAATTAGATTCTATTATACCATATGTACAAGGTAACTTATTTGTTTTATTTTCATGTTATCTATTTATTGTTCCAGTGGTTTTTTTATCTATTTTCATTACTTTTATCATGGATTCACTCTGATAAGAGGGTATAGTCTCCCCTTATTCCTCTTTTGACCTGTGATACTAGTTGGTAGACTCTAGCTTATGGGGAGGCATGCCTGAGTTCATGTGATAACCTGGATCAGAGAACCAGTTGCAGTGGTTTCTGGTCTGGGGACGTTACATAGGTAAACTAAGTGATATTATTTAGGTAATACTATTGAGTTCTAAGTATTTGTGACCTAAGTTTCTATATTTATTGATATTAAATATTTTAATCAAGAAATTTTTGGGATGAAAGTATAATTTTTATACGTTCAAGACCAATAAATAGGAAGTGTTCCTGGGATTAATGTTAAGATGATTCCACAATGAGTGTGGAAGAACAATGATCAAATTACACAAGTACCTAGACGTTTTGATAAGATTTGTTAGGAGATATAGTGATATGTATTTCTTATAGGTAATAATGATGAATTAGTTTTCATATGTGATGAACATACTACCTACTGAGTGACCATTTAGAGTACCAATTATGTGAAATGGATAAAAGATATGGAATTTGAAATAGACTCCATGTACACTAACCGTGTTTGGAAATTTATGGAAGAACCTAAAGGGATGATACCCATAGGATAAAAGTGAGGTTTCTATAATAAAACAGACATGGATGGTAGAGTGTATGCCTACAAATCATTTCTAATGGAAAAGGGTTATAAAACATTCATGATATTTAATATGAATAAACCTTTTCACCTATTCTGATGATAAAGACTATTCTTATAGTGATCTATGGATTTATTAAATAAATATTACATTTATTTATATTAATATTAAATACATCTCACAATAATACATGCCGCAGGACTGTAAAAGTTTAGTGTCTTTGGACACTAGGTACATAAAAAACATATTTTCATGAATGATATTTGAAATCTTCTAATTTTTTTTCATATACAGTACCCTTCCATACTTATCATACTTAATATAATTCAGAACTCATAGATAGTGGAAATATTATAAGGGGTGATATCAGATCTTCAGTAAGGCTAATCATGGTAGATACCAGTCAATGATCATAAGTGATCATAAGATAAACACATGGGTAAGATAAAGTGATCATAATTTACAAAACAAATACTCAATAAGTGAATATAATAAATCATAATTCATGTGATAAGGGTTTTAGACCAACATAACATGTGTCTATGACCATGAATCCAAAATCATGATCCATGTGGCATAACATAATCATATAACATTAGAATGTGGAACAAACATAAAATTAGGAAATCTTTTCATTGTGAAAATTTATAAAAACTAAATGTTCCACTCATTATATTAAGGACATGTAATTAGGCCCCCACATAAAATTATGGACTCTAAACTAGGTCCCCACATAAAATTGTGAACATTCCATAATATGAATAGGTCAATGATTAAGGTTGTGAACATGAAACAAGGTTTATGCATGACCTAGTAATCTCATGAGATATGATGCTTTACTGAATGAATTGGAGGGATATATAATTCTAAAAACACCCTTTACATAATGAAAACCATAAATAAATGTGCCATAATATCATAAAAACATTCATAAATTCATCATAGTATCTCATAGATGTTTCATAAATATTTCATCATAACTTAATTAGAACTTGGAAATGAAATGATTTTCGTAGAATCAGTATGAAACTATCATCATCATAAGCCATATAAATAAATAACATGGATGGTATCATAATATCATATCCCCTTTGAAACATAAAAATCCTTAAAGGATGCTGAAATAGATGAAAAATACCTTTAAAAGAACGTTTGAACGTTTCTTTAAAAATAGTGAAAATATCCTTTTATTTTTGTATATTTAAAAACTAAAAATTCATATAATTTTGAGGAAAATGATATCTAAAAATAACCATTCAAACCTTTAAAGTAATTTTCATAGAAAATATCATCCTTGATGACTATAAAACTCATTCATTCCCTATACGTTAATATAAAACATTCTTTTCACACTTTTGTAAAATTTCAAAAGTGATTTATACATAAAACATTTGAAAATATTCATTTTAAACCTTTATAAAGAATGTTAAATCTAGTAAAAGTAATATTTATCAAAACTTTATTTATATTTGAAAATTTCCATAAAACATTTTTTAAGAACATGTTTATGAATTAAAAAGTTCATCGATTAAAAATGAAACAAAATTATTTTTTATTAAAAACATTTTCTTAATTATTTTAAGTACCAAAGAGAGGAAAATGATAATAATACTTTAAAATTTAAAAAATATATAGAGAATAATAAATTTTCTGGGTTTTAATGGTTAAATATCACATAACTTTTTTTAATGGAATTTAACATAGATAATCTTAAAAATAAATGAGATTGTAACATAAACCCTTACCTCAGGTCCCATATTGATTTGTATGTGCTTAAACATATTATATAACAAAAATAGATTTATTATAAATCTATTAAAAACCCATATTTAAATAAATATTACTATATATCATTCACTTATAATTTCCAATCTCCATTCTATTAATAATTCATCATTAAAATGAACATTTGAGTGAGAATTGATCCATTTTCCTTGCATTTTTTAGTTGATTAGTTCCTGTTGTTACACCTTGGTCTTGGTTTTATCATCAAAAACATTAATAATTTCATAACTGTCATATTTATTCATTATATAAACATATAATACATTATATAATGTATCTATGAAAAATTAATTACAACACTTCGTGGAGACAGTGGTCTGTCCATATGTACATGTGATGTTTTCACTTTTCGAGGGATGAAAATAAAGAAAGGTACATAATAATTCACCTATATAGAGTCATAATTATACAATAAATTACATATATATCGATTAAATATATCATTATTACCATCCATATAAATATAAAATAAAAAATGAATCACAAGGTTTCATGGAGGTGGTAGTCCACATATACCCACGAACGACATTATCATTTCTAATAGATGAGAAAGACAAAAGTAATGGATCTACCATTAACAAAAAAACGTCTCATTAAGGTAAATATATTGATTCCATCATATTGATATTTTTATAGAAAATTTTTAGGAGGTTTAACAAGAAATAAATATGAATAATACTTGTATGAACATATATATTTTCATTAGTTATCCTATAAAAAACACTATAACAATTCTTGGATGAGCCATTTGGGAAGAACAAAACCTCATGGTAATGACTAAGGATGTTAGGTTAGTACTTGGATAGAGGTTAGTTGAGATAAAATTCTCATGTTACGTAGATAAGAGAAGATTGGAGTTGTTATTTTACAAGTGAGGGGTGTGAAACACTTATAATAATTAAGAATACTTCTACTTCATCACATCCATAGGTTCCCACATAGATTCTCCAAATTTATAATTCCTATAGAGAACTTTAACCCTGTGAATAGTCATATTACTTAGGTCTTTACCTATAAGATCAAAGATCTTCACTAGTTTTTCCTCATAAAATATATTATGCTTCAGTGGTACAACCTCTTATTTCATTACATGTGAGGTTTCAAGTATATACTCCATCAAAAGCGATACATGGAACCCATCATGAAATTGAGAGAGGTTTAGTTGAAGTTCCAAGTAAAAACTACCATCACGATATGATCAAGAGTCTCAAAGGTATGGATATATCAATGGAATAACTTTACATTGTTTCTAAATCTCATAACCTCCTTCCAAGGATATATTCATAGGAATACCTAGTCACTATTTTCAAACTCTATTTCTCATTGATGATTAATAGAAAAAATTTTCTATAGAATTTGAGTTTCCATGATGTTCCTCTGAATGGTTCAAACCTTATTTTCCATTTACTTAGATAGATCATGTACCTATAATTTTTTCTCTAACTTCATCCCAACATATTGGTTTCCTACATTTATTTCCATAAATATCTTAATAAGGATCCATGTGGATGATGTAGTGAAATATATTAATGTAAGAAAATTTTATAAGAGGGAATTTTGTATCCAAACCTCCTTTGAAATTCATAAAGAAATCACTTAGAATGTATTCTAGGGTTTCAATAGTCTTCTCAAACAAACCATATGTCAAAGAATGATATACAGTTCTAAATATCAATTATGTATTAAAATGTTGCTAAATACATCTTCAGAAATTTGAGGTGAACATCAGGTCTAAATCATATATGATTGAGAGTGGAACTCCATATAACCTTAACACTTTATTAATGTATATCCTAATAAGGTCATCAAGATAAAATTCGTGGTTGGTAGAAATTAAATGTGATAAATTCTTAAAATGATCGACTATAACCCAAATTGAGTTATTAAATTTTGATATTTTGTGAAGTCTGATGATGAAATCTATATTGATGTTTTCCTGTTTCCATTCTTGTATGGATAATTGTTGTAACATTCCCTTATAAATATATTTCTCAACTTTAAATTATTGACATACCATGCATTGTGACACATACTCTTCCATATCCCGTTTTATGTTTTCCTACCAAAAATAATATTTATGTTCTCTATACATATTAATAATTCTAGTATGAATAGAGAATAATGAACCATGAGATTCATCCAAAATCTCATTAAAATCTAGTATTAACATCACACATACTCTGTTCCACACCTCATCATTTAATCACAGTCATGATCGAACCAAATGATATTTACCACCTTCTTCTATAGTTATACACCCACTTTTTGTGCCTCTTCCATATTTACATGGATAGATTGTTGAATATTTATAAGGGTCAGATATTATTTCTCCCATTCTATCAATATTCCAAGATCAATCATATACAAATCCATAAAAATTTTATCTCTTATCTTCATCATGGAAAACTAGTATGGTCCTTCTGACTTAGAGAATCATCCACCTTATTCTATATACCATGGTGGTAATGTATTTATAAATTATAATATTTGATCAACTCTAAACATCTTACCTGGTGTATATTCAACTCTATCGGTGTGAATATTTACCTCAAACTTTTATGATCTGTATATATATCAAACCTTTCACCATATAGATGACACATCTATATCTTCAATGAAATAATTACCACTTCCATATCTAAATCAAGAGTCAATTAATTTTTCTCATGAACCTTCAATTTTAATGAGGCATAATAAATTACCATATATTTATTCATGAGGATGAATCCCAATCCCTTTTTAGATGCATTGATATAGATCACAAATCATTTTTAACTACTAGGTAGTTTGAGCACAGGTACATTGACTAACCTTCTTTTCAGATCCTTGAAATTTTTGTCAAAATCATCTCTCCAAATAAATAAGATATAGTTCTCATCACGATGGTAATTTTATTTTATAATCATGAGAAATTTCTCAAAAAGCATTGGTAATATCTAGCCAATATAAGAAAAAAACATATTTTAGTCACTATGGTCGGTTTGCGCCACTGTTAAATAACATTAATCATTGAAGGATCCCAAAATATTCCCCTTATTATGATCACATGACCAAAGAATGAAATTTTCTATGGGAAAAAATCGAACATAGTTGGTTGCACACAAATTTACCCAAGTTGTATGGTGTAAGATGTCATTTGTAGTACAACTTGGGTTATCGAATCCATAGGGACCGAAGAAGAAACCTTGAGACACTAAGATTGGACATGAGATTGGCTATGAAGTGGCTAGCTATTGTGTTGATTAATTTGAAGAAATAGTGAATTGATTTAAAGAACAAAACAAAAAAATGACTTGAACTAAAACAATTAATTAAGATGAGTTGATCCTAGGTTGTCTCTAGGGCTTGATTTGATGAATTTGTTTTTATTTGGATTTTATGTGCATCATTTCAAGAGGTATCCATTAAATGAAATATTTCATCAAAATAATTCTCTGATATAATCCATACACAATTTAAAGGCTAATCACTAATGCACATATAGGACCAATTTAATGATCACTCCAAGGAATTGGACCATACTAACACTCAAAATGTGTCGTCGTTAATGTCAGTGAAGACAAAGAATAGGATAAATCAATGAAAAGAACTCTTAAAATAACGAAAAAATTTAAGAATTTAAGAACATAAAATAAAATTCAATACAACCCATGTGAATCACTAGGATTATTCCATAAAACCTTACCATTTTATTGATGTTATTCTATTAATGTAAGTGGGAAGTCGACTTAAAGAAGTTGGATTGACGAAGAAAAACATTAAGAAAAATGTACACTCCACCGTTGTGTGAGGAATTCACATGTGTTGGTGTGAATAAAATCACCCCTAGATTCAACTGTATCAACATGTGAATAAAATGAAAATAAATAGTAAAGAAGAAGAAAAACTGTTATTAATATACTAAACATTAAAGAAAAACTAACATGGGAAAAATTGATGATACGATTGTAAAATGAAAGCAGAAAATTACAATTGAAAGAAAAATATAAGATGCTTATTCCATTCACCACCAGCTCCATATATAGGCATATTAAGAGCCTTAGGTCCACCCACCAACAATCAATTCCCCCCCCCACAACTAATAGAGTTAAAATGAGGGTGAAGAATCAAAAGGAAATTGACGTTACAAAGTTGAACACAAAACCAGCCAGATTCATTCACCGTTTGGACATGTGAATTCATAACTTAATAAGGAAGAATCCAAAGGGGTCTTAAAATCAAAATAATCTCTTCCATATTTCCTCTATGAGCTTTAGAAATTTCAGGAAATTTTGACTATCCTTTTGGATGTTATGGTCAAAATGGTGGGACGACTTTATGTACAATCATGTTGGGCCCACCATTTAAATCTCAACTTCAGATCCCTTTATCATTATGAAAAAATCAGAATTAGCTCCAACCACAATTGAATACAATTATCCTCATATATTTATCTTTCTACTTAAAAAATTGTAGCTTCATTGGGATTGGTTTTTTGGCCCCACATTTGTTTGATGGGCCTTAGGCCCATTATGCTTTTTCAGCAAATTTCTGCATTCAGGTGAACAAATATCCATCTTACCTTGGTATTAATCCATTAGACATAAAAGATAAAATGTTTCAAAAAAATTTATTAATCATATACCAAAATATCAAATTAAAATGATGAAAAATGTATTTTTCACAAGCAATTTATTCAGTAGGCCCAAATTGACACTTTAAGCATGAATTGAACAATGATGGGAAATGAAGTTCAATTTTTGAATTGGACGAAAATTGATGTTTATGATCTTTGAAACACATTAATATTAAGATATTTACAGTGAATATTATCCACTTTCAGTGACTAATCACACACCCAACTTGTGTTTTTCTATTCCCAAGCAAAATATATTACAAATATGAAATTCGAATCCCCTTTTCAAAAAACATTTTAATACACATTACTCATTGAAAGACCTCATACCAAAAAAAATTATGAAACCAATAAAAATAATTTAAAACAAGATCAGTCCATAAGCATATCCCAAGCCCAATCCCATTCATTTATTCACATTCATCATCAAATTTCATCAAATTTCAATTAATCATGATAAAGTGTTGTGAATTTTGAAAGTTATGGGGCCCATTTTATAGTTGAAGGGGAAAAAATGGAAGCACTAGGTAGGAATAACATTAATCCTTAAGATATGTATCCATTTGTTTTGATTTTTTTGTTTGTTTTTTTATTTTTTTAACCACAATAGATATAAAAATTCTATCTCTGGCCAATACAACTATGGAGTCACGATCCCCATGTTTCGAACGCCACACATATTGCTAATTACATACTCTAAAATAGAGATATAAAGACTAACTCTGTGCAAGAAAACTATTGAGTCACGATCCCCAAGCATCAGACGCCACACATTTGTAAAAAACATTGCTCTATGTGGTCATTATTTTTTTTCTAATTTTTTGGTTTTTTTATTTTATTTATTTTTTTGGATACTAAAATTAAACTAAAAGTGACCCCCAAACCTTATGCTATAATGAAAGGGACTCATGAACTCAAATTTACACCCATAATCTAGTAGACGTGCTTTGTGACATTTTTATTGAGAGGCTGAAAGTGTAAAATTTGAAAAATCTCATCGGACAACCGCAATTTCAAAAAAAAAATGCTCGTAAACTTAAACTTGAATTAAACACAAAATAAAGGCATGAAAAGTTATTTGATATCCAATTTCAGAGTTTGCAATGTGTGTTATCTTGTTCAAGGCTAATGAAATTTTTCTTTCCATGCACGTTCTTATTAAAAAAAATCATTTTTTATTTCATCTCCCCCCAACATAGAATAACACTGTCCCCATGGTTTAAAGAAAACATAGAAGGGGGTATAGGAAGATGAAAGGTGTTCTAAAAGTAATTTGAAACAATAAACATGGAACAAATTCACCAGGTTTTTGAAGTTGAAGTTCATGATGCTCCAGATTACTCCTTTGATATCTTGGGAGATGTAGGCACCTCCTTGATCGAATATGTATCACCTAAAATAGTCCCTGAACCATACAAAGAAGAAAAAACCAGAAAAAACAAACAACATAACAATTTATTTAAAACCATGTATCAACATTTTTATAGATTTCCTTGTTTTTTTTAATTTTAAAAATCAAACTGATGATACATTGTATTCATTATATTTTCGGGGTAAGGTATTACTCAGGGATCACACCGCGTGAAATGAATAAATACAGCGCTCCCATTTCATACCCATCCTTACTCATAAAAGAAGAACAGTTCAACAATCTATAGTAATTTTTTATATGAAAAAGAAAATTATTCAAAATTATTGGAAACATGAAAACCATGGGTTGCCTCCCATGCAGCGATTTTGTTTAATGTCATTAGCTCGACTTGAACCCCACAACTTATCCAATTCCAACATTAAAAATATTAATGAAGCCATATTTCTCCAATTCAACTTGATTGAGATTGATTGTTTTTTAGAATATTTTCCCTGTATAAATCCATGTTCTAAAATAAATCTAATGATTCATGGAATGTCCAAAATGGTTGATGTAGTTGCATTTTTTGTCTTGCATAAGACGTCAAGGTCCAATCTAACATTATTGCTTTCATGAGAAGAATGACTAACTAAATTATGGTTGTGGGTATCATGTATGATCGAATTTTTCTCTGGGGAAAGAAGGATAATGATATTGAGTTTTGGTGGATTGCAATTTCTCAAGGAATATTGGAAATTTGAATGAAAGTCAGTTTATTCTCCACAAAATTTAGGAAGAATTGGTTCCGTTTGAAAATATGATTCATCTCTAAAGGTGTCTAGTTGAATTTCAAGAGTGTGTATAGGCTCATTGTTTGTTATTTATCCCTATTTTTTAGTGATTGATGTTTTACAGAAATCATAAATAGAGAGATATTCAGGACTCTCCATCCACAAAGTCAAATTTCCCTCTTTTGAATACACAAAATAAATTTCCTCTTGATTTAAGCACCCAACAACAATTCCTTTATTATATTCAACTATCCCAAATCCAATGGTTGTTTCTTCAATAAATTCATGTGAGGTTTTTGGGAGACAATATTATTGTATTAGTGATATGGAATATACAACCTAAGTGGGAATGAGTTCTACAACCATTTCAATGCTTTGTAGTTCTAATCTTAGTGATGAAACTTCTGAATTAATTTTAACCATTTTTTCACAAAAATGTTCAATATTTTTTTTCAGAATATGGATTGATAGAAGTTTGGACATCCGGAACTTCATTTAGTTTTATCTCTTCAATCATCATAGGGAGGTACGGAAATTGATACTTTAAACAATCAGCATCCCATTGATTGTACATCTCATTTGGTGTAGTGTAATCAATAAATGTTTGGTCAATGAAATTTATTATGTGAGGTGATTCCAAATATATATTTTACAGTTAATTATAGCCTTGGTCTATCAATGGGTATTGTGGAAGATAATCTATCTGATTTGATTGAAAATTGGTTTTGGGATTCATTGGACACACAAAAATAGAAATGGGAATAGAGAAGATAAATTAGGGTGAGGATAGAGAATTTGGGGTGAGAAAAAAGATGAGTGTCTAAGGTACTTATTTGGGTCCCCGAAAATGGCACCAAAATTTGGTTGTGCCCAAATTTACCAAAGATGTATGTTGTAAGTGGTCATTTGTAGTACAACTTGGGTTATCAAATCCATAGGGACCGAAGAAGAAACCTTG
This sequence comes from Viscum album, assembly GCA_963277665.1. Classification (NCBI taxonomy): domain Eukaryota; kingdom Viridiplantae; phylum Streptophyta; class Magnoliopsida; order Santalales; family Viscaceae; genus Viscum; species Viscum album. The sequence continues at coordinate 1,709,623,370 of OY728148.1, forward strand.
AGACACTAAGATTGGATACGAGATTGGCTATGAATTAGCCAACTATACTGTTGATTAATTTGAAGAAATATTGATTTGTGTTAAAGAACAAAACCAACCAAATGACTTGAATTAAAATAATTAATTATGATGAGTCGGTCCTAGGTTGTCTCTAGGGCTTTATTGGATGTATTTGTTTTTCTTTGGATTTTATGTTCATCAGTTCAAGAGGTATCCATTAAATGAAATATTTTCTCAACATCATTCACTGATTTAATCCATACAAAATTTAAAGTATAATCTCTAATTCACTTAGAGTATCAATTTAATGATCACTCCACGGAATTGGATCGTAGTAGCACTCAAAATGTGTCGTCGTTAAAGTCGGTGAAGACAAAGAAGAAGATAAATCAATGAAAAGAACTCTTAAAATAAAGAAAAAATTTAAGAATTTAGGAATATAAAATAACATTCAATACACCCCATGTGACTCCCTAGGATCAACCCATAAAATTTTACCCCTTCATTGAGGTTATTCTATTAATGTAAGCAGGAAGTCGACTAAAAGAAGCGGGATTGACGAAGAAAAAAATTAAGAAAAATGTACACTCCACCATTGTGTGAGGAATTAAAAAGTGTTGGTGTGAATAAATTCACACCTAGATTTAACGGTATCAACCTGTGAATAAAATGAAAAGAAATACTAATTAAGAAGAAAATCTTTTATTAAGATAATAATGTGAAAGAAAAAGATACATGAGAAAAATTGACGATGCGATTACATAATGAAAGCAGAAAATTACAATTGAAAGGAAAATATAAGATTCTTATTTAATTCACCACCAGCTCCTTATATAGACATATTAGGATCCTTATTTCCACCCCACAAAAAATAATAGAGTCAAAAGTAGGGTGAAGAATCAAAAGGAAATTGACGTTGCAAAGTTGACCACAAAACCATCCAGATTCGTCCACCGTTTTGAAGTGTGGATTTTAAAATGAAGAATTCCAAATCCGGAGGGGTTGTAAAAGCGAAATACGCTCATCCATTTGTCCTATATGATCTGAAAAACTTTCAGGAAATTTGGCTCATTGGTATGGATTTTATGGTCGAAATGGTGGGACGACTTTATGTATATTCATATCGGGCCCACCATTTAAATCTCAGCATCAGATCCCTTTATCATCATGAAAAATTCAGAATTAGCTCTGGCCAAAGTTGATTAATATTATCTTCATATATTTTTATTTCTAATTTAAAAATTGGAGCTTCATTGGGCTTGTTTTGTGGGCCCCACATTTGTTTGATGGGTCTTAGGCCCATTATGCTTTTTCCAGCAAATTTCTGCATTCAGGCGCAAAAATATCCATCTTCATTTAGGATTAATCCATCAGACCTAAAAGATAAAATGTTCCAAATAAAGTGATTAATAATATACCAAAATATAAAATTAAAAGTCTAAAAAAGGTATTTTAAAAAAATCCATTTATTGAGTAGGACCAAATTGACACTTTAAGCACGAATTGCACAATGATGGGAAATGACTTTCAATTTCTAAATTGGAATAAAATTGATGTTTATTCACTTTGAAACAAATTAATATTAATATATTGACAATTAATATTAGCCACTTTCAGTGACTAATCAATAGTAAATTAGGAATACATCTTATCCTTAGATTGTTCAACACAATTCTAAAATGATATTCATGGTCTTCCTTGATCATTGAATATAAAATAATATCATCTATAAGGACTACCACAAAATGATAAATGAAATATCTAAAGACACTATTTATTATATAATTCAAGATGTATGACTCATTTTTATGTCCAAATAGCATCATTATAAATTCATAATGTTTGTACCTCATACCGAATGACCTCTTAGGTTTATCCTCCTTGACCCTCAATTTATGATATCCATTACCAAGGTGAATCTTGGACAAGTGTTGAGCTCCATGTATTTGATCATAAAATACATAAATACATGTTAAAGGAAACTTTATCTTGATAGTGATAATGTTATGTTGTTGATCATCAATGAAATGATGCATTGACCTATCATTCTTCTTAAAAAAGAACAGGTGATCCCCAAGGTGATGCACTCAGGTTTGTGGATCCCTTTTCATGATTCTCCTGGAGTTTCTTATTCAATTATTATAACTCAATTGGGTTCATTATATATAGATTATTTTAAAAAGGTGTAGCACCTTGTATAAGTTCAATATAAAACTCAACTTCAAGATTCTAGAGATAACTAGACAAGTATTACCCCTCATGAATAACTAACAAGACCCATATAAAGGAATTAATTTCCATTTAAAGTTCAACTTCATCCTCACGGCTATAAATGATCATAGGTGGGTTCAAAACATAAAATGTGACTTATGTTCCTCAATAGTTTATATGATCCCAATATTAAGAGAGTCAATCCATGCCTAATATCACATCAAATTAAACTTAGGGAGAATAAATATATTTACAGGAATTACATTCACACAAACTTTTATTGGATATGAGATATATACTTGAGATGTAATCATTGTACCATTATGAATTTTCACTTCTAACTAAATTTTTAACCATTAAGGTGGTGATTTGATACTCTTATAAAATTATATATATAGATGTTATTTGGTAGAACACAAGTCAAATAAGAAAATTATAGTCCTAGAGTGTATGATAATTGTACCTTTGACCTCTTCATTCTCATGACCTACATCAATAGTAGTGATCGTACAAAACATTCATTTTTCATTTTATATTTAGATGTTATTGAAGCTTATTATCCTTAGTAGCTTTTATATTATGGCCCAGATTCACATAATTCCCAAAATCTTTATATTTGAATCACATAAGTGTGGGTGGTGAATTAGATAGAATCTTATTACCCTCTATTACATTGACTGGACTCTTTTTATCCTCTCAAAAGTTAAATGCTCTATGAGAAGACCTCCCACAATTTCATTTTTTTCATTACTTTCATAGCATTACCAAATTTATTCTTCCCAAAATGTTGGAATGTTGATGGTTCAAAATTATTCCCTCCATGTGACATACCATTGTAATTTTCATGAAAATCCATCTTCCTGTTTTATCACCAGAACTATTAGAATTTGGATTTTTATCTTCCATTTCCACCTTGAGTTCACATAAAACAATATATTAATAGATTCAAAAGTCTCTTATAGATAATGAATATTGATTAAATGATTACAATACACTAGTTAAGTGACCAATATTACTTTTTGAATCAATGATAAATCTAAAATAATATCTTGAATGTGATGTAATGTTTTCTTCATGGGTACTGATGGATTGATCATCCTTCCACTTCAATTATAAAAATCCCTTCTCTATTTTAGTATACAGATATTGTATAATATAATTATTGGGAAATAACCCATTAAAATACTATCATTCCATGGGGTTTATTTCTTCCTCTAACCTCATGTTCTTGATAAACTTCAACCATTGATCAGCTTTACCTTCTAATAGATAGAGTGCTAAAATAATTTTCTCATGGTCCAAACATTGTAGAATGGGAAAAATATTTTCTATTTCGCTGATATATTAATAAGTAATTATTATATTAGAAGACCCAAAAAATGAAGGTGGATGTTTCTACATAAAAGACTCAATATCGTGTTTCTCCTTCCTTGATGCATTTGAAAATTCAACATGAGTCACATCATCATTAATTTCTTAATATAGTTTGGCAAGAATTACCACACGGTTATTCATTCCATCTTCCATTTTATTTTTCCTCTCATGAGGAAAATAATTTTTATAGACACCCAAGCCTCCTCCATATATTATGATATTATTCTTAGCATAAATATCCAATATACACAACCCAATGATCGAGATGCCTAATGTATTTGGTGGACTAGGTACATAAAATATCAATTTGAATATAAATGTAAATATTATTTATTTTAATATTCATAATGGGAACTTATATCCTTTTGATCTTTTAAAACTACATATGGTAACCTGGAAAATACATAAACAAAATGGGTGAGATATAAATCCTAGTAAGGGAATAAGAACGATAAAAAGAATATCATATGGGTCAATTTGTATAACATGAATTATCATATAGAATAATGAAATAAAGAATATGATATCACAATATCGTGGAATCATAGAAATGTATAAACTTTATAAAACATGACATAATCATAAGTTAATGCTCACTATCAAGACAATATAATATGGTGGACAAAGTCCCGTCATGAATTAATTTTACTCCCTAATCCCATCAATTTCATCTCATGATATGGAAACATTATTTGATTCATTTATGATCTATCTAAACACACTCATCATAAAATGATAATGAATATGTGTTCTATATAATTAAATAATTCATAAGGATTATGCGTAAGGAAAATGCCATGAAAAGGGAAATAGGATACTTAATCTTGTCTTGAAGCATAAAAATATAATATCATAAAGATTCCCAGAAAATACGGAATTGAATAGTTTTTTATATTTTCATGAGGGATTAGATAAGTATTACTATGATTCATTTTGTATAAACATTATCATTTAGACCGTTTTACTGACCAACATGAACTATATTTGTTTTGTTTAAGTAAAAGATTATTAATAAATTATAGAACATAAAATAAATTATAATATACTTATTATTATCATATTTAACTATAATATTATTTATATAACACGCCTTTAAGGTGGTGGATAAAAATGAAGTATGTAGTTCATGGAGGTGGTGAACCGATCATATTGTGATTGATGTTTTCATTTTAGAATCAATAGGGGGAGGGTGTAAAATAGATATTATACTATAATAATAACATATCAATATATTTATGATACTCAAGATACTATGTCCTACTGTATAAAAAACATGTGGGGGTGGTAGAAGAAGAATAAAATTGATAGTGGTTTGGTTGAGAATTTACCTCTTCTTTTGGTTTTCTTTTCTTAGGTTACCTATTAACAATCCTTGTAATGGAATTTATTGAGAATAGTATCACCAGTACATGGGAGAGTGGATTTATAAGTTAATTTATTATAATTTTTTCATGCTCTAAGTCTTTGAATACTTAACAATAAGAGGAGGTGAGGGGTGATACTTGTAAGGGGACGAAATGAGTGTTTTTGGAATATAATATTCATTGGTTTTTTATTTTACCTCAAGACTAATGATAATTTTAGTGAATAAATAGATTAATTAGTGCATTTTTGTTATAACTATTGGTTTCTTACATCATCTGCGGCTCATTAATTCATCTAAAAACCCCATAATGTTTCATACTGTATTTTTCTGTATTTTATTATTCAATAAAAAATCAATTATTTTAGAAAAATATAACAACTCAAACTAACTGTTTTTGACATTTAGATTCAATAAATTAAATTAATTTTATGAAAATAATTTTCTAAATATGAAAAAATAATTTTTTATATAAAATCCTTATTTTTTTGACAAATTCAAATATTATTTTTATGATCAATATTCTAATCCTTTGAAAACTACTTATGGTCTCATAAAATTATATTAACATTTTAAAAAAACATAATATTTTTTTTATAAATTAATTATATGAAAATAAATTCTATTTCTAATATTTATATTTAATAAAAAATATAAATAATACATATATATTTTACAAAAACAAAAACATTTATTTTTATATTTTTAAAATGATTATTTATTTGTATCATGATATAAATTTTCTATATCTTAATTTTATAAGGAAACTAAATATTATTTTACAATTACATAGGTGTGGTTATTAATTTAATGACCATGTTACTCTTCCCAATGATAAGATTATTATTCCAACAGTCAGATTATTATTGCAATAGTCAAATTTGTAACATTCATATGAGTTATCTACCTTTTATAAGTACCTCATATTTCATTCATTCATAATTAAATAATATTTTATATCGAGTTCATATATATTTTCATTTTAAAAATTAATAATTCATTAATAATATTTCGTTTCATTTCTATAATGTTGTTCGTGAGTGATCATTCTAGGGGATCGGGTATATCCAAATTTTCATATTATAGTTATCTTATTTTCTATTATTTTTCTAATATAATACTTTCAAATATTATGGATATATTTACTATATAAATGTAATGTTCAAATATATATAATAAAAAAATTGGTTTTATTATGTGGTTCATGCACATTATATAATAATGCATTACCAAATATGATACATTTATATAATTAGAAGGGGAATTTCATTTATAAAGGTCTGGTTCAGTATGTTATTCCCCATTTAAGGAATTTATACCCCAAAATATTATTTCACTAACTAAGGTGTAAAATGATTAATGTATGTATGTTTAATTTATTCCTTTGGTTCCCATGTCACCTCTTCAAACTTGTGGTTCTACCATAGTACTTTGACTAGGTGAGTTACTGCATAGAAGTTTGTCTCTACAATCTATGATCATCACTAGATGCTCCTATTAAGAGAGATCATGCTCCAATTATGTCAAATTTTAGTTGTGTACATGTGAGGTATCCAGTATGTACATTTTCAAGAGGGATACAAAAACACTTCATGTACATGAGAAAAGGTTGGTGGGAGTGATAGTAGATAGGGCACAACTCTGATGTAATCGAGAGTCTCAAATGGGATGTTGTATCTTAGACTTATATTTCGCTTTTTTCAAAAAGATCATGACTCTCTTACATAGCGATATTTAGTTGATCAATTTATCTGAAATCTCAAACTCCATGTCTCTCCAATGGTTATCATCATAGATATTTTGTCGAAATTTAGTTTCTATGATGTAATGCTGAATATTCATTACCTTTTCTAGAATTTCATTGACCATTTCATAGCCTAGTAACTTCTATTCAACAACTTTATCCCAATACACAGGTATTCTACATTTCTTCCCTTAAAGGGTTTAATATAGATGCATTTGGATTATTGAGTAGAAACTATTATTGTATGATAAATTTATTAGAGGATGATGTATTGGAATAATGTAACATGATTAGTTTGGATGAATTTGGGATGAATGCTTATGGCCAAAACTATACACCAGACTATAAATATGACCATCAACACTTATAAGGAACTTATAAGTGCATAATTTATGTAGTGGAATGTGAAAATTTTATTGTTTATCTATGTATATCTTGTCACAGACACTATAAAAAATTGGAATTGGGTGGTTATGTATTAGAGCACAATGTACTTACTGTGTGGTGGGTGGCATAGTTTAATCATCTTCATTATTTTATCATTCTTGCTAGGGTTTTTGTGTGTCTAAAACTCTGAAATTTTCTCTATAATTATGCTCCTGGTATAGTGAAATTTCTACCTTTAAGGGGATGTAGGGATCATTTCCTAAACCACTTAAATACATGTGCATATGTTTATTTCTTTGTATTATTTTGTTTTATATTTTCATCATGTCCAAACCATTATACCATTATGAATCCAGATTTTTCTAAACAATCTGTTTTTCCCATCCTACTTTGAATTCTATCAAGCATGCTCTCAATATCTCTTAATGTTTATGGATATTCCACTCATATTTTCAATCAATTTGGGGGTGATAATTCATATTTAAGCTCAATGCAGTCTGAAGAGCATGTTAGAAGCTTTTTCATTACTTAGAGGTAAACCTTTTATCTCTATCAAATAGAATTGATTTTTGTATGTCACAGAGCCTCACCATTTTATTTTAATATAATGTTTCATGTTGATTAGGTTAGAAGTCCTCTCAAATTGTAATTAAGTGAACAATATTGGAAAGATGATACACTACGACCCATAGAGTATTATTTAATCTGGATATCATTGGAAGACCTGTGAGAATATTCATGGTGATTGTTTCCTATTTCCATATAGGTATGAGAAATGGATACACCATCCCCTTTAAATTTTGTCTTTTTACGACCACTAATTGATATACCTGACACTATTATGTATAATCCTCATCTTACATCATATTTTCCCACCAATAGTGATCTTCAATATGTTCATACATCTTCACGCTTCCTGGGTTTGTGGAGAATATTGAACAATGTGCATTATTCAATAAATCATTTGTCTCAGTCTTTGACGGTATACATAGTCGTGACCCAAACCATATAAATAATTCTTCATAAATTTTGATTATGATTATTTCTCTTTCCTTATAGATTCCACCATCTTTTATATTTTCAAATAAAACATTTGAGCATCCTTTATCTTCTCTGGAATAGATGGGTGAGAAATAATTTGAGCTAGGTCAGTTGTTTTTTCCTTTCATTATGACTTCTATGTTCCTCATTTGTAAGTCTAATATTATTAATTCAATATAAATTCCCATCATTGTTATCATTTCACAATCTTTTCTACTTATATAATCTTCCACTTTATTCTCCTTTCCATGATGGTAAAATATTTGGCATCCATTGTAAATGATCATCTCTAACCATCATCATTGGTTCATATTAAGTTCATTTTGTGTGAATATATGGTTTGGTTCATATGATCTATATATATTAATAGCTTCTCTCTTATAGGTAATGCTGCTAAATCTTCAATGATAATATCACTATAGGAAACTCTATATCAAGTGTTAGTTAGTTTTTATCATAAACTTTAATGTACCTTGAGGTCTAGGAAATCACTTTTTTATTTTTCATTGCTACACATCCCAAGACCCTATTTGAAGCATCACTATATACCCTGAAAATTTTACCAATTTTTGTAAGTGTGAGTACTAATGTAGTGATAAGAATATATTTCAATTCCTTGAATCTCTCTTCACATTCATTATTCCAGACCAACTTCACCACATTTCGAGTAAGCGTGGTCAGTGGGTTTGAAAATAATAAGATGCCATGTACCACTATTGTTTTCAGGTACTACCCTATATTTTCCTTGTTTTATTCCTAATTTTGTTGATACAATATTTTTTATGGCTTTTTTTAGTTTCTAATAGGGTCATATGTGTTCTTAGAGGATTTGGTAAAGTGCGAGACTGAACGTATAGCTAGAAAAGATATAGGTGGTCCAATGAATAGTCAGTGAGAGGTACCAGCTAGCTGGTAGACTATCCTAGGGTATCCCAGTATACAATTAGACATCTAGATGGATGGTGACTATTGGATAGAAAGTAGAAGAGGAAGAATGTAGTAATTCTTCATTTAACAACCAGACTATCCGTTGACCACTGAACAAAGGGTCACCCACAGGCTATTCGGTTTCTCACTGGTTGTTCAGTGTTGTTGTTCTGGCCAAGAAAAATCGTAATTTCTTCCCCAAAGCCTCCACTTTACTTTTTCTTCTTCCCTCAACCTATTAAAACCTAGGGGTTATATTTGGATGAATTTGGATATCTTAACCTGAATCCTTGGAAGATCAAAGTCATGATAATCTTTTGGTATGTCTAACATCGATTTGGTATTAGATCTTCTTCTCCCTTGTATTCATCTTGTTTCTTTCTAAGGATCTACCATAAAAATCCTGCTAATTTGTTGGAACTGTTTTTTCAAATTATTATTTAAGAATATATGGATATTTCTCTTACTTCTTCGAGTTTTATCTCTCTAATTTGTGGATTACTTCTTGTAGTTGAATTCAATGTTTTTTAAGGTATGTGTTTTTATTAAATGACTTTATTCTATAAAACTTTAATTCATTCTTACTGAAATTGGTTTATAAAATTGGTTAAAGGCATGGAAAAGTTTTTGATGGAATGTAGAGGTTTTGGTTATGTTTATGAAATGGATCCCCCCTTCTATGTTCTTAATGAAAATGGTTTTTAAGGAATGTTATATATAGTTTAAAATGTTTTTCTATTAACAACATATGAAACGGCCTTTGAATGGTTTTAATATGGCAAGCCAAACTGCGATCATTGATAAGGAAGGGAGTTATACTCAGGGATCAACTATTACCCCCAAGGCCTATAGTTTTAGGGTGTTCACCAGGTGGCCTAATGTGTGGAAGGGATCTAATATTGGGAGTGAAATCATACCCCTAGTCTAGTTTTTCTAGGTAAATTTGTGCACCAGGTGGCCTATTTATCTAGGATATCGTACAAGGATCCTCCCAAACATATACGTAATGTTACCCCTAGGGCTAGTTTTCCATGTTTCTATACTTTGAAAATTATATTGAAATGTTTATATACATACTTTGAAAACTAGTTTATTGGTAATTTTTTATGAGTTGTGAAAATAATGGTTTTCTATGTTTTATATTAAACTATGAAAAATTATATCTTACTCATTTTCTTAGTTTACTTAATTATAATTGGTTTATATAATAAAAAAAGCTTATGAAACACTTGGTGGGATCCTATTAGACTTTTATTCTCACACATTACATAAACCAATGGAAACTACTACAAATTTTGACTTTAATAGATTTAGTAAAATAGTTTTATTAGAAATGATAAAGTGCTAATAATGTGAGTAATGTTAAATGCTGGCCTTTAACAGCTTTAAAAAACACTCATAAGGCACCCTTTATCAGTTATTTCTTTAGAGCTGTTAAAGTGTTACATTAACAACACTTTTTTAGTGATGTTAAAGGTTGAATTTAGTAGTGCATTTTTATCTCTATTAAGGTTTCCTTTTAAACTGCACTATAAAATCAGTGTCCAAAAAATTTGAAAACAAACTATTTTTTCACACACCCCAACACCCCCTTTTTCAACAGTTACAAACCCCTTTGTTAGTGATTTCCACTAACCATCAACCATAACACACCCCACCTTCTTCCTTAGTGCTATAAGGCTACCCCAAATACCTATGCGTGCCTTGATTTGATCCCAATACCTCCCTTATGTGACTGGATGCTCTTTACCACTATGTCATGCGTGTTTTGTTGTATATTTAATGAATTTTCTATTTATTTGTATATATTTTTCAATGTGTGATATATATATATAATTAAATATATTTAAATATTTTGGATATTATTATTCATTTACATATACTAGAATATATATATATATATATATATATTTTTATTGATACACACATATGTATATATAAAAATTATATGTACATATTATTACATTTTTATAAGGTAAATAAAATGGATAATTTTTTACATGAAATAAAATAAATAGTAAATATTTATTTTATAAGTTAAAAAAAATCATTTTTAGGCAAATATGTTGATATATGTACTTATAATATTTATTTATTATAAGTAAATATATATAAATTTAAAAATATTTAATTAAAAATAAACTCAACTGTGAAAAAAAAATTCAAACCATAATACCAATATGCATGTTGTCAGTAAGATTAAATTCATTCCCCCAAGAAAAATGAAAAAATAACCCCTCAAATGGGCCAAAAATTTCACCAGATGTTAAAAAATTGGCGTACATCTACTAAAAACACAGTTTTAGAGGACTTGTGGGACTTTTTTGGACTCATTAAATGTGATTTGGGGTTTCTCATAGGTGATTAGGGTACGGATATCATTTAAATATTCAGTTTGATATGTGGTAGAGCCCAAATGGACACCTGTATCGAGAGTTATATCCATTTGAAGTTTAAGTTACATTTTCAACTTATTTTTGATATTTCATTAATTTTTTGATTTTTTATCTCTAAATTTTTATTAAATTATTATTAATTGATAATTATTTAAAAATTATTAATTAAAAATATTTTTTTAATTTATTTAATAATCCATTTTTTAAATATCTTACATATTAAGTGTAAATAACTATTTAGCCTTATCTAAAACCTATTTAAAAAATATATATTATATTTTTACCAGTAAAATATATTTTTATATTAGTACATTTTTTTAATGAGATAAAATATTTTCTTCAAATATACAATTTATTAGTGTCAGTTAAAAAACACTGAAAATGAGGTCTTTATCAGCGCTTCTAAAAAATCACTGATAAACCCCCCTTTATTAGTTCTTTTTTACAAGCATTGATAAAGTCCCCATCTATCAAAACATTTGAACTAGTGTTGAAAAAGGACTACCTATTTATTAGTTATTTTTAACTATCAATGATAAAGTGGAGGCCTTTATTGTAACACCACATGCTTCCATGTTATGTTTCCCTTTGAATAATGCAATAGCCTGCATTGTACGCAACTTCAATATTCTAACACACCACGACCAATCAAACTAGCTATTATGAATAGTAATACCTACTTTTTCAAATTTTATCATTAAAAATGGAATTTATTTTTAGATTTGGAATATCAAAATTAGATTATGTTGACATTTTTTTTCTGAAAACTTTCAATTTTTGATGAATAGTGAAAAAAAACTATGTTATTGGTTAAAACCGACTTTTTATTTAAATAATTAATTATTTTATTTTAATTTATTTTAGGTAAAAATAGATACATAATACATATATATGTTAAACATAATTCATTGGAGTCATTTTATAATAAGTTTAGATATATAAAAATTTATCGAACTATTTACCGTCTTTTACCGACCTTCTAGGAGCATTTGCAAATTTGTATAAAATATAATTTTACCGCTTTTATGAGTTGAATTTCAAAAATTTGAGAGGAAATGTTATTACCAGTAAGTAAAATGTGGTACAATAAGTTGAAAATAATTTTTGGTGAATAGTTACTTTTTACTTTTATTTACCACGATTAAAAGTAAATAGGTTAATTAAGGTTAAAATTGATATCATAATTACCCTAATACATGTCCTAATGCTATTTAATAAGTGTAATTCGACCAAAATAAACTTTAGGAATAAAATATTATCCCCTTTGGTCTAGTTTGATTAGATTAGGACATTTATTATTATTTTATTAAAAGAAGAGTCAAAAGAGTTAAAATCAAAGTTTAATAACTAAACCATTTTTATTATAATGTTATACATATGGTAACTATAAATATTTATTAGGAATCTAAAAAATATTTACTTACATAATGTTATTTTATTTATAATTTTTAGACATTAAATAATTAAATTAATTTATGACACAATGATGATGAAATAATTACCATATTAATTAATGATTAAAATAATTGATATTATAAATATCCAAATAAATCTAATTTGAGACTTTTAATGAATTACATTAATTTTATAAGTTAATATGACATTTTAGGGTTTATTAAATTAATATTTTTTGTTGTAATAATGCTTTTATAAATTTAACAAAAACAAAATACCAAATATTTTCCAAACTCACATAAAAGAGTTTTTAAAACAAATATTATATTATTAATTGTTATTCTATTCCTAAAAATCTAAGGATCAGAAAAAGGGCTTAAATAATATTATATATGTCATTAATGAACCACTTGGGGTTATCTTTTATGTTTATTGTCTATTTATTAACGATATAAAATAAAAATACAAAGAGACATGGTTAATGTCAAACTATTTAACTAAGAGTTAAATCTAAATTATAAGGTTAATATGATGACATAAACCAGTATAAAACCTATTGGTTGAGAGGTTTTTGGCCCACCATTATCTTATTATTTAAATAATAAATTTTTGAGCCATTAGAAACCGAAAATGATTTTATTATAAAATAATATTTCAAGCTTTTCCCAAAGTGGCCCTCACCTCTCTTATAAAAGGGCACCTATCCTTCTCTCAAATTGACTCCTTCAAAGCTATTTGGATTGGAGAAATCCTGCCCAAATTTCCTCTCAAATTTCCTCCCTTAATTTTAGAGGCCTTCCATTAGTCATAATGAAAACTTAAGGATCCATTTTGATCAAATTGAAAAGAAGAACCCGAAGAAGAGGTAAATATTTCATCACCTCTTTCAAGTTCTTTTCTTCTTCCACTTCATCTTTATTTGTTATTTACATTATAAAATAATAACTCCAGTATCTTCTATATAATTTGATATTTTTGTAAAATTGGTACAACCATATTCATTATTCTATCCATCCTATAAATGATAGAGTCACTATATGTGCATACGTACAGATTACCGTCTCCACGTTGTGGTGTAGTTTTTTATTAAAACACTTTATCATTTGGATAGGTATAATAATGAGTATAAATTTTGTAAGTAATAATTATAACTTGATATTTATTATGTATATATGATACACCATCCAATTATATATTATTTTAATATCAATAGAATGATATTACTAAAATATCATTAACAAAGCAATATTAGAAGATCATATATGATATGATAATAATTTATATGGTCCTTGTATAATTTAATAAGAATTATTTCACCATTATATAGGAGGTTAACCTACCCTTGACCAAGGAAAAGTGCAAGGTTATGTTTAATTTCACAATCTCTTTATTATTTGAATTTGTTTTTACATAAGTATCTACTGGGACCTCTTTATCATCCACATCCATGTTTCTTAAAATTATATAGAAGATACTGGGACCTCTTTATTATTCCAGTATCTTGAAATATTTTCATTTGATTGGAAATGAACTATTATGCTTAAAATTATGAAAATTTCAACCATTCATGTATTATTATTATATAATGGTACTTAGACATTTTATGGGTGGTTCTATTATAAACCAATAATGTTACTTCCATGATAAAAAATGATGGGTGGTTCCATGATAACCCTTCAATGCATTGGGTATGGATGTCGACCATATGGATATTCCATTTTAAATGATTGTTATGGGTTTTATACAAATATTTTGATTAAAAAAATGTATGAAATGAGATTATTTTCAAAGGAATGTATTTTCCACTTATTAAGGGTGAAAATTATTTCTTTATGATAATATTTTCATGGGTTTTAATATTTATTAACGGACAAAAAATATTCTTCTTTTATATACCTTAATGATCATTTTATGATCATCCCACGTTTTTAATTCTTTTCATAGGACTTAAGTATTAGAAAGGGATTTTAAGTATTCTTGTTTAATGTCACGATGAGTTTTCATAAAAGAGATCATGATTTATTTTAAAAGATTTAGATTATAGAAAAAATGGATACTATTCGAAAGTGTCCACTCTATATTTTATAGTTTTAATGTATGATTTATGGCCTAATTATCTAAGAATATTAACCTTAAAAGATCCTAAATGTGAAATAATGTGAAATTAATGACTTAACTCAAGATTATGTAATGTTTTAAAGTTGTGTCCTTATACTCGGTATTCAACCATGACATCCTTATATTAATTCCCACTTAGCACATCTACTATGACATTTCCATTTCCTGGTGCATATGAATTTTTTAAGACATAATCCTACAATAATTCCATCCACCAATGTAGAATAAAGTTCAGTTAATTTTGGGAGAAGACATAAGTTTGAATCTTATGGTTGGTAATAACCAAAAAGCACTCACCAATGAGGTAATATTACCACAACATAAAAGAAAACACAACTGTGACCAAAAAAATATCATGGGTGAAATAGTTATTCTAAAGATGAAATAACTACTAAGAACCATATGAAATAATCAACATCTACTACAGAAAAACAAATCCCAATAAAATATGAAAATCATCACACAAAAACAATCAAACTAAACTCCCTACTTTAGAAAATGAAGGACTTGAGCACTAACCAACATCTCCTTCTAGTACTTGGATGTTTCCTAACACTGGTCATTCCACAAGAACACTTTATCCTTCCAAATCAAGGTTGTTAATGGAGTTGAAACCCAAGATAAATTGTATAGAAACCCCTAGTAATATCCTAAAAGACCAAGAAAACTCTTCACTTGTGCCACTATCTTGTGGAATTCCCACGAAACAACCACCTTTATCTTTTAAGGATCAATAGATACTCCTTTTAGGGACATGATATGACCTAATAAACTAAATTAATAATCCCAAAACTCACACTTTGATAACATCCCAAACTAATTCCCATGATGAAGTACTCCCCAAAAGTTACATATATTCTCTTTAAGATCCTTCACATATGTGGAGTAAAAAATATTTCATTAATGAAAACCACTATAAACGTATCCAAAAAATCAATAAACTCTACATTCATCTACCCCAAGAACACAGTTAGAGATTCATTCACACATAAAATCATCAAAATGAACTCATATTGACCATGATGACAATAGAAAGTGGTCTTCAAGATTTCCTCATCATTCACCTCCATATGGTTATATCCTCACAATATATTGATCTTAGAGAAAAAAATTCCCTTCAACTGATCGAATAAATCATCATCTTACAGAAGTGGATAATAGCTCTTCACTGTAACTTAGTTCAAGCGATGATAATTGATACAAAGCTGAAAACCACCATTGAAATTCCTAATGAAAAAAACTGGTGCACCGTAAGGTGACACACTCAGCTAAACAAAACCTCAATACAACAGATCATTGAGATGTACTCACTAATTTCCCAACTCAGAAGGTTATATCCTATATAGAAACATCGATATAGGAGACACTCCATGTTGTGGCTTGATCCCAAACTTAGTACCCCATAATGGTGGGTAACTCTACAACTTCCTCAGAAAATAGATCATAGAACTATTCGATAACCCTAGGATACACCAACTATTGAACTTATAATGAAATCAACATTAGATATACCATCAAGAAATACAATGACATAGTACACCACAAACCCATCCAAGGGTCTTTCTAGCTAAAAAACATTGTTGAATCCCTATCAATCATAAAACAAAACCTTCCTCTTGAAGAAATCCACAATATCCAACAAAGAATACAACCAATTGGTACGGAGGATGATATCATATGGTTGTATCTATAGATATATAAAATACCTTGTATAGTGGGTTTTTCTGTCATTATATCATAGTCTCTACACACATCATACAAGTCATATTGACCTGTAACTGGTGTAGTCAACACCAAGGTAACTAGAAGACTCTCTACAACAATTCCTAAAGCATGGATGAGGGTACGTGATATAATGGATTGTGTGTCTCTTAATCATACAAAGATTGAAACCATGTATATAATAAGAAAAGGGTACCTTGAACAACATTTGGGTTACCTGGCACTGGAAATGATTAAGCATGAAGCTAATCAAGACCTGCTCCATAGGCCTACTAACACTACTAATTACCACATCCATGTCTGCACTCTTCTCTAAGATGACAAGAAGAATATTCAGGATATCATATTCATACCCCTTCTCCTCTCTAGTGGTCCCAAACTGGAACACCCTGTTGCTACTACATCAGTAGAAACAGCCTCAAGAGGAACTTGAAGAAAAACACATGGTGCACATTGACTTCTCAGAAATACCAAGAACTCTTACTACTAATAAACTTATTTCCTAAAATAAAAACATGATTATGATCCTTTGGAATAGTTCTTGAGATCCAACTTCCCTAGACAAATGATATGATTAGGTTTGGGACCGACCCCCGATTAATTGTAATATCTTTTCTCCGGGAAACTAGGAACCCCAGACCAGAAATCTTCTTTAAGAAGAATATAGATGACTCCCCTATCATAATGATCTAGTTCTTCTCATTATCCTCTTAATAACCTATAATATCTCTACCACAACAAGATATGTCTTCAGAATAAACGGGGTGACTTGGATCTGGATCTATGGATGAAAATCCTCCTTGAAATTCCTTACCCTGTCCTCCTCACATGACAACAGGTTTGAAGCATATAAAAGAAGAGTCATAAAATAGATCCCAAATCTCAAACATTGGAACTCACCCATCTAAGGGTAAGAATATTTTGGTGACTGACCACCTTCATGTTTGAAGAAATGAACTCCTCTTAGAACTAGTCTTAGAACTTCTCCCAAAATGTTTCCAACTCCACGTGATCACCAAGTGACAAGAACCACCACTTCTTTACTGCTCCACTACTGGAAATATGATATATACCAACAGTTTTGGGAAAACCATTGGTATAGTTCACTAATTTGGACCTATACCAAAGGCTTGGCCAAAACCGTTGGTATAGATCCATTATAGAGACCCTATACCAACGGTTTGGACAAACTGTTGGTATAGGTCCCCACTATACCAATAGTTTGTCCAAAGCCATTGTTATAGGTCCCAAAATCAAATAACCTATACCAATGGTTCTTCAAACTGTTGGTATAGGTCCCAAAATCAAATAACCTATACCAATGGTTCTCCAAACTGTTGGTAAAGGTCTATACCAAGGGTTTTGAGAACCGATTGTATAGGTACATGTATTTGTAATTGAATATTCTTTCAATGGACATTAAATAAATAAAAATTTAAAATAATTATGATAATACATATATATATTTATGAAATTATGTTCACAAGATTAAGTTTGGTTAGTGGTTTGGTTGTTCAATCACAAACGGGAGGTGCTGGGATCAAAACCAATCAGAAGATTGTTTTTTGAATTACATATGCTGGCAGTTTATAGAACCATTGTTATATATTTCCATATTACTTATACCAACAGTTTTCAAAACCGTTGGTATAGGACAATACCAATGGTTTTCCCAAAACCGTTGGTATAGACCTATCCTCATGGCTTACTTGGAAATGGTTCTCCAAATTGTTTGTATCGCCTATACCAAAGGTTCCAAACCGTTGGTATAGGGTATTTTTTCAATACTGCTCGACGCAACATCATCATAGCCAATGAAAACCATTAAATTTCAGAGAATGGATTAAACTAAAGGCTTTTGCTACCTCATCTAACCATTATTTTATGACTGAATCAAAAACAAATCCCTCATACTTTTGTAGAATCTGGAGCTAAAACTCTTGTAGTGTCCTCTTCCAGGTTTCATTTTCATTGATTTCAACTCTATGAAGATCTACTGACATATCCCTATAAACTACTTTAGCATTAACCAAATCTGGACATTATCCTAGAGCCATGCCTATAAAATGAACAAATGGATATATCTCTTAAACTTGTAACATGGAATAATTAACTTTAATTAATTAATTAATTGTTATTTCATTATGGATTTAACATATACCAAGGTCTAGCCATTTCAAACATAGACACAAAGAAAAATAATTAATTATCCTTTCCTTATTATTTTCACCAAAAATAATATCACTTCATTTCATAGGCTTAGAAAAATTAAAGCTTTGTGCATCATATCACAGGGGGCCCTAAATACCCATGTCTCGGAAGGTCTCCATTTTTCACATTGCTTAATAAACATAGCTAGCATTTTTTTCCTACCAACTCCTGCAACCTCACCTATTCTTACAACCAAAATCCATCCCATCCCTCAGCCCAATCCTTTGAAACCACTATATCATGACCCCCCCCAAGAGTACCACTCTTAAGCCTTCAATGAGCGAAGGAAAATGGTGACTGCTTAAGTCCTACCTCCAGTAGGCCCCGGGTTGGTTACTTGCACTAAGTTTATAGTAAGAAAAAATATGGGATGAATTATGCTCTAATAGAACATGAGAAGGATAGAGATAAGATAGATTCACCAATAAATACTATCTCAAACATATATATATATATATATCAACTAAAAACATAACAACTAAAATGAAAAATACAAGTCCCAATAAGTAATGATGAAAATGGACACCAATCCTAAACAACTCCTACAAACTACGAGCTTTTAATATCCATCATGATCTCCAAAAATTTCCAGCAAACCTAAAAAATAGTTTATAAATATATATAGGGTGAGAATAATAGCATACTCATTAGGATCCTCCCTAGAGGATCTCGTGAAAAATATAAGGAAAGCATCCGTAAACATAGTGAACAACAGTAAAACTTACACATAACCTAAGCATGTATACTAAGATTCCATCCCCACCCTAGATAACTCTCACAAAGTATCACCTAAAATATAGAATATAATATAATAATGAAATATCAAGGTTACCTCGCTCCTTTTTCCCCACTGGTTTACCACTTTCCCTCAATGTTGCACGTCCTAAGCCGTCTCTCTCCAAAATAATAAATCTCGAAGACACATAGGCAAGGAATCATAATGTGCACCTCTACATCATATCATCACATAATCCCATATCTCATCACCATATATAGTAATCATGTAGTTGTAAGGATCCATCAATATCTGTATGACATGTATCATACATCGCGTATTATACCTTAATCCCTTACATCCCATGAATTGAGAAAGAACCTCAAGCCATCATAACTTATACATGTCATGACCATATTAATCATTTGGATACTATATCTAGGGATACATGTGTGTAAATAACCAAAATCCAACATAACCCTATATACACAGATATGGGGAAACTAACCATTATGCATACTAGCACATATAATTACCAAGAGAAGAGAGCAAGTCCAGAGGGGGTATTTATTCATCCATCCTCCCACTAGGATATTATGGAAACCACCCTCCCAGTGTCCACAAGGTGGAATCTCCCTAACTAGAATGTGTGTGGTAGAAAAAGAAATCACAGGATATACATGATAAAATATCACTCACAACCAACTATGGGAATAACGTAGTCGTAGTAACATCTGCATTAAAGATCATTCAGACTCCTGGTTTATATTGCTAAGACTAGATATCCTATAAGAACACAATATTTTTAAGAGTTGCATTAAACTACTTATTTCATTTTTATTATTTCCTTTATGTTAATTAGTTCATTGTTGATAAATTAACCATTAATATTATTCCACATTATATTACAGTAATCATCAGAGTAATTTCCACACCCTCCAGGAATAATACAAACAAAGTCAATGATTTATATAGATTAACATTTTTTTTAATTTTCATTCAATCAATACTAACCCCTTGGATTAAGAATCATTTATTTGTTATTAGAATCATTCCACAAACCCGGTACTCTAGGAAAACTATACTAAGCTACCACCAATTAGAAACGTACCACCAAGAAAACCTAGCTGTCTCAAGCAGTGGGGAAAGGAATAATAATAAACAAAAATCCATCCATTGACCATTAAATAAATTCATAAGTGAGTATCCTAGCTCTCAATATCACATCGATGGGTAATCCTAGCTTCAACCTATTCCATCATCTCTGATTCCACCCGAACACCCACATGCATATTCTGATGAAGATCACCATCAAGGGAATTAACTGATGAAAAATAATCCAAGCCTCCCCACCCACATATCACAACACATAGAAAATCTCACATCTAGGTCACATCACAAGGCTTCAAGAAACAAACATAGTCAATATGTAAATATAGGGAATACAACCTTCACACATAAACAAGATCTCATGGATCCATCACAAGTCACTTAGCCTTCCCAAGCAATTGGGAAACTCATGCCCTGATAATTTTCTTTATTACAAAACCTATCCTTATTCTATCATTAATTTATCAATTCATTATTCATAGCTTCCAAATACGGGTAACCTAATACATCAATCTACAATAATCAATCAAAATATAAATATTCTCATAGCATTAAAACTAGTTTCATCAAACTATGTGAATATCCATTCTCATTTAACAAGACTTTAATTTATTATCAACCATAATAATTAAAATGATTCACATTAC
This sequence comes from Viscum album, assembly GCA_963277665.1. Lineage (NCBI taxonomy): Eukaryota > Viridiplantae > Streptophyta > Magnoliopsida > Santalales > Viscaceae > Viscum > Viscum album. The sequence goes on from OY728148.1 coordinate 1,709,644,731, forward strand.
TTAAAAAATCCATTAATTATATGGAATTTTATATTCAATTAAAGATTCACATTGTATCAATTTTATTACCATAAAATTAATAGAATCACTAAATTAAAACTTTCATGTTATTTAAATTTTTAATAAAATTAATCAATTAATTGCATCTTTACATTATTTAATAATTTTATCAGTCCACTTGATGCATAATAATATGCTAACAAATCATAGAATATATATCACACTATCTTGAAAAACAAGGGGAAAACTATTATCATGGTACAAAGAAATGACATGTGATCGCTAGAACTAATTCATTATTAATCCAGATAAATATTTATTAGGTTAATTACAAATCAATCTAAAGATATAAACCATGCCAACTTTATAATTTCATGTAAATAAATAAGAGAAGTAATAAATCTACAAGCTCAAAGGCATCAATGTTATTCGGATGAGAACATACCAAAAAATTAGATCCAAATAACCTCTCCCACAAAAAGTTACATCACTCCAAGGATTCCACAACACAACTGCACCAACAAACAACCAAGAAAATATCTATTAGAAACATAGATATGAACCACCATCGCATGGAAAAAAAGAAGAGGGAGTACCCATAACAAAAAACTAAAAGGGAAGAGGTAGAACATACCTCAAATCACCAAAAATAAAATATGGGAAGATGGGAATAAATCCTCATTGAGAGAACCCCAAAATTCCTGCAAAGGGGGTCATTGGCCACGTATAATTCTTGAGGAATCCCATAGGTTTTGAGGAAACTCAATACACCTTCAATTTATAAATCTGCACTACATAGATGATTTATATGGTGTGAAACCCTTTCACAATGTATAAATGTAGAGCTTTATGTTCTTCCAAAAATGAGTCACCTTGAATCATTTAACTTCAAATTTTTACACATCATGTATCACCCCTTGAGTTGGCCTCAAATAAGTCATGAATGGTTTTTAGGATATAATTTAGATCTCACTCAAACTGTGAACTAAGAATACATGATGAGGAATAATTACAAGGTGTGTATTATCCATTCTCCCATATTTTATAATCGAAACACCTCTAGACCCGTTGTAGGCCTCCTCCAAGCACCATGAGATTTTGGAATATGCAATGTTTCAGACTAAATTAATCTGGGCCTTTAAATAAACCCTTACCTTCAGTCCCTTCTTGCATCGTAAATGTTAAAACATCTTGTATAATAAATATAAATTTATTATAAAAATATTATAGAAATATATTCATATACATATTACTATATATCATTCTATTATAATTTATAATTACCCTTTTATTATTTATTCTTTATTAGAATGAACGTTCTAATGAAAACTAGTACATTTTCATTGCATGTTTTAGTTCAAAAATTTCAATCCTTGCATCTTGATCATTGTATCATCATCTATAAAATATAAATTATATCACAAATATCATTTTTATTCATTATATACACTTTTATAACCATTCATAAAAATCGGTAATGTAAAATTAATTACATTACCTCATGGAGACAGTCGTCCATACGTACACACGAATGATGTTTTAACTTTTCATTGGATGAAATGAAAGAAAGGTACATAATAATTAACCTTTATATAATAATAATTATATCATAAATATTACATATATACATTAAATATATCCTTATTTTCATCCATGTAAATAAAAAATGAAAAATTAATCACACCACTTCAGGAAGGTTGTATCCCACACATATGCACGAGCGATGTTATTACTTCCAATGAATGGAAAGAAGATATAAAACAGATATAACATTAACATAATAATTTATAAATATTGTAAATATAATTATTCCATCATTTTAATATGGTAATAGATCATTTATAGGAGGATTAAGAAGAAGGAAACATCAAAAATATTGGTAAGAACATATATCAATTCTTCAGATATCCTCCTTTGAAAAGAACCATAAGGTTTCTTGGATGAGTCTTTTGGGAAGACTAGAACCTGATATTTATGTATAATGATGTTGTGAGATTATTTGGGCAGATCATAGTCATGAAAAATTTCTCATTTTTTGTGTATAATAGGGTATAAGAGGTTCTCTTTTATAAGTGATCGGAGTGACACACTTGTAATTATTAAAAATATTAAAATATAATAAAGCCAATCTCATGGGAAAGTGGCTCCAAATTGGACAATTATCAGATATGGGATGATATAGGACCTAAAGAAATTCATAAAATATGATTTAGAAAATCATTTTGGTCATTTTAACCCTTATCTATTTAGTTAATCCTATTATTAACCTTTATAGTAGAAATAAATGTTTACCTAGGTTACTATTCATAATGACCAAAAAATAAATTGACATAATTAATAAATTTGGGAATTGTGATTTAAAATATTGAAACCATTTTATCATATTCACTTTCTATAAGTGGCATAAATTAATTTTAAAATAATTTTTCAAGACTCAATGAAAAACGTTTTTAGAAAAATACATTTTGAAGAGTAAAATTTAATTTAATATTATTCCTTTCCTTGTGAAAACAATTATATGAATGTTAATATATATTATAGAATATATTATCAAAAAATTATAATAAAATCATTCATAAAAACTGATTAATTCAATTTAATGTATAATACATTCTTCACAATAAAAATAGATTCCTGAAAAAATATCTATTTTTATCTCCATGTACTTTTATCTTCATTTATAACCAAGTAATAAAAAATATATTTATTGTAATTATTTTTTCACATTATTTTATAATATATTTTAACAAAATACTATTTAATTAGATATAAAGACACATAATATAGACAAATAATATAATCTGAAAAATTGACATTTTAACATTAAAAATATTATTTTAAACATTTAAAGTTGAGTACTTATTTCCTAGGAATTAATAAGTGCTTTTTCATTAAGGAAAAATTTTATAAATACTTTTCATAATTTATTTATTCCTATTCAAAATCTTTAATCAAACAACTAGGCAAAAATAGTCACATTTAATAATAGTATTTTAATAGTATATTGTGGTTTGTTTAAGCTCAATATTGTGTAAAAACCAAGCTATAAAAAGAGTCAAATTTATTTAAAGAGAAATATATTCTAAAATATTTGGTTGTTACAATTCATATATCTATTTTTATAAAAAATAATTTTTATTATGAGATATATCAAATATAAAGACTATTTTCCAGGATAATAATTTAGCTATGGACATGTATATGATACATCCTAAATGTTTTTAAGACACAGATGAGTCTTTTAAGGTACAGATCTTTCAAAAATACATTTTATGTATTGAATAAATATTCCCACAGTTTGAATATCTCATTTTATGATGCTATCATAAATCTTGTTTCTCTCAAGAAATCATATTATTTTTTGTATATAAGAGGATTATGGAGAGTGTTATAGTATTTCGAACACAATATGTATATTGTATACTTGTTATCAAAAATGATATCCCTATTTTACACTATAATATGTGTTTTGAAAATTAATCTCTATGAAATAAAAGGGTAGAAAAGATTACATACTATGTCTAAATATCTATAGGGATCAATCAAAATGGTTTTTTAGACTTTTTCAGAACACATACATTGATAAATTTCTAATTTTTTTTAGTATGTATAATTCATAAAGGGTTAATTACCAGTGTTGCATGACATGAATCTTAGTAAGATTAAATATCCTTATAAATATTTATAAAGGATTAATATATTTTCCTATGCATCCACCAAATTCCACATTATATAATACATGTTGATTATTTGACTCAATATCTCTTATACCCTTAAAATAAAAAGTATATACCAATCCAATTCTGGTGAGAGTGATTGGATTATTGTTATGAACATCCTTAAGCACCTAATAATAACTAAGAATATATTCTTGATCTTAGGCAGTGTGGCTGAGCTCTGTGTATAGGGTTACACTTATTCTAGTTTCCAATAGGTTGACATAAGATCTCAATATAATTAAGTGATTTTTGAATGGTGGATCTATTAGTTTGAAGTGTTCCAAATAGACTATCTTAATGAACTTGAAATTTGTGGTAGGGTACATCATTTCATCAAATGTTATGAAGGAATATTTTTTGGATTAAGAAGTTCATTTCTAAACATTGGTTAATTCGAAAAATTGATGGAGAAATCAAGCTTTAGTATGAATGAAATTGATCTATTACTCATGGGAAGAAATCCCAATCATTCCAAATCACCAAACAAAAACTTCAAAAATACTATATTGTAAAAGATACCATTTAGAGTGGAATTAATCGACTATCATGGGTTGGAAGGAAGAAATTAATTAGTTAATGTGAAACTAATAAATAGGGGGGGTCTAATGGTATTCTCCAAAGAGGGGTGAAAATTTCAAATTTTAGTAATTATTAAAATAAAATTAGTGGATTTTATTGATTTGGTTTAAGAAAAAAAAAGAAAAAAGTGAATGAAAATAAATTTTATTTACTCAAGTGATGAAATATGTGATTTTTTAAGATTTAGATCACCAATTACTATGAAAAACAGATCTTAAATTTATTAATCATTCTATTAGAATTTGATCAATGAGAGAATTAACAATTATTTATATATCATTATGGGGTGGTAATGTATGTGAGTTTAAATATATAGAGATATCTACCCAAAGAACTTATTTTTTATGAGTGTTTAAGATAAACAATGAGTCCTGACTATACATCTCATGCAACAACCTATCAAGTATATGAGCTTTTATGCTATATAAAAAAATCCAATGTCATCCACACTCATATAAGTGATAAATCAAAACATTACCATTGACATTTAATCATTTTATCTTATATGAGATAAATAGATTTTTGGGTGAAAAGTTATTATCACCCCAAGTTGTAAATAATTTTAAATACTAACAAAATAAAATCATTCAATAAAATATAACAGCACTAGAAAATAAGATCAAATAACAGAAAAATAATTTACTACTAATGTTTCAAATATATAATAACTATAGTATATCCTCCCCAATATCATAATAAATAATATGGTTTTACCCCATATCCATAGGGTTACAATGAAGAAGGTATGAAATAAAATGAAGCGAAAATGAAAATGAAAATAGCATAGCAGCAAACTCTTCCACCCTCTAGAGAATCCAAAAGTAGACACAAATTCCAATTTTTAAATAACTCATCACCTTTACACTGGTATTCTCTAATATTTAATGGGAAATCATCCCCATCTACATGCCTCTTCCTCATTATCATCTTCTAGGTGGAAGTGACTGAGTATATACTGTAGTAATAACCTTACGTGCATGGGATGAAAATAGTACAATCTACAATTACAACACTTAAATATTATCATTTGGTCTTGCTATTTAATCCCCCATAAATATTAATGTGTGTGTAAAAAATATATAAATTGATGAAATAATATTGGGAATTAATTTTTGGAGTGTTCAACTTCTCTATAGTGTGTGTACCTTCAAAATTGAAGTATTTATAAAACTTTCTAAAGCCTCTTCATAGCACGAATTATCTTACATGTAATGGTTTCATGAATTAATCTCCATTGACCATACCAATGACCCTTCATCACCATGACTTATGAAATTTGATCAATATATAATGCTCCCCCAAAAAACTAATACAATGCACCACAGTCAAGATGAACACCATTTTCTATTACTCTATTATATGCACACAATACCACATTGTAGGCCACGATGAAAACTTCCCAATAATGTGTTTGGAATTCACTAGTGATCCCTAATAATATTCTTACACAACATATTAGTAGTAATTTTAATTCTAAAAAATCACAATTATTTACTTTTACATCTTTGTTAAATTTTACCCTTGTATTGATCTTTATGATTAGAAAATTTACTCTTACATTTGGAATTTTACCCCCCCACTACTAAGTAAATGAACCCTGCATATACATGGTTTATATGGTGGTTACACTTATATACCACCAAAATTACTTTTATACATCCCCAAAGTTTTTAAAATTCATGAATGTGATTCCAAATGGTCATACATAAGGAAATACGTTTCTAGATTCTCTACTTTTCTACTCCCAATGACTTATATATATTATTTTGCCTTCTAGAGTTTACTTTTGTGCATTATAGACTTAGTTAATTTCTACTTTACTGTTGTACCCAAATTCATCCCCTTAAAAATAATAATAAAATGATTAGTAATATCTATCAATTCATTTTATTCCAATAAATAAAATAAATCAATTAAATACACAATTTTATCCATTTTTATAAATATTCATAAAATCTAATGAAATGATATTTTCATTACAAAATATCTTAAAATACAATTGACCATTAAACATAAGGGAATAAAATTAATTTAATTTTAACATAAAATAAAGAATTTATTTTCTATATCAATTATCCCACACTTAATCCTTGGACTCATAGAAAAGTTTTCATATAAAATATTACCAATGTAAAATTCATAACACTAATCAGTATGAGTCCCTTTTCCAACATCCAAGGCACCTAAATTTATCATTCCTATTTAATGTCATTAATTCCACATTATCTATGTGGTAAATTCACATAATTTTTACTTTTCTAATCCACCCATTCTTGTTCATACCCATCTCAAAAGAAATATCTCTCTCGTCATACAAGTATGAATTTCAAGAAATATTTTTCTTATTCCAAAAAAATTAAAAGTTAACCATAGGCTTGATGAATTCCTAAATATCCACCCAGTGAGTCCATAAATTGTGTTACTAATGGGAAATTTTTAGTTTTATTCCGTTTTAAGGGTTGATAGGTTTATAATTTCAAAAATTCTATGCTAAAATATGAATTATATGGTATATTTGAAGAAAAAGTCATGATTCTAGTTTTTTCACTCAATAATGACATCCTTAATAGTCCAATAAATGACATAGTCCACTAAAATCTCTTCATTTTCATAGACAATTAACTCTTTAAGAATTACAAAAATAAAAAAATTCACTCAAAATCCTTTAATACCTTAAGTATTTTTTTTCTCATTATATTTTACATACAAATATTTTTTTGAAGGCAAGGAGTGTTATTTTAACTTTAAATGGTTGTGTGAATATCTTATACCAACTTTTAAAGATTAATTTTACTTCTATATTTACTATAAATTTATGATTCCCCCCAAAATAAATTCATGAAATGTTATTTTATTCGAAAACAACCTTATTTTATGTATCAATCACACACCAACACCCTCCCCTTAACCATGAGTTCAATTAAGATCATACAAGTACTTCTAGAGCACGGTGGGAAGGGAATTAAGCTTTATAATTTGAGTGTCTAATAATTTTTCTTCATAACTACTAGTGGATTATAAGGATAACATGTAATGGGTGGGTCAAGAAATAACTTTTATGTAGAAAGGGTCATTCCAAATCAAAATAATTTCCTTAATAATTTTCAATGAATGTTTCATAATGCTCTATGTTTTTATAGAAAACACAAAACATCCTGGTTGACCAAATATGGTTTTTTTCACTCAAGAATCAGGGTATTGTGAATAAGATTTCAAAAAGTTATAGAATCCTCATAGGTAAGTGATTTTAATATTGAATTGTATTTCAAGTCACGAGATTTGAAAAAATCAATGTCCTTATCTTTAATCATTAAAAATATTGAATCCTAAAAAAACCCATTTAATTGTTCATCCAAGTTGAGTTTGTGAGTAAAATAAGTTTCTCACAATATTATGGGTTCCAAAAAATAAAAATTATTTCAATTTGAGCTTCCCAAAACACACAAAAATGTATAAAAATAAATAGTAAATCACAATTTTTTGAAAATTATAAGACTATAAATGATCCTAAAAACTAAAGGTTTCCCTTCGCACACACTTGAATGATATAGTGTCCTCTATTTATTCTAATATAAATTGAATTTTCATTAAATTTGAAATTATTAATGTAGTAAACAAAGTTATCTAATGATAAAACATAGTGGTTTCACTCATAAAAAGGTTGGACGAGTGTGATCTCCTCCACTAGTTCCTATATTAGATTCCTAAAGTAATTTTTTAGACTATGATCAATAAAAAGAATGGGTTCTTATTTTCTTATTTAACAATCTACCAAGAACAAAATGGGTAGAAATTAATGGAATTAAAGGTTCATTCCCAAATAGAATAAATTTTTACTAGATTTAACATCATCCTTGAGTTGTAAAGATACAATTTCTATCCTTGGTGGAATTTTATTTGTTGAGTCAGCTAGTAATATACCGCCTTTGTTAATTAATTATAAATATAAGAGTTAAAAATTTCTATATTTTGATTTCATATAGACCATGAATATGATGTTTCCATTCCATTAAAGTTTTTTAGATCCCAATTCATTTCCTTTATTACCCAATAATCTTTATATTCCCGCTCCATTAGTAAATGATTATATTTACAAAGAATTAACTAATATGGGATCATTAAAATGGGACGTTTTATAGGATTTTATATAAGTCTATAAAGAGTCTTCCAACCTTTGGTACCAATTTTTCCAATTTTTCTTGATAGTATTTTCTATAATTTTATTATTTTATGGATTTTAAAATTTATCTTGTCCATTGGTTTGTGGGTGGTAAGGTGTTGATGTTTTTTTGGGTAAATCGATATTTTCATATCAAAGATTCCATGATTTTATTGTTAATGTGGGTTCCTTGATCATTGATTATTGATATTGGGATTCTAAATCTATAAAATATATTATTTTTTTAAAAGAAAAAATAATAAAAGAATAATAAATTTTGGTGTCTTTGGATTTCACTCATTTTGATACACAATATATATCTAGAAACAAATATTAATTTAAAAATGACAAGGTAAAGGGACCCATAATATATATTCCCCACACATCAAATTTTTCACAGAAATCATTTTTCTTTGAGACATATCTTGCCTCTCTGAAATATTCCTGGTGAATTGACATTATTTCATGTTTTTACAAAACTCTAGGGTATATTTAAATAATATGTGCTAATAAATTTAATATTATAAGACATTCCTATCAGTAAATTGATTTCCAATGTATCCTCTACAATATAATGGTTGAAAAAAATCTAATACATAATATATTGTACTTTTGGGTAGAAATATACTAATCCTTTTATCCTTACAAATTTTCTAATGGAAAGAATCATCTCAAATATATAATTTTTTTTCGATTTATGTCAAAAAACTTGTTATAGGTTAAGATCCAATAGAACTTTAAAATATTCAAGAACATTTACCATATCAGTATATCATCGTACTTCTCCAAAAATTAAAAAAAAGTGTTTCCCATGGAATGAATTCATTAAAGTGATCATTTTATACAATTTTTACATCAACTATATATGAAGATTTACCAAGTGATCTACCAATTGATTTTATCCACTATTTTATCCTTAGTCTATAAATAAAATTCTTATAGCAGAGACATTGTCATAAACCGACCCAAGATACCCCTATCTCGAGCACTATTTTCAGTTTGTTTCATGTCTTGAAGGGTGTTCATTATCCCCAGTGTCTGGAAACTAGTTCCCAAACAGCAAACAATATCGTTTGGGAATAGTTTTCAAAATAAAACATTAAATGGATCCTAATCAAGGACTCAACATGACCTTTCCATAAATTATAAATTTATTCTCTCAAATAAATAAACTAAAGAGTACATCAACATGCCATAACATAAATGGAATATGAAAGGAGAAGTAACAAAAACAATGGAAATGTATGGAATCAACCATTATATATTAAAATATGATTGAAGTATACACATACAAAAAATAAGATAGGATCGAGAGATGAATAACCCTTATAAAAATATGATACAAAAACCAAAAAAATGAACCCTAAAAACTACTACCAATCTTTATGGGGAACTAGGTTTTCAGTAAAAACATTTAACCACCATCAACACAATATCTTCTAAAAATATTAACAACTAGCTCCTTGTGAATCCTTTCCTTTATCTGTATCTGAAAAAATAAAGTGTACATGAACTCATTTGGTGTATGTAGAGTGGGACAAGAACTACCCAAGAAAGATTAATAAATATTTCTTGGAAAGAACCAAGAATGATATTTTAAAAATAAATAATATGAAATAATAATTTTATCATTTAGAAATAATAGTATGTAATATTTTTCGAATAATTTAATATAGAGAATAAAAATACGAGTAATAAAGGTTTTCTAATTAATCTATATAGGGAGTCTCTAATGTGTCTATGTTCTAGAGAAACCTAGGATCCTCTCACAATTATGGTTATTGAACCAATCATGTTAACTACAAAAAACCCTCTAGGGTGAGTAGTCACAATCCCTAGAGAAAAGGTAACAACCTAGAAAGTGACTCCCTATTCATGTCATCTAGATGTCTAGTTAGTATTATAGTTTAAGTCCAATTCTTGTTCGGGCATGACATGCCTAGCTGTGCCACTATAGGAATTTTCGCTATCTGTGATGCGCTATTTGTGATGGGATTCCGTCATAAAAACACTTTTGTAATGGGGTCCCATTGAAAATAGCCCGTTGTAGAAAATGACATTGAAAATAGATCACTGATTAAATAAATTATATATACAAGTACCTGTTGTGATAGGATGATGGCCCATCGCAAATAGCTTTATGATATAAACCTGTTGTGATGGGATCTTGTTGCAAATACTTACTAAAATAAAATAAAAATATATTTATTATTAATGAAAAAAAATATTAACATTTTTTAAAAAATAAAAAATATTAAAATTCTAAATATATGAAAATACTTAATAAAATAAAAAAATAATAAAATTATGATTAATGAAAAAATAATATTAATATTATTAAAGTAATAAAAAATATATATTAAAATTTGCAATATTCGCTAAAAAATATAAAATAATTATAAAATATTATTATTATTATTATTATTATTAAAATAATAAAAAATGAAAAATATAATCCTATTAATAAATAAAATAACAAAAAATAATAAAAAATAAAAAAATTATGCAATATTCGGCCTAATATAAAAGACCAAAACTATAAAAATTTCATTTTACAAGAAATGTTTAATTCAAATGTTTTTAAAAGAATAAAAAAATCACAATAGATGTAGTCATGTGGAGGAGCTGGTGGAGATGGAGGAGATGGTGAAGGAAACTCTATCTATAAACTACGAGTTAGACAGTTCAGGTACTTTATCTTCTCGTTTTACTACTACTCCAATCGACACATGTCCTCCTCGTGCTGCAGACGTGTCTCTTCCTGCTGATTCTACAAACTTTATATAAGCCCAGTTTGAGCTCGCAACTACTCATGATATTGTGAGCCAGAAGATGATGCCTCTCTAGAAGCTCCTCTTGAGCTGGACGCCGACATCGTATAAATACCATAATAAGTCCCAGGAGTCAAATGAGAGCTGATAACAACTACTTACCCTTTTAGAAGGCATACTAGGTCGCTTACATCCATGTCGCCTCATCAAAATGGTGGGTAGTTGTCTGATCAGCCGACTCAGCCTGAATCTTAACCCGTGTTTGAGAGGTCGCGACCTCATATGACTCCTTCAGTTTCAATTTTAAATTAAAATTGTGAAAAAATTATATACAGTTAATTTTCATACTGAAAAAGAAATAATAATGACCCCAATCTGATGGTGGCGATCACCTCTAATATCTCCAGTGACTGGGTCACTGTACATCCTCTGATAAATGTCGTAATCCATAATATTAGGATGCTCGACTGCCTATATTAAAGTAAAATAAACATTTTATATTTAATGTTATATAAATTATTTAAAAAAGATACCATATTCTCTCTATGCATACTGAATATACAGATACCAGTTTCATGTGTTACCTCATGTCTACCCCAGTTCTACCAGCCTAATGAAGATCTCCTATGAAATTTACCACTCAAATAGTGTGAACATAATCCATCACAAATGTGATATGAAATGTACTGTAATAGGTAGGCTCTACATGACTCCTCAAATACTGTCACTCCTGCTTCTAAATGGCTTTCCTTGTCAAATTTTGTAAAACCTGATAAAAACAGTCATGCATAGACCCCTCCCATGCCTTGTGGATAGAGCCACGCATGCTATCATCGATGGGATACCATAAACCCAACAAATAATTTATAATATCAAGTTATTAATGAAATAAATTTATAAATAAATATTATTTATTTACGTAACAGCTAATGATTGAACATTTTAAGATGCACATCAATGGTATTGTATTTCCATCTGATCCATGGTTGCGAAAAAATAATTGCGCAAGATAGCGGTCCTCTGTCCAATAGCTGCATGAGAAAAACTATGAAAAAAGAAAAAATAATCAAACAATTAGTATATAAATAAATTAATGAATGCTAACTAAAATACACAGGTTACCATACCTCCTTGTGAATGGATCGAAACCATGACTTGGATGTCACTCAGCAATAGGGTCAGGATTCATTAGTCATGCAAGACCATGCCCCCTTCGCATACCCCTAGAACGGCCAGTAGGCTAAGGGCTAGATGATCCCAAATCATCCTCATCAAAAGGTAGACCAACATCCTCTAACTCATGAAATAGATCAGGGTCCATCTGAAACACAAAATGATTGTTGTTAGCAGATATTTGAAAATAAATATTACATATAGATATATATTAGTTATGATTATAACCATCATTTTACTATTTCAATGTTCACCTTCATCATCATCTTCATATCGTATGATGTCAATGGATTCATATTCATCATCGCCATCATCAATATCCATATGAGATACAATTTCATCATCTATTACCATTTAAAATTTACTTGTAACATCATTAACACCATCATCACGATCGACCCTTAATTGTGGGGTATCATCATCAATATTACTATCTCTTTGTGAAAAAGATGGATTTTGAGTAGTCTCTTGAAAAATTTCAATTCCTTGTACTTCATAGAAACCAAATTCAGTTTTAGTAAACTTATTTTCCCAAGATTTCATTTTTATTATCCTCCAACAATCACTCAGGTCTCTTGAAGTAGCACAGTACTTTGTGTAATATAGTTGATGTGCATGTTGAGCCAGTAAAAATTGTTCATTTACTAAAAGAAGACTTTTAAATTTAATATCGATGATTCCATGAATCAGAATAACACACAAGCCTCTCTCAATATCTGACCACCGATATTTAAACATTGTTATGTAATTTTTTCTTAGATAAAATAGTTTAATAATTTCATCCTGAATGCCGTAAAAGTTAAATTTAGTTTCCCTATGATGAGATCCTCTCATGAAAACTCCACTATTCATTATTTTTTGATTCCCCATATGCACATGAATGAAATTGAAAACCATTCACCATTTACGCATTATAAGATTTAACCATTTTGGATGGTGGGTTACTCAATATACACAGTCAGTTATCAATTTCATCAGCATGTTGAGAGACCCATTTTTTTTAAAACAATTATCAATATAATAAATAATAAACTGAATTGATATGTTACACTATCAATAATTCATGTTTTTATTTTTTCACACCATTGAGTAAAAAAATCATCGTTCTTCAAGAGGAGTTGCTATAATCTTTGAAAGCTGTTTCTTGACATGATTATCATATAAACTAAAAATAAAATAAGTTTAGTTACTATAAAAAAAATTATATAATAAGTTATAGAAGAACTCACAGTAAAAATTATTTCATTTCTTCACAGTTGAGTAGAACATATGTATGAGATATGTGATGTTCATCATATGAAATCCATCATTCATGAACTCCACCGAAACCAAGATCTGGCTGATTAAAAACTGATAACTTATTTTCCATTTAATCATCAACAATCCCTTTATTTTATCCCATGTGTTTGTGTTTTTAGGAATATTAAGATTTAAAATAATGTGAGTAGAAAAAACTAATTTCCTCTTGAAAATAAGCATCAGCAATTGATCCTTCAACTGATGCTTTGTTACCTACTTTTCTCTTAAATTTATGCATGTATCTATCGAATGGGTATATCCATCAAAACTATACTAGACCTCTACATTTAGATTCCTGTGGAAAATGTAAAATCAGATGTTCCATTGAGTCAAAGAAAGTCAGCCGTAATATTTTTTCCTATTTACATATAATGAAAAAAAGATCTTCTTCCAGATAAAATAGTTCATCATAGAGTCTATTGTTGCCACACAAATGTCTCAAAAAATATGATATGTCTATTATCTAATCCCAAATAATATAATTCAATAAACCTCTGAATCCAATCAGCATAAGTCTTTCCATTATAACATGACAATCGTGACTTTTTAATCAGGTAATATGACCATTCTCTAAATATCTTCCCAAATTGGTATCATAGTTATTTAGAAGTATCAAAAGTGTAATCCACTAAAAAAATAAAAAGAAACTCTTTTTGGATAGTGTATAAACTTCTTTTGGCTTCATTAACCTCTGTGATCTTACATTTTCAAATAGTTCAAGTTCTGGTTGTCTGTAAATTAGGGCATGATTTAATAGTGTCTTCACATTATCTTTGGTCTTACCTAGTGTATCTAAAACTATATGAAATAAATTATCAATATAGTTCCTCTCAATATGCCTGATATCCAACAGTTGGTGAACCAACAAATCAGACCAATATGAAAGATCCCAAAAAATGCCTTGTCTTGTCCAATTATGTTCTTTCCCAAAGACAAGATTTTTCTGTTGTTTTACTATTGTCCCAAATGTGATGGAAGGTAATGAAAATACAACTGATTTTAACTCTACACTTGATATCGTTTTTGGAGGTTCTTCCTATTTAATTGTGCCTTTTCTGAAATGAGATTTGTTCATGTGAAAAGGGTGATCGGTTTGAAGAAATCTGTGATGATAGTCAAAATAGAATGGTTTTTTCTATTGAAGAGCATAAATGTTTTGTTGTCTTTCATACAGTAAGGACATGATTTCAGACCAATTGTACTCCAGCAATATAACATGCTATTTGTCAGGAAGTCACTAATCGTCCACATCAATGCAGATTTTAATATTAAATTTTGTTTCGAAAAAACATCATATGTACAAACACCATTACTCCACAATGAATTTAACTCATCAATCAATGATTTTAAATAAACATTAAAATTATTTTCAATTTTCTGAGATTAATAAGGTCAAAAAGATATAGGGCTCCTTCATCAACATCCATTGAGGTAAATATTACAGAATCATAAAGACAGGTCAACATGAATACTGACTACCATAAGAACCAAACAGACATAAACTGTCAGTAGAAAGACCCAATCGCACGTTTTAGGATTCTAAATCAAAAAATAGATGCAGTCAGTAAGAATAATTCCATGAATCACCGTCATATGGGTGATTCAAGCTTTTATCAGTTAAAATCATGGTTTTGTGCCATGAAATCACTGACATTATGTTCTAAGACATAAATAAATACTAAAAATTGGGTCTAAGGGGGAAATATCAATTTTTTTTATAGTAATCAATCCAGACTTCCCCAGTTGAGCTTCTTTATACCTCGATTGTGAACATGTGGTACAAATAACCAATGACTCATTTTCACCAGAATATAATATGAAATCATGTTCACATGCATGATTATTCTGATAAATAAGGCCCAAATTATGAACCAGCCTTATTCTCTCATATTAATTTGTAGGCAACACATTTCATTCAGGTAATAATGTTTTAACCAAAGAAAATATTTTATCAAAATAGTTGTTTGACATTGCGTTATAATATTTAATAGCCATAAACTTTTCAACCACTTCTAATTTTCTTATCTTACAACCTAGATATAATGTATCCTCAGCAAACCTCTAAAACTCATAAAATTTAGATGGTGACAACTCAAAAGTTAATTCAATATCATCCTGAGTTTCAGTTTGTTGAAAATAAGGGCCAACAACATCATTTACAAAATTTGGAAACCATTAAGGACCTGGAATCAAGTTATTAGAATCTTCTATGGAATTGTGTTCACCAAGCTGATACCAAAAAAAATAATCTGGTTAAAAACCAACCCGCAAGAGATATCCCCCAACCTTGTCAAATGTGTCAAACGTTCTCTGAGAACATTTTTTACAAGGGCACTTAATTATTCCTACTGAAACAAATTCTGGTTATGATGATGAAAATGATAAGAAAGCTTCAACACCCTCAATATATATATGATTTAAACTAGAAATGCTTAGATTTCCACGTTGATTTATCGAATCGCGATTATCTAATAATGACTGTTGTCGACTTCCTTATTCCATATTTTTCTAAAAAATATTAAATCATTACTATTTTTTAATAATTTGAAATTAGAAAAAAAACTATCAAAAAAATCAAAATAAATAATTACAACTACTTAATAATAATTTCCATTAATTACAGGTGACACAATTTCCAATGGATTAACAGTTGCTCTTTTGTCTGACAGCTCATTTACATGAAACATTCTCACAATGAAATCACAAAAAATAATCTGCACGGAGGTACACATATTCATTCTCGTGCATATGAAAATGTATAATCATAACTCTGAGCAGATTCTTCATTGTAATTTTAGTGTGAGAAATATGCAAGTAAACGCACCGTCAGACAAAAGACCTCCCTTTTCATCAATGAATTATCTTCATTCAATTTTCACCACCTAAAGACATTATAAAAATGTGGTCCTATGAATTCATATTCAAATGCGTACATACGATATTAGATATGCATATGTAAAATCATACTTTCCAGAATGTTTTGAGTCAGTGAGAGTTAAACAGAGAAGTGTGATCGAACAAAAGGAGTACCGCCAATCCACTAGAAATTGTTCTTAGTTATTAGAATTTATTACAATTGATTTTTTTACAAATTATTACTAATTATTCCTAATTATTTCTAATTATAACTAATTATTACCAATTATTACCAATTATTACCAATTATTTTCAATTATTACCAATTATTGACAATTATTACTAATTATTACGAATTATTACCAATTAATACAAATTATTAACAATTATAACCCATAATTAAAAATTATTACGAATAATTATGAATTATTATGAATTAATACGAATAATTAAGAATTATTATGAAACATTATGAATTATTACGAAAAATTATGAATTATTTCTAATTATTCCTAATTATACCTAATTATTCTTAATTATTCATAATTATTCCTAATAATTTATTAATTATTCCTAATAATTTTTAATTATTAAGAATTATTCCTAATTATTAGAAATTATTCCAAATTATTATGAATTATTCCAAATTATTCTGAATGATTCATAATTATTATGAATTATTATTAATTATTCCTAATTATTCTTAATTGTTCCAAATTATTCCGAATTATTCCGAATTATTATTAATTATTTTTAATTATTCCTAATTATTCTTAATTATTCATATTTATTCACAATTATTCCTAATTAATCCTAATTATTCCCAATTATTTCTAATTAATATTAATTATTCCTAATTATTACTAATTAATCATAACTAATAATAATTAATTTTAATTACTCCTAATTAATCCCAATTAATCCTAATTAATCCTAATTAATCCTAATTAATCCAAATTATTCCAAATTATTCCTAATTAATCAAAACTATTCCTAATTATTCCTAATTATTCCTAATTATTCCTAATTATTCATAATTATTCCTAATTATTCACAATTATTTCTAATTAATCATTATTAGTCCTAATTAATCCTATTTAATCCCAATTAATCCTAACTAATCTTAATTAATCTTAATTAATCATAATTAACCCTAATTATTGATAATTAATCCTAATTATTAATAATTATTCCTATTTGTAACTAGTTATTGCTAGTTATTGCTATTTATTGCTACTTATTCCTAATTATTAAAAATTATTACAAATAATTGCTAATTATTGCTAATTATTATTAATTATTACTATGTATTGCTAATCATTACTAATTATTAATAATTATTGCTAATTATTGCTAAATATTTCTAATTATTACTAATTATCACTAATTATTACTAATTATTACTAATTATTCATATTTATTACTAATTATTACTAATTATTCCTATTTATTACTATTTATTTCTAATTATTCTTATTTATTACTAATTATTACTAATTGATACAAATTAAAACTATTTATTACTATTTATTACAATTTATTACTATTTATTACTATTTATCAATATTTATTTCTGTTATTAATATTAATAACTATTTATTACTAATTATTATTAATTATAACAAATTATTACTAATTATTACTAATTATTACTAATTATTACTAATTATTACCAATTATTACAAATTATTACTATTTATAACTATTTATTACTATTTATTACTAATTATTACTAATTATTAGTATTTATTTGTATTTATTAGTATTTATTAGTATTTATTACTATTTATTTCAATTTATTACTAATAATAACTAATAATTACTATTTATTACTTATTATTACTAATTATTACTAATTATTACTAATTATTAGTATTTATTAGTATTTATTACTTTTTATTACGATTTATTACTATTTATTCCTATTTATTACTATTTAATTCTATTTACTACTATTTATTACTATTTATTACTAATTATTTCTTATTATTTCTATTTATTACTATTTTTTACTAATTATTACTATTTATCAATATTTATTAGTATTTATTACTTTTTATTAGTTTTTATAACTATTTATTAGTTATTATTAGTATTTATTTGTATTTATTAGTATTTATTACTGATTATTATTATTTATTACTAATTATTACTAATTATTAGTTTTTATTACTATTTATTAGTATTTATTACAATTTGTTAGTATTTATTACTATTTATTAGTATTTATTACTATTTATCCATAATTTTTTTATTTATTAATTTTTATTACTAATTATTAGTATTTATTAATAATTATTACAAATTAATAATATTTATTACAAAGAGTAAATATTTATCACTATTTTTTCTAATTTTTACTATTTATTTATAGTTATATCTAATTAGTGTTAATTACTATTAATTACTGCAAAATACAACTACTAATTACTAATTGCCACTAATTATTTATATACATTACTAATTATCGTTAATAATTATTAATTATTACCAATTACTAAGAATTGCTACTAATAATTTTATTTTATTATTACAAATAAATACCGATGAAAAAACAATTTCAATCTAACTTAATTACAACCAATCAAAAATAATTAAAAGTAATATAAAGAAATGAAATAAATACTAAATTAAATAAAACATAAATACCTTTCAACTCGGTCTCTTATAATTGTAGGCAGCATTACAACTTCTATGTAAAAAAACTAACTCTAAAAAATTTTAACACTAAAATTAGTGTTTAGAGAAGCAGAGGAAGGAGGAATTCTGGAGGAGGGAAGAAAAATCAAATGGGGGGTATGTATAGGTTAGATTAGTTGCGACGAGATTATTTTCCACGGTATTCCCGTCACAAAAAATACTTTTTGCGACGGGACCCTTTGCAAATACCTTCGGCCGCATTAATTACAGTCAGTGGTTAAAAGGTTATTTGTGATGGGCCCCGTCACAAAAAGTAAACTACCGACACACTATTTGTGACGAGATAACAACCCATCACAAATAGGTTTTTATCGCCACCGGTTATTTTCGACGGGCCCCCTCACAAAATATTCTTCGGGGGTCGAACGAGTTGTGATGGGGGATCCCCCATCGCGACTGGTTCTTATCGTCTCCTGGTATTTGAGATGGGTGGTGCCTACCCGTCGCAAATACCCTTTCATGCGGTTAGGTGTGCAAACCGTGCCAATCCGTGCGTATGTTTTTGTGATGGGGTGCCTATTCCCATCGCAAATAATTGGTTATTTCCGACCGATTGATTGTCCTGTCGCAAATAACCTCTTCGAAAAACTATCTGCGACGTGATTTATTCCTATCGCAAATTACCCATTACAAAAAACAATTTTTCCCATAGTGTGCTTGTCCTTGTGCTCCCACCCAATTAACTAGGATCTTATGTAATATCCCCCTTTTTAAAGAAGTTACATTCATTAATTACAACTATTTTCCATCACAAAGGGGCATTAAAATAACAAAACATATGAAACTCCTAAACCCATGAACAAAAATGCCTTTCAAGACACTTTAATTTACAAAATCAATGTGAATTTTTGCAAAACATTTATCTCATATAAAATAGCATTCAATGATTATTAAACATGCTTGAAAACCACTGAAATCAATATTTTAAAATAATAAATAACTCAATGTTCATATAACAAATCCATCAAATTAAACCACCTACTTTTTCTAAACTAAGTCACTTTTCAATTATGATAATCCATAAGGTATGAGGAGAAATAACTTTAGAAGGAAAGGAATGAACATAAAAACTATAAACCATCTCATAAATATTGTACAACAAGAACCCCTGGTCACCACAACCTTAGGTAATAAGGAAAATCAAAGAAGATAGGGATAAATAACAAAATAAGAGGATATGAACCACTTACCAAGGGTGTTATTAAAGATTCAAAAAAAATTCCACTTGAAATTATGCTATGGAGATAGGTAGAGACAAGATTTGCATGCATGGGGGGGAAATGTTTGAGTGGGGGAGAAATGAGAGGGTTTAAGGAATATAATGGGTGAAGGGTAGATAAGTAATTTAAATACCTAGGAAGACTAAATGGTTAGGTTACATAATTTATCAAACCATATGCCAATAATTTTTATGGAATTATCTCACCCAAAGGAAGCCACATAGTTTGGATTCGTGGTTAATCAAACCATGATCCACCATTTTGAATTCCTATATAATTTTTCATAGGCCTAAGTACAATTTGAAAAAATGATTAACACTAACCATGAAGCAAACATGCATCACTTAGAATCTCACAAAAAATTTAAATCTTAGATGAAAAATACCGATAAATGAAAGAAAAATGATTAAATTTAATAAATAAGGAAAACTATAGCGGAAAATAACATAATAATTGGGACAACCTCCCCCACCATTCCAATTTATTCCCCAAAAAAGTCATTATCAAGATGATTTATCAATAAATAGGTGAGGCCACTACTCTCTCATGAATGATTCCTCAATCCATAGTCTCATGAGAATCACTTACATATTTCCATAACGCTTGGAATAAGAAAACATTGGAGGGATATTAGGATTCGATAATCAAAATTAGATGCTCAATCACTAAAACATTCAACTCCTATTCAAAATCTTCCAAATTCAAAACATGGGAGGGATATCGGTGATATATATTAAGATGAGAAATTTGAAACACAATATGATTCAATTTCTATTGAAGAAGTAATTCAAATTAATATAATAGCTTCCCAATTCTCAAAGTGTTCTCAATGGGTCATACATATTTCAAATACAAATTCCCCTATTTTCAAAGCCTTTTCCCACCAAGCCGGGTGATACTTTCAAAAACACCTAGTCTCCAAATAATAATTCTAAAGGATGATGTCAATGGTTATCATAATATGTGTAACATCCCAACCTGAGAGACATAAATGGTGCCCCGATCTAGTGGGTCACATGCCTTCAAGAACGCCTCCCCATATTCTATAGGCTACCAACTAGCAACGAGGTTCTAAGGTGGTACACTAGGGATACTATACCCTCATAATTATATTGTGACAAAATGGTGTAACCATGATATTAAAAAGAGAAAGAATATCAAATGACTAAACCACAATAGATAGCATCCATAAGACAACAGTATTAAATAATAAATCCCAAAGAAAATATCATATACAAAATGATACATGTCATGTATCAATACAAAATGGAAGTAAATACATGGAAACAGACAACTAGTATAATACATGTATCAAAATATAAAAAATACCAAAGAAAATATCTCCATAAATCATAATGATCATAGCATAGTCCAATGATTCCCAAGTCCTAAGAAATGATCAAATCAACCATCATATAGAGGGTGCTTGTCCCGATCCCTACTTACATCTATGAAGTCATTCTAGGTACCCAATGACAACCCAAACATGGTGTGAATAACACTCAGTAGGACAAAACCAATGGTGTCTATAAAATTTCTAGTCTATGTATAAAAAATGAAGTAGTTTGCAGTATATCACAAGTATAATAGTAATAAAAGTAATGTGTCAAATGAAAATGTGGTCATGTCTAGTCAACCATGGATCCCTATGAACAACAATCAAGCACCAAAAATCATGGGATAATTTTTAAACAAGACAAAGCATCCATAATGGCCTATTCCATATAATCAAGTGTCAATCCTGAAAGTTCTATATCAAAGGTATAAATGATGAAGGCATCCTTTTAGATTCCATGGAGTATCTTGATGGTATCTCAATAAAGACTTGGGTGGAGCCAAAGGAGAATCTTCATAGGTCATGTCCAAGGAGAGTCCATGTAATCCAGATCCAAGGTGTTGTATTTTCCATAGAATCCTAAGTAAACAGGATCCATTGAGTAGAAATGTCCATGACATCTAATGGAATCAGGATCCTAGGAGAAGAAATTTTTGAGGCATCCATTACCATAATTTGGATCAATAGAGTAGAAATGTCCATGGATTCTAATGGAATCAGGATCTGATGAGTATAAATTTCCATGGAATACTCTAACATAATCAAGATCCAAGGAGTATAAATTTCCATGGAATCCAATTGAATTAGTATCCTAGGATTATAAATTTCCATGGAATCCACTTGCATCATCAATTCATCATCTCATTCCATAACCCATTTCACTATCATTCACCTATCATGTGTTCATCAAACCTATTACACATTTTCCAATTTAACAATTTAACCATTTAATCATAAGTGTTCAAATGAAAAGGGGGTGTAAACCTTCTCTTATAACCCATACAATTCTCATAAATAGAAGGGTATAATCAGAACACACTATGGGTGGAATAATCTCATAAAAAGTGTCAGAATACACCCAATGGGTGGATCAGGCTGAGGTAAATGACCTATAACCATATAAAAGTGCTTAATGGAAAACCTAAATATGTTGCAATCAATTTAATCAAGGAATTAGATTAATTTTAGGGTCAATTTCAGAAGTTTTGGTGTATGACATAATGGTAATAAGGTATATAAAACACTAAATTATAAGTGAAAGGTATAAACATCCTACCATATATCTGTGGTACAAAAATCATCTATTATCATCTCCTAAATAGAGATGTATTATAACAAAATGATAGAATGAATAAATTACCTAGAAATAGGGAATATCATATTGCACTAAAAAAACCCCATTTACATGAATACAAATGAGGAAAGACGCAAGATGCATGAATAACTCACAGGCATAGATCCAATGAGATGAATGACTCTTAATTTCAAGTCTGTATGGTTAAATAGGATCAAATCCTACAAAAATTCTTGAATAAGATCTCTCTTGGAAGAAGAATGGCTAGCTAATGGAGGAAATAAAATAGGTTTTTTAGTTATAATAAATTTATGAGAAAATAGTTATTTTACCCAAAAATATTGGGTCATATAGTTTGGCGCATGGTTAGAAAAATAGTTCTCTAGCTATGCTCCATTAAATTTCTCAATAGGGAACCCACATGGTTCACATGTTTGGTTTTTCAAACCCTGTTCAAACCATGCCACATTCCACTGTCCAAGACTCCCCTCACATGCTCATGGAACATGGTTAGACAAACCGTATACTAACCATGCATTTGGACTCTACTAAAAATCACAGAGCTCTCCACATAGGTGTGTGACCCTAGTTCCATAGTTTCATCAAATTATGAAGCCTACTACTACCCACTGAATAACTCCACATGTTTAGTAGTAACCATGTGGCATAGGTGACACAGTTTCTACTAACCATGTTCTCCAGCTTCCTTTTCAAAAAACTGAGCCTCTAAGATCCAATTAAGCATGAGACACCCCATTAAATTCATGTGACCTCATTAGGAATTCACATTAGGTAAAAAAATTACTTAAACCAAAATTATAGAGATCTATAACTCATAGAAAAATCTAGGATCTTACAATCTTTCTCCATAAAGTAATTTTTCCCGAATTTCCCTTCCAAGGGTGGTCATGAATTGTATGAGAATAACTCTAGCCATTTAGCATGTATGTTAGCCTCCCTCTCTAATGTCTTTTCCTGTATATTTCCATGCTACCTTATCACCCCTACTATAGAAAATTATTGGACAAGGAGATCCATTATGATCTTATCAATGATACATATAAGATTTTACTTGAAGGAAACATCATCGTATAGATCAGCCACATCTGGATGAAGATTATGAGAATTTGTTGAGTGATAATGTCATCGATAAGATTCATGGAATATGTTGTTCATGGATCGATACCTCTGAGGTAACTACAGCTGATAGGCAACAAAATAACTCTCCAAAAATCATGAACACACTAACATAACATGATGCATGCTTACATTACCTCTTAATTCATTTGTGTCCCAACATTGATGAGATATTTAAAAAGTCACGATCCATAAACTCAAACTCTAGTGGTCATCGAGGTGGATCGGCGTAGGATTTATGTCTATACTGTGTCATATACATTCAAATTCTGATCAACTGAACCTGCCTCAAAGTCTCCTACATGGGATGTGGTCTAAGAAGCATTGCATCTACTACCTCTAACCAACATATACGTGATCAACATGTAAAATCATAAAAATCTTCATAAGGTTCCATTTTTATAGTCACATGATAGCTATTATTGTAGGAGTAATCAACCAGGGGTATACGCCTCTCTGAAAAGCCCTTAAACTCAAGGATTCATGCTCTAATAATATTCTCTAGAATCAATATAGTGCACTCTAACTGACAATCAGTATGAGGGTGATATTATGTACTCTAAAGCCCCTGTGTACCCAACGCTCTCTATAATACATTCCAAAACTGAGATTTAAACCGGTCATCCCTATATGATACAATGACATGAGGAACCCCATGATGGCCCAAAATATCCAAGATATAATGTCTCCCAATTTCATCAACTGAGAAGGTATCCCTGATTATTATGAAATGGGAGACCTTCATGATATTTTCCACAACAACCCACACATCATCACTTCCTTCAGGAAACCTCAAAAACTCGGTCACAAAATCCATCACAACATCATCCCATTTCAACTCGGTAATGGATAGATGCTGTAAAATCCAAGCTGGTCACTAGTGTTTTGCCTTCACTAGTTGATAGGTGAAACACCTCATGAAAAAACCAGCTACCTCTACTTTCATACCCAACCACCAATATTGATGTTTCAAGTCATGATAGATCTTATTAACACTAGGAGGTAATTCCCATGATGAGGTTTGAAACTCTCAAAGTAGTTCCATGCACATGTCTTCTGGAACCCAGACACATCCATGAATAACTTCAATTTCATCACCCCCAATGGTTTAACCAAGAGGCGGTTCATCACCTACCACACTCTCCCAGATGAATAAACCCATAACACCGTATAATTGTCACATACTCACACTATCCATAATATTTGAAGTCACCACTAAGTAATAGATAAAATTCCACCAAAAAGAATCTTTCACCTTCAAGTGAATCTCAGAGGAAAGACTATAATCTTCCACTCTCTATAGACCTCCTGAACTGCCAGTATATAAGTCTTTTGGATTAGTGTAAAACTGTATTTCCCTTTCTATGTATATAGAAAAGCTCAAAGTTAGAATACTATAGGTACTCAACCCACCATTATTTCTTAATATTCAATTCATCATGTGTAAATATGTAGTTGGGGATTTTTTGTCTCTTGTACACTACAAAACTCTCTCCTAGTAAATAATGCCTCCAACTGCACAACATGTGTACAACAGTGGATAACTTGAGATTGTGTGCAAGGAAATTCTTCTTGTCTGGCCTCAATTGATGAGTCCTATACACCATGAATCACTCATTATTCCTCATAAATACTCCTAGAACAATACCCTATTAATCACAATACATTATATAGATTCTACTCGTCTCTAGAAGAATCAAGATTGGTGTTGAATTCATTCTCCCTTTCAGATTTTGAAAGGATATATCACAATAATCCCACCATAAAAACATAACACACTTCTTTTTCAATCCTTTAAGAATTTTTTTATGTGTGATAAGACCTGTATGAAACACTTGAATTATCTATCTAGACCTAAGAAACTATATACGTCAAAAACGTTATTTGGTTACACCTAGGAATCTACAACTCTTACCTTTTCTAGGTTAATTGATAATTTTTTATTTAAGAAAATATGAATTGTAAGTTGAATATTATCCATATAGAAGTGGAACTTTGTGAGAATAGTATATAAATTATTATCACTCAGTGTATCCAAAATGATATCAAGATGTTTGGAATGGCCTCGTCGATTATGTGAATACACCAAGATACCATCCATGAAAACTACAAAAAATTAATCAAGATAAGGATGGAAGAACCAGTTTATCAATGCCATAAAAACTACTAGCAAATTTGTGATATCAAATAGAATAACCAGATACTTAAATAGACCATACATACTATGAAAATTTGTAAGAGGTATGTCTACAAGTCTAAAATTCTCTTGATGATAAACCAACCTCAAATAAATTTTTTAAAATACCTGATATCCTTTGAGTTTTTCAAAGATATTATCTATTCATGTCTAGGGATATCGGTTCTTAATGGTTAATTGGTTCATGTTTTGATAATACACACATAGAATGAGGGTTCTGTCTGCCTTTTTTATAAAAGGACTAGATAACCCCCACATATAAGTTCTAAGAAATATAAACCCATTTCCATAAAAGTCCTCTACCTTTTTTTGAGCTCATCAAACTTAGTAGGTTCCATACTATGAGGAGGAGTGGATACTAATGCAGCACCTTGAACTAGATTTATAGAAAACTCTACCTCTCACACAAGAGGTAAACAGAAAAAGTCATCCCAGAAAATATTTTTGAAATAATGAACCATTGGAGGGAATTCTTCCTGACTCGATCCTTGATCATCCAGATATAAACTAGAAATCTAGGCTTTTATCCTACTTAGCTCAAGTGGCTTCAGTCATTCTATACCTACCTATACATCCCATTCACCTTTGTGAAAACAAACTATACCCTCTGGTAATGTTAATGCCACACTCCAGCAATAGAAATCAACAAAATCATGAAATGGAACCAACAATTTCATCTATATCATGATGTCAAAACCTACCATCTTGAGTAAAAACAAGTCTCATATGAAGTGACACACACCTACCTCAAGGGTGGACTCTATGAACTAGATTACACTCATTAATCATATCCCTAACATAGTATCAGGTGTCATGATACCATTATAAAAATAAAAAATGAGCCTAAGGGTCCCAATAATATGTAAAAATATGACGCTATGAGATGCACCTATATCAAAAAAGAGCTGATTATTGGGTAAAGGCTACTAATATCATACATTAGACCATAGAAATCTGGATGCTCTACTCCTTAGGTGTAGGTTGTACAGAATATATCTGGCCGGAACTGAAGCCCTATGATACAACCTCACTACCTAGAGTAGGCCAACTCCACTATCTTGGAATAGCTTGTGTTTGTCTACCTCAACCATGACCACCACCTCATCATGAATGACTGACACAACTCCAACTACGAACCTAATGTTGAGCTATAAATCTTGCTCCTAAATATGGTGTCAAATTCGACCCCCTTCCACTGACCGCTAGAGGGAAGGTCTTGCAAAAATGATGCACATGTACCATCCTACCATATTCACGGCACTTGACTGGGTCCCTATCGCACGGATTCATAATACATCCGCACAACCCACACCGATGATATGATATAGAGCTATCTACAGTCATACCATTGTTGGTGTTCCCCCCACGAGAAGTATCAAAATGACACTTCCTCCTAGATGACTATGAACAACTGGTTTGAGAGGATGAACTTCCATACTATGTGACCTAATATTCACTCAGTTTCCATTTAGTAATGAATTGTTAATTCACTATCTTAGTTGCGTTACTCAACTGAATCATGTTTAACTATGATTGTACGACATGCTTGAGGCCTTCCTCGAAGTATTTCTCCCAAGGTGGATCATAAGCAAGATACACTAGCATAAGGAACTGAAGCTCTATAAAGAGAGTTTAATATTTTAAAATATTCATCACACCCTGCTCTAGACACAAAAAATAATTGGGCTTTTTAACTCTCAGTGTCCCAGGAAAGAAGTAATCATAAAATATAGATTGAAATTCTCTCCAAACCATATCTCATAGCTTATAAGATAGGTTCAAAACATAACACCAGTGCTTATAATCTCCTCAAATAATATTCTTTATGAAATTTATTATCCTCTAAAGATGTGTCTTGAGATTATTTTGAATCAATAAAGCATTCTAAATGCAACAAATCAGCACTCTCCAGACCACTATCCCCTAAAAACATGGGCATATAATATTTCTAGAACACATGTGTCCACTCTACCATAGACGGGTAGGTTGTGAGGATTCCTAAAAGCTCTTTATAATGTGTAGGAAACCCTCATGAAACTGGTAATATGCACTTGTATTTGGTACAAATGGTTGTGCCACAAGAGGCAGTACAAGAGGTTTTACTGGTGGCCTAATGCACACTACCTTTGGATCTTCATCATCACCACCCTCCTGGTGCTTGAATAGAGGTCTTCATAGTTCTATATCTCTACAATGCCTAACACACACATTAGAAAAGAATTTTCTAAAAACAAAATCCTAGATAAAATTATCGGACAGATTGAAGCCATCTTATAAACAAGTTACACCCCTCTTTATGCTCCTAAATCTCGAACTAGGTAATAGGAACTACCATAATAAGTACTAGATACACTATGTACTACCAACTCTAAAGTTAGTTTTGGGTGATGTTCTTTGTTTCACATAATGGATTCTAGAATATGGACTCTCCATTTTATTTGAAAAATAAATTTATTGGTAACAATTCCATTTAAGAATTTTAATTTTATTTAAATTCATATTTTTTTTACAATTCTTGTTTAAATGGTTGAACCAAATGGATCACCACATCTAATCAATAGGGGTCCATACACCATATAAAAAAAGGTTTGAAACTCATTTAATCCCAACCATAACATGTTCCATTCCATGCAACCAATGTTCAATGACTCAACATGCCACAATTGACTACTTTGGGTGTAGCCAATCTTGGAAAACGTTTTTTAGGTTACGAAAAACACTCTATGTACCAATTATGTTTCACAATATCCTGTAATAATCATTAATTTATAACAATTCTATAAGACAAGGCACACATAATAAATTTTATGTAGTCAAGCAATTCATCCTATATGGCATTTCATATGAATGACATGTGAAACCTATAAAGTGCCTAAAATGATACATGATAAATTATTTAATTCCATATCATCCAAGGATAAGATTAAATTACTAAATCAAAATAATAATAACATCACATAGCATGTGCATAACCCAATAGTGTAATCATATCAAATGTAATAGGATTAATCAGAAAAACATATTCTTAGTCCAATCAATTAGGCTTTTTCCGGTATGTGGGTTAGCTACCCCTCGACACAACACATTACCAAATTCTAATTTCTTTCTAATATCTTATCTATTATCTCAAAATTGAATTTCATGAAAATAAATCATCTAATACCACTTTTTTACATCTCAACCTTAGAGACACTAAACAGTTCCTTGTGCTGGTGGGTCACATGACCTATGGCATACAAGGAGCTGCGCTTGAGGCCATGTGACCTGCTAGCCTTGGGAACTATTTAATGGCTCCTGAGTTGGGATGTGAGCCAGTAAGTCATAAGGCCTCATGAATTCCTCACCATATATCAGATGATGCTGACTAGTAGTGAGGGTCTAAGTTGTTATAGTGGGGAGACTATACCCTCATAATCAGATTGAATCACAACACTAAAATCACAACAATCATTAGAGGAATCAAGTCAAATAACCAAACCATAGTTGATAGAATCCATAAGAAAAAATTAATACGTAAGAAATTCCAAAGGCAATATTGGATATAAAATGATATATGTAATGTATCTATATAAAATGGAAGGAAATACATGGAAACAAACAACAAGTATAATACTTGTATCAAAATAAAAAAAGTAAAAAAACCATTTCAATATAGAATTATGAGCCTAGATCGTTCATGTGCTCCCCAAATCCTATGAAATTATCGAATCAATGATCATAAATATGGTGTTTGCCGCAGTCCCTACCTAAATCGATGATGTTTTTCCAGGTGCCCAATGGTGGCCCAAAAAGTGTGTGGGATAACACTCAGTAGGCCACCACCAATAATGTCTATAACATATCCAATATATAAATAAAAAATAAGGCAATGTATAGTATATCAGTTGTATAATAGTAATAAAAGGAAAGTTCTAATTGCAAATTTGATCCTGTCCATTGAACCATGTCTCCCTGTGAATGATAATAATGAACCTGTAATCATGGGATAATTTTAAAATAAGGTAAAGCATCCACAATGACCTATTCCATGTAATCAGGTGTCAAGAATGGAAGGGCCAGATAGAAGGTATAAATGACCAAGGAATCCTCATCTATTCCATGGAGTATCTCAATGGAAACTCAGTAATATCTTGGGTGGAGTCCAAGGAGCATCTATATGGAGCATGTCCAAGGTGAGTCTAAGAAATTTGGATCCAAGGAGTAGCAATTTCCTTCGAATAAAATGTAAATTGGATCCATGGAGTAGAAATGTCAATAGAATCATATAGAATTAGTATCCTAGGAGTAGAAATGCCCAAGGATTCCACTACCATAATCACGATCCATGGAGTAGAAATTTCCAAGACATTAAATGTAGTCATGATATGAAGAGTAGAAATTTCCAAGGTATCCACTACCATAATACCAATCCATAGAGTAGAAATTTCCTTGGAATATAATGGAATCAAGATCCGAGGAGTATAAATTTTCAATTCATCCACTACCATTATCAATTCATCATCTCATTCTATAACCCATTTCATTATCATTAAAATATCATGAGTTCATCCAACCCATTCTATGTTTCCTCATTTAAAAATTTAACCATTTAATCCTAATTATTCACATAAAAAGGAGGCATAAACCTTCTCATATAACTCAGAAAATTCTCATAAATACAACGATTGGATAATCACACCCCATGGGTAGACCAATCTCATAAAAAGGGTTATAACACACACCATGGGTGGCTTGGGATGAGGTTAACAACTCCAAACCATATAACGGTTCCTAGTGGGAAAACTAAATAGGTTCCAGTCATTTTAATCTAGTATTTCAGTTAATTTAAGAGGAAATGCCGAAATTTATATCTTGTGGCACAAAGAAACAAGGTATTTAAAACATTAATCTTTATGGGAATGGTATAGATCCCCTAATGTATACCCATGGTAGAACACATTTCTAATATTGGTTCCAAAATCGATCTAGATCAGATGAAAATGGAAGAATTGTTGATCACCCTTAAAATAAGGCATATCAATATGCACCAAAATAACTCCATTGATATGTAGAAAAATGAGGAAAGGAATAAGATGAATGAATAACTCATTGATGTTGATCCAATGAGATGGAAAAAATATCTATTTTGAGTCTATATAGTCAAACCACATGAAATCCAACCTCAATTATTGAAGAAGATATCTCCCAAAAGAAAAATGGTTTGATGCTGGAAAAAATATAATAGTTCTTAGGTTATAATAAATTTAAGGTAAAAAATGGTCATTTTACCCAAAAACTATAGGCCTCATAGTTTGGATGCAACGTTGGCCAAAATATGCACCAACCATTCCCCCTTTACTACCTTAATAGAAAAATCACATAGTTAATTCACATGGTTTGGAAAACAATGCACAAACCATGACATGTGACACTTTCGAAGACTCCCCTCACATGACCACAGAACATAGTTATACAAATTTTGTGCTAACCATGTGTTTAGACTATGTTAAAAATTATAGATCTTCCCACCCAAGTGTGTGGCCCTAGATATATGCTTTCCTCAAACCCTGCAACCTCTTTCTACTAAATAAAATTCCCCATATATTCATTAGTAATTGTGTGGCCTGAGAAACATGGTTTCTACTGACCGTGCATCCCATATCCTAATCTAATTAATGGATCCTTCATGCTTCTAAGAATCCCCAAACACCCGTAAACCCCCATGACCTCATTAGGCGTTCACATTAGGTCAAATACAATAACTTCAACTGAAATTAAAGATATCTATGCCTCATAGAAAAACATTTGATATTATAATATTTTTGTCAACTATGATTCATCACTAATCACTATCATATTATCTAAATATTTCTCATCATATCTTATATAATACTTGATCCTATCAAGGAAGTCGCATCAACTTTGGTCCAACAGTGGGGAGTGATAGCCTATTTTACATCATTAATTTTTATATGGTGATGCACAAATTTAATAATTTATAAAATTCATACATTCTAACAATAAAAATGTGGTACTTGGAAAATCCAAGTGTTGAACCCACATGGATAATCCATATTTCATAAATTAATTAAAGGGTTTGAAATTTCAATTGATTGGTTTTTTAAAGAGGGAGATATAAAAAGTGAAGTAAATACAAGGTATGAAATCAAAAGATGAGGCATTCTAGGTTAAGTGATTTTTCAATTAGTGTATTAGGGATTCAATTGATTATGTTTTCATTCATGAGTTGGTTCCAGGATTGGGTCTTTAGGGATCCTCGGTATGAGTACCCTACACTAGTTCTGTAATCACACCATTAGAATGGTCATCTATTAGGTTCAATAACAAAACTAGGTTTAAACATAACAACACTGGGAATCATAATGGTCATACTTAGACCATGGAATATTAATTGATGGAAAAAATCCCATCAAATAACGAACAATGGTAATGAAATAAAAAATAAGATAAATTTGAATTTAGAAAAAAGTTATAGTAATTCAAGACATGAAAAAGAATATAAATAATCCCTAAAAACAATTTCCCCAAAAATAACATCACCTAAAAAATAAATAACTACTCTCTCATGATAAACATGATGAGGATGAGATACATGGATACTTAGAGAAGAAATGATGTGAATAACAATACCATTAGGGCTTCGAAGTCAGACACCTATCGATTGGTAGTCTTACATGCCTCCCCTCTTGGATCCAGATATCCTCCAGGCATGGCCATAGGTTTGAATAAACATGCCTTTATCAAAATACCTTACAACTATATCATTAAAGATACATAATTTCTAGTGGGTTCTTGACGTGAAATGTGTACACATCATGTAAAATGTGGTGAAATATTCACCAAATCATCTTCTTTTGATACTCTCACAACATGAATAGTGTACATGTTGTGAATGAATTATGCTTTCATAGCGTGAAAGGGAACAAAACATTTCGGCGTATCTCAGTCTCAACCCCATGAATGAAACTCATGACGTGTACTGGGTTTACGATGTGAAAACATATTCCTTTTGGTTATGCAGTCTTCTCCAAATCTATATGAATTTGGCCTTTGACTTCAAAATTTCGATGTCACGCTGAACCCCTTCATGTCATGATGTGATGTTATTTTTATCTCATACCCTCATCTAGTTTTATTTATCTTCCAAAAATTGGTATTATCCTTCCATAAATCAGACAAAAAGTTAAACAGTCTAAAAATCATTAAGAATATAAATTAAATTACAAAAATAACTATATAAAAGACCGTAAAATATATGTATGAAATACACATATCAGAGATACTGACATGTTCGACCATATATATCTTAAAAAGGATCCATTATAATTTAGAACTAGTAACTATTATAAGAAGTTAACTCAACCACTCACAAAGGGATATTTAATGAGCCCCCAAAGTCTGAAAGGAAAGTGCGAAGAATATTCTCCAAAATATGGATCACTCACTCTATATGGTTATCTAAATGAAGATGGTAGTCCATGATGAACATAAAATGGAACCACATTTTCTGTTAGAGGCCTTTCCAAAATCAAGAAGTGACCTGGGGGTTCCAATTAGAAATGATAGTGGATGGAACCTCATGTAACATCATGATATATTACATGTATAGATTTCCAAGATCCTGTACCTTCATTGAATCCTTGATCATATTTAAATGTAAGAATCTAGTCAAATTATCAATAAAAAATCATTTTTAATTCATCCCTCAATGGGTATGAGGAAATATAATGATAAAGCCCATGGATATCTCATCCCACATTTAGGTTGGTATAGTAAGAGGCTACAAAAGACTAAAGGGCTTGTAATGCTCACCTTTAACCTACTAACATGAATAATATCGGGATAAAAATTCATCTACATCTTATCTCATTCTTGGTAATCAATATTGATATCTCATATCATAATACATATTGGTGGACTCAAGATGAATGATCCACTAAGAATGATGAAAATCTCGAATCACTACTACCCTCATAGATAAGGGAATTATAGATCCTAGGCTTGGATATATCATTGAGAAGGTGAAGGGGTGATTAAGTTAGGTAATTTTTACAATTTATACTTCTAAAATCAACATCTATAATCGATTAATATATCGATCCCTCTTTCTGTCTAGAGTATCACTACTCCCATATGAAAAAAACTGAAAGCACTAAAAAGAACACGAGAATTTTTACAACGTTCACCCCCAATGTGGGTGACTACTTCCTTGATATGTTTAGAATAATACGAGATATAGATTCTCTAATATTATTAATAAGTTTACTACAAGAACAAATTATCTCCCAAAACGCAAGAAAAAAAACTCTTATAATTTCTTATCACTAATGATTAAAATGGACCATCTTCTGATGGGATATTTTGAATTGAATCCCATTAGTGTGATTTATACTAACTCCAACTAATTGATATATATCATAAAATAATATTGTTTTTTATACTATCATCCCACAAATTCTTCAATGATCTTCACTACCTCTTGTGAAACGATCTTCAACATCCAATAACTTCTGATGCAATGATCTTTTGGACTTGTTTAGCTTCAAGTCCACTCTATTGAATATTATGATTTACTCTTGGACTTTCTCACATTATATCTTATTAATGTCACATGAATATACATTATTCTTTTCACAAATAAATATCATCTCATGCATGCATGTTATCTCATGCATTTGTATTTCATGTATCATGAAAATATTTCATGCAAAGGGTGTGTAAACACTATGAAACTTTTTTGTTTCTTCACAAAAGCCTTGTATACACACGAACTATATCATGAAATATTAATACACACAAGTCATTCAAACAAGGACCTTCAAAAGAGTATGTGCACTTCCTCTTCATTTAAATCCTTTATGCAAACAGTTGGATCCCTATTCTTCTTCTTCTTCATTGTGATACACAATGTAAGCATAAACTGGTTTGCAATGTATTAGTATTATTTGTGTAATCCAAAGATACACTTAAAGATCTATCCTGAGATGCTTCATTGTAACACCCCGATATTTTATGAAAAATATTCTTTTACTTTCATTGATGTCTTCTATTATACAGGACACCAAGTTTAGCTTGTACTATATGCAACAACGTATTAGCTTGTAGTATACGCAATGCTATTCTTGGATCGTGTTACACACAATTTCATGTACGTTTTATAATAGTCATTATATGCAATGTTGAGTGTGTGTATATATATATATAAATGAAATACGGTTGGATTCTGTTATATGAAACAACGAAGGATTCTTTCACAACACGCAACCCTGACTTGGCTTGCATTACATGCAATCGCGACCTTCCTCGATAGCGTGTGTTGTACGCAATACCAGGTTTTACTAAACAACGATATATTATTATAATATTATTATGAACTAGTCGTTTTGAATAGTATTAACTAAATTTTGAATATTATAACATTATTATTCATCTTACACATTTTCTAGAACATGGTATAAGAAAAAAATAAATTTTTCGGGTAAAATAAGTATTTTTCAAAAAATGCAGTTTTGTCGGCTTTTGAGGGCGCATATACTTTAAATATAGTTTTTAACATTTTTATAAGTTAAATTTGATAAAATAAATTTATTCATTTGAATCAGGATATAAAAATTTACACTGGATAAAGTTTTGATATTTTTCTAATAACTTTCATATTTTAATGAATAGTGAAAACACGCTATATTTTAATTAAAAACAACTTTTCTCATCGTAATAATTCATATGGATAAATTATAATATTTAATGGTTTTAAAGTATATTTAGAATATATTTTTACAATTTAATACAATGTTGGTCATTGGATGTAATTTCACATTTAAACCAGACATAAACAAGTGTCAATCTTTTGATAGTTATTATCTCTTAAGAACATGCTATATGTTTTGACGACGAGAATTATTTTTAAATTAATTAATGCAACTAATATGTTTTCAATTTGGTAAAATAAACATCATTTTTGAGTTCATAATATCAAATATAGCTTAGGCCTAAGTTTTGGTATTTTTCTGAAAACTTTCAATTTTTGATGAATAGTGAAACCACTATGTGGTAGTTAAAAAATGAATTTGTCATAAAACATAATTTTACCGCTTCTGTGACTGGAATTTCAAAAATAAGAGAGACACGGTTGATGTCAGTAAGTAAAATGTGGTTCAATGAGATGAAAATAATTTTTGGGGAATAGTAACTTTTTACTTTTTTTACCACGGTTAAAAGTAAATAGGGTAATTAAGGGTAAAAATGATATTATTATTACCCTAACACATGTCATAATTATATTGGATTAGTGTAACTCGACCAAAAATAACCTTAGGAATACAATATGACCATTTAGGCCCACTTGGATAAGATTAGGACATTTATTATTATTTAATTCAAAGAAGAGATAAAAGAGTTAAAATCAAAGTGTATTTACTAAAACATTATTAATTAATGGATAAACATATGATAACTTAGATTGTAAACATTAATTAGAAATATAATACGATTTCCTACATACTGATATTTTATTTGTAATTTTTCGACATTAAATATTTTAATTTATTTATGACACAATGATGATGCAGTAATTACCATAATAGTGAAACATTAAAATAATTGATATTATAAATACCCAAATAAATATAATTTGAGACTTTTTATGAATTCCACTAATTTTCTAGGTTCATATGTCATGTTAGTAGTGAGTTAATTAACTTTGGTCGAAGTAATAATTCTGTTATGAGTTTCACTAAAATCAACTATTGAATAGTGTCAAAACTGACATAAAATAGTTTTTAGAACAAATATTATATTATTAATTGTTATTTTATTCCTAAAAATCTAAGGTTCGGCCAAATGACTTAGATAAGATTATATATATTAATGAATCACAACTTGGGGGTCTCTTGGTTGTATATGGTATGTTTATTAACTATATAATATAAAAATACAAAGTGACATGGTAAATGTCAATCTAACTAACTAAGAGTTAAAACTAAAAGATAAGGTTAATATCATGACCTAAACTAGTCTAAATTATACTGGATGAAAGTATTTAGACCCATCCCAACCTTATCTTCTAAATATATCAATTTGGAGCTATTTGAAAATGAATATGACTTTATAATAAATTAATATGTTTAGTTTTTCCAAAGGTGCTCATTTCCTCTCTTATAAAAGGGCACCTCCTCCCTCTCTTCCTCACACCACTTTGAGCCTTCTAGCTCGGCCAACTCCTGAATATTTCTCCCCTCCACTTCCCTAGAAACATCCTAGAGGTTCTGGTCTTCTTAAAAGGCCAATCTTAGTTCCCTATGAGGAGGTTTCAAAGAGGCGTATCGAAGAAGAGGTAATTTCTTCTACCGATTCTTTCAAGCTTCTTTCTTCTTCAACTTCTTCTTCTTAGGTTGTTTCATTATGATGTAATAACATCAGTATCAATCATATACTGATATGTTATTATAATTATGAAACAAACTTATTTCACCATCTATCCATCCTATGGAAAATGAAATCACCACGCTTGCGTACATATGGAGTACCGTCTCCACGGCGTGGTGTAATCTGTTTTTCCAATACCACCTTACTTGGATAGGTAAAATGGTGTAAATAATAACTATACATAGTTATTATAACATCATACTGATTCTGATATATTGTATCATCCAATCCAATTCAATTCAATAATTATGGAAATGATATAATCGCTCGTGCGTACGTACGGACTACCGTCTCCACGACGCTATGAGATTCAATTTCCATGTTAACCATTAAAGAATGATTATAAAGTATATATAAGCTATAATAATGAAATATATGACATTATAAATCTACTGTATTTATATATATATATGCATGTCATCTACTTAATTCGATTATACTCAATAAGGAAACGAAAACAGCGTTCATGCGTACGTACGACCTACCGTCTCCATGAACGGTGTATTTCTTTCCATTTACTGATCTATTATATATATGTATATTCTGACTATATATTATATATAAATCATGTTTTATATTCTGGAATTAAGTAATCATGATCTAAGTAATCATATGAATAATTACAAGTCAAAACACGGACGACAAATGAAACGATTTTACCCAAAATGCTCTTTAACATAGAATTTGCAAAAGAACGTGTAATATAAAATCATAAGTAAACCATATATGATATCATAACAATGAGTATGATTCTTGAATAAGTAAATGACATTATTTAAATCATTATACAGGAGGTTCAAACACTTACGAAGCAAATCGTACCTAAGTTAAGGGATAATTTTGAAAATCTCATTTTTATCCGAGATTGCTTATTCGAAAGTATTTACTGGGGTTATTTCTATAATCCATGTCCATATTTTATAAAAAAAATTTCATGTAAGTTTAAAGTTCTTTTTACCTATTATTTAATTTTACTACATGGTATGTAAGGAATCTTTCTTTTTTTTACGTTACGAGGTACTTTTTGACTTTTCCGGCAAAAGTACGAGAAGAATGTTTTTTTAACTTATACGGCACAAACAGATTTTTACAGTTTTATAAGGCCTTATTTTCATGAAGCTTCCTCCAAAATATTTCATGAATATTTTAAACCAAATCTCTTTCTTTTAAAATTTCATGACATTTTGTGAAAAGTAAATTATTTTGAAGAAGGAAGGATATTTTCCTCAAGAATTCATATCATGTGTTTTATCAAAACAATTTTCCATCTAAGATGAAATTATTCCAAATTTGTATATTTCAAGTATAATGTCTCTATGAGTTACATGCTTTCAATTTTAATATGATGGAATATTTATTTATATGTATTATGTGATGATGATATGATGTTTATGAAACACATTTTATTCTTTGGGTTATGATGAATATTTTAAGTTTATTTTGTGGCACAAGTAAGAATGATTTCATTATGAGATGGATGGGACTTATATCTCCCTCCCATGCATTGGGTAAATATTTTATATCTCATGAGATAGACATGGCTGGAACGGTAAGTTAATCCGGTTCAGTGTTACATGACTGAAACAAGGAGTGAACTCGATTCAGAATGGGACTTTGTCCACTAAGATGGTCTTGGTAGCAATGCCTTGGCTACTATGGAAATCATGACATGTGCTGAATGGTTTCCACAATTACATGTTTTATTCCCATGATATTCTATCATTCATAATGTTTCTTTATGATATATTACTTACATACTTAAAAGATTCATGTCTTTGCTCAAGATTTTGATGTTTAGATTTTATGTTCAAGTTTTTGCAGTCAAATAATTATGGATTGTGTTATGTTTACCCTTACCGGGAATTTGAGCTCACCCCTTTATGTTTTCTTTTCCCCACAATGTAAAGAAAGGTTTT
This sequence comes from Viscum album, assembly GCA_963277665.1. Taxonomy (NCBI): domain Eukaryota; kingdom Viridiplantae; phylum Streptophyta; class Magnoliopsida; order Santalales; family Viscaceae; genus Viscum; species Viscum album. The sequence continues at coordinate 1,709,684,511 of OY728148.1, forward strand.
AGGTATGAAAAAAGGGGAAGATCTTTATTGGGTGATGTTGAAGATCTTTCACCACGATTAGAAGATTTTATTCCGAGTTTCTAAAGACACTAAACTATTACGGTCCTTGTGTGTCTGTTTTTCTTATGTATTAAGTATTCCGCAAAAGTAATGTAATGTTCATGTACGTCAGGCTTCGGGTCTCTACAGTTGGTATCAGAGGAAAGGTTTAGGCAACCTTTGGAAACTAGGATGCGATAACTTTAGTGATATCCCTAGAGATATTTATAAGGTATGTCTAGGGATGTCCCTAAGGATAAGTATAGGTATAGGATATAGTCTTAGAACTACGGTAACGATCTTAGAATTTAACCTAAGATGTTAGATATTGAGGGTACTCCCCCTTTACTATGTTGTTCTCTCGAGCATGATTTTTTCCTCTCACATTATTCTTTTTGGGTTTTAGAAAATGGCTGGAAATAGGAAGATTCACGGTAATAGAGGATATGACGGACAAGGGAATGATATTCTTCATGAGAAAGAAAATGAAACGGGATTTGGAAGTCCAAACATCGTTATTATGCCTAATCAGCAATCTCATAATATGATCAATAATATCAACTTTGGTATGTTTCCCGACTCAGATAATAAGAGAAAGATGGAGTTTCATGATGATCATAGAGGAAAGAAAGTTCAATTTCCCTCATGTAAATCATGTTGGAAGAGGCATTGGGGAGATTGTTTCAAAGGAACTGGAAGATGCTTTGGGTGTGGAAAAGAAGGACACAAAGCCAGTAAGTGCAAAGGAAAAGGTTCAGTTAACACCATGGATGAGGATAATGGTATTGCTACGACATCAATAATGGTTAAATGTTTTAAATGTGGAATGTACGGGCATTATGCAAACCAATTCCCTAAGGGAAAGTCTCATGAAGAGAATCAGTATGGCCGTATGGGTAGTATTTATGTTGATGATGATGAAGAGACTACAAATGATATATGAGATGAAAGAATTGTTGAAGCTCAGTCAATGGTTTAAGAAGGTAGTGGAATGATTACATGTTTATCAAGTGTAATGTTGTATAAGTAATCTCATGGTACTATTGAATAAAGAGACATCTAAGGATTGTTACACTTTTTTCTTTCCTTGAGTTTTGAAATTGTGTGATTAATGGTACCAGTATCCATCAAAGGTTATTCAGATATTTTTGGAATGTAGATAATATGCGCATAATGAAGGGATAAGGGGAAAATTAAATTTTTGATAGTATTCATGAGCTCATGACTGATATAAGGAGAATGGTTATATCATGGTTTGAGTATATAGAATTTTTGGATTTTGGTATGTGGAAAGAGTCAACTTTTGACAGCATTCATGTTTTCACTATGGTTTAATGGGTATTTATTTTTTCAGAGAATACATGATTAAGGTATTCACATGATTGGAATGTGACCAACAAGATATATGGGGGATAAATGATGGTATTCACATGCTTGGTAGGTAAACTTTCTAGTAATTGTTTTCTTTATACTATGAGCTTGGACCGAAGTATTTTAGATAAGCTTAAATATTGGAATGAATTATGTTGTACATAAGTTATTATTGTTTAAGGATAGAATTTTTTTCGATATTATTGATGGGATGTTATAGTAATGTAGTTTTAGAAAAAGGACAACCTGCAGGTCGGGCGATAGCCCATCACGTTGGACAAGGCTGTGGGAATCGAATCCACAACCGAAGTGTGATTGGCCTTTATCACCTAACACTGGACTATAGGAAGTCCCTGTTTGGTAGAAACTAGTTTTATTATATTATGTAGTATGATATATGAAGTATAAGTCCATTTTAGGAAACATATATGATTAATCTCACTATAGATCGACTTGTGTATATTTAATAACTTTTGCTATCATTTTGATTGAGACATATTTAATAACCCGTCATTCTATCACATGATCTGCTAAAAGTTCACGAATAACAAATTTAACTTCATTTCTTTAAGAGATGAAGTGGAAATTGTTCAAGGCACGAACAATAGTGAGATTGTACCAAAATAAAGTAAATATTTATTCTAATTCAAATTCCTCAACTTTAGGGAAGTGATATTGAAAACCAAAAATGTTGTCCTAGTGCCCTTATATCCGATGAATCAGATGGCACCCTAGATCATCACAAATTTATGGCTTTGTGATTGTTGGATTTTTCATAGCCATGTCCTCTACCACTATCCATCAGAACTTAATGGTTATATTTTTCTTCCATATCCATATTTTGACCTATGTTCTCCTATATGGAAACCCAATGATGAGTTACTTTGGGTAATCATTGCATTTCATACTTTAGTTTTTAAAATTAAGATTAAGTATGCCTTTTTACGATGTGGGTTTCTATGAATAGTAAACGATTTATAACCCCGACGAATTTCGAGGTCGAAATTAATTTTAAGGGGGGTAGAATGTAACACCCCGAGATTTTATGAAAAATATTCTTTTACTTTCATTGATGTCTTCTATAATACAGCACACCAAGTTTATCTTGTACTATACGCAACACTGTATTATCTTGCAGTATACGCAATGCTATTCTTGGATCATGTTACACACAATTTCATGTACGTTTTATAATAGTAATTATATGCAACGTTGAGTGTGTGTATATATATATATAAATTAAATATGGTTGTATTCTGTTATAGGAAACAACGAAAGATTATTTCACAACATGCAACCCTGACTTGGCTTGCATTACACGCAATCGCGACCTTCCTCGATAGCGTGTGTTGTACGCAATACCAGGTTTTACTAAACAACGATATATTATTATAATATTATTATGAACTAGCCTTTATGAATAGTATTAACTAAATTTTGAATATTATAACATTATAATTCATCTTACACATTTTCTAGAACATGGTATAAGAAAAAAATAATTTTTTCGGGTAAAATAAGTATTTTTCAAAAAATGCAGTTTTGCCGCCTTTTGATGGCAAACCTAATTTAAATCTAGTTTTTGACATGTTTATAAGTTCAATTTTATAAAATAAAATTCTTCATTTGAATCAGGATATAAAATGTTACATTGGATAAATTTTTGATATTTTTCTGATAACTTTCATATTTTAATGAATAGTAAAAACACGCTATATTTTAATTAAAAACAACTTTTTTCATCGTAATAATTCATATGGATAAATTATAATATTGAATGGTTTTAAAGTATATTTATAATATATTTTTACAATTTAATACAATGTTGGTCATTGGATGTAATTTCACATTTAAACCAGACATAAACAAGTGTCAATCTTTTGATAGTTACTATCTCTTAAGAACAGGCTATATGTTTTGACGACGGGAATTATTTTTAAATTAATTAATGCAAATAATATGTTTTGAATTTGGTAAAATAGACATCATTTTTGATTTCATAATATCAAATATAGCTTAGGCCTAATTTTTGGTATTTTTCTGAAAACTTTCAATTTTTGATGAATAGTGAAACCACTAAGTGGTAGTTAAAAAACTGAATTTTTCATAAAAATTAATTTTACCGCTTCTGTGAGTGGAATTTCAAAAATCCGAGAGATACGGTTGATGTCAGTAAGTAAAATGTGGTTCAATGAGATGAAAATAATTTTTGTGAATAGTAACTATTTACTTTTTTTTACCACGGTTAAAAGTAAATAGGGTAATTAAGGGTAAAAATGATATTATTATTACCCTAACACAATTAATAATTATATTGGATAACTGTAATTCAACCAAAAACAACCTTAGGAATAAAATATGACCATTTAGTCCCACTTGGATTAGATTAGGACATTTATTATTATTTAATTCAATGAAGAGACAAAAGAGTTAAAATCAATGTTTATTTAATAAAACATTTTTAATATATAGTTACATAGAAGATAAATTCGATTTTAAATATTAATTAGAAATCGAATAAGATTTCATACATAATGATATTTTATTTGTAATTTTTAGACATTAAATAATTTAATTTATTTATGACACAATGATGATGCAGTAATTACCATATTAGTGAAAAATTAGAATAATTGATATTATAAATACCCAAATAAATATATTATGAGACTTTTTATGAATTCCACTAATTTTATAGGTTAATATTACATGTTATTATTTATTTAATTAACTTTTGTCGCAGTAATAATTCTGTTATGAGTTTCACAAAAATCAACTATTGAATAGTGTCAAAATTGACATAAAATAGTTTTTAAAACAAATATTATATTATTAATTGTTATTTTATTCCTAAAAATCTATGGTTCGGCCAAATGACTTATATAAAGTTATATATATTAATAAAACACAACTTGGGGGTCTCTTGGATGTATATGGTAAGTTTATTAACTATATAATATAAAAATACAAAGTGACATGGTAAATGTCCATCTAATTAACTAAGAGGTAAAACTAAAAGATAAGGTTAATATAATGACCTAAACTTGTCTAAATTCTATTGGATGAAAGGATTTCGACCCATAACCACCTTAGCTTCTAAATATATCAATTTTGAGCTATTTAAAATCTAATATGACTTTATAATAAATTAATATTTTTCATTTTTCCAAAGGTGTCCCTCTCCTCCCTTATAAAAGGGCACCTCCTCCCTCTATTCCTCAAACCACTTTGAGCCCTGTAGCTCGGCCAACCCCTGCCAATTTCTCCTCTAAACTTTCCTAGAAACATCCTAGAGGTTCTGGTATTCTTCAAAGACCAATCTTAGTTCCTTAAGAGGAGGTTTCAAAGAGGCGTATCGAAGAAGAGGTAATTTCTTCTACCGATTCTTTCAAGCTTCTTTCTTCTTCAACTTCTTCTTCTTAGGTAGTTTCATTATGAAGTAATATCATAAGTATCACTAATATACAGATATGTTATTATAATTATGAAACAACCTTATTTCACCATCTATCTATCCTATGGAAAATGAAATCACCACGCGTGCGTACATACGGAGTACCGTCTCCACGCCGTGGTGTAATCTATTTTTCGAATACCACCTTACTTGGATAGGTAAAATGGGGTAAAGAATAACTATACATAGTTATTATAACATCATACTGATTCTGATATATTGTATCATCCACTCCAATTCAATTCAATAATTATGGAAACAATATCATCGCTCGTGTGTACATACGGACTACCGTCTCCACGACGCGATGAGATTCATTTTCCATGTTAACCATTAATGAATGATTATAAAGTATATATAAGATATAATAATGAAATATATGACATTATAAAGCTACTGGATTTATGTATATATATATGTATGTCATCTACTTAATTTGATTATACTCAATAAGGAAACGAAAAAAGCGTTAATGCGTACGTACGGCCTACCGTCACCATGAACGGTGTATTTATTTCCATTTACTGATCTATTATATATATGTATATTTTGACTATATATTATATATAAATCATGTTTTATGTTCTTGAATTAAGTAATCATGATCTAAGTAATCATATGAATAATTACAAGTCAAAACACGGACGACAAATGAAACAATTTTACCCAAAATGCTCTTTAACATGGAATTTACAAAAGAACGGGTAATATAAAGTCATAAGTAAACCATATATAATATCATAAAAATGAGTATGATTCTGGAATAAGTCAATGAAATTATTTAAATCGTTATACAGGAGGTTTGGACACTTACGAAGCAAATCGGACCTAAGGTAAGGGATAATTTTGCAAATCTCATTTTTATCCGAGATTGCTTATTCGTAAGTATTTACTGGGGTTATTTATATAATCCATTTCCATGTTTTATAAACGTGTTTCATGTATGTTTATATTCCTTTTTACCCATTCTTGAATTTTACTACATGGTATGTAAGGAATCTTTCTTTTGTTTACGTTACGAGGAAATTTTTGACTTTTCCGGCAAAAGTACGAGAAGAATGTTTTTTTAACTTATGCGGCACGAACAAATTTTTACGGTTTTATAAAGCCTTATTTTAATGAAGCTTCCTCCAAAATATTTCATTAATATTTTAAACCAAATCTCTTTCTTTTAAAATTGCATGAAATTTTGTGAAAAGAAAATGATTTTGAAGATGAAAGGATATTTTCCTCAAGAATTCATTTCATGTGTTTTATCAAAACCATTTTCCATCTAAGATGAAATTATTTCAAATGTGTATATTTCAAATATAATGACTCTATGAGTTACATGCTTTAAATTTTCACATGATGGAATATTTATTTATATGGATTATGTGATGATGATATGATGTATATGAAACCCATTTTATTCTTTGGGTTATGATGAATGTTTTATGTTTATTTTGTGGTATAAGTAAAAATGATTTCATTATGAGATGGGTGGGACATATATCTCCCTCCAATGAATTGGGTAAAGATTTTATATCTCATGAGATAGACATGGCTGGAATGGTAAGTTAATCTGGTTCAGTGTCACAGGACTGAAACGAGGAGTGAACTCGATTCAGAATGGGACTTTGTCCACTAAGATGGTCTTGGCAGCAATACCTTGGCTAATATGGAAATAATGACATGTGCTGAATGGTTTCCACAATTACATGTTTTATTCCCATTCTATTCTATCGTTCTTAATGTTTCTTTATGATATATTTCTTACGTACTTACAAGATTCATGTCTTTGCTCAAGATTTTGCTGTTTAGATTTTATGTTCAAGTTTTTGCATTCAAATATTTATGGATTGTTTTATGTTTACCCTTACTGGGCATTTGTGCTCACCCCTTTTATGTTGTATTTTCCCCAAGATGTAAAGAAAGGTTTTATGTATGAAGAAGGGGAAGATCTTAATTGGGGGATGTTGAAGATCTTTCACCACGATTAGAAGATTTTATTCCGAGTTTCCAAAGACACTAAACTATTACGGTCCTTGTGTGTCTGTTTTTATTATGTATTAAGTATTCCGCAAAAGTAATGTAATGTTCATGTACATCAGGATTCGGGTCTCTACATTCCTTGAAACAAGTTTCTTCATGAAGCCTTTGAGTATATTAGAGACAATTCAAAAGCCCTCAACTTACTTCTCCTTTCCACAATAAGTTGTTGTACGGGGGGGGGGGGGGGTTCTCTCTTTGCAAAAAATGGGATCATAGTGTATTTTTTTTCATGATCAAACACAATGAAGATCAACAACACACCACCTGAGACTTGGTTATATGATATTTTTAGGTAAATAACACTACCATTCACTACCTCAACCTATAACTATCATGTCATGTTGAATATCCTCTTTTTTATGTCTTGTCACAACATATCACATCACACCTTTGACGTTCAAGATTACTCAAATATTCTATGAGTGTAATGGAATATTTTCTTACACATGTTCTTTTTATTCCTCATGTGAACACAAAGATAATCATTTGATCTGCATCTTTTATTATTGAACTCCTAAACTCATCTTCATGTCCTTATATAACTGAAATTTTCATTCATCTAAGGCTTGTCTTCGAGTTTTCCATATGTATGAAAGTCATTGATTTCATATATAGAGATCCTTATCCTCATAACCACATAAAAATGATCATAGAACATCCATGGATACCTCATGCTTTATTATTAGATGTTCAGCCTGTGTTATGGCATACTCGAGATCCTTGAGGGAGTTGGAGGTAGAATAAGACCATCGAGTTTGATCAGATGGCTCATATCCACTAGATCAAATGGGCATAGAAATGTTTGTATATTTTAAGATGTAGGAACAATAACAACATGCTCAGCTGTCCCACATTAGTTTCAACCTCATCTACTGATATCTATAGTCTACCTTTATCACATATATTTTCTTTTGTTTCATTCAACTTTCACTTCTGAAATGAATTCTTTTAAATAAAATGGTAAGAGATATTTTCTTTTCATTAATATTTATTTTCATTAGAAGCCTGTAATTACTATAATGGATTTTTTTTTCATGAAATCTTTCACACAATGACCTCGTTGGTCACAACATTTATAGATTTTAATTAGAAAATCAAAATTATTCAAAGTAGACACACTTGTTTATTTTTTTAGTGATAGAATTCTGCTTTCTAAGATGATTCCTTCTTCTTCTAGAGATGCTTCTTTTCTTTTAAGAATTTATCCCCCTTGATATATGCCTTTTCTGAGGAAGTTAAATATTATACCAGCAGTTGTAGTATTTGTGCCCAAATTTACCACAATACTAGCAGTAATATCTAAAAATTTTTCTTCCATAATTATGAATAATCTGTATGGATACACTCCTCCAATGATTTTCGTTTTAGTCCTGGGAAACATTCATTACGTAACTCATTCAAGTCCTCAATATCATCATCAGTCTATATTCTTTTGGTTTTTTTGTCAGAATATAAACAACTAGATGAAATAGATTTAGAACTACTGATAAAATCAGAAATAACATGTACCATATTCTTTGGAAAAGTCTTCAAAGTAGCTTTGGATGATCTGGCATGAAAATCCATTATTTATAAAAATAACCCCTCATAATTTTTAATATTTTTTCGACATTAAGGCACCTAGATTGTGTCTTATTCAGTTCTTCTTCTTTTACCTCAATTTTTACAATAAGGACTTTCAAAATTTTATATTCTTCTACAACATTCACATTGGGAGTTTTTATCTCTTCAATAATATAATTATACTTCTTTTTTCATTTCCTTTTTTCATTCTCCAGAACTTTTAATATTTTCTTGACTTGAGTGTTTTGATTAAGACATTCTTCATGTTTAGATCTTAGCATTCACTCATAATAGCTCTCTTATTCTTTCTCATTATTTCATGAAGAATCTTCATGTACCTTAAATTATGCTATGGAGTTTTTATGATTTTTATTTGAACCTTCATATTCGGATTCACTCCATGCTAAAGATTATTCGTCACCTCTCCTACTAATCATGTTTCTCTTGTGTTTCCTTGAGAACTTTTTCTTTATAACATCACATTTTTATGAGATCTAATTTTAGTGTACTCTCTTTCTTCATCATCACTCATAGAATCATCAGATTATTTCTTTGGAAATTTAATTCAAAAATATGAAATTTGATCACAATGAAATATCATTAATTGAAGTAAACCATTAACATTTCCTTTTCCTCTTCTAAATTTTTTGGAAATAAAATCCATGACTCTTTTTATAATCTATAATACTTAACTCATCCTCATCATAACCGAAAGATTGGTCATCTCTATTTTCCTTCAGCATGAGACTTTTCATTTATTTGAAATTAATTTCCTTATTTTCTTTAATTTTGAACATAGGATCTTTTTTCCTCTCAAAATTAATATTTTTATTATAAAACTTATTAAGTGATATGTCTCAAAATCCTTATAAGGTATAAATATTTGAATCAAATCTGTTAGGAAAGTTATTAATCAATTTCTTGAAAATATATGAATCTCCTAAAGTATCTCCAAAACCCCTTATATGACTTAATATATAATTTACCATGGTAAATTAGTAATAAAAAATTACATCATCATCACCATCCTCTATATGTATATCATTAAACTTATCTATCAATATTTGTAGTTTGTCTTGTTCGATCTTCACATTCCCTTCATATGTACTTTTAATTTTATCTTAATTATCCTAGATTTTTTTATTCCAGTCACCTTAGTGAACACTTTATAAGATAAGGATGGAAAAATATAATTTCAATATTTCTTATATAATTCCATATTTTTATTATCTGCATGTGTCATGGGATCATCTATTCTAAGTGGGACAAAACCAGCTGTCGCAACATTACTAACTTCAAGGCCCTGTGAAAGAAGATACAGAAGCATTCAATTATTCAATACATAATAGTTCTTTCCATCGAAGAAAGGAACTCCTCTATTATTGACTAAATTCAAACACATTATCATTAGTTATTTAGTAAAGGTTGGATATTTACAGAGGGAACCTCTTTCTATGATACCACTTGTAGAGCTCATGTTCGGATACATCACTAAGAGGGAGAGGGGATTAATTAGTGATATAATTTTTACAATTTATAATTTTCATATCAACCTATGGTATTGGTTAAAATCCCAATCCATCATTATTTAGAGTCTCACTTCACCCAAATTCAAACAACTAAAATCACTAAAAAGCATATGAAATGGTTTTCAAGGTTCACCCCTGATGTGGGAGACTGCACCCTTTCAATGTTCGGGATAATCCGAGACATATATTCTATAATATTAATAAGAAATGTTATTATAAGAATGGAAAATCTCTCAAAATACATGAGATATTGAATTCATAGTGCCTGATAACTAATTATTACTGTGGAATGTCTTTCAATGGGATCTTTAGACTAGAATCCCACCACTGTTCTTTATAATAACTCCCACTAATTGATCTTTCTATTTAAAAGCTATATTTTTTTAAACTCTAATCCTGATAGTTCTTAAATTATCTTCACTTCCTCATACGAATAGGTTTTAAACTTCCACTGACTTATGATGTATTGACCTGTTGTCCTTGTTCTACTTCAATTCCACTTATTCGAATCTTCTATTTTACTTTTGGACTTGATCACATTATATATTATGCATGTCACATTTATATAATTTATTCTTTACAAAACTCAGTTTCACCTCATGCATGAATGGTATCACATGCATGTGTATTTCATGTTTCATGAAAACCCTTCATGATAAGGGTTTGTAAACACTATGAACCTTTTGTTTTCTTCATACACACCTTGTCTGCACACACACTGTATCTTGAACTCTTCATCAGGACATGTAATTCTTCAAGAATGGAACTTTTTGTGGTATATAAACTATATCTTCATGAAAATACTTCACACAAATAGTGGAATCACTTTTCCTCTTCTTCTTATTCATGATAAATAGTGTAAAAATACACTAGTTTACAATATATTAGTATTGTTCACATAATCTAGGTAGATTTGTATCGCGCTATCCTGATATTATTTATGGAAATAAGTTTCTTCATGAATCCTTCAAGTGTGTTAGACACATATCGAAAGAAACTGACTTCCTTATCCTTTGCACAATAAGAGGCTACATGGGAGGGGTTCTCACTTCATGAACCAAAGGATCATGATGGATATATTTTATTAGATATCTCACAATGATGATCAATAACACAACTCATGTTACTCAGTGCTTAAATATTTATAGGTAAGGAACACTGCCTTGCATTTCCTCAACCTCTAAGTATTAGGCCATGTGGAATCGTTAATTTTTAAGATGTGTCATGACATATTTCATCATAACCGAGTCATTTAGGTTTACTCAAATATATTATGAGTTTAATGTAATATTTTATTATGTGAGTTGGCATTATTCCTCATGCATGTGAAGATAATTGCATGATCTTCATATTTTAAATTTGAACTCCTCCACATATCTAAATAGAATTCTAAAACTAATTTTTCCATTCATCCAAGTCCTGTATTTAGGTTGTTCTCGTGAATGAAAGACATAGATTTCATGTATGAAGATTCTTATCTTAATCACCACATAAGAATGATCACAGAGAATCCTTGGAAGCCTCATGATTGATTATTGGATGTTTTCCCTAGGCTTCAATATACTAGAGGTCCTCATGGATGGAAAAGGTATAATATGATATTCAAGTTTGATTAGATAGCTTAGATCCACCAGACCATACAGACACGAAAATGTATTTATCATTTAATTCATTGGAACAATATCTGCTTGCTCAGCCATCCCATATCAGTTTCTCCATAATTATGGGATTCTATTTATCTATAATTTCATTCCACAATCTTTTTGAGCTATTGATTAGGGATCGACACAAGTAACACCTTCTCACAACAAACTTTAGGAAAGCAGGCTTCTCGACTAACCTATGCATGTTCCTTTTTAGAATGCTCTATGTGAACCTTATACATAGGACCGCATTCACTATGTGGGATCTATTACTTTTTATGGGCTGGTTCGGGATGGTCCCCTTGGGTGAGGTTTTCCTTCAGGTCCCACAAATCCTTGTTTGATACTTTTCCTAGGCTGGATAGTGGGTTGACCCTTACTTTCTTAAAAAGGACACCATGATAAATAATTCTTAGAAATATCTAAGTAAATAATTTAACTACTGGAAGCACGACCATGTATAACCCATGTACAAAGAAGAGAGAATTGAATTTCCATTAGTGTTCTACACTCAATCCAATTTCTCATTGAAATAAAAGAAGAAAATTGAGAAATACAAACTTACAGAGGTGTCCCTCAAAGATACAAAAAGCAACAACACATGGATTCTGGATATCGGTTGTTTGTATCATATAACAGGTAATACAGAACTGTTAATAAATATTAAGAGGATGTTTTATGGAATGGTACATTTGTTAATGATGGAACTTTGAAAATAAAATGTAGTGGAAATACTAAACTAGATAATGGAGAGCTAAATAAAACAAAAGTCCTTTATGTAGATGACCTACATCATAATATCCTTAGTTTGAGTAAACTCTGTGACATAGGACATATAGTTAATTTTAACCAGAAAGGCTTCACTATCAAGGGAAAGACAAGAAATTCACTTATGAAGGGATGTAGAATAGAAGGAAACATGTATCATGTTGATAGTAAACAAAACATGTGCTACATGACTATTGATGAAGAAAATAATCTATGGCATCGAATATTGGGGAACACCAATCAAGAAGACAGGGAAAAAATATCAAAATAGAAGATTGTTATAGATATTCCAAACCTAAAGCATGAAAGAGTAAATTATTATGATGCTTTCATTCAGGGGAAGCTTGTCTGCAATTCATATCATCCAAAGAGAAAAAGGCCATATCATCTTCTTGAACTCATTCATACAGATCTATGTGGGTCTATAACTTTTGTTGAAACTCATGGAGAAAGGTACGTTTTCCTCTACATAGATGGTTACAGTATAATGGCATGTGTAATGGTTATACACATGAGATTACAAGTGCTTGACTGCATGAAAACATATCGGCGAATCATTGAGAATGATACTGGATGAACAATCAATGTGCTGCGATCTAACAATGGAGGGGAATACACATCCATTGAATTTAAAAATTACCTAGAGAAGCATGTGATACAACATGAGGTAGAAGCTGTGAGAACTCCATAGAAAATAGGATTTTTTTAGAACATGTATCGAAAAGTCAACAATATAGAAAGAACTATACTGATCGTGATTCATATTCCCCAACATTACTGGAAAGAGGTCGTTCAAACGACAATGTATATTAAAAATAGAATATGTCTTTATATGGTTGAGTTGAAAACACCATATGAACTGTGGCATGTATGGAAGCCCTATATGAAGTAATTTTAGGTTTTTGGAAGTAAATGATTCATCAGGAACAAAGAAGGAAATCAAGGGAAGTGCGGTGACAATGCAGATGAAGGAATTTTCCTTGGATACTCAATGAACAACAAAACCAAAAAGTGTTTCAACAAGTTTTTATGAAGGAGTCTAGAAAGAAGTGATATTATGATCATTGAAGAGAAACCCACAAATTCATCAAGGATAACATATGATGATGTGATATAAAATGAATAATAAAGTGAATGTGGAGTAAATGCCAATACAGAAATATAGGAAGGTGTACAAAACACTCAGGGGTCACATCAGGATGTTGAATCAGACGAAGATTCTAAAGAGGAAAACTTGACTGGAGAGAATGCAGTTGAATCTCGAAGGAAGAATCAAAGAGTATAAATTGATCAATACAACATTATTTTGGATTGGACTGCAGCCACACAAACAAGGAGAATGAGGAATAACACACAATCTGTATTTTTGTTAGTTGTGGCACCATCCTCATTTGAAAAAACTACAAAGGATGAATCATGTTTGAATTCCATTAATAAAAGTTAAATTGGATTGAAAAGAATCAGACATGGGATTTAGTCAAGAGACCCAAATTTTACAATGTTATTGGTATAAATTGGATTTTCAAGAACAATTTTGATGAGCATGGTAGTGTGATCAGAAGTATGGAACGACTGGTATGTAAAAGATATTCATAGATTAAAGGTATTGATGATAAAGAAAATATTTCTCTGTTGGCTAGACTGGAGTCAATCAAGTTTTTCCATTCCATGGAAATATAAATATGATATAAAGTATATCTAATGGATTCCAAGACAGTGTTCTTGAGTGGTGTTCTCGAAGAAGAAGTATACATCGAATAACTAGTGGGTTTGATTCTTAGTTCTGATGAAACAAAGGTTTGTAATCTAAATAAGGCTCTCTATGGTTTGAATCAGAAACCATGAGATTGATATTCCCATTTGGATTTTTATCTCAAGAAGTTGGAATTCTAAATAGGAGAAGTAGATTACAATCTATATGTGAAGAATTCTCCAAAAGTTCAATTCATGGTTCTAGTTTATGTTGATGACATTATATTTGGTGGAAGCAGACAGAAATCAGTGGATGAATTTTCTAATGAAATAAAATTATAATTTGAAATTTCTATGATTGGGGAGCTCACATTTTTTATGGTGTTTTAGGTGACTCAAAAGAAGTATTTCTCTTTCACTTCTCAGGAAAAGTATGTGAGAGAGTTACTGAAGAGATTTAATATGCGTGACTCCATACCAATGTCAAGTCTGATTTCGGTTGGAACCAAACATGGAAATCATGACGATGTGACCTATATAGATCCCACCATCTATAATAGGATTATTGTAAGCTTACTATACCTAAAGGCAACACAACCTAATATGGTCTTTTCATATTTCTTAGCGGATCGATTTTAGAGTAACCCAAAGGAAGAACATATGACAGTAGTAAAAAGAATAATGAGGTACATTCAAGGTACTCATAATTATGGTTTATACCTTGCTGTAGGAAGGGATAATGAAATATCAGTATTTTATGATGCCAACTAGGATGGAGATATAGTGGATAGAAAGACCACCAGTGGTGGAGCATTCTATATTGGGAAGAAATGTGTTGGCCGGTTGAGGAAGAAACAAGAAAGTACTTTTCTTAGTACTATTGAGGTTGATTATATCTCTACTACAAAGTAATGCACTCCACTAATATGAATGAAGAAACAACTGACAGATATTGGTGATTAGGTGAAACAACCAATGGTTATTTACTATGATAACAAGAGCACAATTGATCTTAGGAAGAATCCTGCTCAGCATTCTCATACAAAACATATTGAAATCAGATATCACTTTATCAGGGAAAAATTTTAACATGGAATGATTAAAATGGATCATGTGGGAACTAATGAGCCAGTGGTTGATATCCTGACCAAGACACTATCAGCAGTTGTGTTTGAGAAACATCGGTTTAACCTTGGTATTCAGCCACGTCCCAATGCGTAAGGAGGTTAAGAAATTCCCCTCTCCCCAGCTATGGTATCTATTTTTAATCTGTTTGTGAATGTGATATAGGTTTATGGGGGGATACTATCCAAGGGTGTTTTGAGTTGTTCAATGAACTTTTACCAGACTTTGGGATTATTTTCAACGGGGGAGAAAGTAATAAATTCAATATTAAGGACATGTACATATTCAAGGCATGTACATGTAATGAACATGTTATTCTTCTATGACACGATGAGAGGTCGATGTTAGGAGTAGAAGGAATACATTCAAGACATGTAATGCTTCTATGGGACAATAAGAGAATAGATTGGTTAGTGTCTTTATGAATTCCAAAACATAGGATCCCAATTAAATCTTACCCTTTTTTTCTACACGGAACATTACTCGCGTAGACTTAGAATGTTGGCTGAGTTGATTCTTGTGTTTAAGGTTTTTCTTGTTGTTTGTGCTCTATTGAATTTATCTGGTGATTTCAAACAAACCCAAAGGGGGAGTTTTTTTGGAACCATGAACATTCAATGTAGGAAATAGAGTACAGTTTTTTGTTGCTGTCAATTTTCATTGGATTTTACAATTTGTTTATAGGAAATAGAACATACAATTCAAGAAAACAATAGTATTGAAGGTGACATCATTTCCAAGTGTTTGACAAAAAATATGGCCTGAAAATAGGGGAATGGAGAAATGTGTGTTTGGGAGGGATGTTGTGTGCAAGATTAAAGGGTGTTTGGAAACTTTCATACAAATATTCTTTTGGGATTTGTTCATCAAAATATTTAATAGGAAGAAAGTGAGTGCAAGACATAAATGTGCGTGATATATGAGGTTGCATAGAAGAATTTTACGCGCTCAATGAGATGTCAATAGGGGATTTGCACGCTCATGAAAAATCTTACACACACTGACAAAGAAACATCAAAAACTTGCGTTCATGGTCATAAAAGTCTATAAATAGGCATCTACCCCTATAGAAGCATTAATTGTTTTCAAATGAAAATTTGGATGCTCAGCCATACGAAAGATTTGCACACGAAAAATAAGAAAACAGTAAATATTGCGCGCAAGGTGTTCCTGTAGTCTGAAAAGACCAAGTGAACTTTTCTATGCTGTCGCGTGAAAGATAAGGGTTGTGTGGAATGTAGGGGTTGCATGGAATTCATATTTGGTGACAATTCCCAAATCTTGCACGCAAGTTGAGATATTGCATGCATGTGTTGTGTTATGATACTAACAGGCCTCTGTATATCTAGTTTTGTGGTTTAGTTCTTTCAAGTGCATAAATTTGGGACATCGATGCAAGAAATGTCTTATACGGAATAGAGACAAAGACTTCAATTAAAGTATATTGAAGTGGCCATCATGTCAATAAACTAATCTTGACTTCTCACAAGGTAGTGAGCTAGGGGTAGTCAAGGGAAGTGATCCGAGGGACGTAGTGAGCTATCCCTGAACCGTTGTAAAGGCAGTGTTCCCAGCATAGGGTGACTATGACAAAATCTTCTAATCCTAAAACTAGTAAGGATTTGTGGATTTTGGTATGCCCGACACACTGTCAATGTATGCTCCTTTGACGTAGCCCTTTGCGTTGAACCAAGTAAAAGTGTTGTGTCAT
Organism: Viscum album; assembly: GCA_963277665.1. Classification (NCBI taxonomy): domain Eukaryota; kingdom Viridiplantae; phylum Streptophyta; class Magnoliopsida; order Santalales; family Viscaceae; genus Viscum; species Viscum album. Next base: position 1,709,701,440 of record OY728148.1, read on the forward strand.
CTCCCTGCTTTCATTTGTTTGACAGATTTAAAAAGTTCCTACAAACATGGGAACAAGATCCAAAAATTTAAAAATAAAAAGTTGACACTCTGATTCACCCCTCCCCTATCAGGGTGTTTTAGGGTCCTTCATTAACATCATAAAATTAACCAATATATCTCTCAATCACACCTCATGAAAAAAATGTAATTCCATTCTGTATTGACCAACATCAATTATTCTTCCTCTCTTCATGAAAATATATATTTTCATACTCTTTCAATAGTTGTAGGAAAGGGTATCTCCTAACATTTAAATTCTAGTCAAAAATATCATCACAATTCATGCTACTTAATACTATGTAGAAAAACACATTTTAATACCCTCCTTCAAGCACCAAACTGACATACCTTACTGAAAATAGATGAAATCTCAACTCAATTGGTCTCAATAGGAATCAAATAATGGTATAAATTTAATATAATTCCCTCAAGAGATATATATCATTCTTTGTGGTATCCCCACTATTTAAGATTCTTCTGATTCAATGGAATTCTTCATGTTTTGACTAATCCTGGTGATCAAGATCAAGAAGATAAGGCCTCAAATAAATACTTGTAATAAACACAACCACTTTCTCATATTTTTCTTATAAATTATTATGATTAAATATAAATATGTGATTCCATTATTTAGTTGATTCATTCAATGTATTAGATGGAAATTTCCTACTATAAAAATTATTGAATAATTTTCCCTTAATTTACATATAAAATGCTTTGAAATTGAATGTTTAATGGTATTCCATCCATTGCCTCTATATAAGGCATAAATAATTATGATAAAATATTTATCTCAGAATGTTGTGATTGGATTATACCACAAACTTATCACCAAATAGATGGTGTATCTAGTATGAAAGCATATGCTTGATAGATATGAGCTCAAGTTCATGGGTTGGGTAATTCTTTTCATTTGGTCAAATCTTGAGATAATTTTACACCACTACTTAATCTACATACATCTACAGACAACCCAATCCCATACCCAAAAGAACATATTAAAAATAATTCCTTGACTATCCTTAGGTAGAATCAGAATAGGGGTTATGGTCAATAGCCATTTTAATTTATCAAAACATTACTTTCACTTAGATATTCATATAAATTTAACATTTTTTTGATTAAGAGTAGTGAGTGGAAACACAAACATAGAGAATTATTTTAAGAATCACTAGTAATATCCAGCTAAACTCAAGAATATTTGTATATTGGTGGTGTTATTTGGTTCCTTCTAAGACATGAAAATCCTCACCTTCTTCAGATTGACCAAAAATACATATTCCGAGATCACATTCTAAATAACATCACTTATTAAATATATAAATATCACATCAATATATTATAATATAGGATATGATCGTGAAGGGTTCCCTAAAAAATCATAAAATGATGAATATACTACTCCTCAAACATATAATACACTAATATACCATCTAAAAATAATATAAAAAATGAATCTTGGTGTTTTTGGAATATCTATCACTCTTTTTTATTTGTACCTTGCATGGTAGCGTTTTTTGCTGGATTTGTAGGGAGAGTTATGAATGGGTTTTAGGCTTGCTTTTTGGACATGAAATGACCTTGGTGTTTGTGCTTCAGTTGAATAAGATAGGAACTGAAACATTTGAGATTATACACTAGTTGGTATTGCATTAAATCTGGTTTTCTTGTTGTGAGAGTGTAACATAGGTATGAGGTTAGAGTTATCCCTTTTTTTTGGTATGTGATACCAAGTTATATCCTATTTTGTCTCTTCATTAAGGCTGGTATCTTTTAAATTCATTATTTGAATGTTTGAGATGTATTGATTTTGGTAACCTATATTTGTAACCTTTGGTTGTTTTGATTTAATGGTTTTGAATCGTTTTGAGGAACCAATCTTGTTATCTTGGATGCCCTTTAGCTTTAGGACCTTATTGTTGTTTCTTAGGCAATTATTAATTTTTAGAGTTGATCTTGTTTGTTTATGTCCATTTTTTGTGTAATTATATAGTTTATCTCATGCTTTTGTGGAATCATAAATGGTTTTGTCCTGCTCCCATTATAGGAGTGTTAATGTGTTGCTTCACTGCTTAAATTAATTTTAAATGGGAGGGAGACCATCATTCGATCTCCCTTATTTTAGAATTCCTTATTGGATCCCCATGGTTGATTTTGGCTTAATTATATTCATGTTCTGTGTGGGTTTTAGTATGTTTTTTTGGATAAAGCACATTTTTTGGTGTTTCATTTGAACTTGGGATCTTTTGAGTTTTCCTTGATCCTTCCACTTTTTTAGTGGAGGACATTCCCCCTTCCTTTGTTTCCTTTTTTACTAGAGACATTATGGGGGTATAAAGTAGAATGTTCAGGAGGATTGTGAAACCCACACATCATTGTTTCCTTATAATTTGTATTAATTTATCTTTATGTGGGTTAGTTTCTGTTTTTGAAAAGTTTCTACCAGAATCTTGATAAATCGAGATTTTTTCACTCTTTTAATGGTTTGCATGAATGGTTTAGGGGAAATCTTGTGACTACCTTTACATAGGAATTTTTTTCAATAGTTTTCGTATAGTTCATGGTTAATCTACACTGGTAGTTCATGGTTCAATCCAAAATATGCATAGTCTAGGAGAAACCGTGCGGGTTTCGTTAGGATTGCTGGTACTGAAACATGGCTTGAGAACAATTAGTGGAAACTATGAGAAAAGCATGCGAACAAGACTAAAATTTCAATACAGGGTTTTTGTATGTTTGGAACACCATTTGTAAACAATGGAGAAAAACCATGTGATTATATCTTGACTATGAAATTCCTTGTCTATAGTTAACACATGGGTTTGAAACTATGTAGTAAAACCATACAACCTACCCATATTTCATTAAACATGTGAAATTACCTTCCTGACTCATTGGAATTATCATTCTTATTCCTCCATTTTACATCCTCTTTATTGGCCGAATGTGGGGTGTTCTTTGGGGAGCTCTCTCCCTTATCCATATTTGAGTTTTAGCATCTTCTTCCTTAGATATTAACCAAGAACCCCCCCCCATCTCTTTTTATCTTCTGCTCTTCTACCATGCCATTCTCCATAAGTTTTTCAAACTATCAGAAACCTTAAATGTTATTCAGGTTCATATTAGTGTTTGGTTAGGTCCTAATTATGGAGATTTGGGTTATTTAGGGTAGATAAGGATGTCTCTTGTCCCAGTTGTGAATTACCCTTTGAATGCAACATGTTTTATAGGGGTTTTTTTTAAAATGAGGTAAATCTTCCTTTTAAAATCCCTTGTAATGAATGCTATAAATTTTCTTATATGATTTTAAATGATTTCTTATTAATTTAGAATCATTTTTATACCCATAGTATGGTTTAATTGTATTTAAAATGGATTTTGTAATTGTATGGATGTGATGCATTCCAAGTTCTTGTGAAAATCCCAAAGTGGATCTTTAAATTGATACTATTATTTTGAAATGGTTCTTAAAGGAAGTATCTTTATATGATAAAAACACTTATTTTTTTAATTTTATTTAAAATTGTTAAAATATTTTCATGGAAAAATGTTACATTCTAATTGTTTTCTAAAATAATTGAGTAGATTTTCTAAAACTATTTAAAAGATTTAAAGGTGTGTTATACACTATTTTTTTCTTTAAAACATGTGTGTTGTTTTAAAGGCATGTTTTGTAAACAAATTAGCTCACCATCACTATCTTTAAATGGTTTTGAGATAATGGGGTCCTGTAGTGGCATTAAATGTTTTTTAATTGGGAAGTTTTGTTTTCTGAAATGGTGCTTGGGACTATTTTAATTTAATAAAAATGTGTTGTATCATTTAAAAAATAATATTATTGAAATAGTTATATTTAAAAATTTTATTTGAAAGTGAGGATTGATAAATGAATTTCATATGATATTTGAAATATGCTTTTCAAATGGTGTAAAAAATACTTGGATTCTTGTGAACTATTGTAAAATATCTACTAACACTTTGATTAAAGTTGATTTATAAACATGCAAGATACTATTTGAGCCTTTTATGACTATTTATACGCCCATTGTGTCTTGATACCACTTAGGGGGTTTTTTATATTACTTTATCCTTAAATTATAATTATAAGAGGATATGAAGGGGTTTTTTCATGTGAGGGTGCATGAGGTGAGTTGTGGGTTTTTTTAAAACAATTTGTATTTGATTCATTTGATGGTTTATTTGAGATCTTATAATTTTGACTAATAATGGGAGTCCTAGGATTATTATGGGTGAGATATATGAGAACAATCCCTAGTGTATTATAGTGTGATGACTAGGGAATGTTCCCCAACTATACCTCATTGGTTGGACCGTGAGAGGTAATGTGTTGTATGATCTAGCAACATTTTTATTCCTACATTAGAAAAGAATCTCCCAAGATGTTTATTTATAGATATTATGACTGAAAAATCGTGAATGTGGATGTGTTTAATAATGTTTCCCTAATTTCCTAATATCTAATTCAGGTATTTATTACTAGAGTCATAGGATGATTCCCATGATGCTTAGGCCCTTCTCAGGATACACAAGGGAATTTTATTTCCTAATTCATTTGTTTCCTCTTATTTGATTAATTTCATGGAACTAGTGATTGGTTTTTCTCTTTTATTGTGATTTCTTGATGCATTGGTGCTTATTTGTTATTTATTTATCGTTATTGGTTGATCTTTGTTTTTCTTTCAAATGACTAATTTTAAAAAGATTTATTGTGTATTTAAAAAGTATTTTTTTATTTCTTAACTAGGTATTACAAAATGGTTTTTACCTAGTATTTTTTTTACAAAAAATGTGTTTTCAAGACATGTTATAATGGGAGATAAATGTTGTTTTGGGCCTAGTTTCTATGTTGTTAAAGAAACTATTTACTTAATTTGAAATGTTTTATGAAAATTTTATAAGCACATGTGTGTTTATTTTACAAAAATTGTGGTTTTTTATAAATGTGAAAGTGGTGTGTTATTGTGCTTGTTTTGTAAAATGTGTGGAAAAACTATTTTATAACTTGTTCATAAACTATAATTTTATGATTTTTTTTTCAAATGTACTTCCATAGTTTCAGTGGGTGGTGACCTTTTATAATATTTATCTCACTCATATATATATATATATCTTCGGTACGTTTCCAGTATCTAACTCTACGTCATTTATTTTTTTTGGGATCATCCATGTATAGATGATTGGGATGTGATGTGTGACCTGGGGTCACTTATGGTGTAGTTGGACCTGTTTGGGTTCCTTTTTTTATTTTGAGAAATTTTATCATCCATTTAGTTTAGTTTTTTATCTATAATATCTTATACTTTGTCTTTATTTCAGTTGTTTATCCATGTGTGTATGTTTATTTGTTAAGAAACATTTGTTGGTTTATCCACCATTTTTTTGCTTACTTTATATTGATATCATGGGTAAAATAAATCCTAAAGTGTGTCCCATGATACCCAAACACTAGTTTTTAGCCTGTGGGGGTCGAGAATACACTTTCTGATAGTGGTGGGTTAAGATAGTTGATGATTCAGATGATATCCCAAGCCATCCTGTTATATATGTCTAAAAATTTCCAAAGCCTCTTTGCAGGATCACCGATCTTCCATAATATGGTTTCATACAATCTTATCCAGTTATCTTATTGAATATCCTTCATGACCACAAAATGTGAAATGTTGAGTAAATCAAATTCTTCTTAAAACATTCCACACAACCCACCATAGGTATGGAAACCGTTATTTTCTATAACTTCTTCATTATTTATATAAATACAACACAATGTTAAAGGCCACAATATACGCCTCTATGTAATTTTTTAGAATTCACCTATGATCTATAAACATCTTATTCTATGATATAGTAGAGTCATTTAAACTTAGAAAATCATAATTCTTTACTCACATAACGTGATTGAAGTTTCAGCAAGTATTGACCTTTTTTCTCAGGAAATTTACTCTTATGATTTTTATTTGATCCCTCAAAGAAAAGTAAATTCCACTTATATATTAATGGTGTCCTTGGTAATTAATCTTAAATACCACCAAACATATTTCTACGCATCCTTTTCGTTTACCAAATTCTTGACTGTGGGTGAAAATGACTATTCCTTCCAAATTCATTACTTTTCTACACTTAATGACTCATGCATATTTCCTAGCCTTCCAGATCTTACATTAATGAATTCAAAATTTATCAAAATTTATCCTTTACAATTTTATTTTAATTCTTATACTTCAAAATAAAAAAATAATTATTAACATCTATCCATTCATTTTATTTTAAAAATAAACTAAACTAATTAAAGACACATGTTTTAAATTTTTAAGAAATATTCATGGGAACCAATGAAATGTTCCTTCAATTCCAAAACATCTTAAAATCCAATTAATTAATAAATGATATGGAATAAAACAAATTGAATTTAAACAAAAAATAATGTATTTATCTCCTATGTTTCGGTGATATTATATTCTATTATAAAGCTATAGTAAACAATGTAGCAGATGTGTTGATGAAATATTGAGGGTTATGTTGAATATCTTGGTATAAGATACATAAGAGATTGAATGTAATAGTATTAAATGTATCATTATTTTAAAATAAATGAAATATCTATTTATCAATAACTCATGTGTGTTTTAATTTATAGTTTTCCTGAACAATTGAATGATAATATCCCCTTAATGTACGACTTTGATTTTCCCATAATCGATGAACATCATAGTGTATTTTAGGATGATATGATATATTAAGGTTAGAATGAGTAAAATATTATACTTGATACAGATATTTGTATTCATGATATGAATAATAAACTCATTAGGTAATAATTCAAGTGTTATTACTTATATCGACCCACTAAAGTGTATCTCAAAGAATGTTATACAGTTATCAATTTTGTTAAGGGTTTATGATTAATATAAATCACTATTACTTGAGTTTGGTGAGATACCTAGCATGATAATCATCATAATTTGATACATTTATTATACTATTCTTGAGGATTAACTAATCATGGAGTGGTTGGGTAATTTCTTTATCATTTCATTGCTTGGAGATCAACCAAGATGGGATTGGTCCACACATAATATGAAAAAATACATTCAGGACCTTGAATGAATTAAACTAATTAAATGAATGACCAATATTAGTTATGTCACATGTGATGTTCTTAGCTACTTGGATGAGGTAAACCTTATGTGATAATCTCCTAGATGAATGACATGTGATATGTTCATTAACCACTAGACCCCTTTATTGATTGAGTAACACTGATTCTTTTTTAGAGGCCACTATTTTCATATATATAGGAAATAAATATTTCTTATTTTCGATCAATGCTTCAAACTCTCCAATAGTCACACAGTTAGGATTTTGAATAAGGCCTAAAATTTGGATAAATTTTATGCTCTAAAATAAAGAGAGTTTTGATAAATTATATCCAAAATAGTCTTTATGGGATTTAAAAAGAGTTGTAATGTTTTTTATTATGTACTTGTGAGATTTTAGTGAAAGTGTTGGGAGACTATTATATATGAACTAAAATAACTGATATAATAGCTTATGAAATCCCTTGATCCGTAAGATTAGATATAAATGAGATTAATATCTCAACTTATGATATGATCATATTACAATTGGAATCAGGATGTCGTTATTTTCTTATATCAGAGTCTAAGATAGACTTATGATATGGGATGTGAATTAATTCTCACTACCACATCCTCCACCATAGATTCATCAATTATGAATCAATAATATTGATTCATTTGTGGCATGAGAAACAATTTCAAACATGCAAACAATAACACTCCAATAGGTGGTAACATGTGGCATACCTAAAATGGATGTCGATGCACCAACACCATTCATTTAATGAAGAGGGTCTATAAAAGGGATTTTATCCCTTTTTTGATGGTTATAAATTCATAAAATTAAATCTAGTGACTCTATTAAATTTCATAGTTTACCATTTGTCTTCATGAGGAAGGTGTTTGAACACCATGGGCGATTGTGGGATCATCTTATTTCAAACAAAGCTCTAAAGGCTGGTATAATCCCTTAAATTTATGGATCATTTGGATACTTTTAGTATAATATATATCAAGAATATTTCATGGAAGAGTAAAATATGGAAGATGTGACATTTTAGGCATGGAATAATACTCATTTTTAGGTTCTTTGTATATTTTGTGTTGATTTTATTGTCAATAGATTTTTCCATATATAGATTTTCCTCCAATGGAAAGATCATTAGATGATCACCATAAACCCATCAGATCTAACCATACACATTCCCTTTAAAATTTTCCACTAAAATGTTATTTTTTCAACTTTCTTAATAAAAAATATTGAGATGTGTCAAATGTATCATAATTGAATGAATCAAAAAATCCATCTATATGATGTGTTTGAATTCATTTATCATTTATATGTCTAAGATGACAATTCCAAAGATATGTAGGATTAATATCAAACCTATCCTTATTATTATTAATTATATAGATAGGATTAACAATATATAAAATTTATTAATCATTTACAATATTTTTGATACCATGGACAATTTCATTCATATATATAGAAGAACTCTGGTTCTTAATAATGAATAAAAATAACTTTTTTTCTTATCACGATATAGAAATAAAAATTCTATTTATTGTAGGAACATAATAATAGTTCTCTAATTTGATAAATAATACACTAGTTATACTTAGATCATAAGTTCCTACTACCAATGTAGAAACTATTTCTCCATTGCTGACATGAATATCTACCTCACCCTTGTTCAATTCATCCCTATATCTAAGTTAGTGTTTATTATCACACATGTGTGTTAAACTCTCAATATCTAATCCACATGAGATAGTGTTGTATAAATTAATATCTATATAATTTACATTAATAATCTTCAGATTATTTTCTTTGAGAACATTTTTCAACCTCAGTTACCAATTAAGAATTATTTTATAGGCTACACTTATATGAGATGTCAAAAATGATTAACATTGTGACACCCATAGGGTCACTAGTACATCAAATTCAGAGTTTCATTTACCATTTTTTACATTTGGAGGTTTTAGGTGTTGGGGGTCAAAAAACCATTTTTGGGGAAGAAAGATCAGGGTACACAATTTGCATGTGATTTGTCTAATGATATAGTTAACCATGCGAGGGGTGTTTGTTCAGGATAGTGGGATTTTGTATAGTTAGAGCATGGTTCATATAACTATACAATTTCTAGGGGTGAATATGCATGTATTCCTTGGTATAGATAGTTTCCCCACATGGTTAGTGCATGGTTTTCCTAACCATGTGTCTTAATTATGCCTCTTGTTTAGCCCATTAAAAAATTGATCTTTTACCAAATTGAACCTATCAATTGTAACCCATTTTGCATCATTTATTATCACCATCATGATCATCCCATCCTCCTTGTATTGGAAATTTTATCTCTCCTCTCTTGGTGGATTATCCTTGGGTTCTTGGTGGTTTGACTTGAGGTAAGTCCATTTCTTTATATTTTCTTTTTCCTTTCCCTCTTGTTATGCTTGTTCGTACATTTTGATGGAAATATGAAACCTTAGGTTTTGAAGATGAAAAAACCTAGGGATTTTATAGGGTTTTAGTGTGGTTTATTTTATATTAGGAGCGTGAGATGTTATATTACCTATTCTGGGTGGTTGTTGTCAAAGGATATGAGGTTGGAACTAATCTAGAGGTATGTTTTTTTATTTAAGAGTGTTTTTTCCTGGAGTATCTTTAAATTCGTAACCAATTTTTTTATTTATGAAATTTCAATTTTATTGATTTATGGTTGATCTATATTCAATTTTTTAAGTGATCCATGATATTTGTTGACAATTTGGGTGGTTAAAGAGGGTTTTACCAATGGGAGTGGTGTGTGTGAACTCTAAGTGTTTGATAAAATGGATCAAAGTGGTTTTATTGTTTTAAATGGATTTCTAAAATGGTATTAGAAATGGTTTTAAATTTAGAAAGGAAACATATTCAAAATAGGAATTTTTATTTGATAAATTTTCTTATAACATGGTTTTCCATGTATCAAACTTTTTTGAGATTATATTGGCATAGAGTAGCACATCGGTTAATGGGGGTGTGAGTGAGTGGTTATCAAGGAGACTGTGATAGCCTTTGGGGAGGAAGATTGAGAGAGATTATGTTTGTTTCCAAGGGACTGTGAGAGCCTTCGGGTCGGATGACTGTGAGAGCTTCTATTTTTTTACTGACAGAGGGTGAGAGCTCTTAGATTTGGGACTCTATAATACCATGGGGGAATCCATGTTTATTAGTCGGCTAGCATAATTTTTTTGAACTCACTCACATTATACCCATTTCGTTAGAGCCCAAGGTGCACATTACTTATGTAAGATCTATTTTTATGATTTGTGCCTTTGATTAGTTCAATGTTGATTTGATATCTAAAGGTATTGAAGCACACATTAGAAGACATTGGCCTGAGGATTAATTTTTTTTTACCATCGAGATGTTATAAATTATCATCTCTAGTGATCCAGGTCCCAGTATGTTCCAAGGATCTCACAAGAGTTAATCAGTTCTAATAAATAAAAAAATGAATGCGTACCTTGCTTGATTCTGTAGCGTGCTTGGCTACAACAAGACACCGATGATCATTGAATGAAAGATTTAACGCCAAACCCCTCTAAATAATCCGCACATTCTCCATGAATCTGTACGCACATCGTTTGTTGAGTTTTGAGGTGATATCACGGAGCTCTGATGATCTCTTCAACATTGAGATGATCACTACGATCTCATGCCTTTGATCCAATGAAGGTGTCTTGGATCGGTCACTCGGTGAGAGACTCTCTATCTAGAAAGTGGGAGGATAGAGAAGCTCTCATTGATGAAAGATTAACAGCATGCAAGAAATGAGTTCTCTCATACTTATATAGTGGGATGATCAAAATACCTATAAGGGTTCCCCGCCCTGTTAAAAATAAAACATCCACTAAATAATCTTTAAATAAATAATTATGAAAAACTACACTACATCATAAAAATTATTTATATTTTATCACATACCTGTAATATATATATACATTATATATATTACATGATTAAACTGAGTCATTTAACTCAACTCGTATTTCACACTAATATTTAACAAACCTAGAATATTAAAATAATATGCATTCGTAAAATATTTTTTCTTGTATTCACTAAAAATGTTGTGAAATATTTTAATAAACAAACACAACCCAATTATTAATTATTTGAATAATAATGAATTTATTTATTTATCGTTGATCAGTAACTTAGAAAACCCTTAGACCCTATCATGGGGCCCACCATGTACAAATTTACCAATTCTCCAGAATAAGGATGATTCTTGAATACACTATTGTGTGTGACCCTCTAGCCCATTATCTCGATAGCCTTGAATATTATTCATAGAGTGAAGTATAACAATTCATTAAGACCGCTAAAGATATAAGGAATAGTCATATCAATGAAAACCAACCTACAAAAATGCACTATGTAATATAATATATTTGCCTTTAGATATCACATATATATCGTCATCCTTTGTTTACTTATTATTTTTTGATCTAAATTAATGGATTTATCCTCATATACCTTGGAAAATTACTTATGATGGTACAATCATCCTGAAGAACCAGGTCCAAGATATATTACTTATTACTTCCTCAACTTAGAAGCAACAAATTATATTTATATCATTCATCCAATTCCATTCCACTGATTACACACCCAACACAAGATACCTCACCACGATTTTGTTAGCATGGTATAATCCTTTAATCAAAGTACATGATCAAATGGAACACATTGATAATGACCTCAAGTCAAGAGACCAATCCATATATCTGTAGATAGAAACAACCAATGACACCCAAAAATGTAGTGTTTCTGTTGGTGGGTCTATCCTCATGATCTCACCTTCCATAGATCACCATGTGAGAACTTCAAGAGAAGAAGTCTCAATTATTATGATCCCTAGCACCTGATAGTCTGACATCAACTATGTTCATTCAATATTATTTATCTAGACCCTAGGAAATTAGTTTAAAATTAGTTTTATAATATCTCATGGTTATCGTTATAGTCTGGGATTTTCTATAATTTTTTATATGGTAATTAATCTATGGAAATTACCATTTAATTAATGGATGTTGAAATTTGTACACTATAATGGTAAGAGTAAATCATGAATATTTAACTATATACATGAAATAGTAATTTAAAATTAATGTATAGTTGGGTCTAGGGAATCCACTCCTACAACATTCTCACTTACACTAGAGCCAACTTATTTACCATCCTTGTCATATCTCACATTATTAGGATCACGTTTTTGCTAATTCAAAACTTTAGTTGATGGGTATTGCACATATCCACTGTGTGGATATTATTCTATGTGGGACCTCACCTGCTTCAGTAAAACTTCTCAAGAGATTTTATCCCCGAGTATATCCCTTTTGTACACTATAAAAAGTGACATATTGGCTAGTACTAGAAATAGAATTATCATAATGATAAAGCATTTCATACTAGGCATAATTCGTAGAATAGGAAAAAATCATTGTATTTAATAACTACTTATTACCCGTTTCATAAGCTGGAATATACTCGATATTTGTAGATATGGATATCACTAGATTGTATGAGCTTGTCTCGGTCATCAAATTAGCATGAATCTGATATCTTATCACATTTATCCAAGGAATACTAGTTTATGTCACCTAGAAACTAGTATCCCTTCATATCCACATACCAGTTACATATCCTTTGTGCTTAATTAAGTGCAATTAGACAGTTACAACTAATTCCCTCACAGTTCTCCTAGATATAATTGATATTTTCATTTTATGATTTATATGTTGTAAAAATAAATTCATATATATATTATGTAATATTTGATTGACCCATCTCTAAAGCGTATGGAATTTAAACTCACAACTTTAATCTCTGCTCCCAAGCAATTCTAATAGGAGATATTTTTTCCATGTGACATTGGTAACAATTCTCTCCCGAATTGTTTCATCTTTTATTTTTCAATACCATGTCAGAATATGTACGATTGACTAGTTCTAAGAAAAAAATTAGATCTAGCACATTAGATCATGTTCACTAGAACTTGGGCTACTACATTAAGTCAATATTAAGGGATATTCTTTAATTCTAATCTTAACTAACTATAAGACCAATATATGTTTTCCATATGTTACTAAACATATTTTACATGGAAAAAATTGTGCTCCCACTATCCTCTGATAGACACATGGAAAAGATTCATTCCTAATGGATGTTTTATGATAATTTTGTTTACTTTAATCCTAAACTAGATTTTATTAACATGCTCCCTTATTAGAATTATATGATGTCACCATCCCTTTGTAGTTTTTTTGTACAGACACCTTCCCTAATTGGTGGTATTAACATATAATTTTTAATAATATTATCATAAATATGTACTATAACAAGTATAATTATAATGAATTTAGGCATAACTAATTGGTATAATCAATCGAACCTTATTGGTACCACGTTTGTACCATCCATTTATCCTCTCACTTGAATACTCATTGCAATATTCAAAATAATAAGCCCCTGTACTTTGATACAAGGAATCCATTGTCTAATTTTAATTTATCTTTTAAATCTCATCTAATTTCAATATACTACAAACTTGTAGGAATTTTTATTCTAAATGAATAATATATCATCATATGTAGGGAATACAAAACTGTCGTCATGGTTTTATCATTCTGACATAATATGTTTCTCAAAAACATTATCTTCCACCCCTCTTCTGCATCTTCCTCCTATGCTAACTACTTGTACATATCTAGAATTGACTAAACCCAATCTTACTCTCATTATATCAAGCAGATATTTTTACACTTTTATAGAAATGTAGTCTATTAATTGGCCACAAGTTTTCCATTATAGGGTTTTATGTAATATACTAAGAAACATTAGGATCATGACTATTAATTCATTTTGGGTTTACTTGATTCAAGTTTGTTTATCCTTAACAAGCACTTTACACATGAACACATGTTCTTATGACATATTGAATTACCATCATACTATAACTCATATGATATCCATTAGTCATGTTAGGTGGAATATGTTTACAGGATTACATCGTTATTTGTAGTGCATGTCTTGAAAAATAATGAAAGTATATACAGTTAATATATGTCATAATATTTATGCTTTTTTAACATACATCACGACTCTGATGGGTATAAAGAAAAGTTCATTTAGGAATTACTTCATAAAACATTTTATTAACAAATTTTAACATGTAAGAAACATCAAAAATCCTACTTATTAGCTTCATAACCTTTATATGGATAAGGTAATGTGAATTTATTAATTACTCCATGCTACATTATATTGATTAATAAATGTTTGGTTCAGATATTCTTCAGCACATCAGCCCGAAGAAACTCATATAACCTTACCATGAATATAACATATTTCACTTTCTCCTTCTTTAAGTACATAAAGGAATCTTATGAATTATATGTTACACTAACTTACCCTTGGAATAGTTCATTCTCTCTAGATGAACTAATTATGAAATCATTGTGGCATACCTTTATTTCTATTGGTTTCTTTGTCCAAAACTAAACAAGTATATAAGTCGATAATACCTAATGGGTTTATCTCTACTAAGTCTAAATACCAATGTAGTTACATCCTTGAGGTCCAATTTTAATTATACTTAAGAAAAAATTATCTTTCTAGAACAAGCTATATATGTCTTAGATTATATATTCATCAAGTGTTGCCTGTGATTCATGTACCAATGAACTATTTTTTGAGTATGAAACACCAAAAAAACATTCCTCCCTAAACTGGAATAATGTCTTTTAGTATTTAATGGACATATGAGATAAATATTTTGGTTATACTCAAAAACATTTAAAACTATAATAAATTAATTTTCAATATAAAAGTCATGTACTTCTCATCACTGACTTAGGAACCACCCTTTCTCAACTGCTTAGAGAACTCACTTAACATCAAGTAATATTTCTATACATTCCTGGTTATTGTATTTAAATACACATATGTTATTGGAATAGTTTATTAAATACCCAATAAGTAGGATAGGAACATTACTTATAATTGATGAATATAGATGAATAAGAAGATATTACTTGCTTCTTTAATTCAGTTAAATGTATTTAATATTTCATAGATTTATTTTATGATATTAGAAGAAGATAACCTAATATTTAATACCTGTCTCTTTGAAAGATGTTGAAAATATTCCTTCGGATTCACTATTACCATTGGTATTTCAGCTTTTTCTTTCACTTTATTCACCCAAAGAACTAAATATTAATGTTTCCATAATATTCTTATCTTCTTGATGAACGTTACCTAAAATGAAATGAAGTGTTCAATCCATCCTACTTGTTTTGGAATCTAAAAAATACTAGAATAATTGGTTACAAAGATGTAGGATTTGGATTTCCAGAATGATCATTGTCTACCTTTCTTATTTACATGTAACTAGTGAAATGCCATCTATTCATATCTCTCTTCACGTTCTCCTCAAAAGATTATTGGAGATTAGACTTCATGTTAAATCATTCATGTCATGATGTAATTTTTAAAACCCACATTGGACGTTGATGATAACATTATGGCATAACCATAATATGCATCATACATGAGTCTCCTATAAGCCTTGGTAACACTCTCGCTTCTTGAGGTGGCTTAACAGGTGTTAGGACAATGACACCTTCAATTTCCAATATCGGAGTAATGTGTGCAAGCACTTGTAATACTCTTAGAAACTCATGAAAATTTTGGACAAGTTCTTTGTTAAATAATTATTGCAGATTACTTATGATATTAATTGAAATTTTCTACAAAACAAATTCTGGCATATAAGTACATTTATCTTGATTGAGAATTTATACAATATTAATTGATTAATTAAATAATTAAATATATCCCTCTATTTTGTCTAATTCTTGGAACCCTCTATACTAGAGTTGAATCACCCTATCACTTCAGTATTCTATTAGTAAGGTTCCATGAAATCCCCTCATAATCTACAAGTTATGGCTACACCACTACTCGAAGAGTTAAAGGTAGACATTTGAATGACCAACTACATTAGCTCATGGTTCCTTGATCTATTGGGTGAAGTCACAGTATCTAAAATCATAAACTTGATTTACTCAACCTTGCCACTAAAGTTGCAGCAAGTTAGGTTTGGCTACTTATTTGCTTCCAAATTCAGTTAAGTCAATCAATCACTCTTATAAGAACTCTCTGGTATTAAGAGGAAAACTCAAATTTGGATGATGAGCACCTTAAACACCCAGTTTGGTTCAAATTCAAATGATGGAAGACATTTTAATGACTTAATATTTCCATGGTATTTTTATTATTTTCTTCAATAGATGTCATTCATTTCAATTAATCTATTCATTCTATATTTCCATGCCCATAGTTTAATATTAATAGGAAAAATATTTATCACTTCTTTGTGAATCTCACTTGTTTATTATTTTATGTGTTTCCCACTATCATGACAATGAATAAAATAATAGACAAATGCATAAATGAAATAAAAATACATGACTAGCCTTGAGCATCTAAAACTAGTTTATCCATTTAAACTCAATGGATAAACCAAGACCTAGGTGTATCATACTTGAGTCATAGATTGACTCATGATGAAAATCATCTCCATCCAGCATCCAAAACTTGGTTAGATTTTTCCTCGACATGGCATTGTCTACGGCTTACATCATCATCTTCATAATAAAATGTACTCACACGCAGTCGAGAGGGTCTAGGGAGTGTAATATACAACAAATAAATTGGACATGTATGACATTATACATATTTAACGAAAATAATAATGATCCACAGACCATCTTATTTAATTACAATCACTACACAATTAAATAAGTAAATAAATAAATAATCTAAACACACACTGGTCTGCAAAATGCTCGAGACCAGTTGGTATAATAATTAAATGCATGATAAAATTAAATAAACATAAATTAAGTATAATGTCATTTACTAAATTAAATAAATTATTTAAATTCAAATAATTTAATTACATTCGGTTCCATAATTAATTTAATTTTATCTCTAAAAATTAAATTAATTATTGAATTTAATTTAATACCAAAAATAAATTTATTTTTCCTGGGTGCTAAAAATTATATTTTAAACTAAAAATAAATTTTTTAATTTTTGAAATTTAATAAAAAAATAATAATAATGAATTAATATACTTTTTATTAACATGAGATCTAAAACCTTATGTAGGGAATGTGCGTGTTGATCTGCCCTGATCTGTTTCATGGTAGATCGAGTCCGACATAAGCGTGACACTGACAAAGCAGGGCACCACGAATCGTGCTAGAAACTCAGACATGACTGGACGGAGTGGAAACCAGTGGGTTAGATGTGGTGGCTAGATGGTGGAGTCTGGCCTCAAATATCATCCAGGTGCAACACGAAGTCCTCCAGTAAGTGACATGGTGATTCTGGGGGAAGGTGGGGATGGTGGCATGGCTAGGAAGGTAGGAGACTGGTTGGCACGAGATGGAGGAGGGAAACATGGGGGGTCGGAGATAGGTTGAGGGTACCATGTAGGTGAAGCCACCGCACAAAGTGGTCCCTTTATTTTTATTTTTGACTATTTTGGACTTGGTTTGTTTTGGGTTGCATGATAAGTTTCAAAAGCCAAATCCTTTTAAAATCATCCAATAGCCCCATAAAAAATGTCCCAATTGAAAATCATCAAAAAGGATTTTAAAATTTATTTATTGATGTTTTCTTTTTGAAATTACTTAGTGGAATTCACGACAACCTGATAAGATTCTAGTGAGAATCGGACCAAAATTAATTGATCGTTGCAAAAAACTCTTGATAAAAAAACAAACATAGACACACACACACAAACACACACAACATGTTATCAAATTTAATACCCAAAAAACAATCATTTTTATCGATACAATTTTCCTATGACGGTCATAACACTGCCATGTGACCTCAGATTGAAACTATGTAGAATCTATTGAGGTTGATTTCAAACCATTTGTTTTAATTTAATGAAAAATAATATTTCTTAACTCAGAAATTTAATGTGATCCCTCTGATACCAATTTAAGGTACTGGGGTGTGCAGCAGAAGTTGAAGATTAAAAATTATTCATCATCAGGATTACTGAACATTTTTTCACAGATGATTCTAGGCTTGACAGAATCTGAGGATCTCATGTGAATTAATGAGAGATCAGAAATATAAAACGAATGTGTATCTTGTTTGGTTTAGAGACGCGTTTGACTACAACAAGTCATCGGTGAACGTTGAATGTAGAGACCCACAGCTTGATGTACATGGAAAATAAAATAATTTTGTGAAACACTTAATACATAACAAAAACAGACACACAAGGACCGTAATAGTTTCGTGTCTTTGGAAACTCGGAACATAATCTTCTAATCGTGGTGAAAGATCTTCAACATCTCCCATAAAGATCTTCCCCTTTTTTTTCTTACATAAAACCTTTCTTTATATCCTGGGGAAAAGAAAACATATAAAGGGGGAGCTCAAATTCTTAGTAAGGGTAATAATTAAGAAAATAAAACAAACCATATACATTTTTTCTTCAAAACATGAACATAATGATTACACATCAAAATATTGAGTTGTGAAATAAATCTTGGAAGTATGTAAGGAATAGGTCATAAAGGAACATTAATCATGATAAAATAGCATGAGAATAAAACATTTAATTGTTGAAAACCATTAAGAACATGATATGATTTCCATAGTAGCCAAGTCATTGCTGACAAGACCATCTTAGTGGACAAAGTCCCTTTCTAAATCGAGTTCACTCCTCGTTTCAGTCCTGTAACAATGAACTGGATTAACTTACCTTTCCAGCCATGTCTATCTCATGAGATATATATATTTACCCAATTCATTGGAGGGAGATATAGGTTCTACCCATCACATAATGAAATCATTCTTACTTCTGCCACAACATAAACATTAATCATTCATCATTACCCAAATTATAAAATGGGTTTCATAAACATAATCACGTCATAACATAATCCATAAAAAATGGATATAATTTCATCATAAGAAATGTGAAACCATTTAAATCATAGAGAAATTGTACTTGAAAAATGCACATATGAAATAATGCCATCTTATATGGAAAATGGTTTTGATAAAACACTTGAAATGAATTCTTGAGGAAAATATCTTTTCTTTTTCAGAATCATTTGCTTTTCACAAAATGCCATGAAATTTTAAAAGAAAAGGATCCTGTTCTAAATAGTCATTAAATATTTTATAGTAATCTTTATGAAAATTAGAAGTTATGAAAGAGTAAAAATTTGTTAATGCCGTATAAGTTAAAAAACATTATTCTCATACTTTTGATGAACAATTAAAAACGTACCTCTTATGGTAAACAAAATAAAGATTCCTTCCATACGATGTGGTAAAAGTAAAAAGGGTAAAAATGAATTTATGCATAAATGGAAGAAAATTAGACATTTTATGAACACATTTTGATAACATATGGAGACGGATAATAAACATAACCCCAGTAAATACTTCCGAATAAACAATCTTGGATAAGAATTAGATTGGAATAATTATCCATTAACTTTGGTCCGATATGCTTCGTACGTATCCAAAACTCTTGTATAATGATTTAAATAATGTCATTTACATATTAAAAAATTGTATTAATTGTTATTATATCATATAAGGTTCACTTATGACTTTATATAACCCATTCTTCTGTAAATTCTATGTTAAAGCAACGTTTTGGGTAAAATCGTTTTATTTATCGTACTTGTTTGGACTTGTTGTTCTTGATATTATTATTAATTATATCATGATTTAATTAATTAAAAAATTTAAATCATGATTTATATATCACATATTTTCAGTATATATATATATAATAGATAGATAAATGAAAATAAATACACCGTTAATGGAGACGGTAGGCTGTACGTACGCATGAAAGCTGTTTTCCTTTCCTTATTGACTTGAATGGAATTAAGTAGATGAAATACATATATATATACATAAATCAAGTAGCATTGTTATGTCATATATTTCATGATTAATTATTATATATAATTTATAATCATTCATGAATTTCTAACATGGAAAATGAATCTCATCGCATCGTGGAGACTTTAATCCGTACGTACGCAGGAGCAATGATATCGTTCCCATATTTATTTAATAGAATTTTAGTGGTTGATATTATATATTAGAATCATTATGATGTTATAATAATCATATATAATAATTATTTACACCATTATAACCATCCAAGTAGGGTGGTGGTAGAAAAACAGATTACACCACGGCGTGGAGACGATATTCCGTACGTACGCACGCGCAATGATTTAGTTTTCCAAAGGATGGATAGAAGGTGAAATGGGGTTGTTTAATATTTATAAAAAAACATTAATATATATTTAATACTGATTTTACTACTTTATAATGAAACAACTAATTAAGAGGAAGTAGAAGAAGAAAAAAAACATGAAAGATTCGGTAGAAGAGATTACCTCTTCCTCGATGCACCTCCTTTAAACTTCTTCTTAGGGAATTAGAGTTGGTATTTTGAGAATAAAAAAACCTCTATGATATAACTGGAGAGGTTGAGAATAGGAATTGGTAGGGGTTTTTGGAGCTTCAATGCTCAAAAGGGTGTGAAGAGAAGAGGGAAGGGGTGCCCTTTTTATAAGGGAGGAGAGTGGCACATTAGGAAAACTTAAAATATTATTTTTTTAATAAAATCATATTCTGTTTTTAATAGCTCCAAATTGATTTATTTCTAAGATAAGGTGGGTATGGGTCTAAATAATCTCAACCAATATGATTTATACAAGTTTTGGTTACTATTTTATCCTTATCATTTAGATTTAACTCCAAGTTAAATAATTCATCTTTTAACGTCTCTTTTTGTTTTCTTACACTATATGGTTAATAAACATACTATAACAGGCCAAAAGAATCTTAAGTGGTTCATTGTTAATATATATATCCTTATCTATGTAATTTGGCCGAACCTTAGATTTTTAGGAATAAAATAACAATTAAAAATATAATATTTGTTTTAAAAAGTTTTTAGGTCAATTTTGACACTATTTGGTACGTGATTTTTGTGAAACTTATAACAGAATGATTAGTTCTAAAAAAGTTAATTAAATCAACCCTATAATATCCTATTAACCTATAAAATTAGTGTAATTCATAAAAAGTCTAAAATTTCATTTATTTGGGTATTTATAACATCAATTATGTTAATATTTCATTGATAAGGTAATTACTACATCATCATTATGTCATAAATAAATTCAATTATTTAATGTCTAAAAATTATAAATAAAATACCATTATGTAGGAAATCATTTTATATTTCTAATGAATACTTATAATATAATTTATCTTGCGTATAACCATATATTAAAAATGTTTTATTTATTAAACTTTCATTTTAACTATTTAAATTCTTCTTTAAATAAAATATTAATAAATGTCCTAATCTAATCCAAGTGGACCTAAAGGGTAATATTTTATTCCTAAGGTTGTTTTTGGTCTAATTACACTTATAAAATATAATTCAGACATGTGTTAGGGTAATAATAATATCATTTTTACCCTTAATTTTCCTATTTACTTTTAATCATGGTAAATAAAAGTAAAAAGTTACCCTTTGCCAAAATTTTTTTTATCTTATTGAACCAAATTTTACTCCTTGATATTAACTGTGTATCTCGGATTTTTTAAATTCCACTCACAAAAGCGATAAAATTATGTTTTATGTAAATTTTCAAACTCTCCTTGGAGGTGGGTAAAAGAAGGTGAAAAGTTAAATAGAATTTTTATATGTCTAAAATTATGACTTCAATAAATTACATTGAACATATATAGGTATTATGTATAAATTTTGAACTAAAATAAATTTAAATAAAATAAATAATTATTTATATAAAAAGTCGGTTTTTAAAAAGTAACCCAGTGTTTTCACTATTCATCAAAAATTGAAAGTTTTCAGAAAATACCAAAAATTCACCCTAGACTAATTTCGATATTCCAAATCCAAAAACGAAGTCCATTTTGATAGATAATATTTATAAAATTTCAAAAAGTGGGTATTACATTTCATAACGGCTAGTTTATATAATATTTTAATAACATATCGTTGTTTAGTGAAACTAGGTATTGCGTACAACACATGCTATCTTGGAAGGTCTTGATTGCGTGTAATGCAAGCCAAGTCATGGATGTGTGTAGTGAAAGCTCCTTTTGGTGTAGCGTACAACATAAGACATCAATGAAATTAAAAAGCATATTTTTTATAAAATCTTAGGGTGTTACATTTTAACCCGCTTAAAATAAATTTCGCCCTCAAAATTCATCGGGGTTATAAATGGTTTACTACTTGAAAGTTTTTTTAATAGAAACCCACATCATAAAATGGAATACCAAAACATATATTTAAAAACTAATGTATGAATCTTAATGGTTACACAAATTAACTAATCTCTAGGTTTCCACATAGGAGAATATAGGTGAAAATATGTATATGGAAGAGAAATCTAACCATCAAGTTCTGATGGAGAGTGGTAGAGAACATGGCTATGAAAAATCCAATAATCACAAAGCAATAAATTTTTGATGATCTAAGGTACCATTTGATTCATCGGATATAAGGGCACTAGGACAACGTTTTTTGTTTTTAAGATCATTTCCCTAAAGTTGATGAATTTGAATTAGAAGAAATACTTAATTTATTTCAGTATAATCTCACCATTGTTAGTGCCTTGAAAAATTTCCACATTATCTCTTAAAGAAATGATTTTGAATTTGTCATTCATGAAGTGTTAGCAGATAATGTGATAGAATGATAGGTCATTCCATCTGTATCTATCGCAAACATTTTATCACAATTTATTAAATATACATAAGTCCATCTATGCTGATTTTAATCGTATAAGGTTTCTAAAATGGCCTTATACTTCATCTATCATAGAACTTAATAAAATAAAACATGTTTCTAAAAACCAAGGACTTCCTGTAGGCCAGAGGTAGGTGATAAAGGCCTGTCGCACTTCGGTTGAGGGTTCAATTACCGCAACCTTGTCTGACGCGACAGGTTGTCTCCCGTCATATAGGTTGTCTTCTTTTTTTCCCTAAAACTTCATTATTATAACATTACAGAAATAATATCAAACAAGGTTCTAGCCTTAAAAAATACTATCTGATGTCTGAAATAATCCATTCCAGTATTAGACTTTTCCAAAATACATATGTCTAATCTCATAGTATAGAGAAAACAATTACTAGAAATGTCATCTACCGAGAATGTGAATACCATCATTTATCCACCATATATCATATGATATATCTTGTTGGTAACATTCCTAACATGTGAATACCTTAATAATGTATTCTCTTGAACCATAGTTTAAACATGAATGCTGTCACAAGGTAACTCTTTCAATATACCCAAATCCCAAAATTCTATATACTCAAACCATGATATCACTTTTTCCTAATATTTGTCCTGATCTCATTAATACTATCAGACATTTCATTATCTCCTTATCCCTTCTTTATGCACATATCATTTAATTTCCAAAATATTTGAATCACTTTTCACGGTTACCGGTACCATATAATTATTGAAAACCACAATAAACCAATACATAGATATTCCAATGTTCCATCATACTATAAATGAGATTCCAAAACATTATTTCGGAATCCTTTTAAATAAATACATAATCATTCCACCACGTCGTTGTCATACTCAACATTTCTAATAGTGATCGCATGTGACATCCCTTTGTCCTTTTCCTTAAGAGGTTGCTCACGTTGATCATCATTAACCCTTGGATTAGGGCATTGATTAGCATAATGCCCCATTTCCTTGCACTTGAATCATTGATGTGTTGGTGGTGCATTCTCTGTAGTATTTTCATTATTCACTTCATTAGAAACCCTTTTTCCATTACATCGACACTCAGCTGGTCGATGACCTTATTTTCCACACTTAAAACCTTTTCTAGTCTCTTTAAGACAATCTACACCATGCTTCTTCGCACAATTTTAGCATAAAGAAACATTTATTTTCTTTTAATCATTATTCCGAGATTTCTCCTTGAACTCCATCTTTCGTTTCTTGTCAAAACCATGATATGGATATGTAACACCAACTTCCATTTCTACCTTGATAGCACAACACACAATTTCTTCATAGCTACCGAAGTCTTTTATAGCTAATGTCCTTAAAAGACTTGGTTTTAAGCCACTGAAGAATCGATCAACTTTACTTTCAGGTTGGATGATAATGCTAGATGCATACCAAGCAAGCCTTGTAAAATTCACTTTGTATATACCAAAATATTCATCATCCTTTTGCTTAAGATCGAAGAAAACCTTTTACATATTTGTTTGAAGAATATGAGGGAAGTACTTATTGAAAAATATTTTCTTAAACTCATCCCATTCCATTGATTCAATTTCATCTCGTGGCCTCATATTCTTAATTAGAGTCCACCATTCATCTACTTAACCTTCATAATGGTAAATATCTAGAATGTCTTTTTCATGTTCCAAACAGTGAAGTATGGAAAATAACTTTTCAATGGTACGGATCTATTGTTCAGCAACAAGTGGATCAGAAGACCCACTAAAAGAAGGTGGACTTTTCCTCATGAAAGACTCAATATAATATTATTCCCTTATCTACTCATTTGGAAGTACAGAATTATTCATATCTTTTGTAAGTATAGCAATAAGATTTTTCACTCTATATCCCATAACGTTGCTTTGTTAAAGAGGACAATCATTGCATCGTCCATTACATTGATCAACATGGTTCCTTTGGGTTCCATCCATCGTCTAAAACCCAAAAAGAATAGTGTGAGAGGAAAATATCATACTAGGGAAAACAACATAATAAATGGGGATTAACTTCAATATCTAACATCTTAGGTTGAATTATAATATCATTACTATAATTCTAGGACTATATCCTATACTTATAGTTAACCTTAGGGACATCCCTAGACATACCTTAGAAATATCTCTAGGGATCTCACTAAAGCTTTCACATCCTAGTTTCCAAAGGTTAACTAATCCTTTCCTCCAATACCAACTGTAGAGACCCAAATATTGACGTATATGGACATTACATTAATTTTGTGAAATACTTAATACATAACAAAAATAGACAAATAGGGACCGTATTAGTTTAGTTTCTTTGGAAACTCAGAACCTAATCTTCTAATCGTTTTGAAAGATCTTCAACATCTCCCATAAAGATATTCCCCTTTTGTTTTCTTTCCTAAAACCTTTCTTTATATCCTGGGGAAAAGAAAACATATAAAGGGTGAGATAAAATTCTCAGTAAGGGTATGCATCAATAAAATAAAAAAACCATATAAATTTTATCTTCAAAACATGAACATAAAGTTTACACATAAAAATCTTGAGTTGTAAAATAAATCTTAGTAGTATATAAGGAATAGGTCTTAAAGGAACATTAATCATTATAAAATAGCATGGGAATAAAAAATTTAATTTTGTTAAACCATTAATCATATTATTTTATTTCCATAGTAGCCAAGACATTGCTTCCAAGACCATCTTAGTGGAAAAAATCCCTTTTTGAATCAAGTTCACTCCTCATTTCAGTCCTGTAACACTGAAACAGATTAACTTACTATTCCAGACATGTATATCTCATGAGATATAAATCATTACCCAATGAATTTAAGGAAGATATAGGTCCCACCCATCTCATAATGAAATCATTCTTACTTGTTCCACAACATGAACATTAATCATTCATCATTACCCAAATTATAAAATGGGTTTCATAAACATCATCCCATCATAAAATAATCCATACAAAAAAATGGATATAATTTCATCATAAGAAAAGTGAACCCATTTAAATAATAGAGAAATTATACTTGAAACATACACATATGAAATAATTCCATCTTATATAGAAAATGGCTTTGATAAAACACTTGAAATGATTTCTTGAGGAAAATAACCATTCTTCTTCAAAATCTTTTTCTTTTCACAAAATTCCATGCAATTTTAAAAGAAAAGGATCTTGTTGAAAATATTCATTAAATCTTGTAGAGTAAGATTTATGAAAATGAGGCATTATGAAACCGTAAAAATCTGTTCATGCTGTATAAGTTAAAAAAACATTCTTCTCATACTTTTGTTGGAAAGTCAAAAAGTACCTCATATGGTAAACAAAATAAAGATTCCTTCCATAGGATGTGGTAAATGTAAAAAGGGTAAAAATGAATTTAAGAATAAATGGAAGAAAAGAAAACATTTTATGAAATTTATTTGGGAAAATATGGACATAGATAATAAACATAACCCCAGTTAATGATTACGAATAAACAATCTCGGATAAGAATGAGATTGGAATAATTATCCCTTACCTTAGGTCTGATATGATTCGTACGTATCTGAACCTCTTTTATAATGATTTAAATAATGAGATTTACTTATTAAAAAATTGTATTCATTGTTATTATATCATATATGGTTTACTTAGGACTTCATATTACCCGTTCTTTTGTAAATTCCATTTTAAAGAAGCGTTTTGGGTAATATCAATTTATTTATCGTACTTGTTTGGAATTGTTGTTCTTGATATTATTATTACTTATATCATGATTTAATTAATTCCATAATGTAAATCAGGATCATATATATTCAGTATATATATATATATAATATAGATATATGAAATTAAATACACCGTTCATGGAGACGGTAGGCCGTACGTACGCATGAATGTTGTTTTCCCTTCCTTATTGACTTGAATGGAATTAAGTGGAGGACATAAATATATTTATAAAAAAATCATGTATCAATATTATGTCATATATTTCATGATTAGTTATTATATATAATTTATAATCATTTTTGAATTGTTAACATGGAAAATGAATCTCATCACGTCGTGGAGACGGTAATCCGTACGTAGGCATGAGAAATGATATCGTTCCCATATTTATTTAATGGAATTGGAGTGGATGATATAATATCATAGAATCATTATGATGTTATAATAATCATATATAGTAATTCTTTACACCATTATACTCATCCAAGTAGGGTGGTGGTAGAAAAACAGATTACACCACGGCGTGGAGACGGTATTCTGTACGTACACACGCGCGGTGATTTAGTTTTCCGTAGGGTGGATAGGAGGTTAAATGGGGTTGTTTCATATTTATAATAACATATAAGTATATAAGTAATACTGATTTTATTACTTTATAATTAATCAACTAAATAAGAGGAAGTAGAAGAAGAAAAAAAACATGAAAGAGTCGGTAGAAGAGATTACCTCTTCCTCAACACACCTCCTTTAATCTTCTTCTTAGGGAACTAGAGTTGGTCTTTTGAGAAGACTAGAACCTCTATGATATAACTACAGGGGTTGAGAACAGGAATTGGTAGGGTTTTTCCAAGCTTCAAGGCTCAAAAGGGTGTGAAGAGAAGAGGGAAGGGTGCCCTTTTTATAAGGGAGGAGATGGACACCTTAAGAAAACTTAAAATATTATTTTATAATAAAGTCATATTCTGTTTTTAACAGCTCCAAATTGATTTATTTCTAAGATAAGGTGGGGATGGGTTGAAATCCCATCATCCAATAGGTTTTAGACAAGTTTTGGTTACTATTTTATCCTTATCATTTAGATTTAACTCTAAAATGAATAATTTAACTTTTACAGTGTCTTTTTTTTTCTTACACTATATGGTTAATAAACATACTATAACAGGATAAACGAATCCCAAGTGGTTCATTATTAATATATATATATCCTTATATAAGTTATTTGGCTGAACCTTTAATTTTCAAGAATAAAATAACAATTAAAAATATAATATTTGTTTTAAAAACAATTTTATGTCAATTTTGACATTATTTGGTACTTGATTTTTGTGAAAATCATAACAACATGATTAGTTAGAAAAAGGTTAATTAAATCAACACTAACATGTCATATTAACCTATAAAATTACTTTAATACATAAAAAGTCTAAAATTGCATTAATTTGTGTATTTATAACATCAGTTATGTTAATATTTCATTAATAAGGTAAATACTGCATCATCATTGTGTCATAAATAAATAAATTATTTAATATATAAAAATTATAAATAAAATACAATTATGTAGGAAATATATTTAGATTTCTAATGAATATTTATAGTAGAATTTATCTTATGTATAACCCTATATTAAAAATGTTTTAGTTATTAAACTTTGATTTAAACTATTTTAATTCTTCATTAAATAAAATAATAAAAAATGTCCTAATCTAATCCATGTGGACCTAAAGGGTAATATTTTAATCCTAAGGTTTTTTTGGCCGAATTATACTTATACTTTAGAATTAGGACATGTTTTAGGGTAATAATAATTTCATTTTTACCCTTAATTACACTATTTATTTTTAACCGTGGTAAATAAAAGTAAAACGTTACTATTCACCAAAACTTATTTTAACTTATTTAACAACATTTACTCCTTTATATTAACTTTTTCTTTCAGATTGTTGAAATTCCACTCACAGAAGTGGTAAAATTATGTTTTATATAAATTTTCAAACTCTCCTAGGAGGTGGGTAAAATACGGTGAAAAGTTAAATAAAATTTTTATATATCTAAAATTATGACTCCAATGAATTACATTGAAATTATATGGGTATTATGTATAAATTTTGACCTAAAATAAATTTAAATAAAATAAATAATTATATATTTAAAAAGTCAGCTTTTAAATAGCAACCCATTGTTTTCACTATTCATCAAAAATTGAAAGTTTTCAGAAAAATTTCAAAAATTCACCCTAGGATAATTCTGATATTCCGAATCCAAAAATGAAGTCTATTTTGAAAGATAAAATTTATGAAATTTTTAAAAGTTAGTATTACTATTCATAACAGCTAGTTTATATAATATTTTAATAACATATCATTGTTTAGTGAAACTTGGTATTGCGTACAACACACGCTATCGTGGAAGGTCGCGATTGCATGTAATGAAAGCCAAGTAAGGGATGTGTGTAGTGAAATCTCCTTTTGGTGTAGCGTACAACACAAGAAATCAATGAAATTAAAAAGAATATTTTTCATAAAATCTCAGGGTGTTACATTGATTGAAAGATCCAAAGCCAAACACCTCTAGAATGTCCACACACACTCTAAGAATCCACATACACATCATTCATTGAATTTTAGGTGCTTACAAGGAGCTCGGGCGATCTCTTCAATGTCATGATGATCACCACAATCCCTTACATTTGCTCAGTCTAGAATGTCTTTAATTGGTCACTTGGAGATAGACTCTCTCTCCCTAGAAAGTGAGATGAGTGGGAAGATATCATTCCTGACTAATTAATATCACATAGAAAATGAGCCTCACTCCCACTTATATAGTGGGATGATCAAAATAACCAAAAGGGTTCCCTGACCCCCTAAATAAATGTCCACTAAATAATCTATAAATAAATAATTGTGACAAACTAAACTATGTCATAATTATTATTTATATTTTCCCACATACCTATAATATATATTAAATATATTACATGATAAAATCAATTCATTTAACTCGACTAATAATTCCCTCTAATATTAAATGAACATGGAATATTAAAATAATATTTATTCATATAATATTTTTTCTTGTATTTGCTGAAGATATTGTTTATAATTTTAATTGTATTCATTCATATAATATTATTTCTTATGTCACCATCCTTTATTACCTTATTATTTTTTTATACAATTCGATAGATTCACCTTTGACTTCATTGGACAAGGACTTGTGAAATAATATAATCCTGATCAACCAGACCGAAGATATAATAATTCCCAAATCAGAAGATTTTTTTTTCATAATCATTCAACGAATAGAATACCACCAATGATGCAACCAAAAGAAACCTACCACACCAAAATTTAATTATTATGGTTCTTTCCTTGCATCATAGTAAGAAATCAAATGACAGACATTGATAATGATCTCATGTCTGGAAACCAAAACACTTGTCCAAAGATAGGAATAACAAATAACACCAAAAACACAGGATGAACAAATTGATAGTTTTTCCCCATGATCTCACCTACCATATTTCACCAAGTGTGAACTTCATGTGAAAAAGTCTCAATGATAATGATCCCCTAGCTCCTTATAGTCAGAAATCAACTATATCCAGTATGTTGTATCTAGACCATAGGAAATTAGTATAAGATCAATATCATAGTATCTTACGGATCTCATTATAGTTTAGGATCTATTATAACATTTTGATACAATAATTAATCTATGGAAATTACAATTTAAATAATGAACATATAAATGTATAAACTATAATGCTAAGAGTTCATCATGAATATTTGACTATATACATGAAATAGAAATCGAAAAGTATAATATAGTCAGGTCTGGGGAACCCACTATTACAACAATATCATGTGAGTTATGACAGTTTCCATTTATATGGTTATATGATATTGAGGTTATGATCACCTTTATTATGTCATTTTAGATATGTTGAGATTGTTGTGCCTTTTACCTTCTTTAATTATTTGAGGCACGTTGGAAGTTGTTTTGGAATTGTTTTTGTTTAAATAAGGGAACCAAAGGGATTTCAATGGCTTGTTGAAATTGGAATGTTTTCAAACTGGTTTAGTTTTGAAAATAATTTTTCAAACTAGTTTATTGGTTTTAATGTATAAAATATATAAATAGTTTCTTTGTGGTATCCTACTAGGCTTTGTGCCTCATGCCTTTCATATCCCTTTGGGCATATATAGATTTTTTATAGGATATATGTAATGAAATGGACACCATGTAGTACCCCCTATTTTTTGGTATACAACCCTTAATTTATGTTTTTCATGGTTATAATGTGTAAGAGTGAAGGATAAGAGAGTTGGGTGAACTCTATGTATGTTTTTTTGGGGCTAAAAATGGTGCGCACAGGCTACACACGGTTTGTCTAAACCGTGTGGATATCTTAGGAGAAACCATGCACAGTTTCAGTTTGGAGGCAGTCACTTTAGAACGGTTTGAGCAAAGTTAGGGAGACCATTCAAGGAGGTCATGTGAGGGTTTTTTTAAGGTAGTGGCTAACACGCAGTTAGTGCCCCATTTTTCAGGTTTTTAAAACTAACTGTGCATAGGGATCAATCAAGATCCTAAAAAAGTGGATCTGGGTCTCCCTTGACTTTAATACACTCATTTTTTCCCAAAATAGCCTTAACTTGGAATATTCATTCTCCTAAGGACAAAAACATTTCTCCAATTGATCCAGAGGTAATCTAAAGGCTTCCCTTGGTGATTTGATGACAGATTCTTGTGGTATGTGACCGTTCTTCATCATTCTTGATAGGTTTCTTAGATCTACTTAGATCTACATACACTCTCTTATTGGTTTCATATATCTATGTTCATTATTTGTATATATTAGATTGTGGATGCCAAATATGTTGATATTTGAACTAGATCATGATAGGAGAAGAGATCTAAGGTGACTTCGTGGATATTCGACCCGATTTCTGGTGCGTTCTTCATCCGTTGTAGAGTTTCGTAAAAAAATTTAAGTAGATAGATTCTCTCTCCACTACTCTTGCTATAATTGATTGGATTTGTTTCAAATTTATAAAATTGAATTGAATTTATTTTGAAATATTGGATCAATTCATGGAATAAATCTTCTTTAGTGATGGTTTATCATTTGTCTGGAATTGTGTAATCACTGTGAATTATTGTTAAACTTGTTTTAGATTATTTAATTTAAAATGGTGCTTTAAAATTATTGCTTTTTTGGAATTGAAAAATGGTTTAATGGAAAAGTATTTTTCAATAAAAATTATTTTTTATTGAAATATTTTGGAATTTAAATAGTTTTTATGGAAATGGTTTTCAATAAAAAGGTGTTTTTATTGAAAGCATTTTTTGGCACGATCCTTAAGAATATTGGTGTTTGAATTCATATTTCATTTATAGTTATTTGTTGAAATATAACCTTGTGATTAGTGCCAAAGTAAAACTGGCACATGTGATATAATTACCTTATGATGACTTGGAATATCGATAAGAAACCGCTCATGAGTATGGAACTGTCATTACGTAGAATGCATGGTTAATTATGTGGATTTGTGGAATGGATTAGGTATGCCAATGGAATATAAAGAAATGGTTTTAAATATTGGTTTATTATTTTTCTAGAAAAATATGTTTATAGAAAATTGGTCTCAATTTCACTTGTATACTTGGTTATAAATGGTTTTGGAAACTAGTTTATATTTTCTTACAAACTATTTTGAGAAATTGTTTTATATAAAATGTTTATAAAATATTTTCTAACTATTCTATCCTAGTGGCGTGAGTAGGGAAGTCATTAGGGAAAAACTACAAAGTGTTATACTTACACCTGCTCTGGCACTTTGGTTCTTTTGCAGATGCTAAATTCTAGGACATGTGCAAAGTTAATGTATCACAAGTTTTTAGCACAACCTCATGATACTTAGGTTGTTCGAAGATTGTGGAGCTCAGAGCTTGTGGAGTATGGAGTCTTGTGATCTTTTAAGAGTATTTAGTTGTTTATATACTGTTTAATTTGTTTTTCATTTGGTCTTCTATTGTTTCACACTTTGAAGTAGTTTTGGGATATATAAAATTGTTGAGTTTTCTTTTCATTTGTGAATGTATCATTTAGTGAGATGTTTGGTTAATGGATTTATTCTTTAAGGGAAAATCATCCCCCACTTGTATTTGAAACCCCTCATCATTTACTTCCAGCCTTTGGCATCTTGGGGATGTCACTTAAGGCCTAGTAACGATTCATTGTATTCTCAATCCAATAGGAATAAATTGTTCAATTACAAATGGTATCAGCTTGTTCGGTCCTTTCCTAACACTTAGTCTTCAGTTTCTTGGTATTGGAGTTGAATTTCGTTCATTTCTATTCCTTGTGTTTTGATCTTAGAAAGGAGTTGGATTTTCATAATATTAAAAGTATAGCATAAAAGGATGTAGCTAACCCATTTACGTTGAACTTCAAGTTACCAGGGTGTTGGGTACATAAGTTTTTTCGAGGCACTTATATGATCTTTGAGTCTCATTGTCATATCTTTAGCATATAAGATGAGAATGTTAGGCATTTTAGAGGAATTAATTCCCACTAAGATTTCATATTTCATTTTGAGTAATGATTTATGATTTTGGGAAAATAGAATTATTTTTGAAAAATGTAGAATTTGTTTTCAAATGAAATACATAAAAAAATGGAATGATAGATATATTTTGAATGTTGTTTGATTTTCAAAAGCAAGAATGAGATTTGTTTTTCTAAAATGGTTGAACACGGAAAAAGGTTGTTTCTGGAAAACATTGTGTGATAGAATTTAAAATGCTAAGCAATCATTTTATTGGTCGTGAGACTTACTAAGTTTGTTGTTTGTTTAAAAAATGGAACCCAGTAGGCGTCATAAGAACCAGTCAGAAGAGGCCACTGAGAATCTGGTTTCACATGAACCACAAGTGAACAAATAGTTTGTCCCGATAATCGCCCAGGATTTTCAAACCATTGAGTTGGTACTGGAACCAGATACTCCGTTTATGATATCTATCAATACAAAAAATCCTATCTGAACAAGTACAGTTGTCTACACTAGAGGACCTGATAACTCTAGCACTAACATGAAGATAAAGCAGTACACCTATTCTCATAGAGTTGGAAAAAATTGGAATCAGAACAAAAATGATACTAACCTCCCCCCATGACCCAAGAGAAAGCTTGGATGTTTTCAGTGTGGTTCACCGAGTCACATCATGTGGGAGTGTACAACACAACCAAGGGCACACCATAATTGCAACAAGATAAGACATCTTATGTTCTATTATCACATTTCTCCAAGGATGGGTGTTAAGGATAATTAATCTACATCATAGCCTCCAAAAGCTTCTACAGATCAAGGGAAGGAGAATCACTCTCATCAAGAGAGCATAACTAGCCATGGTGATTCTCAAAATACCATGACTCCTCAGCAAGGGAAATCTCCACAAGGGAACAAAGAGCAGAGTGTAGCAACAAAGAAATTGCATGGAGCTAAGAAGATGATTGTGGATGGTCCGGAAAGAACATATATAGTGAGATGTATGATTCTTTTGAATTATACCTTTTTGTAAGTACTAATTGAAACAGGTTCATCACATTCCATCATTGATTCTTTTGTTGTTGTCTTGCTATGTTTAAAAGTTGAGATGATTCCCTCTGTGATAAAACTAAAGAATCCCCTCGATGAAATAAAATGTCATGCCTTTTTATTGATAATGTGCTATAAATATTGATGGAGTTGAGATAAAATGGGACTTCTCAATGTTTGAGATGTATATCTATGATATAATCCTGGGTATGGATTGGTTGACAAAATTCAAGGTTAACATCGATTGTTATAGAAGAATGATTAGTTTCACATGTGAAGATGGTTTTGAGCATATATTTAGGGGAGATAAGGTTGTGAAGAAAGTTGAAATAGGATTTTTTCACCCATGGTGGGAAATATCTCTTACCAGTTGGAGGCATTTACTTTGGTATCGATGGAAGAGATCAAGGATACCAGTTTTCCAGTAGTTGTGGATCAATTTTCAGATGCCTTTCCAATAAATGTCTAAGGGTTACCACCACTAAGGGAAGTGGAGTTTCAATTGATCTCCTTCCAAGAACCAATCATATTTCCCTTAAGTTTTATAGGATGGAACCAACAGAGTTAAGGGAATTGAAAGTGCAGTTTGATGAGATGGAAAGAAAAGGTTTCATTCGGCCAAGTATGTCTCCGTGGGTAGCATCAGTCTTGTTCAAAAAGAAAGTAGATAGAACTCTTCAGCTATGCCTAAATTATCATACGATTAACCAGTTTATGATAAAGTATCAGTATACACTTCAATGAATTGAGGATCTATTTGATCAGTTGATTTGGGCTCAGTGGTTCTCTAAAATTGACTTTTGATCAGGATATCATCAATTGCGAGTTCAAAAAGAAGATATTCTAAAGACAACATTCAGAATAAGATATAGACATTATGAATATATAGTCATGAATTTTGGTCTTATAAATGCACTAGATGCCTTTATGGATTTGATGAATCATATATTTCATAGATATCATGATTATTCTGTTGTGGTGTTTGTTGATGATATATTAGTGTATTCAAGGACATGAGATGATAATGAGAAACACATGGAAATAGTGTTGGGAATCTTAAGAGACCATAGTTTGTATGACAAATTGTCTTGGAGTGACTTTTTTATATAAGAGGAATGAATTCTTGGCCATGTAATTTATAAAAAATGTTTTTCTGTGGGCCTAGAGAAGATAGAGGCTATGACCTCTTGGAAACTGTAAAAAAATATCTTTGAGATACGATGTTCTCTTACTCTATATGGATAATAACAACACTTTATGCATACCTTCTCATGACTATCCTCAACAATGACAACATTTAAAAAGAATAATACTTCATTACAATATAAAGAGGATTGCTATAAGTCTTTCCAGGATATGAAATTTCATCTTACTTTGACACCTATCTTTATTTTTTCAGAATCAAGATGAAGATATGTGGTGTAATATAATGTTTCAGTATTGGGTTTGGGCTGTATTTTTATTCAATTATACCATGATGGGGATTATGGTTCAAGGAAGTTGAGAGTGCATGAGAAGAATTACCCAACATATGATTTGGAGCTAGCTGTAATCGTCCATTCTTTGAAAACCTAACGTCATTATCTATTTGGTGAGAAATTCACTGTGTTCATGGATCATAAAACCTTGAAACACATTTTATCACAACAATATTTAATTCTTAGGAGAAGGATATTGATGGATCCTCTCTAGATGTTTGACTTTGAGTTGATGTATATATCAAGAAAAGGAAATTTGGTGGCAGATGCATTGAGCAGAAAGTCATATGCTCAATTGAAGAAATAAGCTTCATAGGAATGATAGTTGATGTCGGTCCTAGTCGATATGCATGTGGAATGTGAATACCAAGGTGATGTTTGAGATTTCATTTCAGCTATGCTTATTCCTAATTTGGAAAATATGGTCAAAGAGGAAAAAATATCTAAGGCAGAATGCCAGGTTATGAGTTCAAAACTCAATGGAAGGAAGACCATTGAGGGATGGAAACTTAATTGGAGTTTGGTTTTGTGTTTTAGAGATCAAAATTTTATAACTATGTCCTTTCAGGAAAAACTTCTTAATGATTACCACTATTCAATATGGGCTAAACATCTGGGTACACAGAAGATGTACAAGGCATTAAAGGTGAAGTTTTGGTGGAGTGGAATGAAAAGGAAGGTGGCTGAGTTTGTCTTGCAGTGCTTAACATGTCAGCATGTTAAAGTAGAGAATCAGTGACCATTAGGTATGATGTAGTCGTTTTTTATCCTAGTTTAGAGAGGGAGTAGATATAAATTTATTTCATATAGGTATCCAATGAATGGTTTGGAAACACAATGACATATGGGTGATAGTGGATCATCATAGAAAGTTGGCCCATTTCATCCTGATTCGTGAAACTCATATGTTAGAGGATTTTTTCAAAATCTATATTAAAGAGGTGGTAAATTGGAATGGTTTACTAGTGTTGATCATGTTATATAGAGATCTGAGGTTCACATATCATTTCTTTAAATCCTTATAGTAATCCCTTGGAAATCTATTTAATATGAGTACAACATATCATCCTCAAACAGAAGATCAATCTGAAAGGATGATACATTAGTTGGAAGATGTGTTTTGGGATTGTGTAATTGATTTTTTGGCTCATTGTAGGATCATCTACCCATAATGGAGTTCTCGTATAATAACATCTATAAATCCTTGACACATATGGCTCTGTTTGAAGAATTGTATGGGCGTCCTTTCATTCTCCACTGTGTTGGGTGGAAATTGGCGAGACTTCACTAGTCAGGATGAGCCATGTCCAAGAAAAAATAGAGAAGATTGAGTTAATTAGAAAGAGGATGGAGGTGGATTAGAGTATTCATAAATATTATGTGAATCATCTTCGATGGTCATTGTTTTTTTCTATGAGTGATCACATGTTCTTGAGGATCTCTCCAAGACTTGGACATCATCGTTTAATTATGTAAGTAAATATATCTCCATGATACATCACCCCTTTTGAGATACTGGAAAGGGTTGGAGAGATGGAATATCGGTTGGCATTGCCACCATGATTCAGTTCAATGCATAATGTGTTCCACATATCTCTGTTGAAAAAGTACTACCCTGATCCGGACTATGTGATCAGATGGGATCACACTGACATAGAGATGGATACTTCATTGGTACATATCCTAGTGAGGATTGTGGATAGGAAATAGAATGTATTTCATGTAAAAATCATTGGTCTAGCGTGGGTTTTATGGAAACATGGTTAGATTCGGGAAGAGACTTGGGAATTCAAGAGGGAAATGAATGTGAAATGGCTAGAACTATTTCAGGGTAGTGATGGTTTTCTACTCTATAGGGACGAAAAGACCAATGGTGGAGATAATGTAGTACCCCCAGTTTTTAGTATATAACCCTTACTAGATTCCTTTCATGGTTATATAGTGTAAGGTTGAAGGATGGGAGAGTTCGGTGAACTCTAAATAAGTATTTTTTGGGCTAAAGTAGGTGCGCACGGGCTACGTATGGTTTGTATAAACCATGAAGATATCCTTGGAGAAACCATGTATAGTTGAAATTTTGAGGTAGTTACTTCAGCACAGATTGAGTATAGTTAGGGAGACTATTCGAGGGTTTCCTTAAGGCAGTATCTAACATAGAATTATCATACAGTTTTTCTATCCGTGAAAACTAAACATGCGTAGGGTTAAAACAAGATCATAAAAGAGTGGACCTGGGTTGGCCATTCCTTTAATCCACTCATTTTACCCAAACCTGATCTAACTCAGAATTTTCCTTCTTTTATGTCCAAATATGGTTCTCCAATTGATTTGCAGGAAATATAAAGGATTCCTTGGTGATTCGTAGCCAGATTCATGAGGTATGTGATCATTTTTCATCGTTCTTGATTAGTTTCTTAGATCTACTTAGATCTATTTCTCCTGTATTCTCAATTTCATAGATATATACCCATTATGGGTAGATCTATGAATTTGGATTAAAAATATGTTGATATTTGTTTTTTATTATGATAGGAGAAGATATCTAAAATGGTTTTTTGGAGAATCAACCTGATTTCTTGTGACTGAAAATTAATTTTTTTTATTATCCAAACAATTTTGAGAAAAAATTGAGAAACCAAACAAGTCTTCACCACATTCAAATTCACCACAAGTCACCACTGAATCATTTCATCATTTACAAACTTCACTATTCCACCACTCCAACACACAAAAAATACAAAAACATTCATCACACCAAAACAAACCATTCAAGCATTAAAACAAAAACTGGTACTGAGAAACCACAACCCAAGGAACACAAACAATAGAAAAACATACCAAACCTCAGATCTGACCTCTTAGAACATCCACCGATGTTACCATTAACACCGGGCCAAATCCACAACCCACAAACAGAAGTTCACCCAACCCTCAACTGAAGTGAGATGGACCTCAGAGGAGAACCCATCCACAAAATTCAATTAAAAAACCTGAATGAAGAAGATTGGGTTGTCCTGCTACTGCACCCTTCTCCACAAACAACCACAACCGTTCAACTACACCACTAGCATCAGATGAATTTCAATGCTGCAAGACCATATCAAACCTTCCATAGAGAAGATCTATACCCTCCCCCCTCTGACCAGCAATAGACCAATGCCACACCACCTCAAGAACCCCAAAGATGCCACCGACCCTTGCTGGCCCCGGGTCAGATGAGATCTGAAGCCAAAACCATCATACTGCTACTGGTAAGCCTCACTGTGAAATGCCGCCACCGGAGAAAACACTGGGGTAAAAACCAGAGTTGACGATGAGCCTCACTAGTCTCGGTCCCGACGAGATCTGAAGTCGACGCATAAGAACCGCCACTGGTAAGCCTTGCCGCAACTGGGCCCGATGAAGAGATGCCTCTGCTGGAGCAACCACCGCGGAGAAGAAACACGACTACAATATCTTGAGGGGCTGGCAATGAAATTCCGCAGAGCAACAGAGGATTGGAGGAGGAGCTTTCCAAAGGGTAGAAACCCTAGTGCGTCACGAGGGGAGGGAGAAGCTGCTCAAAGGCCCGCTCCTTCTATGGAGATCCCCGATTTCTTATGCGTTCTTCGTCTGTAGTGGAGTTTCATCCAAAAAATCAATGTTGGTGGCTTCTAAATCCAATCCTCTTAATATAATTTATTGGATTAGTTTTAAATTGATTAAATTGAATGGAATTTATTGTGAAATCATGGTTCAATTCATTGAATAAATCTTCTTTAGTGATGATTTATCATTTCTGTGGAATTGTGTAATCACAGTGAATTATTGTGAAAATTGTTTTTGTTTATTGAATTTAAAATCATGATTTTAAATTATGGATTTTATGTAATTAGAAAATGGTTTTATGTAAAATTAATTTTCAATAAAAAGGGTGTTTTATCCAAATGGTTTCTCATTGAAGTGGTTTTGATGCACTACTAGAAATGAAGGATTTCCCAACACTTTTGAACCATTGGGAAAGGCTACATAACTGTTGGTATATATTATACCAATGGTTCTGCAAACCATAGGGAATTAAGCCATTTGGAAAGATTTTCCAAATAGTTTATACTAAACCATTGGGACAGGTTAGAAAAAATTAACCTATCCCAACACTTGTGCCAAACCTTTGGGATAGTTTTTCCCAACGGTTTGGCTTGAACCGTTGGCAAAACCAAGGAGACAGCTTCTTTCCCAACGGTTTCTAAATCGTTGGGAAAGTATTTTTACCAATGGTTCATACAACCGTTGGTAAAAAAATACTTTGAGAGGCTATGCCAACAGTTTCAAACCATTGTCATAGCCTATGATGCGCAAATTGCACAGCAGCCTGCAATTTGAACAGCAGCTACCCTCTCATGTTTGTGCAATTTGCACAACACCCAATCCATTCCCTCTCATTTTCAATCATTTCAAATTATTGTACCTTTAATAAAATAACAAATACATATACAATTATTCTACCTACAATAACCAACTAACACATAAATATTGAGAACAAATTCATACAAATTTAACATATAATGTATCCAAGAATTATACACATCGAGAATTAAATCAGAATTCATAACGTAATTATAAACATAAATAATTCATTTTGAATTCAATTTTAAATATAGATGCCAATTATATGTGGAATCTAGGATTAAACTCACAATTTGATCGGTTTTTCGTATACAATATGTTTTTACAAGAAATGATATCCATTTTAAACAAAATACAAACACCTGGAGTGATACCGGCCACACTATGCCTCAGATTGAGGTGAGGTTTACTCATACACGTCACAAATGTCCCATGGATCATTGTCCTAAAGTATCAATATATTCCAAAAGAGTTTGGTTGGTTTTATTTATGTCAGTTGTTGTACTCACTAAAAATGAAGTGCTTTTTAAATAAATGTGAGACAATTTGAATTGTACCAGCCACATCGCGCCTCAGATTGAGGTGAGGTTGACTCGTACATATCACAAATGACCCATGGATTGTTGTGCTAAAATATTAACACAATCAGATTCTGTTTGGTCAATTTTTCATATATACTTAAAATGTTGTCCACTTTAAACATAAGAAAGACACTTTGGGTTGTCCCGGCCACACCGCGTCTTGAATTGAGGCGCGGCTGACTCATACACATAAAATATGAACCATGGATAATTGTCATAATGTTTCAACAGATTTCGAATGCGTTTGGTCGATTTTTCATATGCCAGTTGTTCTTTTCACTTATAATCCTATCCATTTTACACAAAAGATAGTTATTTAGAGTGGTATCGGCCACATCACGGATTATATTTAGATGGGGTTGACTCGTACACGTGTCAAATGACCCATGGGTCTTTGTCCTAAAGTATCAACACAATCCAAATGTGATTGGTCATTTTTCCGTATGTTAGTTGATGTTTTCACTTAAAATGATGTCCTTTTGAAACAAAAGACAGACACTTTGAGTTTTTCAGGCCACACCGCATCTCAGATTGAGATGGGGTTGATTCGTACACGTCACATATGTCACAAAGGTCGTTTTTCTAAAGTATCAACACAATACGAATCCGATTGGTAATTTTTTCGTATGTACTTAAAATGTTGTCCATTTTAAACAAAATAGAGACACTTTGAGTGGTCCAGGCCCCACCATGCCTCGGATTGAGGCATAGCTGACTCGTACACATCACATATGACCCATGAATCATTTTCCTAAATCATCAACACATTTCGAATGTGTTTGGTCAGTTTTTCATCTGTTAGTTGTTATTTTCACTTAAAATGATGTCTATTTTAAATAAATGAGAGACACTATGAATGGTGTCGGCCACACCGCACCTCAAATTGATGCGGGGTTGACTCGTACATGTCCCATATGACCCATGTACCATTGTGCTAAACTATCGACAAAATCAGAATCCGTTTGGTCGTTTTTCCATTTTCTAGTTGTTGTTTTCACTTAAAATGAAGTCCATTTTAAACAAAAGAGAGACACTTTGAGTGGTGTTAGCCACAACGCTCCTCATATTGAGGCTAGGATGACTCTTACACATCACATATGATCCATGGACCGTTCTCCTAAAGATTCAACGGATACCAAAATCGTTTGGTTGGTTTTCCGTATGTACTTAAACTTTTGTCCATTTTAAACAAAAGAGAGACACTTTTAGTTATCCCGGCCACACCACAACTCGGATTTAGACCAGGTTGGCTTGTACACATCACATATGACTCATGGATCATTGTGATAAATTATAAATAGAATACAAATGTGTTTGGTCAGTTTTCCGTATGCTAGTTGTTCTTTTCACTTATAATCCTGTCCATTTTAAACAAAAGAGACACAGTTAGAGTGGTACCGAACACCCCACTCCTCGGATTTATATGAGGTTGACT
This sequence comes from Viscum album, assembly GCA_963277665.1. Taxonomy (NCBI): domain Eukaryota; kingdom Viridiplantae; phylum Streptophyta; class Magnoliopsida; order Santalales; family Viscaceae; genus Viscum; species Viscum album. Next base: position 1,709,743,693 of record OY728148.1, read on the forward strand.
TGTACATGTTTCATATGACCCATGGATCATTTTCCTAAATTATCTACACAATCTGAATGTGTTTGGTCAGTTTTTTGTATGCCAGTTGATGTTTTCACTTAAAAGGATATACTTTTGAAACAAAAGAGAGACACTTAGAGTGGTACCGGCCACTCCATGCCTCGTATTGAGGTGGGGTTGACTCGTACACATCAAATATAGCCAATGGATCGTTTTACTAAAGCATAAACACATTTTGAATGTGTTTGTTCATTTTTTCATATGTCAGTTGTTGTTTTCACTTAAAATGATGTTCATTTCAAACAAAAGAGAGACACTATGAATGGTGCTGGCCACACCACGTCTCAGATTGAGGTGGGGTTGACACATACACATCACATATGACCCATGGATCGTTGTGCTAATGTATCTACACAATCAGAATTCTTTTGGTCAGTTTTCCGTATGATAGTTATTGTTTTAACTTAAAATGAAGTCCATTTAAAACAAAAGAGAGACACTTTGAGTGATGTCGGCCACACAATGCCCTGGATTGAGGTGCAGTTGAAAATTAGACATCACATATGACCCATGGATTGTTTTACTAAAGTTTCAATAAAATCAGAATGTGTTTGGTCAGTTTTCTGTATGTACTTAAAATGTTGTCCATTTAAAACAAAAGAGAGACACTTAGAGTGATCCCAGCCACACCGCAACTCGGATTGTTCCCAGGTTGGCTTGTACACGTCACATATGACCCATGGATTGTTGTGATGAATTATAAATAGATCTTAAAGGCTTTTGGTTAGTTTTCTGTATGCCAGTTGTTCTTTTCACTTATAATCCTGTCCATTTTAAACAAAAGAGACAGAGTTAGAGTGGTAAAGGCCACACCATGCCTCATATTTTGACAGGGTTGATTTGTACACGTCTCAAATGACCCATGGATCATTTTCCTAAAGTATCAACACAATATGAATGTGTTTGGTTGGTTTTCCATATGTCAGTGGATGTTTTCACTTAAAATGATGTCCTTTTGAAGCCAAAGAGAGACACTTAGAGTGGTGCCAGCTACAATGTGCCTCATATTGAGGCAGGGTTGACTCGTACACATCACATATGACCCATGAATCGTTTTCCTAAATCATAAACACATTTCGAATGCATTTGGTTAGTTTTTCGTATGTCAGTTGTTGTTTTCACTTAAAATGATGTCCATTTTAAACAGAAGAGAGACACTATGAATGGTGTCGGCCACACCGCACCTTGGATTGAGGCGGGGTTGACTCATACACATCACATATGACCCATGTATCTTTTTTCTAATGTATCGATACAATCATAATCCGTTTGGCCGGTTTTCCATATTCTAGTTGTTGTTTTCACATAAAATGAAGACCATTTTAAATAAAAGAGAGACACTTTGAGTGGTGTCGGCCACACTACACCTCATATTGAGGCAAGGTTGACTCATACACATCACATATGACCCATGGATAATTTCCCTAATGTTTTAATATAAACTGAATTCGTTTGGTTGGTTTTCCATATGTACTTAAAATGTTGTCAATTTTAAACAAAATAGAGTCACTTAGAGTGATCCTGGCCACAACACGACTTGAAATGAGCTTGATTTGGATCGTACACATCACATATGACCCATGGATCGTTGTGATAAATTATCAACAGATTCCGAATGTGTTTGGTTAGTTTTCTGTATGCCAGTTTTTCATTTCACTTATAATCCTGTCCATTTTAAACAAAAGAGACACAGTTAGAGTGGTATCGGCCACAAGACACCTCGGATTTAGAGAGGGTTGGCTCTTAAATGTCTCAAATTACCCATGGATAATTTTCCTAAAGTATCAACACATTCCGAATGTGTTTGGTCAGTTTTCTGTATGCCAGTTGATGTTTTCACTTAAAATGAAATCCTTTTGAAACAAAAGAGAGACACATAGAGTGGTGATGGCAACACCACACCTCTAATTGTGGCGGGGTTGACTTGTAGATCTCATATATAACCCATGTATCATGTTCCTAAAGCATCAACACATTTCGAATGAGTTTGGTAAGTTTTTCGTATGTCCGTTGTTGTTTTCACTTAAAATGACGTCCATTTTAAACAAAAGAGAGACACTCTGAACGGTTCCAGCCACACCGCACCTTGGATTGAAGCGGGTTTCACTCGTAAACATATAATATGACCCATGGATCATTTTTATAAAGTATCGACACAATAAGAATCCGTTCGTTTGGTTTTCCGTATGCGAGTTGTTGTTTTCACTTAAAATGAAGTCCATTTTAAACAAAAGAGAGACACTTTGAGTGGTGTCGGGCACACCGTTCCTTAGATTGAGGTGAGGTTGACTCTTGCATGTCACATATGACCCATGGATCATTCTCCTAACGTTTTAGCTTATACCGAATTCTTTTGGATGACAATCTGTATGTACTTAAAATATTGTCCATTTTAAACAAAAGAGAGACACTTAGAGTGATCCCGGCCACACTGTGACTCAGATTGAGGCCAAGTTGGCTCGTACACATATCATATGACCCATGGATCATTGTGATAAATTATCAACAGAATTCGAATGTGTTTGGTCAATTTTCCGTAGGTCAGTTGTTCTTTTCACTTATAATCCTGTCCATTTTAAAAAAAAGGGACACAGTTACAGTGGTACCGACCACACCACGCCTCAAATTTAGACAGGGTTAACTCGTACACTTCTCAAATGACCCATGAATAATTTTTCAAAAGCAGAAACATATTTTGAATGTGTTTGGTCAGTTTTCCGTATGTTAGTTGATGTTTTCACTTAAAATGATATCCTTTCGAAAGAAGAGAGTGACACTTAGAGTGGTTTCGGCCACACCATTCCTTGGATTGAGGTGGGGTTGACTATTACACGTCTCATATGACCCATGGATCATTTTTCTAAAGTATCAACACAATCAGAATCCATTTGGTGAGTTTTCCTTATGCGAGTTGTTGTTTTCACATAAAATGAAGTCCATTTTAAACAAAAGAGAGACACTTTGAATGGTGTCGGCTAGAACGCGCCTTGGATAGAGGTGAGGATGACTCATGCACATCATATATGACCCATGGATGTTTCTTATATGGATTTAATGGAAACCTAATGTGTTTGATCTATTTTCTATATATATTTATAATGATGTCCATTTTAAACAAAAGAGAGACACATAGAGTGATCCCGGAAACACCGTGACTCATATTGAGCTTGGGTTGGCTCGTACACATAACATATGACCCATGGATCATTTTGATAAATTATCAATAGAATCTAAAAGTGTTTGGTTGGTTTTCAGTATGCCAGTTGTTCTTTTCACTTATAATCCTGTCCATTTTAAACGAAAGAGACAAAGTTAGAGTTGTACCCACCACACCAGGACTCAGATTTAGATGAGGTTGACTCGTACATGTCTCAAATGACCCATGGATCATTGTAATAAAGTATCAACACAATTAGAATGTGTTTGGTCACTTTTCCGTATGCCAGTTGATGTTTTCACTTAAAATGATATCTTTTTGAAACAAAAGTGAGACACTTAGAGTGGTGCCGGCCACAACGCACCTCGGATTGTGGCGGGGTTGACTCGTACACATCAAATATGACCCATGGATTTTTTTCTTTAAGAATCAACTCATTTCAAATGCATTTGGTCAGTTTTTCGTATATCGGTTGTTGTTTTCATTAAAAATGATGTCCATTTTAAACAAAAGAGAGACACTATGATTGGTTCCGGCCACAACGCACCTCAGATTGAGGCGGGGTTGACTCATACATGTTGCATATGACCCATGTATCATTGTACTAATGTATCGACACAATTAGAATCCGTTTGGTCAGTTTTCCGTTTGGTAGTTGTTGTTTTCACATAAAATGAAGTCCATTTTAAACAAAAGAGAGACACTTTGAGTGGTGTCGGCCACACCACGCCTCAGATTAAGTCGCAGTTGACTCGTACACATCAAATATTAACCATGGATCATTGTCTGAATGTTTCAAGAGAATCTGAATGTCTTTGGTTCGTTTTCTGTATGAATTTTGTTGATATCAATTAAAATGAAGTCCATTTCAAACAAGGCATAATTCACATAACATGAAGAATGTACAACAAGAATTTGTTTGCAAATTAAATTATATCATTAGATGCATTTGATGAGAACGAGATAATAAGCCTTCCAAGACATTCATATATTTCAATACATAAAAAATGGAATAATCCTAAATAACATTGCATGACCAGAGAAATAAAAAAAGCATGTGAAATCAAGGAGGGTGGGGGGATATCTGGGGGTCTAGGGAGGAGGGTGGGGGGGATATCCGTGGGGCTGTCTGGGGGGCTATCTAGGGGGCTATCCAGGGGGTGTTTAGGGGTCTGTCCGAGGACCATGGAGGAGGTTGGGGGGAAGTCCGGGGGGCTGTCCGGGGGGTGTTCGGGGGCCTGTCCGGGGTCCAAGGAGGATGGTGTGGAGGGGGGGGGGGGGGCTGTCTAGGGGGCTATTCGGGGGGTGTCTAGGGGGATGTCAAGGGACCAAGGAGGAGGGTGGGGGCTTTGTGGGGGGATGTACGAGGGGGGGGGGGGGTGGAGGGTGTTCAGGGGCTTTCCAGGGTGTTTTCCTCATCCCCATAATCATCCTCTCCCTCCTCAGCATCCTCCTCCTCGCCCTCGCCCTCCTCCTCGCCCTCGCCATCCACCTCGCCCTCATCCTCTCCTTCCTATTCCGCATCAGACTCATTTCCATCATCATCGCTAGGATGGACATCATCTTGACCACCACTAAAAATTACACCTGGTGCACCATATATAGAACGTATCGATGACATATATTAATCAAAAGCTAGGCTGGCCTCTGGTGGAAGTGTTGGACGTAGAACTTCAATAAATTTCATAAATGCACTGTTTGCCCTAGCAGACTGTTCTCCTATCTCTGTGACCCTTTTCTCATTCTTTTCTACCTGCTCCAAAACTTTCTATAGCTCGGTGGCACTACAACTCATACCTAAGGAGGGCCAATACCTCGTCGGGGCTATCCATCATCAGCAGCGTATTCTGCCAGGATGCTCATCTCCCAACACCTGATGTAAGTGATCAGTTGGCCTAAAATTATCGGGTTCTTGGGAATTGAGGGCCTCTAAAGCAGCCTGTTACAAATATAAATATATTATTATGTTACAAAATGGATATTAAAATATAAAATTAACAGATTAAAACTTACAATCTGCTGCTGATGAGTCACTTCATTGACAACACCTCCATCATTTTTCTGTCTACTCGAGCAAAACTGTTTTTCTCGAGGCATACATCCTTAAATATTTTGTATTTTACTCTAAAATCACATTGAAAACTAAATTTATATGAAAACTTTAGAAAAATATTAAATAGTTGAGGATACAAAAGAAAGTGTAAGTCGTAAAGAAATCTTATAAACAATTGTCATACCTGCTTCCTCTCATGATCAGGCATCGTAGTATGTCCCAATGTGTGGAGGTATTTTTTTCATCAATGTATTTTTTATTTTTTCCAGATGATTACTAAATAAAATTCGATAATGAAAAGTATAATATTAATGTTAAACATGAAAGTTATTATTTAAATAACTCAAATGTAATTAATACCATAAACTGGGTAGTCATCCAATGAGTAATCATCTAACGATAATGCCCTATAGGAAAATCATCCACCACTCGTACCGCCTATAACTTAGTGACAACTCTAGCACGCTAGCCAATATACAACTCATGCTTGTAGGCTCTCTAATGCTCACCTAAATCCTTTAGATTTTTCGGTCGTGCACCCTCACCATCGGGAAAATTAAATCAAAGCTGACATCAAAATATTAATTCATATAAATACAAAAATAATTAATGGCATTAAATACAATAGATTCATTTACCCATATCTCTACCCAAGCTCTATCCTTGACCTCATGTGGCAAATGTCTCCATGATAGCGGGCTGATGGGAATGATGTCAGAGTATTTGGAAAGTACCGCCAAAAAACTATGACATTGTTTCCCTGTTTTCTTAACCATTTGGCTGTCTTCATTGTAATCCACCATAACCTGTGTGCGGCGGTTCCACACCACATGCATGTGTATACGCCCCCTCCCCCACCTCCTGTCTGTAGATATATCTATCAATAAATAAAAACAAATATTTTATCAAAACATGTTATAATAAACATAAATATTTCTATAAAAAATTGTTAGGGTACTATAAATATACCTGTGCCAGTCTGATCACTGAGCACTGATGGATCCATAGAAACTGATGGAACACCATGTGGTGGAACAGGAGATGAAGACGATGGAATATAGAAGCTCAGAGTGATAGAAGTAGAAGGAAAATAAGATGGGACAACTGTATGACTGTATTCTGACTGGGCAGTGGGAATCATCATGGGATATGGAAAAGATGGGCTAGAAGATGCAAAAGGTGGCGAAAACATGGGAGGACTAAATATCCCATGTGTCCCTAATGACACACTGAGATTAGAATGTGGTAAGGATGACATGTCAGTGGGAGGGGCCGAGTCTAGTCGGGTACGTGAAGCTACTCGTCCACCTCTAGTATGAACCCTCCTCGTACAACCGTCCTGAGTACTAGGACAAGTAACTGTCGACGTATAGTTGGATCCTACAAAACTTTTTACAAGGGAATTAATCACATGAAATTATATATTCTTTAAATATATATATTTGAAATAAAGTACTCACTGTAGGTAGTAATAGTGGGATTCCCAACTCCGCCATTCAACGATTGTTCTCGATCATTTTTTTCCTTTGTCTCTCTTCAATTGGATTCATTTCCTGCTTTTGAAAACAAATTTGTAATTAACTAGAAAAATGAAACTAATATGTAACCCAAAAAACTAAATATATGAGGGAATAGGGGGAATCATTAGTAATTTGTCTATCAATTGTTTTTGAAGAGCTTGAATGGATTTAATAAATCATACAAGTTGTAATGTTCACCAAGATAGAAATATTGTTTGACTAGGTTTGAATACAGTTCAATTCCAAATTAGAGAATTCAATTCAAATAAAACTACAACCAATAAACATTGAAAATTCACATAACGGTAAAGTCAGCTAAAACATATTTGTGATCAATACTAAATCAATTTGAATATTACGAACCTTAACAACCCACCTCGAGGTAAACCAAAAGAATTGAGAACATGGATGAATGATTCTGTGTATTTTCAACCACAACTTCAGGATCACAATCAACTCTGACAATTGAGCTATTGGAGTCATCAAAAAAATAAATGGATTGTTTTCAATGGAATAAGGGACAGTGTCAAATCCATCATCACCGTCATCAAAAATATGTATGGGAATTACTTCAACTATGACACAAAATTCTTGTCGAAGTTGGTCTTTGACATAAAAAACTTTTTTATCCATTGATGAAAACACATATGGTTCTTTGGTATCAAGAGTGCAAGTCATATTAATTACTCAAAATCCACAATCATCAATAAATGTACCCTATCTCGTCATCGAATCAAACCAATGTAATTTCATCATTTTGATTCGTCCATGAGAGTAATAATCCAATATTATTATTTTCTCAACGACTCCATAATAACCCACATTTTTAAATCACGGTCTACTATCTAATGCACTGTCATAACAATCTGTTGTGGCAGTGGCCATAAGACCATCATGTTGTGTTCTCATGTTCTTTGCTCGTTCAGTGACAATAAATTTGTACCCATTGATAATAACTGATTTACAGTCACGAACCACGGTATTAGGACCAAAAGGCAAAGCTCTTATTTCCTCAGTGATAGAGTCAGCAGAAAAACTCAATACATGAAATATACATGACTATTAGGCTTAATTAAATATTGATATAATTATTATAAACAGTAATATTTTTACCTTCAATTTTATCAAAGAAGAAAACTCTTTTCTATGAAAAGTCTCTCTCCTTCTCAAAGATAAAGAATGATGCTTCCTATTTATCATTGATTTATGTTCCCTATAGATAAAAAATATGAATAGTTTAACAGATATATATGTAAGATATACATATTCAATTTAGTTACCTGATATAGTCATCGAATAAATCAAAGTTGAACAAAACTCTGTGATGTGCCATCTCCCGCTCTTAATGGCTTAATGTCTTCAATGTATATGTTCCTAGAATTCCTCCTGTTCGAGGAAGTGATGGAAAAATGGGTTCAATTTTCTCATACTGTTCTTCTTCATTTCTCATTGGTCTATTCATTCATGTTGTAAGATCAGAAAAATATATTGAGTAAAAATCCATACATTCTTGAGGCAAGTAACCCTTCACGATAGAACCTTTGAGATGATTTCTGTTTCGGACATAAGAATTTAATGTGTACATATTTTTTCAGTTGGATACATCCAATGAAAATAAAAAGGTCCTCCGAGAAGTATTTCCATGGGAATATGTACAGTCAGATGCAACATTCATGGGAAAAATAATGGAAGAAATATATTCTCCAACTCACACAAAATTTATAGGGCATCTATCAACATTTTTTTCAAGAATAAATTAGACAAATTCTTAGCACAAAGATCTCTAAACAAATGGCACTACCGAATAACAGCCCCCCTTACATTATTGGAAAAAAGATGATGGATTTCTATTGTAAGAAACTCATGCAGTAGAATGTGATAATCAAGAGTCTTTAAAGATTTTAGCTTCAACTCTCTTCTCTTGACCCATTTAGATATGTTTCTTGAATAGCCATCAAGAACTCTAATAATCCTTAATACTTCTAGAAATTGTTTTTTTCATATGTTTCATCACATAAGAAGCACATGGAAGTTTCCATTTATTTTCACTGATACGCATAGGATGCAATTATGGTCCGATTCCCTAATCCACCAAGTCAGGCCGAGATCATAAATCATCTTTTGCCTTCCCCTTGACATTTAGAAGTACCGAAAGAAACATTTCGTATATATTATTTTCAATATGAATTAAGTCTAAATAATGACATAACAAATTGGTTGACAAATATGGAAAATCAAAAAAGATACTCCTCTTCCTCCAATTGTAAATGGTTTTGGTGGAAACATTCTTTCTCTTTCCAAATTTCATTTAACCCTTGCCGAATGAAAAACTTAAATCTTTCAATTCATTAAGCACATCAGTTTCAGACATATACTAAGGTGGAATATCGGTCTCTATGGTATGATCAAATCATTGATGATTTATTCTGTATGGATGACCATTTTTCAATAATCGTTGATGTCCCGTAAAACTGAAACTACAACGATATTTCAGTCTTCTGGATTGTGTATTCTTCATACAAACTGGGCATGAAAGTTTTCACTTCGTGCTCCATCCAGACATCATTGCATAAGATGGAAAATCATTGATCATCCACATAAGCGCATCATGCATCTGAAATATGTCTTTTGAACTTGCATCGTATGTGCGCACACCCACAAACAAAAAAATTTTCAACCCTTTTATTAAAGGTTTCATGTATACATCAATTTCAATGACGGGATCAGAAGGACCATATATGAGTATACTCATGAAAGTGAAAGGTTTTTTCATACACAACCATGGGGGATGATTATAAATGTGTATAAAAACTGGCCATGTGTTGTGCGAATTAAACATCTGCCCAAATGGATTAAAACCGTCACAAGAAAGACCCAGCCTCACATTACGCACGTCAACTGCAAAATCATGATGTTGAGCATCAAATATCTTCCATGCAAATCCATCTACAGGATGAACCAACTCATCATTAGTATTCTTTCAATCAGTATCATGCCATCTCATTATTATTGATATGTCATCAGACATTAAAATATTCTGGAGTCTGGGGATCAATGGAAAGTGCCACATTACTTTCTGGGGAATGCGGGATGGTGTTCCATCAGATTTTGACTTCCAGAAGGATGTGCCACATTTTATACAATAATTTCATTCTACGGTTTCCTCCTAGAATAAACATCAAACTTTCTGGCCAGCATGAATTTTGTTTCTTTAAAATCCATGTTCCTCAACTAACTACCATGCCATATAGTGGTTTGAGGGGATATCTACATCATCTGGAAGTAAATCCTTCAAGAGGGTAAGAATGTAATCGATTTCTGTATTAGAAATCCCATAAATAGTTTTCCCATGAATCAATCTGATTAAAAATTCCAGATTATTCATTTTATCGCATTGTCAATATACTAGAGTCGTGGCAGCATCATTCAATTTATTCACCCTATCAATATCATCACATTCACAAGATGCATCATTTTTCCATATATCAAAGTCTTCTTGAGTCAAAATCCTTTCTTTTTCATGATGACGAATAAATGGAAACTTATCATCTAACAAATTCTTCATTCCAGACATTTCATTTCAATCATCACCAATTTGATATTTCATTTTATCCCCATTGTGATACAACACAAAGTAGTTTACTTGAAAACCATTGTTGGTTATGTGGTATCTGACTTCTTCACGGCTCAACCAAGGTCTACCAACACAATTTGAACATGTGAAGTGTATGCGACCACTATCTGAAGCATTGTGAAATGAAATATCTATAAATGTCTCCAAATTGTTTTGAAAATCGCTTGAGATCCGATTGGTTTCATACATCCTGCTTCTTTCCATTCTGTAAAAATAATTTATATATTTAATTTTTTCATAAACAATACAATAGGATTGAACATTAATAGAAAATACATTTAACTAAACGATAAAGGAAGAAGTTTCTAGTCGATGTAGTGAACTATTAAAATAATGTAAAGAACATGTACTCATAAATTATATTAAAATTTATTTATATTCATTTTCATTAGGTCTATAAGAGGCACATTCCTCAGGTCCCATTATGTGTTATAGGTATCCCAAATCATTCACTCTTGTTCAATAACTCATTATTGGCACCTCTATGGCCATACCTTTCATTGCTGAATTACTTCCCAAAGTCAAGCGCACCACATGGGTGAACTGAAATTCTTTTTAGGTCTTCAATTCTTTTTGAATAAAAGATGGTATATTTTCAAACTAACGTTAATATGCTATGGAAATTTTAACAATGTTTGGTCTTTATTCAAGTAAATCCTTTAAAAAACTTATGAGTACCAATTCTAAGTTGGATTTAGATAAATCAAAAAAAAAAATTGGATAATTTTTTTTTTCAGACGCACGATTGGATGTTTTCTATATTCGATTGTATCTTGAAATAATATGATGCTTAGTTTTTTTATGTAAAATATTTTATTCTAATCATAAGGATAGTTATTTATATAATTTTAAAATAATAATGAGATATTTTAAAGGAACTAAAAATACTGGTGTATTTTATTCTAATTAGGAATTTTTTTAATTTTATATCTTATTCTGATTCTGATTTTGGTGGTTATAGGATTTATAGTAAAAGAAAAGTATCCAAGTGTCATTTACATAGTGAAAATTAAATTTATTATAATTCTAAAAATTAATTATCATCTACATTATTCATGGATAAGGTTGAGTATATTTTTGTAGAATTTTTTTTATTAATGTATTTGGATAAAACAAACATTATCTAATTTCAATTTTTATTTTGGAAAAATTCCTATATACTTTAATAATACAAATACTATTTCAATATCTAAAAATAAGTTTCAGTATTCAAGAAAAAACATATTGATGTTAGATTTTGTTTTTTAGATACCATGTAAATAAATGAGATATTAGATTGTAATTTATTTAAATTGAAAATAAACTCGCTAATATATTTACTAAACCTCTTAATTCTGTAAATTTTGAGAAAATAAAATTTTAATTTGGTATGATGGATATTTATCTTTGACTTTTATAATTATAAATTTTTATTACTATTTTATTCTACTACCAAATTTTTTGTATATATTCATTTCAATCTATTTTGATGTTTTGAGGTTTACTACATTAACTTATACTAAAATTATTAGATGTTATAATAATTATACTTATGATCATATGGTTTATTTGTTTTAGAGATTAATTGATATTATATTTCTCAATAATTTGTATGTTTTTTAGTAATCTATAACATGAATAGATTGAAAAATTATTTTTAATATTTTTGGTATTTTCTTTATTGGATATATACTATTTATATACATCCATTATAGGGGATATTAAATGTTTATATGACTAAAATAGTCTGAGTTTTTCCTTTTATTTTGATTTTCAATTTCCATTTTACTATTGCTATGGTTTTTAACAATTACACTTGTTTCGTCATACACAATTAACTTTCCATTAATCATTCAATTTTCCTGTACAATGTTTGGAAAAGGGGTGATAATTTCAAAAACAAATCTCTATTAAGTGAATATTATAATAGATTTTTTATAGATATTTGTTAACTTTTTGATAAATTTAAAAATTGGGGATAAATTCTCTAAAATAATGTTTTGTTTTTAAATTTCTAATAGTGTATATTATTAGTGTTAAATTTGATTAAGATTGGGATTGTTAGTAATTTAGTGAGAATTTTTTATTAGTGTTATGGTTTGTTTGATGTTTTGAATATTAAAATAATTCACATTGTTTATAAATACCACACATGTTTAATTGGACAATTATAATTTCTCACAAATTTTCTTTCCTTGAAAAATTCTTAGTCATGTTTATTCTATATGTATTTTTTGTTCAAAATAATATGACCTTAAGATTGTTGAACATACTTATAAACTATTAGTTCAAAGTAATATGAAATCTCACAAGGTATAGAATCATTTTTCTGTTGTTTTATTTTATCTTCATAATTATTTATTTCATGTTAATGTAAAATAAATTCATGTTTATGAAAATGTGCTTCATGTATAAAAAATGTGTTTCATGTTTAATGATTTTCATGTTTACACAAATGATTTTTATGATTACCCAAGTAAATTTCATATTTTAAAAATTATTTTTTATATATTTTTTAGATTCTAAATCTTGTTTACACAATTTATTGAAATAGAGTTTATTTAAATTCAAATGAGGTTTATATAAATTGAAATGATTCCTAAAAAATATATTGTTTTTGCATGAAATTAAAATAAATATTATGAAAAATTTATTATATTATTTTAAGTGTATTTTAGCACTATTTATTTTATTACTTTTAATATTTCCATTTACTATAATTTTATATAATTTATTTTATATTTAAAATTAATTTTTAAAATACAGAAAAATGATAACAATGTGATGAAAAGTGCTTTTTAATTGTTTAATGAAGGATTAATAATGTTATATTTCTATAATAATTAAACAATATTATTATGGCATCGTTTAATCTAAAGTGTTTCTTTTAGAGACCCAAATTGAATTACCCACTTTTACTAATAGTATAGTGTAAGTATGAGGTTGATCCATAGGAAGAGTTAATGTGATCAATTTTTTTGAAAAATAATGAATTAAGTGATGGTTTTCTGAATGTATTGTTGATACTTGAGGTTTTTTCTGGTTGATTCCAATGGTGGAATGATTATATTTTCTAATTCTTGAATGGTTTACTTTAAAACTGGGAAAAAACTATATTTTAGCGATTAATGGGAGAAATGCGGTAGGGATGTGGGTTTTTATGAAGATCACTGAGAATCAATTTTCCAATTATATTGTATTGTTCATAATAAGTCACATATCTGAGTTTCAAATGTAACAGATCTTCCTTGGTCTGGTGAGTTTTAATTAAGTTGATAGAGATCAATTTCTTTGTCTGAACATTTTTTATAAAATTTATGAAACTATTCCCTTCGGTGACGATAAGGTCACACGATGATCATGGGTTTACTTGTCATAAATTCCATATAAATCCCAAGAAACCCTAATCTAGGTCTAATATAGAGTTTCAAGCAAGATATAGAAATATATTATGGGTGAATTTATGAGAGGAAGATAAAGAACAAAAACACAATAAGAAAAATAATTTTCGACGAAGCTACAGTGTATACATCCCCATCACATGAAGGGATTTAGCTAAAAATTGAATAAATGATCAAAATATGGTCTTCATACCTAAAATGTTCGTTACAGCTGATACAGAAAAAAATATGCCAAAAAAACTCAAGAGAAATCCTCCAAAAATTGGCTAGAATGGGTTTCAATCTCACCCCATTTCCAAGATGTATCTCTCTAGGATGATGGTCATCCTTAAAAAGATTCTATGGAAAATTAATTGGATGCCACCCATTATCCCACGGTAGACGGGGGTCCAAACCCTAAGTCAAATGATGGTTAGGAGTGGTAGATAGAAGGTATGAGATGGCATGTTGAACTCTACATGGTTAAGGTGCATGGTGAGTTAAACCATGCTCGAACCGTGATCAAGGTTTTGTCCACTAAAATAGAGTTTCATGGGTTCCTAGACTGGTCTGCACAATTTGGAAACCATGTAGATATCGGGTGGAAAGCCTCTGCCTCCAATCCTACATAACCTGCATCGTTTTCTAAAGGGCCTCCACTATCATTCAAACCATGTGGGGGGTGTGTGGGAGGTTATGTCTTGGTTCTCCAAGCTCTAAATGGTCTTTAGGGTTAGGGTTCTCGGCTTGGTTGATTCATCAATAACATGCACTATGGAAAAAGTGTCAAAATTCCTCTAATTTCCATCTAAATCTCTCGGTTGGTGCTGAAACTTCAAAGCCTTTTTATTTGAAAATAAAATACCATCTAATGACATTTTTATGTTGTAAAATTATGAATATTTATCCAAAACCCCATTTTTAGTATTCTTAAATGATTGGAAATTCATTATGCACACCAGTGCATCAAACTCCCCCACACTTGATCAATTGTTTGTCCTCAAAAAAATTACTAGAAATCATCTCAAAGGTGTTACCAAAGAAACATGTAGAAATGTCATAGGATAGATAAACTAAATGAATATCGATTTTTTATGAATTATTATTAAAATTCCATCATGCATTATTCACAACTTTCCAATAATTGAAATTATACAACAAAACAAGCCTATTTCAAAACCTCCAAATATTCATTCCTAAATCATTGTTGTATAAAACTATAATTTTCCTTCTCCATTCAAAGAAATTTTTAACTTCCACTTGATTCTCATCATAAAATTAGGTTGTTTAAGCACAAATTTCATCATCTCAAAATATAATTCTATCAATTTTATAGGTCACACATACTCATTTACTTGAGTCTTTTGAGAAATGATGAAAGGTCATAAAAAAATTTGGGCATTCTGTTGCATATCTTGAATTGTTTTCATTAGGATGAGACAATAGCATTAAAATTGGGCCCAATTTTTCATGTCCAATCATGAAGAATTTAGGGGTCATGTTAAGTGTTCATGAAATTAAGATCATGTAATAACAAATAGTGAAACATCAAACATTTCTATAATTCACCTCCTTTTTTCCATAAATAGATTTCTATTGTAAGGGGGTCTGTGATTTAAACTACATCCTGAAAATTTTCATTTTTCATATAAATGTTTTTAAAATAATTATCTAAATGTTTCTCCTCCAGCATGATAATGTTTATTCATATCAAAAATGAGTTTATGAATCTAGAAATATGGGTAATTCCAAAGATATTTCTCCAAAATTTATTTTTATCTAGTTGATATACATGGGTGGTACCTATAACCGTCCTTTAGAAAGCCCCTTTGAAAAACATGTCATTTTAGGTTTTGATAAGGTAATAAACAAATAGGGTTCCATATGTGGGTGCCCTCCCCCACACTTAAGCCCTAGCACGATCCCCCATGAACGTGGTAAGGTGAAGAAGGGTGGGTAGTGAAAAGAAATTCAAGGGGGTGGAGAAACAATTGAAAGTGTGAAAACAGAATTTAGAAATAAAAAACACCCTTAGATAAAGGTCTAAGAGGGATCAATTGTTTGTGTACGAGAGACTGCCTATAGGAAATGTTTCTTCGTACTCTAAATAGGATTCCACATACTATCTTGACAAGAAACCTATAGAGAGTGAAGCAAGAATATCATAATAGCATAATAAAATCACACCATTTATGACTAAGATTGTAAAATACAAAAAACAATCCATGTTCAAAAATAGAGTCCTAAGAGGTCATTTATAAAAAGAAATAATAAATATTTGTAAATCTGTGCGATCCCACGAAGGGATAAAAACTAGATGGATCATAGAACTGGGCGTAGGCTATTTTAGACGATGATGAATCTGTTGGGGTCAGATTGAAGGCCATCCCTACGGTGGGAGGTGTTACTAATGGACCTCTTGGAGGGTAATATTTCTAGGATGGATATGAATTAAAAGTTTCCATCACCATACGTGTAATATGATTGAGGTCAGCTAGGCATGGGATGATAAAGACCAAGTTTGGGGAGATTGTACATCCTGATGCTCGCAACCTGTCATTGAGTAGCCACTAGATTCCAATTGAATATTGAATATGCAAATTTTTTCCAATTCCATAAGAGATATGGGTTACCATATGGGGTACCTCTATTGGTGGGTATGTGGGAATGGTTGAGTATGTTGGTGGTGGCAGAGAGGTGGGAGGATTTGTGTGGTTGGTACTTCTCATCTTGGGGAGAAGAGTGATGAGAGGCAGTGGGTGGGGATGAGGTGGGTTGGGGGTCATCCAAGCCTTCCACATTCTAAGATCTAAACTATTAATGGTTTCCATCATATTCAATCATTAGTATGTGACAGAGCATCTTGAGATCAAAATTAAGGGACAATTTTAAATTGAGGAATGCATCTTCATCAAAATCTATGTCAACGAATTCCAATAAGAGAGTGATGAATGGCACCAAAAAATTTATCCCTTTTTCTTGGAGAAAATTTTCTAAAGTAATTGGGTGAATATAATGGAAATGTTGACTAGAGTGATAATAATAGTGGAGTGCAAGATAAAAAATCCCTAAATCTAACATTACCTTCACTATTAGACCGAGGTGTGAAACATGTGGTGATGATCTAATGAGAAAGGCGTTGGATAGGGTTCAGGAGGCGGGACTCCTTGGAACTCTGTGGAAAATATATATCTCCAGTATAGGAAATGGTATAACAAAAATTTCTAATATCCACAGGATCCTATTCTCGGGTTGTTTCATCATAGTCGACACTCTGAATCTAGATTTGATCATAAATCCCAATAAATTCAGTGAATTCAGCTAGCCAAAAATTAAACTGATAGTTCATTAGGTGGAATGTTACATCACTTTCATCCTCCCTCAAGAATCCTTTTTAAACATCCTCATATCGATCATGACACTGGAAGGTGGTATAGACTTTCAAAAAAAAATTACATTAATGTGGGCTTGTGCACAACAAGAGACACAGTGATGTTCCCCTATGTAATTGTCCGCATCATCTCATCTGAAATTTCCAAAGCCTCAAGATTATATGGGGTGAAGTAACAATGGCTATTAGCCTCATGTGTGGCCAACAATATATAATGTTTTCTCTCCAATTTTTTAATAAATTTTAGTTGGGTACCAAGGGGGTTGGTGGAGCTAGAAGCACGTGCACTTTTTGATGACACTATGGGGTTTGTATTTCTAATACTATTGGTAGTGGAGAACACACAAAAAAATAAACACTAAAAAAATAATAGATAAATAATTGAATTTTTATTATAAAAAAATTAAAGAACCTATGGTGAATCACAAATCTAAAAAAATTATCATATGAAATAGGGGGTTTTTGAAAAGGAATTTGATTATTAAAGTGTATAGTGTGAAGGCTTTCCAAGATTGGGATTGAGAAAGGGTACAAAAATCAAATATTGAAAAAGAATTTTTTTTAAAATGGGGGTGGGTAAAAATCATGCAAAACCAATCCTAATGGAAGGAAAATGAACGAAAGAAGAAAAAATGGGGAGAGGAAGAAGAGAGGATGGAATGAAATCATACCTTGATGAAAGACTCAGTGGAAGAGGTGGGATTGAGGATTGAGGGTTGAAGAAAAGGAGAGGTAGGTGATATACATGGATGGGAGGGGATGTGTTTTATGATTTTTGGGGTTTTGGAATGGGGAATAAAATTTTAGATTTTAAAATTTTTGAGTATTTAAAAGGGCTACACGGTTTCAGCCCAGAGTTTATTAAACTATGCGGTAACCATGAAGAGTGCTATTGGAGGGAGTTATTCTATCTACAAGGGTTCCTAGAGTATCCACATGGTCAGAAAACCATGTGATACCCATAAAGAAGCCACTATAATGAGTCTCCATTGTGAACATTTTGTTTTATCATGTGAAAATAGTGCGTATGGTTCTTTCTTGAATTTTTTTGAGAATTTATCCTCATATGAATGAAATACAACCCTTTAAAATGAAAAAACTTGTTCCCCCAGTATTTTTAAAATAATATTTTATATTTCCATAGGATATTTAAGTTTATAATAATAAAAATTGAATAATATAACTGTTAATTTTTATTTATCCTATGACTAAAACACAAAAAAATGAAAATCACAATAACATGCACCCCTAAGAACACACAATCAAACAATTATTTTGATAATTTTTTAAAAATGATAGGTTACCAAAATATTAGTGATATATTTAATGTATTTATCTTGATATACCTAGGCCTCTTATTACTCGAATTGCATGGTGAAGACAATTCTCACCATGTTCTCTATTTGAAATTAAGGTTTTAGATGCTGTCAATTCACCTTAAATGATTGTCTATATTCTACAACAACTTCCACTGCACTATGGTGGAAGGCATTGAACAATTTGAAAGGTCCCAACCATAAGTACTTCTGCATTCCGAGAAATAATATTAACCACGAGTTAAAAAATAATACATGATCACCGGGATATAATTATTTCTGGAAAATCATGCCATCATGAACATCCTTTCTTCTTCTCTTTGTAAATATTTTAAATTAAACCATATATTGCATAAAAACCCATACTAGTTAAAGTAAAGAATTTTCATTTTGACTTAAAAATTACCTAATATTATTATAATGAATATAAACATATAAAATATAATTAATTAATATTAATAAAACATGAATTTTATTATACTAACATTAACCAGGTTGTTATATTTCTTCCCGATTTTGTAAATTCTATCCACACAATTTTATACATAACTTAATAAGTGGGTTTTACATTATAGAATTTTATGATTCCCTTGTTGCTTCATAATTTATATGTGTTATTGGAAAAAATTAACTTGATAAATCAACATATTCTAAAACATATTTTCTCTATGTTCAAAAATATATATGATCTATTCAATATAAGAAATGTTTTCTTTTAACTAGACTACTTTAGGGCTCAAAACATGAGATGCATCTAACACATATTT
The DNA here is from genome assembly GCA_963277665.1 of Viscum album. Classification (NCBI taxonomy): domain Eukaryota; kingdom Viridiplantae; phylum Streptophyta; class Magnoliopsida; order Santalales; family Viscaceae; genus Viscum; species Viscum album. The sequence continues at coordinate 1,709,762,950 of OY728148.1, forward strand.
TTTATTAACAAGAAATGAAATACACAATATAATTGAGGTAAAATTGGTGGCAAGGCCACTTAGTAAGAAAACCAGACAATATTCTCCAAAATTTCATACTTTCTAATGAACCACAAACATAACTTTCCCTTTTTACCAAAATGTTTTACAAATTTTTCATGGAGCTGCTTTATGAAAAACATAATCTCCAACCACGAAAGAAATATATTTCATCCGGTTATATACAAAACTTTTCATCCTAATATGATCCATAATCATGTGATGTTTAATCATATCCACCTTATCCACCATTTTTTCTACCAATTATAATACCAACAACTTTGTTTTACTGATTTTATCCATACAAACTATATTCTCACACTGCATTCCTATAATGATTTAAAATGTTCCATCTATATTGTGAAATAAGAAAACTATATCAATGTAATATGTTGATAAAAAATCCCATAATAGTCAATTTAATATGATCAATGAATATACTACAAATTATTAATCATTCACTTAAAATATTCATCAGATTAAGGATTAAAGGTTGTATTGAAATCTTATTCACTACCCATGAAATCGAAAGTCCATTAATGAAATTAGAGGTGAATCTGGGATCATAATAAGATACGATAGAAATAAGTACTCCATGTAATCTAATTATATCATTTACATAAATTTTGAAAAGTTGATCGAATGAAATATTATCTTGAATGGTAAGAAAATGAGTAGATTTAGTTAATTGATTAATAATGAACCAAATCACATTATTTAATTGATATTTATTTGGTCATTCATCCATGAAATCCATGGAAATATTCTACCATTTCTATTCTTAATCTTGTAAAGGATGAAACATCCTTTTTTTAATTTTTATCCAACATTAACCAATTGAAATGTCATATATTTCATAGTAAATTAAACTATAAATTCTTTATTTATTTCCATTAGAAATGTTCCCAAAGGACTCTATACAATTTTATGCATCTAGGGTGAATTGAAAATGGATATATATGTGCCTCGATCAATAGTTATTTCATCAGTTGTGGGTCACATGAAACACATAACCTTTTTTAGAATGTCAAAACCCCTTCTTTACCAATATTAAATTCAGGTGACTTTCCTTTATTAACCAATTTTACCTTTTCCTATAACTCACATTCATCTTTTTGAGCATGTTTAATCTTGTATAACTATGTTTATTGAAATGACTCCTAAAAAAATAGAGTGAGTTCTTACATGAATAGTTTCTAAGAAAAAATTAATCAAATCATTAATCAAAGGATCATGTTTCGAACACATCATTATAAATGATACAATATCATTCTAATTTAAAGTGTTTACTACCATTCTTGTGTTTACAATATAGTAAATAATTATGAAATAATTCTCTATTATCAAATCTATCCATCTTCCATTTCTCAAATTCAACTCTTTCTAAGTGAGTATATAATTAAAATTTTATGTTTAGTAAGCATTTCACACTTTTCTCCATATAAATGATGTCTCAAATTTTTTTAAGAAATGACTATAACTACCGATTAAATTTCATATATAGGATAAATTTTATAATTAGTTATTAATTTATGTTATGCATAAGAAACTTCCCAATCATTTTTCATTAAAAAACAACCCATTCCTTTCAATGAAGCATCACTATAGATAAATGAGTCATAATTTTCTAGATAGTTGGGCTAAAACTAGAGTATTCACTAATATTCATTTTTTATTATTAGAATCATTCATAATATTTCATTATCTAGATGAACATAACTATTTTTCATGTTTACTTGGTTAGGTTCATCAATATACATGATTGGTTTTCAAAAAACTACAAGTAATATCTTGATAATATAAGAAAACTATGAATCTTAGTAACATTGGCAGGTCTTTCCCATTCTTCAACCACATTAGTTTTAGTAAGATAAAAAATCCTTTAATATTTATTTATTATTTCTAAAAGTAATGATATATTTTTTTAATAAAAATAAAATATACTAAATTTTACATATAACATCCATTATTTCATTGTTTTAATGAAAATCCTTGAATGTTTCCCATGGTCCTTATAAATTATATAATAAACCAAAATATCATCAATAAACAATTATAAAAATTATACAAATATTCATATAAAACTCTATTAATAAGGCCCATTAATATAACAATAGAATTTATCAAGAAAAATGGAATAACCATAAACTCACAATTATCATACCTAATATGAAACACTCTCTTTGGGATTTCATCCTCTTTCACATTCAGTTGATGGCACCCAGACCTGAGATTGACCTTCAAAAAATTTTAATCTCCCACTATCTGATAAAAAAGTCATTTCTATGAGTAAATGGATACTTATACTAAAAAATGATGTTATTCAATGATCTATAATCAATGAAAATCCCCATGTAACCATCTTTCATTTTTGAATATAAAATAGAATCACAACATGGTGAGGTGCTAGGAAGAATGTAAAATTTCTCAAGAAATTCATGTAACAGATTTTTTAAGTCTTCCTCTTGATCCTTTAAATAAGGGTATTTGGAAATTGTATTGGAATCAAACACTGAAAAAATATTAAATTCAACTTACCAATCACGTATAATGATATGAAAATCATCAGGAAAAGAACCAAATATTGTATTTCTATAGTTTGATAATTAATCTAAATAATTTCTATATTTTCAGTAATATGGGAAACATAACTTTAATTTATAACTTTTAGAAGTTTATAAGCTTATGGATATGTTCTTAATTGTATTAATTTATTCTTATATTCAAAAAAATTTCTATGGAAAATATCTTCTTTGGATCTACAATCTTTCTTAACATGATAAACTAAATTCCAATCCATACCCAGAATTAAATAAAATTTTATAGTGAGAAATAAAATTAGGTTTTTAAGGGAACACATTATACAAATGATTATAAGACGATCTTTTTAAATTATTTTTTCCTTAATAATACCCCCATGTGTTTTTAACAAAAGTCAGTTCATTATTTCTTGAGGTAAAATTTTTATTTTACTAGATAATTTATTAGAAATAAAAGAATGTTTTGACCTAATATAAAATAATAAATTAGAATAATATGAATAAATAAGTGAGGTACCTATTACAACTTCATTTGATGGACCAATATATATTTAAGAAGTTGAAGATGATTAACCAAACCCTTCCACATATAGTTATGCTTCTTCCCATCAACTATGCTTTTCTTCAGACATGCATCCACATAATAAAATGTCTCATTAAATTTAATGAACCTTATATCATATTATTAAAATTTGGCTTACAATTACCATGATCATTTTATTTCCAATCACGATCTATATTCCCAAACATACCATATCAAATAACTTTCTAGATTTTATAAGACATTCCCTGGGGTGATTTTTACTGTATCTACCACAAACATGAAACATGATTTTCTTTAATTTAGATTTAATCAATGGATTTGTTCCAAAAAAATGCCACATGGATCACTATTTATAATTATTTTTTGTGGAATAAATTTCTATAAGATAACTAAAATTTCTACATTTTCATCATAGTGAATATGTTTTTATTTAATTTTAAATTCATAAGAGGAATACTCTCTTTGGAATATGGGATTTAATATTGAGTCAAACTAATTAATTTTACTATCAAGATCCTATATAAAATTTGGAATATACCTTGGTAACTCAGTAAAATTTTCTTCATTTTATTACACTGAATTTTCCTACATCTACCTTAATTCCATGAATTTATTTTCCACAATAAGTTATAAAAACATTGGAAAATAATTCTCAAGTAGTTTTTTTAAATGTATCATATTACAGTGTAAAAAACTTCTCTTTACCAAGTATTATTAACTATTATCCACCATTGATTGGATTAAACATTAAAATAGTAAATACATGAGTAAAATGTTTTTATAATAAAAACATATGACTTCATATATCTTTTATAGGGCTTTAATTCATCTCTCAGTTACCAATGGACCAATGGACCCACTGAAGTTCGGAGGGTGTTGTCTCAGTAAATGATCCACTATTGACGTGTTCCACAATATTATATAAATTTTATCTCTCATAAAGATTAAAAAAATATTATATCTCACATAAATAAAGACATCATAATAAAAACTACTCAGTTATAATTCTAGTTATTCCAAATTAATAATTTTAAAGGATATTTTCCACTTTGTGTCTTCTTACTTCAGATTCCTTATTTCCTCTGATATAAACCATTCTAAAAAGAAACAGTTTAGATGAAGCAACATTGTTATCTTCAAATAATATATCCTGATAAACATAAGTTAGAATATCTTAAGGGTATTTACTTATATTATCCTACACTCTAAAATTATCTAAACCTTTACTCTGATACAAACTTAAAGGACTCGACATTAAAAAATACATAAATTATGTCTTTGGTAAAAATTTAATTTACTTTTATTAATAAATATATATTATGTTTATATTTTAATAGAATTAGTTTATTGACCTAGTATAAATATATATATTGCATCAGAATTTGGACACCTCCACTCATTATCCAATTTTTCCACAATAAAAGGATTTTAAAATAGAAAAAGTTTTATTTTCAAGGAATGTCTTCATAATTTTCACATTGACCTCATTATTGTACCTACTCATCCTTAAAACCCTATAAAACATTATAAAAGGTAGTATGAGGAAAAAATATTTGTAATGAAACTATAAAAATGATGAAAAAACTCATTAGTCAATGAATATTTATAATAATTTTTCATTTAGAAAATAAAATTTGAGCTCAAAATAAAAATTTTCCTACCCAATAAATCAAATTCTCTATCCAACTAATTTCATAAATAATTTCATAATAAATCTTAAAGGAAAAATAAAATTAATAATTTCTTATTTGAGGTTATGTGAAAATCATTTATAAATTTTTAAAAAGTTATACATTTCACTATTACGAAGTGCCATAAACATCCCTTTAAAATCAATCTCATTAGCATACGTTGTCAAATAATATATATATATATATATAACTCATTTCATGAATTATATATCATATAGGTAACTTGTTGAATCATTTTCATAAAACTCTAAAAATCAACCTACAAATAGAATAACCTACCAGGTGAATTTCATTAATCTCTTAGGAGAAACCTATAACCGTTAAGTCCATATATTTACCCAATTTATTAGAGATCTATATCAGGATTAACCATTATATTAAGATATAGCTATGTAAACCATAATACTTAAAAATTTTAATTTACCATAACATAATCATAAGATATGAAGGAATTTATTTCAATCACCATAATTATAAAACAAATTCATTACATATATAACAAAAAACATTTCCAGATATTAAAATTCCCATCCCATTGATTTTTTTTTTGAAAATTATCAGAATAAATAAATAAATGGTTTTTATTCTAATGAAAAATTGAATTTTGTAAAGGAATCAAAACATCTAATAATTGGTATGGAATTAGGGGAAACAATTTATTCCTTATATGTTAAAATTAAACATTCCAATTTCTTTTTTGTCAAAAAATTCTATATAAAATACATAAAAATATTTCTTTTGAAAAAAATGAATGAAATTAAAATGAGACATAAAATATTAATTAATAATTTATTTATTTATTTATAAATACATTCATAAAATAATTTTAATAATATGGACATGGAATAATAATATTTTTTTAAAAAAAATATTTAAAATACTTATAATGAGTTTTTTTATTGTAAAGTGTCCCTTTTCTCAAGTATGAATAACTACTTACATTATTTATCATCTAGAATAGTGAAATTATGTTATTTATTTACTTTAATAATATCCTTTTTATGGTTCATTATTATTTTTATTCTATATATTACTATGTTATATTCAATTACTTAATCAATTAAGTTCACGTCAGATGTTTTGATGATATTTGACTCGTATGTTCAAAATGAATTTGGTAGGTTAACTATTACCAAATAGTTAATTATTAAACTATCTTAAAAATAATATTTATGATATAATTACCATTTTTTGGCATTACATATAATTTTAAAACTGACCAAGAAAGATGGTTATGAAAAATGAATTATGTTACAATAAAAAAGATGGCATGTTGTACATAAAACAGAGAAACATTACCATTTTTCAAATTACATGATGTAAATAACATAAGGTTTATTTTATATTTCCAAAAAATTATTATATCATAAAAATCATAATATTTCTTTATATAAACTAATAAATTACAATAATGTGATGTAGTGATACTTTTGACCCTACCCATCAATGTCTACCTTATCTTCTGGTTCTCCTCACTCGCTCTCCTATTCAAATATGGTTTCCTCCAAAAACCCAATACCATGGGTTAAATGAGCCTCTATAATTCATTTTCGTCCTTTCCCTGTTCTCCTCCTTATTTCTCCCAGCTCTATAATGATTCTCCGATTTCCTTTCCCTTTCTGTGTTCTCCTTCCTTTCTGGCCTGGTGACAGTCACTGGTGGAATGGAATTCTCTTCCAAACTCCCCTCTTTATGCCTTTACATTCCCATCATACCTCCACTTTGGTTATATATGTGGGTGATTCAAGTGGGTTGAGTTGAAGATGGTAGTGGCATGAGATGTTCCTCTTCTCTACTCACCTTGTTTTCCAACCCATTCGGCATGAACCTATCTTGGTCCAACTCGATATGTTTTTTGAGACAACCTGGGATGGTGATAGAGGGGAGATTATATCAGTTTCAATGGTTTCTCTTGCTGATGATGGTTTATCTCAACATTCAGGTTTTTTTTTCTCTAGCTTATTTGGTGGTTCTTACTATCGACATATTTATATTTGCTTTTGGTTTTTTTGGGATTTTTATGTAGGTAAAATGTATTTTTATTGTGATTTATTATTCGGTTTTCCAAGGGTATCATGTTCATATTTGGTCTTTCAGTGATGATGCCAACTCTCAATTAGTGATGGCATCGATGTCGATGATCGAGGGTTTTGAGATGCAGAGACTCGAAGAAGGATGCAATTTGTTTTTGTTTTGTGAAATGTTTTTCATGAGTGGTTTTGATTATGATAGATATATATGGTTTGGATTTAGGTTGTTTCATTCTTTGAGTATGGTTGAGACGATGAAGCTTATTTCGGTTGTGACAACAGACGCTGGTGGAAGCTCACCGATGATCTAGTTTTATGAAACCATTAGTGTATGCCTTGAGTTGTTTTTCAAAAAATAAAGGGCATATTTATGATGGGTGTGAGACTCAATGATGATGCATTAATTAGGATGACTCATTTACCTAAATGGGTGATGATGAATTGAAATTTGAAATTTGTATTTCATGGTTTTATGGGAAGGCGGTAGTGGTGGTGCTTGGTTCAGGTTGTCTGTAGTGTAGTTGGAATTTAAATTTTAAATTTATTATGTTTTATGGTCTATGTGGTGTTTGTACAGGTGGTTTTTGAAGGTTTTTTATGGTTCCCATCTAACCAAAAAGTGTATTCTAAAAAATTTAAAAAAATGTATTGTGATGTAGTGATGAAAAATGAGTCATATCGCTTCTTATAGGGGTATTCCACATGTACACATGAATGATGCTAAAATTATTCAACAGATGAAAAGGTAATAAAATATATGATATATTTATAGAATTATAATTATGTCCCTAATATCATATTTATATAATAAACCTGTTATTATAACCATATATGAGACGTGGTGATGGAAAATGAATTTCATCGGTTCATGTGGTGGTAGTCCACCAAACAAACTAACTATGGTTCAATTTCACATTTGATGGAAGTTGATATGAATGTAGGTTATTCCATTAACATAGCAAAATATTAGTATACCAAATATATTTATGTTACTATTTTATGTTGGTTGAAGAATGTTTTAATTATGTTGAAGAAGAAATAAAATTAAAATGTTTGGTTAAAAAGTATACCTCTTCTTCGGAAATCCTCTATAGGTTTATACCTAAATAATTCTTAGGTTAGTATTGTAATAAAACCAAGGACTATATTAGGTGTGGAGGGATTTTAGTAGGGTATTTGGGGTGGTATTTTTTTGGACTAAAATTCTCTTTATGTTCGGAGAGGTTAAAAGAATGGGTGTCCTTTTATGAGTGGGGAAGAGGATACACATGGATTTTTTAAAAAGATTAAAATATATCAATGTATTACTCAATAAAAATTGACCAAAATGGACCATTTAAGCTGATTATTATATATAGGGTCTAAATATGTCTATAAAATAGTATTTAGTGACATTTTTAAGTTATTTTAACCCTTATATATTTAATTTAACCCTCAGAGAACTTGTTTTAACATTAACCATGATAAAAGATTTTTACTTTTTTTTACTATTCATTATGACCAAGAATTAAGTTTACCTTGTTAAATAATACTAAATATTTTTATTAAAAACATTAAATCCATTTTATAAAATTTAAATAAATTATATTTCATAAATTTATTTAAAATTGTACCCACAAAATGTGATGAAAAATAATATTTTCAAGAAAATAGATTTTTAGTATAAAAATGTTTTTTACAAAATTAAATTATAATATTGATTAAAATAACAAGTATTAAATTATTTTTAATAAAAAATAACTAATTGAAAATTTAAACTAATTTAAAAATTAAATACTTGAAAAGAAAAATTAGTTTTCATTAAAATAATTATTTATTGTTATTTAGTGAAAAATAAAACTTTTCATAAAATTATAAAAATATAATCCAAAGATAATTTTGACTTGACAAATTCAAAAATTATGTTCTTGTTTTGAAATTTAATTTCTATAATTTTGAAATAAATTCCCTCAATAAAACTATATAATGCATGAAAAAACAATTTGGTCAGAAATAAAGATTTTTTCCTTTTAGCTGAAAAAATACGTAATATTATTTCAATGAATATAAATATATAAAATATAATTGATTAATATTACTAAGACATGAAAATAAATTATCTTGACATTATTGGGGTCATTACAAGATATTTGGCAAGGTGGTTAGTCATCTCTTAGCAGTTTGACATTTCATTCATAATAAAAAAATACAATAAAGGGACATGCATTCAAAGAATTTTTGGAAGTGCATCATTTTGTGGTAAAAATAATTTTCATTATATTTCCTGATAAAAAAGTGTTTCTATTCAATATTTCCCCAATAAATGGGATATTCACTTTGATGTTGCTTTTAGAATACCAATAGGGAAAATAATAGAAAACCCCAAACTCAACAGTATCATTTTGGGGGTCATCGTTATCTCTCCAACCAAGGATGTATTGCCCTATTATTCCTTTTTTTCATAAGTATACACAAAATATGATTCCAAATACCAATCCATCATTTTCAACATGGAATTATTGTTGTAGATAATAGTATCATATTTCCAAGTCAAAGGTGATTTAGTGTTTCCAATAAAACATATTAATGGTGAGTATACCATCAAAAAGGGAGAATTGATTCACCCACTCCACAATACATAATTATTGATGGAGGAATTTACATCATAAAATACACTATCCCATATCCTAAATTCATAGAACTCTGAGAAATATTGATTTTAAAACATCCCTACAACCTTATTGGATCCAGACCGGGACAAAACAATCCTCAACATTTTACATTACATGTTGGTGTCACTATTCATTAGAAAAACAATAAAGATATAAATGAATTTAATTCTACCAATGAACCTGATTATTTTTCAAATGGATGTATTTCAAAAATATTTTACTACCTCTAAAATAATATCGTCCCATTAGATAAAGAAATTCAAGAGAAAATATGATGAGGGGAATTCAAATTTACCCCTTACAAAGGCCGAATTATTTGAAATTTCCCTATAAATAAAAATTTCAGGAAGTTATTCTCAAATAAATAGGTCCATGCTGGTACATATACTCTTGTGATATGAGAATTATGTATTATCAATATATTATTTATTCCATCCACTAATCCTACTACCATGAAGTGATAAAAGGATAGATAGTAGATTTCAAAAAAACCAAGTCAAATATACATCATAAGATGGTATAAAAATATAAAAAATATTGGTCTTGAAAAACTTCTTCATGTTTAGTTTTATTATCAAAAAAACCCATAATAATACTAATTAAACCTCATATTGTTATGTATATGGAACAAAATTGGTTCTACCCACAGAGGAATAATTAAATTCACTTCATATTTCTATATTCAACTAGTTATCCATAGAATAACACTATCATAAGTGATTGTATTATTTGGAATGACATAATGCATTTTTTTGTACACTACAAAACATTAAAATTTATGAAAGTTGTGTAATGCGAGCCTTCAACAATAATTTTCACTTTTGTTCATTCCTTTAAGAAAAATTGGTACCATAACTTAGATCCATAATTATACTGGGTAAGTATCCCCTAAAACCTGAACGAAAATGGAAATAAACTAACATCAAACACATGGTCTACTCTAATGAAGCCTGTTCCTTGGTCACGATTGATGATGGAAATATCATGCCCCTATAAATATAAAGTCTCTCAGGAAATTAATATTTTTAATTCCAACATAAATATAGTCTTTTTACTAAGAATTTAAAATATATAGCACCCACATCCCCACAACATGACATTAAACCATATGAACAACATTATAGTGACACAATGTTAAATCATGCACTAATGTTATTACCGTGCGATGTTAAACTGCATAGTTATATTCCTTAATTCATGACATTAGAATGTAAATGGAAATTATGTCCTACACATCTCTAAACTACTCAGGATGAACCATCCCCTATGGATTCTTTCTCCTCTACATTAAATCTCAATCCATGTAGATGTCTTTTTCATGAAACCCATATATGCCCTAGAGTGTTAATTCCCATTCCTGTACAAGATCTAGATTTTTATATTGATCTTATCTCAAAAGAACTACTTGTTTCTTGATTCCTATCAATTCGGAATATGTAGTGATGTTTTGGTACTCTTAAATTAACCGAATCTCCATCCTCTTAATAGTAATATAAAATTTACTCCTCATGTGTATAAACTAGATCTATATAGGATATTTAGATGTGAGTTATTACTTTTATAGATATTTTCTTGGGATAAAATTCCCCTCTCCCTAGAAATGAGTCAAATATGTATAAGGTAATTCTTGATAAGAACTATGTGTGTCTTTATTCTTGTTCCAAATAGATACATAATAACACTGCGATCCCCTATCACAGGCTCAACTACATTTTAAAAAATCCCCTCTCCCATCATATGATCCATATAAATATAGTGAGTTACTTGTGTGGATAGATTCCTATTCTAATGAGAAATGTAGTGACATCAAGAACCCTTATTCTAAGCCCATTCACAAATTAAATTAAATTAACCATTTTACATATATATAAGAAATATCTATTCAAAGAAATACTTATGAGATCCATATTGATTTTCATAACCATCTCTCGATAAGATCACTATCACCAAGTCATGGAAATCTCATGTCTAACTGTATCCATCAGTTCCAAACATCTTCTATCCATAAACCACACATTATGTCTTTATTAAGTTTAATTTTCATAAAAAGTTCATGTAAATCATTGAAAAGATCTTATGAATTCAAAGGATACCTATGTTGTAACTATTCATACTACACCCCTGACATGGCTTTACAAATGTACCCCAATCATGGCCGTCTTTACCCAAGGCATCTACCTCATATGGAGAAAATCTTATTATCCACGTACTCCCTAACAACAACACATTGAAATTCACCTTTTAAACATGGTCTATTATCATTCCTTAAATTTTTTTTACCGTACCAGATTATCATATCTGAGATAATTAAGTTATGATTTACAATGTCTCTCCCCATGTTCAAAAAATGTGATAGAGAATTGTTGGATAGTAATCCCTAATTTTTTTCATTAGTACCATCTCATTGGTTCAAACACTATAACATTGAAATATTATCTTTCCTTTGTGGTATTAGTTCCATTTGATACCTACCCACCATCAGTATGTGTCCCATGCACGGTGAAGCAATTACCAAGATAGGGAAATCCATCTTAATTATTCCCTTATATGTGAATCTACATCCTGGAACAAATATTTGAATACTAAAAAACCTCTCATGGATATTAGTGACAAGAGTATTTGACACCAAGGGAGAATTCTACTTTGAATATACATGATACCCCCACCATGGATCTTCATATATGCCTCTGACAAAGCTCTTCAATCAGAGGAATCTACATCCTGAGGAGAAGAGAATATCATATAGATATTCCTTGAAAACATTATAGTGGGATTTATATTTTGAATATGTCTCATAAACATCCCCAATATATGTATCCCACTACATCAATTCTGATCTAATCTCATTGATTTGTGATTTATAAATTACATAATGTAAATATTAAAGTAGATTCAATACCATCGACAACCCACACTTTTGTACAAAGTCATAAAGTTTTGTCAAATATATTCAAACATAATCTACAGCAACCACTTGTCAATGATATAAAACCATAAACTATAATAACCATTGTTAAAAGGTTTCATCCTTAAACTAAATAACTAATAGTCAAATATATGTGACCTTAATCTTTAACAACCACTAGTCAAAACAATATGACCTAAAAATATTTCATCCTCTGGCAAAAGGTACATGACTATAAACTACAATAACCGCTAGTCAAAGAAATATGTCCTTAAATTACATCAACCATTATTTAATGAAAATGACCATAAACTACAAAAAATATTGGTTAAACTTGTATGGACATAAACTTCCTAAGGAAAGAGGCATATATCTCACCACAATGAAAACACATGAAAGGAATTCTATAAAAAAGTTGATTTTTCAATATCTATACTTGAACCTTGCATGGTCTATAAAAAACAATGCACCTGAAATTAAAAATGCACGAAATTCGTTTGGTCAGAAACCCACAATGGATGGAAAAATAAAAATAAAAATATTTCCCACAAGGCTTTACCCATGACAATGTTTAGGCAAAAGTGTAATATCCCAAATTTCTAGATAGGAATGACCTTTTTCATCACACTCTCATTGAGTCATATTGTTGTCTTAAAGCCTAGAGACCATCCCTTTATAATGATCAACTTTCATTTGGTAATAAAGTATTATGAGGGATGTAGGTTAGACTTATTCCAAATATAGGATGTGTATTGATCTCGCCAGATCCCTTTTCATGTCATGAATTGGTTTTTATTTTATAAGGAAAAAACCATATCTTTACAAGAGTGTATTATATATAATTTTTTTGAATAATAAATGATGTGTATATATAATACAAACTATGTATATGTCATGGATTTTTTCCCAAGGTGTATGAGTACCCATTCTAACAAAACCCTTTTTTACCCAGTAGTAGTCGCATGAGGGATATCCTCCTTTTCCCAACCTAGGATCCCCCAGTTCTTCTTAGTTTGAGATCTGTTTTATTCATCATTGGTTACATTGGATTTTTAATAGAAATATCATCATTATAATTTCTTCATTTATCATTTTATCTTTATTTATTTTTCATTATTTCTATACAAACTCTTATTCCCTATTTTTTGGACTTTTGTCTGTATTTCCATTTTCATCTATTCCATATCGATTCAAATGATAAAAAACAAATCTGGGTCATACACCAAACATAGGTAGGTTCTATATGTTATTTTACCTAAAATTATAATTATATATATTATTATTAGTTGTTCCATAAATTAGAATTCTCAAACATCACTTCCTAAATGTCTAATAAATTAAATTAAAGGTTTTTACCATGTTCAATTGGGTCATAGAAACCAGTGAATTAATATTTTATGGTGTCCAATATGATGTCAGATGCCTTTATAAATTTGACTCCCATAAAGGATTAATATCCTCAATACATTTTTTGATTTTTAATCCACTAATGGAGGCATGTGAGTTTTCCATTGTTATAAATTGTTATTCCACTTAAATCGTATGATATCCATAATAGTTGAAACTATCTCATTGCACTATATTGAGGGATATAGAAGGATGTCAATTCAAGAATTTCGTTGATAGGTTAATTTAGATTTATAATTATAATGGAAAATGAATCTTAAAGATCTAGAATTGATACATGGATACTTTATATAATTCATTGTACGGGCTCACTAGGTGATTTTATACCTTACTCTAGGATAGATACTTGGATAATTTTATGGAAAACCTAGATAGGATTTATAGAGGGATTTTATACTTTACCCATGAGAGATAAATGTTTCTATATTTGGAATACCATGGATGAGATCAGATGGTTGTTTCCTTACACCATGTTGAGATTGATACTTGAGATTCCTTATACGGATCACTATAGATAGACTCTTACAATGATGAGTATTTATAGTGATCCAAGAGAGATAATCATGTTCTATTTTATGGATCACCTTGAAAGGGATCATGATTCATTTTATGAAATTCCATTGATGTATTTTATTATCATATAAGGATGCCATGTAATATAATCTTGAATTCAAGATATTAATATTAGGAGACAACCACCAATCCAGTGATCATGTTTGGGTTTAGCATATATTTATACTAGACTCTTGATGGACCAGTGATATCTCTTCCCCTATAAATATTCAAGGAGGTTTACGATACCCGCTTATTATATTAGTACAGGTTGAATTTAATTTAGAGGTATCTTGCTTAGGTAAAAGATTGTAGTTTCTGTCAGGTATCTCTTCAAAAACCTGGTCAAGTGTTTTGTTGGTTTATTTAATATTTTATTATTTCAATTCTAGCATTACCTATACACCACTCATTTTATCTCCACAGATTGGATTGTTCTATACACCATTGGTGGATTCCTACTAATTATATCTCACACCCTTTTCGGGCCACCTATACTACCGAAACAAACATCATGATTTTAGGAGTACATAAAGGGAATCATGCAGCTTCAAATGTTTAATTCTCATTTGTAGGATGGGGTATGGTAGTAGTGGACCAATCCTATGACTTTGATTCTAGTGGTGGAAGGTTTTGGTATTTTTAATATTTATTTAGAATTTTTCATATGGCTATTCCCCTGCACCTACTGTAATTTTTTATAGCATCATGTCATGATTTTCATTTTTTACCAGATTTTAACATAGATTACACCTATTTTTATCTTAATGGTTTATTATTATACTGATGATTTTTTAATACATCACTATTTATATTTATTATTTATTATTTTGGATTACTATGATCATGAGAGTATATTATACCTATTATACCTTCATAGTCCATCACATATAGTCAGTATCCTCTAGAATATAGGGATTCATGCATGAGGTCCTGTGGAAAATGGACTTGGGGATCCACTTCGTATATTCTAGGTTGGGGTGCTACAAAGTGGTATCAAAGGGTTTTTTTCATTTTTTATTACTGTTTGGGTATTATATAAGAGACTAGGAATGTGTCAAAAAACTTTTATGACCATATGCCTGGGATTACGTGACACATGCATAGAGGAATCCAGAATTTCATGGGTTGGGTTATTTCAATTTTTCATTGTGCCTCTTACAGTGGTATTGATTTTATAGTTGGCTGGAACAAATGTTTTTTGATGTTGTTATAGTTGATATTATTATTGTGTAATTTTTTCTTTTCGTTGTATGGAAATGAGGTGTCTTCTCATGCATCATTATAGGAACTTAAGGATTCCTATGTCATGTATTATTCCTTTCCATCTAGGTATATATTATTTCTTATATTACATGTATTAATTGTTATTATTGTGAGTGGATTGATTATTATATATGGGAATGTGCTAAAGTTTCTTGAAGGGATATGATAATTGAATTAATTAATGTGACTGCATCAATATAAATTTTATTTTACCATATAGATTGATGATGGTGCCTTAATTAAACAATTAGGCCATGTTTGATCAATGAACCATTGGTTCTATTAGATGAAATGTTAATTTTTTTATTACATGATTTAGATTTATAATTTATGAAGAATGTACTTATATTGATTTTGAATTTAGTTTTACTTAATCAAATCATTTTACATGACCTGTTATATTATTATATCTGATATAAAAGTTTTTTATAGCTACATGACGTATCAATTGTAATTTATAATGATTATGGGACAATATAATTTGGTAATAGTGATTCATCAAACTAGACTGTAATATCCATATGCACATAAAATAATATTTACATAAATAAACAAAAATTTCAAATGAAATTGATACCCTTAATTGAGGTTACCAATTGAAAAGTAAAGCATGTCTTCTTCTATACATTTCAATTTAAACTCTATATACCAGAACCCCTATGGTGTTATGTGAGACATTGACCCTGACCCAACATTAGTAGTGAGAAGTAGGAAGTGTATCCTATGATTAATTGTGATCATTATTTTCACCTAGACGTAAATTGAGGACCAAGAATAGAGGTGTTAATCATTTATATAAAATATGTGTACCTATCCTATAATGTTATTTTTACCTATCTATTGCTAAATATTATCCAAGGAGTGAATTTGGAAATTGTGGAGCTATTCCTCTTTAAGATACCCAAGTCATGCTTCTAAAGGATGGATATGACCATTATATAGATATGGTGGGCCCTAAGAAACAAGTATTACCTCCAATAGTTCTACTCAAGGGACCACCCGTTCCTCTTTCACTGGGCACTGATGCTCAGTTTTTAGATAGATTCATTCTCTTCATACAGTCTGTTCAGGCAGCTCTATCAACTACCCCTACTATTTCATTTTTGACATGTGAATTTTAGCATCGACATCCTCCTACATTATAAATAAATGGAAGACCTTAGGATACATAGTCATGGTTAGAGGCCATTTTATCCACCACTGAGAACTTGGAGACACCTCCATCATGGATAGTCTAGATTTCCACTTATATGCCTTTTAATTATTCGATGTATTGGTGAGATTTCATCTCTCAGGATAATTTTCAACAGGGTATGGTATGGGTGAACTTTGATATTGACTTCTATGATTATTTATTTCAATAGATGTTGAGATAAAACCATTCTAGTATTTTAATCACCTATATTAGGGTTCTATGTTTGTGATGGAGTATTCAGATCATTTCACTGAGATTCAGTGCTCAACGCCAAATATTAATGGTGACAAGTTGATTAATGCAAGACAATTTGGGAATGGGATTGAATATACCATCCGATGATAGGTGAATTCCATTCAGTTAACTATAATTTCAATTATAGTGAACCATGAAATCATAACTAAGTAGAAAATTAGTTATTATTAATGTATGAGTTAGGCTGGTTTCATTTTGAGGTAGTAAAATGGTTTATATTATTGCTGGAGATGTCGCTTCAAGTTTGTTCATGGAGGTAACATGAGCCAGATAACACACACTGATTGAAATGTGATTTTAAAGCAATGTTATAGGGTTAAACATAACAAGCCTTAGTGTATGAGGGGCTGAATCAGGTGTCGAGCTTGTAGCCGGATGGGTCACCTTCAGTGTTTATACAAAACATCCACTCTAATTACTAGTGAGAAGGGATCTGTACTGACAACGCATTTTGGTAAAATATTGATTGATCCACGTTAGGATAGGAGCTAGTTAACTAATAGCTGATCAGGATGGGGAGGAGGTCATGGCTAAGGTAGTCTGGATTCATACATTTAGCAAAAGTAGAGCGAACATTTACTAGATGGCCAAACTATATCTCAAGACCATATATCTGGTCATATCCATGTAGGGCTACATACACCTGAAGAGTATAGTGTGGATACATCCATATTTAAAGGTACTATTATAGTATAATATACTTCAGTATCCACCTTATTTGATATAGGAACTTCAAATTATTTTATATCTAAGACAATTATAGAATTTCTAGACATATATATGGAATACTTCTATGGAATGATAACTCTCTACACACCATTAGGGATTTTATCAAAGAGTATATTCTTGTGAAGGGATCTCCCTCTTATAGTGGGAATATAACGCTTCCTTTTTAATATTTTTCCTTGATATGACAGGTTTTGATGTCAATATTGGTATAGACCGGTCAGTTCAATACCATTCCCACATTGATTTTTATCACCAAAGGGTGTCATTATCATCACCCGAGGGTGGTACCCATATTCATAAGGGTGAATGGGATGTCAACGGATTTCAAGATAGACCTAAAAATCTTGTTTGAGGTGGAGTGAAAACCTAGATGTATAGTCTTTTAACAAGTGACTAGGGAATGCGACATGTAGAACCCTCCCCTATGGTATATTGTTTTAGGGACATTTTCCATGAAGACTACTATAGAGTAGCTGCTATGAGATAGGTGGAGTTCACTATTGATCCAGTGTTAGGAGAAGTTCCTGTGTCCATTCCTCATTATAATATGGACCCTACTGAGCTCTAGGGACACAAGAAGCAGTTTGAATTTGGAAGGTAATGGTTTTATCTGATCAAGCACTTGTCCATGGGTTTAATCTATGCTATTCACTAAAAAGGGGGATACGACCTTTACGATTTGTGTGGATTATCACCACTTGAACCAAATTATATTTAATAATTGGTATCAACTATCATCTCTAGATGGACACTTTGACCACCTTTATGGAGAGATTATATTCTGTAAGATCGATTTGAGGCTCGTATTATATTAGGTGCATTTGAGACCATTAAACATACCATGTACAATATTTGGGAGTAGATATGGATTATACACATATCTGGTTATATAGTTCATAATTATTAATGCACCAACAATTTTCATGGATCATAAAAATTAGGTTTTACAAATGAACGAAGATTCAATTTTGTGGTCTTCAATGATGATATCATGGTGTATTCTCTCATCCAACACAACCATTCTAAACATATTGATTTCATGATAAACACGCTAATAGAAAAATATATGTATTCTATGATCACTAAATGAAACTTTTAGATAAATAAGGTTCACTTCTAAGGTCGTATCATCTTAGATGATTTACTGTCTATTATCCTAAAAATGTCGAGCTTCATAGTTTCCTGGGAAAAACCCAAGAATGTCTTTTACATACACATTTTATTCGGAATATCTGTATTTTGAAGTCATTTTTTTCAAAACATTTCAAGCCATGATGTACCAATCATGGTCTTGACTAAAATGGGTGTGAATTTTTTATAGTCAGACACATGTGAGAATACCTTTTAGGAGTTGAATGAAAACTGAAATCAGCTTCAATTCGAATTTTTCCAAAGCTGGGAAGGATCTATACACTTTATTATGATGAATTAGGAATCGGTCTTGGAGTATTTAGAATACATGGAGATTGAGTTTTACCATATAACTCTCGCCAGTTGAGACCTCACAAAAAGAATTACCCTACACATGACCTCAATCTGTAAACCATGGTTCATAATTTATCATGTTGAACTAATTTCGTAATGGTATAATATTTCCTCATTTACACGGACCATAAATGTATCAAATACATTTCCACAAAACATTATTTGAATTTCTAACAGTATAGGTGGGTACAATACCTTCTGTATTTTTACATTGAGATTGTCGATACACCCAAAAAGGGGAATGTTATGGATTTCTCCCTGATCCACAAGACTCAGAAAAATGATGTCAAAGAATCTAGTTATTAGTGGAAGTTGATGGCCCTATTTTCTAATATGCAATTGGAGGTTCAGAAATATCATGGGCATCCAATTTTAACAACTTTAGATGATCCATTCCCCTTTCTATAATAGGTGTAGATGAGGAGGATTTCAAATCCCAAGGGCCTTGTCCTGAGGAAGAGTGTCTCGGGTGAAGACCCATCATCTAGTAGTCTTGTTAATGAGAATGATGTTCCTCTCCTTAATAATCGTATATGGGTGCCGACAGATATACATGAATATTTTATGTGGGAATCTCATGCCTCTATTTGGGAAGTACACCTTGGGCTTACCAAGAGGTACTGGGATGTATGTTTTTAGTATTATTGGAAAGGTATTAAGAGGTTAGTGGTAGGTTTTATCACTCAATGATCTACTTTTCAGTTGGTGAATATTGAACACCAGTGACCTGTTAGACTTTTGCAACCTTTGCCAATTCTTGAGAGAAAATGTGACAACATCACGATGGATTTTATGATGGGTTTTTTGGGATCAACCCATGTTAGTGATGTAATATGGGTGATTTTTTATATTCAAACTAAGTTCACATACTTCATATATATCTAAGAAGGATTCTTAGTCAATTATATTTGGAATATTTATATTCATAAGATTATAGACCTTCAAGGTAATTCTCAATTTACATCATGGATCTGTAAGGGTTTGTAAAAATCAGTAGGTTTGCATGCAATTTTGAGTATAAAATATCACCATCATATAACAGTCAGTCTGATCATATGATATTGGTGCTAGATGATTTTCTCTGAACCAACATACTTGATTTTAGAGTTTCCTGGGAGTAACAATTACCTCTGGTTGAGTTTTCATACAATAATAGTTTTTAGGAAACTATTTTGATGGACCCATATGATGTCCTATAAGGTAGTACATTCTATTCACCCTAGTGATGGTTTCAGTTAGGTGAGGTAGTTTTACTAGTTCCCTATCTTGTTCAAGAGAAATTAGAGTAGGTTAGATGATTTAGAAGTGTATGAATACATCTCATTCCATACAAAAGTCTAACACTGACCGTTGATGACGACATCTAGAGTTTCAAGTGGGAAATTGAGTCTTTATATGATAGTCTCCTTTATTGATTCAAATATGGATTCATAGATAGGGTAATCTATCACCTCATTACATCGGACCTTTTGAGATCTTGGAGAGAATCAGGTTGGTTGCCTATTATTAAGATTAACCTTACATGTATTGAGTCATGAATGATGTATTCCATGTATCATATATTGACCATTATTACATAAACCCATATAATTCATTTGATCAGGTGGATATTGAGTTGTAGGTAGATGCATCCTTAGAGTAGAATCTGATACACATCACGGTTTAGAGCATAAAGGCTCTTCATGGTAGGTTATTTCAACTCGTCTTTGACATATGGCAGAACAACTGTGTATAAGATGAGACCTGTGTGAGAGAGGCTGGCATACATTCTTAGTGGCCTAAAATTTTATTTGATGATGTTTAATCACCCTTCTAACGAAAAATCTAGGATTAGTTTTTTAAGGAGGCTTAATTGTAATGTCCTAGATTTTAAGAGAGGTATAAATTATTTTCTTGGGCCACACCCTTATTGAGTTATCTTATTAGCTTAAACCCTGATTATTGATCCATTAGAATGATCATTTTTATTATAGAATGAAATTAATTGGAGGGATGATGGATTCATGTATGAAAAATACACAACGTATATTTAAATACATGATTTGTATTAGTCCGGCCACACCCTTTTCATGTCATGATTGGGTTTTTCATAGGTATGGGAAACACATGAAAATTACTTGATGTGTATTATATATACACATCACGAACAATAAATTAATTGAATATATAATACACATCATTTATAAGTTGTGATTTTCATAAGGGAAAAAATCCCCATTTTGAAAAAACATTTTTTTCTTCATTAGGAATTTTTTGAGGTAGATTATCCTCCACCTAGCCTAGAGGCCTTTGGTTTCTCTCCATCCGATCACTATTTTAATATCTATCCCTCACATTGGATCTTCAATGGTTATCTCCTTATTCACATTCCATTATTTCTGAATTTACCTCTCCATATTTATAACTATTTTAGTGCGAGCTCTTATGCAGTATAATCAATTATTTTTTCCACATTTCCATTTCCTTCCATTTTAGCTTGATTAAAAGTATGACAATAGATGAGGGGTCTTCTAACAACCTAAGGTAGATGGTATAGATTATTTTCCCTAAATGTTTTATTGTATTTCTTATATGCCTTTGTGTTGCATGCCAAACTTCTCCGGTGTTTCTTCCTAAATGTCTAATAAATTAAATTAAAGGTTTTCCCATGTTCCACAGTGCCTTAAAAACCCGTTAATTAATGACATAGGGTTTCCACCTCGATGTGAGCCACATTTATGGATGATCACTTTTTAAAAACTTAAAATCCTCATGCATTGCCTTGTTTTATTTTAAGCCACCAATGGCGGTGTGTGAGTTGTCCCTTGTTATGAATTAATGTTTTTCCTAAGTGGTATGAATTCTATAATAGTTATAACTATACTATTATACAATGATGATACCAATATAGGGGTCCTAAATTAAGGATTCATTGTACGAGATCATAAATATTTATAATTATAATTTAAAATGAACCTTGAAGTACCAACATAAATACATGGATTATTTATAAAATTACTTCAATGTGATCATTGAGTAGATGTTATACCTTATTTCAGGAGTGATACATAGATTCATTTGTAGACACCTGGGATGGGCTCACCGAAGGGATTCTATAATTTACCCATGAGTGATACTTGGCTTCTTATGTGTTATACCATGGATGGGATCAGGGGTTTATGTATTCACACCATGCCAAAAGTGATACCTGGTATTAAGTTTATGGATCTCCCTAGAAGGACACATGCAATTTTGGGTATTTATAGTGATCATGGAGCAATACATGGGTTAATTTTTAAGGATCACCCCTGACGGGATCATGATTCTTTTTTTAAATTCTTAGGATGACTTTTATTATGTTCTATGGATTCCTTATAATAAAATATTGAATTCTAGTTATAGATCTGAAGAGCTGACCCCCAAACCAAATAACATGCTTGGGTTTAGTCCATGTTTACACTTGACTCCTGATGGCCCAATTATATATCATTCCTTATATTTGTACCAGTAGGTTTATGATTCCAACTCATTATATTTGTACAAGTTGACTTTCATTGAAAGGTCTCTATGTTAGGCTGAAGTAGGTAGTGTTGGGAAAGTATCCCCTTAGGAACCCCGTCCTAAATATTTTATTTATTTATTTATTCATATATTGTTTCACTTTTAACATTACCTACACACATTCAATTTTATCTGAACATAAAATATTGCTCTAGACATCATTGGTGGGGGCCTACTAAGTATATATCACAACATTTCTAGGAAAACAATGGTAGCCAAACAGATATCATGATTTCAATAGTTGATAAAGGGAAGTTTCATGCTTCTGATGTTTGATTCTCATTTCTATAATGGATTATGAGAGTAGAGGACCGATCCTATGATTGAGAAGCTAGTGATGACAACTTTTCGTATTTTTTCTTTTTAATCAGGTTTTATATGCTTGTTCCCCTATATCTCATGAACTTTTCTTTTTTGTACAGCATCATGGACGGTTCATCATATTGGAACCTAATATTGATTTTTATTCTACTTGTTTATTATCTAAAAGGTTTATTATTATGTTTCCGATTTAGTACTCATTCCATTGTATCTTATTATTATTTACCATTGTGGCATACTTTGATGTTGAGGTTATAGTGTCCCCACCATACCATCATAAAATATCACATCTAATCAATAGCCTCTGGGATACAAGGAGGCGTACTTTAGGTTATCTGGCCAACATAATTGGTGTACTACTTAGTGGATTTCAATTTCGGATGCTTTAAAAATTATCAAAAAGAAAGAGAAAATACACAAAGATTTTTGGTCAACCTATAAGGTATAAAAAAAATCAATCTATGATAACTATATCCCTGACATAGGAAAAAATTAGTGTATCATACCATTCTTGACATTTTAGATCTAATAATTTAATAAAATATTTAAAATGGGTGTTATGAGATCATCCATCCAAACTATCCAACTCTAGTGTTATAGTGAAAAAATATTACTCCAATACCTCTCCATGACCCGTTCCCTAGAAAATATCATTTTTTACTCTAGTGTTAAAGATTTAAGAGTGGATTCATTATTTGAATTTCAATGATTGAATTATCTTGTTTTTATTGATATAACATTTCAAAGAATTTCAAGCTATTAAGTAATGATCATGTTAAGACAAGATAATGATAACTTAGGATAAATTAAGTTTCCATTTAATCATTAAAATAAAGAGAGGAATATTCAAAAGTTGGAGTCCCTATCCATCACAAGTAAACTTATGTAAGATATGCTCTATAGAGGTGTTAAGATAATTAAGGACCTACAGAGCCTCCATAAGTATGGATTGAAACACACCTATCCATTCAAGCTCAAATTCATCAACAAGAGGTGGAATCTCTACCTCATCGACTTTCTTGTGCCTCTTTTCTTGAGAATACTCTGAAATTATTTGATATTACTCTATATTCACCTGAGAACTTTCAAAATACTATCTGTTCATTGGGAAGCCTCTACATTAATGAGTAATCATTTCTATTTGTTCATTACTGCATAATAGGGAGCTTGTAAAAATATGAAGCCCAAAGTTTGGAAGACTATGACTTTAGTTATGATTTTTGAATAATTCATCTACTATTCAAACTTAATATTGAGCCCTAATAATTTCCTTTACAATGTCTTGGAGGTTCTAGTAATAGAATTACCTATAACCAAGAAGAATGAAGTAGCATTGGAGCCAATGCTAACGTGTTTTTAACTCTTCTTTGTTAGTATTGGAAACTAAATTACTTATTCTCTTCCAAGAATGCTAATGGGTTGTTCAATAATAATTAAGGGTCTCTAAATCATGATTACTATAACTCCTTGAAAACAGAAGATAATGCCGAGTGAGGTCACCCATGTAGACAATGATGAATTTCTATGGGTTCAGGGACATAGGGACCTAAGCTCATACAGTTGGAACTCCATCTCTGATGGAAAATTATGAAAAGAAAATCGTATATATATATAATCTCAGTAGTCTTATAACTAATGGAAATTATAGACACTCACCCTTTTAGGTATCCAAATTGAATTCTGTAGTTTGTGTCACCCTGACAAACAAAACCACATCGACATGTCCTCCAGCAGGTTCCCCTTTGTTAACGGTGATAGAAGAGTCAATGTGACCCCACCTACAGGAACTTTTGGGGCAAATTATTCTTTTTCCAAAAAGGTTTCTGTCTTAGCAGAAGCATGTGATGGGTCATGACCAACTTTTATTTTTCCCATGATTAATGATTAATATGAGATTTCGCCAAATGTTGAACACTGCGATCAGTAGAATTAAATTAAAGAACACTGATGATGGATAAATTTCTAGAACCGATTTCATGATCATCACATAGTATTTATAAATAATTTTAGTAATTAATAAATTCCATTCATGAAATTATTTATCAATTTATGGATATGAAAATACATCTATATTGTACCATCATTTTTTGTTGTAATCATGATAACATTTTCTCTAGCATTGATCCACACATGATCCAAAAATATTTAAATGTCATTGTGGGAATATATATGTGCTAGCATAATATATCCTATCACTTTTTTTATTCACCTTTTATCACCACAAGAATCAATTCTAAAGGATTTTTTTCATATCTCTTGACTTGAGAGTGGGAGGTAGAGGAAGATCGCTCTCCATTATTAGTAGTTTTCTTAGAGAAGGGAGATATCTAGGGCTACAAGAGTATTGTAGAGATTCATTGTTCACAAAAACAAAAAATAAATTGGATCTATACAAAATTATTATAATTGGGTTTATATATTGCTAGGTTTTAGCAATAAATATTTCCACAATTTAAATTTCATATTTATTAAATCCCTAAGGAACCTCATGTCTATAATAATAATAATAATATTTCTTGACATGTTAAAAAAAAGGAATTAAAAATAAATATTATTTATTAAAATAATATTCAATATACATTATTTTTTATCGAACCTATACACTCGGTGAAACATTCCTTCATAATATTTATCAATCCTTGAATAATGAAAATTTTTTAATAAAAAAATTTCACCCAATTTTTTTTCCAATAAATAAATAAATATTATATTCAATAAATAAAAAATAAATATTTATTAAATATTATTCTTATATAATATTCTCTAGAATAACTGTTTACATAATATATGTGATCAAGAAAAAATGAATAATTATTAATCCACATATATAAATAATATTTTTATAAATAATAAATAATAAATAACAATATATTATTTAAATGAGATTCTAGATACACTTAATGTGTGACTATATAGGAAACATTCTTAGTGGAATTAGGGAAAGTAGAATTACTTCCAAGGTTATCATATAGAAACACACCAATAAATCCATAGATAAAAAATTAACACCATAACAAAAAATACCTCATAAATACACTTATCATGTAATATAATCCCTTTATCATGATATCTCTAATCATGAAGGTTGAATGATAGTGGTTTCAACCTATGTGCTCGATGTATCTTTTTTGGAATTTTGATAAACCGAACTTTCCTATTGAATACGGTGGCCATGGTTTTATTTAGGGTATATCATTTCCATAAAAGGACATAAGATATCAAATTTCATTAAAGAGTAGAATGGAAAAATCCTTTATCATTTTATTCATTAATGCAATATTAATCACGAAAAAACCAATGTATCCTAACTCTCTGTGAACATATTTTGCCGTGGGTTTTCAATACATCAAATTACACAACTTATAATAATCATTTGAAATAATCCTAAATTTCAAGGACCAATACACACATATGTAGATTGGAACATCCAATGAAACATATAAATATGGATTTCCAATTAGTGGGTCTCATTCACATAATATTATATAATGTATATTACTATGGGTGTACACAATGAGAATGTGGCTGAATGTCCAATGAGTTTCCACCCCTTATAGGCTGAACAATTTGTCTCCCTCATATGATTTCAAAAAGACACAGAACATATATTTAGGAATATTTTCATGGAAGTTTTGGGATCTCATTATAGCAGGTTACTATAAAAATATGTCAGTTTTACAACTAATATTAGGATATTATTAGATTATATGTTACACATAAGAACGATCATGATGAGATTAAGAGTTTCTAAATATTCAAAACAATGAAAAAAAAATTATAAAAAATTACAAAAATTGGTTTTATGGCACTAACTCCAACTATTTCACTAGAGACAACTTCTGAAGACCTTAAATCCTCTAGATCTCACATGACACTCATAATTATGTTTCTATAGGCCTATATTACAGGTTCCAACCAAATTTTCTTATGTGGAAACTCTTATAAATTCACCCATTTGAGAAAATTACCTCAAGATGTGATTCTTCAAGAGTCTGCTTTATCCATTGGTGTGACCTTGTCTCTTTTGGAAGACCCAAAAATATAGTATTATCCCAATACAATGTAATAGGGTCTTTATTATTATGTTCCAAATCATGATCTTGAATAAAGTCCCATATCCAAATAGATTTTTTGGATACATCAAAAGCTACTATAAGCTCAGAATATATTTTAGAATCTGTAACAACAGGATGCTTTGATCTCTTTGATCTCATATCTACTCCATTGAGATAGAAAAAATATAATAAATGTGTTTTCATATAATTCTAATGTATCTATAAACTAGAATTATTATAAATCTTGATGAACAGACCCATGTCTATTCTATAAACTAGAATATATACTTATTTCTTATAAGATACATGAGCGGGTAGATTTAACACCAAAAAAATGTTGTTATCATGGATCTTATTGATATATTACAAACATAATCAATGGATAGGAAACATAAAGTATAGTACATAACATGGAATACATGATTGATCTTATTATATAAGCATTTGTGAACATACACATTCTATATTTCTCTTATTATGTTTGAGAACACATTTTCAAATAAATATTTACACCTTGTGATACTGAAACCAACCCTCTATTGGATTGTTCCATAATAAATAGTTTTATTATATTGTCAATTTATGTTCCTTCACTTAGTCCAAGAATCCTCTTAGATAAATCAATAATGATATTCATCCTTATAATGTAGGTTTTTTCACCTAATCCTTTCATGGAAAAACTCTTATTTAACTGGTCTTTAACAGACTGTATGACCGATAAGTCATTTACAATAAGTATTATGTCATCAACATATTATACTAGGGTAAAGACCACATTTCTATCAAAACTATTATAAACACAAGGATAATATTCATTCGTAATGAAGATAAATTCTTTTATAGATATATCAAATCAAATGTTTCATGAACATGATTATTGATTAATTCCATAAATGGATCTCTAAAATTTGTAAATATTTTTGTTGGCACTCAGAGTCACAAACCCTTATGGTTATGTCATGTAGATAAATTCATGGTAGTTTCATTAAGGAAATCTATTTTTACATCAATATTACATATTTCATAGTCATGGTAAGTTGTTATAGAATTTATATTTTTTATTGATTTAAACATGGTGAATGGTGAAAAGATTTAATAATAGTCAATTACTTTATTTAGTTTAAACTATTTAACCAATATCCCTAATTTTTAGGTATTTAGTTTACTTTATATGTCCATTTTTCTCTTGAATACCCATTTTTATGCTTGATCTTTACATCAATTAAAACATCTATCAGAATCCAAACATGGTTCTAAAACATGGAATCCATTTCAAATTTCAGGGATTCTTTCCATCTTGTATCATCTGGTCTCTCTACTACCTCTTTTTAGGAGGTAGGATCATCCTTTTCAACCCATAATGAGTAACCATATTTAGTTACTAGAAAAAAAATATATCACTACTTCTCTTTCCAATATATTTCTCACATCTAGTACATGTGTTTTAGGAACTACATCTTCCATGGGGAACTATGTAATCTGTTCATGTACAAAATTTTATGCTTCTTGAGCATCAAATTATTGAATGACAATCTTTATCCAACTATAATATTTTATGATGTTATCCCTATAAATAATGATGACTTTCCTGAAAATAATCTATTTAATGTATGATAGATAATATTGGTAGTGTCCCTTTTTTTCATAGTATTGACTATAAAGATACAATTTGTTCCCTATGGTGCTAATGTTTTACCTGATAAGGTCTTAATAAATGCGTCACGACCCTATAAACATGTATTCAACAAAAAAGGATTATTTTCAATCCATAACTCAATCGTAATTTTATTTTCTAAATTATTTGGTACTCGATTAAATGTATATTCGATAGTTTATAATTAATATCCCCAAAAAGATAATGGAATATTTTTATGACTCATCATTGAACATACCATGTCTAACAAGGTAAAATTCTTCCATTAACTAACACTATTCCACTATGGTGGGTATGGGGGAGTGAGTTGAGATATAATTCCAAAATACTATAGAAATTCAATGTACTATGGGTTAAGATAGTAAGCACATCGATTTGATTATAGATTCTTTATCTTATTTCCAAGTTCATTATCTACATCATTCAAGATATTTTTTGAATTTCTCAAAGTAATCATACTAATAATACATTAAGTATACATATGCATATCTACTCATATCATTAATAGATGTTATGAATTAAGAATATCCACCTTTATCTTCAATTCCAAATGGTCCACACAAATCGATGTGTACCAATATTAGATGCTCTGTGGACCTTTTATCCAGTCCAAAAAATGGAGGTTAGTTCATTTCTCATTCTAAAAAATCATGACCTTTTTCAAGGGGGTTTTTCTCAGAAGAGTCTATATAATAATCTGGATAGATATTTTGAAATTATTCCTGTTTATATGAAAAATATTGTGATAACATAACTGTGTGTTATATGTGTCTTGTGAACATGATTCCTTTTTTATTTACAATAATTAGTTTTAATAATTTTATAAATAAAGTTTGTTACATAAATATTCCATACCATAACATATTATTTATTTATAAAAGAAATAAATTATATTTCCAAACCTAAAAGTAAACCCATATATATCTAGTGTTGATCGAGAAATTATGTTCTTTGTAAAATTTGTCACATTAAAAAAATTCCATAAAACCAATATCATTCCTCTTGGAAATGAATGGTGGTAGCCACCAATGGCTAGCTCAACCATCCTCACACCATTGTAAGCTCAAAAATCCACCAATCCTCTCCCAATATTTATGAATCTACTTGGTTCATGTATTTGGATATAGATGTGATGACCACAATACATATCTAATCCCTAAAGTATATATATTGAAAGATTTCATTTAATGAAGAACACAAATTTTGCTACCGCATAGTTCTTGGTGTAGTTCCTCTTCTCGAAGATTTGCTTGTCACATGCATAACATACCACTTTTTTTCCTTTCCCTAGATTTGTATCATTATCTTCCTGTAAGTATGGTTCTTGTGAGCTTTAGACTTATTTTGAGTATTGGGCCCATTTTCCTTGTTATTCATTTTCTTATTCACCATAAGAACCATGAGTTTGTCACATCTCATGTCCTTATCTACATAGAGAATTATAGAAATAATTTTTGAAAGACTTATCTCATTTTTTATCACAATATAATTAGCAATACAATAGGATAACATCACGGGTAGTGAGGAAAGTATGAGATATGTGTGAAACTCCTCCAGTAATTTAATCCCTAAGATTTCTAAGCGTTCAATGTATACAATAGTATTGACTATATGAGGCCCAATAGGTGCAGACTATCCATATTTTTTTCATAAAAAAACCTTGAATATCTCATTTCTCTGTTGTCTTTCCTTCTCTAGATATAGATTTTGAAGGCATGGCATTATGGAAAACACATCCATGTCTTCATGTTTCATTAAAAGATCATTGGTTAGGGATGATAGACTAAGGCATTAAACATTTATAGAATCATTCAAATGTTTCTCCAAAAGAGATAACTCTTCCTTAGTTGACTCATTACTAGAAGCATCAATAATAGGTACTTCTAGCATATATAATTTCCTCTCATTGCATATGATAACACTCAAAATACATTTCCACTCTTAGAAATTTGTTCTATAGAGAAGTTTATCCTTCTCATGTATGGATCAAATTGATATGTTTGAATACATTTTAATTTTTCTTTCTTCAAATTAGATGGTAAGAGTTTTAGTACATTTTCTGATAAAATTTAGACAAATAAATAAATTTTATATTTATTAATATTCCAATATTTTTTCAAAACCTAATAGCACTCTCCATTGGATTCAGAATACCGTTTTTATTGGACGTTAAAATAGAAAATATCCATATTAAATTTCAAATCACCCCAAATTTGGTTGGCCATGTAATTTGAATGGTTTTATATAGGGATTCCAAACTCTAACTATATTAACTCATAGTTCCTTGATCTGTTGACTAGCCCCCCCCAATCATGAAATACTTAAATTGGATTTCCTCAAACCTTTTCTCTCTATTTTAAGAAGTCCTAAATTTTTAGTATACCCTTGATGTGAAATAATTTAATTCAACACAA
The DNA here is from genome assembly GCA_963277665.1 of Viscum album. NCBI lineage: Eukaryota > Viridiplantae > Streptophyta > Magnoliopsida > Santalales > Viscaceae > Viscum > Viscum album. Next base: position 1,709,794,223 of record OY728148.1, read on the forward strand.
AACTTCAAATTATAATTCCTTGATAATTGAAATTACCCCTACATTGTCTTGTCAAGAACTTTGAATGATGGTTCAATTTTAACTGAAGTAGTAGAACAATATACCGACATGATATATATAATTGATAAATTTTATCATTTTTTTGTGAATTTACAATTATTATCTTTGTTACATTCTTGTTAATATTAAGTGGATTTACTTAATTTATTAACCATGTCTTAGATGATATCTACACGTAAGCCAGTTTATTTTAATTCTATCTTGCATTCTTGATAATTCATTAACTGATGTGATAATGATAATAATTCTATAATGAAATAACCATGTAACATTAAATAAAATAAAATATTAAATTTGTTAATCATGATATTTTTTAATGGTTAGTTTATATATCAGATGATAAACTAACTGTCAATCTTGGGGAAAACACCTTGAACCAATTAAGGATTATGTTACATCTTTCCACTTGTCCACCTATGTATCTCTCTTGGATTGTTTTCTCCTTGGCTCTAAACAAGAACCAAATCCACTAGCATGGGATCTCAATACATTACAAATGATTTTACTCGCACATCATTTAGGGGAATGGTTTTACATAAAAGTAAACCATAAATATGCATTCCTTTACATAATAATAGGAGAGATGGAATATGGAGAAAAAATTTAATTCAATAAAAAATTAAATGTAACCAATCACATAAAAAGGTATGGTATGTTCTCAAGATCATCTGCATTCATGCAATGAATTATACATTTTACAAAATTAACATTCAATTATAAACATTCTTTTTAGGACAAATCATGCTTGAATCAATTAATTATATTCTTCAATTAACCAATTATTTTATTATAATTATAATCTAAATTTCCTTGAGATTATCATCCATAATAATTTAAAAAAAATTATATAAATCTATTTAAAATGAACTATGTATATAAATATAACTTGGAGGAAATACAATGAGTACCAATTGGAATACCCAACATGTATTATACTCATATATTATTTAATATTGTGACATGTGGAAAACACGACTTATCACGTAATTTCATGATGTGTAGTATCAATTAAATGGTTTAAAAAATTACATGATTTTTCTATCATGTGTTATGAATCAATTTACATAGAGTAGTAACTATAATTAAACTCATACAAGATTTCCAGATCCAAAAATTATATAGAAATTAATTAAAATTGTAGATATATATATAAATTAAACCCATTATATGTTGTTTCATATCAAATTAGTGAATTCACAGAAGAAAATATTGATAAGGTTTACATAGTATAGTAAATTAATTTCAATTTCAAGAAATATTTTATATGTACCTAGAAAGTAAAAGATAACTGAACAACATGTACGTTTTCTCACTATATATCTAAGGCACATGCCTTGGTACTTGTCCTAAAACCATGTCTCGAATTTTTTTGTGTGTACATTGTGTGTACATGGGATAAAAATTGTGTGTTCTTCAAGTTATAGGGTCACCGGTTTGATAGGACCTATAAGAAGATACATTTCTTGTCTATGACTAAAAGACTACAATTTTTTGTACACCAAATACATGACATGTACTCTGACTTTCCATGTACTAGGATGGCCATGTCAACAAGTTGTGTATAACTAAATTCACTGCATGTAATAAATAAAAACACCTTCAATTAATTCCAAATCAATTCTTAGTATATAAAACATCAGTACGTGGCATGTACCTCCAGGTCAAATGACATGTACAACATGTTAACCAACCTAATTCCTCAACATATATGAATGAAAAATTTGCTTTTATTTCATTTATAAAAACAATATTTTATTTGAGAAATGTTGCACAGAAGAAATTATTATTAGATCAAAATAAAGAGAATAAAGGGATAAAGGTATGGGTTCTTACAACTCATCAAGTCCTTTATTAAGGGGTCCCATGTTTTTCCTTGATATTGTCAGCAATTGTTTTCTCTTTTTCACACAAGACTCTCTAGTCGACACCTCACCTACTCCCTCGACCAAAAACTCTAGGGAAATACTATCATATTATTTAAACTTTTGTGAGTAATCATTGTATGTTAGAATATCCCTAGCCATGATCCTTGACATGCATATCCTCCATCTTAGCACTCCAGTCAGCTCATCTGTGTCACTGAAAGTGAATTCTCGGGTGATGCCCCCATTTCCATGATTTATTATTCTTCCATGATCCCTCTATATTTTCTTCTTCTACTTCACCATTGGATTCAACCCCCTACCGTCTATCTCTTCCAGGGTTCTCAATGGAATTTTAACAAAACAATCATATTGTCTATAAGGATTTATCTTCAAGGGATCTAAATAAATTTGGATAAGTTACTTGAATTTCACTTGACTAATCTTGTTCGTTTGAGGAAATAACAAAGGGGGTAATTATGTTAATACTGCCAATATACTTATATAAAGAGGGATATATGGACTTTTTATAAAGGATTATATGGAACCCTTCATTGTCAATTGGGGTATATTTTGTCTCAATTTCATGGATTTTCCTACCTCAAATCCATTCCATATTATTAGGATTATACCCTCTTTCATTGATGGCGGACTTTCAGTAACCTATGATTTAACTTCTAAAATATGTTGAGTGTGTAGTGAATGCAACTTTATCAATGGATGAAGTCATTACCGCAACTTCCCAACCAAAAAAGTATAACCATATTCCATCAAAGGTACATAAACATTAGAATGTTTCCCAGGGGATTCAACATCTAATTTTTTTTCCTTTTCATTGCCTATCAGAATTTTTTTCTGAATAGGATCATTTGATCAATTGACTATTGAATGTTATCCTTGTTAACTGACTGATTAACATCATTGTCATCAATTTGTGCAACGTCTATAATAGCCTATGTGTTACCCATTTACACTATACATCAAAAACATCTTTAGGATATTCCAAAACCATGGGAGATAGATCATTAGACACTAAAACAATATCCTTGTTTGAGGGAAAACCCTTTACACTCATACTACCCACTTTGGGGAGAGCATATTCTTCATCAGTTTGAGCACGAGCTTCCACAATATGTTTGGAATGTGATTTTCTCTTTATATACACATTAGATATCCCCATATAATAAGAGTGAAACTTATTGTCAGTGGAACTACGATGATCTTTTTAAGTAACTTCCAAATCATTGCCAATCATGACATTTTTCTTTATCCGACAATTTTTAGTAGCATGTCCTTTTATTTTATTGAATTCACAAGAAGCTTAATTCTTACAATTATTCATTTTATGTCCAACAGTTTTATATCTGCTGAAAAATAGAGATAGATTGTCATATTTAATATCTAACTCAAAATTGAAATCCATTGAGGTGAAAGAGAAATGTTCTATAGGAGTTAAAGTAATATGAATTTCAACTATGAAATGGGAAAAGAATCCAAATCGATCTTCCTTTATTGCTCAGTATAGCTTAATTAGTGATCCAATTATAGAAGCAATATCAAAAGGATTTTGAGGATGCCACCAAATCCAACTTAAAATATAGATACAAAACTATACATGGGATTTATAAAATAGATAAGAAAGCGGATTGAAATAAAGATTCTAATTTTAAAGAAAGAGAAAACCTAGTTTGAGAAAAAATTGGTCCAAGCTCCCATGATTTTTGTTTCAATCTACCCGAAGTAAATAATATGTGAAAAAAACACTCTTAACGGGATTACACAACCAATCATAGAAGCCCCAAGCATCAGAAAACTGTCCAATAACATCATCCTTTTTCTATGGTTTATTCCATGATGAAAGAACTATTTTTGATACAATTAAGTTTTTGCTCCTCTTGATCCTATCTAGAATGAGATCTTAGTTATTGTGAATTAGGGGCGTCTTTCCTCATTTGAAATTTTGATTAGAAAATCCATCATTTCTAGGGACAATGGATCGAGAACAATAAAGATCAATCTTCCCCGAATCACATTTCATACTAAAAATTATTAAACATGAATTAAAAAATAAATTAAAAATTAATATATCACTCAATTATCATTAAAAGATTATAAATAATTATTTAACCTCCATTTGACACCATTTGAAGTTTTCGGGTGCAATGGAAGCATGTGCTGGGTCATAACCAACTTTTATTTTTGGCATGATTGATGATTATTCAGATATTTTACACAAATTTGAACATAATTACTAACCTAATTAAATCATAGAATATAAAAAAGGGATTAAATTCTTGAACCAAGCTCAGGATCATCACATATTATTTTTATGTAATTTTTGAAATTAAAAAATTACCTTTCATGAATTTTTTCCTTCATTTATGGATATAAAAATATATCTACATTGTACCATAATTGTTTTTTATTAATCAATTACAAATTCCCTCTAGAGACAATCCACACGTGTTCCAAAAATCTCTGAAATCATCATTTGAATATCCAGGTGCCAGCACAATAAATCCCATCACTTTCATTGTTCATATGTTATTTCAATGAGAATAAATTATAAATAACTCTATTTAATCTCTCTGAATTATAGAGTGTGATGTGGAGGAAGATCTCTCTTCGTTCATGGGAGTGCTATTGGAGAAGGGAGATGTGAGGGTCTTTGAGAGGATTATCTGAATTCGTCATGCACAAAACAAATAAATTAATTAGATCTCTTGAAATATAATATAATTTGTTTTATATAATAGTAGAGATTTGAAATAAATATTTTTAAAATTTTTCTTTAATATTTATTTTATCCTTATAGAACTCCATTTTTATAAAAATAATAATATTATTTCTAGACATGTTCTAAACTTGTGAATTAAAATTAAATAATATCCATTCAAATAATATTCAATATATATTATTTATCGTTAAACCAATAAAATTAGTCTTCCATTCCTCTATAATATTTATCAGCCATTAAATGATGTCTGTTTATTAAATAAATAAATATCACAACATTATTCACCCATAAATATATATTATATTCACAAAATAAAAAATAAATATTTATTAAATATTCAACTCCTATAATATTCTTGTTAATAAACGAGGGAAGAATATATGAGATCAAGAAAACAAGAATAATTATTTAATTGTGTGTGAGAATAATATTTATTGAACTTGTAAAATAATAAATAATAATATATTTTTTAACCAAGATTCTGGTTAGACTTCGTTAGTGAACTTCTACGTCACTTTAAATGTGGTATTAGGAGAAGCGGCCTAATTCAAATGTTATCATCTAAAAACATTCCCAAATACCCATATAGAATGATGTTAATGATATAGTGATATAATACCTCATATAGATTATTATTGTGTAATATAATCCCTTTATTATAATGCCTCTAATCAAGAATGTTACATGCTTGTTCCATCAACCTATGTGGTCGATGTTTCTTTATTTGGAATTCTATAAATTGAGAATTAATATAGAACACCATGAATGTATTCTTATTTAGGATATATAATTTCCATCAAAGGACCTAAGATAACAACTTTTTTTAAAGAAAAAGGGGAAAAGTTTATTCTCGCATTATTCATTAATGCTAAATTACTCATGACACACCCAACGTACCATACCTCACCACAAAAATATATCATCACAATTTTTTTAAAATAAATCCATGAACGTGGCTTAAAATAAACATTAATATTAATCTTAATGTCTAATTAAAAATACAAACAAACACATATAGTAATACCCAATGACACATATAAATGTGGATATCCTATTGAAAAGTCTTCTTATCATAGTATCCTATATTGGATATTACCATGGGTGTACACCTTGAGAAGGTGACTCCAAGTAATATGAGTTTCCACACCTAATATTATGGATCAATTATGTCTTAAAATGATTATATGTTGACATAAAACATATATTTAAGAGGGTTTTCATTATTTTTTTGATTTCTCATCAAAACATGGATCTTATATGTCCTTTCAGTGTGACATGTACTCTTAGAAAATTATCACATTATATGTTAAACATAATTACAATCATAACGTGATTAAGAGTCTGTTAATATCCATAACTATGAATACAGGTTATCATGATGTACACAGAAGTTGGTTCTAGGGAATTAATTACAACACTCTATAATCTTGTCACCTATAAGACTCTAATTTCCCTCCACAGAGGATACCACCTTTATAGGGTAAAAATAATCATATAGTAGATATGAGACACATAAAAGAGATGCATGGTTAGCCTTTAGCTGCTGTAACTCTAGGTGAGAATATACTAGTGTTTTTGATTGGGCGAGGGTATCAAATTTCTCCAAGAGATTCTCCATTGTTTGAGAAGACTCAGAGAACATAATGGGAACCAATGATTTCCTCTCCATTAACATCCAAATACCTATCGAAGAACCTTATTTCCCCAATTATGGTTACTCTACTTTTGGAATATCTTCTATAGTAGGTAGGAAAATTATGACATAAGGAATTTGAGATTCACATAGGGTACCTATACTGATATCGTTAGGTTATTCCACAGACATCCCAAAATAATTGAATCTTATAATAAAGAAACCCTAGTGTTTTTGTTTTAGTATACATAAACACATGTATGCAAAAAAAATAAATAGATACTAGAGTCCTACTATTATATTCAAGTAAAATACATTTGGAAATTTTTTATCCCATCAACATATTTTGATCTTAGATAATGGAAGGTCTATTCCCAATACCACCAAAACAACCACTAGAAGAGGGAAAATAAAATAAGTACCTTCACATTATACTTTCGACAATATTTAAAATTTTGTAGATAGTTTTCCCTCATTAATGTCCTTTTCATGGTCATCACTAAAGGGGTCCCCAGAAACATACTCAGAATAGATTACTTCTGTTGTCATCACCCCCATTTCATTCTCCTGATCTTATTGAAAATAAAATATAGAGCTTGGTGATAATAGGATATACTATAAAACATTACAAATACTAATGAAGTGATCTTATATCCTTAGGGTCAACTATTGAGTCCCACTCATTATCCAAATAGTGGTTGACTAATATTTCAGTAATACCCTTATATGTCTTGTATTTCACATGTCGAGTGATGGGAACCATTGAATTAGTGGCATGAATGATAATATCCCATTTTTGAATGTTCATCCATACTCCCAAGGGTTTTGTTTCATAATCAAAGTCTATAGATTCTTTATATTTACAATATTAGCAATATTAATTCCTCTTTAGATGAGGGCCCATAATAATTTGACCCCATTTGACATATAATTCTTCTCGGGTATTTGAACCACAACTGAGGATTCCTTATATCAATGATGACTTGACCATATTGGTACAAAAACATGATGAAGAAGATATGATTTTAGTGGTGAGGAATCTTATTGAAGATGATTATTCGAAGACATGGACACCTTACTCATGGCATGCCTCTTGGAGGATTTCTTAGTTAACTATTTCCACCATACTAAAGGTGATTCAATGGTGATTGATGGAATGGCCTTGGAAATTATACTCCATATGTATCAAAACCTCAATGTATAGGCATAATCAGTGAATAAGTAAATGAATCCATCCTTGGGATAAAGATCAATCATGGAACCTATCTTGTCTTATGCCATCATCACCCAGAGTTATCGTGATACCATAAGTTTTTCATTCAATTACAATTCCCACTAGAGGCAATAACATTATAAATTGAATGAATTAGGATTGGTGTGGTAGAAGATAAGGCAAAAAAAGCCTCATAGATAATTTCATAGTCGATCTGATCCACCAACACACTGCCCCTTAGCGACATCATATAAGACTGTTACTCATAAAAGGAATTATAATCACAAGTGATTATTCAAACAAGAGGTTTTATATATGTAAATAATCTTAATTCTACGTGGATATTTAGAATCTTAATGGTGGCATCACTGATTGAATACAATGTATTGATACCAGAAACAACCTGAATCAATAGTTTGAACCAACATTATAGGACCTTCATGGTATTGAGAATATCATATGCATTAATGTTGTCTAAAATGAAGAACCATAAAATCTAGAATATCCCAAAAATGTGAAAGGAGGCTTACCATTATGAATATGAAGTAAGAACCGCTAGATATTTTCCAATACCAGTGCTACCAAACCCAATGAATCCACCATTTTTGGTTTTTTCACCATGAAAAAGCACTTATCCTGAAATTATTATTGGATTAATGTACTGGGAGGAGATACCTACTTAGACAATTTTCCAAGAACCCATCCAAATGAATTTCCACAAGGATTTCCGATATGATTGATATCGTCACTTATCACACTCTCCATGCTCAAGATCTAGCTAGTATGTTTCAGAAAAACTCTTTTTTGGATAGAAGAACATACTATAGGAAACTTTAATGAAATCTTGTGTTAGTGAGGATATATTAAATCAATAATTCAACCCCTAAAATATACATTGATACCTAGGATGAGATCCTTCTCTATAACATTCCAAGATATAATCATCAACTCCCTAACTAAATACAGAACCCATCAGATATATCTAAACCAAAAACATTGGGTAGGGGAATCATCATACATAGACTTGAGGATTCATTACACCAATATCATGTATATATACCCCAAACCGATACTTTGTTTTCAATGAGAACAATGGAAGGTGGAGGTTTGAGGACTCAAACGACTAAGAAGATCTAGAATAAAAATATCATTTTTATAGAAATACATATAGGAAACCCATATAACACTATTGATAGAATCTTAAATAATCCTAGTTTTGAACAAAACACATGTTACGTGGACCACATAGGCCAACATCCACTTATATTTGAAGCCTCTTATGTGACAAAATCTCCACTCATCTTTTCATCAATTGCTTTGATCAGTGATAGAGTGATGAAATATGAAAAATTAATAGTGCATTTTAGATTCTACTAGGAGATCACTATTGTCTAGTTTTGTGTTGTTCAAGTGAAGAATGCATGATAAGTGTATAGTTACTTCAATAATATATGCGCCCTTTTTTGATATCTTTTACCAAACCAAATTATTTTACATAGTGATCTAGGAACATGGGGGAAAGGTATCTTCACAAGGGATATCTACATCAGTTAGCAGTACATGAACATATAAGGGAATGAAGTCCAATATTGGATACTCCTGATGAAATTTTATCATTATATTGGATAAATATAATAGAGTGTTTTATTTGAGACTAGAGAACCCTTACTCGTCTTCAAAATCTATAATCTCAATATAAGAAGAAATTTCATCATTTGAGAAAATGTTGGAAGAGAAACCCATTGTAAAACCACAAAGGGTTCTAAAAAAATCCATTATAATAAATGGACAAAGAATCAAGGGTTACCCTCGAATAAGGAAAAATCTTGGTGTGAATAGAACAAGGTGACAATTTAACAATGTCCAAAAATTTCCCCATGCATTTTCACTAAGATGATCTAACAATTGTGTCCCTCATAGGGCCCCAATCCAAGGGTGGACCCACTAAGCCCCCTCTCTAGGGAAACCTCAGTAAGGGGAAATTTCACCACTGATCACCTTATAGTGGTGAAACAATTGAAGGAAATAAAGGAGAGGATCATCAAATGCTTAGGTGATAGGGGAAAACCCCAATTTATAACAAATTTGATCACCTCTCTCATCCCTATTAATGAACAAACTTCAATAGGGACCACATGACCCACCTAGATTGACTAATGGGGATTACCCCATGTACCTCAATGAATAGGCTATGTATATATTTTTTTCCAATTATCATTCAATGTTAGAGGGCCTCAAAATCTAATCCCTATCATTCCAATTACATCCCATTATGAGGGGTAATTTATTAGCACCCCCTTTAGATGATAAAGGGGAATGAAAGATAAAGATAAACGTCCCATATGATTTCTAGGCATACCATAACCAATTCATATTTTGTTTGTAGGCCTGCCCCAACAAGGTATCCTTCTTCCAACCAACCTACTTCTACTAGGTCTCCTTTAGTTACACATTCCATGTCCTCCTAGTCACATCTACACACCAATATACTCGATCAGGCCTCCAATTCCTAGAACCCTATTTTGTACTATAAATTGATCCCCTTGACAAAAACATAACACATGATTTTCCCACTTTTGGAAGAGATAGAAAAATTTATAGAGACACTATTATCGAGCCTTCAAAACTTCCACAAGTTAGCGAATAAAACTATAGTATTTAATAAAAATAACTTTAGAAAAGATTGAAGTGTCATACAGAGCCTTTTATAAAGTAACCAACTACCCAATGTCTCTCACCAAGGTGACCAACCACCCAAGTCTCATCTCATGGGTGACCAACTACTTTGGCTCGCTCACATGGGAGATTTACTTTTGACAGTCACTCACCCAGAAAACTAAATTCCTAGGGTCCCTCACATAGGTGACCAACTACCCAGGAATTATCACCAAGTTGAAAAACCAACTGAGGTCTCTCACATGGGTGACTATCCAACAAAAGACTCCCATTGAAGTGAACCATTTACCAAGGATTACAAACTAATTGATTCATCACCCAAGAATTATTCACTGAAATTTTATAAAATTGTACATATTTCTTCCATTTAGGATTTATATCATTCAAACCTCCACCACAACCACCATATTTTTTTGGTCAGGGTATATAGAACCCAACCAACCACCCATTTTGATCATTAATTCCCTTGGTAAAAGTTGTCCCCTACAAATCATCCCTAACTAGTGGGGTCCTTAGGTCGTTTGAAATCATGAATCCCCTTGGTAAGGAGAACCCTAATCCTAGAAGTAGTTGTGGTAATATTCCTAGTTTGGGTTGTATAAATTACATCCGTAATTCCACCTGAAACAAGAAGTGACATAAGTAGCACCCATACCTTTTTCCCCAATTAGGGAAAGAATAATCTCAAACATGTGGTTTAGAGACAAACAATATTATGGGAATAAGAATCCCTCATGCATCAATCCCCTAGTATTTATTACATTGAAGCCCATGATATCCATCCCTTATCTATGTGTGGTGAGGGAGAAAATTCACTTGGGAATCCCTATTATAATAAGTCCCAAGTATTTCTAGTAAGACATCATATCACTCCACCCTCTATACCCTTCCATCATCTATATGTGTATAGGGAATGAAATTCAACCCTTTCATTCCTTTTTAGGTGTAACTTCCACCTAATTACGTATTCATACAGTGTGAATAATATTATATTATCCCTTATTTCTCACCCTGATCATAACTCCCTTGGTCTTAGATATATATGGTGACCATTCCACTAGCATAAAAATTCCACCAATGTTCCTCCTTAGGAATAAGACATGTTGGTAATATATTTTTCTCAAAGGTACACATTTCCCAAGGGAAATACTTTTAAAGGTCTATATTAAAAATGAATTAACATCGAGCCTCCCCTATTGGTGTAAAACTCGATATATAGTAAAACTATGAGGAATTTTATTCTCCCCTCAACTAGATATGTAGTAACCCTTCTTAAGGTTAAATATATACTTCATCTTCCCATTACCATCTTTTTTGGGCCATATTCTTAATAAAATATTACCCCTACTCAGAGGGATACATTTCTCCTAGAACCTATTATCCCATCCTAATTGAGCCACATTCTAGGAGTGATCCATATTCATAGATTCATGTTCCTTGATATATCATCCAAATATTAAAAGGATAAAATACTATCATTTTCAACCACAAATGGAATCTCATGTGTATTTACCACTCCAACGATTTTTAGGCATCTTTATAGTAGTTATCCTTGCTATATGACATTAATCCATATAGACCAGTCATTTTTACATGACCTTAAAAGGTACGACATGTATTGTTAAGTGGCATTGAACTACGTGAGTTTTTATTCCTTTCAAAAGGATACATAAGAATCCATATCATGGGCCCAATCCCAAAACCAAACCATTCATTGCATTCTTGTATGGATGAAAACTCCAAAGTTTCCAATAGTGAGGATTTAAAACATAGTCCCCTAAAACTACAATTCACCAGGTAATAATGAAACTATATGAAAAAACTATGATATATATACATGGTACCATTTATGGAGAACCTTTAATACATATTGATTTTCTAGTTAAACTGAAAACCCTAACACATAAAAGTGTTCAACTCAACACATGATAATATTTGATTCTAAAAATGGTGGGTAACCAACCCACTACATAGATTTGGTAAGGATTCAATGAATATGAATTAAATATATAATATAGTCATGAAGTTGGAAAAAATTCCCACCAATAGGGTGAAATTATGCTAACCTACCATCCTCTAAAACATTGTGACTTAATAATCATCATCGACAAGAGACATCAATTACTAAAATTCCATGGAATGTAGGTCCATATATTTTCATTGATGCATGATTCATTGGGTGTTTCTATTTCAATGAACAAAACCTGTGGATGCCATCTGAATAATTTGAGTAATTCCCCATAAAAAAATATCTACATTCTCTCTTAAGTATGAAATAATAAGCTCCAATCATGGATATAATAACACCACTTTATCTATAATTTGAAATTATATTATACGGATGAGTTCTTTATGGAGAAATATGGACTTACTGTTATAAAATTGTGTTTTATAATATATATTCATTAATATATCTTCATGTTCCATCATCTGAATCTTCCATTTCTATCTATGTTTTCCAAACTCAAGTTTTAAAGGTTTGGGGTTTTGTGGAAGTTCCTCGATGGACAGATAACCATAAAGGGTTTTCTATCTGACAGATCATTCATAATATTGTACATAAGATGATTGATATGAATAAATATTTTCCAATGGATACTTACAAAATAGAAACCAAAAACAGGGAGTGGATATTTTTATGTTAAATTTACAATTATTTTGTTTAAGATCTGATGAAAATATTACCTCATCATTGGAAATTTAATAGATTTAGATGTTGATCTTATGAAAAAAAGACTCTTTCAAAAGAACTTATTTATGATGTAGGCATCTATAACAACCCATGTTTTTAATAAAATAACATTATGTTTGATAGCGTATACGACACAACATAAAGCGCTTAAATGATCTGTGAAATATATTATTTAAATATTGATGTTATAACCAAGATGTTGTGTTAGAGGTTAGGAATAGGATTAAATAAATTATGAAATATGTATATATATTTCATAATAAAAAAATCTTATAAATAAATTATTTGTAAATAAATAAATCAAATTTTTAGTAAAGTTGATTTATTTTTTTAAAAATATGTTTTCCTCAAAAATGATATATATTACCCTTTTTGAGAAAAAAATAGAAATATTTTTTGAAAATCTTGAAAAATATATTTGATAAAATGCACTAAATTATTTAAATAACTATATAAAAATTAACATGGGGTTAAATTTTGGGTTAAATCTATAAATGGTGTTTTTTGTAAATAGTTAAAATATCACTTTTTTATAAAACTGTCATATGATTTTATTCAATTATGTAATGTAAAAGTAAAAGTATGATTTGAATTTATTTAAACATAAAATATTATTGTTTATTTATGTTTAAATTTTATAACTACATTTTAATAATCTTTATACATGATTTTGGTATAAGTTTATTGTTAGGCTTAAAAAGCCAATTTTTTGAGAAATGTTTTTAATTGCATAATGTTCCTCCATTTTAATTAGTGAAAATAATCACTAATAATGAAATATTTAAATTTATTTTATATATTATTTATCTAAATACATTAATACAAATCCATATCATGGGGATTAATTTTCATATAATTAATACCAGATCATCTTAGGATTGAAAAAATGCATTTCTTGAGAAAGTATTTCTTAACACCATTTGTGGGGTTTTTAAACTAAATTATTCTAATTATGGGAATTTAATTTTAGAAAAAATATTATATATTTGGAATCATATTAATAAAATTAGGAAATAATTCAACTTAATTTTTGGCCATAATGATGAGTAAAAACAGTAAAAATTATTTATCACGATTATGGTTTAATGTGGTTCTACGCTTAACATGCACATGGGGTAAAATTAATTTTACGCATACATATATTTTTTATTTTCTAAAAGTTATATCATATTTAGGTTAAATAGTACCAAATTATCTAATAATTACGAATTTATTTTATTCCTAAAGGATTAATTAAGAAGGTTAAAAACTAATTACCGTGGTAAAAACTAAAATGGTAAAAGTAAGTAAACTTAAATGGTAAGGGAATAAAATGTTTAAAACATGTTTATTTTTATATGGGGGAGGTAAAATTAACTTACCTAAAAGCATTAATTTATAAATTTTTAGCCACATGGGTGACAATGACTTTCTATTATTGAATAGTTTTGGGTATTTACATGAATGTCACTCCTCAATTATAAATGGGAACCCCACCATTCATTCCTTAACACCTATCAAGATATTTGGATAGAAAAAACCTAAATTAATATATCCAAATAATAATTATCCATATTATATGTTTTTTCCACCCAAAATACCAATCCTAGTGTCCTTAATAGGTGATCCAAAGGATGTTTTTTCAAAGTGATGGTAATTATCCTCACTAAGCTCTTTCTTTTTATTTCATCAGTTTTTCACCTACAATTATGTATTAAAACTAAATATATAATAAAAATAGTAACTACCATATAAATATATTATATAATTTTTGTCTAATAATATTTATCCATCTTCTTCTCCATCAAATGGAAAACAAAGACATCAATCGTGTGTACACCGGAATATTGCCACACAAATCGATTTAAATTTTTTAAATCACAAAATAAATAAATATGATAAAAAATAATGATATTAATTATTTAAAATTATAAAATAATTCACTTCATTTTCCTTTCACCCATTAATGTAATGATATCGTCACTCATGTGTACATGCGACCGACTATCTTCCGGAAGTGTTGTGATTAATTTTCCATGTTTAAATTTAAACAATTGTTTAATTTATTTGGAAAGAATAAATATTATATTTAAAACATTTATATATTTCTAGATATGATATATCTACATTCTATACCCAATAACTAGAACTTTCATAACAAAAGATGCATTATAAAACAAAGTAGTTAACACCCAAAAGAGTGGTAACAATTAAATATTATTAAAAAATATTTGATTAAATGTTATAATAATATAATATATGAGATTATAAACATTAATATTATTATGGTATAAATAAATATAATTTTTAAAACAATTATACAGTAGCTTATATCATTTTTAACTAAAGAGAAATGAAAGGTAAGGAACTTTGCCTCAATTTCTATTCATTGAGGAATATCTTAATATTATGAAATAATTAATTTTATATGGTTCTTATAATGTACAATTTACATGTAATATAAAGAATAATTAATATTTCATGGTATTTTATGTTTCAATTTTTATTATTTCATCCAATGGGATTTGACTTGAAAGTTACAAATTTGTAAAAAAATTTGTAACTCAATTTCTTCTTATCGGGCTATATTAGTTCTTCATTATCTTTGATATTCAAATATTATGGGTGTTGTATATTTTTGTTGTTTAATATTTTATGTATAATTTTCTATGTGTATTTAAATTTGATACACATAGTCAATTCATTTACAAATCTTTTACTTCAATGATATGACCATTGTAAAGTATTTTGTCTCAATATCATTCCATTGGGACATATTTGGTAATATGAACCAAATTATTTATATGAGGTGTATCAAAAAACAATTTTTATGTTATGTAATTATCTATTTATGGTAATAGTATTTAATGATTCATTTGATGTTATTTCATTCAAGGGGGTAATGATTCAAAGTTTACTAAAGTGATAATTATTTATTCTTCAATATTATTTTAATCGGGACTATTTATTCTTGAATTTACATTGAAGGAAATTATTTTATCATCGTCAAATAAAACACATTAATTTTATTCTTCTTTTTTTATTCATGAAATTTTCAAGTAATATTTCCATTTTCCACTCTTTATTACTTTATGTTATTGAGAAAACATTTTAAATAAAACATGACTTTATTACTCTCTTCAGTCAGAAATCCATTTTCATTGAAATCCATTTTTTCTAAAAATGTTTTCAATAATTTTTTTAATATTTATATATAATTTTTTAAATTAATTTTTATAGGATTTTATTTTTAAAAAACATTTTAAAATGAATATTTCTTTCTGTTTCAAAATAGCGTAATTTTAGACATTTCTTACAAAAAAGTGAATGGAATCTTTACTTAAACATACTTGGAATGAAAAAAATTACACACCATATTGAACAATCATTTAATTAATGCTTAAATTATATGTTTAGAAGGTTATTTTTAATTAAAATTTTTTTTCTAATATTATGCAATTTTTTAGTTTCTAAATGTGATTTCTAAATTGAAAAGAATATTTTCAAAAAAGAAAATTTTTAGTGATCTTCTTAGGGTATTTATATTCATCAATGAAAATAAAAATTTATTTTATTTTAATACACTAGGGGTATTCTATAATAATAATATCACTATTATTTCCCTGTAAAGTTTATGAATATTTTTAACAGAGATATTATTTACATTCACCTTCTCATTTAATTTGGCGGTTGTTAAAATTTTATTAAAACATTCAATTTTTTTGAAAGTTAGACATTTTATTCCCCTTAAATATAAATATTATTTATCAAAGATATAATTATGAATTAAATATTATACAATCTATATATATGATGTTTACTTTGAAAATTATTTGGTTGAAAGAGTAATTATTGATAATTTATATACTTTACTAAATGAAGATATTTATTGATAAGGAATATGATTCATGAATTAAATAAAAAATTTGATATATGAGGAATCCATTAGACATGTATTGATGGTTGGGGCCTAAAATTATATGGCCACTTGATACATAGACTGGTCTCCTGATACAAATTAATAAGATGGAATTAAATGGATCTTCACCCATAGTTTTAAACTATCATAGCGTAAGGATTTTATAGAATAGATATTATATTTTCTATTATTATGATGTGTAATATTAATAATTTACTTCGATGGGAATTCAGTTTTTATTTTCGATGAGATTATTTCACTAATATTATCCATGCATTAATTTTTTTCTCATGTTATTGATTAAATTACATGTGCTTAAAGTTATTTAACTTTGAATATTTATTATACCTTATCTAATCCTCACATTTATGTTATGGACTAAATGTCACGTGTGTTCACTTATTTACCATTAAAAATTGATTAAAAATTATTTATTTATGATAGATTCCACTATAAATACCCCTTATTAAGCATTTTAGGTCACCCTCATTTTATTTCCCTTCTTTGGGATATGAAGAAAGAATCATTTAATAAATTCATGGATTCAAAATATTAAATTTCACTATGTTGTAATTTTTGTTTTCAAATATAATTCAATACATAAGTATGCATCTTTTTTAACATGTTTAATAAAATATTTAGTTATTTGGGATGTGATCCACTATATCTTATTCCAAGGTAGTAAAGTAACCAATGGATCTAGGTTACTATGGGTTTGGGTCCCTACAATTGATATAATAAGAAGTTTTATAAAAAAAACATGGGAACTATATATAGGAAAACATATATTAGGGAACATAAATATATAGTATATCTTGAGGATAAGTATAGATGAATGTACTAATGTTTTGCTAGTAAAGATATTTTTTGGGTTTTCTTTGCAATACATCCCTGTATGAATACTATAGGTGGACATAGTTCTGCCATAGTTATACCTAGGTGTAAAAACTCTAAAAGGGTGCATTGGTCTTTGACTAAGTCATAAAATAGTGCATGAAGACAAGAATTACTGTGAAATAGGTATGAAACTCTTCTAGGATATTCTTTAGATAATGTATGTTTTCTTTAGAAACCATAATAAAGGATTTGAATAGATGATGGAATTGAATGGCCTAGGTTAAACAAATTGTGTATAACAGTGAAAAGAATATTTCATTGTTTTAAATTATTATAAATGACTCCATCGTTATCCAATATGACTATTGATTCCCACACTATGATTTTTGGGTTTGGTCAATGGATGTAACCTAAAAGATTCATGTTATAATTGAATATAATGGATAATTTGGTGATTATAAGAACCCAAATAAGATTATTATTTGAGTGAAATATATCATGATTATGCCTAACTAGTTATCATGAAATTTAAATAACAATTGATACCTTAACCAAATATTAGTCTCATCAATGAATAGAAGCATGAAGTCCACTAAGAGATCGAGTGGTGGAGCCCATGAAGAAAAGAAGGATCGATTTCCTTCATTTAGGAAATGTGGAATGAGACCCATAGGAGAATGTATGAATGGTATAAAAAAATGTTTTTTGTGTGGAAAACAAGGTAATAGAGTAAAAAATTGAAGAATAAAAGTGATAAGTTCAATAGAGGGAAATAAATTAAATCCCAAAGATCCATTTATTGTTTATTATATTAAACGTGTAAACGATGTCATTATCCAAAAAAATTCCCTCTTTTAAAGGTTATCTCCTAGGATATAACAACCTGAATTTTTATGATTTTTTATCAAATAAAATAAAATAAAATGATGGATCACATAACATGCTATAACAAGTCAATATTGATTTATCCTGAATACTGCACCACACACAACATAGAGTTTGGATTGTATTTTATGAAAGACTAATTTTGTATTGTGTAACACACAACAAGGAGTTCCTTTGATTGCTCGTGTTACACACAAGACCGGGTTTTACTGAAAAAACAATATAAAATTTATAATAACAGTTATCACCTAGTTGTTTGTATCATAGGAATAATAGTATTAATTAATTTATGAAATGATTTATTTGGATTCTAATTAATTATAAATTAAGATAAAAACCAATTGAAAAAAGGATCGGTTTTTATGAAAGCTTATTTTTATTACCATAAGGAATTTTATCTAAATAAATTAAATTAATTAATAGTATTAGATTATATTAATGAAATATATATGTCATATATTAAATTAAAGGTTTTGGGATTCATACAATATATTTTATAGGGGTAAAATAAGAAAAAAATCATTTTTAATCATAAAAAGCTGTATTTTTCTAAAAGGTGGTTTTTATACCTTTTAATAGAAGACTTGTTTTAAAACTAATGATCGACAATTGTATAAATTTTATTTATCAAAATGATTTTTTTAAAATTGAAATGGCAAAATTATCTTCGGTTAAGGGTAAATCGATTAATTAAGGGTAAAAATAATATTATATTTTTTATCAAATTACTCTAAAACAATAAAAAATGTTATTTAATGATGTTAATTATACCCTCAACATATATTGTTTAAAATTGAATTATATAATGGACAATTTTTTTAAATAATGACTTAGATACTATTAAAATCAATATGAGTGACAAGATGTCACACTCTTACTTTTAATAAGTATAATATTTTCAATATGGGGTTAAATAGAGGACATTATAGAATCCAAATATTCTTTTAAAATTTATATGGTTAAATGACATCATTATTTTTTTTCATTTCTAGTGAATAAATAATTATCATAAATAATTTCTCAATGACGATGTAGTAAATATTCAAATATTGAAAGAATATATTAAATCATATTTTATTTATTAAAATAAATATAATTTTTATTAATTAAGGTTATAAAAAACTTTTATTGGTGAATATGAAATATTATGGGTGTATTAGATTATTCTTTTCTATGTAATCTTTCTGTATTGATTTTATTTATGTTTAAGTATTGAATAGTGTCAAAATTAACACAAATGGAATTTTATGAATTTTTTTTATTAAATTATTTAATAATAATAAAAATATTACATATAGAAAAAATGGATTATATATGGACTAAAGCATCATAAATTTTCTATTTATGGTTCAATTTATTCTTTATATGTGAAAATAGGAACCTTGTAATATTGATGTTTTTCTAACCATATGTAAACTGAAAATAGGTAATTGAGGGATAATCAAATTGAAAAGGATTAAAATAACAATAAAAATTTTATAAAATAAATTTTTTGAAGATAATACAACCTAATATTTTTCTATATTCTATTCAATGTCTTTTTGGAGGTATTTTTATTGATATTGAATTTATTATAACTTTATATTTTGAAAAATTCCAGGAGTTCCCCTCCCCTCTCTTATAAAAGAGAACCTATTATTCTATTTTCATCATACATTAAAACCTATTTGGTCTAGAAAAACCCTGTCAAAATATCCTAAAAAATCACTCATTTCATTCTATAATCCTTATTTTTGGATTAAATCCATCAAAGAAATTCCTTTGGTGCAAACTAAATAGATATACCCAAAGAATATGTAATTTTAATCAAAAATCATTTTATTTATTTATTCATTAATCCAATTAAATTATTTATGTTTCATGTTTATAGAATAATAAAAGTTTTTTAAATATAATTATTTCTATTTTAAGTTTATGACTTAAAATTTCACACACTTCAATCAAATGAGATTCCAAATCATCGTTCGTGTGTATGGATGATTTCCACCTCACGAACTGATGTCGTTTGTTATTCCATTACCCCCTTTAAAGATAATAATTAATGAAGTATCATAATATTATATATATTTTATATATTATTCATATAATTTTATTAATATTATGGAATTGTTATATCAAACTTACCTTTATACTTTCCATTTTTTTGGGAATACGATATTGTTGTTCCTTTGTAAGGAGGACTACCACCTCATGAAGCAATAAGATTTATTAAAACTTTACATGGATTGTATTATGATGGTTTTAATAATAAAATGTGATATATATATTAAATTAAAATGTTTATTTAGTGGTAATAGTTAAATAATTTACACTATTTTTAGATGAAAATAAAATGCAAAATCGTGTTCATGTGTTCGTACAACCTATCATCTCCATAAACAGTGTATTTTATTTTATACATATAACTTTTATGAATCTCCATAAATAAATATAAAATGAATATATATATAAATATTATATTTATGTCATGGTTATCATTCTGGAGATTATTAAATTATGATCCTTGTAAGAGGACCAATAATAACATGTCAAAACATGTATGAAAAACAAAACAGTATCCTTAATATGGATTTGTTAATAGATGAGTAATATAATGTCATAAGTAAAAAATATATGGTATTATATATGAATATGGTTATGTGATATATTTACAATAAAATTATATTTATTATACAGATTTTTCTGAGGTGTACGAACGAAGTCAATACTTAATGTAAGGGGATTTCAAGGATCACTTTTATTTTTATGAGACATATTCCACACTCGCCACTTGTTTCATTTGGGTGGTGTATATACTACCCAATAATGTAAACTATGATAATTAAAATTAAATAAATTTGTATTTATATTTCCATTTTATTATCTCTTTCATGGGGTTTATGGTTCAAAAGTTACCAAACCGGTAAGATAATTTTGTCTTAATTTTCTTTCTTTGGGACACATGTTATGTTATGAACCTATATTCATTTACAAGTTATATGTACTTATATTCGATATATTATATCCTGAATATAAATCTTGGAATTGTATTATGTGTTAAATGTAATGTTATTATCTCTTCAATTAAAAAATTGTTTTATTTAGAAACCATTTTTTATAAAATAGTTATAAAAATAAACTTTTAATAATTTTCAAGGAAAATGAATTTAAATATGTTTATAGTATATTTTAAATATATATTTATAATTTTAAAGGATTTTTTTTCGAAATATTCAACGATTTAAATAGTATTTTTTGAATGGAGAAATGATATTCTAATCATGAAATGTTTCTAAAAATATCTTTAAATATTATTTTTCTATCTAATATGAAATCTTTTGGTGTTACTCATGTTTTACTAAGGATATCACCAAAGGGTACAATTCATATTCTTTCTCTGAATGGTTTATGTTTTGATGGAATGACATTTATAAATTATGTTACTTTTGATTGAGATATTCTATGATGAAATGTTTATGAAATCATTTCTTTTCATGATTTATGATGTGATGAAGGATTTATGATCTTGACGTATATATATGTCTGATTAAATTATGTGATTGGTGGTACCTATATCTCCCTCCCATTCATTGGGTATGGATTTTCATCTCATGAGATAGTCATGGCTGAAATGGGGAGTGAACCTAGTTCAGTAAAGGACTTTGTCCACAAAGACGGTCTTGGGAGTGAACCTTGACTATTAATATGGTCTTCGGAGTGAATCTAGACTACTAATATGGTCTTGGTAGTGAACCTTGACTGATAATATAGCTTTTCTAGTGAACCTATACCACTGAAATGGTATTGAATGTAATTATTGACTACTATAGAAATAATATTTTATATTTATGTGTCTGCCAAAATTCCATGTCTTATTTATATGTAATTATTTCATGGTTTATTATTTTGAATCCCTTATGATTCATGACATATGAACTTCCATTATCAATTCCTTGTCTCATGTATATGATCTTTGATATGAAGGGTATGATATTTAAATATTATGACTATTTTATCATACCCTTATGTTCATGTTATGCTTACATAATTCTATTTTTTACTCATTATAAGTATCTAAGATCACCCTTTATTATGTTTATTTTACTCAAGATATAAATAATGGTATTAAGTATGTTATTTCAAAAATTATTTTAGATATGATGAAACAGGTGGGAGAATATGTAGATTAATTATGAACTAGGTTTTTATAAATCCAAGTTTCCAAAGGCACAAAACTAATACAGTTTTTGAGTGTGTGTTTTTGTAATATATGGAATATTCAACAAAAATGATGTAATTTTTTTGTATGTTAAACTTTGGTTATTATAGTTGGAATCAGAGAAAATATTTAGTCAACCTTCTAAAAGTAGGTTGAAAAAACCTTATTAATATCCCTAAAGAAATGTCCATGTGTAGGTTTTAATCCTATAATTGAGGTAATGATCAGGAATAATAAAGGATAAAACCTATTATGTTATATATTAAATGATATAGTTATTACTAACGATAAATATCCTAATAGGATCAATAATCTCAACCTTGTCTAGTTTCCTAACCCTTATAAAAAGAGAATGATTGAGTTTCATAGTGACCACAGAGGAATGAATGATTAAATTTCTTTGTGTAAATCATTTGGGAGGAGTCATCAAGGATAATATTTAAATGGAACCAAAATATTATTTGGGTGTGGAAAACAAAGACACAAAGAAATTAATTTAAAAGTATAAGGAAGGATTTGTTAACAAATTAGACAAGGATAATGGTATTCCTAAGGTATAATCGATAGTCAAATTTTTTAAATGTTAGATTTATGGGAATTATGAAAATAAATTCCATTCGGAGAAATCTCATGAATCAAATCATCAAGGATGAATGGGTATTGGTTATATTAATGATGATAAAGAGACTAAAAATGAAATAAGAGATTAAAGAAGTGTTACAGAATAAAATGACAAATCCTAATTAATGGTTTAGTAACGTAGTGAAATATTTGTCTGTTTATGTATTGTAATTCAATAATGATGTTGTAGAATTACATTTATAGTATTACAGAATAATGAAACATCTAAGTATTGTTCCACTATTGGGTTTCCATAAGTATTTGAAAGTATATATTGAATGGAATCGGTAACCATGAAAAGTGATTGAGGTGGTAAGGTGATTTTTTTAGAGAACACATGATTAAGGGAAAAATAACACTTAATATTTTCATGATGATGGGATAATAATAGGTTAAAGTTATTTTTTATTGGGACAAAATAAATAGACTATTATTGATGATCTTATAACTGATTAAAAGGTGTTTTATGATATCATGGATTGAGTTTATAATTTTTTTTGGATTTATGGTATGAGGAAAGGGTTAATTTCTTAAAACATTGGTTTTTTATTAATATTTTAAGGAAATTTAGGTTATAACCATGTTTTAATATAATACATGATAATTATCTTCACATGTTAGGTGTGTGAATCCTAAGAGTTGAATCAAGTTGATTGGGGGAATAATGAGAAGATTATTTTTTAAATTTAGTATCCTTCTCTTGAACGTTTTGGATTCAAATATTTGGGATGGTTCAAAAGGCTTACAATTTATGAATTTTTTTCTTAAAATTGGTTTAGGATTTAGAGATTAAATTTTTAACTTAATCGTATGAAGATTTCTACGTACCAGATAACCTATGCTAACCATTTTGTTATAATAACTAGAGATCAAAGGAATAAATTTTCATCCCATTATTGATATTATGATCTAATAGTTATTCATTCATTTAAATTTAAACCAAATTCCTTAGAGTAATTTATGAAGTAGAAATCGATCAAGGAAGAACCAATGGATGAGATTGTGCTTGCAAAATGGAATGAAATCAAGTATAACTTCTTGTGAAAATTCATAAAAATTATGAAATGTTCATTAAAACAGATAATTTATCCTTATACCTTCATTTGCAATGAATCATAGGGTCCCTATATCATTAAAAATTTAAAGTGCTGTGATGGTTAACTTTATAATAACAATGTTCTCTGTCACTGTCCATCATAACGTGATAGGTTGAGTTATCTTCCATTTTTATGTTTTAACTTTTAACTAATGTTATCCCAATAAAAATCCAAGTTATGTGGTGATTTTTGCCTTTTAATTTCCCCATTTTAATAGTAATTTTTAATGACCCTTTGTATGATTTGGGTTTCCCAAAAATAAATCCTCAAACATCCACCTTTGATTTTCAAATTATAATTTCAAATTTCAAGGACTAAATTTCTTTTTGAAATTCTTAACCATATATGAAAGGTAGTTTATTGATTTAATATTCCACCAAATATCTATAAAGGCCATGATGTGTTACATGTATATTTTTTTAGAATGTAAATACTTGATACTTCAAATGTAATAAACATAGAGATTGTACTACTGGAGTAAGATCTTTTTTATGAACAGGAAAAGATATAAATACTAGATCATAGAGATAAAGATCTTTAAACAAGACCACTCATCTGGTTAATGTTTTGTGGATAAAATACTAGTTTTAAGAAGATATATGGGAACAAAAAGATATAATGAGGTAGACTTTTCCTCCTTAGTATGTATTATAGTGACACATCTCAAGGGATAATTTCATTTAAGTGGTGTAGAATGCAACACTATAAGTTTTAATGAATTAATTTCCAAAAATAATTTAAATTTATTTGATGGATTTTGATTCATGATACACAAATTAACGACTTATATATAAAAAGTTTTGTTCTTCAGGATACATAATTTTTCTCTTGTGATACAAGCAAGTCTGATTTTGGCTTGTGTAACACAATACAACGAGTTCCTTTAATAACTTTCATTACATGCAAGACAAAGTTTTACTAAATAAAAATATACAGTCTATATGATATTATTATCCCTGAAATTGGAATGGATTGAATTAATATTATTAAATAAGTTATTGGTATGAAAATTAAGTATAAATGATAATAAAAACCATTTGAAAATAAATGATATGTTTTTATGAACACATACTTTTATTCCAATAAAACAGTGTTATCTTAATAAATTAAATTAATCACTATTAGTGAATGATATTAATGAAATTTCTATGTTATATGTTCAATTAAAAGTTTTGGTATTCATATAATATGTTTTATAGGAATAAAATGAAAACAAACCCAATTTTAAGCATAAATAACTATATTTTTCTAAAAGGTAGTTTTTTTGATTTTTAATGGATAAATTGTCTTGAAAATATATTTCTACAATTTTAGAAAATATTGTTTGAAAAAATTATCATATATATTTTTAATTAAAAGTTTCAAAATTATCTTATAGTGAATTTTTGGTTTTTTCTGAATTTTTTCATCTTTTGACGAATAATGAAAATACTGAATTTTAGTTCAAAATGGTATTTTCATCTAAATAATACATAAAGAAAAATTATATTTTTACTTTTTTTAAAGTCTAAATTGTTCAATTATATATCCATCTATCTAATTTAGATCATTTGAATCATTTTTATATTAAATTTAGATATAAAAACATAATAAAATTTTGATCATTTTCACTTTAAATATGATCTTTCTCACCCAATATATTTGATTAAATATAGTCACTTTGGTTTTTTTATGTTTGAGAAATGAATTAAATTTTTTAAATCATATTTTAAATTTTTTGTAATTAGGTCCTTTTTATTCATAGGTAATATGAATAGTAAACATATTATTTTTATGACCACGACTAACTGTAAATAACTTAATTAAGTATAAAAATAAGTTTATAAATAATGTAAAATTATACGAAAAAATTCTCAAATATTAATTGATGAAGAAAATTCAACCCTTCATGCCTAATATTTAAAACGAATTATTTAATTGACAGTTTTCTATGAGAATGACTTGAATATTATTAAAATAAAAGAGAGTGAAAAAATGTCAAACACTTACTTTTAAGAAATATAATATTTTATATATTGGATTAAATAGAAGATATTTAGGAAAATAAATATTATTCGTTAATATAATGTCTTTATACAAAACATGAAAATTTATTTTATATTTCTAGTTAAAAAATAATTATCATAAATAATTACACAATGTGTAGTTGGGGTTTGGCATTGTGGTAGGCACCCCAAAATACAATGTTAAGTATGGAGGTTCAAAACAAATTGGAAACATAGACTGTAGTAGCACTATAGTTTTACTATAGCACCAGTGGAACTATTGTGGATATGGGTACTGTATAACGAACTGTATCAGTGATGGTACTATAATAGAAACTATAGTAGCCTGAGTACTATAGCCGTAGTTTTCACAGATGGTCCTTTGGGAAACATATATAGGGCTTTAGATCCATCTAATGGGTTTTAATGTGCATTGGGACTACATTCCATGTAATGGGTCTCCTCTACCCAAAAAATATGCATTTTTCTTTGTTTGAATAATAATGAGACTTCGACCACAACTTTAAGAAAAAAATAAATAATTACACAATGTTGATGGAGTAACTTTTCAATTAATGAACAAATCTATTAAATTATATTAGAAATATTTAAATAAATATAATTTGAATTATTAAAGGTTATCTAGGAATATTATAGATGAATATGAAATATTTTTGGTGTATCAAATAATTTTGTTTATATTTAGCTTACCATATTTTTTTAAAGTCAATGTAATAAGTAGTGTTAAAATCGACACTAATGATAGTTTATGAAAATATTATTTTATTAAATTATCTAGAAACCCTAAAAATAATTAATAATTAAAACTGGGTTGATATATTTTCTAAAATATCATAAATTGTCCATTTATGGTGCAATTGAAACTTTATATGTAAAACTTACGAACTTTTAATATTGATATTTTTATACCACAATAAAAATTAAAATAGGTTATCTAAGGGTTAATCAAAATGATAATGATTAAAATAAAACCAAATTCTGTCTAAAATATATCTTTTTATGATATTAAAACCTTATCTTATCTTATCATTGAATCAATTGTCTTTTGGATGTATGTTTATTAAGGTTTAACTTATTATAAATTTACCTTTTGAGAAATTCCATGAATGCCCCTCACATCTCTTATAAAAGGGAACATCTTCTTATCTTTCATTCACACATGAAAAAATATTTGGTTAAGAAAAAACCTATAAACATTTCATCCAAATTCACTCCCTTAATCTTATAATCCTTTTGTTGGGAATAAATACTACCAAGGAAGTCCTTTGGTGCCTATCCAAAGAAGATTCCCAAAGAGGAGGTAACGTTCATCAATAAATGTTGTAATTTTATTTCATACATTAAACCCTTAATTTTTTTAATTAATGATTATATAATAACTTTATTATCTTAAATATAATATGAATTTATATTACTGGTATGAATGAAAACGTCACACACATCCATAAAATAGAATACACAATCATCGTTCGTGTGTACAGAGGACTACCGCCTTGAGAACTGATGTCATTAGTTTATCCATTACGACCTTTCATAAGTTGATATTAATGATTTATTTATAGTTTATATATTATGTATATAGTTTTTATAATGATATTGTGATTATGTAATTGTTATATGCCACAAATATTTGTTCTTTACATTTTGTGAGAGCATGATAACAGTGTTTCTGTATAAGGCAGACTACCGCATCCCAAAGCGATGTGATTCATTCACAATTTAGATGGAATTTATTAAAGATTTTTTTAAAAAATATGTAATATATATGACATAAAAATTATTCTTTAATTATAATATATCATATACTTTCTTTTATATTAATATGCAATTAAAATGTAAACAGCTTTCATGCGTATGTACGACCTACTGTATCCATGAACGATGTATTTTATTTTCTACCTATAATTTTTATAAATCATAATAGACAGTTATATAATTAATATATATATAATATTTATATCATTTTTTTAATTTTGGATATGATAAAATCATGATTTGAGTAAGAGGATCAATAATTACGAGTCAAGATATGTACAAAAAACAATGTAGTAACTTTAACATTGATTTGTTAATAAATGAGTAATATAATGTCATAATTCAATAGTATATGGTATTATATGATGAATATTTGTATGCATTATATGTATACAAAACTTATATTTATTATACTGGATGTTTTAATGTGTTTGATGGATGTCAAGGCTCGAGGTAAGTGGATTTCTAGTCTTACTTTTATTTTTTTTCAGACATATGCCGTATTCACCACTCATTTATTTTGTGTGGTGTATACAATTTACATGAATTTAATATATGGTAATTATTCTTAAATTTATGGGTACTTAAAAATATATTTTATAATATCTCTTTCACAGGGTTTGTGGTTCAAAAGTCCCCAAATCGGTAAGGTAAATTTTTATCATTTTATTTTTTTAGAAATATGTTATTTTATGAACCTATATTATTTTACAAGGTGAATATAATTCGATTTGATATGTTTTATCATGAATATAATTATTTTTATGATATTATATGTTTCATGTATTGTTTTTATTTTTTTTGAGAATTTATTTTTTCCAAAAACCATGTTTTCTAAAAATGTTTTCAAAAATTATCTTTTTTGAAATTTCAAGGAAAATGATTTCAAACATGTTTAAAATAGTTTTCAAATATTAAATTAAATTTTTTTAAATATATTTTCAATGAAAAATGTTTTATAAATGTTTTATGACTTAAATAGCATTTTTTTAATAAGAAATTATATTTTCGTCATGAAATGTATTTAAAAAGATGATTCAAAACTATTTTTTTTCATGTAAGATAACATCTGTTGGTGTTATACATGCATAACTAGGGATATAATACAAGGGTACCATTCATATTATTTATCTATATGGTTTATGTTTTATAATTTGATATTTGTATTGCCTTATTTTCAACAAGATATTTTATAATGAAATGTTTACGAAATCATTTCATTTTATGATTTCTGATGTGATGAATAAATTAGGATCTTGTGGAACATATATGTATGATTTAATTATATGATGGGTGTGAACTATAAATCACTTTAATTCATTGGGTATTAATTTATATCTCATGACAGACACATGGATGAAATTAGGAGTGAACCGAGTTTAGTAAAGATCTTTAAATGCTAAGATAGTCTTAGTAGCGATCCTTGACTATTAACATGGTCTTGGGAGTGAAACTTTACATACTAAGATGGTCTGGGGATTGAAAAAAATTCTACTAATATTTCCTTCTATGTGATCATTTTCTACCATGTAAATCATTTTATATGTTTATTTATCTTCTATAGTTCCATGTCTTATTTATAGGTTATGCTTCATGGTTTATGCTTTTGACTCCCTTATGATTCATGCCTTATGAACTGCCAATATTTATGTCATAATTCATGTATATGTTATTTGATTTTAATGGTATGATCTTCAAATGTTATTTTTATGTTTTTCATACCCTTATATTTATGATATACTTAGGTATCTCCCCTGTATACCCTTACTAAGGATGTGAGATTTCCCTTTCTTATGTTTTTTCCCAAGATAAGAAAAAAGGTATTAAGTATGATATGTACAAATGGGTTATAGATATGATGAAATTATTTTGAGAAGATGTATATGTATTATGAACTATTTGTTTATGCATACAAGCTTCCAAAGGCACTAAACTAATATGAACATTGGGCATGTTTTTGTTTAATGTGCGAAATATTCCACAAAAATTACATAATGTCTATGTATATTAGTCTTGGTTCATTATAAAGAAAAAGGACATATGTTTAAGTAAATAGGTTGAGGAATATATATATTATTATTCAAGAATGATATCTTAGAATTATTTTTATCAAAGGTATTTTGGTAATAAGAATAATGAAATATCAAATGAATGTGTTAATTTTTGGATCCATATAAATCTTCATCTAATATTAATAACGGAATTATGGATACAATCATGTGTTTTTGAGTTTAAGGTTGATAATAAGATCAGTGTCTTAAATTCCCCCAATATAGGTTTTATGTAACGGTTTTTTTTCAAGATTAGGGGTATTTTGGGACACATTTATGGAAATATAACCCATTGGTTAAGTATATTTTTTAGTGAACATGTTGTTTAAGTAATAATGCCTTTAAATTTTATAGATGTGGGATTAAAGGTATTGGAAACCTTCAAGGTTATCATTTAATTGTTTTTTTTGGTAATAATGGGTCATAAATTTTTTGGAATTATATAAGAATTATATTCATATAATTTTAGAAAGAGGATAACCTATTTATTGAGTAAACACTCGTCACATCCAGCATGGCCATGGGGCTTGAACACAATACCGAAGGGTGATATGATTTGAGTGAATACCACAATCCTATGTGATGTATTTATTATAATGACATTTTTTACTTAAATGATTTGAATAATAGATACTTATATAATTAATTAAGTTGATTTTTTGTGTTATTGTTGATTTTATAGAGATTGATGTATTATATTTACCTATATTGGATAACCTATGATAAGAATTATTGTTTTAGTAATGACTAAAGGAATATATTGTTATATTTTTTATAATATGTGGTCTCGTAAAATCTTTCTTTAGTTTTCTTGGAATAAAAAATGCATATTGGATATTCATTCTAGGGATCAAGAGGTGAAGTGGAAATTTTTTGAAGAATAACCGAAGGATGAAATTGTGATTATGAAATAAAAAAACATAAAGAATATTTTATGGCAATATATATCTTGATAATAAATGAAAAAATAAAATTTATGAATGGTATATAGAATAAATATATCCTACTACGTTCATATTTGATGAGTAAATAGTCATTTAATACACCACATATTTACATTTTTTGGTGGTTTACTTTCTTTTGAGTATTATATTTTTCTATGATCAATGATCTATATCACTCTCTATAATTATTTATTATTTTATTCCTGGTCCATATTTTTAATTCCCAATAATTTTCTCTTGATTGGATACCCAGTTATGTTTTATTATAGGTGTCCTTCATATTTTCCTTTACATATTTTAAGAGAAATGTTTATTAACCTTTTTTTACAATTTTAGTTTTCAAGTAAGTTATTTTAAAATTTTGAGGATGAAATTTATTGAATGTGGGAATAATGTGACACATGGATACTTTAAAAAAAATAACATTGTGGTTGATGGCATATAAGACACGTAACACAATGATAAATGGCCCACAAAATATATTATTTAAAATATGACGGTTATAACATAGTCGTCGAATTAGAGGGTATGAATATTATTAAATGAATTATTATATATATATATATGTAATTTATAAATAATAAATGTTTATTGAAAAATTTTTAGTAAATAAATCACTAAAATATTTAGTATAGTCAATTTATTCTTCAAAACACATGTTTATGTCAAAAATGATTTTTATTTACCATTGTGATAAAATAATGTAATTAATTTTTGAAAATTTCAGAAAAAGTATTATATAAAAAAAATTATTTTTTGAATAATAATATCCTAATTATACTTAAATGTTATTTTATTTTTATGTAAAGAATTAATTTTCATTAAATTTTGAAAGATACTGCTTTTTATAATGATTTCATTTATATTCAATAATATGTGAAATTTAAATGTAGGATTATGATTTTAATTTTATTTAAATTATAAAAATAATCATTTAGTAATATTTAAAATAAATAATCACTTTTGAGTCATCTTTATACCTGAATTTTCTATAAGTTTATTTTTAGTCTTAATTTTTTTTCTTATGAAAAGTGTTTTTAAATGCATAATGTTCCACCCTAATAATTATTTAAAATAACGAATAAAAAGAAAATATTTAAATAAAATTTTTATTATATTTATATTTACATGAACCTAAATCCATCTCATGATGATTACTTGTTATATAGTTTATATAAGATCATCTTATGATTGAAAAATACATTTCTTAAAAAACCCCTTTTTAACCCCATTTGAATCTTTGATTTTAATCTAAATTCTTCCACTTATGTAAATTTAATATAATAAAATTTATTCCATATTTTTAATCATAATAATTAAACTTAATTTTTGTTCATAAAGATTAGTAAAAAGTGTAAAAATTAATTTACATAAAAAATGTTAAAACTAGGTTTTACGCATTTGATGCCCTTGTTTAGAAATTAATTTTCCATACACTTATAATTTTTATTTGTTAAATTTGATTTCATACTTATTATATTTGGGTAAAAAATATATTATAATTTTTATTTTAATATAGTATTAAACTATTAATTATCTAGGTTAAAAAATTAATTACTGTAGTGAAAAATAAAATGGTAAAAGTAAGAAAACATTAAGAATAATGGAATAAAATGTTTAAAACACATTTATTTTTAAGTTTTTTTGTCTAGATAGACCAAAAATATCTGAAAATATATTTTAATCTATTTTTAGTCCCTTGGGGTTAGAGTGACTTCACATTATTGATTATTTTCAAGTATTTACAAAAATGATACTCATTCTCAATTATAAAAGGGCACTCCCTACCCTCTTTAATTCACAACTCTAATTTCATTTTTATACACCAACCAAATTACTTATTCATGATCTAGAGGTTTTCATATTCCCAAAAGAACAATCCTAGGGTTCTTAATAAGAGAGCTAAAAGATGTTTTTCTTAGAGAAGTTAATCGTCTTCCCTAAGCTCTTTATTTTTCCCTATTTTTCACCTTTATTTTTGTTTTCAAACTAACAATATTATATAAAAATTATATCCCATATAATGATATATTATTATGTTTATTCCATAATATCTATCCATATTATTCTGCATAAAATGGTAAACAAAACCATCACTCATGTGTGTGATGAAGTACAACCTCGTGATTTGATGTAATTTTTTTCTATAATCAACTAAGAAGGATAGTAATAATGAGGGAAATAATTAATGTATATGATATATATGAAAAAAATTACTCTAAAAAATTTACATATCATGAATTTATCTACTGTATCACCCATTAAGGAAATTATATCATATCTTGTGCATACATACAACCTACCATCTCTACAGTGTGATGCAATCCATTTTCCAGGTAAAACATTCAATAATAGGTTTTTTAAAATGAATACATTTATTAAAAATTACATTTAAATA
This sequence comes from Viscum album, assembly GCA_963277665.1. NCBI lineage: Eukaryota > Viridiplantae > Streptophyta > Magnoliopsida > Santalales > Viscaceae > Viscum > Viscum album. Next base: position 1,709,827,786 of record OY728148.1, read on the forward strand.
ATTAATATCATTTTAGAGATTATGGATATATATCATATGTATATGAACTATAACTTTTGCTACAAAACAAGAAAGAGAAAATGAAGTAGTTAACACCCAAAACAATAGTAATACTGAAATATTATCATAAAATAGGTGAAACGTTTTTATATTAAGATGATATATGATATTGTAAATATTAAACTTATTTATCATAATTGAATTATATTTTGAAAACCATTATACATGAAGATAAATCATGTTCAATTAAAGTAAAATGTGTGGTAAAGAGCATAATCTCAATTTCCCTTTTTTGAGGCATATTTTAATGTTATGCACCATCCTATTTTGTATGGTGTATTTAAATCCACTTTTAAATGTTATATATTGAATAATTCATAGCTAATAGTATTTTGAGTTTATATTTTAATATTTTTTTTATCAAAGAGGATTTTATTTGAAACATACTATATGGTAGGGGATTTGATAACTCAATTTATTTTCATCATGTTATATTACTTCTCCCTTATATTTTATGTTGTAAGATTATTTATGTAATATATTTTTAATATTTATTATTTTATTTAGATGTGTCTTATTTTGATTTTCATTTTATATACATAATCAATTCATTAACTAATCCTTACTTTAATAGTATAAACATTGTAAATTATTTAATCTCAATTTCCATTATATTGATACATATTTAGTATTATGCACATATTTTTTTTTGAGGTTTATCTTTTACCCTATTAATATTCTATATAATTAATATATTAATATTAAAGATATTTAGATCTTTATTTTATATAATTTCATTCACATAGGATATGATTCAAAAGATACAAAAGTGGTGAAGGATTATGCTTCATTCTCATTTTAATTGAGATTGTTTATGCCTGAATTTGCATCCGCGGACATCATTTTATCATTATCTAATAAACCCATTTAATTTTATTACCACATATTTAGTCATTAAATTTTCAAGTAATAGTACCCTTTTTCTCTCTTTTTTACTAAAAATGATTGTGAATTATTTTCCAAAAATCCAAATTTATTACTCTCTTCGGTTGGAAATAATTTTTTATTTCAAATTTATGTTTTAGATTTTATTTAAATAATGTTTTTAATATTATCCTATAATTGATTAAATTCATTTCTCTCATTATTTAATTTTTAAAAATGTTTTCAAATAAATATCCCAGTTTTTTTCCAATCTAGATACTATTTTTTTATTAAAAAAATATTCACTGATTCTTGACATTAACATAGATGGTATGAATAGAATTTTCCACCATCATAATCACCCATTTATTTGAAGCTTCAGTTAATGGTTTTGATGGTTATTTTCAACAAAATTATTTTTCTTAATATTATCGAAATGTTTCAATTTAAAAATTAATTTTCACTAAAAAAATGATGTTTTCCTCAATAATTTTTATTGATATTCTTATTGTATTTGTCTTCATCAATGACAAGATACCTTTCTTTTAATTATAATCATTTTGGGATATTTTATATTAATACCACCATTGTCATTTCCTTGGATGGTTTGTGGTTATTTTGACCATGGATAGTATTGAAATTAACATTCTTAATTAATTTTGGGGTTGTTAACCTTATATTGAAATGTTAATTTTATTATGATCATTAGACATTATATTACCTTTAAATATCCATTTTTTTAATCATGGATATATATTGATTAAAATTTATATCATTTATATATATGGTTTTTATATTAAAATTTATTTGATTGGATGGGGATTTATGTAAAATTCAAATTCATTACATAATAAAAGTATTTATTAATAAGAAATATTGTTCATGAATTAAATAAAACATTCAATACATTAGGAATGAATTGGATATATAGAGATAGGTTAGCCCTAAAATAATATATCCCCTTGATACATTGATAGGTATCATGAGAAAAATATGTAAGTTGGACTTAAATGGGACTTTAATTATAGTTTTAATTATTATTGGAAAATGTTATTAATTTTATGTATATAATGATTCCTATGATAATGAAATCTAATATTAAGTATTTAATTCATTGAAAAATTATTTATTACTATCCATGAGGTAATTTCATTGATATTATCCATGAATTCATTTTTTATATGAGTTATTTATTAAATGTAATGTGTGTTTAGTTATTTACCTTTTCGTATTTATTATACCTTATATAATCATGATCATTAAGTTATTGATTAAATGTCTAGTTTGTTCATTTATTTACCATTCCATACTAATTTTTCTTTATTTATCCTTGAATTCATACACTGTACATAACCCTTACAAAGCAGTTGAGCACAACTTTATTTTGTTTCCCTTCCCTAGGATTGGATGAAGGAATCCTTGAATTAGTTCAAATATACAGAATATTTTCTTTTAATATGTGATAATTTATGTTTTCAAATGTAGTGCAGGACTCAGGTATGTATGTTGATTACCAAGACTACTAAACTATTTGGTCCATTAGGATGATATTTCTTGTATCTTATTACAATGAAGTAAAGTAACCCCTAGCTCTAGGCTACCAGGGGCCTGATTTTTTATAGTATCCATTTGTAAAATCCCTCTAGCTGTAATCCACACATGATCTGTTGATCATAGGGAAATGCCAATTGATTTTTTAGGTATCATTTTTTGCCATGATCTCTTCAAGATACTTTGGTTTAAAGTTGTTCTTCTCATTATTGAGACCAAGAGAGAAATTATTTGAGGGTGGAGTTTTTTGTGTGCAACAATTATCAATTATTGATAAAACTAACATAATAGACATAACCATCTATTTATAGATCTAGGGTTTTGGATAAAATATTATTTAAGTATGTACCATCCCTTGAATAATTTTATAACCTTCAAAAACACAATTACATATAATAATAATAATATCATTATTAATATTAGTTTAACTATGTGTACTAACTTGGAAAATAATGAATATTATTTTACCGCTTTGTAAATTAATATTCATCAATATATGAAATCTTTTTCTTCTCAAACAACTCAACATTTATTAAATATCCATATTAACATTTTATTTATATAAATAAATTTTTTATTCACAAACCAATGAATAAATGTGTATTAAATATTAAATAAAAAAATAAATATTTTACACACAATATAGTGAATGAATTTTTATTTAATATTCATGTTATAAAAAAATTATTTATTAAATAATAAATAATTATTTAGTACCATGTGAATATCATCAACAAATAGTACATGAATCAAATTATTCATCGATATTGAGATGAATATTTTTTTTAATAAATTCATATTTAGTTTAATCGAGATGAATAGAAAAATATAGTGTGTGGCCCTCTTGGATTTTTTCTCACTCTCCTTTTGTAGACTTTTCTAAAGCCCAAGATTATAGTCAAGAAATAGGTAAGGAATACCAAGAGAACGAACTTTATTTCATAAAAATGGTAGTCGAATATGAATGATCATTGTGTAATGTAATCTTATTACATCGATATCTCATCAAGAAGGTTTCATATCTGTGTCATCAACCTGTATTATTGATACATATTTCCTTAACTATCTAAAATAAGCATTATTACATCATGGACATGGAATTTATGAAACTGTTTTATGTCAATCAAAGGGATGAGATATTAACATCCATAAATATTGATGGGACAAATCCTTTCTCAACTTATTCATTAATAACATTTCATTCATAACATGCCCAACATACACTAAATTTCACTAACATATGGTGTGGTGATTTTTTACCAATAGATAAAAATATAGGATTAGTGACTTTCATTAATGATAATATTAAACTCTAAGGACCATTGCACATAGTTGTAGATAGAAATATCCAACGATACCAAAACATATAGAATTTTACATGGTGGGTTAGTTCAAATAATCATCCATCATATAGATTACCAAGTGTGAACTTCAATAGAAGAATCCTCATTCTATTAAAATTACTTTTATTGGATAATCTATATACTATGTTCCCTATAATATTACATTATTAGACTGTAGAACTATTTTAGAGAGATATAGTGATAGAATATCAAGATTCTCATCATAGAGGGGAACTTTGATAACCTCTAATGGCATGATGGCCTACATTGTAATTGATTTTTATAATCCACCATTCAAGGGGTGAGGTGGAACCCTTATAGGGCCCATAGGAATAAGTATTAAATGCCCTGTAGCCTTAAAAGAATTCATTTCCTATAGGCTTCAAACATTACATAAACCCTAGGGTAACTACATAGAACTACTCCTCCTTAGCATATTCATTGTAAAATCAGATCTCCACCATTGAATGACTGTTCGGATAGGCTTTCCTATGCATGCACAGGCTTATCCTGGTGGTAGGCTCCATACCCTTTCATTCTTGCAATCCTTTTGGCTTCTTCTAAGGTGAAAGCTCCTTGCCCATATTTCTTCTAGATCATGTTCCTTGTAGGTTTTCTAGTTTGAATCTTCACATAAGGTTTCCTAAAGGCCTTGAGGGGGCCCGAAGGCCTTACTAACCTGAAGTCCTAGGTGTACTGATGTCCTTAAAGGACTCAGGTACTAAATTAGTGTCCTGAAGACCCAAACAGGGGAATATTCCCAGTTGCTACAATTCCAAACAGTACCTGCTACAGTTCCTAATATATTACCTGCTGCAGTACCTAGAAATATGCCTTCCCATAGATTTGATCTTGGATTTCTTGGTTGCAATTAAGGAGTCATAACCAATCGGGCTGAGGCTCTTGTGCATGGAACATCTAGGACCTTATCAATGTGATAGCTACTCTAGGACATTATCACAACAATTATATATAGAATAATAATCAATATGTGATTAAATTTTCTTATTAATATTTATTTATTTTTAACATAAAGGTAATCCAATGTACAAATTAATTGTTTCCAAGTCACCAACTCAAATAAAATACCTCTTTCAATAGATCTAGCCACTAAAAAACCAGCTATTCCTCACTATTAATACACGATTTTGTTGAGTATGGCTATAGCTGATAAGCCTACCATGTTTCCATGGCTAGGGTTATTAAAGCCACTTGTAAATGTTATTAATATATTTATTGAAACATTACTATCCTAAGAAAATCCATCAAGTAGTGATATAATATTGTGTCTATATGTTGTTCCAATTTCAAAGTATTGACATTCTGAATATGTACATTGTAAAAGTTTATCATAACAATTATGAAAATATTTTATTTTCTATAATCTAAAATTGTAATGGGACATTACAAAAACCATTCTTTATGATACATTATAAGCCACAACGTACTTAGATATTGTAGAAATTAATACTAATGAAATTAATAAGATTTTATTTCATATTACCTTATCATTTTCTATGAAGCTATATCAAATTAAACTATGTGAATACAAGTGTTCAATTCTCTCGATCACTAGTATTCCCTCTTCTCTAGACACCATGAACTTATCCAGTTCTACTTTTATATGTATGATTAGATATTTCTAACTATAAGTTCATGTAATTATGTTGTATCTATTTGATATTAACCTATTATGAATTATAAATCAATAATATAAAACATTATTACGTATGATTGATCATGGGATGAATTCCTAGAACATAAGATTGTGAAATTATTTTAATCTCTACAACATCTTCCAATTCCCCTTCATGTTCTAGTGTAAGGATTATATTCTAACAACAACTCAATCTTGAGGTTATTCATCATGTATTTTTCATTACTTTGTTAATAAATGTACAATGACTAGATTTAGAAAACCCATGGATATATTTAATAGATCTTGTTACCTAGAACCCAATTGATACTTTATGACATACTTGGAGAAATATATTTCCCTAGTCTTAATAAAATAGTTAGGAATAATAATTTTTTATCATATGGTAACAACCTATTTATCTAGAAAACTATAGTTAACACACTAAATAGTTAAAGGTACATGTCACTAATTTTTTTCCCAATGAATATGTTGTGATTGCATTGTATGATTTATTCATAAGTTAATTCATATAATATCCATATCATATTGGAATTTTTTGATTCAACATACCCTTTTTAGTTATTCCTATTAGAAATATACCATAGGGTATCCATTTTTTTAACTTCCTATAGACATATTCTGTAAGGATTCATCTTGATAAGGTAACCTCATTACTTAGTAGAAAAATATGATTATCATATAAATAATATTTGACCTTTGGAATTACAAATTATATTAGTCAAAATGGGCGGTGAATATGTTTCATTGGAGACGAATAATTTCAATAATCCATCATGATTTATGTGTACCCTCTTGTAACATCAAATTCTAGTTTCTATTAAATACTCACTAGTAGTATCATGTCTTAGAAACATTTGAAAATCAGAATCCTCTAATCTTAATTCATGGAGTACATTACCTAAATTTATACATACTTTTTATCCTTATCAAATTACCATTTACTTATTCATTATAGAAATATTTATTTCTAAATAATAATATATATCTCACCCATAATGGTGAATTTCATCCACCTCTTTCCAAAAAAATGTGTGTCTTTATAATTACTCCTCCCACTAAGTTCAATAGAGTATATTTTTCCAAGGCTGACATAAGTGTATCTAGATACTTAAGCCATAGATTATAAAACTTATCCCACTATACATAAATACAATGGCTTTGTATATAGAAATATTTTCCATATTGTAATGTTCATAATATCCTTATTGCCAATAAGACCCTTAAATTAGATTCACCTTAGTGTTATTGATGATTGTTTGTAGCAGAATCAGGCTTTTAATAAATGGGTTTCAAAAAAAAACTTGTTGTAATGTCTTCATAGATTCTTATCATATATAAATTTATATTATATTAATTGGAAAATATATCTGGTATGCAGTTATTTGTTACACTTCTATTTGAAAATTTTCATTAGAAGAAATAATTGAATATATACTATATTTATAAGACATGTTATTGATCTTCATTTTATCACCATCATAAAACAGATGTATTTAAAGAAATGTGAGTATGGAATAACCTTTACTCCACATATATGATAAATAATTACTTGGATAATATATTCTCCAACAAGATACCTCCTAAATCCCTCACTATTTACCAAATTCCCCCATTTAATTCACTGGTAATGTATTAAATTTCATAAAGTAATATCAGGAAGTACATAAAGTCACCTTTATAATTAGAATAGTTCACATGGACATATTAAACTAACTCTTAGAGTTTTTTTATGTAGCCTTATTTTTAAAGATTCTTTTACCCAAAACATGATAAGTACTTTTTTTGAATATACAATATATTATATCAATTGATACAAAACATTTTTTATGGGTATAAATAGGTTAACTAATTTCAATTGTATTTGATAAAAAAATATATTATCACAACCTGGTAAGAGTCTTATATTTTATATTCACCATTCATCGCCTTTGATATTTGTGATTCCAACATTACAAAACCACTATTTTAGTACGTAAGAACCATACAAATATTTATTTTCAAATAAAATAATAAATCATTGTTTATAGATAAACATTGAGGTAAATTTTAATTTTTAACACTTATTACAAACATGAAGCAATACAATATTGTCATGGGAAATATTTATATCCCCTTGGCCGACATAGGGATCTCTCTACCTCAACTCCTTTTGAGTTCACTCAAAAACCATTATATTCTTTCTTATTTTTTGTATTTAAATACATGTATGTTTTAGTAATATTGTATTTAATCCAAAATCCTTCAATAGAAACTTTATGAATATACATGAGGTGGATGCAACTTCTCACTTGATCAATTAATTACAATTTCTTTTCCAGTGTCTATTCTTTCTACAAAAGAAGAAAATAGCTTCTAGTTAATTCTTCTACCTTTGAATGTTTTGTCACCTTGAAGTACTCCTTAAAATATCTTCTGTATTTATATTGTCTATGGAATTTGTATATTTTCATTTCATTTTTTAAATGATATGGGTGGAGAAATAGGTTTCAACCAATCATTATCCTCTTAGTGATGTCTGGGAAAAAGTTTTTAGAGAATTTTATCAATTTTTTTTATCCTATCTTGGACAAATAAGGTAACATATATTGTAAGGATAATATGATAAGATGAATTGATAATTTATAATCCATCTTTAAGCCTAATTTAACTAACTAGTCAATATATCTTAACTTTTTTAGCATGATTTGTAGCTATATTACCTTCTTCTATTTTACACTGATATAGTGCATTAAAAATATTATTTCTTTCTTTATTTTCAGTCCCCTTATGAAGATAATTTAGATGTGTTATTATTGTATTAGCATTCATGTCTTTTTTTAATATCATTAACGTTTTTGTACATAGAAGATAATATAATATAATAGACATATATATAACCCTAAACATTTATCTGATAGGAATATGTTTCACCTTCACTCACATACTAGTATTTACAAATAATAATAGTGTATTCCAACACATAATTAAAAAATTTTGATAGTATTTCATAATATAAAAAATTATACCATATCAGGAAATTTTGTATTCATAATGATATACACCGACATAAGGAATTATTACACAATTTTTGTGGTTTTTCTTTCAATTTTCTAACATAATTAAATTAAATGACTAATAATTTAATTGATTAAAAATTATGTGAGAAATAATATTAATTAATTTTATTATGTGTCCCACTATTTTAATATGTCCCAGTACCCCTAACTATTTAACATGGAATGTCTAGTTGCTATAAAATTCTACTAGAAAGGATCTATACTCCCCTTCTCATAACCCCAGTGAGGGTTGGGCAAGCTATTTGAGGGTATTCGAGTAGGCAGCTCATTTCGAACAACCTGTTTGAAGCTCCCTGATTCGTTTTGTGGAATCTCAAATCCTAGAACCTTGAATTGGATTTCCGCAACATTTTCCTCCAAATAATACATAGTCTAGCATGGTCTACATATCTTTATATAAGATAGTTATGTAAACCCATAATCTTTATAAGAACTATATGATTAAAGTAAGTGTCTAAACGAGGGTTGGTAAACAACTTAGTTTTATGGATTCCATTCGTAATGAAGAAATGGAAGATGAAGATTGATTTAATATATATTTTAGGGATAAAAATTTATTATGAATGTTTTTTATCTTTTTATTATTATTTACCTGTTTTTTAAATATTAAGTGGATATTACTTAATTAATTAACCATGTTGAATAAAAAATTTACATATAAACCATTTATTTATATTTAATAATTGCATATTAATTCATTTATTTATGTGATTGTGACCTTACATCAATAAAATAAATAATGAATAAGACAAAAAATAAAGAAATAAATCAATGACCTGATCATAATCATATCTAACAGTTGATTAATTGAGGGGATAATAAACCAACCTTTGATCTAGGGTAAATAACTAACTGTTCTGGTCATTTCAATAATTGAAACATTCCACCAATCCACTTGGGTATCACTTGGGTTGGAATCATCTCAACTCTAACTTTAACTGCTTCCACTGACCTTGAGATACTTAATTTATTAAATTTATTTAGAAATCACATGAATGTGAGTAAAACTAAAGGATTTGTTAAGGTTAATTACATAAAAAAAATTGACACATATATCATATATAATAATGGGGGGAGGTATGAATTATTGGCCAAAATATTTAATTTAATAATTAATAATTTTAAACCCATTAAATAAATTAAATTAAAAAATTATGACATATGCATAGGTCTTGGTCAATTTCATGAATAGTCATACAAATTAAATGGATATAAAAATGTATAACCAATTAACATTCATTTATATTCAATATTCATGATTATGATAAAAAGTATTACATTAATTAATTAATTAATTAATAATTTTCTTTTTTTATCTTAGTGACTATTCAAATTGACTTAGAGATACACATAATTAAAATGAATTCATTAAAAATAAACAATAGAACCAATAATAATAGATTATTATAATAGATTAATTGATTATTTAATGATTATTTAAAACCTTTAATAAATTTTCAAATTGGTAATTTATTCCAATCAATAAAATAAAGTTTTAATGATGCAATTTTATAATTTAATGTAATTTAATTCTGACCTTTATTGGGAGATTGCCTAACATGTACAATCGAGTTACATTCCATGTATCTTGTTTGTTTTTTACTTGGTTCACATCCATAAGGATTCAATATGTAACTCAAATTGACCACACATCATGTAATATCGAGCTTTAAGCTATGTGATCAAAATTCTGTGTATTTGCAAAACTCGCTGAAGAACGTGGTATGATTTTAGGATGTGTGACTACATGAAATATACCATCCATCGGCATGGCGTGCATATCATATGTCATGTGTCTGCATAACTCACTGAAGAACTAAACATGTATTTTTCAGGCGGTAATTAATGAACTATGTACTATGTATGTTATCTTCATGTCATGTACTTCATTAGTGTTATATGATATCATTCTCTCTCACGACCCATCCCCCGCGTCCCATGTTGTGACTACCCCAAGTCCGCCTTCCATAGGCCAGGGGATGGCGACTATCACCAAAGGCATAATTGCTTAATACTGGGAAGGAATTCAATTTAAAACCTATAAATTCACACAACAGAGCACACAGATGGATAAAAAAACTAAGTAAACTTTATAACAAAAGAGTGATGGAAAGTAAAAGGCACCGGAAATACAAGACCAACTGTAAAGTACAAGGAACTGGAAGTACAAGTACAACTGAAGAAAGGGAAAATAGATGCTATGTGAGGTGACAGAGCATCTTGCTGATTTACAAATATCATTTTTGGATAGAGATGGAGCAGGCTTCCTTTAGTCTCTTACAGTCACCACCTGACTTCATCAGTGAGTCAGGGTGGTGCATCATGGGGATGCTGATTTTGAGACGCGACGTGCTCAGATATCTAAAGGGTAGGCACCTGACGAATTTTCTGAAGCTGGGGATCACGTCATCCTCTTTAGAGGATGTACCATTGTACCAATGTCACTTCAGGAGGATGTGTTGAGGGAGTTCCACATAGCCCCTCTAGAAGTACATCCAGGAGTGGCGAAGATGTACCATAATCTCCGACGACAACACCGGTGGCTGGAAATGTGGAACGAAGTTTTTGATTTTGTCTCTCTATGCCTCAGTTGTCAGCATGTGAAGGCAGAGCATCAGGTACTAGCTTGCTTGGTTCAGCCTTTATAGGTCCCGAAGATGAAGTGGGATGGGATATCCATGGACTTTGTGAGAGGACTTCTACATACACCCAAGGAACATGGCTTGATTTGGGTGATCGTTTACTAACTCACCAAGTCGGCCCACCTTCTACCCATTAGAGATAAGGGTTCAGTAGAGAGATTGGTATGCCTCTACGTGGAAGATATTGTTTGGCTACATGGAGTAACATTGATGATTGTCTCCGATCATGACACACGTTTTACTTCCCAGCTATGGAAGGGTTTGTAGGAGGCTTTTGGAAGACAACATCGATTGAGCACTGCCTTCCATCCACAGATGGATGGTCAGACATAGCAGACTATTCAGAACCTCGAGGAGATGCTCTGTACTTGTGTCCTCAACTTTGGTCATTGTTGGGAGGATCACTTAAATTTGGTGGAGTTTTTATACAACAAAATCTATTAATCCACCATTGGTATGACACCTTTTTAGGCATCATACGGGAGACCTTGCAGATCACCTTTGTGCTGGACTAACCCTGGGGAGTTAGCCCTAGTGGAACCAGAGATGGTATGAGCAACCACAGAGAAGGTGCAGATCATCCATGAGTGAATGAAGACTGCACAAAGTAGGCAGAATTCGTATGCCGAAAAGGGATGGATAACTCTAGAGTTTGAGGATGGTGACCATGTCATTCTACAGGTCTCACCCCGATGAGGTCTACAGTGATTTGGTCGAGGCGGAAAGTTATCTCTGAAATTCTTCAAACCTTTGCAGGTCCTCAGTAGAGTTGGTGAGGTGGCTTATCGCTTAGCTCTTCCACCTTAGTTTCACCGAGTGCACAACTTCTTCCACGTATCCCAGCTAAGGAGATACATGCAAGACCCTTCCCACATCATCGACCATAGAGTGCTGGACATCGACTATGGGATGACTTTTATGGAGGTTCCTGAAATGATTGAGGGTCGATAGGAGAGGGTCCTTTATCAACGGTCGATACCTCTGGTGTACATTTTTTTGTAGCATGGGAACCACCAGGAGATCACATGGGAGCAGGAGGCTCAGATTTGTGTTCAGTACCCCCACATGTTCCCTTAGTTTGTGTTGTAGCTTAATGGGACCTAAATCCCTGAGGTGGAGAATTTTACAAGTCTGCAAAAATATTTGGGAATTTTACTAGTCCACAAAAATTGACGGTGTGTGATTCTGAGGCCCGATGTGTCTAAAATCAATTTATGATTTTTGTTTTGTTACGTTCAATAAACGTATGAGCGGGCATTTTTAACATTTATACTAGTACATGGAATTGAAATCTAAGGGCACTGTTGAACTCGCAGCTCCAGTATTCTCTTATGAAGACTTTTACCTCGGTGGCAATTGGTTGAGGGTTAATGTTAGTTTTTGGGTTTTTCATGGAAATAATAGAATAAAATAAAGGCATGTTTTGTTTTATTTTATCTATTAAAAATCCATGTGGATGTTAGAGGTGGGGACCACCAAACCTTGACATCCCATGATAGGTTATGGTGGTGGGGCCCATACGAACCTAACCTCCCATGAGTGGTTACAGTGTGGGGACCACTCGAGGCTAAACCCCCTAATAATGGTGGGAGAGTAAAGCCTCTCATCTCCCTCATTAATGAGGGAGAGCTTCTTGACCTCCTCCAACTTTATTGTGCCAACACACAGGCCAATAAATGTGCCAACTCTTCTAACATTTAATTTTTCCAAATCCTCCCAATTAATTAATTGATCTAACACATCAATTAATTACTTAAACCGTTTTTATTTTTGTGTCAACAATTAAATAATAGATTACTTAGTTTATTATTTTGGGCTTGGAATTTCATTTTGGTGGGACTTGGGAGAGGAGAGATCTTGGGAGAAATAAATTTCTCCAACGAAGAAATTCGTCTTCCAATGAAGAATGCTCCACCGACCAAAGATGATCTTGACCTCGACTTTCTTCTTCAAAACCTCCTTTGACTTAGAATGTTTTCATCTAAAACAAATCGACGCTTGCCTTCTCACACTAATGTCGACGAAAAATGAACAAGGTAGGGATTTTATTTAAGTATGATATTATTCCCTTGATTCTTTCCTTCTAAAACAAATAATGATGACTAACATATTATCAAGTTGATCTGAAGATGTTTCTCCACATGGGTTGGGAATATATTGTTTACGAGAGATTATGAGAATTGATGTTTTTAAGATATCGCCAATACTCATTGTTTTTTTATTGTCTTGATAAACCATTTGCTACTAACCTAAATGTGAAGGGTGCGGGCCAAACTAACATGGAACAACCACCCTTTGCCGTTATTCTTTGCGATGTTATTCAGCATGGCGACGAGACGACGAAGGCAATGACCACGCTCCTGCGGCCTCCATGCCGCATGCTGCCTGTTGGCCAAATCGGCCCCGCACCTGCTGGCCACACCCCGCTGGCTAAGACACCCTGGTTGCACTTCCCGCCGCCCACTGTTCAGGGCTCCCTTTGGGAAGAACCGGCCCTGCGACGCCCTCTCGAGCATCCCAGCCGCGCCGTCCACCAGACTCCTGGGCACCCTGGCCAAGCTGTGATAGCCCACCGACCTCTCGTGCCCCTTGTGGGGCCTCGACCGAACCGGCCTCCCAAGCCCCACGTGGGGCCCCGACCGTGCTGGCCTCCCACGCCCCTTGTGGCGCCCCGACCGAACCAGCCTCCGGGCCGAGTCACCCCGAGCCACGCCCCCTCGTGGTTCCCTCCAGGCTGAACCACCCTCGCGGTGTCCTCCGAGCTGAGACACCCCCTCGAGGCTCCCTCCAGGCTGAACTTCCCTTGAGCCGACCCGCGGCCTGTCCGAGCCCTCGCGACCGGTCCGTGCCCACACGGCCCTTCGTGACCCCTCGCTGCACTCCGTGACCCATCACGGCCGGTTGAGCTGGGCCCAGCGGGCCGTGCCAAAAATAATAGGCTGGACCACAAAAAGGTCTGAGCCAAACACAATGGGTTAGGCTGGGTGGACCCGGGTCGGTACGACCGGGTCAGACTGGACCCGGGTCAACTATAACCCTTTACATTATTTTTTCCATATCTTTAGCACCGGATGTCCATTTGACAAACCATCAGTGGAACTGGTAATATTGGAGCATGAAGGTACCTTTGATTATACCCCACTGGAATTTGGAGTTTAGTTGAGATAAGGTTAGGTCGGATTGTGCATGAATCCAACCGGGTCCCTGAGACTAAAAGGCTAATAAATCACAGACCAGACGTCCGATTGACGCACCATCTATTGCGTTGAGACCCCTATCACATGGTATACCTTTGGGATGCTTCATTGGTGGACTTTGTGATAGTGGAGCATTTACCAACAACTTGTGGAGCAGAACTGCCCAGAGACGAGCGGGTAGAGTGTAGAGACATAATAGGTGGCTGAGACTTGATGACTGCTGACCGTTTGACTGATAGTGACTCTTCTAGCCTAGTGGAGAGTGCCTAGATGTGGAAGTAGACCCACAGTGGAGGAGAAAATGGTTTTGGTGGCAGACCCACTGTACTTGAGAGGAGGTGTACCTCAGAGGGGTGGGGGGGTGCCTGGTTGTGGCGGCAGACCCATGGTGGGGAGCACCTATGTGTGACGTAGTAGACCCACAGTACTCAACAGGAGGAGTACCTCAGCAGTATAAGGTTAGTGGGAAGCACACATGGTGTCGTGGTAGACCATTGTACTTGATTGAGTAGGAGTTCTCCAGAAGCTGAGGTTTCGATAATGTGAATAATATCCTGGTTGAGATGAGTATGTTTTTGTCTGTTTTCTTTATGATTGATATGGATCACTTGACAAATTTGGTATATGTATGGGAATATACCTATGTATGGTTATCTGTTTATTTCTTTGTGTATTTTCCTTGGTGGATTTGTGATAGCATGAGGGTATCAGGGTCCCTACTGAGTATCATTATACTCATCCTTGCAAGGGATATGCCTGCACCTTGTTGTGTTGGATGCAGACGACAGACATCGTTGATCGTGGATGAGAGTATTAGGACTGGATGGTTCCTGTAGGTGGACCTTACGACAAGTCAGTACATGGAGGATACTGACGGACGTGGCGTGATGAGGAGGCTATCTGTACCTACCCTTTAGGTAGGAATTCTAGAGGATGACCCAAAAACTATTTTTCCTCTCTTTAGTTGTAATTGTACTTCCAGTTCCATATACTTTAATGTTGGTTTTATATTTCTGTCCCCTTTTACTTTCTAGAACTATTTTGTTATACAGCTTACTGAGTGTTTTGTATCTAGATATGTGCTCTGTTGTGTGTATTTATATATTATAAATGTAATGCCTTCCCAAATTTTGGGAATTACGTCTTCGGTGCTAGTCGCCAGCCCCTAGCCTATAGATGGCGGGCTTGGGGTTGTCATGCCATGGCCCCCAGGTGATTGGTTGTGTCAAATTTCTTAGGTACCATGTCGTGACTACACAAGGACCACCTTCCATTAGCCAGGGGCTGGAAACTAGCACCCAAGGTGTAATTCCCAAAAACTGGGAAGATATTGCCTTCTTAACCTATAAACGCACAAAACAGAGCACACAGCTGGATACAAAACACTAAGTAAACTATATAACAAAAGAGTGTAGGAAATTAAAAGGGGCTGGAAATACAAGCCCAACTGTAAAGTACAAGGAAATTGAAGTACAAGTACAACAAAAGAAAGAAAAAAAACTACTGGGTCATCCTACAGAATTCCTACCTGAAGAGTAGGTACAGATAGCCTCCTCAGGACTCCACGTCCGTCAGTCTCCTTAGTGTATCGACTCTTTGTAAGGTCCTCCTTTGGGTACTTTCTAGTCCTAATAGTCTCATCCTCGATCAACATTTTCTGTCATCTACATCCAACACAACAAGGTACAGGCATAGCCCATGTAGGGGTGAGTATAACGATACTCAGTAGGGACCACAAGACCCTCAAGGTCTCACAAATCCAATAAGGATAAATCAAAAAGAAATCAATAGATAACCTTACATAGGTATATGCCAATAAATATACCTAACTTATCAAGCGATCAATCTCATTCATGAGGAAAATAAAAAATAACTGACTCAGCTCAACCAAGATTTTATTCACATTATCAAAACCTCACCTGCTGGAGAACTTCTACCCAATCAAGTACAATGGGCCTACCACAACACCAAGCATACTTCTAACTCACCTTGGACTACTAAGGTACTCCTTCTATTAAGTACCATGGGCCTGTTGCGTTACGCAGACGCGCTCCCCACCATGGGTTTGCCGGCACAACCAGACACTCCCCCTCATAGCCTACTGAGGTACTCCTTCTGTCGAGTACCATGGGTCTTCCGCCACACCGAGGCCCTCCTCCACCATGGGATGGATAGCCTATTAGGTTTGGCCAGACCCGATGGTCCCATCCTAGCTTGTCGTGAGGGATCGCGGAGGGTCGCAAGGGAACAGACCTGGAGTGAGGGCGCAGACAAGCCGCAAGTCAGCGCCAGGGCAGTTTGGCCCGGAGGGCGCCGCGAGGTGGCACACCTCGTGGCGGCTCAGCGCAGAGGTTAGTGCGGCCAGGGTACCACGAGGGGCATGGGAGGCCAGCATGGCCAGGGTGTCATGAGGGGCGTGGGAGGCTAGTTCGGCTGGGGCACCGTGAGGGGTGCGAGAGGTCGGTTCGTCTGGCGTGGTTTGGTCGGGGTGCTTGGGAGGTCAGCGGCTAGCACGGTAGGGGCAGCTCGGGAGCGCGCCGCAGGGCCGGTTGGGACGGTAGGTGGTGCGGGTCGCGGAGGCCGCAGGTTGCATGGCTGTTGCCTTCATCGTCTGGTCTCCATGATGAAGAACATCACAAAGAAAAATGACAGAGGGGGGACGAGCCATGTTAGTTTGGCCTTCACCCTCCGTGTTTAGGGTTGTAGCAAACAGTTCATCAAGAACATAAACAAAGTACGAGCAGGGAATACATCATAAACACATCAGTTCCCACAATCAATCATTATCAATATATTCCCAACATTCAAGGAATAACATTCATGGATCAACTTGATAATAAGTTGGTGCACGTTCTTTGTTTTAGAAGGAAAGAATCAAGGGAATAATATAATACTTAAATAAAATCCCTACCTTGTTCATTTTTCGTCGATATTGGGGTGAGAAGGAGGACGTCGATTCGTTGTAGACAAAACTGTCCTACATCGAAGGAGGTTTCATGGAAGAAATTCGAGGTCGAGGTCATACTTCGTCAGTGGAGCATTCTTCAATAGAAGATGAAGTTCTTCATTGGAGATATTTTTTTCTCCCAAGATCTTTCTTCTCCCAAGTACCACCAAAATGAAATTCCATGCCCAAAATAATAGATTATGTTATCTATTATTTAATTGTTGACACAAAAATCAAGATAGTTTAAGTAATTAATTGATGTGTTGGCTCAATTAATTAATGGGGTGGATTTGGCATAATTAAATGTTATAGGAGTTGGTACATTTATTGTCTTGTGCATTGGTACAATAAAGGTGGAGGTGGTAAAGAGGATCTCCATCATTTATGAGGGAGTTGAGATGTTTTCCTCTCCCACCATTATTAGGGGGTGTAGTCCTCGGTGGTCCCCACACTGTAACCTCTCGTGGGAGGTTAGGTTCGAGTGGGCCCCACCACCATAACCTTTAATGGGAGGTTAAGGTGTGGTAGTCACCACCTCCAACTTCCACATGGGTGGTTAATAGATAAAATAAAATAAATCATGAATTTATTTTATTTTAGTATTTCCATGAAAGACCCAAAAACTAACTTTAACCCTTGACCAATTTCTATCAAGGTGAAAGTCTTCTTAAGTGAATATCGGCGTTGCGAGTTCAACGGTGCCCTCAGATTTCAATTCCGAGAACCTATTCAAAAGTTTGAAAAACCCACTCGTATGTTTACTGAACGTACCCAAACCAAACATTAAAAATTGATTCTTGGCACACCGGGCCTTGGAATGACACGCTGTCAATTTTCACAGACTCGTAAAATTCCCATATATTTAAAAAGAATTATATGGAAATTATGGGTCTTTACATTCTCACTTAGTTTTGACCATGTAGTTGACCACACATTTTTCATTAATTTCACCATGAAACCACATACACTACACCACATGTACACCAACTACATGCAATGTACTCTAACATGTCATGTTCCAGATTGGCATGGTCTACATGTAGTGTGAAAGAAAATAAAACATGTACAATTGATTCTTGGTGTTTCATGTATACCATGACATGTCCAGATGTAGTGCACATGGGTACAATATATCTACTCTAGATACACACCATGTAACCCTTTATTACTGACCAAAAATCCATAGAATTTACTAATTAAATCTTTGATTATTCTTCATCTATTTTTAATACATTTTTGAAAATGAAACACTGAACAACTAAATTAAATATCAGAAAACATATTAATTACAAAATCCTATTATAGAATTAATATTATGGAAATGAATGATTTAACTACTATTTCTCATATAGATTATCAATCAAATAAATAATTAGAAATTTTAAATTTGACCACTCTGATACAACTTGAAGGTACTGGGTAGAGAAGAAGCACCATAGTAGGAAGATAAACATAAAGGTTTTGTTGATCTGATGGATCATTTTAGATATTGTACATGACATGAACACTAGGATGAATTAAATTTACCTCCAAATACTAATATTAGAGAAACCCAAAACCCAAAGATGATCTTTTCACATTAAATTTATAATTAATTTATCTAAGATTATTGTAACTCCTCGACCCCAGTTACCTAGAGTCGGTGCATTATTACATAACATTGGACTGATATTAGGAATCAACTCCTGAAAGACCGATTAGTTTAGTAACCTTCTAAGTATTAGATACATATATTGGTTTTATATTAAATCATGAAATAAAAAACAACATTGTGTTCCCTTGGAAAAAACTCATTTCCCATATACTATCCCTATAGGTCAATCATATTATACTTATTCAAATCATGGGAAAAAGAAAAAATAAGATAGGGGTGAGTTCAGATGCACAGTAAGGATAACGATATAGCAAAAAATATCATAAATAAGCATAAAACTTTATAGAAATGTATAATAATAAAACACAAGACTTTTAATCTTAAGATTATACATAATATATAAAATATAAATCAAATAATTCTATTTAATTGTTAACAAGGATATTATACTAGTCAAATAATCACATGTAATATCAATAGATAACTTCACAATGATTGAACGCATAATGATAGACATCATAACCACATAGTCAAAGTCTCATACAAAGCCTACAAATAAGATTTTTTCAAGGTCTAATGAAAAGACACTAGTTTGTCTCATGAGACCTACCGATGCGTCAAGGAGCTATAGAAGGTTCCACCCATCACTTACTATGTCCAATGCATTACTCGTATGAAAATGTAGAAACATAACATAAACATTCAAATTATAACTATCCTACGAAATGCTAATACATTAACTATAAACCATGAATGGTATAAAAGTAGAACATACACAGTCAATCATATAAAAAAACCTTTAATACAATATGGATGATTGTGTCATAATAAATCAACTTCAAACAAGCGTAAAATCCATCAAAGGATGTTGACATAGTTGAAATCAAAACAATTTGAGAGAAATATATCTTTGTATTTTTAAATAATTTTAAAGTCAAGTAATTAGAAAAGAAAACATTTATTTACAAAATATTCTTATAATCATGTAAGGGAATATCTTAAGGTTTTATTACAGTAAAAGATAACCGCACCCTCCATATAAGTTTAAAAAACATTATTTCCTTAATTTTCAAAAAGATCATAAAGTACCTTGTTTTTAAATAGATGGAATGATTCCTTTCAATCCATTTTATAAAAAGTAGAAAGAGGTTATAAATTAAATTGAACCAAAGTATAGTGAAAAGTAAATTGTTTTGGAAATATATATTCAAGAAACACAGATTTGGATGATAAAGTGGTTTAGTAGATACTTATGTATAAACAACCTCAAATAATAAAGAGAAGGCTAAATTAACCCTTAACTTGTACTTTTACTTGGTAGAGGGTTCCTTAACCTCCTGTATAATAGTTAAATAATTGTTATTAAATTATAAAAGAACCATATACATAAATATGATCTCATATATGATCTTCTAATATCTCTTTGTTAATAATATTTCAGATTTATCATTGTTTCGAATGTTAACTGATTCATTTTACTTTATATATATTGATATGTAAGTAATTTTTTTTATGGATAGAATGTATTTGATTCATATCCAGAATAATATTAAGTTCTTAAACATTATTTTTTATCATAATATTAAAATTATTCTTGAATGGGTATAATAGAGAATGAATCTCATCGCATTTGTGGAGACGGTAATCTGTTCGTACGCACAAGTGACAATATCATTCTATTGATGGTAAACATTAATGTAATTCAATGGTATATCATATATAATGAATCATTAACAAGTTATATTTATTATTTATATCAATTATAATCATTATTATACACATCCAAATAATGAAGTGTTGAATAAAAAACTACACCAAAGTGTGGAGATGGTAAGAAGAACATATGTACGTATGGTGGATTTTTCATTAATAGAATGGATAAAATAATGAATATGGTTGTAAAATATTTTTTATAACATATCAGTATGTAGAAGGTACTAGAGTTATTATTTTAGTATGTAAACAACAAATAAAGTGGATGTGGATGAAAAAAACAACTTGAAAGGGGTGATGAAATAATTACCTCTTCTACGGGTGATTCCTTTTGATTTGATCAAATGGGATCCTTAGGTTTCATTCTGATAAATGTAAGGCCTCTAGGATGAATTAAGGGTAGTTAGGAGGATATGTGATCTGGTTTTGGCCGAGCCAAATTCATTTGGAGGTGTGAAATTAATAGAAGGGGAAGTTCCCTTTCATATGAGAGGTGAGGGGCACCTTAGGAAAAGATTGAAATATTATTTTATTATATAATAATTTTCAGTTTATAATGGCTCAAAATGGATTTATTTAGAGAATAAGGTGGGTATGGGTCTAAATACTCTCATCCAATAGGTTTTAGACAAGTTTAGGTCAATATTATAACCATATCATTTGGATTTAACTCTTCGTTAAACAGTTTAACTTTTACCATGTTTTCCTGTATTTTTATAATAAATGGTTAGTAAAAATATTATAAAAATATTACGTAACCCAAAGTGGTTACTTAATGACATATATATCATTTTATAAGTACTTTGGAAAAATATTATTATTTTTTGGAATATTATATCATTTAATAATATAGTATTTGTTTTAAAAACTCAATTATGTCAATTTTGACAATTTTAATTATCCGGTTTTTCGGAAAGTCACAAAAATGTTATCACTTCGAAAAAATTTATTTAATAAACCCTAAAATGTCATATTAACCAATAATATTCATGTAATTCCTAAAAAGTCTCGATTTACATTTTTTTATATTTATAATATCAATTATTTTAATCATTTGTTAATAAGGTAATTACAGCATCATCATTGTGTCACATATAAATTTAATTATATAAAGTCTAAAAATTATAAATAAAATACCATTATGTATAGAATCGTTTTATATTACTAATTAATATATATAGATGAATTTTTCATTCTTATAACCCTATATTAAAAATGATTTACTTATTAAACTTTGAATTTAACAGTTTTAACTCTTCTTTAAATAAAATAGTAATAAATGTACAAATCTTATCCAAGTGGATCAATATAATCATATTTTATTCATAAGGATGATTTTGGCCGAAATACACTTATCCAATATAATTAAAACTTGTGTTATGGTAAATATAATATCATTTTTATCTTTAATTACCCTATTTACTTTTAACCGTTGAAAATAAAATTCAAAAGTTATAAATAAAAAAAAATTATTTTCATCCTATTGAACTAAATTGTTCAGACTGATTTCACCCAGGTATCTTGTATTTTTTATATTCAATTCACAAAAGCGGTAAAATTAAATTTTATGCAAATTTGTATATGTTCCTAAGAGGTTTGTAAAAGATGGTAAAATGTTCAATAAATTTATATATATAAAAACATATTATAAAATGACTTCAATTAATTACATTAGAATAATATAGGTATTATATATCTTTTTTTACCTTAAATCAAATTTAAAATAAAAAAATTATTTAAATAAAAAACCGACATTAAACAACAACAGAAGGTTTTTTACTATTCATCAAAAATGGAATGTTTTTAGAAAAATACAAAAAATTAACCCAAAGATAACATTGATATTAAATATTTCAAAAAATAATTCAATTTTGAAAAATAGAATTTATAAAATTTTAAAA
This sequence comes from Viscum album, assembly GCA_963277665.1. Lineage (NCBI taxonomy): Eukaryota > Viridiplantae > Streptophyta > Magnoliopsida > Santalales > Viscaceae > Viscum > Viscum album. Next base: position 1,709,850,314 of record OY728148.1, read on the forward strand.
AATGGGTATTACTGTTCATAACGTCTAGTTTGATTGGTCATGGTGTGCTAGAACTCTATGTTGCATACAATGAAATTTTTTGCATTATTTAAAGAGAAGCATACTATGGAAGCTTGGGGATTTGAAATTATAAGAAATGATTACCTCGTCTGTGTATATTTCTTAGTTGTAGATGTCCATCTTCTAAAAAACCTTTTTCATGTTATTTTCAATGCAATGTAAGAATCCAAGTATAGAATCCCTCTAGTAGTGATACACACGTGATCGTTATCTATCAGAGAGATTCCGATTGTTTTCTGAGTACTAGTGTGGTGAATAAATCCTCTTGTGATGTTCATCTTGATCACTTCATGATCTTTCAAGCTTGAAGGAGTTGTTCTAATTCTTTACAAGATTAGAGGAATAATTCGATAGACCATTATATTGTGTACAACAATTCTCACCTGTTGATTAACGCTACACAATAGATATAACCATATACTTGTAGAGTAAAGGTTCATGTTTAAATATTATTTAATTACATACCAACCCTTTAATAATATTATAATTTTTTAAAAATACTCATTCCATATAATAATAATAAGAATATTATTTTAATTAGTATGGCATGTGCTAACTCACCCAATGATAAATATTATTTTACCATATTATAATATTAATTTGTAGACATGATCTTGGATCACTCAAACTCCACCAAAAAATGGGACACTTGAATAAATATTTTATTCACTTAAATAAATATTTTATTCTCAAACAAAAAATTAAATATTTATTAAATATTTGGTAAATAAAATAGATATATTATCCACAACCCAATGAATAGAAAGTTATTAAATATTCATATTATCAAATTAATTATATATAAGTAAATAAATTATTATATATTACATTAAAAAATTATAAATCAATAAAACATGATTAAAATTAATCCTTAGTCTTGAGAATAATATTTATTCTATTAATTAAATTCAAATATAATTTAATTTATATCAAAGAAAAAAATACTGTGTGACCCACTATAATTATTTCATGTTGGAATTAGGTGTGATTTTCTAAAGTATTAGATTACTATCTATAAATGGGTCAAGGAACCTAATAGAAATAACCTATTGTCATAATGATGACAACCACATATGAACACTCACATTGTAATATAATAACTTTGTCTCATAATCTCAACAATAATGTTGTGAATCCACGTCATCAACCTATATTTCTGATACATCATTCTTTGATTATCTAAAATAAACCTCTTCACACAATGGACATAGAATTTATGCTAAAATTTTATTTTAACAAAAGGGTTTATATATCAACTTCAATATAGATATAAGTTGAAAATATTTCCATGAATTATCAATTAATAACATTTCATTCATGACACACCCAACATACCCTTATTCCCAAAAAATATATGGCGTGGCATTTTTTTGTTTCTAAATCTAAATATGTGAGTCATTACATTTATTAATGATACTCTTAATGTCTAAGGACTATTACACACACTCATATATAATAATATCCAATAACACCAAAACATACAAATTTTCTACTAGTGATTCTATTATCATAATATTCAATCTTAGAGATTACCAGGTGAAAACACCATAATGAAAATACTAATACTATTTTAAGTACTCATACATGACAGTATATATACTATATTTCATATCATATTATCTTATTATATTTTGGAAATATTTTTAAGAGATATCATCATAGCATCTCAATGTTCCCATCATAGTAGGGATCTGCTATAACCTTACCAATGTGGCAGATTCTCTATAATATTTTCATATCATTGTTATAAAAAGAAAAATCAATATGGGAAAATATATTTATATTAATATTCAAATATTTTAATATAAATATAATCTAATGAATAAAGTAGTTGGTTCTAGGGAACCAACTACAATAAATTTTACTCTCTTCATGACCCAATATGACTTTTGCTGTAGAATAACTGGAAAATGAAAATGTTTTCCAAAAATAACTATATAAGAGGAAATACCTAAAGAGGGTTTTAAAAAGATGTATTATATTCCCATAATTAACCCTATGGTTTCGTTGTCTAGTCTTTCCGAGATGGTTTCACTATCATTGCTAGAATCCACTATATATCTCTATTGGAAACCTCTACATGACCGTTTGAATTTAGGTGATAGTCAATTGTGGTCTTGTGGTGAACTACATAACAATTCATCATGTAATTTATGTTCTAGTTGAATTGGTTTGTTCATTAGACACTAATTATGTCTTGGGGCACTCTAAAGACACAATAAATGTTTTATTTCAGAACTCAAACATAGTTTTAGAATCCTTAGTTCTAGTGAATTTTAAATTAATCCAAATCGAAACATGACTTATAAATTATATGGAATAGAAAAATAAAAATTAGATTGGAAATGGGCCCTTAAAGTCCAATCCCCATACATTAAATTCTCTAAAAAAATTTATGGATGTTAGATAATTTCAAGAAATTTGTAACTTCCACACATAAGTTAACTATTTTGAAATGATTTAAAGAATTTATACGAGTATTAAAAATTTTATGGCCAAAATAAATATGATTATAACACCTTTCAAGATGTTCTCTAACTTCAAAAAATACCTCCACATGAAATTGTATGAAAATATATAAGCACAGAATTAAACTATTTATTGGGGATGCATCTTCAAATTTTTTGATTAATATACATTTTATATAAATACGAATCCCCCCCCCCAAAATTACTTATATTTCAATTGAAAATATTTATGATCAGTAAATATGGGGTACCATTGATGTGAAATGAAAATTGACTAAATCAATATACCATGAAAATTTGGTGACATTGTAAAATTTCTTAGTGGGGAAGGAGTTATCTATGTTTGTTTTAGATGGTTGTTCTAACTCAGATGTGTGAGGTAATATACTCATGTAATCTACCTCTAGGTTTTCATAGACCTTATTATCCTTGATATCCTAATGAAAAACTTACAACACTAATATACACATCACTATACTCATATTTAATTCCTCTTTTTTGATCAAATACCTGAATACTACATCATTACAAAAAATGGTTATTTTGGTTCCTCATCGATATGCATGAATTTTTTATAAAAGGAAAAAATTTAGAAATAAGTCATTTTTGGTTGTGTAATTTATTTTGGCTATGTAAAGGGTAAGAAAAGCGCAGGGAATCACTTATGGGTGACAATTAGAATTCTAAGACCAACCCACTCCTATAAATTTATTTGAAGCATCACAACGTAACTCAAAGGGTTCATTCTAGTTAGGTGTGAAGATTAAGGGGGATTTGGTTATGATCTACTTGATATTATACAAAGATATCCTACATGATTTATCAAATTGAAAATACGAGCTCCTTATTTATTAGGCCAATTAGGAAAAAATTAATCATACTAAAGTCAATTATTGACATTATATAAAATCCATCATATCCTAAAAATGTTTTAAATTGTCTCATAGTTGTTGGGTGAAATAACGTATAAATGATATCAACATTGTATTTACCCACTTTAGTCCTATATTTATAAATTAAATGACCAAAATAATTTCAGTTCTCCCTCATAAAATAACATTTTTCAAAATTATAAAAAAAATTTTATCAATTAATTTGTTTAAAAAATATTTTAGAATCTCAAGATAGTTTTAAAAAAATGTTCCAATATAGTAAATTTTCAAAGGAATACCACCAAGAAACTCTCAATTGTTGGAGTTGGTGGCCTAGAACCAACTAATTTGTACTTTATTTATTAAATAAATACCTTATCACATCTTTATTGTTCTTATGCATGACAATGCATGTGATAATGTCCGAAGGATAGTTGTTGCATTAATGGGTCATAGTGGATCCCTACTATGATGAGAACCCAGATGTGCCATAACAATGTTCTTGAATATATGTTCTCTGGACGGATGATGTTATTTGTGGGACACAAATAATACATGTTATTAGGGGTGAGGACTCATAAATATTTGACGCACCTTCTCATGTTGTGTGCCCTTGGTAATATCTAGGAAGATATTATGAGAAAGATACCCGCTGGTAGGAAATCTACATTTCATAGTGGCATTGGATGTTCCTATATACAGACATGTGTATTGATCCTTAAACTTTAAGATTATTATTAATGGGTATTATAACTCATGCACTTAGATGTATTGACAAAAGCTGTGATGACACACAGTTCGCAGCGTGGTAGGATACATTCGGTGTGTCACGATTGATACTGCATTAATAGATAATGTGAGTAAGTATTTATCCCTTCTTTTCCACAACAGAATTAGATATCTTAGGCCCTGTAATGGAATTGATATAGCCTAAATAAATACATGGACATGGTAAGGAATGGGATAGTTCAATTTTGGAAAGTCAAAGAAAGAATGATCGAGAACATGGGTTGATGGCACTAGCATGAAACCTGCTTGATTTGAGATATCATGACAAAGGGATTATATTACATGGTAAGCATTCATATGTGGTGACATGTCATTGCGGCATTAAATTATTTCTCTATGGTTGCCTTGGCTTGTTTCGAGGTGCTAACCTTGGAATATAGGCAGGCTCCGCCTAATTCCACTAAGAAAGAGGCCTAGAGGGTCGCACATTATGTGAGTCCATGTATCTCAGTTAAATATTAATTTAACAAGTTAAAAATAGATTATTCCCAACTGTGGTTTAATAATTATTTAAGATAGTCTAATCACATTTATTTCAACATAAGTTATTCTAGAGAATATATTGTGGGCAAAATAATATATATTTATTAGTGGGTAATGCAGTTACATTTATATAGGGAATAAATAGCCATTACTCATTGTCTAATAAATGTGGTGGAGGAAAATAAGAAAATTGAAGACAAGATAAACATTCTGTGTACATTGAATGTACATGCCATTTAGTTTTCATGGAAAATGAGTACATGCTGTGTATTAATGATTACATGCCAAGTAGTTTTTCCAGTCGATATTTTGAAAAAATAATATCGATTTATTAAATGATATTTATTATAATTAGCATGGGAGCATTTAAAGGAATTAATAATTCGACATGGGGGGTTTCAATAAGAGTTAATAAAATAAATAAAACACTTAACGTGTTTGTTTATTGTCATAACTCTATAACCTCAAACCTGATTCTAAATATCCCCACAACCGAAACACTTTTCCCTAATTGTTGTGGACAACAATTATGGAAAATTGTATCAATAAAGAAAGAACTCCTTCCTCCAAGAGCGCTCTCAAGGCCGAAAGAGATCCTCCTCTATCAGATCATGGTGATCGAAGGAATACATCTCAAGCGAAGGTTCTTCCATTTTAGAACCTGGAAATCTCTTCAGTGACGTCAAGAGATATGTGGAGCACATGTGGATACCCGATAGAGGAATCCTATAATTGGATTATATGACACAAGGACGGATCTCATTGGATCGTGACCAGAGACATCAACGAAGAAATAATCCTTTCAAGGTAATTCTTGTCAATAAATTAAATTAATTACAACCAATATATGATGATCTTCTTGATGGTTCCGGGACCCTTCTCTTTCTTTTTGTTCATCATTCTATTATAAATATACAATGCTTTATTTTCATGATAAATCTTGGATTAAATGTTTTTTAACGCAAAAATTAATTTTTGGAAAACCCACCAATGCGCTTTTACTGCGCCTGGAACCTACAAGTGGTATCAGATGGGTAATATCGTTGATTATAATTATTTATTTTTTCATTTGTGATTTATGAATTTAATAATTTAGTTGCTTCAATTCAAGTTTATAGTTCTTTAAAATTTTAATCTTGAGATCTGTTCCTCCCCTATCATTTCATTTTCACCTTACTGATTTTGATTAAAATAAAATATAGGAACTCATCTAGAGTTGCCAAACAGTCATGGCCATACAACACCATAATACACTGCGAGTATTAGGAAGTACACACAATGTGTTCTTGGTTTAACAAATTGATTGATCTTCCAAATCATGACATGTATTGGATCCTATCAATGTCATTTATGACACCATGTGTTGACTAAGAACAGGTGGAACATAGTTTCTAGATTACATGCCATGGGTTCCAACTAAACACGACTTGTAATCCCTTTGGGTTGGGTTGGACAATGTACCCCGTGTGTGGCTTTCCTCGTTGGAAACCGTGTAATGTAGATACTACATGGTGTGTGTCTAATTGAACACACCATGTACTCCAAAAATTTCTGAAGTACATCTACACGTAATGTCCCCAGGCATGTACTTCGAATAAACGGTGAACAAAAGTACATGCCATGTTGTCGGAACTACATGTCCTATACTCATCCAAATTACACAGATTTATTAAAATTTATTATTATATTATACAAACCCTAGTTACGTGTTCCATAGTGCAGGCGTAAATCTGAGGCACAACACATGATATGTGTTTAATTTAATGTTTGCGTAATGAACATGAATTCAGTGGGTTGCCTCCAAGGTACAATTTATTTACAAAGATAATATTAAATGAATTTATTTGTTTAAATTATGATGGATGAAAATCTCATAGAAATTCAAAAAATGGTTTAAGATAAAAGAATTTATTAATTAAAGATAATTAATTGATTCAAGCATGATTTATCTTAAGAAAGAATGATTAATTAATTGATGCTAGTTTTATTTATTCGTAAATATCTTTGCATGTATGAATGATCATGAGCTAGACCAAGTTCTTTGTATGTGAATGGTTTCTTTTAATTTATTCATTTACATTAAATTTGTTGGCATGTGAGCCTTCTCCTCATTAAGATGTAGGGCTTGCGCGCCCATGGATTATTTTATGTAAGAACCCCTTTTTACCCCTCACTTACATGTGAGATAAATGAATATGTAATGTATGGAGCTCCCATGATAGTGGAGGTGGCTCAAGTCAGAAGCCAAGGTGAAACCAATACAAAGAGATACAAAGGTAGACAGGTGGAAAGCTATAAACATGAACCTGAAAGGTTCAAGGTGTTCCTCCCCTAGGTCTTCGGTTGTTTATGAAACTTCTAGATAAACTAACCAATAGAAAAATCTCATGATCATAACATTTATTTTATTTCCATCAGGTGAATGGTTTATTTATTGTGGGAGTGTTGTCACGATCACACAATTAATGAATTAAACAAGAATATGAGATGGAACTAAAATAAGACTGGATGATGTGTCAATATTATCATAGAAATAGTTAATCACTTAATTATATCCCATATAATATTAATAACCATTTAATCAAAGATAATAAAAATTCAATTTATATATAAGGATAAAATCCCTCAAAAAAATATTATGTTTTTATAGCCTTTCATAATCTTGGTCAGAGGTGTTTACACATCATCCTTTACCACGAGAGGAAGTTGTATGTGCTGGAAGAGCCTATTCTAGTTGCACTTGGAAAAGAGGCCTATGATGAGGAACTATCGGTCTATATGAAACACATGGATGATTCCATATATGATTAATGTTTCATGATAACGTCCATGTCTACTGATCTCTTGAAGCAACATGAAAACATGGATGCGTATAGCATGATATCTCACCTTAACGATCTCTACCAAGAGATGGTGAGACAGGAGAGATATGAGATCTCCAATTCATTGTTTACAAATAATCTTGGAGAGTCTGCGCCACCTAGGCCTTTTGTAGTCAAGATCATTGGCTATATTGAATGCTTAGAAATATTAGGGATTACGTTCCTGGATAAATTGCATACAAATCTCATCCTATCATCACTGCCCAAGACCTTCTCAAGCTTTATTGTCAACTACAACATTAGAAATAATGATAGGAGTATATCAGAAATTCTGACCTTGAATCGCAAGGTAGATAAGGACATGGGGCGTGACAAACCCATAGTCCTTATGGTTAATAAGAAAAAGAAGGACAAGGCAAAGGGGCCAAAGACTTATAAATGGTCTGAATCCCTATAGCACCGTCCTTCCAAGAAGGAGACGATTTAGGGCAAGGAACATGAGTCAGTATGTTTTTTATGTGGAAAGCAAGGCCACTGGAAGAGGAATTGCACCTAGAAGTGTGGGGATGGAAAAGGGGAAATCGTTATCGAGTGTAATCTTTCTATTTCTACACATTGGCTTTTAGATACAACTTGTGGGGATCACATCTGTATTCAAATGCAGGAAACAAGTAGATTTATAAATATTTCTAGAGGAGAGGTGGATCTTCAAGATGCCAATGGTGCGAGTCTGGCTGCATTGTCTATTGGCGATTACCACCTCTCATTGCCGACTAGGATGATTTTGGTTTTATATAATTGTTATTATGTGCCTCGTGTTACAAAGAACATAATTTCTATATCATGTTTGGATATGGATGGATTTATTTTCATGTTTTTAGATAAGTTTTGTCTCTTTTATAATAACAACGTATGTTATGATATGGTGCATTTAAATAATGGCTTGTATGTATTTAATTACGAAAACCAAGTTTTGGAAATAGATAATGAAAAAAATCACATTACTCTTACATCACTAAGATGTGGCATCATCATCTAGGTCATGTAAATGAGAAATGCTTGACAAAGCTCTACCAAGAAAGCTATTTAGACGCTACTGAGCTAAAACCACTTGATAGATGTCACTCTTGTTTATAAGGTAAAATTACCAAGACTCCTTTCGGTGGACAAGGTCAAAGGGACACAGAACTTCTAGGATTGGTGCACACAAATATCTGTGGACCACTTTCAGTAGATGCTAGTGTGGATATTCATACTTCATTACTTTTATAGATGATTTGAGTAGATATGGCTATGTCTACTTAAGGAGGTATCAGTCAGAAGCCTTAGAGAAATTTATGAAATTCAAGAATGAAGTAGAGAATCATCTTGGTAAGAAGATAAAGAAACATTGACCAGATCGAGGTGGAGAGTATCTAAACAAAGAGTTCATCGATCTTCTATGGTAGTCATGGATTCTATCTCAGCTCACTCTTCCTTATACACCATAGTGGAATGGTGTTTGTGAAAGGAGGAACAACACCTTCTTGGACATGTTGAGGTCAATGATGAGTCATGAAGATCATCAATTATACATTTGGGGATATGCATTAAAAACTGCATTATACACATTAAACTGAGTAACAAATAAGGTGGAAAATGGAATTCTATCCGAGTCATGAAATGGGTGGAAACCCATTTTTTTCACACAAGTGTATGGGGACGTGAGGCATTTGTTAAGGCATTCTTAGGAAAAAAACTAGCACCCTGGGGCACAAGGTGTATCTTTATAGGATATCCCAAAGAAATTAAAGGATATTACTTATATAACCCTTTAGACAAGAAAGTGACTGTTGCTAGAGAAGCCGTCTTTCTTGAGAGGGAGCACATCCTAAAAAAGGATTGTGGGAGAAAGATTGACTTTTACAATGTCAATTCTCAAGATACATAGCATTTGGTACAGGAACATGGTCCACAAGTCCCCATGGAAGAGGTTCCAGAAACACACGTACTACATAGGATCGCAGGAGTGGTAAGTTAACCAGAGAGATTTGGTTTCTTGGTCACCGAGGATGGTGAATAATTATTGTTGGACAATGATGAGCCTCTCCAGTACAAAAACATAGTAGAATGATCAGAAGCTATCAGATGGCTAGATGCTATGAATTCTGAGATGGATTCCATGTATCAGAACCAAGTCTGGGTTCTGGTCAATGAGCTAGTTGATGTAAATCCGATTGGATGAAAATGGGTATTCAAGAGAAAAATTGACATGGAAGGTCAAGTTAGCACCTATAAAGCAAGGCTAGTGGCTAAAGGATTAAGAAAATGTCAAGTAATTTACTATGATGAAACCTCTTTGACAGTTTCCATGTTTTAATTCATAAGCATCATATTTCCCATAGAAACTTACCATGACAACGAGATTTGGTAGATGGATGTCAAAACAGCATTCCTTAAGGAGACCCTTCAGAAAAATGTCTTTATGACACAACCAGAAGGGTTTGTGACACCAGATGAAGCCAAATGGGTTTTCAAGTTGAGGAAATCGATTTATGGATAAAGAAAGTATCTAAGTCATGGAATATTTGATTTAATGACGCCATAAAAGAATTTGGTTTTATTAAGAATGAATGTGAGCCATGTGATTATAAGTGGTTTTATGGGAATGCGGTCGTTATCCATGTAGTATATGTTGAAGACATATTTATTATTGGAAATGATGTACAAGTCATACAGTTAGTTAAGGACTAGTTGAACATGTGTTTCTCCATGAAGTACTTGGGTGAAGATGCCTACATTCTAGGGATAAAGATCATTCATGATAGATCCAAGAGGTAGCTTGAACTATGTTAGGTTAGATACATTGTATTGATACTTAAGAGATTTAATGTGGAAAAATCCAAGAGGGGATTGGTTCCAGTGTCACATGGCCTACAACATTCTAAGAAAATGTGTCCTTAGACACAAAAATAGAATGATAGAATGAGTAATATCACATACACTTCGGCTATAGGATCCATAATGTATGCCATGTTTTGTACCAGGCTTGATGTTTCCTATGCACTGAGCATGGTCGGCACATATCAAGTAGATCCTTGAGAACAACATTGAACTACAGTTAAGACTATCCTTAAGTATATGAGAAGAACTATGGATATGTTCCTGGTGTATGGAGGAGATGAAGTGTAGAGACCCGAAGCCTGATGTACATGAACATTACATTACTTTTGTGGAATACTTAATACATAAGAAAAACAGACACACAAGGACCATAATAGTTTAGTGTCTTTGGAAACTTAGAATAAAATCTTCTAATAGTGGTGAAAGATCTTCAACATCTCCCAATAAAGATCTTCCCCTTTTTTTCTTACCTAAAAACTTTCATTACATCTTGGGGAAAAGAAAACATAAAATGGGTGAGCTCAAATTCCCAGTAAGGGTAAACATAAAATAATCCATAAATATTTGAATGCCAAAACTTGAACATAAAATCTAAACATCAAAATCTTGAGCAATGACATGAATCTTGTAAGTACGTAAGACATATATCATAAAGAAACATTAAGAATGATAGAATAGCATGGGAATAAAACATGTAATTGTGGAAACTATTCAGCACATGTCATGATTTCTATAGTAGCCAAGGCATTGCTGCCAAGACCATCTTAGTGGACAAAGTCCCATTCTGAAACGAGTTCACTCCTCGTTTCAGTCCTGTAAAACTGAACCGGATTAGCATACCATTCTAGACATGTCTATCTCATGAGATATAAAATCTTTACCCAATGCATTGGAGGGAGATTTAGTTCCCACCCATCTCATAATGAAATCATTCTTACTTGTGCCACAAAATAAAATTAAAACATTCATCATAACCCAAAGAATAAAATGGGTTTCATAAACATCATATCATCATCACATAATCCATATAAATAAATATTCCATCATATGAAAATTTAAATCATGTAACTCATAGAGACATTATACTTGAAATATACACATTTGAAATAATTTCATCTTAGATGGAAAATGGTTTTGATAAAACACATGAAATGAATTCTTGATGAAAATATCCTTTCTTCTTCAAAATAATTTTCTTTTCAAAAAAAGTCATTCAATTTCAAAATAAAGATATTTGGTTTAAAATATTCATGAAATATATTTGAGGAAGCTTAATGAAAATAAGGCTTTATAAAACTGTAAAAATCCGTTCGTGCCGTATAAGTTAAAAAAACATTCTTCTCGTACTTTTGCCGGAAAAGTCAAAAGGTACCTCGTAACGTAAACAAAAGATAGATTCCTTACATAACATGTAGTAAAATTCAAGAATGGGTAAAAAGGACATTAAAAATACATGAAAACACTTTTATAAAACATGGACATGGATTATAGAAATAACCCCAGTAAATACTTACGAATAAGCAATCTCGGATAAAAATGAGATTTGCAAAATTATCCCTTACCTTAGGTCCAATTTGCTTCGTAAGTGTCCAAAACTCATGCATAATGATTTAAATAATGTCATTGACTTATTCCAGAATCATACTCATTGTTATGATATCATATATGGTTTACTTATGACTTTATATTCCCTGTTCATTTGTAAATTCCTTGTTAAAGAGTATTTTGGGTAAAATCGTTTCATTTGTCGTCCATGATTTGACTTGTAATTATTCATATGATTACTTAGATCATGATTACTTAATTCCAGGATATAAAATATGATTTATATATAATATATAGTCAGAATATACATATATATAATAGATCATTAAATGGAAAGAAATACACCGTTCATGGAGACGGTAGGCCGTACGTACACATGAACGCTGTTTTCATTTCCTTATTTTGTATAATAGAATTAAGTAGATGACATAAATATATATATACATAAATACAGTAGCTTTATAATGTCATATATTTCATTATTATAGCTTATATATACTTTATAATCATTCTTTAATGGTTAACATGTAAAATGAATCTCATCGCGTCGTGGAGACGGTAGTCCGTACGTACGCACGAGCGATGATATCATTTCCATAATTATTGAATTGAATTGGAGTGGATGATACAATACATAAGAATCAGTATGATGTTATAAAAACTATGTATAGTTATTCTTTACACCATTTTACCTATCCAAGTAAGGTGGTATTAGAAAAATAGATTACACCACGGCGTGGAGACGGTACTCCGTACGTACGCACGAGTGGTGATTTCGTTTTCCGTAGGATGGATAGATGGTTAAATAAAATTGTTTCATAATTACAATAACATATCAGTATATGAGTGATACTGATGTTATTACTACATAATGATACAACCTAAGAAGAAGAAGTTGAAGAAGAAAGAAGTTTGAAAGAATCGGTAGAAGAAATTACCTCTTCTTCAATACGCCTCTTTGAAACCTCCTCTTAGGGAACTAAGATTGGTCTTTTAAGAAGACCAGAACATCTAGGATGTTTCTAGGGAAGTGTAGGGGAGAAATTTTCAGTGTTTGTCTGAGCTAGAAGGCTCAAAGTGGTATGAGGAAGAGAGGGAGGTGGTGCCCTTTTATAAGGGAGGAGAGGGGCACCTTAGGAAAAACTAAAAATATTAATTTATTATAAAGTCATATTCGATTTTAAATAGCTCCAAATTGATATATTTCGAAGATAAGGTGGGTATGGGTCGAAATACTTTCATCCAATAAAATTTAGACAAGTTTAGGTCATTATATTACCCTTATCCTTTAGTTTTAACTCTTAGTTAATTAGATTGACATTTACCATGTCAGTTTGTATTTTTATATTATATAGTTAATAAACTTACCATATACATCCAAGAGACCCCAAAGTTGTGTTTCATTAATATATATAACCTTAGCTAAGTCATTTGGCCGAACCTTAAGTTTTTCTGAATAAAATAACAATTAATAATATAATATTTTTTTTAAAAACTATTTTATGTCAATTTTGACACTATTCAATAGTTGATTTTTGTGAAACTCATAACAGAATTATTACTTTGAAAAAATTTAATTACATAAATCCTAACATGTCATATTAACCGAGAAAATTAGTTTAATTCATAAAAAGTCTCAAATTATATTTATTTGGGTATTTATAATATCAATTATTCTAAATTTTCACTATTATGGTAATTACTACATCATCATTGTGTCATAAATAAATTAAATTATATAATGTCTAAAAATTAAAAATAAAATATCATTATGTAGGAAATATTATTATATTTCTAATTAATATTTACAATCGAATATATCTTATGTTTAACCATATATTAAAAATGTTTTAGTAAATAAACTTTGATTTTAACTCTTTTATCTCTTCTTTGAATTAAATAAAAATAAATGTCCTAATCTAATCCAAGTGGCCATAAATGATCATATTTTATTCCTAAGGTTTTTTTTCGTCTAATTACACTTATCTAATATAATTATGACATGTGTTAGGGTAATAATAATATCATTTTTACCCTTAATTACCCTATTTACTTTTAACCGTGGTAAAAATATTTAAAAAGATACTATTCACCAAAAATTATTTTAATCTCATTGAACCACATTTTACTTACTGAAATCAACCGTGTCTCTCGTATTTTTTAAAATTCTACTCACAGAAGTGGTAAAATTAAGTTTTATGAAAAATTCAGTTTTTTAACTACCACTTAGTGGTTTCACTATTCATCAAAAATTGAAAGTTTTCAGAAAAATACCAAAAATTAGGCCTAAGCTATATTTGATATTATGAACTCAAAAATGATGTCTATTTTACCAAATTCAAGACATATTAGTTGCATTAATTAATTTAAAAATAATTCCCGTTGTCAAAACATATAGCGTGTTCTTAAGAGATAATAACTATCAAAAGATTGACACTTGTTTATGTCTGGTTTATATGTGAAATTACATCCAATGACCAACATTTTATTAAATTGTAAAAATATATTCTCAATATACTTTTAAACCATTCAAAATTATAATTTATCCATAATAATTATTACAGTGAAAAAAGTTGTTTTTAATTAAAATATAGCGTGTTTTTACTATTCATTAAAATAAGAAAGTTATCAGAAAAATATCAAAACTTTATCCAATGTAAATTTTTATATCCTAATTCAAATGAGGAATTTTATTTTATAAAATTGAACTTATAACAATGTCAAAAACTAGATTTGAAGTAGGTGCGCCATCAAAAGGCGACAAAACTGCATTTTTTGAAAAATAATTATTTTACCCGAAAATTTTATTTTTTTCTTATACCATGTTCTAGAAAATGTGTAAGATGAATAATAATGTTATAATATTCAAAATTTAGTTAATACTATTCATAACAGCTAGTTCATAATAACATTATAATAATATATCGTTGTTTAGTAAAACCCGGTATTGCGTACAACACACGCTATCGAGGAAGGTCACGATTGCGTGTAATGCAAGCCAAGTCAGGGTTGCGTGTTGTGAAAGAATCCTTCGTTGTTTCGTATAACAAAATAAAACCATATTTCATTTATATATATATATATACACTCAACGTTGCGTAGAATGACTATTATAAAACATACATGAAATTGTGGGTAACACGATCCAAGAATAGCATTGCGTATACTGCAAGCTAATACGGTGTTGCATATAGTACAAGCTAAACTTGGTGTGCTGTATAATAGAAGACATCAATTAAAGTAAAAGAATATTTTTCATAAAATCTTGGGGTGTTACATTCTACCCCCCTTAAAATGAATTTCGCCCTCAAAATTCGTTGGGGTTATAAATCGTTTACTATTCATAGAAACCCACATCGTAAAAAGGAATACTTAAAATTAATTTTAAAAACTAAATTATGAAATTCAATGATTACCCAAAGTAACTCATCATTGGGTTTCCATATAGAAGAACATAGGTGAAAATATGGATATGGAAGAAAACTCTAACCATCAAGTTCTGATGGAGAGTGGTAGAGGACATGGCTATGAAAAATCCAACAATCACAAAGCCATAAATTTGTGATGATCTATGGTACCATCTGATTCATCGGATATAAGGGCACTAGGACAACATTTTTAGTTTTCAAGATCACTTCCCTAATGTTGAAGAATTTGAATTAGAATAAATACTTACTTTATTTTGGTACAATCTCACTATTGTTCGTGCCTTGAACAATTTCCACTTCATCTCTTAATGAAATGAAGTTGAATTTGTTATTTGTGAAGTGTTAGCAGATCATGTGATAGAATGACGGGTCATTCCATCTGTCTCAAACAAAATGTTAGAAAAATTTATTAAATATACATAAGTCGATCTATAGTGAGATTAATCATATATGTTTCCTAAAATGGACTTATACTTCATATATCATACTGCTTAATATAATAAAACTAGTTTCTACCAAACAGGGACTTCATGTAGGCCAGTGTTAGGTGATAAAGGCCAGTCGCACTTCGGTTGTGGGTTCGATTCCCACAGCCTTGTCTGACGCGATGGGCTATCGCCCGACCTGCAGGTTGTCCTTTTTCTAAAACTGCATTACTATAACTTCCCATCAATAATATCGAAAAAAATTGTATCCTTAAACAATAATAACTTATGTACAACATAATTCTTTCCAATATTTCAGCTTATCTAAAATACTTCGGTCCACACTCACAGTATAAAGAAAACAATTACTAGAAATGTTATCTACCAAGCATGTGAATACCATCATTTATCCCCCATATATCTTGTTGGTCACATTCCAATCATGTGAATACCTTAATCATGTATTCTCTTGAAAATTGAATACCCATTATACCTTAGTGAAAACATGAATGCTGTCAAAAGTTAACTCTTTCCACATACCAAAATCCAAAAATTCTATATACTCAAACCATGATATAACCATTCTCCTTATATCAGTCATGAGCTCATGAATACTATCAAACATTTAATTTTCTCTTTATCCATTCATTATGCGCATATCATCTACATTCCAAAAATATCTGAATAACCATTGATGGATACTGGTACCATTAATCATACACTTTCAAAACTCAATGAAAGAAAAAAGTGTAACAATCCTTAGATGTCTCCTTAATCAATAGTACCATGAGATTACTTATACAACATTACACTTGATAAACATGTAATCATTCCACTACCTTCTTAAACCATTGACGGAGCTTCAACAATTCTTTCATCTCATATATCATTTGTACTCTCTTCATCATCATCAACATAAATACTACCCATACAGCCATACTGATTCTCTTCATGAAACTTTCCCTTAGGGCATTGGTTTGAATAATGCCCATACATTCAACATTTAAAACATTTAACCATTGTTGATGTCGTAGCAATACCATTATCCTCATCCATGGTGTTAACTGAACCTTTTCCTTTGCACTTACTGGCTTTGTGTCCTTCTTTTCCATACCCAAAGCATCTTCCAGTTCCTTTGAAACAATCTCCCCGATGCCTCTTCCCAGATGGTTTACATGAGGGAAATTGAACTTTTTTTCCTCTATGTTCATCATGAAACTCCATCTTTCTCTTATTATCTGAGTCGGGAAACATACCAATGATGAGATTATTGATCATATTATGAGATTGCTGATTAGGTATAATAATGATGTTTGGACTTCCAAATCCCGTTTCATTTGGTTTCTCATGAAGAATATCATTCCCTTGTCCGTCATATCCTCCATTACCGTGAATCTTCGTGTTTCCAGCCATTTTCTAAAACCCAAAAAGAATAGTGTGAGAGCCAAAAATCATGCTAGAGAAAACAACATAGTAAAGGGCGATTACCCTCAAAATCTAACATCTTAGGTTAAATTCTAAGATCTTTACCGCAGTTCTAAGACTATATCATATACGTATACTTATCGTTAGGGACATCCCTAGACATACCTTATAAATATCTATAGGGATCTCATTAAAGTTATCACATCCTAGTTTCCAAAGGTTGACTAAACCTTTGCTCTAATACCAACTGTAGAGACCCGAAGCCTAACGTACATGAACATTACATTACTTTTGCGGAATACTTAATACATAAGAAAAACAAACACACAAGGACCGTAATAGTTTAGTGACTTTGGAATCACAGAATAAAATCTTCTAATCGTGGTGAAAGATCTTCAAAATCTCCCAATAAATATCTTCCCTGTTTTTTCTTACCAAAAACCTTTCTTTAAATCCTGGGGAAAAGAAAACATAAAAGGGGTGATCTCAAATTCCCAGTAAGGGTAAACATAAAACAATCCATAAATATTCAAATGCAAAAACTTGAACATAAAATCTAAACATAAAAATCTTGAGCAAAGACATGAATCTTGTAAGTACGTAAGGCATATATCATAAAGAAACATTAATAATGATATAATAGCATGGGAATAAAACATTTAATTGAGTCAACCATTCAGAACATTTCATGATTTCCATAGTAGCCAAGGCATTGCTGCCAAGACTATCTTAGTGGACAAAGTCCCATTCTGAATCGAGTTCACTCCTCGTTTCAGTCCAGTAACACTGAACCATATTAACTTACCATTCTAGCCATGTCTATCTCATGAGATATAAAATCATTACCCAATGCATTGGAGGGATATATAGTTCCATCCCATCTAATAATGAAATCATTATTACTTGTGCCACAAAATAAACTTAAAACATTCATCATAACCCAAAGAATAAAATGGGTTTCATAAACATCATATCATCATGACATAATCCATATAAAAAATATTCCATTATATGAAAATTTAAAGCATGTAACTCATAGAGACAATATACTTGAAATATTCACATTTGAAATAATTTCATCTTAGATGGAAAATGGTTTCGTTAAAACACATGAAATGAATTTTTGAGGAAAATATCCTTTTTTCTTCAAAATCATTTTCTTTTCACAAAATGTCATGCAATTTTAAAAGAAAGAGATTTGGTTTAAAATATTCATGAAATATTGTGGAGGAAGATTCATGAAAATAAGGCTTTATAAGACCGTAAAAATCTGTTCGTGTCGTATAAGTTAAAAAAACATTCTTCTCGTACTTTTTCCAGAAAAGTAAAAAAGTACCTCGTAACGTAAAAAAAAGAAAGATTCCTTACATACCATTTATTAAAATTCAAGAATGGGTAAAAAGGACTTTAAAAATACATGAAAACACTTTTATAAAACATGGACATGGATTATAGAAATAACCCCAGTAAATATTTACGAATAAGCAATCTCAGATAAAAATGAGATTTGCAAAATTATCCCTTACCTTAGGTCCGATTTTCTTCGTAAGTGTCAGAACCTCATGTATAATGATTTAAATAATGTCATTGACTTATTCCAGAATCATACTCATTGTTATGATATCATATATATGGTTTACATATGACTTTATATTACCCGTTCTTTTGTAAATTCCATGTTAAAGAGAATTTTGGGTAAAATCGTTTCATTTGTCGTCCATGTTTTGACTTGTAATTATTCATATGATTACATAGATCATGATTACTTAATTCCAGAATATAAAAAATGATTTATATATAATATATAGTCAGAATATATATATATATAATAGATCAGTAAATGGAAAGAAATACATCATTCATGGCGACGGTAGGCCGTACGTACGCATTGACGCTGTTTTCGTTTCCTTATTGAGTATAATCAAATTAAGTAGATGAAATACATATATATATACACATAAATACAGTAGCTTTATAATTTCATATATTTCATTATTATAGCTTGTATATACTTTATAATCATTCATTAATGGTTAACATGGAAAATGAATCTCATCGCGTCGTGGAGACGGTAGTCCGTACGTACGCACGAGCGATGATATCGTTTCCATAATTATTGAATTGAATTGAGTGGATGATACAATATATCAGAATCAGTATGATGTTATAATAACTATTTATAGTTATTCTTTACACCATTTTACCTATCCAAGTAAGGTGGTATTGGAAAAACATATTACACCACTGCGTGGAGACGGTACTCCGTACGTACCCACGCGTGGTGATTTCATTTTCCGTAGGATGGATAGATGGTGAAATAAGGTTTTTTCATAATTATAATAACATATCAGTATATGAGTGATACTGATGTTATTACTTCATAATGAAAGAACCTAAGAAGAAGAAGTTGAAGAAGAAAGAAGCTTGAAATAATCAGTAGAAGAAATTACCTCTTCTTCGATACGCCTCTTTGAAACCTCCTCTTAGGGAACTAAGATTGGTCTTTGAAGAAGACCAGAACGACTAGAATGTTTCTAGGGAAGTGGATGAGAGAAATTGGTAGGGGTTGGCCGAACTAGAAGGCTCAAAGTGGTGTGAGGAAGAGAGGGAGAAGGTGCCCTTTTATAAGGGAGGAGAGGGGCACCTTTGAAAAAACTTAAAATATTAATTTCTTATAAAGTCATATTCGATTTTAAATAGCTTAAAATTGATATTTTTCAAATATAAGGTGGGTATGGGTCCAAATAATTTCATCCAATAGAATTTAGACAGGTTTAGGTCATTATATTAACCTTATCATTTAGTTTTAACTCTTAGTTAATTAGATTGACATTTACCATGTCACTTTGTATTTTTATATTATATAGTTAATAAACATACCATATACATCCAAGAGACCCCCAAGTTGTGTTTTATTAATATATATAACCTTATCTAAGTCATTTGGCCGAACCATATATTTTTTGGAAAAAATAACAATTAATAATATAATATTTGTTTTAAAAACTTTTTTATGTCAATTTTGACACTATTCAATAGTTGATTTTTGTGAAACTCATAAAAGAATTATTACTTCGACAAAATTAAATTAAAGCAATCCTAACATGTCATATTAACCTAAAAAATTAGTGGAATTCATAAAAAGTCTCAAATTATATTTATTTGGGTATTTATAATATCAATTATTCTAATTTTTCACTATTATAGTAATTACTGCATCATCATTGTGTCATAAATAAATTAAATTATTTAATGTCTAAAAATTATAAAATAAAATATAATTATGTAGGAAATATTATTATATTTCTAATGAATATTTACAATCGAATTTATCTTATGTTTATTCATATATTAAAAATGTTTTAGTAAATAAACTTTGATTTAAACTCTTTTATCTCTTCTTTGAATTAAATAATAATAAATGTCCTAATCTAATCCATGTGGGCCTAAATGGTCATATTTTATTCTTAAGGTTGTTTTTTGTCGAATTACACTTATCCAATATAATTATGACATGTGTTAGGGTAATAATAATATCATTGTTACCCTTCATTACCCGATTTACTTTTAACCATGGTAAAAAAAGTAAAAAGGTACTAGTCACCAAAAATAATTTTCATCTCATTGAACCACATTTTTCCTACTGACATCAACCGTGTCTCTCATATTTTTGAAATTCCACTCACAGAAGCGGTAAAATTATGTTTTATGAAAAATTCAGTTTTTTAACTACCACTTAGTGGTTTCACTGTTCATCAAAAATTGAAAGTTTTCAGAAAAATACCAAAAATTAGGCCTAAGCTATATTTGATATTATGAACTCAAAAATGATGTCTATTTTACCAAATTAAAAACATATTAGTTGCATTAATTAATTTAAAAATAATTTCTATTGTCAAAACATATAGCGTGTTCTTAAGAGATAATAACTATCAAAAGATTGACACTTGTTTATGTCTGGTTTAAATGTGAAATTACATCCAATGAACAACATTGTATTAAATTGTAAAAATATATTCTAAATATACTTTAAAACCATCAAATATTATAATTTATCTATATGAATTATTACGATGAAAAAAGTTGTTTTTAATTAAAATATATCGTGTTTTTACTATTCATTAAAATATGAAAGCATCAGAAAAATATCAAAACTTTATCCAATGTAAATTTTTATATCCTAATTCAAATGAAGAATTTTATTTTATAAAATTGAACTTATAAACATGTCAAAAACTAGATTTAAAGTAGGTGTGCCATCAAAAGGCGGAAAAACTACATTTTTTGAAAAATACTTATATTACCCGAAAATTTTATTTTTTTCTTATACCATGTTCTAGAAAATGTGTAAGATGAATAATAATGTTATAATATTATTCATAACGGCTAGTTCATAATAATATTATAATAATATATCGTTGTTTAGTAAAACCCGGTATTGCGTACAACACACACTATCGAGGAAGGTCGCGATTGTGTGTAATACAAGCCAAGTCAGGGTTGCGTGTTGTGAAAGAATCCTTCGTTGTTTCGTATAACAGAATCCAACCATATTTCATATATATATACATATACACACACTCAACGTTGCATAGAATGATTATTATAAAACGTACACAAAATTGTGTGTAACACGATCCAAGAATAGCATTGCGTATACTGCAAGCTAATACGGTGTTGCGTATAGTACAAGCTAAACATGGTGTGCTGTATAATAGAAGACATAAATGAAAGTAAAAGAATATTTTTCATAAAATCTTGGGGTGTTACATGAAGAAAGTTTCATCAGAGGGTATGATGATGCTAGTTTTCTGACAGATCAGAATGATCAAAAGTCACAATATAGATATGTTTTGTAATGCCCTGACCCCAGTTACCCAGAGTTGGTGCATTATTACATAACATTGGCATGACCACACGAAAGATCAAATCTCAAAAGACCGATTAGTTTAGTAGCCTTGGAATCACTAGATATATTCATAAAGTTTTAAATTATAAAATTGAAAACTACATCAAAATTGTCTCCATAGTCCACACTCTTATCCCCTCATACTATCCCTGTAGGTCATTCATAATTTACATTTTCACATCCTGGGAAAAATAAAACAAAGAAAATGGGTGAGCTCAAATGCCCAGTAAGGATAAAAATATTGTGGAAACTTTCATAAATAAGAATAAACATTTAAGGAAATGTATAACTAAAACAAAAGCCTTTTAAACTTGAACTTCAACATAGTATGAAAAAAATAAAATGAAATAATTCCATTTACTTATTCACATGGATATTCTACTAATATAATAATCACATACAATATCAATAACCACATTCATAATGATGGAATGCATAATGCTAGACTATCATAACCACATAGCCAAGGCCTCGTGCCAAGACTACAAATAAGATTTTTCCAAGGCCTTGTTCCAAGACACAAGTTTGTCTCATGAGAAATACTGACGCATTGAGGAGCTATAGCAGGCTCCACCCATCACAAATTAAGTCCAATGCATTCCCATATGAAAAGGTCTAAACATAACAAAAACATTCGTATTAAAACTAGCATATGAAATGTAAATACTTCATCCATAAACCATGAATCGTATAAAAATAACACATCCATAGTCAAACATATCACAAAACCTTCAATACTATATTGATGTTTTTTATCATAATAAATCAACTTCAAATAAGTGTAAAATCAATCAAAGGATGTTTACATAGATGAAATCAAAACTCTTTTTAGAGAAATATTTCTTTCTATTTTGAAATCTTTTAAGAATCATATATTTATAAAATAAAACATTTTATTTGAAAATATTCTTATAATCTTTTAAGGGAAGCCGCTATGATTTTATAACGGTGGAAAATAACCACACCCACCGTATAAGTTGAAAAAACATTCTTACCTTAATTCTGTCGAAAAATTTAAAAAGGACCTTGTTTGGAAAATGACGAAAATATTCCTTTATAAACCACTTATAAAATAAAAAAGGGTATAAATGAATTTGACACATATTTTAGTAAATAGTAAAAATGTTTTGAAATACATTTTTAAGAAACATGGATGTGGATGATAATGAAGTCCCATAAAATTATTACATATAAACAACATTGGATAATGAAGAGAATTCAAAATAAACACTTACCTTGTACTTTTCCTTGGTTGGGGGTTGTTGAACCTCCTGTATAATGGTGAAATAATTATTATTAAATTATAAAAGAACCATATACATTAATCTGATATCATATATGATCTTTTAACATTGATTTGTTAATAATATCTTAGTATTATTGTTGTTTCGGGTGTTAACTTACTCGTTTTCTTTTATATTTTTTGTGACGTAAGTTGTGTTTGTCATGGATAGGTTTTATCTTATTCATATCCAGAATGATATAAAGTCCTTAAACATTTTTTTTAATCATCAAATGAGAATTATACTTGAATGGATACGATGGAGAATGAATCTCATCGCGTTCGTGGAGACGGTAGTCCGTACGTACGCACGAGCGACAATATCATTCTTTTGATATTAAAATAATATTTAATTGTATGGTATATCATATATAAAGAATAATTATCATGTTATATTTATTATTTACATGAATTACACATCATTATTATAACCATCAAAATAATAATTTTTGAATAACAATTACACCACGACGTGGAGACTGTAAGCCGTACGTACACACGTATGGTGACATGTCATTCAAAGGATGGATATAATACAGAAATATGGTTGTATCATGTTCATAATAACATCAATGTATATATAATATACATTAGTTATTATTTTATAATGTTAATAATAATTATAGAAGAAGTGGAAGAAGAAAGGAACTTGAAACGGGGTGGTGAAATCATTACCTCTTCTTCAGGTTCTTCCTTTTGATATGATCAAAATGGATCCTTAGGTTTGCTTTTTGACTAAAGTAAGGCCTCTAGGATGAATTGAGGGAAGTTTATAGAGTATTTGGGTAGATTTTTGCCGAGCCAAATGGCTTTGAAGGTGTAAATTAATGAGAAGGGTGAGTGTCCTTTTATAAGAGGGGTGAGGGGAACCTTTGGAAAAGAAAGAAATATTATTTTATAATAAATTCATATTCGGTTTCTAATGTCTCCAAAGTGGATTATATATAGGTTAAGGTGGGGATGGGTCTAAAACCACTCAAACAATAGAATTTAGAGAGGTTTGGGTCAATATATTAACCTTATATTTAAGTATTAACTCTTAGTTAATTAGTTTCACTTTTACAATGTCTCTTTGTATTTTTATATTATATGGTTAATAAACTTACTATATACATTCAAGAGACCCCCCAAGTGCTCCATTAATAATAAAAATATAATTATATAAATCTCTTGTCCGATTCTTATATTTTTAGGAATTTAATATCAATTAATAATATAATATTTGTTTTAAAAACTCTTTTATGTCAATTTTGACACTATTCAATAATTGATTTTTGTGAAAATCATAACAGAATTATTACTTCGAAAAAATATAATTAAGTCATTCCTAACATGTCATATTAATCTATAAAATTAGTGTAATTGAAAAAAAGTCTCAAATTATATTTATTTTGGTAATTATAATATCAATTATTTTAATTTTTCACTATTATCATAATTACTGCTTCATCATTGTGTCATAAATAAATTAAATTATTTATTTTTTAAAAATTATACATACAATATAATTATGTAGGAAATCGTTTTATCTTTCTAATGAATATTTATAATCGAAAATAAAACATATATAACACTATGTAAAAAATGTTTTTCTAAAGGATATATGCTTTTGTCATTTTTGTATTTATTTTAACTTAATTAATATAAAGTGTCATTATCACTTACAATTGACTCCATGGGGTCCTAAAATCGACCCAAACATGCCCCTAGTCCGACATGTATCAACCAATATGGTTAGGACACGTTTTAGGGTAATTTGTTTATTATTATAATAATATTTTTTAACCCTTATTTACCTGATTTACCCTTTAAACATGGTAAATAAAATATTTACCGAAATAATTATTCAAAATGTCTAAAAATAAAAGTTACCAATTTAAAAAATTTGAACATATTTATTCCAAATATGGAATCAATTTTTCTATATTCAAAACACAGAAGAGGAATCAATTAATTTAAAATTAATTCCCGTTGTTAAAACAAAAACGTGTTTTTAAGAGATAATAACTATCAAAATATTGACATTGGTTTATATCCGTTTTAATTGTATAATTATGTAAAATGACCAACATTGTATTAAATGGTAAAAATTTATTTTAAATATACTTTAAAACCACTCGAATTCATAATTTATCAATATAAACTATTTTTATTAAAAAGGTTGTTTTTAATTAAAATTTAGTAATTCTCACTATTCATTAAAATATAAATTTTATCCGAAAAGTTCCAAAATTTCACCCTAGGATAAATTCGATATTCTGAATCCAGAAATGAAGTCCATTTTGACAGATAAAATTTATAAAATTTCAAAAATTAGGTATTACTATTCATAACGGCTCGTTTGATTGGTTGTGGTGTGTTAGAACTCGATGTTGCGTACAACACACGCTATCACATTATTCAAAGAGAAGCATACCATAGAAGCTTGGGGTGTTACATTATCCCCTCCTTCAAATAATTTCATCCTAGAAATTTCTAGAATATTACCGCATGAAAAGACTCGGGTGGTTATTCATCATATGTTCCTCGGGTTCCCACATTGCCTCTTCCATCTTATGGTTTCTCTACAAGACTTTTACCAGATGAGTCGTCCGGTTTCTCAGTACTTGTTCTTTCGTATCAATAATCATGAAGGGATCTTCACAATAAGATAGATTGGGTTCTAGTTCTATTACCTCATAGTTGAGTACATGTGTTGGGTCAGGCATGTATTTCCTCAATAGTGATATGTGGAACACATCGTGAACTTTGGAGAGATTTGGCAGCATTTCCAAACGGTAAGATACAACCCCAATTCATTCTAGAATTTCGAAACATCCGATATACCTGGGACATAATTTATATTTCTTACCAAAATGTATGACTCCCTTCCATGGAGATACCTTCAGGAAAACATGATCACCGACTTGAAATTCCAAATCCTTTCATCGATTATCAACATAGCTCTCCTGCCTACTTTAAGCTGCTTTGATATGGTTTTGGATTACCTTCACCTTTTCCATCGTTTTCTACACCAGTTCTGGGCTTACAATTTTTCTTTCACCAACATCAGCCCAACAGGGTGGTGTGCGTCATCTCCTTCCGTATAACACTTCATATGGTGCCATCTGAACACTCGAATGGAAGCTATTGTTATAAGAAAATTATACCAGAGGTAAATATTTATCCCACATAACCTGAATGTCAAGTGAGAAGGATCTCAACATGTCTTCTAAGGTTTGAATAGTTTGTTCTGATTGTCCATCTGTTTGAGGGTGGTAGGCAGTGCTCAAAAGAAGTTCATTATCCAAGGATTTCTGAAGACTTTTCTAGAATCTTGAAATAAAACGGGGATCACAATCCAAAAAAATCGAAAGGGGTACTCCATGAAGTCTCAAAACTTCATTAATATATAGTCTTGCTAGACGTTCCAATGGTAGATCTTCTCTTATAGCAAGAAAATGTGTTGACTTGGTATGACGATCAACAATAACCCATATTGCATCATTCCTTCTAGGAATCTTTGGTAGCCCCATGAAAAAGTCCATCATAATTTTGTCCCATTTCCACTTCGGTATGGGAAGAGGTTGCATGACTCCCCCAGGCTTTTTCTTTCTAGCTTTCACTTGTTGAAAAACCATACATCTTGACACAAAATCAGCAATCTCACTCTTCATGTTGTCCCAACAAAAATGTTCCTTCAAATCTCTATACATTTTGGTGCTCCCAGAGTGTATAGAGAAATTAGAACATTGATAATCATCTGTAAATTCCCTTTTTAGATCAGGTATATCAGGAACACAAAGCCTCTTCCGGAATTTCAAAATTCCTTCTTCATACACAAAGTCTCTCAATGTCCCATCATTCACAGCTTTAATCTACTTTTGAAATTCTTCATCATCATTCTGATAACTCTTTATCCTTTCTAGTAAAGATGGTTTGGCATCCATTTAAAAAAGAATTGATGTTTCACCTTCCATGGTGATTCCCATATCCAACTTTACTAGATCCATAAAAGTAGGATCCATTACAATTATCATCATGCTCAAAACTCCATGATCTATTCTGCTCAAAGTATCTGCCACCTTATTTGCCTTCCCCAAGTGGTAGTGTATCGTACAATCATAATCCTTGAGTAATTCAAGCCATTATCTTTGCCTCATGTTGAGTTCTTTTTGTGAGAAAATATACTTCAAACTCTGGTTATCAGTATAAATCTCACATTTTTCACCATAGAGGTCGTGCCTCCATATCTTCAAAGAAAAGATCACAGCTGTTAACTCGAGATCATGAGTCAGATAGTTTTGTTCAGGAATTTTCAACTGTCGTGATTCATAGGCAATCACCCTATCATTCTTCATAAGGACACAAGAAAGTCCTTTCATCAATGCATCACTATAAATAACAAACCCATCATTCCCCGTTGGTAGAGCCAATATAGGAGCATTGTCTAATATTTTGTTCAGTTCTTAAAAATATTATTCACACTCTTTTGTCCAAACAAATTTAAACCCTTTACATGTGAGGTTTGTTAATGGGTTATCCAACCGGGAAAAATTCTAGACGAAACGTAGATAATGACCTACTAAACCAATAAAACTACGTACCTCAGTTATACTCATAGGTGCTGTCCATTCTTGGATTGCCTTGGTCTTAGAAGGATCAATAGAGATTCCCTCATTAGAGACAATATAGCCAAGAAAAGAAATATCTTGAAGCCACAATTCACACTTACTAAACTTACCATATAATTCATGTCTTCTCAGAGTCTTTAGGATAATGCACAAGTGATTTCCATGATATTCATAGTTTTTTAAGTATACCAAGATATCATCAATAAATTCCACCACAAATTCATCGTGATATTCCTTGAAAACTCTATTCATCATATTCATGAATACAGAGGGTGTATTAGTCAATCTAAAAGGCATTACTATAAACTCGTAATGCCCATACTTGTTTTGAAATGTTGACTTTAGAATGTCTTCGTTCTTCACACACAACTGATGGTATCCAGATCGAAGGTCAATCTTTGAAAAGTATTGATCTCCATACAGTTGGTCAAATAAATCATCAATGTGAGGTAGTGGATACTTGTTCTTTATTGTTATAGAATTGATCTCCCTATAGTCAATACATAACCTCATAGATCCATCTTTATTTTTAACAAAAAGAAAATGGGCTCCCCATGGAGAAACACTAGGGTGAATAAATCCCTTATTACTCAATTACTCTAGTTTTTTCTTTAGTTAATCTAATTATATAGTGGCCATTATATAAGGGGTCTTCGATATAGGCCTTGATCTAGGAATTAAATCAATGGAAAACTCAACTTCTCATTCTGGAGGATGTCCAGATAAATCTTCCGAAAACACATCTACATATTCTTTCACAATAGGTACATCCTCTATTTGAACATTCCTTTCCTCACCCACTGTAGTTTCATGCTCTTCCTCCCCTATAATTGAATTTAGTTGAGCTACTGGGGGTGGATCTAGATACGAATTAGGTGGTGACGATTCTGCTATAAAGATAAGGTGTTCCTTATCATCATCATCAAAAATCATAGCCCTACTTCTTCTTACAATAAATCTTCGCATCATGGTCCGAAATACAGTCCATACAGAGGATTATATCAAACTCAATCATAGGTATGACAATGAGATAAGAAGACAATGAAAAATTATGTGCTCTAATGGGGACTGATTCACAAAACTTTGTCACAATGATACTTCCTTTAGGAGTTTTAACTGAAAACTCCCTTATTAAATAAAATTTGAAATATCTAATTTTCTTATCAAACTGGGAAGATATGAAACAATGCGATGATCCAAAATCAAATAATGCATTTTCTAAACTTGAGGAAACCATTAAATTACCTGCCACCATGTCTTTCAGAGATTGTACCTCAGCAGTAGTGATAGCATAAACTTGTCCTTGATCACTTGGCCTTTTCTGAGGTAAGTTCCCCTGACGCTTAGGATATTAACATAAATAATGTACCATCTCCCTGCAATTGTAGCACTGAACATTAGTAGCTTCCTTCTTCCCTTTGCAATCACAATCTTGGTGTCCTTTTTCACCACACTTGTAACAGACACCCATTTCTTTCAGGCAAGTACCAGGGTGTTTCTTCCCACATTTACCATAGGATGGATATTCAACCTTTACCTTCTTCCCATTATTTCTATTCCTAGATTAATTAGTAGATCTCTTCTTCTCTCGCTTTCCTTTAAAGTCATAAGACTTAGAGAATTCCTTTTCAGTCTTGATAGCACATGAGACAATGTCTTAGTATGGCGAGAAGGATTGTGAGACTAATGCTCAATGGAGAATTATTTTTAACCCGTCAATAAAACGATCACACTTACTTCTTAGGTTACATATATAATATCCATCATACCTTGCTAACCTTGTAAAGTTAGCCTCATACTTTGTGACATTATCATCCTCCTTTTATCTCAGACTCAGAAATTACCCTTCCATATCTGCTCGATGGTCACAAGGAAAGTATTTTTATAAAAACAGATCATTGAACTCCCTCCATTCCATATTTGATACTTCATCGTCTTCCTTCATGTTTTTAGTCAATAACCACCATTGATCAGCATCTCCAGCGAGGCGGTAAACTGCCATGATAACTTTTTCCCTTTCACTACTCTCCAAAGACTGAAATATTTTCTCTAGGGAATTTATCCATTACTCAGCTACTAATGGATTTGTAATCCCATTTAATGTTGGTGGTTTCTGCCTCATAAAGTGATCTAACATTGATCTTCCACGCTGCGGATCAGGGTGCTCCATACGGGTAAGGTTATTATTCAAAACCTTATTGAGTTGTCCCAGTATGGTGATTAGTTGATCAGCACCAATTGCATCACCAGCTCCACTATAATTATCTTGATCAGGAGGGAAATACCTACATAGAGTGAGTGAACTGATACAGTTTCCATTTCATCTACTAGGCACAATTTCTAAACAATGGCGTAAACTAGATCGGTTTATGAATCAAAATACATAATTCTATACTTATAAAACACTTAACATAAAGTGAACTATTTATGGATATAATCCAAAATCATAAAAATGTTTTCTTTGAGGAATTTTATACTCATAAACCCTTCATAATGATTTGTAAAGAAAATTATAGTTATCTATGCATATCCCCCAGGAGTGTCGTAACTAAGAGTGCCGCAAGACCCGTTGTCATGCACCAGTTCCGGTTCGAGTCCAGCTCAAAGTGGTGTTTTCGGGTTTTACACCTAGGTACATCTGTTCCTGAGCCGCCTCTACCTGCTCGTATCCAAAAAGGGATGTATTTCTCAGAATACTCACAAAATATCTACAATACCAAAATTCTAGGATGTTCTTCTATACTAATCCTCAAAGTCCATCTTAGGTCTATGTGCTCTAATCAAAGTTTATCTAAATCTAGCTTCCAAAGTTTTTACTAAACATTCTCTAATACCAACTGTAACTCCCTGACCCCAGTAACCAAGAGTCAGTGAATTATTACATAACATTGGCATGATCACAAGAGAGATCAAATCTCCAAATACTGATTAGTTTAGTATCCTTGGAATCACTAGATATATTCAAAAAGTTTTACATTATAAAAATGAAAACTACAACAACAAAGTCTCCATAGTCCACACTCTTATCCCCTCATACTATCCCTACAGTTCGTTCATAATTTACTTCATCACATCCTGGGAAAAATAAAACATAGAAAAGGGGTCATCTCAAATTCCCATTAAGGATAACAATATAGAAGAAACATTTATAAATAAGAATAAACATTTAAGGAACTGTATAAATAAAATAAAAGCCTTTTAAACATTAACTTCAACATAGTATGGAAAAAATAAAATGAAATAATGCCATTTACTTATTCACATGGATATTATACTAATCGAATAATCACATGAAATACCAATAACCACTTTCATAATGACGGAATGCATAATTCCAGTCTATCATAATCACATAGCCAAGGCCTCATGCCAAGACTACGAATAAGATTTTGCCAAGGCCTTGTGCCAAGACACTAGTTTTTCTCATGAGACCTACCGATGCATCAAGGAGCTATATTATCCTCCACCCATCACATATTAAGTCTATTGGATTCCCATTTGAAAAGGTTTAAACATAATATAATCATTCATATTTAAAAAAGCATACGAAATATAAATACTTTATCCATAAACCATAAATGGTATAAAAATAACACATCCATAGTCAAAGATATAATGAAACTTAAATAAAATATATAAGTTTTGTATCACAATAAATCCACTTCAAATAAGCATAAAATCCATCAAAGGAAGTTGGCATAGATTAAATCAAAACTCTTTTTAGAGAAACATCTCTTTCTATTTTGAAATAATTTAAGAGTCACATATTTATAAAATAAAACATTTTCTTTGAAAATATTCTTATAATATTGTAAGGGAAGCTTCGACGATTTAATAATGGTGGAAAATAGATGCACCCATCGTATAAGTTAAAAAAACATTCTTACCTTAATTCAGTCGAAAAGGTTAAAAAGGACCTTGTTTGGAAAACGACAGAAAGATTCTTTTATAAACCACTTATAAAAGTAAAAAAGGGTATAAATTACGTTAACCCATATTCTAGTAAATAGTAAAAATGTTTTGAAATACAATTTTAAGAAACATGGATTTGGATGATAAAGAAGTCCCAGTAGATTGTTGCGTAAAAACAACCTCAGATAATGAAGAGATCGCGAAATAAACTCTTACCTTGTAATTTTCCTTGGTTGGGGGTAGGTTAAACTCCTATATAATGGTGAAATAATTGTTATTAAATTATTCAAGAATCATATACATTAATATGATATAATATATGATCTTTTAACATTGATTTGTTAATAATATCTTAGTATTATCGTTGTTTCAGGTGTTAACTTACTCGTTTTCATTTATATGTTTTGTTACAAAAGCCATGTTTGTAATGGATAGGTTTTATCATACTCATATCCAGAATGATATCAATTCCTTAAACATTATTTTTAATCATCAAATGAGAATTATACTTGAATGGATACGATGGAGAATGAATCTCATCGCATTCGTGGAGACGGTAGTCCGTACGCACGCACGAGCAACAATATCATTCTTTTGATATTAAAATAATATTTAATTGGATGTTATATCATATATACAGAATCATTATCATGTTATATTTATTATTTACATGAATTACACATCATTATTATAACCATCCAAAAAAAATGTTTTGAATAACAATTACACCATGACGTGGAGACGGTAAGCCGTACGTACGCACGTATGGTGACATGTCCTTCAAATGATGGATAAAATACTGAAATATGGTTTTACCATTTTTATTATAACATCAAAGTATATATAATATACTGGATTAATTATTTTAGAATGGTAATAACAATGATAGAAGAAGTGGAAGAAGAATGGAACTTGCAAAGTGGTGGTGAAATCATTACCTCTTCTTTGGGTTCTTCCTTTTGATTTGTTCAAAAGGGATCCATAGGTTAGCTTTTTGACTAAATGAAGGCCTCTAGGAAGAATTTAGGAAAGTTTAGAGATTATTTGGGCAGAGTTTGGTGGAGCAAAATGGCTTTTAAGGTGTGAATTAATGAGAAGGCGGAGTGTCCTTTTATAAGAGGGGTGAGGGGCACCTTTGGAAAAGCTAGAAATATTATTTTTATAATAAATTTGTATTCGGTTTATAATGGCTCCAAAGTGGATTATTTAAAGTTTAATGTGGGGATGTATCTAAAACCACTCAACCAATAGAATTTATACTTGTTTGGGTCAATATATTAACCTTATATTTAAGTATTAACTCTTAGTTAATTAGTTTCACTTTTACAATGTCTCTTTGTAGATTTATATTATATGGTTAATAAAATTACTATATACATCCAAGAGATCCCCAAGTGGTCCATTATGATTTAAATATCATGATATATGTATCTTGGATGAACCTTATATTTTTTAGAATTTAATATCAATTAATAATATATATTTGTTTTAAAAACTCTTTTATGTCAATTTTGACACTATTCAATAATTAATTTTTGTGAAAATCATAACAGAATGATAACTTCGAAAAAAGTTAATTAAGTAAATACTAAGATGTCATATTAACATATAAATTTAGTGTAATTCATAAAAACCCTCAAATAATATTTATTTGGGTAATTATAATTTCAATTATTTTAATTTTTCACGATTATGGTAATTATTGCATCATCATTGTGTCATAAATAAATTAAATTATTTATAGTAAAAAAATTATAAATAAAATATCATTATGAAGGAAATAGTATTATCTTTCTAATGAAAATTTATAATCTTAAATCCAACATATATAACCCTATGTAAATAAAGTTTTCCTTAAAGTTATATGCTTTTGTCATTTTTGTATTTATTTTAACTTAATTAATATAAAGTGTCATTATCACTTACAAGTGGCTCCATGGGGTCCAAAAATCGACCCAAAGATGCCCATGGTCAGAAATGTATCATGAAATAAGGTTAGGATAAGTTTTAGGGTAATTTGTTATTATTATAATATTATTTTTTAACCCTTATTTACCGAATTTACCCTTTAACCATGGTAAATAAAATATTTACCGAAGTAATTATTCAAAATGTCAAAAAATAAAAGTTACTTATTTACACAATTTGAAAATCCTGATTCCAAATATGGAATCCATTTTTCCAAATTCAAAACACAGAAGTGGCAGAAATTAATTTAAAATTAATTATCGTTGTTAAAACAAAAAGCGTGTTTTTGGGAGATAATAACTATCAAAACATTGACATTGGTTTATATCCGGTTTAATTATAAATTTTTTTACAATGACCAAAATTATATTAAATGGTAAAAATATATTCTAAATATTCTTTAAATCCACCCAAATTCATAATTTATCAATATAAATGATTTCTATTAAAAAAGTTGTTTTTAATTAAAATTTAGTAATTTTCACTAATCATCAAAATATAAATGTTATCCGAAAAGTTCAAAAATTTCACCCTAAGATAAATTCAATATTCTGAATCCTAAAATGAAGTCCATTTTGAGTGATAAAATTTATAAAATTTCAAAAAGTAGGTATTACTATTCATAACGGCTAGTTTGATTTGTTGTGGTGTGTTAGAACTCGATGTTGCGTACCACACACGCTATCGCATTATTCAAAGAGAAGCGTACCGTAGAAGCTTGTGGTGTTACATGTTTTCTGTCTCAATGGAGGAGCTGTGTGTTGAAAGAGTTCAATGCAGCTAGTTGTCACCGATTCTATAGTAGAGTCTGGAAATATAGAGTCTTCTGATGCAGCCAAGGAATCCGTCTGGATTTGGAACTTTTTCTAGGAGCTTGATGTTGTTCTTAGCAGTAATGATCCTATCATATTGTACTGTGATAATACGGAAGTGATGTGTAGTACCCCTGGTTTCTGGTATGTAACCCTTTCTTGATTCTTTTCATGGTTTTAAAGTAAATGGTGTTGAATGGGAGAGTTAGGAGCACTTGGAATGATGTTTTGAGGCAAAAGGGAAGTCTCACGGTCGGCGCATGGTTTGTCTAACCATGTAGCCAAACCATGCACAGTGGGCCTTGGAGGTAGTGGCTTCCGCACGTTCGATGTGCGGTTTGTCTAACTGTGTGACAAAACTGTGGAAGAAGGGTGGCCGAGGCAGTAGCCAATGCACGGTTAGCGCACAGTTTGTCAAACCATGCGGACTAACCGTGCGGTCACTTAACATTAGATCCTAAAACTGTGGATCTAACACATTTTGCCTTTAATTGCCTTGTTCAAACCTCCTAAGTGACCCTAACTCAGGATTAAAATCCCTTTAAGGTTAGAAGACTTCTCCAAAGCATTCCGGAGGTGATTTGAAGGATTCTCTAGGCAAATCAAAGCCAGATTCTTAAGGTATGTTATCGTTCATGATCGGTTTCTCATATCTACTTTGATCTACCTCACCTCTTCTCTTGTTTTCCTAGATCTACACCCGTTATGGGTATATCTAAAGGTTTAGATTCCAAATATGAGAAATATTTATCTTGGTTGTGTTAGGATAAGAGATCTTGGGAGGGTTTTTAGAGTTTTAACCCCGTGTTCTTGAGCGTTCTTCGTCTGTGGATTGGTTTCACCCAATTTGTTGAGGTAAGTGGATTCACTCTCGATTACTCTTTCTTAGAACTTCAAGTCTTATTTTCAATTTGTTTTCCTTTATTGAAATGGTTTGTTTATCTATTGTGAATGAATGGTTCAAACCCCTTTTTAGTAATGGGTGATGAAAATTGTGTGTTTTTGGAAAGTGGTTGTTGAAGTAAATTTAAAATTGTGATTTTAAATTGGCTATGGTTTTGCTGCTTGGAAGAAATGGTTTTCAATAAAAAGGGTGATGATTTATTTATAGGTTTTGAACACACATGGTTTTGAGAATGGATTGCATGGTTGTGGGGTATGTTCATATGCATTAGGATGGATAAGGGATAAAGGTCCCCCCATCAATAGGTTGGGATGGATAAGGGCGAGAAGTTTCCCCATCATTAGGTTTGGACGGATAAGTTCGTGAGGTACCCCCGTCCAGGTAGTCCACTAAGTGACAGCGTAGTGGAATGATAACTCACCACTCGCGAGTATTTGGAGGTCCAGGTTGCATGCATGGTTGGTTGTGTGGATTTTTGAACTGGAATGAATGTGCCAAATTGGAAATGAGAATTTGATTTAAAACATTATTGTTTTCTCTTCATGATGAACATTGTTTTTTTGGAAAATGGTTTGACATGGAACTTTTTATATTGTGAACTGTTTTGGAATTGTTTTATATAATTGTGCTAACATGTTTTATCCTTGAGGCATGGATTGGGAAGTCATCGGGGGAAAACCTACTGAGTTTCATTACTCACCCCCTGCTTTGGCATGATGGTGCTTTTGCAGAAGTCATATACCGGGACGTTGGAAAAGGTAATGTGTTACATGTTTAGAGCGCTGTTCCGTGATACTTGGGTTGGTTTGTGATGTTGGAACTTGGAGCTTGTGGAGCATGGGGTTGGGTTATTGTCTTATAGTCTTTGAGTTATTTTTCCGCTATTTACTATGATTTAGTGTTTGTTTCCGTTGTGCTAATCTTGGATGGTTTATGATAAAATAAATGGTTGAGTTGTCTTAGTTTTTATCAAGCATCATTTAGTTGATTGGTTTGATTATAGTTGTTGGTTTTTATGGTATGTTCTAAAATTTTAAATCGTCCCCCACTTTTTTTGAAACCCTTTGGCATTTATTTCCAGCCTTTGGAGCCTTGGAGATGTCTCTTAAGGCCTAGTAATTAATCATTGAGCTCTCAAGACAATGAGACTTGGCAGGTCATTACAAATGGTATCATCTTGTTCAGTCCTTGCCTATCAAGTGGTCATCTCTGTTCATGGTCCTGGAGTTGAAATTCCCTCTTTTCTATTCCTTAGGTGATCATCTTAGATAGGAGTAGGATTGTCGGAACATGAAATGTATAGCATAAAAGGATGTAGCTATCCAGTTTATGCTGATCTTCAAGTTTACAGGGTGTTAGGTACATAAGTGTTTTTGATACACTTGTAGAATATTGAAAATCTCATTGTCATGGGTTTAGGCAATGATATGAGCATGACATGCATTAGAGGAATGACTTCCCCCTAGGATGGAATATCTCATTACGAATAATGATTTATGATTTTTGGCATGGTGCAAATTTTTAAAAAATGCAAAAATTTATTTTCAAATGAAATACTTTGAAATGTTGATATATGGTATATTTTGAAATTGGGTGGATTTTCAAAAAGTATGTGGGATGTTTTAAAAAATGTTTGAACATGTGTAAAAGCTTTATGGATGGAAAACAATGATGTGATAGTTGATGTGATATAATTTGAAATGCTAAGACTTCAGTTGCTAGAAAGTGAGACTAATAGTGTGCGTTGTTGTATAGAAAATGGCACCAATTAGGCGTCGTAGAAACCAACCCAAAGAAGCTGCGGGGAATGTGGTTGCACCTAAACAATGGGTGAACCAAGAGCTAGTTCAGAGTATCGTTCAAGCATTATAGGCTGTGGACACAGGGAATCAGACGGATGAGTCAAGGAGTATAGTCCATTCCTTCCAGTTCCAGAAGAAGAATCCACCCATTTTTTGTGGTGATTATGAACCATAAGGGGTGGAGGTGTGGCCGAGTAGGATGAATCATATCTTCGATTTCATCGGCACACCAGCAGAAATGAAAGTATTGTTGGCGACTTACATGATATAGGATCTTGCATGACCGTGGTGGGAGCTAGTGGTGCACGCTAAGGTGGATCAAGGCCTAGGCTGGGAGGAATTTGAGGAGTTGTTCAATAAAAAATTATTATCTCACACGTTCAAGATCCAGAGGACGATAGACCTTTTCATCCTGAAGCAGGAGAATATCTCTGTCACGGAATATGCGGCTAAATTAATGAATTTAGTCCATTTTTCACAAGAGTTTTCTGCAGGTTCATCACTGAAGGCATGCATATTTGAATCAGGGTTTCTACAGGAGATTCGCTCGAAGGTAGCAGTGCTCTGTATTACAGATTATATGGAGATGGTAAACAGAGAAACAGTAGATGAAAGAGACATCTCTGGAGTTATGGGAGGAGGATGTTTGATGGTACCCACAAGAATGGGTGGGAACTTTTATACTGGGAACAAGCGAAAGACGAACACCTACTTCCAGGGTGGGAGTGTGAATCAGAACCAGACGGCTGGATCAGTGAATCTTCCTCTATGACCCATGATGAATGCCGAGTGTTTTCAATGTGGCTCAACTGATCACATAAAGCAAGAGTGTACATAGAAACTTATACAAAGTCACAATTGCAAGAAGATGGGGTATCTACAGTGCTATTGTAGAAATAATTTGTGGTTGGGTGCACGTGACACTTCTCAGGAGTCGCAAGCATCACATGCTTCGACAGGACGGGGACAGCAGAATCAGTCTTGTCAGCATACTAGAGCTAGCCATGGTGATTCTCAAAATTCCATGACTTCTCAACTAGGACAATCTCAACAAGGAAACAAGGAGAACGGTGCAACGACGAAGAAATTGTATGGATCTGAGCAGATGATCGTTCATGATCAGGATGGACAATCAATAGTAAGAGGTACGATCCTTTTGAATTCTACCTTTGTGCAAGTGTTGTTTGATAATGGTTCATCACATTCCTTCATTTCTTCTCGTTCTGCTGACTTGCTATGTTTAAAACTGGAAATGATGCCTTCTGTGTTGAAACTACAAACTCCCCTTGGTGAAAGAGAATTTCAAGACTTAGTGTGTCGAGAATGTTCTATAACTGTGGATGGAGATTTGCTAGAATGGGACTTCTCCATGTCAGATATGGATTTCTATGATGTAATCCTGGGTATGGATTAATTGGAAATGTTTAAGGCTCACGTCGACTGCTATAGGAGAACCGTTAGTTTCACGACTGAGGACGACATCGACCATCTCTTTAAAGGAGAAAAGATAGTAATGAAGGGTGCAAAGAGCTTGTTGGCACCTATGGTGGGAATGATGTCTTACCAATTGGCAGTGTTGACTTTGGAATCATTGGAAGTGATCGCAGAAAATAGTTTTCCTACTGTGGTGGATCAATTTCATGATGTTTTTCTTGAAAACATCTCAGGGTTACCACCTGTAAGAGAAGTCGAGATTATGATTGATCGCCTTTCGAGGACCAATCCTATCTCACTTCCATCTTATAGAATGGCACCAATGGAGTTAAAGGAATTTAAGGTGTAGTTAGAGGAGCTGTAAAGTAGAGGTTTTATTCGGCCAAGCGTGTCTCCATGGGCAGCACCAGTTTTGATTGTAAAGAAAGTAGATGGAACCTTGGGGCTATGTGTGGATTATCATAAAATTAACCAAGTTACAATAAAGAATAGATATCCACTTCCATGAATTGATGACCTGTTTGATCAATTGAGGGGAGCTCAGTGGTTCTCCAAAATTGAGTTATGGTCAGGATATCACCAATTGCGAGTTCAGAAGTAGGATATTCTGAAGACAGCCTTAAGAAGGAGACATGGACACTACTAATACGTATTCATGCCTTTTGGTCTTATGAATGCACCAGCGGCCTTCATGGTTTTGATGAATTGGATATTTCATCCACTTTTTTGGGTGTAAACAGGTGAGACTTAACTAGTTGGGTCAATCCTTGTCCATGAAACAATGGAGAAGATTCAGTTGATTAGAAAGAGGATGGAGACGGATCAGAGTCGTCAGAAATCTTATGCTGATCATCGTCGAAGACCTTTGTCATTTGCGGTGATTGATAATGTCTTTGTGAGAATCCCTCCAAGTCTAGGACAACTTCATTTTGGGAAGCAGGGAAAATTATCTCCTCGATATATATGACCTTTTGAGATACTGGAATGGGTTGGCGAGGTGGCGTATCAGTTGGCAATTCCACCACGGTTCAGTGCATTGTATAATGTGTTCCAACTATCTCAGTTGAAGAAGTATCAACCCGATCCTGATCATGTGATCATATGCGACCACGTCGACCTAGAGCCGGATGCTTCATTGGTACATATCTTGGTATGGATAGTGGATAAGAAAGAGAATATATTTCTTGGAAAAAGAATCAGTCTAGTGCGATTTTTATGGAATCATGGTCAGATTCATGAAGAAATTTGGGAATGCGAGAAAGAAATGAAAGAACAGTGGCTAGAACTCTTCCAGTCAAGCAATGGTTTTATACTTTCCGATGATAGAAAGGCCAATGGTGGGGAGAATGTAGTACCCCCGGTTTCTGGTATGTAACCCTTTCTTGATGCTTTTCATTGTTTTAATGTAGAAGAGTGTTTAATGGGAGAGTCAGGAGCACTTGGAATGATGTTTTGAGGCAAAGGGGAAGTTGCACGGTTGGTGCACGGTTTGTCTAACCGTGTTGCCAAACATTGCATAGTGGGCCTTGGAGGCAGTGGATTCCGCACAGTTGGCATATAGTTTGTCTAATCGTGTGGCCAAACTGTGCGAGAAGGGTGGACGAGGTAGTAGCCAACGCACGGTTAGCGCACGGTTTGTCAAACCATGTGGACTAACTATGCGGTCACGTAAAGTTAGATCCTAAAATTGTGGATCTAACTCGTTTTCCTTTAATTTACTTTTTTAAACCTCCTAAGAGACCCTAACATGGGATTACTCACCCTTGAAGGTTGGAAGAATTCTCTCAAGCATTCCTAAGGTGATCCGAAGGCTTCTCTTGGCGAATCGAAGTTGGATTCTTATTGTATGTGATCGTTCTTGATTGGTTTCTCAGATCTACATATATCTACTTCTCCTCATCTCTCGCTTTCTTAGATCTATGCCCGTTATGGGTATATCGAAGGGTGTAGATGCCAAATATAAATTTTTTGGTTTTGGTTGTGTTATGAGAAGAGATCTAAGTAGGGTTTTTGTAGTTTTGACCTGGTGTTCTTGAGCGTTCTTCATCCGTGGCTTGGTTTCACCCAATTTGTTGAGGTAGGTGGCATCACTCTCGATTCATATTTCTTAGAACATGAAGGCTTAGTTTCAATTTGTTTTCCTTGATTGAAATGGTTTGTTTATATATTGTGAATGAATGGTTGAAACCCCTTTTTAGTAATGGGTGATGAAAATTGTGTCTTTGTGGAAAGTGGTTGTTGAAGTAAATTTAAACTGGTGATTTTAAATTGGCTATAGTTTTTCTGCTTGAAAGAAATGGTTTTAAATAAAAAGGGTGATGCATTATTTAAAGGTTTTGAACACACTTGGTATTAGGCATGGATTCCATTGTTGTGGTGTGTGTTCATATGCATTGGGATGGATAAGGGAGAGAAGTCCCCCCATCAACAGGTTTGGATGGATAAGGGCGAGAAGTTACCCCATCATTAGGGTGGGATGGATATGGTTGTAAAGTAACTCC
This sequence comes from Viscum album, assembly GCA_963277665.1. Classification (NCBI taxonomy): domain Eukaryota; kingdom Viridiplantae; phylum Streptophyta; class Magnoliopsida; order Santalales; family Viscaceae; genus Viscum; species Viscum album. The sequence continues at coordinate 1,709,891,651 of OY728148.1, forward strand.
ATCGAGGTTCTCCACTAAGTGACGACTTAGTGGAAGGATAACTCACCACTCGCGAGTATAGGGAGGTACAGGTTGCATGCATGGTTGGTTGTGTGGATTTGAGAACTGGAATGAATGTGCCAAATTGGAAATGAGAATTTGATTGAAAACGTTCTTTGTTGCTCTTCATGAGGAAGATGGTTTTGTTGGAAAATGGTTTGACATGAAACATGTTATATTGTGAACTGTTTTGGATTTTTTTAAATAAATTGTTTTATATAAATGTTCTGAAATGTTTTATCCTAGAGGTATGGGTTGGGAAGTCCTTGGGGAAAACCTACTAAGTTTCATTACTCATCCCCTACTTTGGCACATTGGTGCTTTTGCATATTTCATATACCAGGACATTGGAAAAGGTAACGTGTCACATGTTTAGAGCACTGCTTCATGATACTTGGACTGGTTCGTGATGTTGGAGCATGGATCTTGTGGAGCATGGAGTTGGGTTGTTGTCTTATAGTCTTTGAGTTATCTTTATGCTATTTACTCTTATTTAGTGTTGGTTTACACTGTCGTACTCTTGGTTGGTTTATGATAAAATAAATGGTTGAGGTGTCTTAGTTTTTATCATGAATCATTTAGTAGGTTGGTTTTATTATGGTTGTAGGTTTTTGTGGTATGTTCTAAAAGGGTAAATCTTCCCCCACTTGTTTTGAAACCCTTCGAAATTTATTGCTAGCCTTTAGCGCCTTAGGGATGTCACTTAAGTCCTAGTAATGACTCATTGAGCTCTCAAGACAATGAGAATTTGTGGGTCATTACAGGTGGTTCTTATAAATGAACCGAGGTCACATCAATGGAAAAAGAACATTCTCTAAAAGTATTACCTCTTGAGGGATTCCTATTAAAGGGGTAAGGTTGCAGTGAGCAGAGTTCCCATAGAAGAGAACGTGGCGGACCCCATGACTAAAGGCCTATCTCAGCAGCAGCATGGATATCATGTGAGAACTAGGGGTTAAAAGTTGTTAGCTGTTGGCTCTAGTACAAGTGGGAGTTTGTTGTAGTTAGTGGTCTAGAACCAACAACTTTTTACATTATTTTCTAAATTAACACCTTATCACATCTTGATTGTTCTTCTGCCTAAAAATGCATGTGATAATGTCCCAAGGATAGCTATTGCATTAAGGGGTCATAGCAGATCCTTGATATGATGAGATCCCAGAAGTTCCATTAAACTATTCTTGAATATATGTTATATGGCTAGATGATGTTATTTGAGAGAAAAAAATTATACCGGACATTAGGGGTGAGGACTCATAAAATGTTGAAGAACCTTCTCATAGTGTGCGCCCTTGGTAATACCCAATAGGATATTATAAGAACGAGACCCACCACTAGGAAATCCACATTTCATAGTGTCATTGAATATTCCTATCCGTGGACGTGTGTATTGGTGCTTAGAATTTAAGATTATAACTAACGGCTATTAAAACTCGTTCTCTTAGATGTATTGAAGAAAACTGTGATGATAGACTATTTGAAGTGAGGTAGGATACATTGGGTGCGTCAGGTGTGATAATTAATTAATAGATAAGGTGAGAAAGGATTTGTCCCTTCAGTTCTATAACAAAAGTAGATATCTCAATCCCATTGATGGAATTGATATAGCCTAAATAAATCCCTAGCCAAGGTAAGGAATGGGCGAGTTCAATTCCAGAAAGTCAAAGAAATAATAATCAAGCACATGGGTTGATGGCACTAGCATGAAACCTACTTGATTCGAGATATCGTGACAAAGGGATTATATTACATGGTAAGAATTCGTATGAGGTGACACATTATTGTGGAATTAACTTCATTCTCTATGGGTGCCTTGGCATGTTGCTAGATACTAACCTTGGACTTTAGGTAGGCTCCACCTAATTCCACTAAGAAAGAGGCCTAGAGGGTCACACACTAAGTGTGTCCATGTATCTCAGTTAAATATTAATTTACCAAGTTAAATAAAGATTATTCACAACTGTGGTTTAATAATTATTTAAGGATGCGTGATCACATTTATTTCGACACTAGTTATTCAAGAGAATATATTGTGGGAGAAATAATATATATTTATTAGTGAGTAATGCAGTTACATTTATTTAAGAAATAAATATCCATTACGCAAGGTCTAATAAATGTGGTGGAGGAAATAAAGAAAAATGAAAACAAGATAAACACGGCATGAACATTGAATGTACACGCCGTGTAGTTTTCATGGAAAACGAGTACACATCATGTATTAATGATTACACAACATGTAGTTTTTCCAGACATGGTTTTGAGGAAATACTATCATTTTATTAAATAATATATATTATAATTAGTGTGGGTGAATGTCAAGGAATTAATCATTCTACATTGGTGTTTTTAATAAGAGTTAATGAAATAAATAAAACACATAACATGTTTATTTATTTCCATAACTCAATAACCTCACACATGATTATAAATATCCTCACAACCCCAAAAAATTTCCCTAATCGTTGTATACAAATTTTTTTGAGAATTCCCTTTGGACTAAATGAAATCCTTCCTCCAAGAACGCTCTCAAGACCGAGAGAGATCCTCCTCCATCGGATCAAGGAGATCGAAGGCATGCATTGCAATCAAATGCTCTTCCATTCTAGCACCCGAAAATCCCTTCAGCGACATCCAGAGATACATAGAGCATGTTTGGATCACCGCTAGAGGAATTATACACTTGGATTCTATGATGCAAAGATGGATCACATCAGATAGTGACTGGATACATCAAAAAAGAATGAATTCCATCATGGTAATTCTTGTAAATTAATTTAATTAATTATAACTAACAGATGATGATCCTCTTGATGGTTCTGAGACCCTTAGATTTCTTTTTGTTCATTGATCTATTCTAAAGATCTGACTTTTCATTATCAGATGGATCTCTTATTGAACATTGTTTAATGCTACAATTAATATTGGTCAAACCTACCAATGCACTTCCACTACACCCAGAACCTACATTAATAACATATGAAAATATTCTTACCATTAAACGTTGAAAGGTAACTGGTGAATTTAAAAAACCAAAGTGAATACTTCAGTAATATAATGTACTAAATGGCCATGTCAATGTGGTTTTTTCAGGATCCACAGAGCTACTTAGACCTGAAAATAACCAAAAAATTCATCAAGGAAATAATGGTTACTCTTCCCAGCTATCCTATATATCATTAGATCCATAAAAGTAATGGGGAAATGATATTTCCTTATCATATAGATTAATTCATGGTAGGAAATTAAAACTCTCTAACTATTATGAATCATTAGGGTTGTTAACTTATTATTCTCATTTTATATAGTTATATATCCAATTTTATTTTAGAAATTGGAATAGGGATTACCAATGGGGGGTATGATATTAGGTATGGAATATCATATCCTAAAAGTATTTATACAGCCTTTTTCAAAGTTCCGTGAGTGTTAAGCTTCCTTTGGAGTTGTATCAAAATTTTATACTCACTTTTTAAAAGAACCTAATGAATTTTAGTGTTAGGAATAATCCATGTAATGTCCAATAATGCCCAGAGTATGACCATAATGTTTTATTTTCAAATGTATAGTAGTTTTTAATATTTATTGGTATTTTATTTATTTTGGTATTATGACTGAAAATTTCTCATTATTTTTAGGTAAATCAATTTTAATATTTGAGAGGATAAGATTTAATTTTTATGGGCATTTCTAGTGATAGTATTATCTCTATCTTCTCTCTATTAAAAACCAACACATATAAGACATAATTATAAATGGTAATTTTTCTAAATTATCAAAATAACTTTCCTAAAAATAAATTTTATCAGCATAAAAATATATTTCCTAATCTAATTACTTTCCACAACAAGATTCATAAAAAAAATTCACGTGATTTTAGATATTCACCTAATAATTTTTTTCCATCAAAAATTTCAATATTTTCCTCATAAAAATGTGGCAATAAAAAATATTCCAATGTAAACACATGTTTCTCTTCATTGGTGAATTTAGATGAATTAATAATATTAAAATTTCATTATTTTTTCTCTAAAATTCATTGAAAATACTTATTAATTTAAATTTATTATTGTTTTTAGTCTTAATAGATGACATTATAGAGATCATTGGGGAGTGAGAATTAAATTTAATTTTTTCAATGTTTAGAATATAAAAATTAGTAATGTATTGTAATCTTTTCACGAATACTAAAACATATTTAGAACATCAACTGGGGTTTGTAGTGGCTCTATTATAAAGTGTTATAACTAATATTTGGAGTTTTATCTCTTATATATATATATTTAATAGTAATGAAATAAGGCATTACATCAATCAATGCTCCAAAATCACATAGTGCATTTTAAAAATTGATTTCTCATATAGAGAAAGTGATAACAAAGGTACTTGGATCTTGGAAATTATTAGGTTCTTCTTTCGTAACAATGGAAGATACATTTCTTCATATATTTAAATTTTAATTCCCTTAAAATCTCTTATTTTGGGTGCACATATCATTAATAAACCATTCATACCAAGGGATTTGGTGGATAATTTCTAGAAAAGGGATAATGATCATCACTATTATTAAAATCTCCAATATATCTTGTTGTAATATTTCTTCACTAGTTTTTTTGGTGGCTTAATATTTGTAGGCATGTTGTTAGGGTTTATATTGGTGTTACACCTTGTGTTTTCCTTTTCCTTCTTTATTGAGTGTGTTTCCTCAGGTGCCTATTTTTCCAATTCCTTCTCTAGGACACATTCTTCAGGTTCATCAAGCTATAGACTTCTAGATTTGGCTGGACATAGTGATTCTTATTTGTTACCTATCTACTTGAAATTATATAATTAAATGGTATTTAAATTGTATTTAGTTTTATTATTTTACATAGAAGGGAGTTTATATGTACCTTGATTTTTCAACTCATTGATGGTAGTTATTATCTGGAAGTATTATCCTTACTACTCAATTTATGATGAATCATGTTTTTTGTTGGATTTTACCAGATATTTCACTATAAACTCCATTATGGGTTCATCATGGTTATTTATCTAATAGATTTAGATGGTTCAGAGATCCACCTTTGAAATGGTGGTGGATGGAATGTTTTTTTAAAGCCCAACAAGATGGTCGGTTGAAAGTTCTATTGGATAATGGTATTTGAGCCTATTAGTTCCTAGGTCTATATTGAATTTTTAAATCACTGTCAAATATATATTAGATATTGGTTTCTATTAGAACTACTTCTATAAAATGGAATAAAAAATATCAATGTAGTGACCCGACCATAGAGGTTCGGAGTCGGTGTCTTCTATCAATTAAATTATCAAGATTGCAATAAATCAAGCCTCAAAGTATAAAGAGTTTAGTATTATTAGTAAACCAGATACATAAATGTTTCTTGCATAGAAAATTAATAAATTAATTACAACAATTTTTTCTTCTAAATATCTTTGAGAATAAATTTATTTCATCTAGTTTATCAATACACATTTTTCTTATTTCACTTCTAGGAATCCAAGGGAAAATAAAAATAATAAAGATGAGATCTAATGATTAGTATTGTAAAAGTATAGGGGAAACAATAATTAATTAATTAGAATAATAATTATGGAATGTTAAATAATAGAACATACATACAATATAATAAAATAACTCAAATGGAATTGAATAAATAATATAGCATGGTAATAAATGGAAACACATTCCATTAAAATAACTAGATAACAAAAAATAAATATGGGAAAGTAATAAACTGAAAACAGTTGCTATTTAATCAATAAATATAGAATGAAATGAATCCATATATTTTATCATGTGAAAATATCATGGAAGTCAATGCTTAATTATTGGTCATCATGTCTAAAGCACCTGAAAAAATCTACTGTTAAGATCCATCCTCTAAAAAAATTAAAACTATTAATAGTATCCCATTTAATTTTGTAAACATATTTTTTTCATTAGAAATTATTGATGCATCAAGGATCTATAAAATGTCTGGTCACTACTCATCATTGCATGTCTGAATTATTCATCATATTGAGTAATCAATTTAATTAATAAACTATTTTCTTTATCAAATATCCATATTGAATAAAGAATTCATATATATCTTTATTTCCACAAAAAATCGAACTACTATCAAAGTAGACACCATATGTAAATAGATATACGGTTTCAGTAATAGTTATATCCATGATAAATGAAATGGATAATTTAGTAGGCATTCAATATTCCATGATCATTAGAGTTTGAATATTTCTAGGGGACTAAAAAATGAATCATGGTAGTGAATGTTAATACTATCCCTGGACAAATAAATCAAAACCAAACACGGGAAGAAATAATATTTTATTGATACAACATATTACAAGTGTAGTAAAAATAAGGTTTGTGGTCATTGATGGATAGAAATACTATTAAATTATATTTAAAAAACATTCTTTAGGAAAATAAGCTTTTATTATGATTTTTTTTGAAAAAACCATTTATTTGAAAATAACTTTTAAAAATATTTTCTTTAAAAATAAACCTTTTAAAGAGGAAAATGATAATTCAAAGAAATGATGGTAGGTATCTTCGTACATGTCGTATGATGTATGAGGAATATTCTTTTTGTATGGTTAAAGGCTACAAAAATTTATTGTTTGAAAGTGACAAGAATATTCCTTTAAAAATAATAATACATGAAGAAAAGGGTAAAAATATATTTTCCAAATAATTTTAAATAATTTTTAAAACATTTTAAAAAATACGGGGTTTTAGTTGATAATAGGTTCCTTGACAAAAGAGAGAAATAATGTTAGGTTTTCTAAAATACATATTATAAATAAAATTGTGTAATTAAGAGTGGAAAATGGTACTGCCGCTTAATTAATATCATATATAAGAAAATGAGAATAAAAATAATGGGTTTTTTAAGAATGCTCAAATAATTCCCTCTAATGGAAATTTATGTGTAAAAATTCCAGAACAAACTAAGATTGTAAAGTAATCCCAATGAAAGATTATAATGTTGTAGTGAGAATCAATCAATGAGTATATTATGGTTATCAAATGTAAATACACATTTAGAAGATAAAATATATCAGTAAATAGTTAAACTAATTATTCACATAATCATAGAATATTAATTACAAATAATATGTAATATAACCCAATGAAATGAAATTGGGTTATAAAATCACTTTTCCAATAGGTTACTTTTAACTCAAATCCCTTTAAATGAAATAAATAAAATTGAAACTCAAAATATAATTAATAATTAATGGATAATGATATTATATGATAAAGTGGTAGTATGTAAACCATATATAATAAATTAGGTGCACAATAATAATGTGACTATTTCAAGATAAATTTAACAAGCATAAACAGAAAGTGAGATTACAAAGATAATCATTAAAACATTTCTTGAGGATAATAATCTTTAATCATTACAAAGAATCCCATACCACACCAAAGAATTTAAAATCATAATAATAGTTAATGAATAAAATAAAATGAATGTTATAATATCATAAGAGTAAGAAGATTCATGATATGTCAAGTAAAAGGGAATTGTATAAACCTTATAAAATAAACTAGGAGCATAACAACAAATAAATCTCAATTGAATTCAAATTGATATGAAATCCGTTAAAATGAATTTCATTTAGATTGAATGTATTTTAAAATATTTTATAATAAAAATATTTAAATTAAAAAGTTACTTTATAACTTTTTTCATGTTTATTATTACTTTTATTTCAATCATTACCTTTTGGTATACAACAACATAATAATGAAATCTTACATTGGGTGTTTTGACCAAATTTAGTTTATGTGTCAAAATCAACTTTGGTAGGTCAAATATGATCAAAAGGATCATTATATAAAATCTAAATAATAATAATAATTAAATAATTATTCTATTTTCAATAAATTATACTTTTAAAATATATAAATAAATATGGATATGAAAAATGAATCAATGTTACAATCATAGAGACTACATGTCATATATATGCATGAGTAACATTCTCATTTTTCAAAGATTGTTATAAAAAAAGGAACGTAACATAAATACATCTAGAATGATAATTATATCATAAAACACATATTATTTAATCATATATACTTATATTTGTATAACTATAGTGATGTAAATGTAATCACATCGCGTCGATGAGGCGTAGTCCACACGTCCACGAACAACATTATCACTTTTTAAGTGGTTGAAATGGTAATATAGAAAATGATATATATTATATTTATATAAAGTTAATTATTTGAGAAATATAATATATAGGTTGTTTATTTCACATATTTATAATTAAAACCATCCATTATATGATCCTTGTATAGTGTGAGTGAATCACATCGCTTAGAGGTTTGGTAGTCTACTCTTCCACAAATGATGTTATCATATTTACACAAATTTAAAGTATAAGGGTTTGTATTGGAAAAAAATATTACAATCGTAATGAAATAATAAATATCATATATAACATATATACATATATTTTCCATCATAATTTCAACCAAGAGAGTCGGTAAAAGAAAAATGAACAATAATCGTTTCGTGTGGCAGTAGTTCGCCATACACAGATTCAGTATGTTCGTTACCCATTAGATGGTATATATATGATACAGGTTTTGTTATGATACCATTAAATAATAATACTCGAGGGATTGGAGAACTTAAATAAAACTAAAAATCTTGAGAATGATTGTTACCTCTTATTCAGGTAACTCCTTTTTTTTGAATGAAAATATTCCTTGAATTTATATTGTGAAAAATGTTTAATTATAAGAATAGTTTAGGTATTTTTATTATCTATTTGTAAAGATATTTTTCGAGCCAGATCTTCTTGAGATGTGTGATAAATTCAGAGGAGAGGCGGCCATTTATAGTGGATGACGAGTGCCACTCTTATAATATCTTAACAATAGAATTACATCCACATTTTTCATGTTTTATGTGGATTTAGTAGTGGTCCAATTTTAATAAAACATATTATAGGGTTGTTATATGTCAATAAAACAACTATTTTAAGATGTTATAGTTTGTTTTGGGTCTTAAGGTTATGGTTTAGTCCTTTATTAAGCTTAATTTAACCTTAATCATTGTAATTAATTCTAGTCACTTTCACTAATATTTTTTTTTGAAAAAAATGTTTAGATTATTATAAATTATAAAATTTTATGATTCCAAATATCGAATAAATTTATATAAATTCTAATCCTAAAAGGGAAAATAATTAATTTAAAATTTATCTCGCAAGCAAGATGACAATGCATGTTTTGAAGTAAAAACGATCCAAAGCTTGATATGTTATTATAAATTATATCAAAGTGAATTGATTCTAATGAAAAAAATTATATTAATTGATAAAAATAATATCTAATTGAACATTAAAATATATTTAATCTGAAATTTATCCTTATATATAAATTAAATGAAAATGCAGTTTTGAAATGCAATTCAATATTTTTAATCATTCATAAAAAAATTATATGTTTCCGAAAAGTATAAAAAATCAAACCTAACCAAATTAATTATGTGCCTATTTAAAAAATGGTGTTAATTTTTACTTATTAAATTAATTAATGTGTAAAAATTCATATTTGATTTGGGTTCCCTATTAGAAGGTGGTAACATTTCCTTTATACAAATATTGGCTTTTATGTGTGAAATTGGGTTTGTTCTTATATTATGCCAATCATAACTTATATATATATATTATTTTATTGAATATTTAACATATATATTTCATTAAAATAATTCAATATATTTTATTAATTATATTTATTAATACAAAACTCCATTTGAAGCATAATAATAATAATATATGTTTTTTACCCAATTGGTTCTTATTTTTATTTCTCATTAATTGGTAACCAATGAATTAATTTTTTATTTATATAAACAAAAAAAATTATAAGTTAGTTAATATTATTTATAAATGATAATATATTTACTATATTATGTCATATTATATTAAGTAATAATATTTTAATAATATATCATTATTTGGTGAAACTCTGTCTTGCGTGTAACACATGCTTTCTAGAATGACTGCTCTTGCGTATGATGTAATATAACTCAGTTTTGATGAATTACAATTTATATATCATGAATTTTTCTTATTTAAAATATTAAATATGTTGTATAGTGATGGGATATTATATCTCTTATGAGCTTGGTGATGTATGTCAACCACGCTATCGATTACAAAGTTGCACTTTAGAATTTTCAGGGTGTTAAATTCTCCCAACAATAAATAAATTATATCATCACAATATAAATACAGTATTGATAATATATTTTTTGATATTTCCTACATTGAAATACCATATCAAGAGAAGGTTTTGTAAATCTTACTCATGAAAAGTGAAAATGAGATGTACAAAAGTCACATGGACTACCATGTAACTAGGTCTCTATATAGGAGAACAATTTTTTTCAAGTAGAGATATGTACTTAAAGGAAAAGGGTAAATAATTATAGGGAGTTATTATGTTCATTAACCACAAATATTTTAATCATCAATGGAAGGTTTAGGGCCTCAAATTCATAAATCAATGATGATTTAGAAGACCGCTAGTTCAATAGGAATTAAGGTATTGTGACAAAATTGTATTTCTATGTAATTTTACTATTGTTGGGTAATTCATTTAATGCCTAAAGAAATAAGAAAATTTATTTACTTGATATATTTATATAAACACAATTTCATCCTTTGGTTTTCTTTTATTGGTTTTATAACTCATACTAAAATTATTTTTTATTTCTAAAGCATTAAAATGTATATATAAGGGATATTAAGGCCCATAATATTTTGAAAAGTCCAATTACTTGTCTCTAACTATTTTAAAAAATATTACGGTTAATAAATTAATTTATAGACTCTAATAGTTACCCTATTGGTTCATAATTAGTATATATTTTTCAAATGTTTCATCTATAAACAATGACATATTAAACCGGGCATTGTGTTGGTCAGTGGTTGGTGTCAAACCATTATTGTCCTTCGTTCATGGGTTTATATACCATAGACTTTTGGATATGATTGGTTATCACCCATATTACATGATGTCCTTTTCTAAAACAATATTAATATAATTTTTAAAATAAATATAATTTAAATCCTCGAAATAAGTTTAATTACAAAATATCATTTTAACTAATGTTTTCAATAAAACCCTAATACTTAAATACTTCATCCATTTATTTCCAAAATGGTCTTTCCTTAATCTATAGTTTACCCATAATTTCATTTGATGTATTTCCAGATCATGACACCATGATTTAAATCAAAAAAACCATAGGTTTAAACCAAGATAATCATTTTTATTATCTATTAAAATCCTTCGTGACGACTTGTAAAGAAAATTTTAATTATCCTAAGAATGCCCCCTAGAGTGTCAAACGAGGTGCGCAGTAAGGCCCATTACTGTATTCTAGGTTACCATGAGTTAGGCTCATGACTCATTTTTTGATTCATTACTTCTAGGTTTATCTATTCCAGAACAACATCCACTATGAGTATCGATATAGTGATGAATTCTTCATAAAGACCCCATAATCTCTACCTTACCATAATTTTAGGTTGTTATTCTATACTCATCCTAAAATTCTACCTTAATTTTATGCTCTATAACCTATTTTTTCCTAAAACTAGTTCCCAAGTATGCTACTAAACTTCCTATGATACCAACTTTAGAGAACTAACCCCAAAATCCAGAAGCTGGTGTTTGATATCTATTACATTAGCATGATTACAAGGAATCAATCCCATATGGACTGTGAGTTTAGTAGTCTTGGTAAAATTGATATATAAATTTGTTTTTATTAAACATTAATAAACTAATTACAGAATTAGTTCTTTCTTCTAAATTACTATGGGGATAACATTGTTCTATCTATTATATCCCTACATATCCATCTTATGACACTTCTTGGAATCCTGTGGAAAATAAACAGCATAAGGGTGATCTCAAATGCTCAGTAAGGTTAAATTATAATAGAAGAAATAATGAAACAATGATAATAATAATTATGTAATGGTAAATAATTGAACACAAATCCAATATAATAAAAAAAAATATGTATATAAACAATATAGAAATGTAATAAACAGAAACAAATTCCATTCAAATGAATAGATAAGGAAAAACAAATATGTCAAGGTAAGAAATTGAAATCTCATGCAATTTAATCAATAAATTGAGAGTGAAATGCATACATAGATTTTATAATATGAAATTGTCATGGATAATAAATAATGGATCAAAATGATGGAAATGATTAATTATTGGACATCATGTCTCTGGCACGTGAAAACATCCACTATTAAGATCTATCCTCCTGATAGTTAAAAACCATGGATAAAAACCTATTTAATTTTCACAAATTATTTTTCTCATGAGAACATATCGATGAATCTAAAAGCTATATAATTAATGGGCTCCACCCATGATTTCATTTTCAAATCATTCTTTATATCAAGTAATTGATTTAATTAATAAACAACATGCCTTATCAAATATCTGCATTGAATAAAGAATATAGATTTATTAATATTTCTTCAAATAATCAAACAAATATCAAAGTATAATCCATATGTAAAGAGTTATATACATTATGAAATATTAATATCCGTGATAAATGATATGTCAAATTAGGGGAAATTTAATGTTCAATAATCATAGTATATTTAATATTTCAAGGGGACTAACAAATGAATCAAGGAAGTGAATGTGAATACTATCATTATAGAAATAAAAAAAACATCTAGAGAAATAAGACGGATAGTATCGATACAAAATATCCTAAGTGGAGTAAAAAAAAGGGTTATAACCATTTATTAATAGAAATATTATAAAATTAAATTTTAGAAACATCATTGAGGAAAATATCCTTTTATTATGAAAAATGTTTTGAAAAAACATTTTCATTGAAAATAAATTTTGAAAATTTTTTCTCTAAAAAAACTTTTTAAACCAGAAATGTTAGCCTCAAATAAATGAAGGCAGGTAAATTCATAGAAGCAATATGAGGTAAAAATAACATTCCTTTTACATAGGTAATGTTTAAGAAAATGACTTGTTTGGAAAAAGATAAGAATATACCTTTGAAAAAAATTCATAAAAGACAAAAATGGTAAACATTTATTTAAAAAATAATTTATTTATTTTTGAATACAATATAATAAATTATGTTTTTTAGAATGAAAAAAGTTCTCTAAATAAATAGAGAAATAACTTTGGGTTTTCTGAAAATACATTTCATAAAACATTTTGCGTAATAAAGAGTGGGAAAATGGTATTATCACTTAATAACAGTCATTAATAAAAATATGTGAAGAAAATTAAATGGTTTATTAGAAAGTAATAAAATAATTCCCTCTAATGTAAATTTAATTGTAAATATTTATAAACAAAATGAGATTGAAATGTAATCACTAGAAAAAATTATAATGTTGTATTGAGAATCAATCAATGAGTATATTATGTGTATCAACTAAAAATAAACATATAAAAGAGAAAATAAAAAATATATAGTCAAAGTCATTATATAACCAATCATAGAGTATTATGGAAAATGAGTATGTAATATAACCCAATGAAATGAAACTGTGTTATGAAATCTCTTTTCTGCTTGGTAGCTTTTATCCCAAATCCCCTTACATGAAATAATTAAAATCGAAACTTAAAATATCAATAATATTGAAGTGATAATGATACATGTGACAAATTTTAATTATGTGAACCATATATAAGAAATTAGATGCACACAAATAATGTGACTATTTCATGATATATTTAAAAAGCTCAAAAAAGATGTTTTCATACAATGATAATCATTAAAAATGTGCTTGAGGAGATTAAACTTTAAACATTCCAAAGTTTCCCATACCACATTGAAACATTTTAAATAATAAGCCTCATCAATGAATAAAATTAAATTAAAGTTATAATATAGTTAGAGTAAGGATATTGATCATATTTCATGTAAAATTCTAGTATATACACTATATAAAAGAAACTAAGTGCATAACAACAATTAGTTCTCAATGGAATGTATATTGACACGAAATACTTTAACTTGTGTTTTATTTTGGGTAAATGTCCATTAATTTTATATATAATAAACATATATTAATTATATTATTTCTTGATAATTTGTTTCATATTTATTATTACTTATATTTCACTTATTACCATGTTGTATACAACTACTTAATTAATTAAGATTACGTCAGGCATTTTTACTAAATTCAGTTTATGTGTCTAAATCAACTTTAATAGGACAACTATCATCAAATGGGTCATTATATAACATATAAATAATAACAGTCATGTCACTATTAATATATTTATAACTCAATTATAATTTTAAAATTAATCATTAAATATGGTTATGAAAAATGAACCAACACGACAATCATGAAGTCGGTAGGTCATGCGTACGCATGAGTAACAATCTAAATTTTAAATGAACATTATAGAAAGAAGGTAAATAACCTCAATATTTCAATAATGATAATTATATTGTAAATAAAATATTATTTAATCATATATAATTTTTTTTAATTTAAAGGAATCACCTCTTGTCGAGGAGGCGGTAGTCAACACCTCCACAAACAAAGTTATCACTTTTTAAGTGCATGAATGGGTAATAAAGAAATTGAAATGTAATATATTTTAATAAAGTTAATTATTTCATGAATATAATATAGAGGGTTTTTATGTAAAATACGTTTAATTAAAACAATATTTTATATGATCCATGTCTATTGTGAGCGAATCACATTTCTTTAAGGAGTTTGTAGTCCACTCATCCCCAAAAGAAATTATCATATATAGAAAAAAATAAAATGTGTATGAGTTTGTATTAAAAAATAATTAAATAAGATTAATGTCATAATAAATATAGTATATAAAATATATAAATATAGTTCTCATCATAATTCATACCATGAGTGTCGGTAATGTAAACATAACAATCATCATTTCGTGAGGTAGTTGTTTGTCGTACACATAAACAATATGTTCGTAACCCATTATATGGATGTTTGTGTTAGTGTAAGTCTAAACACGAGAATAATAACATAATAGTAAATTAATAATACATGTTTTTATACAATAATCAAAAAATAATAATAGAGGGACTGAATAATTGAAATAAAACTAAAAATCTTGAGGAAGTTTGTTACCTATTATTTGGGTAACTCCATTTGGATTGAACTAAAGGATTCATTGGATTAGTTTATTCTAAATGGGATGATTAAAATATTATATTAGGTATTTGTTATGTGCTATTTGGGTAGATATTGTTCAATATAATGTTTCTTGAGAGGTGTGAGGAAGTGGGAGGATATGAGGCCTTTTTATAGTGGACGATGAGTAACACTCCTGAAATATTTTGACAAACAAATTCCATGCACGTTTTTTATTTTTAAATTGGATAAAATAATTTAAAATTTTGATAAAATAGAGTATAGGTTTTATATATTACCATAAAATTTCAATCTTAATAGTTTACAGGTCTTTTTGGGTCTTACAGTTAAGGTTGAGTCCTTTATTAAGCTTAATTTATCCTTAATTATTGTAAATAATTTTAATCTCTATCACTAATTTTATGGTCCAAAATAAATTTTTATTATAATAAATAATATTATATGATAATTCCAAATATGTAATCTAGTTTTCCAAAATTATTATATCAAAATAGTAAGAAACTAATTTAAAATTCAACCCACAGGAGGGACGACAATGCATGTTTTTAAAATAAAAATAATCGAATGTTTTATATGCTTTTATAACCAATATCAGAGTAAAATTGAATAAAATGACATGAATTGTATTAATTTATAAATTTATTATATAATTAATATTTTAGACCAATTAAAATTATAATTTTACCTCATAAACCGGTTATATTAAAATTCTTTTATTGAACAAAAATTTAGTACTTTAATCCATTCATTAAGAAATGTTACGATTCTAAGAAATATCAAAACCACAAACTAACCTAATTTATATATTTATATTTAAAATATGAATTTTATTTGTAAATATTAAATTAATCAAAGTGTCAAAATTCTTATTTAAAATTGGGTCTCTATTAAAAGGTTTTAAAATTGCCTTTATACAAATATAAGTTTTTATGTGTGAAATTGGGTTTGTTTTTATGTTATGCCTATGAAACCTAATAAATGAATATAAAAAACATTTTATTGAATATATATCATATATATTTAATTAAAATCATTGAATAATTGTATATAATTATGTTTATTAATACAAAACTCACTTGGAAGCATAATAGTAATAATAATATTTTTTATCCAATTGGTTCTTATTTTATTTTCTCATTAATTAGCCACAAATGAATTAATATTATACTAATATAAGAAATATAGATTCATAATTTACTTAATAATATTCATAAATTCTAATACAATGGATAGATTATATCATAATATATTAAATAATTTTTTTAATAATACATCATTGTTTGGCGAAACACGGTCTTGTATGTAGCACAAGCTATCAAGGTAGTTTTCTCTTGTGTGCCATGTAAGATAAATTAGTGTTGTGTGAATTAAATGATGTATCATGTATTTAATTTATTTAAAATA
The DNA here is from genome assembly GCA_963277665.1 of Viscum album. NCBI lineage: Eukaryota > Viridiplantae > Streptophyta > Magnoliopsida > Santalales > Viscaceae > Viscum > Viscum album. Next base: position 1,709,908,304 of record OY728148.1, read on the forward strand.
GTAAATATATATTAGAGTTTCGGGATATTATATTCCCTTATGCGCTTGGTGATGTGTGTCATACATGCTATCAAATACAATGTTTTACATTAGAATTTTAGGAGTGTAAGATTATCCAAACATTAATTAAATTTCATCCTCATTATTTAAAAACAATATTGGATATTTATTTTTTTTATTTTTCCTACATTTAAATACCAAATTGTGAGAAGGGTTCTTAGAACATCCTCTTGAAAATAGAGAATGGGAATTACAAAGGTCACATAAACAACCATGTAACTAGGTATCTATGTAGGAGAACATTTGTGAGAAGTAGAGATACATGCTTGGGAGAAAAAAGTAAATATTTATAGGGATTTATTGAGGTCATGAATCAAATAAAAGGTAATTATAAATTTATTTTTTAGTTACTCAAATAAATAAATTTGTGATGATTTAGAAGACCATTTGTTCAAAATAAGTTAAGGTTCCAGAATAACATAATATTTCTAAGTAATTTTCTGAATGTTGGGTAATCAATTTACAACCTAATTATATAAGAAAATTTTCTATGTTGATGTATTTATATAAAAAAATTCTATTATTTGATTTTTGTTAGATTATTTTTCAAATTAATCCAATTTTTTTTATTCTTTAAGTAATAAAATAAATTTCTAAAAGAACTTATAGCCCAAACAAAAGTGAAAATATCAAAAATTTGTTTCTAACTATTTTCAAATACTAGTATGGTTAATAATTAAGTTTCTAAACACTAAAAGCTAAACTAATATGTCATAATCAATATCTTTTTTTTTCAAATTTTTCAACTAAAAATAATGAAAGATTAATGAGTACATTCCATAGGTCAGTGGTTGGTTTCAAACCCTTATCATCTATCAGTCGTGGGTTCGAGTCCCGCGGCCTTGCCGGATATGATTGGTTTTCACCCAGCTTACATGTTGTCAATTTCTAAAACAATACTAATAAAATTTCCAAAATAAATCTACATGAAATACTAGATATAAGGTTAATTACCAAATATTCTTTTAACTAAAATTTTCATACAACCCTAATATATAAACCCTTCCTCCATTTATTTAAACAATGGTCCTTAGTCTAGAGTTTATCCATAATATCATTTGTAGGATTTATAAATCATGGAAAAATATTTTCAGTCTAAAACACCGTAGTATTAACCTATGATATTCATTTTCATCATCTATTAAAATCCTTCCCAATGACATGTATATAAAATGTGAATTATTCTAAGCATATACAATGGTAGTGTCAAAATAAGTGCATAGTAAGGCCTGTTTTCGTGTACCATATCACCCTGAGTCATGCTAGGAAAATATTTTGAGAGTTATTACTCTTAGGTATATCTATACTAGAACCATGTCTACTTTTAGTATCTAGACAAGGATGTATTTCATGGAATGGCCACATAATCTATGCCTTATTAAAATTCTAGGTTTTTTGTTTTTTAATTATCCTAAAATTATACTATAGGGTCATGATACCTATCCAATGCTTTCCTAAATATATTTAACAAGGTTCTTACTAAACTTTATCTAATTTCTATTGTAGCGAACTGAGCTTAGAAACCCAGAGCAGATGTCTACTATCAATTACAATGTAATTATTACAAAAAATCAAGCCCTGAATGACTGAGAGTTTAAAGAGATAGGCTTTGTTTATAGAAATATTATCCATGTTGAAATTTTCTTAATAATATTATTTCCAATATGAACACTAAATTAGATTCCCCTTAGTGTTATTGATGTTTTTTCGTAGCTTAATCAGGCTTTTAATAAATGGGTTTCAAAAAACACTTGTAGGAGTGTCTTCATAGATTCATATCATATCGAAATAGATATTATATTAATTAGAAAATATTGTTGGAATACGGTTAGTTGTTACACTTCTATTTGAATAATATTATTTGGAAGAAATAATTTAAGATTTACAATATTTATAAGACACGTCATTAATCTTCCTTTTATCACCATCATAATACTGATATATATATAAGGAAATGTGAGTATAGTAGCCAACGCACGGTTAGCGCACGGTTTGTCAAACCATGTGGACTAACTATGCGGTCATGTAAAGTTAGATCCTAAAATTGTGGATCTAACTCGTTTTCCTTTAATTTCCTTTTTTAAACCTCCTAGGAGACCCTAACATGGGATTACTCACCCTTGAAGGTTGGAAGAATTCTCTCAAGCATTCCTAAGGTGATCCGAAGGCTTCTCTTGGCGAATCGAAGTTGGATTCTTATTGTATGTGATCGTTCTTGAGTGGTTTCTCAGATCTACATAGATCTACTTCTCCTCATCTCTCGCTTTCTTAGATCTATGCCCGTTATGGGTATATCGAAGGGTGTAGATGCCAAATATAAATTTTTTTGGTTTTGGTTGTGTTATGAGAAGAGATCTAAGTAGGGTTTTTGTAGTTTTGACCTGGTGTTCTTGAGCGTTCTTCATCCGTGGCTTGGTTTCACCCAATTTGTTGAGGTAGGTGGCATCACTCTCGATTCATATTTCTTAGAACATGAAGGCTTAGTTTCAATTTGTTTTCCTTGATTGAAATGGTTTGTTTATATATTGTGAATGAATGGTTGAAACCCCTTTTTAGTAATGGGTGATGAAAATTGTGTCTTTGTGGAAAGTGGTTGTTGAAGTAAATTTAAACTGGTGATTTTAAATTGGCTATGGTTTTTCTGCTTGAAAGAAATGGTTTTAAATAAAAAGGGTGATGCATTATTTAAAGGTTTTGAACACACTTGGTATTAGGCATGGATTCCATTGTTGTGGTGTGTGTTCATATGCATTGGGATGGATAAGGGAGAGAAGTCCCCCCATCAACAGGTTTGGATGGATAAGGGCGAGAAGTTACCCCATCATTAGGGTGGGATGGATATGGTTGTAAAGTAACTCCATCGAGGTTCTCCACTAAGTGACGACTTAGTGGAAGGATAACTCACCACTCGCGAGTATAGGGAGGTACAGGTTGCATGCATGGTTGGTTGTGTGGATTTGAGAACTGGAATGAATGTGCCAAATTGGAAATGAGAATTTGATTGAAAACGTTCTTTGTTTCTCTTCATGAGGAAGATGGTTTTGTTGGAAAATGGTTTGACATGAAACATGTTATATTGTGAACTGTTTTGGATTTTTTTAAATAAATTGTTTTATATAAATGTTCTGAAATGTTTTATCCTAGAGGTATGGGTTGGGAAGTCCTTGGGGAAAACCTAATAAGTTTCATTACTCATCCCCTACTTTGGCACATTGGTGCTTTTGCATATTTCATATACCAGGACATTGGAAAAGGTAACGTGTCACATGTTTAGAGCACTGCTTCATGATACTTGGGCTGGTTCGTGATGTTGGAGCATGGATCTTGTGGAGCATGGAGTTGGGTTGTTGTCTTATAGTCTTTGAGTTATCTTTATGCTATTTACTCTTATTTAGTGTTGGTTTACACTGTCGTACTCTTGGTTGGTTTATGATAAAATAAATGGTTGAGGTGTCTTAGTTTTTATCATGAATCATTTAGTAGGTTGGTTTTATTATGGTTGTAGGTTTTTGTGGTATGTTCTAAAAGGGTAAATCTTCCCCCACTTGTTTTGAAACCCTTCGAAATTTATTGCTAGCCTTTAGCGCCTTAGGGATGTCACTTAAGTCCTAGTAATGACTCATTGAGCTCTCAAGACAATGAGAATTTGTGGGTCATTACAGGTGGTTCTTATAAATGAACCGAGGTCACATCAATGGAAAAAGCACATTCTCTAAAAGTATTACCTCTTGAGGGATTCCTATTAAAGGGGTAAGGTTGCAGTGAGAAGAGTTCCCATAGAAGAGAACGTGGCGGACCCCATGACTAAAGGCCTATCTCAGCAGCAGCATGGATATCATGTGAGAACTAGGGGTTAAAAGTTGTTAGCTGTTGGCTCTAGTACAAGTGGGAGTTTGTTGTAGTTAGTGGTCTAGAACCAACAACTTTTTACATTATTTTCTAAATTAACACCTTATCACATCTTGATTGTTCTTCTGCCTAAAAATGCATGTGATAATGTCCCAAGGATAGCTATTGCATTAAGGGGTCACAGCAGATCCTTGATATGATGAGATCCCAGAAGTTCTATTAAACTATTCTTGAATATATGTTATATGGCTAGATGATGTTATTTGAGAGAAACAAATTATACCGGACATTAGGGGTGAGGACTCATAAAATGTTGAAGAACCTTCTCATAGTGTGCGCCCTTGGTAATACCCAATAGGATATTATAAGAACGAGACCCACCACTAGGAAATCCACATTACATAGTGTCATTGAATATTCCTATCCGTGGACGTGTGTATTGGTCCTTAGAATTTAATATTATAACTAACGGCTATTAAAACTCGTTCTCTTAGATGTATTGAAGAAAACTGTGATGATAGACTATTTGAAGTGAGGTAGGATACATTGGGTGCGTCAGGTGTGATAATTAATTAATAGATAAGGTGAGAAAGGATTTGTCCCTTCAGTTCTATAACAAAAGTAGATATCTCAATCCCATTGATGGAATTGATATAGCCTAAATAAATCCCTAGCCAAGGTAAGGAATGGGCGAGTTCAATTCCAGAAAGTCAAAGAAATAATAATCAAGCACATGGGTTGATGGCACTAGCATGCAACCTACTTGATTCGAGATATCGTGACAAAGGGATTATATTACATGGTAAGAATTCGTATGAGGTGACACATTATTGTGGAATTAACTTCATTCTCTATGGGTGCCTTGGCATGTTGCTAGATACTAACCTTGGACTTTAGGTAGGCTCCACCTAATTCCACTAAGAAAGAGGCCTAGAGGGTCACACACTAAGTGTGTCCATGTATCTCAGTTAAATATTAATTTACCAAGTTAAATAAAGATTATTCACAACTGTGGTTTAATAATTATTTAAGGATGCGTGATCACATTTATTTCGACACTAGTTATTCAAGAGAATATATTGTGGGAGAAATAATATATATTTATTAGTGAGTAATGCAGTGACATTTATTTAAGAAATAAATATCCATTACGCAAGGTCTAATAAATGTGGTGGAGGAAATAAAGAAAAATGAAAACAAGATAAACACGGCATGAACATTGAATGTACACGTCGTGTAGTTTTCATGGAAAACGAGTACACATCATGTATTAATGATTACACAACATGTAGTTTTTCCAGACATGGTTTTGAGGAAATACTATCATTTTATTAAATAATATATATTATAATTAGTGTGGGTGAATGTCAAGGAATTAATCATTCTACATTGGTGTTTTTAATAAGAGTTAATGAAATAAATAAAACACATAACATGTTTATTTATTTCCATAACTCAATAACCTCACACATGATTATAAATATCCTCACAACCCCAAAAAATTTCCCTAATCGTTGTATACAAAATTTTTTGAGAATTCCCTTTGGACTAAATGAAATCCTTCCTCCAAGAATGCTCTCAAGACCGAGAGAGATCCTCCTCCATCGGATCAAGGAGATCGAAGGCATGCATTGCAATCGAATGCTCTTCCATTCTAGCACCCGAAAATCCCTTCAGCGACGTCCAGAGATACATGGAGCATGTTTGGATCACCGCTAGAGGAATTATACACTTGGATTCTATGATGCAAAGATGGATCACATCAGATAGTGACTGGATACATCAAAAAAGAATGAATTCCATCATGGTAATTCTTGTAAATTAATTTAATTAATTATAACTAACAGATGATGATCCTCTTGATGGTTCTGAGACCCTTCGATTTCTCTTTGTTCATTGATCTATTCTAAAGATCTGACTTTTCATTATCAGATGGATCTCTTATTGAACATTGTTTAATGCTACAATTAATATTGGTCAAACCTACCAATGCACTTCCACTACACCCAGAACCTACATTAATAACATATGAAAATATTCTTACCATTAAACGTTGAAAGGTAACTGGTGAATTTAAAAAACCAAAGTGAATACTTCAGTAATATAATGTACTAAATGGCCATGTCAATGTGGTTTTTTCAGGATCCACAGAGCTACTTAGACCTGAAAATAACCAAAAAATTCATCAAGGAAATAGTGGTTACTCTTCCCAGCTATCCTATATATCATTAGATCCATAAAAGGAATGGGGAAATGATATTTCCTTATCATATAGATTAATTCATGGTAGGAAATTAAAACTCTCTAACTATTATGAATCATTAGGGTTGTTAACTTATTATTCTCATTTTATATAGTTATATATCCAATTTTATTTTAGAAATTGGAATAGGGATTACCAATGGGGGGTATGATATTAGGTATGTAATATCATATCCTAAAAGTATTTATACAGCCTTTTTCAAAGTTCCATGAGTGTTAAGCTTCCTTTGGAGTTGTATCAAAATTTTATACTCACTTTTTAAAAGAAACTAATGAATTTTAGTGTTAGGAATAATCCATGTAATGTCCAATAATGCCCAGAGTATGACCATAATGTTTTATTTTCAAATGTATAGTAGTTTTTAATATTTATTGGTATTTTATTTATTTTGGTATTATGACTGAAAATTTCTCATTATTTTTAGGTAAATCAATTTTAATATTTGAGAGGATAAGATTTAATTTTTTATGGGCATTTCTAGTGATAGTATTATCTCTATATTCTCTCTATTAAAAACCAACACATATAAGACATAATTATAAATGGTAATTTTTCTAAATTATCAAAATAACTTTCCTAAAAATAAATTTTATCAGCATAAAAATATATTTCCTAATCCAATTACTTTCCACAACAAGATTCATAAAAAAAATTCACGTGATTTTAGATATTCACCTAATAATTTTTTTCCATAAAAAATTTCAATATTTTCCTCATAAAAATGTGGCAATAAAAAATATTCCAATGTAAACACAAGTTTCTCTTCATTGGTGAATTTAGATGAATTAATAATATTAAAATTTCATTATTTTTTCTCTAAAATTCATTTAAAATACTTATTAATTTAAATTTATTATTGTTTTTAGTCTTAATAGATGACATTATAGAGATCATTGGGGAGTGAGAATTAAATTTAATTTTTTCAATGTTTAGAATATAAAAATTAGTAATGTATTGTAATCTTTTCACGAATACTAAAACATATTTAGAACATCAACTGGGGTTTGTAGTGGCTCTATTATAAAGTGTTATAACTAATATTTGGAGTTTTATCTCTTATATATATATATTTAATAGTAATGAAATAAGGCATTACATCAATAAATGCTCCAAAATCACATAGTGCATTTTAAAAATTGATTTCTCATATAGAGAAAGTGATAACAAAGGTACTTGGATCTTGGAAATTATTAGGTTCTTCTTTCGTAACAATGGAAGATACATTTCTTCATATATTTAAATTTTAATTCCCTTAAAATCTCTTATTTTGGGTGCACATATCATTAATAAACCATTCATACCAAGGGATTTGGTGGATAATTTCTAGAAAAGGGATAATGATCATCACTATTATTAAAATCTCCAATATATCTTGTTGTAATATTTCTTCACTAGTTTTTTTGGTGGCTTAATATTTGTAGGCATGTTGTTAGGGTTTATATTGGTGTTACACCTTGTGTTTTCCTTTTCCTTCTTTATTGAGTGTGTTTCCTCAGGTGCCTATTTTTCCAATTCCTTCTCTAGGACACATTCTTCAGGTTCATCAAGCTATAGACTTCTAGATTTGGCTGGACATAGTGATTCTTATTTGTTACCTATCTACTTGAAATTATATAATTAAATGGTATTTAAATTGTATTTAGTTTTATTATTTGACATAGAAGGGATTTTATATGTACCTTGATTTTTCAACTCATTGATGGTAGTTATTATCTGGAAGTATTATCCTTACTACTCAATTTATGATGAATCATGTTTTTTGTTGGATTTTACCAGATATTTCACTATAAACTCCATTATGGGTTCATCATGGTTATTTATATAATATATTTAGATGGTTTAGAGATCCACCTTTGAAATGGTGGTGGATGGAATGTTTTTTTAAAGCCCAACAAGATGGTCGGTTGAAAGTTCTATTGGATAATGGTATTTGAGCCTATTAGTTCCTAGGTCTATATTGAATTTTTAAAAAACTGTCAAATATATATTAGATATTGGTTTCTATTAGAACTACTTCTATAAAATGGAATATAAAATATCAATGTAGTGACCCGACCATAGAGGTTCGGAGTCGGTGTCTTCTATCAATTAAATTATCAAGATTGCAATAAATCAAGCCTCAAAGTATAAAGAGTTTAGTATTATTAGTAAACCAGATACATAAATGTTTCTTGCATAGAAAATTAATAAATTAATTACAACAATTTTTTCTTCTAAATATCTTTGAGAATAAATTTATTTCATCTAGTTTATCAATACACATTTTTCTTATTTCACTTCTAGGAATCCAAGGTAAAATAAAAATAATAAAGATGAGATCTAATGATGAGTATTGTAAAAGTATAGGGGAAACAATAATTAATTAATTAGAATAATAATTATGGAATGTTAAATAATAGAACATACATACAATATAATAAAATAACTCAAATGGAATTGAATAAATAATATAGCATGGTAATAAATGGAAACACATTCCATTAAAATAACTAGATAACAAAAAATAAATATGGGAAAGTAATAAACTGAAAACAGTTGCTATTTAATCAATAAATATAGAATGAAATGAATCCATATATTTTATCATGTGAAAATATCATGGAAGTCAATGCTTAATTATTGGTCATCATGTCTAAAGCACCTGAAAAAATCTACTGTTAAGATCCATCCTCTAAAAAAATTAAAACTATTAATAGTATCCCATTTAATTTTGTAAACATATTTTTTTCATTAGAAATTATTGATGCATCAAGGATCTATAAAATGTCTGGTCACTACTCATCATTGCATGTCTGAATTATTCATCATATTGAGTAATCAATTTAATTAATAAACTATTTTCTTTATCAAATATCCATATTGAATAAAGAATTCATATATATATTTATTTCCACAAAAAATCGAACTACTATCAAAGTAGACACCATATGTAAATAGATATACGGTTTCAGTAATAGTTATATCCATGATAAATGAAATGGATAATTTAGTAGGCATTCAATATTCCATGATCATTAGAGTTTGAATATTTCTAGGGGACTAAAAAATGAATCATGGTAGTGAATGTTAATACTATCCCTAGACAAATAAATCAAAACCAAACACGGGAAGAAATAATATTTTATTGATACAACATATTACAAGTGTAGTAAAAATAAGGTTTGTGGTCATTGATTTATAGAAATACTATTAAATTATATTTAAAAAACATTCTTCAGGAAAATAAGCTTTTATTATGAATTTTTTTTGAAAAAACCATTTATTTGAAAATAACTTTTAAAAATATTTTCTTTAAAAATAAACCTTTTAAAGAGGAAAATGATAATTCAAAGAAATTATGGTAGGTATCTTCGTACATGTCGTATGATGTATGAGGAATATTCTTTTTGTATGGTTAAAGGCTACAAAAATTTATTGTTCGAAAGTGACAAGAATATTCCTTTAAAAATATTAATACATGAAGAAAAGGGTAAAAATATATTTTCCAAATAATTTTAAATAATTTTTAAAACATTTTAAAAAACACGGGGTTTTAGTTGATAATAGGTTCCTTGACAAAAGAGAGAAATAATGTTAGGTTTTCTAAAATACATATTATAAAAAAAATTGTGTAATTAAGAGTGGAAAATGGTACTGCCGCTTAATTAATATCATATATAAGAAAATGAGAATAAAAATAATGGGTTTTTTAAGAATGCTCAAATAATTCCCTCTAATGGAAATTTATGTGTAAAAATTCCAGAACAAACTAAGATTGTAAAGTAATCCCAATGAAAGATTATAATGTTGTAGTGAGAATCAATCAATGAGTATATTATGGTTATCAAATGTAAATACACATTTAGAAGATAAAATATATCAGTAAATAGTTAAACTAATTATTCACATAATCATAGAATATTAATTACAAATAATATGTAATATAACCCAATGAAATGAAATTGGGTTATGAAATCACTTTTCCAATAGGTTACTTTTAACTCAAATCCCTTTAAATGAAATAAATAAAATTGAAACTCAAAATATAATTAATAATTAATGGATAATGATATTATATGATAAAGTGGTAGTATGTAAACCATATATAATAAATTAGGTGCACAATAATAATGTGACTATTTCAAGATAAATTTAACAAGCATAAACAGAAAGTGATATTACAAAGATAATCATTAAAAAAATTCTTGAGGATAATAATCATTAATCATTACAAAGAATCCCATACCACACCAAAGAATTTAAAATCATAATAATAGTTAATGAATAAAATAAAATGAATGTTATAATATCATAAGAGTAAGAAGATTCATGATATGTCAAGTAAAAGGGAATTGTATAAACCTTATAAAATAAACTAGGAGCATAACAACAAATAAATCTCAATTGAATTCAAATTGATATGAAATCCGTTAAAATGAATTTCATTTAGATTGAATGTATTTTAAAATATTTTATAATAAAAATATTTAAATTAAAAAGTTACTTTATAACTTTTTTCATGTTTATTATTACTTTTATTTCAATCATTACCTTTTGGTATACAACAACATAATAAAGAAATCTTACATTGGGTGTTTTGACCAAATTTAGTTTATGTGTCAAAATCAACTTTGGCAGGTCAAATATGATCAAAAGGATCATTATATAAAATCTAAATAATAATAATAATTAAATAATTATTCTATTTTCAATAAATTATACTTTTAAAATATATAAATAAATATGGATATGAAAAATGAATCAATGTTACAATCATAGAGACTACATGTCATATATATGCATGAGTAACATTCTTATTTTTCAAAGATTGTTATAAAAAAAGGAACGTAACATAAATACATCTAGAATGATAATTATATCATAAAACACATATTATTTAATCATATATACTTATATTTGTATAACTATAGTGATGTAAATGTAATCACATCGCGTCGATGAGGCGTAGTCCACACGTCCACGAACAACATTATCACTTTTTAAGTGGTTGAAATGGTAATATAGAAAATGATATATATTATATTTATATAAAGTTAATTATTTGAGAAATATAATATATAGGTTGTTTATTTCACATATTTATAATTAAAACCATCCTTTATATGATCCTTGTATAGTGTGAGTGAATCACATCGCTTAGAGGGTTGGTAGTCTACTCTTCCACAAATGATGTTATCATATTTACACAAATTTAAAGTATAAGGGTTTGTATTGGAAAAAAATATTACAATCGTAATGAAATAATAAATATCATATATAACATATATACATATATTTTCCATAATAATTTCAACCAAGAGAGTCGGTAAAAGAAAAATGAACAATCATCGTTTCGTGTGGCAGTAGTTCGCTATACACAGATTCAGTATGTTCGTTACCCATTAGATGGTATATATATGATACAGGTTTTGTTATGATACCATTAAATAATAATACTCGAGGGATTGGAGAACTTAAATAAAACTAAAAATCTTGAGAATGATTGTTACCTCTTATTCAGGTAACTCCTTTTTTTTTGAATGAAAATATTCCTTGAATTTATATTGTGAAAAATGTTTAATTATAAGAATAGTTTAGGTATTTTTATTATCTATTTGTAAAGATATTTTTCGAGCCAGATCTTCTTGAGATGTGTGATAAATTCAGAGGAGAGGCGGCCATTTATAGTGGATGACGAGTGCCACTCTTATAATATCTTAACAATAGAATTACATCCACATTTTTCATGTTTTATGTGGATTTAGTAGTGGTCCAGTTTTAATAAAACATATTATAGGGTTGTTATATGTCAATAAAACAACTATTTTAAGATGTTATAGTTTGTTTTGGGTCTTAAGGTTATGGTTTAGACCTTTATTAAGCTTAATTTAACCTTAATCATTGTAATTAATTCTAGTCACTTTCACTAATATTTTTTTTGAAAAAAATGTTTAGATTATTATAAATTATAAAATTTTATGATTCCAAATATCGAATAAATTTATATAAATTCTAATCCTAAAAGGGAAATTAATTAATTTAAAATTTATCTCGCAAGCAAGATGACAATGCATGTTTTGAAGTAAAAACGATCCAAAGCTTGATATGTTATTATAAATTATATCAAAGTGAATTGATTCTAATGAAAAAAATTATATTAATTGATAAAAATAATATCTAATTGAACATTAAAATATATTTAATCTGAAATTTATCCTTATATATAAATTAAATGAAAATGCAGTTTTGAAATGCAATTCAATATTTTTAATCATTCATAAAAAAATTATATGTTTCCGAAAAGTATAAAAAATCAAACCTAACCAAATTAATTATGTGCCTATTTAAAAAATGGTGTTAATTTTTACTTATTAAATTAATTAATGTGTAAAAATTCATATTTGATTTGGGTTCCCTATTAGAAGGTGGTAACATTTCCTTTATACAAATATTGGCTTTTATGTGTGAAATTGGGTTTGTTCTTATATTATGCCAATCATAACTTATATATATATATTATTTTATTGAATATTTAACATATATATTTCATTAAAATAATTCAATATATTTTATTAATTATATTTATTAATACAAAACTCCATTTGAAGCATAATAATAATAATATATGTTTTTTACCCAATTGGTTCTTATTTTTATTTGTCATTAATTGGTAACCAATGAATTAATTTTTTATTTATATAAACAAAAAAAATTATAAGTTAGTTAATATTATTTATAAATGATAATATATTTACTATATTATGTCATATTATATTAAGTAATAATATTTTAATAATATATCATTATTTGGTGAAACTCTGTCTTGCGTGTAACACATGCTTTCTAGAATGACTGCTCTTGCGTATGATGTAATATAACTCAGTTTTGATGAATTACAATTTATATATCATGCATTTTTCTTATTTAAAATATTAAATATGTTGTATAGTGATGGGATATTATATCTCTTATGAGCTTGGTGATGTATGTCAACCACGCTATCGATTACAAAGTTGCACTTTAGAATTTTCAGGGTGTTAAATTCTCCCAACAATAAATAAATTATATCCTCACAATATAAATACAGTATTGATAATATATTTTTTGATATTTCCTACATTGAAATACCATATCAAGAGAAGGTTTTGTAAATCTTACTCATGAAAAGTGAAAATGAGATGTACAAAAGTCACATGGACTACCATGTAACTAGGTCTCTATATAGGAGAACAATTTTTTCAAATAGAGATATGTACTTAAAGGAAAAGGGTAAATACTTATAGGGAGTTATTATGTTCATTAACCACAAATATTTTAATCATCAATGGAAGGTTTAGGGCCTCAAATTCATAAATCAATGATGATTTAGAAGACCACTAGTTCAATAGGAATTAAGGTATTGTGACAAAATTGTATTTCTATGTAATTTTACTATTGTTGGGTAATTCATTTAATGCCTAAAGATATAAGAAAATTTATTTACTTGATATATTTATATAAACACAATTTCATCCTTTGGTTTCCTTTTATTGGTTTTATAACTCATACTAAAATTATTTTTTATTTCTAAAGCATTAAAATGTATATATAAGGGATATTAAGGCCCATAATATTTTGAAAAGTCCAATTACTTGTCTCTAACTATTTTAAAAAATATTACGGTTAATAAATTAATTTATAGACTCTAATAGTTACCCTATTGGTTCATAATTAGTATATATTTTTCAAATGTTTCATCTATAAACAATGACATATTAAACCGGGCATTGTGTTGGTCAGTGGTTGGCGTCAAACCATTATTGTCCTTCGTTCATGGGTTTATATACCATAGACTTTTGGATATGATTGGTTATCACCCATATTACATGATGTCCTTTTCTAAAACAATATTAATATAATTTTTAAAATAAATATAATTTAAATCCTCGAAATAAGTTTAATTACAAAATATCATTTTAACTAATGTTTTCAATAAAACCCTAATACTTAAATACTTCATCCATTTATTTCCAAAATGGTCTTTCCTTAATCTATAGTTTACCCATAATTTCATTTGATGTATTTCCAGATCATGACACCATGATTTAAATCAAAAAAACCATAGGTTTAAACCAAGATAATCATTTTTATTATCTATTAAAATCCTTCGTGACGACTTGTAAAGAAAATTTTAATTATCCTAAGAATGCCCCCTAGAGTGTCAAACGAGGTGCGCAGTAAGGCCCATTACTGTATTCTAGGTTACCATGAGTTAGGCTCATGACTCATTTTTTGATTCATTACTTCTAGGTTTATCTATTCCAGAACAACATCCACTATGAGTATCGATATAGTGATGAATTCTTCATAAAGACCCCATAATCTCTACCTTACCATAATTTTAGGTTGTTATTCTATACTCATCCTAAAATTCTACCTTAATTTTATGCTCTATAACCTATTTTTTCCTAAAACTAGTTCCCAAGTATGCTACTAAACTTCCTATGATACCAACTTTAGAGAACTAACCCCAAAATCCAGAAGCTGGTGTTTGATATCTATTACATTAGCATGATTACAAGGAATCAATCCCATATGGACTGTGAGTTTAGTAGTCTTGGTAAAATTGATATATAAATTTGTTTTTATTAAACATTAATAAACTAATTACAGAATTAGTTCTTTCTTCTAAATTACTATGGGGATAACATTGTTCTATCTATTATATCCCTACATATCCATCTTATGACACTTCTTGGAATCCTGTGGAAAATAAACAACATAAGGGTGATCTCAAATGCTCAGTAAGGTTAAATTATAATAGAAGAAATAATGAAACAATGATAATAATAATTATGTAATGGTAAATAATTGAACACAAATCCAATATAATAAAAAAAAATATGTATATAAACAATATAGAAATGTAATAAACAGAAACACATTCCATTCAAATGAATAGATAAGGAAAAACAAATATGTCAAGGTAAGAAATTGAAATCTCATGCAATTTAATCAATAAATTGAGAGTGAAATGCATACATAGATTTTATAATATGAAATTGTCATGGATAATAAATAATGGATCAAAATGATGGAAATGATTAATTATTGGACATCATGTCTCTGGCATGTGAAAACATCCACTATTAAGATCTATCCTCCTGATAGTTAAAAACCATGGATAAAAACCTATTTAATTTTCACAAATTATTTTTCTCATGAGAACCTATCGATGCATCTAAAAGCTATATAATTAATGGGCTCCACCCATCATTTCATTTTCAAATCATTCTTTATATCAAGTAATTGATTTAATTAATAAACAACATGCCTTATCAAATATCTGCATTGAATAAAGAATATAGATTTATTAATATTTCTTCAAATAATCAAACAAATATCAAAGTATAATCCATATGTAAAGAGTTATATACATTATGAAATATTAATATCCGTGATAAATGATATGTCAAATTAGCGGAAATTTAATGTTCAATAATCATAGTATATTTAATATTTCAAGGGGACTAACAAATGAATCAAGGAAGTGAATGTGAATACTATCATTATAGAAATAAAAAAAACATCTAGAGAAATAAGACGGATAGTATCGATACAAAATATCCTAAGTGGAGTAAAAAAAAGGGTTATAACCATTTATTAATAGAAATATTATAAAATTAAATTTTAGAAACATCATTGAGGAAAATATCCTTTTATTATGAAAAATGTTTTGAAAAAACATTTTCATTGAAAATAAATTTTGAAAATTTTTTCTCTAAAAAAACTTTTTAAACCAGAAATGTTAGCCTCAAATAAATGAAGGCAGGTAAATTCATAGAAGCAATATGAGGTAAAAATAACATTCCTTTTACATAGGTAATGTTTAAGAAAATTACTTGTTTGGAAAAAGATAAGAATATACCTTTGAAAAAAATTCATAAAAGACAAAAATGGTAAACATTTATTTAAAAAATAATTTATTTATTTTTGAATACAATATAATAAATTATGTTTGTTAGAATGAAAAAAGTTCTCTAAATAAATAGAGAAATAACTTTGGGTTTTCTGAAAATACATTTCATAAAACATTTTGCGTAATAAAGAGTGGGAAAATGGTATTATCACTTAATAACAGTCATTAATAAAAATATGTGAAGAAAATTAAATGGTTTATTAGAAAGTAATAAAATAATTCCCTCTAATGTAAATTTAATTGTAAATATTTATAAACAAAATGAGATTGTAATGTAATCACTAGAAAAAATTATAATGTTGTATTGAGAATCAATCAATGAGTATATTATGTGTATCAACTACAAATAAACATATAAAAGAGAAAATAAAAAATATATAGTCAAAGTCATTATATAACCAATCATAGAGTATTATGGAAAATGAGTATGTAATATAACCCAATGAAATGAAACTGTGTTATGAAATCTCTTTTCTGCTTGGTAGCTTTTATCCCAAATCCCCTTACATGAAATAATTAAAATTGAAACTTAAAATATCAATAATATTGAAGTGATAATGATACATGTGACAAATTTTAATTATGTGAACCATATATAAGAAATTAGATGCACACAAATAATGTGACTATTTCATGATATATTTAAAAAGCTCAAAAAAGATGTTTTCATACAATGATAATCATTAAAAATGTGCTTGAGGAGATTAAACTTTAAACATTCCAAAGTTTCCCATACCACATTGAAACATTTTAAATAATAAGCCTCATCAATGAATAAAATTAAATTAAAGTTATAATATAGTTAGAGTAAGGATATTGATCATATTTCATGTAAAATTCTAGTATATACACTATATAAAAGAAACTAAGTGCATAACAACAATTAGTTCTCAATGGAATTTATATTGACACGAAATACTTTAACTTGTGTTTTATTTTGGGTAAATGTCCATTAATTTTATATATAATAAACATATATTAATTATATTATTTCTTGATAATTTGTTTCATATTTATTATTACTTATATTTCACTTATTACCATGTTGTATACAACTACTTAATTAATTAAGATTACGTCAGGCATTTTTACTAAATTCAGTTTATGTGTCTAAATCAACTTTAATAGGACAACTATCATCAAATGGGTCATTATATAACATATAAATAATAACAGTCATGTCACTATTATTATATTTATAACTCAATTATAATTTTAAAATTAATCATTAAATATGGTTATGAAAAATGAACCAACACGACAATCATGAAGTCGGTAGGTCATGCGTACGCATGAGTAACAATCTAAATTTTCAATGAAAATTATAGAAAGAAGGTAAATAACCTCAATATTTCAATAATGATAATTATATTGTAAATAAAATATTATTTAATCATATATAATTTTTTTTAATTTAAAGGAATCACCTCTTGTCGAGGAGGCGGTAGTCAACACCTCCACAAACAAAGTTATCACTTTTTAAGTGCATGAATGGGTAATAAAGAAATTGAAATGTAATATATTTTAATAAAGTTAATTATTTCATGAATATAATATAGAGGGTTTTTATGTAAAATACGTTTAATTAAAACAATATTTTATATGATCCATGTCTATTGTGAGCGAATCACATTTCTTTAAGGAGTTTGTAGTCCACTCATCCCCAAAAGAAATTATCATATATAGAAAAAAATAAAATGTGTATGAGTTTGTATTAAAAAATAATTAAATAAGATTAATGTCATAATAAATATAGTATATAAAATATATAAATATAGTTCTCATCATAATTCATACCATGAGTGTCGGTAATGTAAACATAACAATCATCATTTCGTGAGGTAGTTGTTTGTCGTACACATAAACAATATGTTCGTAACCCATTATATGGATGTTTGTGTTAGTGTAAGTCTAAACACGAGAATAATAACATAATAGTAAATTAATAATACATGTTTTTATACAATAATCAAAAAATAATACTAGAGGGACTGAATAATTGAAATAAAACTAAAAATCTTGAGGAAGTTTGTTACCTATTATTTGGGTAACTCCATTTGGATTGAACTAAAGGATTCATTGGATTAGTTTATTCTAAATGGGATGATTAAAATATTATATTAGGGATTTTTTATGTGCTATTTGGGTAGATATTGTTCAATATAATGTTTCTTGAGAGGTGTGAGGAAGTGGGAGGATATGAGGCCTTTTTATAGTGGATGATGAGTAACACTCCTGAAATATTTTGACAAACAAATTCCATGCACGTTTTTTATTTTTAAATTGGATAAAATAATTTAAAATTTTGATAAAATAGAGTATAGGTTTTATATATTACCATAAAATTTCAATCTTAATAGTTTACAGGTCTTTTTGGGTCTTACAGTTAAGGTTGAGTCCTTTATTAAGCTTAATTTATCCTTAATTATTGTAAATAATTTTAATCTCTATCACTAATTTTATGGTCCAAAATAAATTTTTATTATAATAAATAATATTATATGATAATTCCAAATATGTAATCTAGTTTTCCAAAATTATTATATCAAAATAGTAAGAAACTAATTTAAAATTCAACCCACAGGAGGGACGACAATGCGTGTTTTTAAAATAAAAAAATCGAATGTTTTATATGCTTTTATAACCAATATCAGAGTAAAATTGAATAAAATGACATGAATTGTATTAATTTATAAATTTATTATATAATTAATATTTTAAACCAATTAAAATTATAATTTTACCTCATAAACCGGTTATATTAAAATTCTTTTATTGAACAAAAATTTAGTACTTTAATCCATTCATTAAGAAATGTTACGATTCTAAAAAATATCAAAAACACAAACTAACCTAATTTATATATTTATATTTAAAATATGAATTTTATTTGTAAATATTAAATTAATCAAAGTGTCAAAATTATTATTTAAAATTGGGTCTCTATTAAAAGGTTTTAAAATTGCCTTTATACAAATATAAGTTTTTATGTGTGAAATTGGGTTTGTTTTTATGTTATGCCTATGAAACCTAATAAATGAATATAAAAAACATTTTATTGAATATATATCATATATATTTAATTAAAATCATTGAATAATTGTATATAATTATGTTTATTAATACAAAACTCACTTGGAAGCATAATAGTAATAATAATATTTTTTATCCAATTGGTTCTTATTTTATTTTCTCATTAATTAGCCACAAATGAATTAATATTATACTAATATAAGAAATATAGATTCATAATTTACTTAATAATATTCATAAATTCTAATACAATGGATAGATTATATCATAATATATTAAATAATTTTTTTAATAATACATCATTGTTTGGCGAAACACGGTCTTGTATGTAGCACAAGCTATCAAGGTAGTTTTCTCTTGTGTGCCATGTAAGATAAATTAGTGTTGTGTGAATTAAATGATGTATCATGTATTTAATTTATTTAAAATAGTAAATATATATTAGAGTTTCGGGATATTATATTCCCTTATGCGCTTGGTGATGTGTGTCATACATGCTATCAAATACAATGTTTTACTTTAGAATTTTAGGAGTGTAAGATTCTCCAAACATTAATTAAATTTCATCCTCATTATTTAAAAACAATATTGGATATTTAATTTTTTTATTTTTCCTACATTTAAATACCAAATTGTGAGAAGGGTTATTAGAACATCCTCTTGAAAATAGAGAATGGGAATTACAAAGGTCACATAAACAACCATGTAACTAGGTATCTATGTAGGAGAACATTTGTGAGAAGTAGAGATACATGCTTGGGAGAAAAAAGTAAATATTTATAGGGATTTATTGAGGTCATGAATCAAATAAAAGGTAATTATAAATTTAATTTTTAGTTACTCAAATCAATAAATTTGTGATGATTTAGAAGACCATTTGTTCAAAATAAGTTAAGGTTCCAGAATAACATAATATTTCTAAGTAATTTTCTGAATGTTGGGTAATCAATTTACAACCTAATTATATAAGAAAATTTTCTATGTTGATGTATTTATATAAAAAAATTCTATTATTTGATTTTTGTTAGATTATTTTTCAAATTAATCCAATTTTTTTTATTCTTTAAGTAATAAAATAAATTTCTAAAAGAACTTATAGCCCAAACAAAAGTGAAAATATCAAAAATTTGTTTCTAACTATTTTCAAATACTAGTATGGTTAATAATTAAGTTTCTAAACACTAAAAGCTAAACTAATATGTCATAATCAATATCTTTTTTTTCAAATTTTTCAACTAAAAATAATGAAAGATTAATGAGTACATTCCATAGGTCAGTGGTTGGTTTCAAACCCTTATCATCTATCAGTCGTGGGTTCGAGTCCCGCGGCCTTGCCGGATATGATTGGTTTTCACCCAGCTTACATGTTGTCAATTTCTAAAACAATACTAATAAAATTTCCAAAATAAATCTACATGAAATACTAGATATAAGGTTAATTACCAAATATTCTTTTAACTAAAATTTTCATACAACCCTAATATATAAACCCTTCCTCCATTTATTTAAACAATGGTCCTTAGTCTAGAGTTTATCCATAATATCATTTGTAGGATTTATAAATCATGGAAAAATATTTTCAGTCTAAAACACCGTAGTATTAACCTATGATATTCATTTTCATCATCTATTAAAATCCTTCCCAATGACATGTATATAAAATGTGAATTATTCTAAGCATATACAATGGTAGTGTCAAAATAAGTGCATAGTAAGGCCTGTTTTCGTGTACCATATCACCCTGAGTCATGCTAGGAAAATATTTTGAGAGTTATTACTCTTAGGTATATCTATACTAGAACCATGTCTACTTTTAGTATCTAGACAAGGATGTATTTCATGGAATGGCCACATAATCTATGCCTTATTAAAATTCTAGGTTTTTTGTTTTTTAATTATCCTAAAATTATACTATAGGGTCATGATACCTATCCAATGCTTTCCTAAATATATTTAACAAGGTTCTTACTAAACTTTATCTAATTTCTATTGTAGCGAACTGAGCCTAGAAACCCAGAGCAGATGTCTACTATCACTTACAATGTAATTATTACAAAAAATCAAGCCCTGAATGACTGAGAGTTTAAAGAGATAGGCTTTGTTTATAGAAATATTATCCATGTTGAAATTTTCTTAATAATATTATTTGCAATATGAACACTAAATTAGATTCCCCTTAGTGTTATTGATGTTTTTTCGTAGCTTAATCAGGCTTTTAATAAATGGGTTTCAAAAAACACTTGTAGGAGTGTCTTCATAGATTCATATCATATCGAAATAGATATTATATTAATTAGAAAATATTGTTGGAATACGGTTAGTTGTTACACTTCTATTTGAATAATATTATTTGGAAGAAATAATTTAAGATTTACAATATTTATAAGACACGTCATTAATCTTCCTTTTATCACCATCATAATACTGATATATATAAGGAAATGTGAGTATAGTATAACCTTTGCTCCACATATATGATCAATAATTACTCAGATAATAAGTTCTCCGATAAGATACCTCCTAAATTCCTTACTATTTACCAAACTCCCTCATTTAATTCACTGGTATTGTATTAAATTTCATAAATTAATATCATTAAGTACATGAAGTCACCTTTAGAATTAGAATAGTTTACATGGACATGTTAAACTAACTCTAAGAGTTTTATGATGTACCTTTATTTTTAAAGATTCTTTTACCTAAAGTATGATAAGTAGTTTGTTTGAATATCCGGTATATTATATCAATTGAAACTAAATTTTTTTTATGGTTATATATAGGTTATCTAATTTCAATTGTATTTGATAATAAATTATATTATCACAATATGGTAATAGTCTTATATTATATATTCACCATTCAATTCCATGAATATTTGTGATTCCATAATTACAAAACCAATATTTTAGTATTTATGTACTATAAAAATATTTATTTTCAAATAAAATAATACCTCATTGTGTATAGATAAAAATTGAGAAGATTTTTTTTTGTAAAACTTATTACAAACATGAATCAATCCAATATTGTCATGGGAAATAGTTATATCCCCTTGGCCAACATAGGGATCTCTCTACCTCAATTCCTTTTGAGTTCACTCAAAAACCATTATATTCATTCGTATTTTTTGTATTTAAATTCATGTATGTTGTAGTAGTATTGTATTTAATCCAAAATCATTTAATATAAACCTTATGAATATACATGAGGTGGATGAAACTTCTCACTTGATCAATTAATAACAATTTTTTTCCAATGTCTATTCATTCCACAAAAGAAGAAAACGACTTCCTATTAATTCTTCTACCTTTGAATCTTTTGTCACTTTAAAGGAATATTTAAAATATCATTTGTATTTATATTATCTATGGGATCTTTATCTAATCATTTAATTCTTTTAAATTAAATGGGTGGAGAAATAGGATTCAATCAATCATTATCCTCTTGGTGAAGTGTGGGAAAAAGTCTTTAGTGAATCTTATCCATTATTTTTATGCTATCTAAGACAAATATGGTAATATATATTGTAAGGATAATATGATAAGACTAATTAATAATTTATTATCAATGTTTAAGAATAATTTTACTAACTGGTCAATATACCTTAACTATTTTTAAGCATGATTAGAAGCTATTTTACATTATTCTATTTTACACACATATAGTGCATTAAAAATATTATTTCTTTATTTCTTTTCATTCTCCTTATCAAAGGAATATAGATGTGTTATTATTGTGTAATAATTCATCTATTTTTTTAATGTCATTATCTTATTTGTACATAGATAACAATATAATATAATAGACATATATAGAATCCTAATCATTTATCTGATAGGATTATTTTTCACCTTCACTCACATACTAGTGTTTACAAATAGGAATAGTGTATTCTAACACATAATTCAAACATTTTGATAGTATTTCATTTCATAAACAATTATACCATATCTGGAAATTTTTTATTCATAATGATATACACCGACTTAATGAATCTTTACACAATTTGTGTGGTTTTTCATTCAATTTTCTAAAATAATTAAACCAAATGACAAATAATTTAATTGATTAAAAATTATGTGAGAAATAATATTAATTAATTTTATTATGTGTCCCGCTATTTTAATAAGTAACAGTACCCATCACCATTTAACATGGAATGTCTAGTTGCTATAAAATTCTCATGGAAAGGATCTATATTGCACTTTGTATAACCCCAATGAGGGCTGGACAAGCTATTTGATGGTATTTGGGTTGGAAGAACATTTTGAACCACCTGTTTGAAGCTCCGTGATTCGTTTTGTGGAATATCAAATCCTGGAACCATGAATTGGATTTCCTCAACACTTTCCTCCAAATAATACGTAGTCTAAAATGTTCTACATGTCTTTATATAAGATAGTTCTGTACACCCATAATCTTTATAAGAACTATATGATAAAAGTAAGTGTCCCAAAGAGGGTTATCTATAAAAGTAAGTGTCAATCCACCACTTCCTCAATGAGTTAGGGATGCGCAATGTGGGGACGCTGACTACAAAACACGACGTGCTCAGATATCCAAAGGGCAGGCACCTGATGGATTTTCTAAAGGTGGAGAGCATATCATCCTCTTTAGAGGACATACAATGGTACCAGTTTCACTTCAAGAGGATGTGTTGAGGGAGTTCCACACATCCCCTCTAGAAGTACATCCAGGAGTGGTGAAGATGTACCAGAATCTCTGATGACAGCACTGGTGGCTAGGAATGAGGAAATTAGTTGTTGATTTTGTCTCTCAATGCCTCATTTGTCAGCAAGTGAAGGCGGAGCATCAGGTACCAGCAGGCTTGGTTCAGCCTTTAGATGTCCCAAAGTGGAAGTGGGATGGGATATCCATGGACTTCATGATAGGACTTCAACATATATCTAGGGATCAAGACTTGGTTTGGGTGATTAGAAACCAACTCACCAAATCAGCCCACTTCCTACCGATCAGAGAGTAGGGTTCAATAGAGAGCCTGGGACGCCTCTACGGGTAGGAGATTGTGTGGATACATGGAGTAACTTCGATGATTGTCTCCGATCATGATGCACATTTTACTTCTCATGTATGGAAGGTGTTGCAGGAGGCTTTCGAGATGCAGATTTGATTCAGCACTGCCTTCCATCCACAGACAGATGGTCAGACTGAGTAGACCATTTAGAACCTCGAGGACACGCTCCTCACTTGTGTCCTCGACTTCAGTCACAGTTGGGAGGATCACTTAAATTTGGTGGAGTTTTCATACAAAAACATCTATCACTCCACCATTGGGATGACACCTTTTGAGGCGTTATATGGGCGACCTTGCAGATCACCTTTGTGTTGGACTGACCCTAGGGAGTCAGCACTAGAGGGACTAGAGATGATACGAGCTACTATAGAGATGATGCAGATTATCCAGGAGCGGATAAAGACTGAAAAAAGTAGGAAGAAGTCATATGCTGACAAAGGATGAATACCTATAGAGCTCAAGGATGGTGACCTTGTCTTTCTATGGGTCTCACCCCAATGAGGTCTATGGAGATTTGGTCGAGGTGGAAGGTTATCTCCAAGATTCATCGGACCATTGCAGGTCCTCAGTAGAGTTGGCGAGGTGGCTTACCACTTAGCTCTTCCACCTCAGTCACACTGAGTGCACGACATCTTCCACGTATCCCAGCCGAGGAGATACAAGCACGACCCTTCCCACATCATCAACCATGGAGAGATAGACGTCGAAAATGGGGCGAAATTTACGGAGGTTCAATGAGAGATTGAGCATTGACAGGAGTGGGACCTTCATGGATGGTCGATACATATGGTGCACATTTGTTGGCAGCACGGGATTTTCCAGGATAACACATGGGAGCTGGAGGCTCAGATGCGTGTTCAGTACCCCCACTTGTTCCCTTAGTTTGTGTTGTAGCTTACATGGAGGTAAATCCCTGAGGTGGGGAGAATTTAAAAACTATTAATTTCCATGTAATTTTTTTAATTATATATGTGAATTTTACAAGTCCGCAAAAATTGACGGTGTTTGATTCCGAGGCCCGGTGTGCCCAAATTCAATTTTTGAAATTTTGTTTTGCTACGTTCAGTAAATGAACAAGAGAGTTTTTATAACTTTTAAACCAGTGCTCAGAATTGAAATCTAAGGGCACCGTTGAACTCAAAGCACATGTATTCTCTTATAAAGACTTTTACCTCGATGGTAGTTGGTCGAGGGTGAATGTTATTTTTTGTGTTTTTCATGGAATTAATAGAATAAAATAAAGGCATGTTTTATTTTATTTTAACTATTAAAAACCGGACCACCAATCCTTGACCTCCCATGAGGGGTTATGGTGGTGGGGCCCATCTGAACCTAACCTCCCACGATAGGTTACAGTGTGGGGACCACCCGAGACTAAACCCCCTAATAATGGTGGGAGTAGAAAGCCTCTCAACTCCCACATAAATGAGGGAGAGCCTCTTGACCTCCTCCACCTTTAATGTGCCAATGCATATGCGAAAAATGTGCCAACTCCTCTAACATTTAATTATTCCAAATCCTCTCCATTTATTAACATATCCAACACATCAATTAATTACATAAACCATTTTTATTTTTGTGTCAAAAATTTTAACACCCCGACCCCAGTTACCTAGATTCATTGCTTTATTAAAATACATTGGCATGATTACAAGGAATCAAGTCCCAAAGGACCGATCAGTTTAGCAGTATTTGAAAATAGATTACAAACATGAATGTTACATTACATACAAAACAACATATATAATCCTTTATGAACGCCATTATTCCCTTGGCTTAACCCTATATATCAATTAAAATACACCTCTTGGAGTCCTAGAAAAATAAAACATAGAAAGGGGTGAGCTCAAATGCTCAGTAAGGGTATGCAATACAGCGAAAACTTTCAAAATTAAGGATAAAAATTTAATGAAATGTATAAAACTAAAACAAAAGCCTTTTAAACTAGAACATCAACATAATATGGTAGAAATAAAATGAAATAATTCCATTTAGTTATTCACATGGATATTCTACTAATCAAATAATCACATGCAATATCAATAACCACTTTCATAACGATGGAATACATAATGTCGAAATTTAATTTCTATGTCAAGGCCTCATGATAGGACCTAAGGGATAACTATAACCAGAACCCATCCCAGAGAGCCTCTATAACCGGACTCCAACCTGGAGTGCCTCTAATAACCGGACACCAACCCGGAGTGCCTCTAATAACCAAACACCAACCCGGAGTGCCTCAAATAATCAGACACCAACCCGGAGGGCATACTATTACCAGTCCCCAACCCAGAACATACTAGTCCAACACATTCATCTTAATAAGAGGATGAAATATAAAAAAACATTCGTATTAAAACTAGCATACGGAATGCCATTACATTAACAAAAAAACATGAATGGTATAAAAATAGAACATCCACAGTCATACATATCAGAACTCATTCAATACAACATGGAATATTGTATTATAATAAATCAACCACAATAAAAAATAATATCCAGTAAAGGATGCTGACATAGTTGAAAATGATGAGTAAAACTTTTTGAGAGAAATATGATTTTTGTAAAATCATTTAAAAGTCACACATTTATAAAGGAAGTAATTTAAAAGATATTTTTCAATAAAAGTGTCCCATACCACATTGAAACTTTTGAAAATAATTATCATTTCAAAACATTCATGTCCATATAAATAAATCCTTAAAAACTATTTTGAAGACATTGAAATTAATGAGAGACATTTAGAAGAATAAATATTTAAAACATTTGAAATGATGTTTTTGTAAAAAGTCAGTTAAATGAATCCGTTTTGTTAATATTTCATAAAACATTAACACAGATAATAAATATGTCCCAGTAGAAACTTACGCAAAACAACCACAGATAATAATGAGATTGTGAAATTAATCCTTACCAATTTGGTAACATACGAAACATACACCCCATCAAAGAAGTATCATACAATGAATATGTAAATACACATATATTAAAGTTTATTACACAAGTAATACAATTATGGGCAGTACATACATCACACAAAAGTTAATAGTGGCAATATGGCATGAATCTCACGGGAATAAGGAGTGAGATGAAAACCCCTTACCTTGAACTTTCCTTTAGTTGAGGGTACATTTAACCTCTTGTATGAAGACTATAATCTGCTATTAAATTATACTAGAACCATATTAATATTTATTATATCATATATTATTCATTTAGGACTTTATACTACACATTTAATAATAATTTCCATGTTCTATTAATATTTCAGGTAATAATCGCTTTCTTTGTCGTACATGTTTTAACTTGTTACTCTTGATAGTATCACTTAGATCATGACTTAAATACTTCAAAAATATAAAAAATGATTTATTTATCATATGTATTATAATATAAAAATTTATAATATACGTATATATGAAATGGAAAACACCAGTTTTGGAGACGGTTGTCCGTACGTATGCATAAACACTGTTTCCATTTTCATATAGTATAGAACAGAAGTAAGTGAATAAGATATATGTAAAAACATAAATAAATATATATATAAATAAATATATATATATATCCAGTAGCATTATTATTTCATATAATACATACTTATTAGTAATATATATTTTTATAATCGTCAATGAATGGTGAACTTGGAAATGAATCTCAACGTGTCGTGGAGACGGTAATCCGTACGTACGCACGAGCGAAAATATCAGTCTTTTGATATTAATATAATATATAATTGAATGGTATATAATATATACTGATTCCTTATCATGTTATATTAATTATTTACATCAAATAAACATCATTATTATACCCATCCAAATAATAATGTATTGAATAACAATTACACCATGACGTGGAGATGGTAAGTCGTACGTACGCACATATGGTGACTTGTCATTCAAAGGGTGGATAGAATGATAAATTTGGTTGTACCATAATTATAATAACATCTCATTATATATAATATATTGAATTTATTATTTTACAATAGAAAAAACAAAGAAAAATGAAGTGGAAAAATAAAGAAACTTGAAAGAGGGTGGTGAAATCATTACCTCTTCTTCGGGTTCTTCCTTTTGATTTGATCAAAAAGTCATCATAGGTTGAATTTTTGAATAAAATAATGCCTCTAGGACAAAGGTAGGATACATGAGAGGGTATTTGGGTGGGGTTTGGTCGATCCAAATTGCTTAGAAGATATGAATTAGAGAGAAGGGGGAGTGCCCTTTTATAAGAGGGGTGAGGTGCATCTTAGGAAAAACTTAAAATATTATTTTATAATAAATTCATATTCGGTTTCTAATGGATCCAAAGTTGATTATTAAAATTCTAAGTCAGGGATAGGTCGAATAAAACTCAACAAATAGCTTTTATACAAGTTTAGGTTAACATTTTGACCTTATCATTTAGATTTAACTCTAAGTTAAATAATTTATCTTTTACCATGTCTTCTTGTATTTTTACACTATATAGTTAATAAACATACTATATACTGCCAATAGAAACTCCATTGGTTAATTAATGTAATATATATTATTATATAAGTCATTTGGGCGACCCATAGATTTTTAGGACATTTATATCGATTGGTAATATAATATTTGTTTTAAAAACTATTTTATGTCAATTTTTACACTATTTAGTATTTGTTTTTTGTTAAAATAATAAAAACATTATTACTTCAAAAAAAAATACATTTAATCAACCCTAACATGTCATATTAACTTATAAAATTCGTGGATATCATAAAAACATTGAAATTATATTTATTTTAATATTTATAATATCATTTATTTGATCCTTTCATGAATAAGGTAATTACTGCATCATCATTGTATCATAAATAAAATTTTTATTTAATGTCTAAAAATTATAAATAAAATACCATGATGTAGAGAATATTTTTATCTTTCTAATGAATTTTTATAATCGAATTTATATTATTTAAAACCCCATATTAAAAATGTTTTAGTTATTAAACATTGATTTTAACTCTTTTAACTCTTCTTTGAAATAAATAATAATAAATGTTATGATCTAATCCAAGTGGAACAAAATGATAATATTTTATTCCTAAGGTTGTTTTTGGTCAAAATAAACTTGTCCAATAGAATTAGGAAATCTGTGATGGTAATATTTATATCATTTTTACCCTTAATTACCCTATTTACTTTTAACTGTGGTAAATAAAAGTAAAAAGTTAATAATCACCAAAAATTATTTTCATCCCATTGAACGCATTTTACTACTTAATATTAACTGTGTCTCTCAGATTTTTTAAATTCAGTTCACAGAAGCTGTAAAATTAAGTTTTATGTGAATTTGCAAAAGCTCCTATGAGGTGGGTAAAAGACGATGAAAAGTTCAATGAAATTTTTATATATCTATAATTATTATAAACCGACTCCAATGAATTACATTGAACATATATAGGTATTATGTATCTATTTTGAAATTAAATAATTTAACTAAAATAAATAATTATTTAAATAAAAATTTGGTTTTAAACTATAACTCAGTGTTTTTCACTATTAATTAAAAATTAAAAGTTTTCAGAAAAATACCAAAAATTTACCCTAAGCTAATTTTGATATTATGAATTCAATAATAAAGTATATTTTACCAAATTAAAAACATATAAGCTTCATTTA
The DNA here is from genome assembly GCA_963277665.1 of Viscum album. NCBI lineage: Eukaryota > Viridiplantae > Streptophyta > Magnoliopsida > Santalales > Viscaceae > Viscum > Viscum album. The sequence continues at coordinate 1,709,938,141 of OY728148.1, forward strand.
TTAATTTAAAATTAATTCCCACTGTCAAAACAAAAATCATGTTTTTAAGAAACAATTTCTATCAAAAGATTGACACTTGTTTATGTCCGGTTTAAATGTGAAATTATGTCCAATGACCAAAATTGGATTAAATTGTAAATATATATTCTAAATATAATTTAAAACCACTCAAATTCATCATTTATAATGATTTATTATTTATATTAAAAAAGTTGTTTTTAATTAAAATTTGGTAATTTTTACTATTCATCAAAATATGAACATTATCAGAAAAGTACCAAAAATTCATTGAAACTAAATTCTTATGTCTCGATTCTAAAGAAGATGTTTATTTTGTAAAATTGAATATTTAAAAGTTTCAAATATTGTATTTAAAAAGGGTTCACCATTAAAAGGCGGTAAAAGTATATTTTTTTGAAAAATACCTCCTTTATCTGAAAACATGAATTAGTTCTTACATTATGTCTATGAAACTCATAATATAGATTCTAAAATTATAAGGATTATATATAGTTCAAAATCCAGTTAATACTATTCATACCTGCTTTTGAACGACTAGTTTGGTATGTCATGGTGTGCTTGAACTCGATGTTGTGTGTAGTGTAAGTTATTGAATTACTTCGAAGAAATAATGTACTATGAAATCTTGGGGTGTTACATTATTCCCTCCTTCAATAAATTGCATCCTCATAATTTGAAATTATTTGTTGAAAATAAAAGGTTGAAAATAGAAAATACCTTTGTGAAAACCCACATTGGAAATTGGTTTAATAAACTTAGTATTAATAAGAGGAAAAGGGGAATGAAAAGGTCACCACCGAATTATGATCTCGATTAGGAGAACATTGGTTGAAACTAGAGACCCATAAATGGAGGAAAAACGAAAATATTTATAGAGAGTGATTGAGTTCTTCAATAACAAAAAATTGTAGAATTCTGGGCCTCAAAACCACCAATCTATAATGATTTAAAATACCATCAGTTCAACAAAATTTAAGGTATTAGGATAACACGTTTTTGGTTTTAAGATTACTTACCAAAAGTTTAAGAATTTATTTCTTCATATAATAAGAGAAGAAAAAAATGTATACTTGTAAAGTAGATTTCCATCCTTTACTAATTTCTACCACAAACTCATCTTTAACTCTAAAATATAATAGAACATAAAAAATATTCTATTTATCCTATTCATATAGGGTTCCAAAAAAATGAAGTTATAATTCATCTAATAGAACCCTTTAAAAAATCTACATTATTCATTCCAGGACATCACGTGGGTCAATGGTTGGTGATACACCCTTGTGGCCCTTCCTTTGAGGGTTCAAGTGTCGTGGCCTTACTGGACGTGATGGGTTGCTACCCAACCTCCGAGTTATCATTTTTATGGAAATCCAAAAATAACCTTAACAATAGTATCCAATTTCAAAATTAATCAATTCCAACCATTTGAACTATCCAAAATACTTATATCCAAATTCTCATTCCAATGTTTATAAGGATTTTTAGTATAATGGGGATCTTTTTTTCTAGGTAATAACATGTGATTGCCTTCATCGTATATTCTTTTACAACACTACAACATCCTGAATTAACAAAATCAGCCATCTCTTATTCCAAAATCAATAACTCATTATCTTGACCATATCAAGGATCACCTTTCCTTCAAGAATTTAACTTCCAAAAAAGTTTATCTTACTATTAAGTGACATTTCTTAGAGCCATATAATCTCAAATCCTCAATAAAATAGTACTGCAGTATAATCCTTATTTATCTCCATAATTCATGTAACCAGTATACTGTTGATACAACACTCAAATGAAATAATTCTATAATAACATAAGGACACTAGTCATTCTTCTTCATCTGAGGTAGTATCATAACTTGATTATTATCCAATAACATCATTTGCGGTATACTCTTATGAATGGGACATTGATTCACGTAGTGTCTCAATGCCTTGCAGATGAAGCATTTTACATTTGAAACCTTTTTCTTACACTTACTGTCACGTACTTGGTGTCCTTTTTTCCACACTTATAACATATTCCCATTACCTTCAAGAATTTTCCTAGGTGACTCTTCACACAGTTATCACATATGGGAAAATCCTTCTTTATCTTCTTCCCATTATCTGTCCTTCTCTCTACCATCCTTTTCTTCTCTGGCTTCCCTTCAAAGCCATAAGACTCCGAGAATTATTTACTTATCTTATCAACACATGATACAATTTCTTCATATGATGATAACACATGGGATACTATTTCCCTTCTAAATTCTGGTTTAGGACCATGTAAGATATGATCCTTCTTACTCTTTGGATCATGTGTATTGATGGAGTTCTCATTCCTTCAAATGGGAAACATTTTAAACAATGTAATACACTAGATTAGTTTATGAATAGAAATACCTAATCTTGAACTTGTAAAACACTTAAAATAAATTAAACAGTTTATGGATACAATCCATAATCATAAAAATGTTTTCTTTGAGTATGTATATACTCATAAACCTTTCATAATGGTTTGTAAAGAAAATTAGAATTATCCTAATCATATCCCTCGGGAGTGTCCTAACCAAGAGTCAGCAAGGCCCGTTGTCACGCACCAGTTTCCGTTCTAGTCTAGCTCAAAGTGGCGTTTTCGGGTTTTACCCCTAGGTACATCTGTGCCAGAGCCAGCTCTACCTGCTCGTATCCACACAGGGATGTATTTGTTTGGAAAACTCACAAAATATCTAGATTACCAAAATTCTAAGAAGTTATTCTATACTAATCCTCAATGTCTATCTTAGGGTAATGTGCTCTAATCAGAGTTTATATAAATATAGTTTCCAAGGTTATTTCTAAATATCCTCTGTTACCAACAGTAACACCCCGACCCCAGTTACCCAGAGTCGGTGCATTATTTTAATACATTGGCATGATTACAAGGAATCATGTCCCGAAGGACCGATCCATTTAACAGTATTGGAAAATATATTACATACACGAATGTTACATTACATACAAAAAACATAAATAATCCTTTATGAATGCCATTATTCCCTAGTCTTAACCCTGCATATCAATCACAATACACCTCTTGGAATCCTGGGAAAATAAAACATAGAAAGCGGTGAGCTCAAACGCTCAGTAAGGGTAAGAAATACAACAGAAACTTTCAAATGTAAGCATAAACATTTAAGGCAATGTATAAAACTAAAACAAAAGCCTTTTAAACTTGAACTTCAGCATAATATGGAAGAAATAAAATGAAATAATTCCATTTAATTATTCACATGGATAATCTACTAATCGAATAATCACATGAAATATCAATAACCACTTTCATAACGATAGAATGCATAATTTCGAACTTTAATTTCTGTGTCAAGGCCTCGTGCCAGGACCTATGGGATAACTATAACCGGAACCCGTCCCAGAGAGCCTCTATAACCAGACTCTAACCCAGAGTGCCTCTAATAACCAGACACCAACCTGGATTGCCTCTAATAACCAGACACCAACACAGAGTGCCTCTAATAACCGGACACCAACCCAGAGTGACTCTCATAATCGGACACCAACCCATGGGGCTTACTTTTACAGGTCCCTAACCCAGATCATACTATTCAACACTTTCATCTAAAGAAGATGATGAAATATAACAAAAACATTCGTATTAAAACTAGCATACGAAATGCCATTACATTAACCACAAACCATGAATGGTATAAAAATAGAACATCCACAGTCATACATATCAGAACTCATTCAATACAACATGGAATATTGTATTATAATAAATCAACCTCAATCAAAAATAATATCCAGTAAAGGATGTTGACATAGTTGAAAATGATGAGTAAAAATTTCTGAGAGAAATATCACTTTTGTAAAATCATTTAAAAGTCATAAATTTATAAAGGAAGTAATATAAAATATATTTTTGAATCAAAGTGTCCCATACTACTTTGAAACTTTTAAAAATAATTGTCATTTAAAAACATTCTTGTCAATATAAATAAATCCTTAAAAACCATTTTGAAAACATTTAAATTTATGAGAAAGATTTAGAAGAATAAATATTTAACACATTTGAAATGATGTTTTAGTAAAAATTCCCATAAAATAATCCCTCTGGACACTCTTTCATAAAATATGTACAAGGATAATAAATATGTCCCAGTAGATACCTACGCAAAAAAACCTCGGATAATAATGAGATTGTGAAATTAACCCTTACCAATTTGGTAACATTCGAAACATACACCCCATCAAATAAGTATCATACAATGAATATGTAAATAAACATATATTAAAGAGTATTACAAAAGGATTACAATTATGGGTAGTAGAAACATCACACAAAAGGTAATAGTGGCAATATGGCATGAATCTCACGAGATTAAGGTGTGAGATGAAAACCCCTTACCTTGCACTTTCCTTTAGTCGAGGGTACGTTTAGCCTATTTTATGAAGACTATAGCATGGTATTAAATTATACCAGAACCATATTTATATTTATGATATCATACATTATTCATTTAGAACTTTATAATCCACATTTAATAACAATTTCCATGTTATATTAATATTTCAGGTAATAATGGATTTCTAAATCGTACGTGTTTTAACTTGTTACTCCGGATTGTGTCACTTAGATAATGATTTAAATACTTCAAGAATATAAAAAATGACTTATTTATCATATTAATTTGAATATAAAAATTTATAATAGACGTATATATGAAATGTAAATCACCGTTTATGGAGACGATAGTCCGTACGTACGCATAAACGCTGTTTCCGTTTTCATATACTGTTAAACAGAAGTAATTGAATAAGATATATGTAAGTACATAAATACTTATATATATAAATATATATATCCATTATCATTATTATTTCATATAGTACATACTTATTAGTAATATATATTTATATAATCATCGATGAATGGTGAATTTGGAAATGAATCTCAATGTGTCGTGGAGACGGTAATTCATACGTACGCACGAGCAAAAATATCATTCTTTTGATATTAATATAATACATAATTAGATGGTATATAATATATACAGAATCCTTATCATGTTATATTTATTATTTACATCAAATACAAATCATTATTATACCCATCCAAATAATAATGTATTGAATAACAATTACACCATGACGTGGAAACGGTAAGCCGTACGTACGCACATATGGTGACTTTTCATTCAAAGGGTGGATAGAATAATGAATTTGGGTATACCATAATTATAATAACATCAATGTATATAGATTATTCTGGATTTATTATTTTATAATTTAAACAACTAAGAAAAAGGAAGTGGAAGAACAAAGGAACTGGAAAGAGGGTGGTGAAATCATTACCTCTTCTACGTGTTCTTCCTTTTGATTTGATCAAAAGGGCTCCATTGGATGGATTTATGATCCAAATAAGGTCTCTAGGATGAAGGCAGGATATTTTAGAGGGAATTTGGGTAGGTTTTGGGAGATCTAAAAGGATTTAAAGATATGAATTAGAGAGAAGGTTCAGTGCCCTTTTGTAAGAGGGGTGAGGGGCACCTTAGAAAAAACATAAAATATTATTTTATAATAAATTCATATTCGGTTTATAATGGCTCAAATGTTTATTATTTAAATTATAAGTTTGTTAGAAGTCTAAAAAAACTCAACCAATAAGTTTTAGACAAGTTTAGGATACCATTTTAACCTTATCATTTAGATTTAACTCTAAGTTAAATAACTTAACTTTTACCGTGTCTTCTTGTATTCTTACACTATATGGTTAATAAACGTTATATATACTACCAATATACCCCCAATTTGTTAATTAATGTCATATTTATTATTATATAAGTATTTTTCCCTATCCTTAGATTTTTAGGACCATTATATCAATTTATATTATTAAATTTGTTTTAAAAACAATTTTTTGTAAATTTTGACACCATTTGGTATTTGTGTTTTTTAAAAATAATAGAAACAATATTACTTTAAAAAAAATAAATTGGACCAATCCTAAAATGTCATATTAACATATAAAATTCGTGGATATCATAAAAACTTCGAAATTAAATTTATTTTAATATTTACAATACCATTTTTTTGATTCTTTCTTGAATAATGTAATTACTACATCATCATTGTGACATAAATAAATTTATTTATTTAATGTATAAAAATTATAAATAAAATACCATGATGTATGTAATATTTTTTATCTTTATCATGAATATTTATAATCGAATTTATCTTATGTAAAACCCCATATTAAAAATGTTTTAGTTATTAACCATTGATTTTAACTCTTTTAACTCTTCTTTGATTTGAATAATAATAAATGTCCTAATCTAATCCAAGTGGACCTAAATGATGATATTTTACTCCTAAGGTTGTTTTTGGTCGAGCTAAACTTGTACAATAGAATTAAGACATGTGTGAGGGTAATATTAATATCATTTTTACCCTTAATTACCCTATTTACTTTTAACCATGGTAAATATAAGTCAAAAGTTACTATTCACCAAAAATTATTTTCATCTTATTGAAACAAATTTCACTCCTTAATATTAACCATGTCTTTTTGATTTTAGAAATTCAGTTCACAGATGTGGTAAAAATAAGTTTTATGTGAATTTGTAAAAGCTCCTAGGAGGTGGGTAAAAGACGATGAAAAGTTCAATAAAATTTTTATATATATAAAATTATTATAAACCAACACCAATTAATTAAATTGATTATATATAGGTATTATGTATCTATTTTGTCATTAAATAATTTAAATAAAAAATTAATTATTTAAAAAAATTTGGTTTAAAACTATAACTCTGTTTTTCACTATTCATCAAAAATTATAATTTTTCAGAAAAATACATAAAATTTACCTTAAGCTAATTTTAATATTCTTAATTCAGTAATGTAGTATATTTTACAAAATTCAAAACATAGAATCTTCATTTATTAATTTAAAATTAATTCTCGTTGTAAAAAAAGCATGTTTTTAAGAAACAATATCTATCAAAAGATTGAAACTTGTTTATGTTCGGTCTAAATGTGAAATTATGTTCAATGTACAACATTAGAATAAAATATAAAAATATATTCTACATATAATTTAAAACCACGAAAATTCATAATTTTTCACTATTAATTATTTCGATTAAAAATTTTGTTTTTAATTAAAATTTAGTAAATTTCACTATTCATCAAAATATGAACATTATCATAAAAGTAACAAAAAATCATTAAAACTAAATTATTATTCCCCGATTCTAAAGAAGAATTTTATTTTGTAAAACTGAATATATAAATCTTTCAAATATTGGATTTAAAAAGGGTTCACCAATAAAAGGCGGTAAAAGTATATTTTTTGAAAAATACTTATTTTATCTGAAAACGTGAATTAGTTCTTACATTATATCTAAGAAACTCATAATATGGATTCTAAAACTATAAGGATTATATATAGTTCAAAATCCAGTTAATAATATTCATAACCACTTTTGAATGGCTAGTTTGGTAAGTCGTGGTGCGCTTGAAGTCGATGTTGCGTGTAGTGTAAGTTATTGAATTACTTTGAAGATATAATGTACTATGAAATCTTGGGGTGTTACAACAATTAAATAATAGACAAATTAATCTATTATTTTGGGATTGGAATTTCATTTTGGTAGGACGTGGGATAGGAGAGATCTTGGGAGAAATAAAGTTCTCCAACAAGGATTTCCGTCTTCCAACGAAGAATGCTCCACCAACGAAGAATGATCTCGACCTTGACTTTCTTCCTCAGAACCTCCTTCGACAAAGAACATTTTCATCTACAATGAATCAACGTCCGCCTCCTCGCACCAACGTCAACAAAAAATGAAAAAGGTAGGGATTTTATTTAAGTATTATATTATTCCATTGATTCCTTCCTTCTGAAACAAAGAATGAGGACCAACTTATTATCAATTTGATCGGCAGATGTTTTTCCTTACGGGTTTGGAATATATTATTAATGAGGGATTATGAGAATAGATGTTTTTAAGATATTCTCCATACTACTTCTTTGTTTATGGTCTTTATGAACCGTTTGCTACCACCCTAATCGCGGAGGGTGCAGTCCGAACTTACATGGCCCAACCCCCCTATGTCATTCATCTTTGTGATGTTATTTGGTATGGCGATGAGAGGAAGAAGGAAATGGTCATGATCCCGCGACCTCTGCACCCCGCACTTCCCCTGGTCGAACTGGCCTTGCACCCTCTGGCCACGCCCCACTAGCTGAGCCACCCCAGCTGCGCCGCCTGCCGCCCGCTGGCCGCACCTCCCTCTGGGCTGAACCGGCCCCACGACGCCCTCCTGAGCCACCCCGGCCAGGCCGTACGCCATCCTCCCAGGTGACCCAGCTGAACCGCGCTAGCCCACCGGCCTACCACGCCCCTCACAGGGCCCCGACTAAACAATCCCATGTGCCCCTTGTGGGGCCCCAGCTATGCCGGCCTCCCACGTCCCTCGTAGTGCCTCGACCGAATCGGCCCCTGGTCCGAGCCACCCCGAGTCGTGTCCCCTCGCAGTGCCCTCCAGGCTAAACCACCCTCGCAGTGCCATCCGGGCCCATCCACCCCCCCGCGGCGCCCTTCGGGCGACTCCACCTTTGCGCCATCCCACGGCCGATCTGCTCCCTCGTGACCGGTCAGTGCCCTCGCGCCCCTTCGTGACCCCTCGCTGCCCTCCGTGACACGTCGCAGCCTACTGGGTTGGGCCCAGCGGGTCGAGTCGAACACAACAGGCTGGCTCACCCAAATGTCTGAGCCAGACCCAATGGGATAGGCTAGGTCAACTCAAACTGGGTCTGTCCTGACTGGGTCGGGCCGGGTAGGTACGATCGAGTCAGACCGGACCCAGGTCAACTACAAGCCTTTACTTTATTTTGGCCATATCTTTAGCACTGGATGTCTGTTTGATGAACCATCAGCGGCGCTGGTAATAATGAAGCAGAAGGTACCTTTGAGTATAACCCAATAGAATTTGTGTTATATTTAGGATATGGTTCGGTCGGATCGTGCACGAATCCAACTGGGCCGCCCAAGATTAAATGTCTAATAACTCACAGACCGAGCGTCTGATTGACATGCCTTCTATTTCATTGAGACTACTATGACATGGAGGAACATTGGGATACTTCTTTGTAAGAATTCATGATAGTGGAGCATCGACCAACAACTTTTGGAGTGGAACCGCCCAGAGAAAGGCGAGAAGAGTGCGGAGATATAGTAGGTGGCTGAGAGATGATGAATGATGACTGTTTGACTCGTAGTGACTCTACTAGCCCAGTGGTGAGTTCCTGGTTGTAGAAGAAGACCCATGGGGGGGGGAGCACCTAGTTGTGTTGGAAGACCCACTGTACACGACAGGAGGATTACCTCAGTAGGCTATGAGGGGGAGCACCTGGTAGTGGCGGCAGACCCACAGTGGGAGCCCCTCTGTGTGAGGCAGTTTACCCATGGTACTCGACAGGAGGAGTTCCTGAATAGTCCAAGGTTAGTGGGAAGCACGCTTGGTGCCGTGGTAGGCCTGTTGTACTCAATTGAGCGAGAGTTCTCCAAGAGCCAAGGTTTCAATAATCTAAATAAAATCTTTGTTGAGCTGAGTATGTTTTACTGAGTTTTCCTCATGATTGAGATGGATCACTTGATAACATAGGTATATGGATGGGCATATACCTATGTATGGTTTTCTGTAGATTTCTGTGTTTTTTATCCTTGGTGGATTTGTGAGACCATGAGGGTATCGAGGTCCCTACTGTGTATCGTTATACTCACCCTTGCACGGGCTATGATCACACCTTGTTGTGTTGGATGTAGACGACAGACATCGCCGATCGAGGTGAGAGTAATAGGACTATACGGTACCCAGAGGTGGACATTATGACAAGTCAGAACACAGAGGAGACTGACATACGTGGAGGGATGAGGAGGTTATCTGTACCTACCTTTTCAGGTAGGAATTCCAGAGGATGACCCAGCATCTATTATTTCTCTCTTCTGTTGTACTTGTAATTCAAGTTCCTTATACATTACACTTGGGATTGTATTTCCAGGCCCTTTTACTTTCTAGAACTCTTTTTTTATACAGTTTATTGAGTGTTTTTTATACAGATGTGTGCTCCGTTTTGTGCATTCAGAGGTTATAAAGGCACTGCCTTCCCATTTTTTGCGAATTACGCCTTCAGTGCTAGTCACCAGCCCCTGGCCTATGGAAGGAAGGCTTGGGGTTGTCAAGAATGGGCCCCAGAGGATGGGTCATGAAAAATTTCCTAGGGGTCATTCCATGACTACCCCATGCCTGCCTTCCATAGGCCAGAGGCTGGAAACTAGCACCAAAGGTGTAATTCCCAAAAACTAGGAAGACATAGCCTTTATAACCTGTAAACGCACACAACAGAGCACACAACTGGATACAAAACACTTGGTAAACTATATAACAAAAGAGTTTTGGAAAGTAAAAGGGGATGGAAATACAAGCCCAACTATAAATTACAAGGAACTTGAAGTACAAGTACAACTGAAGAAAGGAAAAATAGCTGCTGGGTCATCCTCCTACCAGAAGGGTAGGTACAGATAGCCTCCTTAGCACTCCATGTCTGTTAGTCTCCTCTATGTACTGAATAATTATTAGGGCCACCTCTGAGTACCGTCCAGTCTAATACTATTAGCCTCGATCAGTGGTGTATGTCGTCTGCATCCAGCATAACAAGATGCGGGCATAGCCTGTGCATGGGTGAGTATAATGATACTCAGTAGGGACCCTGAGACCATCAAGGTCTCACAAATACACCAAGAATAAACCACAAAGAAATCAACAGATAACCTTACATAGGTATATGCCCAAAAATATACCTAACTTATCAAGTGATCCATCCCAATCATGATGAAATCACAGAAAAACTGTCTCAGCTCAACCAGGATTTTATTCACATTATCAAAACCTCAGCTGCTGGACAAATCCTGATCAGTCAAAAATAATTGTCATGCTGCAACACCAAGCATGCTACCCACTCCCCTTGGACTACTGTGTTACTCCTCCTATCGAGTACCATTGGTCTCCTACATCACACAAAGGCGCTCCACACCATGGTTCTGCCGCCACAACCGAACACTCCCCCTTGTACCTTACTGAGGTACTCCTCCTGTTGAGTATTGTGGGTCTGCCACCACAACTAGACACTCCTCCACCTGTGTCTACCAATACAACCAGGATCTCCCCACTGGACTAGTAGAGTCACTCCGAGTCAAATGGTTAGCAGTCATCAGGTCCCAGCCAGCTACTATGTCTCTGTACTCTTATCTCTCATCTCCAGGAGGTTCCTCTCCACAAGTTTCTGGTTGATGATCCACTATCATGATGTCCAATGAAAAACTATCTCAAGGGTCCACCATGTCATGGTGGTCTCAATGAAACAGACATTATATCAATCGGATGCCCGGTCTGTGAGTTATTAGCCTTGTAGTCCCGGGGGCCCGGTTGGATTCATGCACGGTCCGACCTGACCGTATCTCAAGTATACCCCAATATCTAGTGGGGTATACTCAAAGGGATCGTCATGATCCAAGATTACCAGAGTCACTGATGGTTCGTCAAACAGATGCCTGCTGCCAAAGACATGGCTAAAAGAAAGTAAAGGGTCATAGTGGGCCTGGGTCCAGTCCGACCCGTCCCAACCCAATCTGGGCCGACCTAGTTTAGGTCGACCTGGCTTAACCTATTGGGTCTGGCTCGGACCATTGGGTGGGCCAGCTCGTTAGGTTGGGCCCGGCCTGCTGGGCCCAGCCGAGCTGGCCGCGAGGGGCCACAGAGGGCCATGAGGGCGCAGACCAGTCGCGAGGGCGTGGACCAGCCGTGGGTCAGCAGCAGGGCAGCTCGGACCGAAGGGCGCCATGAGGGGGCGCAGATCAATTCGGCATGACCTAGAGGTTGGTGCGGTTGAGGCACCGCGAGGGGCACGGGAGGCAGGCATGGATGGGGAGTCATGAGGGGCGGGGGAGGCCGATTCGTCCGGGGCACCACGAGGGGCGCGAGAGGCCTCCGGGCTGGCACGGTTCACCCGAGGTAGTCGGGAGGTTGGTGGCTGGCGCGACCGGGGCGGCTCGGGAGGGCACCACGGGGCCGGTTCGTCCTGGAGGGTGGCGCAACCCGTAGGGCACGACTGGTGGGCACGGGTCCGGTTGAGCCAGCAGGCAGCATGGGTCGTAGAGGCTACATGTTGCATGACCGTTTCCTTCATCATCTCTTCGCCATAATGAAGAACATCACAAAGAAGAATGGAGGAGTGGGGTTGGGCCATGTTAGTTTGTCCCGAAACCTCCACGTTTAGGGTGGTATCAAACAGTTCATCAAGAACATAAAAAAAGAACAATCATTAATGATATCTTAAGCACATCAATTCCCATAATCCCTTATTAACAATATATTCCCAACCTGCAAGGGAATACATCCTCAGATCAACATGATAATAATTTGGTTCACATTATTTGTTTTAGAAGGAAAGAATCAAGGGAATAATATCATACATAAATAAAATCCCAACCTTGTTCATTGTTCGTCAATGCTGGTGCGAGAAGGAGGACATCGATTTTTTGTAGAAAAAAATGTCCTACATCGAAGGAGGTTCTGAGGAAGAAAGTCGAGCTCATGATCATTCTTCATCGGTGGAGAATTCTTCATTGGAAGATGAAGTTATTCATTGGAGAAATTTATTTCTCCCAAGATCTCTCCTCTCCCAAGTCCCACCAAAATGAAATGCCAAGACCAAAATAATAGATTGTTATATATATTATATAATTGTTGACACAAAAATCAAAATGGTATAAGTAATTAATTGATTAGTTGGCTCAATTAATTAATGGGGATGATTTGGAATAATTAAATGTTAGTGGAGTTGGCACATTTATTGTCTTGTGCATTGTAAAATAAAGATGGAGGAGGTCAAGAGTATCTCCATCATTTATGAGGGAGTTGAGAGGTTTTCCTCTCCCACCATTATTAGGGGGGTTTAGTTCCGAGTGGTTCCCACACTGTAACCTCTCGTGGGAGTTTAGGTTTGGGTGGGTCCCACCATCATCATCTCTCATGAGAGGTTAAGGTGTGGTGGTCCCCGCCTCCAAATTTTACATGAGTGGTTAATAGATAAAATAAAATAAAACATGCACTTATTTTATTTTATTATTTCCATAAAAAACCCAAAAACTAACTTTCACCCTCGAACAATTCTGGTCGAGGTGATAGTCTTATTAAGCGAATACCGGTGCTACATGTTCAATGGTGCCCTCAACATTAAATTTTAAGAACCAGTTTAAATTTTAGAAAAACCCGCTCGTACGTTTACTGAACGTAACCAAACAAAACATTAGAAATTGATTCTGGGCACACCGGGCCTTGGAATCATGATTTGTAAATTTTCACAGACTTGTAAAATTCTCATATATTTAAGAAAAATTAAATGGAAATTCTGGGTCTTTGCATTCTCACTTAGTTTTGACCATGTATTTGACCACCCATTTTTCAATAATTTCAACATGAAACCACATAGACTACACCACGTGTACACCAGCTACATGCCATGTACTCTAACATGTCATGTGCCAGATTATCCTGATCTACATGTAGTTTTGAAGAAAATAAACCATGTAAAGTTGATTCTTGGTGTTTCATGTGTCCCATCACATGTCCAGATGTAATGCACATGGGTATAATATATGTACTCTAGATACACACCTTGTAACCCTTCATTACTGACTAAATATCCATAGAATTTACCAATTACATCTCTGGTTATTCTTCATCTATTTTTAATACTTTTTAGATAATAAAACACTGAAAAAATTAATTAAATATTAGAAAACATATTAATTAAAAATTCCTATTAAAGAATTTATTTTATGGAAATGAATGATTTAACTAATATTTTTCATATAGATTGTCAATAAAATAAATAATTATAAATTTTAGATTTAACCCCTCTGATACCACTTGAAGGTACTAGTTAGAGGAGAAGCACCATAGTGGAAAGATAACCATAATGGTTTTGTTGATCTGATCAATTATTTTAGATATTGTACATGACATGAACACTAGGACCAATTAAATTTACCTCCAAATACTAACAAAAGGGAAACCCAGAACCCAAGATGATCTTTTCACATTAAATTTATAATTAATTTATTTAAGATTTTTGTAACACCTTGACCCCAGTTACATAGAGTCGGTGCATTATTACATAGAACTGGCCTGATAGTAGGAATCGTGTCCCGAAAGACCAATCAGTTTAGTAACATTGTAACTACTAGATACATACATTAGTTTTACATTACATCATGAAATAAAAAAACATTGTGTTACCTTGTAAAACACTCATATCCTGTATACTATCCCTATAGGTCAATCATAATATACTTCTTCACATACTGGGAAAAGAAAAACATAAGAAAGGGGTGAGTTTAGATGCACATTAAGGATAACGATATAGTGAGAACTATCAAAAAAAAGAATAAACATTTATGAAAACGTATAAGAATAAAACACAAGACATTGAAACTTAATATTATACATAGTATATAAAAGATAAATCAAATAATTCAATTTAATTGTTAACACAGATATTATACTAGTCAAATAATCACTTGTAATATCAATATCTAACTTCATAATGATTGAATGCATAATGCCAGACATCATAACCACATAGTCAAAGCCTCATACAAAGACTACAAATAATATTTTATCAAGGCCTTATGACAAGACACTAGTTTTTCTCATGAGACCTAACGATGCATCAAGGAGCTATAGAATGCACCACCCGTCACTTACTAATTAAAATGCATTCCTCATATGAAAATGTTGAAACATAACATAAACATTCATATTATAACTACCATAAGAAATGCTAATACATTAACTATAAACCATGAATGGTATAAAATAGAACATACACAGTCAAACGTATCAAAAAACCATCAATATAATATGGATTATTGTTTCATAATAAATCCTCTTCAAACAAGTGTAAAATCCAACAAAGGATATTGACATAGATGAAATGAAAACAATTTGAGAGAAATATATATTTGAATTTTTAAATCATTTAAAATTAATGTAATTAGAAAAGAGAATATTTATTTAAAAAATTTTCATATAATCTTGTAAGGAAATCTCTGAAGGTTTTAATACGGAAAAAAATAACCACACCCGCCATATATGTTTAAAAAACACTCTTTCCTTAATTTTTCAAAAAGGTTATAATGTACCTTGTTTGGAAAGCGATGGAATGATTCGTTTCAAACCATTTTATAAAATGTTTAAAGAGGGTATAAATTACTTTGAACCACAATATAGTTAATAGTAAAAATGTTTTGAAATACATATTCAAGAAACACAGATGTGGATGATAAAGAGGTCCAGTAGATACTTACGTATAAACAACCTCAAATAATAAAGAGAATGCTAAATTAACCCTTAACATGTACTTTTACTTGGTTGAGGGTACATTAACCTCTTGTATAATAGTTAAATCACTGTTATTAAACAATATACGAACCACATACATAAATATGATATCATATATGATCTTCTAATATATCTTTGTTAATAATATTTCAGTAGTATTATTATTTCGAATATTAACTGATTCATTTTACATTATATATTTTGTTGTGTAAGTAATGTTTGTTATGTATATAATGTATTTGATTCATTTCCAGAATGATATTAAGTTCTTAATCATTATTTTTTATCATAATATGAAAATTATTCTTGAATGGGTATGATGGAGAATGAATCTCATTGATTTTGTGGAAACGGTAATCCATATGTACATACAAGTTACAATATCATTATATTGATGGTAAAATTTCATGTAATTGGATGTTATATCATATATAAAGAATCAATAACATGTTATATTTATTATTTAAATCAATTATAATCATTTTTATAAACATCCAAATAAAGAATTGTTGAATAAAAAACTACACCACAATGTAGAGACGGTAAGCTGTACATATCCACATATGGTGGCTTTGTCATTAATAGAATGGATAAAATAATGAGTATGGTTGTATGGTATTTTTAAAAAAATACCAGTATGTAGAAGGTACTAGAGTTATTATTTTAGTATGGAAATAACAAATAAAGAGAATGTGGAAGAATAAAACAACTTGAAAGGGGTGATAAATAATTACCTCTTCTTCTGGTTCTTCCTTCTGATTTGATCCGAAGGGATCCTTAGGTTTGATTATGATTAATGTTAGGACTCTAGGATAAATTGAGGGTAGTTCGAAGGATATGTTATTAGGGGTTGTCCGATACAAATGGATTTGGTGGTGTGAAATGGATTTGGAGGTGTACCCTTTATCAGCACATGTTTTAGCGTTGAGAATGGGATTATTTATCAGCGCTTTAAATATCCAAATATCAGCGCTTTTATTAGCACTAATAAATGAAACATATATCAACTCTTTGCTTAGCGCTGATAATATTTACTATATATATTAATTAAATGTACACTTAAAATTAAATTATATTTAAAAAAATATATATTTTATTATATTTTCAATGATATATATATAAATATACCTTTCAAACAATTTTATAAGTATAAATAGGGATATATATATTTAGAGTTAAATAAATATATAATAATATAAATAAATTCTTAAATTGATACATTTATCAGTGCTTTTATTAGTGCTGATAAACTACGTATTTATCAGTGCTAAACAAGCGTTGATAAAGAGTGTCTTTACCAGTGCTAAAATGAAAAGTGCTGATAAAGTCACTCTTTATCAGCGCTAAAAAAGTGCTGATAATGGTGGTATTTATCAGGTATTTTCAGTTTAGCATTGATAATTACACCCTTTATCAGCACTTTTTACTACCACTGATAAAGGTTCACGCAGGATTGATAAAAACCCTCAGTTCCTCTTCCTCCTCCCCGCACCCTGTCAAGCTCTCATGGAAGCCCTCCTCTACGCCGCTGCTGCCGCCTCCTCCTCCTCCTCTGCCGTGGCCGTCGCCTCCTCCTCCTCCTCCTCCTCCTCCTCCTCCTCCAGTCGCCACCTCCTCCTCCTCCAGCCGCTACCTCCTCCTCCTCCTCTGCGCCTGCTCCTCCTCCTCCTCCTCCTCCACCGCGACCTCATCCTACTCCTCCTCCACCGGCTCCTCTTCCTCCTCCTCCTCCTCCACCTACTCCACAGCCTCGTCCTCCTCCTCTTGCACAAGCGCCTCCACCTCCTCCACCTCCTTCACCTACTCTACTGCCTCCTCTCCACCGCGGGTCCTCTACCGCGGCCTCCTCCTCCTCCTCCTCCTCTTCCTCCACTGCCTTCGAGCTACTTCTGCTTCCCCCGCCCTACCTCCTCCCTGCCCCCGCACTGCCTTCTCCACCTCCGGTGCCTCCACTATCGACACCTCCTTCTCCTCCACCATCGGGTCCTCCTCTTTAAGGTGATTCAAATTGAATTTGCATGAATTAATTAAGTTTTCCTTGTGGTGACCCATTGCATCCTATCCCAAATTGTGAATATTTGATAGCCATTATCTTTTTAATCCTATCATTTCGATAGAATCCATTGTATGAATACTTGGATGTTATAATATTTGTTTAGATGTGAACAATTTACAATTGGTGTGGATGTAGGGTGGATGATGACAACCTTGGTAAACCTTAATGTTGACTCAAAAAAATTGTAGGTAGGAAGTTCCTTACCCCTTGGTTTGTCCTTTACACATGATACTGGGAGGAGTATTTATGATGGAATATAATTACACCATTATTGATTATGATTTCATGTGGGTGTGTGTATAACGAGATACATATATTGATTTTTTGATTTTATGAGTGTTGTTATTGTGGGTAATTGTTATGTTTGGATTGTGATCACATGATGTTATGTGTTATATTATATACTCATGATAATATGTAATTACAACTTGAATGATTCACCTCGTATGTGTGTTAGCATGCATGGTGTTTATATGTTTGACATCAAAGAAGTGGACCATCATGAAATTAATATCCCTTAGTAGGTTACTACACTTGATATGTGATAACGAAGACAGATAACCTAAGCGTATGGTGGAGGTACAACATATCCATGGTGTCATGTCATGGGTATGCTTGAGGTACCCAATATTTTCTAGGTCCCATTCACTATGAGTTGCATAATTTTTTTCAATAACCACATGGATCTATCTCATACATAGAAGGAGGGTAAGAAGGTCACTGATTTCCAGGCTACTTAGGCCTCTCTAGGTAACCTGTGGCCCATATTTAACATTATAGGATCCCTCCCCCCAAGATTGTAAGTTTAGTTAAAGAAGATTCCCTTAGGATAAACTAATTTAAACCTCCTTTGACTGTTTTTAGCCTTGTCCCCATATTGAAATAAAATATATCAACATTAGATTTGTTGAAATAAAGTTCATGACTGAGTTATTTAAGCTATAACCTAGGGTTTGTTGTGCCCCCACCCCTCCATTACTCCCTCTTCTCCCCACCTCATCTATTCCATCCCTCTTCCCTCATCTCCCTCTCCACTAACTAAACCTCCTCCCCTTCCTCCACACATACTCACTTCCCTCCTAGCACCATGATTTGAACTAAGGGTAGGTGCCTTCCCCCATCCAAACACATAGATTATGGATCATGGCCTATTACAGATAAGTACTAGACCCAAACTCTAACTCCAACATCTCCTTCTCCCTCTTCTTTTCCACCACCATTGGAAGATTCCATCTCATTGTGTTATGATTTTCCTTTTGCATCCTACCACTCAGAATATGTGGTTCCACCTACCAATGTCCATCCCTATTTTCACATTGAGGAAATGGAACACTATATGTGCTTGGACCATTTTCAATCCAAGTCAATTTTCACCAAAAATTCCATGGATTTGGTCATTATACAGAAGGTCCTCATCGATATGGATGTTATGGTTGCCCTTTGAATCAATCAAACACTCCCAAATTATTGATGTTCCTGAGGAGACATTTTAGGATCTCTTTTTAGAGTTCCTTACAACATTCAATATAGAATTAATCTATATCACCTTAAAACTAGGAGGTAGGGATTGGGATTTGACACTCGGTGAGTTCAGAGTTATATTGGGATTTATTCTTCTGACTTTTCTACATCCACAACCTATGTTGCTTAGTGTCTTGATCTGAACAAGACAAATAAACTAAAGAGCTGGGTGTTGATCACTCATGAGCCCATGAGCATCCATGATCCTCCCATATCCAAGAGCACCCATTGAAGGGTTATTATCTGATGATTATTCATTTTGCCTTAGCTGATTCCTGGATAGCATGGGCAGACTCCCACATAACCATCACATAGACTAAGGTGGCCATTATGGCCACTTCCATGGGTTCCCATGTGGATAATATATACTGCTTCTTACTTATTCATTTGGTCCCATGTGTTTCAATCAACTTTATAAACTTTTACTTTTGATGCACATGTAGGTTACCTATTGGCCTTACCCATGAGGTATTTCCTTGTACGGACACCATATAGAGACCTCCCTTTGATATTGATCCACAAGTTGCTCTGATTGTCCTACTTCCTCACAAAAGGTATGGTTAGCCCAGGTCTATAATGGTGAACCCCACTAACACACTATAAAAAACACCCAAGAACCACCCCTCATCAGGGGTGATCAAAGAGAGGAAGGGATTGGATGAATCCCAAGAACCACCCAAGATTTTCTATTAATGAGCACGCCCCTAACATTTTTGAAGTATCTTGTTTTTTATCTAAATTATACTCATATTATTTCTCCCCTAACCTATATACTCATCCAATGGATTTCAAATAGGATGAGTATAAATAAATAATAGTTGAATGCCAATTGGTTGACAAAAGAGTATGAAGAAGGCGTGAAAGAGTTTATCATGTCTGAAAAAGATCATGCATGTGACTCTTCTCAAATCCTTCGTCTGTGTTTATGCTGTTGTTATTCAAAACAAATTAGTCCAGATGAGTTGGAAGAACACTTTATCTGTCATGGAATAGATTAGAGTTATACATGTTGGAATAAACACAAAGAAACAACGAATGTATGTAGTGACTGGGATGACACTGCATTTTATGGATCATCTTATATGATTACAAACATGAAAAATGAAGACGACCATATGGAGGATGTGATTACAGATGTTAATGATGATGATGATCGTATTGAGGAAATGACAAGGACCTTCGAAGATGAACTTCGTGATTGCCCAAAATTGTTTGAGAAGTTAAAAAGTTGTGCAAAGATGCCATTGTATGCTGGCTGCACTAGATATATAGCATTGTCAGCCATACTGAAGCTGTATATTTTGAAAGCAGAAAATGCGGGGAGTGACGACAGATTTACGAAACTACATACCCTCATGAATGACATGCTCCTAGAAGACAATGAGCTCCCGAGCCGAACATACGATGCCAAACGAATGCTACGCTCTATGGGTATGATCTCTAAAAGAATACACGCCTGACCGCATGACTGTATACTCTTTCACAAGGACTAAAAATCACTTATCAAATTCCCAATGCGTGGTTCTTCTCGATACAAGAAATTTGAATCCAGTCCTACTAAAGTTGTATGGTAATTTCCAATAATTACAAGGTTTAGATGCCTATATGGAAGTGAGGAGACAGCATAACAATTAACATGGCATGCAGATACAAGAATTAAATATGGGATACTACATCACCCGGCAGACTCTCCTCAATGAAAGAGAATCGATCAGGAGTATCCTGAATTTGGAAACTAGTCGAGAAACCATCGTCTTGCATTTTCTACAGATGGAGTGAATCCTTTTGGTTTTCAAAGAAATAGTCACAGTACATGGCCGATTATGTTGATAAATTATAACTTACCACCGTGGTTATGTATGAAATGAAAATACATCATGTTATATATGCTTATATCAGGAACAAAACAATCGGGTAAAGGTATTGATGTTTATTTATCTCCATTGAATGATGATTTGAAATTGTTGTGGGATTCAGTTATTACATTGTATGATGCTTACAGAAAGGAAGATTTCACTTTGAGAGTCATGTTGCACGGGATGATGAATGACTTCCCGGCTTATGGAAATTTTTCAGGATATATCATTAAAGTAACTCAAGGCTGTCCCATTTGCGAAGAAGGTACACTATCAATTAGGTTGAAACATTCATAAAAAACCCTATTTCCAGGACATCGTAGATTTCTACCGCGACGACATAAGTACTGTTCTTGGACGACATCATTAGATGGATGTTCAGAAGAACGTACAACACCGTCTCCACTAACAGGCGATCAATTTTTTGAGAAAGTTAAATATGTGGACACTAATTTTGGTAAACCGGCTTCGAAAAACCTTACGAAAATCGGTTGGAAAAAGAGATCCATTTTTTTGAATTACTATACTAGAATTGTCTGTATGTAAGACATTTTCTTGATGTTATGCATATATATAAAAATGTATTTGATAGTGTTATCAGAACGTTTCTAAATACATCTGGAAAAACAAAAGATGGAATTATGGCTATGTTGGACATGGTTGAGATGAGAATACAAGAAGAGTTGGCACATGTGAAGGGTAAAAAATGAACATTTCTTCCTCCTGCTGCTTACACTCATTCCAGGCAAGAGAGATATCGGTTTTGCAACTTCTTGAATTATGTAAAGGTTATAAAGGGGTATTTGTCAAATATCATTAACCTCGTGTCAATGAGCGACTTGAATTTAAAAGGTCTGAAATCACGTGACTATCATGTTTTGATGAAAAATCTCATTCCAATTGCTTTACGTTGCATTTTCTCCAAAAATGTCTGACATACATTAACGAAACTATGTTTCTTCTTCAAAGCTATATGCAACAAAGTTATAGACCTAGTAAAATTCCCAGCTATGGAAAAAGAAATATCCATCATATTATGGGAATTAGAAATGTTCTTCCCGCCTTCATTTTTTGATATTATTATCATTTGATGGTCCACTTGGTGAGAGAGATTCGACTATGTGGTCCTTTAAATTACAGATGGATGTACCCCATTGAACGGTATATGAAGATTTTTAAAGGGTATGTCAAAAATCGAAGACGGCCAGAGGGTTGTATTACAGAGCAATATATTGTTGAGGAAGCAGTCGAATTCTGTATAGAATACTTGTCTGGTGTGGAAAGCAATGGCTTACTAAAATCTCGTCACCCTAGTCAGCTTGAGGGTGAAGGAATTTTTGGAAGACAGGTTGTCACAATCAATATTACAGATCAGGAGCATGCCCACCTATATGTTTTGCATAACAGTTTCGACGTTTACCCATATGATGAAATCCAAAAAGAAATTCTTAGGCATTTATATCCATCTAGGGCTGAAAAATGGATATCAGATACTCATAATCGATAGTTAATAGGATGATTTCGAGATCATATTTTTAAGAAGTCAGATGAAAATCTAGATTCAATTTCGGAACGACTTCAATGGCAAGCTGGAGGACCAAGTGTGTATGAATTATCTTACAATCCTTATGTAGTTAATGGTTATACATTTTATACTAATGAACATGATGAAGACAATACCATGCAGAATATTGGGGTTACACTTGTGGCTGAAGCAATGCATGTTTCGGGTTCTAAGGACATAAATCCAATGTATGCGAATATGACATACTTTGTCATCATCAAACCAATATTGGAGTTGGATTATATGGAATTTCAAGTTCTGATACTTCAATGAAAGTGGGTTGATAACTGGTGTGCTGTTAAAATAGATGATTTGGGATTCGTGAAAGTTGATTTCAGTAAGGAAGGGGAGAATGATGAACCATTTACAATGGCATCATAGGCAGTGCAAGTATTTTATGTTCCAGATCCCGCAAACCAAAACAGCTAAAGGGTCAGATGAAAATTCAACGGACGATGACCCTTTCATTGGGACTTTGCAATCATTTCACAGTGGTCACAATGTAGATGATGTTTTGTATGTCATAGGAGACCACAATGAAGGGATATGGATAGTTGATAGAGGGGTCAAATCCCTTCAGACTTTAAAAAAAAAGAGTTCAACAATCAGGTTATTGATGTTTATTGTAATATAGATTATGTTACATTAGGTTATTATCTGTTCACTTCTGCTTTTATGCGATCTAAATTAAATGTTAAACCAGTTCTGCAGATAATGACATCTTCACCTACTGATGAACCCAATCCTGAGAAACAACATGTCTCTCAACCTGTTACAGCTGGTCCCACTACCGAGAGACAACAGGTCTCTCAACCTGTTGTAGCGGGTCCCACTTTTGTGGTACAACAGGTCTCTCAACCTATTGCAGCTGGTCCAAGTGCCAATGCTAGCTTTTTGGAGAAACAAAATGATGATGCAGAAACTTAGGAAATGGTAGGCGATGAAACCCCAACGAAAAAAAAGGTGCGCCATAGTTTGATAGTTTTAGCCAAAATCGTTGAGGCAAAAGCAAAAGGCATCAAATATGGGTGGGATGGAATAAACTAAGACATCATGTAAACCCCAAAAAATCCATGTTTAGTAGCTACATTGGAATCGTAACTCGACAACGCATGCCGATTGATGTATAGTCGTGGCACCATGTTGTCAGTGGGATGAAAACATTAATGTTTCAAGAGATTACAGTAACATTATGATATCACCTATTTAATTTATTAAAATAAAATAAAATAAAATACTAAAATATTGAATAAACCTTCATCATCTCTTGTAGAGTGAATTTATAGTAGATGTTTCGCACAAAGAATATGTTTTAAGACTGGCAGGAAGGATTCATAGAGGCTTTTGCACCATTTTAACAAAACATCATCTGAAAGATGCCAAAGGGAAAATCAAGCCGCACCCACCTCCTCTTTATGCACACTTGAAATCCGAAGGAGTGTGGGATGCGTTTTGCAATCGTCGTGCAAAACATAATTTTCAGGTACATTGTGTTTGGTTACACATTGTGTAACGTTGCTTGTATTCATCACATTGATTGACAAGTTTTTATTTATGAAACAACAACTGAGTGCTGAAAATAAAGGACAGGTAGCAAAACCAGCGTACCCCTACCGTAAATCAAAGCTGTGGTAAGTTTCAATTGAAAAACAATTGGTACATATTTTAAAAGTACTGTAATAATTTTATGTGACATAAAAAAACACTGTAACTATATTTCTCTGTTTATATGTAGATTGGGGAAGAAAAATCACAAGTCACTTCCATTCCATTCCATTTTTTATATAAGGAGGCTCGTGTTAATAAAGAGGGAAAACTAATAGATGAAAACACGCAAAAAGTGTGGGAAACATGTGTAAGTATGACATAATATAGACTTATTTTTCTTTAAATAACTATTACATAATGATGATTAATTATTTTTCCATATTTTCTATTTGACATTGTCATAGGAATTAACAACACCCGCACCAGATGCATATATACTTTAATGGTCTTTAAATAGCTAGAACACTCTGGCCGCGTCAGAGGTGTGGGTTTTGGGGTGTCACCCTGGGCATATTTTCAAAAAAACAAGAGGATGAACAAACTAAAGAATTGCATTTAATGAGAGATAAAATACCTACCCTTGAAGAAATATTCCAAACTCAGGGAGAGATGCTAAAGAGTTTGATGGAGGAGAGGCGAAGAGAACAAACAACTCAAGAAAAACCCACACGAGAAGATCCACTCCCCGCCAGCTTTGAGGCGAGCCATTCCCCTCAAAGACCTTACTTAATAGAGGTAATCAATGTTCTAATATTCATTTCTATGAAATTTAAATTACATAGAAACTGATACCTTTCATGTAATGATATTCTACAGGGTGAAAATGACTGTGATTTATATCTGTCAACTCCCACCCATCACCATGTAGTGAGGGCTGCGGTGTTAAATATGCAGAATGACACGCTGCACTCCAGACCACATCAAACTAGTCATGTCAAATTGTTTATTAACATAGCTCTTGAGCCGAACTCCGAGCTACCCTTGCCAAATGACGATGACGACATTCATACCGTGGAAAAAGCTGTTGGAACATTGGTTGCATGTCGATCGAATCTTGTAAAAAAACATGTCGACCTGGAGGTATTCATTTCCAATTTATTTTTCAAGCAGAACCTTTAACATTAAATTATAAAATGGATGAACTGGTGAATTTTATTACAGAAAGACAAAATGGAGGAGCTAAACTGAAAGAGCGGCTCCAACATTGGATCAACAAACGGATCAAAACGATCTACTAAGAGCGCGTTCACCCCGCATGTTCAATATCCACATTTAATATCATTGCAAGATCATGTGGATATGAAAATGAAAGATGGAAAGAGTCATACAATTATCTGTGAAAAATATTTGTATAGAGAGGAAACATTATATTTCGTTAGTACAGACACTGTTGCTGAGATCATCACATACGACTGGTTAGGCGCCTCAGTTTTAAATGTATACATGAGTTATGTTTTCATGATTTGATTTTAAAAAAGCTGATTTAAATTTTAATCATATCAATTATATTTTCATTTCTATCAGTACTTATTTCTTTTTGTGTTTTTAGGGAACATTGGATGCTCATTGCAGTCAATTTGGATACTCCAATGATTTATTTTCTGGATTCACTGCATGGATATCCAACTAACTGACCACACATGATGGCGATTTTCAATTTGTAATACACTAGATCCAACATTTTAGAACTAAATATCTAGTTATATAATTTATATTATCTTTTAATGAGGATTTTGTTATGATAGGGCGGTGTATGAATATAGTCTAAAGGCTGGAATGAATCCAGGGCATAAGGATGACAATTCCCACAAGATCTACAGATGGAGAAGTATCTGGGTATATGTAATTATATTTCATTATCTAAATGCATACTAAAACAAATTACTTATTTTTCTCGATGTTTCTGAAGTGTCCAAAACAAACAAATGACAAGGACTGCGGTTATTATGTTTGTAAATTTATGAATGATATCATATTTTATGAACAAAATAGCATCCCTGAAGAGATATTTCTTAAAATAATCACTACCTAATTTAAAATAATTATTAATCCTTTGTGTATTTATAATTTTTCAGTACTATTATGACAGTTGCAAAAACTGATATTCAGAAGATGATATAATTGTGTTTAGAAATGAATGGGAAGCGTACCTGATGGAAGAATGTAAACAAATAGGATAATGAAGGTTAATCATTAATACTTATGTTATCTTTATATGGTCATTGATATCTCCATTTACCATTATTGAGCATCGATGATCTCCCTTTCTTATGTTTCATATCCTTAGATTAGTGAATTATTTCTACTCAGTTTGAAATTGACATAACATTAGAAAACAACATAAGTGACATATGGAAAACTGAGAAAACATGTTTGGATTATTTTGATACTACAGGAAAACGACCGATGAGTCATTTATGACGTGTACGAATTGACCACACCTCAATCCAATGTACGGTATGACCGGTATAGATAATAGTGTCTGATATCAGTTTCAAATTGAGATAAACTTTAGAAAACAACAGTACTGATATACGGAATACCAAGCAAATGCATTCAAATTGTTATGATACTTTAGGAAAATGATGAATTAGTAATTTTTGATGTGTACGAATTAACCACACCTCAATCTGACACACAGTGTGACTGGTATGGCTAAAAGTGTCTGATATCATTTTCAAATTGAGATAAACATTAAAAAACAACACAAGTGACATACGGAAAACTGAGAAAACTCATTCAGATTGTTTTGATACTTGTGGAAAACGATCCCTAAGTCATTTTTGACCTGTCTGAATCAACCGATCCTCAATCCGACGCACGGTGTTACTGGTATGGCTAAACGTTTCTGATATCAGTTTCAAATTGAGATAAACTTTAGAAAACAAAACAACTGACACACGGAATACCGAGAAAACACATTCAAATTGTTTTGATACTTTAGGACAACGATCCATGAGTCATTTGTGACGTGTACAAATCAAATTCACCTCAATCCGATGCATGGTGTGACCGTTATGACTAAAAGTGTCTGATATCATTTTCAAATTGAGATAAACTTTAGAATACAACACTAATGACATACGGAATATCGAGAAAATGAATTCAAATTGTTTTGATACTTTAGGAAAACGATTTCTAAGTCATTTGTGATGCGTAAAAATCAAATGCACCTTAATCCGACGCACGGTGTGACTGGTATGGATAAAAGTGTCTGATATCAGTTTCAAATTGAGATAATCTTTGGAAAACAACACTACTGACATAAGGAATACTGAGAAAACTCATTCAGGTTGTTTTGATACTTAAGGAAAATGATACATGAATCATTTGTGACGTGTACTAATTGACCGCACATCAATCTGATGCAGGGTGTGAATGGTATGGCTAAAAGTGTCTGATATCAGTTTCAAATTGAGATAAACATTAGAAACCAACACTAATGACATACGGAATACTGAGAAAGTGCATTCATATTCTTTTGATACTTTAGGAAAACGATCATTTAATCATTTGTGACATGTACAAATTGACCGCACCTCAATCCGACACATGGTGTGGCCGGTATGGCTAAAAGTGTCTGATATCAGTTTTCAAATGACATAAACATTAGGGAACAATACTACTAACATACGTAATACCAAGAAAACACGTTCGGATTGTTCTGAAACATTAGTATAACAATACATGAGTCAATTGTGATGTGTATGAATTGATCGTACCTCAATCCGAAGAACGGTGTGACTGGTATGGCTAAAAGTGTCTGACAACAGTTTGAAAATGACATAAACATTAGAAAACAACACTAATGACATACGGAATACCAAGAAAAATATTTCATATTGTTTTGATACTTTAGGACAACTATCCATGAGTCATTTTCGATGTGTACGAATTGACCACACCTCAATCCGACGCATGTTGTGACCGGTATGGCTAAAAGTTTCTGATATCAGTTTCAAATTGAGATAAACTTTGGAAAAAAATACTATTGGCATACAGAATACAAGTCAAATGCATTCGTATTGTTTTGAAACTTTAGGTAAACTATTCATGAATCATTTGTAACGTGTAAGAATCAACCACACCTCAATCCGATGCGCGGTGTGACCGGTATGGATAAAAGTGTCTTATATCAGTTTCAAATTGTGATAAAATTTAGAGAGCAACACTAATGACATACAGAATACTTAGCAAACATGTTCGGATTGTTTTTATACATTAGGAAAACTATCTATGAATCATTTTTGATGTGTACAAATCGACCATACCTCAATATGAACCACAGTGTGACCGTTATGTATAAAAGTGTCTGATATCAGTTTGAAAATGACATAAACTTTAGAAAACAACACTACTGACATATGGAATACTGAAAAAATGCATTCTGATTGTTTTGAAAATTTATAAAAATGATCCATGAGTAATTTTTGAAGTGTACGAATCGACCAAACCTCAATCCGATGCACGATGTGACCGGTATGTCTAAAAGTGTATGATATCAGTTTGAAAATGACATAAACTTTAGAAAACAACACTACTGATAGACAGAATACCAAGAAAACACATTCGTATTTTTTTGATAGTTTAGGACAACAATCCAAGTGTCATTTTTGATGTGTACAAATTGACCGAACCTTAATCCGATGCACAGTGTGACCGGTATGGTTAAAAGTGTGTGATATCAGTTTCAAATTGAGATAAACTTAGGAAAACAACACTACTAACATAGGTAATACTGGGAAAACACATTCGGATAGTTTTGTTACTTTATAAAAATGATCCATGAATCGTTTTTGATGTGTACGAATCGACCACACCTCAATCCGAAGCACGGTGTGACCGGTATGCCTAAAAGTGTCTGATATCAGTTTCAAATTGACATAAACTTTAGAAAACAACACTAATGACATACGGAATACCAAGAAAACTCATTATAATTGTTTTGATACTTTAGGAAAACAATCCATGAGTCATTTTTGATGTGTACGAATTGACCACACCTCAATCTGATTCACGGTGTGACCTGTATGGATAAAAGTGTCTGATATTAGTATAAAAATGACATAAAATTTAGAAAACAACACTACTAACATATGGAATACCGAGAAAACACATTTGGATTGATTTTATACTTTAGGAAAATGATCCACGAAACATTTTTGACATGTACGAATAGACTGCACCTCAATTTGACGCACAATGTGACCGGTATGGCTAAAAGTGTCTGATATCAGTTTCAAATTGAGTTAAACATTAGAAAACAACACTAATGACATACGGAATACCAAGCAAATGCATTAGGATTTTTTTGATATCTTAGGACAATGATCCATGAGTCATTTGTGATGTGTATGAATTGACCTCACCTCAATCCAATGCACAGTGTGACCGGTATGGCTAAAAGTGTTTGATATCAGTTTGAAAATGACATAAACATTAGAAAACAAAACTACCGACATATGGAATACAGAGAAAACATGTTCATATAGTTTTGATACTTTAGGAAAATGATCAGTGAATCATTTTTAATGTGTACGAATTGACCGCACCTCAATCCAACGCACGATGTGACCGGTATGGATAAAAGTGTCTGATATCAGTTTCAAATTGAGATAAACTTTAGAAAACAACAAAAGTGACATACGGAAAACCAAGAAAATGAATTCGGATAGTTTTGATACTTTAGGAAAACGATTCCTGAGTCATTTGTGACAAGTAAGAATCGACCGCACCTCAATCCGACGCACAGTGTGACAGGTTTGGCTAAATGTGTCTGATATTAGTTTCAATTTGAGATAAACTTTAGAAAACAACACTACTGACATACGGAATACTGAGTAAATGCGTTCAAATTGTTTTGATACTTTAGTACAACGATCCATTAGTCATTTGTGACATGTAAGAATCGACCGCACCTTAATCTGACGCACGATGTGACCAGTATGGCTAATAGTGTCTGATATCAGTTTCAAATGGAGATAAACTTTAGAAAACAACACTACTGACATATGGAATACTAATAAAATGCATTTAGATTGTTTTTATAATTTAGGACAACTATCCATTAGTCATTTTTGACATGTACGAATTGACCGCACCTCAATCTGACGCACGGTGTGATCGGTATGGCTAAAAGTGCCTGATATCAGTTTCAAATTGAGATAAGATTTGGAAAACAACACTATAACATACGTAATACCAATAAAATGCGTTCGGATTGTTTTGATATGTTAGGAAAATGATCCATGAATAATTTGTGACGTGTACGAATCGATCGTAGCTCAATCCGACGCACAGTGTGACCAGTATGGCTAAAAGTGTCTGATATCAGTTTCAAATTGAGATAAACTTTAGAAAACAACACTAATGACATATGAAATACCGAGAAAACACATTCAGATTGTTTTGATACTTTAGGACAATGATCCATGAGTCATTTTTGACGTGTACGAATTGGCTGCACCTAAATCTAACGCACGGTGTGACCGGTATGAGTAAAAGTGTCTGATATCAGTTTTAAAATAACATAAACATTAGAAAACAACACATATGACATACGGAATACCGAGCCAACGCGTTCAGATTGTTTTGAAACTTTAGGAAAACAATCCATGAGTCATTTGTGACGTGTACGAATCCACCACCCCTCAATCTGATTCACAGTGTGACCAGTAAAGCTTTTCATTAGATAAAGAATCAGAATTTATTAAATGAGATAAATTAATAAAAAACATATTGATTTTACATTATTCCATTTCATTGTTATGAGAATGAAAACATTTGAGTTTAAAATTTCATATTTTAGTTTCATATTTCCATATTAGTGTATTCTTTCATATTATTGTTTTAATTTCTTTCATTATTCCATTACTAACATTGTATATGTTTTCTTATATAGTTGAATTTTTTTCCTTGAGTTCGGATGCTTTGTTCGGCAACAAATACCGTCGAGAGCGGATCACTGATATCAAAGGATGAAACATGAATGTTTATAACTGTTGTTGAATAATTGTAATTGTCACCATGTAAAAAATTTTTGAAATGTATACAACAATGTGTTTTTCTGTATTCATGATGTTAAGTAAATTTATATACCATTGTTAGTCAAAATATTGTGTGCGGGTGCTATGGTGTGCTGGTGTGCATGTGCTACTTTGTGCGGGTATTCTGGTGTGCAGGTGTGCAGGTTCTATTTTCTAGGTGCAGGAGATGGTGCCTTTATCAGTTCTTTTTTGAGCACTTATAAAGGACACCTTTAACAGCGCTAGAGGAGCGCTGATAAAGGAACCCTATATCAGCGCTCTGACAAGTGCCGATATAGGATACCTCTATCAGTGCTAAAACAAGCGCTGATAAAGGACCCCCTTTATCAACACTCTTTTTAGCGCTGATAAAGGTCTCCTATATCCGTAATTCTCGAAGTGCTGATAAAGGGAACCCCCTTTATGTATGCCAACATTAATAGCGATTTTCTAGCGCTGTTAATGCTGGTTTTTAATGTTGATAAACGGCCAAGTTGTAGTAGTGATTCCCATTTATTAGTGAGGTGAGGGGCACCTTAGGAAAAGATCGAAATATTATTTTATTATATAATCATTTTCGGTTTATAATGGCTCAAAATAGTTTTTTTTGAGGATAAGGTGGGTATGGGTCTAAATACTCTCAACAAATAGGTTTTAGACATGTTTAGGTCACCATATTAACCATATCATTTGGATTTAACTCTTCGTTAAATAGTTTAACTTTATCCATGTTTTCTTGTATTTTTATAATAACTGGTTAGTAAAAATACTATAAAAATCTTACATAACCCCAACTGGTTCAGTAATGACAAATATATCATTATATATGTACTTGGGCTGAATATTATTTTTTTTGGAATAGTATATCATTTAATATTATAGTATTTGTTTTCAAAACTCAATTATGTCAATTTTGACACTCTTTAGTATCAGGTTTTTTAGAAAGTCATAAAAACATTATCACTTTGAAAAAATTTATTTAATCAAACCTAACATATCATATTAACCTATAAGATTTTTTTAATGCATAAAAAGTCTCAATTTACATTTTTTTGATATTTATAATATCAATTATTTTTATCTTTAGTTAAAAAGGTAATTAGTGCATCATCATTATGTCATATATAAATTTAATTATTTAATGTCTAAAAATTATAAATAAAATACCATTATGTAGAAAATAATTTTATATTACTAATTAATATCTATAGACAAATTTATCTTATGTATAACCCTATATTAAAAATGTTTTACTTATTAAACTTTGAATTTAACACTTTTAACTCTTCTTTAAATAAAATAATAATAAATGTCCTAATCTAATACTATTGGATCAAAAGAATCATATTTTATTCCTAAGGAATATTTTTGTAGAAATACACTTATCCAATAGAATTAGGACCTCTGTTATGGTAACTATAATATCATATTTGTCTTTAATTACCCTATTTAGTTTTAATCGTGGTAAATAAAATTCAAAAGTTACAAATAAAAAAAACTTATTTTCATCCTATTGAACCAAATTTTACATAGTGATGTCACCCATGTCTCTTTTATTTTTGAAATTCAATTCACAGAAGTGGTAAAATTAAATTTTATGCAAATTTGTATATGTGCCTATGAGGTGTGTAAAAGACGGTAAAATGTTCAATAAAATTTTATATATCTAAAATTATTATAATATGACTTCAATGAATTACAATAGAATAATATAGGTTTTATATATCTATTTTTACTTTTAAATAAATTTAAAGTAAAAATAATTATTTAAATTAAAATTATCTTTAAACAATAACACAGTGTTTTTTACTATTCATTAAAAATTTAATGTTTTTAGAAAAATACCAAAAATTCACCCAAATATAATTTTGATAAAAAAAATTAAAAAAATAATTCAATTTTGGAAAATAAAATTTATAAAATTTCAAAAAATGGGTGTTACTATTCATAACTTCTAGTTTTATTGGTCGTGGTGTGCTAGAACTCGATGTTGTGTACAATGAAAGTTGTTACATTATTCAAAGAGAAGCGTACTATGGAAGCTTGTGGTTTTAAAATTGTAAAAATGATTTCCTTATCTTATTAAATTTATTTTATGTAGGTTTCCATCTTCCAAAAATCTTTTTTCATGTTATCTTCAATGCAGTGTAAGGATCCATGTGTATAATCCCTCCAGTGGTGATACACACATGCTTTTTATCTATCAGAGAGATTTTGATTTATTTCTGAGTACTAGTGTAGTGAATAAATCATCTTTTGATGTTCATCTTGATCACTTCAAGATCTTCCAATCTTGAAAGAGTTGTTCTAATTCATTACAAGATTAGAGGAAGAATTTGATAGAGCATTATATTGTGTACAACAATTCTCAACAGTTGATTAACGCTACAAAATAGATATAACCATCTACTTGTAGAGTTAGGGTTCACATTAAAATACTATTTAATTTCATACCAACCCTTTAATATTATTAAAATATTTAAAAAATACTCATTCCATATAATTATAAAATGAATAATATTTTTATTATTTTGGCATGTGCTAACTCACACAATGATAAATATTATTTTACCATATTAGAAAAAAATATTCATTTCTAAACATGATCTTGGATCACTCGAACTCCTCAAAAAATATGGGAAACTTGAGTAAATAATTTATTCACTTAAATAAATATTTTATTCTCAAACCATCAATTAAATATTTATTAAATATTTGGTAAATAAAATAAATATATTATGCACAACCCAATGAATATAAAGTTATTAAATATTCATATTATCAAATTAATTATATATCAGTAAATAAATAATTATATATTAAATTAAAAATATTAGAAATCAATAAAATTTGAATAAAATTACTCGTTAGTCTTGAGAATAATATTAATTCTATTAATTAAATTAAAATATAATTTAATTGAGATCAAAGAAAAAAATAGTGTGTGACCCTCTATTATTATTCAATGTTAGAATTACGTGCGATTTTCTAAAGTTCTAGATTACTATATATAAATTGGTCAAGGAACCCAATAGAAATAACCTATTGTCATAATTATGACAACCACATATGAACACTCACTTTTTAATATAATATATTTGTCTCAATATCTCAACAAGAAGGTTGTGAATCCATGTCATCAACCTATATTCCAGATACATCATTCATTGATTATCTAAAATGAACCTCTTCATACTCTAGACATAGAATTTAACCGACATTTATATTTTAATCAAAGGGTTTAGATATCAAATTCAATAAAGATATAAGTTGAAAATCATTCCATGAATTATCAATTAATAACATTTCATTCATGAAACACCCAACATACCCTTATTCCTACCAATATATGGTGTGGCAGTTTTTTTGTTATTAAATCCAAATTCATGTGTTGTGAAATTCAATATTGATAATGTTAATGTCTA
Organism: Viscum album; assembly: GCA_963277665.1. Lineage (NCBI taxonomy): Eukaryota > Viridiplantae > Streptophyta > Magnoliopsida > Santalales > Viscaceae > Viscum > Viscum album. The sequence goes on from OY728148.1 coordinate 1,709,972,615, forward strand.
AGGATCATTACACACACTCATAGATAAGAATATCAAATGACACCAAAACATACAAATTTTCTACTAGTGATTCTATTCTCATAATATTCCATCTTAGAGATTACCAGGTGAAAACTCTATAATAAAGATCCTCATCCTCGTTTGAGTACTCATACATGACAGTATATGTACTATATTCCATATCATATTATCTTATTATATTGTGGAAATATTTTTAAGAGATATCATCATAGTATCTCAATGTTCCCATCATAGTAGGGAACTGCTATAACCCTATGAAAGAGGTAGATGCTCTAGAATATTTTCACATCACTTTTATGTAAAAGAAAAATCAACATGGTAAAATATATTTATATTAATATTCAATTATTTGAGTATAAATATAATCCAATGTATAAATTAGTTGGTTTAAAGGAACCAACTCCAATAAAATTTACACCGTTGATGACCCAATATGACTTTTTTTATAGCATAAATAGAAAATGAAAATGGTTTCTATAAATAACTATATAAGGGGAAATACCTAAAGGGGTTTTAAAACAATGTATTAGATTCCCATTATTAACACTATAGTTTCTTTTTCTAGTCTTTCCGAGATGGTTTCACTATCATTTCTAGACTTCTCTATATATCTATGTTGGACACCTCTACTTTCCTATTTGTCTTTGGGTGATAGTAAATTGTGGTATTTTGGTGAACTCCATAAAACTTCATAAGTTAATTTCTGTTCAAGTTGAATTGGTGTGTTCCTTAGACACTAATTATGTCTTGGGGCACTCTAAGGATACAATAAATGTTTTATTTTAGAACTCAAACCTAATTTTGGAATCATCGGTTCTAGTGAATTTTACTTCAATGCATATTGAAACATGAAATAGTAATTATATGATATAGGAAAATAAAAATTAGATTGGAAATGGTCCCTTAAAGACCAATCCCCATACATTAAATTCCCTATAAATAATTTATGGATGTTAGGGAATTTCAAGAAATTTGAATCTTCCACACATAATTTATTTATTTTTAAATGATTTAAAGAATTTATGCGAGTATTTAAAATTTGAAGCACAAAATAAATATGATTCTAACACCTTTAAAGATTTCCTCTAAGTTCCAAAAAAAACTCCACATGAAATTGTATGAAAATATATAAGCACCGAATTATACTCTTTATTAGGGATGTATCTTCAAATTTTTTGAGAAATATAAATTTTATATAAATTCAAATCCACCCAAAAAAATTGAATTATATTTCAATTGAAAATATTTATGATTATTAAATATAGGGTACCATTGATGTGACATGGAAATTGCCTAAGTCAATATACTTTGCAAATTGGGTGACAGTGTAAAATTTCTCAATAGGGAAAGAGTTATCTATGTTTGTTTTAGATGGTGGTTCTACCTCGATAGTGTGTGGTAATATACTCGTAGTCTAACTCCAGGTTTTCATAGCCCCTATTATCATTGATATCCAAATAAAAACCTTACAACACTAATATCCACCTCACTATACTCATATTTAATTCCTCTTTGCTGATCAAATACCTGAATACTGCATCATTAGAAAAAATGACTACTTTGGTTCCTCATCGATGTGCATGAAATTTTTCTAAAAGGAAAAAATTTAGAAAAAGTCATTTTTTTGTTGTGTAAGTTATTTTGGATATGGAAAGGGTTCGAAAAGTGCATGGAATCAATTATGTGCGACCATTAGAATTCTAAGACCACACCACTCCTACAACTCTATTTCAAGCATCCCAATATAGGTCAAAGGGTACATTCTAGTTAGGTGTGAAGATTAAGGGGGATTTGGTTATGATCTCCTTGATATTATACAAAGATAACCTACATGAATTATCAAATTGAAAATACAGAATCCTTAATTATTAGTCCAATTAAGGAAAAATCAATCTTTCTAAAGTCACTTATTAACCTTATATAAAATCCACCATGTCCTAAAAATGTTCTAAAGTGTCTCATAGTTTTTGGGTGAAATAATGTATAAATGATATGAACATTGTATTTAACCACTTCAGTCCTATATTTAGAAATTATATGGCCCAAATAATTTCATTTATCCCTCATAAATTAACATTTTCCAAAATTATAAAAAAAATTATCAATTAATTTTTTTAAAAAATCATTCAGAATCTCAGGATAGTTTTCAAAAAATGCTCCAATATAGTAAATTTTGAAAGGAATACCACCATGAAACTCTCAATTATTGATGTTGGTGGCCTAGAACCAACTACTTTGTACTTTTTTCATTAAATAAACACCTTATCACATCTTTATTGTTCTTCTACGTGATAATGCATGTGATAATGTCCCAAACATAGATGTTACATCAAAGGGTCATAGTGGATCCCTGCTATGATAAGAACCTGGAAGTTCCATAACACTATTCTTGAATATAGGTTCTATATATGGATGATGTTATTTGCAGGAAACAAATAATACATGTCATTAGGGTTGAGGACTTATAAAGCTTTGAGGCACCTTCTCATGTTGTGCACCCATGGTAATATCCAGGACGATATTATGAGAATAAGACCCACCATTAGAAAATCCACATTTCATAGTGGCATTGGATGTTCCTATCTATGGACATGTGTATTGATCCTTAGACTTTAATATTATTATTAATTGGTATTATAACTTCCGCACTTAGAAATATTGAAAAAAACTGTGAAGAAACATGTTCACAATGAGGTAGGATACGTTGGGTGTGTCAAGAGTAATACTGCATTAACAAATAATGCGAGAAAGTATTTATCCCTTATGTTCTACAATAGAAGAAGATATCTCAGGCCCTTTAATGGAATTGATATAGCCAAAATAAATCCATGGCCATGATAAGGAATGAGCGAGTTCAATTTTGGAAAGTCAACGAATGAATAATCGAGAACATGGGTTGATGGCACTAGCATGAAACCTTCTTGATTTGAGATGTCGTGACAAAGGGATTATATTACATGGTAAGCATTCATATGTGGTGACACATCATTGCAGTGTTAACTTCTTTCTCTATGGGTGCCTTGGCATGTTTCTAGGTGCTAACCTTGGACTTTACGCAGGCTCTGCCAAATGCCACTGAGAAAGAGGCATAGAGGGTCACACAATAAGTGTGTCTATGTATCTCAGTTAAATATTAATTTAATAAGATAAATAAATATTATTACCAACTATTGTTTAATAATTATTTTAGGATGTTTGATCTCATTTAATTCGAAATAAGTTATTCTAGGGAATATATTGTGGGTGAAATAATATATATTTATTAGTGAGTAATGCAGTTACATTTAATTAAAAAATAAATTTCCATTACTCAAGGTCTAATAAATGTGGTGGAGGAAATTAAGAAAATTGAAAACAAGATAAACACGTCATGTACATTGAATTTAAACACCGTTTAGTTTTCATGGAAAATGAGTACACGCCGTGTATTAATGATTACACACCATGTTGTTTTCCCAGTCGATATTTTGAAAAAATAATATCATTTTATTAAATGATATTTATTATAATCAGCGTGGGAGAATTTCAAGGAATTAATCATTCATCATGGGTGTTATCCATAAGAGTTAATAAAATAAATAAAACACATAATGAGTTTATTTATTTTCATAACTCTATAACCTCAAACCCGATTATAAATATCCTCACAACCCCAACAGTTTTCCCTAATCATTGTGTGCAACAATTATGTGGAATTATATCAGTAAAGAAAGAACTCCTTCCTCCATGAACACTCTCAAGACCGAGAGAGATCCTCCTCCATCAGATCAAGGTGGTTGAAGGAGGACATCTCAAGTGAAGGCTCTTCCATGATAACACCCAGAAATCTCTTTAGTGAAGTCCAGAGATATGTGGAGCACATGTGGATCACTACTAGATGAATTCTGCAACTAGATTCTATGACGCAATGACGGGTCACATCAGATCGTTACTGGAGACATCAACGAAGAAATAATTCCATCAAGGTAATTCTTGTCAATTAATTAAATTAATTATTACCATTATATGATGATCCTCTTGATGGTTCCGGGACCCTTCTCTTTCTTTTTGTTCTTCATTCTATTCTGAAGATCCGGTGTTTTATTTTCTTGATAGATCTCAGATTGAACGTTGTTTAACGCTAAAATTAATTTTGGGCAAACCCACCAATGTGATTCAATTGTGCCTGGAACCTACAAGTGGTATCAGAGGGGTCATATCATTGATTATAATTATTTAGTTTTTCGTTGGTACTTTATACATTTAATAATTTATTTTTTTCAAATCAACTTTATAGTTCTTTAAAATCTGAATCTCGAGATCTGTTCCTCCCCTATCATTTCACGTTCACCTTAATGAAATAATTTTTTCTTTTAATTTTAATTAAAATAAAATAGAGGAACTCATACAGAGCTGCCAAACACTCATGGCCCTACAACACTAGAATACACGATGTGTATTAGGAAGTACATGCCATGTGTTGTAGCTTCAATGCATTGATTGAACTGCCAAATCAGGTTGTGTATTGGATCCTATCTAAGTCATTTATGAAACCGTGTATTGACTAAGAGCATGTGGCACATGGTTTCCAGATTACACACCGTGGGGTCCAACAGAACAGGGCATGTAGTCCCTTTGGGTTAGGTTTTGATAGTGTACCCCATACACGGCTTTCCCGGTTGGAAACCGTGTAACGCGGATACTACACGGTCTGTGTCCAATTGAACAGGCCACGTACTACAGAAATTTCTAAAGTACATCTACACACCATGTCCCCAGGAATGTACTTCGGATGGACGGTGAACTAAACTACACGCCGTGTAGTCGGAACTACATGCCGTGTAATCATCAAAATTTCACAGATTTATTAAAATTTATTATTATATTATACAAACCCTTGAGATGTTTACCATAGTGCAGGTGTAAAGATGAGGCACAACACGTGATAGGAGTTTAATATATATGTGTTTAATTTAACGTCTTTGTAATGAACAAGAATTCATTAGGTTTCCACCAAGGTACAATTTATGTACAAAGATAATATTAAATGAATTTCTTTGTTTAAAATTATGATGGTTGAAAATCTCAATGAAATTCAGAAAATGGTTTAAGATAAAAGGATTGATTAATTAAAGACAATTAATTGATCTGAGCATGATTTATCTTAACCAAGAATGATTAATTAATTGAAAGCTAGTTTTATTTATGTGTAAATATCCTTGAATGTATGGATGATCATGAGATAGACCATGTTCTTTGTATGTGAATGGTTTCATTTAATTTATTTATTTAAATTAAATTTGTTTTCCTCTGAGCCTTCTCTTCATTAATATGTAGGTCTTGTGCACCCAAATATTCTTTTATGTAAAACCCCCTTTTTACCCCTCACATGCATTTGAGAAACATGCATATGTAATGGATGGAGCTCCTATGCTAGTGGGGGTGGATCAAGTCAGGAGCCGAGGTGAAACCAATCCGAGGAGATACAAAGGTGGATAGGTGGAAAGCTGTAAAAATGAACATGAAAGGTTCAAGGTGTTCCTCCCAATGGTCTTAGGTTAGTTTATCCAATTTCTAGATAAAATAACAAATAAAACAATCTCATGATCATACCATTTATTTTGTTTCTCTTAGTTGCATGGTTTATTTATTGTGGGTGTGTTGTCACAATCACACAATTAATTAATTCAATAAGCATGCAATATTGAAATAAAATAAGACTGGATTATGCATAAATATTATCTTAGACATGGTTAATCACTAAATTATATCCCACTTAATATTAAAAATCATGTAATAAAAGACAATAAAATGGGAATTTACGTATAAGGATAAAATCCCTCAAAGAAATATTAACTCGGTATAGCCTTCAATAATCTTGTTTAGAATCAAACCATATTTCAAAGTGCTTGACCAACCCTAGTTAGGGTGATTTCAATTATCAAGGAATTATAATTCAATATTTTGGGTTGACGTGACTTGGTTTGCATCAAGGATTGACTGATACAATATGACTTGGTGTGATCAAGAGGCAAAGATTTAGGAAATCCAAAATAAAAAGGATTTTAGGATTAGGGAGTCCACTAAGTGGATCAAGGAGCTGCAAGATAATGCAGCTGGAATTTGGAATGCCTACCTAAAACTCTTCATGTTTCTTGACCAACGCCAGTTGGGGTAATGTGGTGGGAAATATAGATCCACTCCACTAGAATATTCAGGAAACATAATATTATGAAGTCAATGGTTAGGGCTATTGGATTTTAATAAAATAGTGGGAGACTAATGTGTATTAATTTTTTTATTTGACTCAGTTCTATAAAGCACTAAAACCTTTGATCATCATAATTTGAAGAGACGTCAAGAAAAAATGGCTTAAAAAATATCATTGCGAACCAAGCTTGAGAAGGGAAACCTTATCACTCGCACCAATATCCAAGAGTAGAATAGTTGTTTACACATCATCCTTTCCCATCATTGGAAGTTGTATGTGCTAGAAGAGCCTATTCCAGTTCCACCTGGAAAAGAGGCCAGTGATGAGGATCTGTCTCTCTATATGAAACACATGGATGATGCCATAGATGTTCAATGTTTCATACTGTAGGACATGTATAATGATCTCTTGAAGAAACATGAAAACATGGACACATATAGAATGAGGTCTCACCTTAAGGATATATACCAAGAGAAGGTAAGACAGGAGAGATTTGAGATCTCCAATTCTTTATTTACAGATAAGTTTAGAGAGTTTTCACTATCTAGGCCTTATGTAGTCAAGCTCATTGGCAACATTGAATGCCTGGACATCTTAATGATTATGTTCCCAGATTAGTTGAATACAGATCTCTTCCTATAATCACTGACCAAGACCTTCTCAAGATTTATTGTCAACTACAGTAGGTGAAATAATGGGAAGAGTCTACGAAAATTCTGACCTTAATTCTCTAGGTAGATAAGGACATGGGGTGTGACAAACCCTAAAGTCCTTATGGTGAATAAAAAAGGAAGGACAAGGAAAAGGGGTCAAAGACATATAAATGGTCATAATCCCCTAGCACCGTCCTTCTAAGAAGGGTAAGATCCAGAGGCAGGGAAAGGAATGGGAGTCAGTATGTTTTGCATGTGGCAAGCATGGCCACTGGAAGAGGAACTGCACCTAGAAGCATGGGGACGCTGAATGGGCATTCGTTATCGACTATAATCTTTCCATTTCTACACATTGGGTATTAGATACAACTTGTGGCATTTATATCTTTATTCCAATGTAGTAAAAAAGTAGATTTGGAAATATTTTTAGAGGAGTGGTGGATCTTCGAGATGCCAATGGCGCAAGGCTAGCTGCATTGGCTATCAGCAATTACCACCTCTCATTGCCGACTGGGATGATTTTGGTTTTACATAACTGTTATTATGTTCCTAGTGTTACCAAGAACATAATTTCTATATCATGTTTCATTATGGATGGATTTATTTTCAATTTTGGAAATAGTGGTTGTCTCTTTTATAAGAACATTGTATTTTATGGTATGGTGCATTTAAATAATGGTTTGTATGTATTAAATTATGAAAAACAAATGTTGGAAATAGATAATGAAAAAATTCACATTAAACTTACATCACCACGATGTGGCATCACCGTCTCAGTCATTTAAATGAGAAACGCTTGACAATGCTCTGCCAAGATGGATATTTAGACTCTACTGAGCTAAAACCACATGATAGATTTCATGCTTGTTTACAAGGTAAAATGACCAAGCCAAGTTTCGTTGGACAAGGAGAAAGGGACACAAAGACTCTAGTATTGGTGCACATGGATGTGTGAGGACCACTTTTAGTAGAAGCTAGTGTCGATATTCTTAAATCATTACTTTTACTGATGATTTGAGTAGATATGGCTATGTCTACTTAATGAGGAATAAGTCAAAAGCCTTAGAGAAATGTAAGGAATTCGAGAATGATGAAGAGGATCAGATTGGTAAGAAGATAAAGAAAATTTTATTGGATATAGGTGGAGAATATCTGAACCAAGAGTTCATCGATCTTCTACAGGAGTATGGGATTCTATCTCAGCTCACTCCTCCTTATACACCACAGTGGAATGGTGTTAGTGAAATGGGGAACCACACCTTGTTGGACGTAGTGAGGTCAATGATGAGTCATGTAGATCTTCCATTATCCTTTTGGGGATATGAATTACAAACTGCAGTATACACATTAAACTAAGTACCAACTAAGGTGGAAAATGGAATTCTATCCGAGTTATAAAATGGAAGGAAACCCATTTTTTCTCACATACATGTATGGGGACGTGAGGTAATTGTTAAGGCCTTCTCAGGAAACAATCTAGCACCCCGGAGCACGAGGTGCATCTTTATAGGATATCCTAAGGAAATGAAAGGATATTACTTATATAACCCTTCAAAAAAGAAAGTGTCTATCACCAGAGAAGCTGTATTTCTTGAGAGGGAGAACATCCTAAAAAAGGATAGTTGGAGAAAGATTGACTTTGACAAAGTTAATGCTCAGGATACACATCCGTTGGTACAAGAACAAGTTCCACAGGTCCCCGTGGAAGAGGTTCCAGAAACACAAGTACTGCATTGGATCTCAAGAGAGGTAAGGGAACTAGAGTGATTTGGTTTCCTAGTCACCGAGGATGGTGAATCATTATTGTTGGACAATGAAGAACCTATCTCCAACAAAAACACAGCAGAAAGCTCAGATGATGTAAGATGGATGGAAGCAATGAATTACAAGATGGATTCCCTATATCAAAACAAATCTGGGTTATTGTTGATGATCTAGTTGATGTAAATCCTGTTGGATGTAAATGGGAATTCAAGAGGCAACTGGACATGGAAGGTCAAGTTAGCACCTATAAAGTAATGCCAGTGGCTAAAGGATTCAGACAACATCAAGGAATTTACTATGATGAAACCTCTTTTCCAGTTTCCATTTTTAAATCCATAAGAATCATACTTGTAATACCAGCTTACCATGACTACGAGATTAGGAAAATGGATGTCAAAATGGAATTCCTTAATAGGAACCTTTAGAAAAATGTATATATGACACGACCAGAAGGCTTTGTGACACCAGATGAAGACAAAAGGGATTGCAAGTTGCATAAATCCATTTATGGATTAATTAAAGAATCCATGTCATGGAACATTTGATTTGATAAATCCATAAAAGAACTTGGTTTCATTGAGAATTAATGTGAGCCATGTGTTTATAAGTGGTTTAATGGGAATACGGTCGTTATACTGGTGATATTTGTTGATGACATATTTCTTATTGTAAATGATGTACAATTCCAACAGTTAGTTAAGGACTAGTTGAACAAATGTTTCTCCATGAAGGACTTGGGTGAAGTAGAATACATTCTAGGGATCAAGATCATTTTTGATAGATCCAAGAGGCAGCTTTGACTAATTCAGGGTAGATACATTGAATTGATACTAAAGAGATTTAGTATGGAATAATTCAAGAGCGGATTGGTTCCAGTTTCACAAGGCCTACATATTTCTAAGAAAATTTTTCCTCAGACACAACAAGATAAAGATATAATGAGTAAGATCCCATATGGTTCAGCTATTGGATCTATCATGTATGCCATGTTTTGTACCAGGATTGATGTTGCCTATGCACTGAGCATGGTAGGCACATATCAAGTAGATCCAGGAGTACAACAATGGATTGATGTTAAGACTATCCTTATGTATCTGAGAAGAACTATGGATATGTTCATGGTGTATGGTGGAGATGAAGAACTTTTCATCAAAGGGTTTGCAGATGTTGGTTTTCAGATAGATCAAAGCAATCTGATGTCTCAATCTAGATATGTTTTCTGTCTCAATGGAGGAGCTATGAGCGGGAAGAGTTCAAAGCATCCAGTTTTCACCGATTCTACAGTGGATTCTGAATATATAGAGGGTTTTGATGAAGCCAAGGAATCCATTTGGATTCAGAACATTTTCCAGGAGCTTGATGTGGTTCCCTGCATTAATGATCCTATCATGTTGTACTGTGATAATACTACAACGCTGGATATTATAAAATAACCAAGGTCACATCAATGGAAAAAGCACATTCTCCGAATGTATCACCTATTGAGATATTCCTACGAAAGGGGTGAAGTTGTAGTGAGCATAGTGTCCATAGAAGAGAATGTGGTGGACCCCATGACTAAAGGCCCATCTCAGTAGATGCATGGATATCATGTGAGAGCTAGGGGTTAAAAGTTGTTTTCCATTGGCACTAGTCCAAGTAGGAGATTTTTGGAGTTGGCGGAATAGAACCAACTACTTTGTACTTTATTCATTAAATGAGCACCTAATCACATCTTGATTTTTCTTCTGCGTGACAATGCATGTGATAATGTCCCAAGGATAGCTGTTGCATTAAAGGGTCATAGTGGATCCCTGCTATAATGAGAACCTAGAAGTTCCATAACACTGTTCTTGAATATATGTTCTATGTCCAGATGATGTTATTTGACGGACACAATTAATACAAGCCATTAGGGGTGAGGACTCATAAAACATTGAAAAAACATCTCATGGTATGCACCCTTGGTAATATCCAGGAGGATATTATGAGAACGAGACCTGCCAGTAGGAAATGAACATCTCATAGTGTCATTGGATATTCTTATTTGCAGACATGTTTATTGGTCCATAGACTTTATGATTATTATTAAATGCTATTAAAACTCATTCACTTAGATGTATTGATGAAAACTGTGATGACACTCATTTAGAAGCGAGGTAGGATACATTGGGTGCGTCATGATTGATACTGCATTAATAGATAATGCGAGAAAGTATTTGTCCCTTCTGTTATATAACAGAAGTAGATATCTCAGGCCCTTTTATGGAATTTATATAGCCTGAATAAATCCTTGGCCAATGTAAGGAAAGGGTGAGTTCAATTTCGGAATGTCAAAGAAAGAATAATCAAGCACATGGGTTGATGGCACTATCATGAAACCCGCTTGATTCAAATATCGTGACAAAAGGATTATGTTACATGATAAGCGTTCGTATGAGATGACATTTAATTGCGGCGTTAAATTTTTCTCTATGGGTGCCTTGGTGTGTTTCTAGACACTAACCTTGGAATTTAGGCAGGATCCAACTAATTCAACTAAGAAAGAGGCGTAGAGGGTCACACATTAAGTGTGTCCATGCATCTCTGTTAAAAATTAATTTAACAAGTTAAATAAAGATTATTCCCGACTGTGGTTTAATAATTATTTAAGGATGCATGATAACATTTATATTGACACTAGTTATTCAAGAGAATATATTGTTGGTGAAATAATATATATTTATTAGCGGGTAATGCAGTTACATTAATTTAAGAAATAAATAGCCCTTAATCAAGGTCTAACAAATGTGTTAGAGGAAATAAAGAAAAATGAAAACAAGATAAACACACCATGTACACTGAATGTACACACTGTGTAGTTTTCATGGAAAATGACTATACGCTGTGTATTAATGATTACACACCGTGTAGTTTTTCCAGTCTGGATTTTGAGGAAATAATATCATTTTATTAAATTATATTTATTATAATCAGCATGGGAGAATGTCAAGGAATTAATCATTGGGCATGGGGGTTCAATAAGAGTTAGTGAAATAAATAAAACACGTAACACGTTTATTTATTCCCATAAATCTATAACCTCAAACATGATTGTAAATATCCTCACAACCCCAAACATTTTCCCTAATCATTGTACACAAAAATTCTAGAGAATTATATCAAGACCGAAATAACTCCTTCCTCCATGAATGCTCATAAGACCGAGAGAGATCCCCCTCCATCGGATCAAGGTGATCAAAGGCGGACATTGCAAGTGAATTCTCTTCCAGGAAAGCACCGAGAAATACCTTAGGCAACGTTCAGAGATACATGAACCACGTGTGGATCACCACTAGAGGAATTATACACTTGTATTCTATGACGTAAAGACGGGTCATATCAGATAGTGACAGGAGACATCAACAAAGAAAGAATTATATCAAGGTAATTCTTTTCAATTAATTTAATTAATTATTACAAACATAAGATGATCCTATCGATGGTTTCGAGACCCTTCTCTTTCTTTTTGTTCTTCGATCTATTCTGAAGATCCATATTTTTATTATTGTGACAGATCTCAGTTTGAAAATTGTTTAAAGCTAAAATTAAAGTTGGGAAAACCCACCAACGTGCTTCCGCTGCGCCCGAAACCTACATCAATGACATTTGAAAATATTCTTACAATTAAACATTGAAAGGTAACTGGTAAATTTAATAGACCAAAGTAAATCCTTCAGTAATATATTGTACACAATGGCCATGTGAATGTGGATTTTTCATGATCCACAGAGCAACTAGGACCTGAAAATAACCAAAACATTCATCAAGGAAACAGTGGTTACTCTTCCCAACCAGCCTATATATCATTTGATCCATAAATGGAATGGGGAAATGGTATTTCCTTATCATATAGATTAATACATGGTAAGAAATTGAAACTCTCTAACTATTATGAATACTTAGGGTTGTTAACTTATTATTCTCATTTTATACAATTATATATCCAATTTTATATTTGAAATTGGAATGGGTCTTACCAATGGGGGGTATGATATTGGGTATATGATATTATATCCTAAAAGTATTTCTACATCCTTTTTCAAAGTTCCATGAGGGGTAAGCCACCTTTGGAGTTTTATCAAAATTGTATACTCACTTTTTGATAGAACCCAAACAATTTTAGTGTTAGGAATAATCCATGTATTGTCCAATAATGTCCAGAGTATGACCATAATGTTTTATTTTTGAATGTATAGTAGTTTGTAATATTTATTGGGACTTGGTTTAATTTTGATATTATGACTGAAATTTTTTCATTATTCTTAGGTAAATCATTTTGAATATTTGATTGGATTATATTTAATTCTGGTTTATGGGAATTTCTAGTTACAATTTTATCTTTATATTCTCCCTTTTTAAAACCAACACATATAAGATAGAATTATGAATGTTATTTTTTATAAATTATCAAAATAACTCTCCTAATTTCTTTTATCAGCATACAAATCTATTTCTTAATCTAATTCCTCTTCAAAAAATGATTCATAAAAAATTAAATTGATTCTAGAGATTCTCCTAATATTTTTTTTCCACCAATAATTTTAATATTTTCCTTAGAAAAATGAGCCAATTTAAAATATTCCAATGTAAACTCAAATTTCTCTTCATGGGTGAATTTAGATGAATAAATAATATTAAAATTCCCTTATCTGTCCTCTAAAATTCATTGAAAATTCTTATTGATTGAAATTTATTATTGTCTTCTAGTCTTAATAGATGAATTTCCAAAGATCATCGGTGAATGAGAATTAAATTTAACTTTTTCAATGTTTAGAATATAAAAATTAGTCAGGTATAATAATATTTTCATGCATGCTAAAACATATCAAGAACATCAATTGGAGTTTTTAGTGGATCTATTATAAAGTGTTAGAACCAATATTGGAAGTTTTATCTCATCTATATATAGGTATTAGTAAAAAAATAATCCATGACATCAATAAATGCTCCAAAATCGCATAGTGTATTTGGAAAATTGATTTCTCATATAGAGAAAGTGATACTGAAGGTACTTGGATCTTGAAAATTATTTGGTTCTTGTTTTGTATCAAGGGAAGATACATTTTTCCCTAGATTTAGCTTTTCATTCCCTTTAAATATCTTATTTTTGGTGCACATATCTTTAATAAACCTTTCATACGAAGGTATTTGGTTGATAATTTCTGGAAAAGGGATTATGATCTTCACTATTATGAATATCTCAAATATATCTTGTTGTAATGTTTCTTCACTAGTTTTTAGGTGGTTTAATCCTTGTAGGTGTGTTGTTAGGGTTTATATTGGTGTTACACCTTGTTTTTTCCTTTTCATTATTTATTGAGTGTGTTTCCACAGGTGCCTATTTTTTCAATTCCTTTTTTTGGACAAATTCATTAGGTTCATCAAGCTGTACAATTCTAGATTTGGCTGGAGATATTGATTCTTAGTTTTTACCTATCTACTTGAAACTGTGAAATAAAATAGAAATTGAATTCTATTTATTTTTATTATTTGACATAGAAGGGAGTTTATATGGACCTTGATTTTTTAACTCATTGATGGTAGTCACGATCTGGAAGTACTTTACTTTCAACTCAATTTGTGATGAATCATGTTTTTTGTTGGACTTTACCAGAAATTTTACTATAACCTCTATTATGGGTTCATCAACGTTATTTTTCTGATAGATTTTGATAGTTCAGAGATCCATCATTGAAATGGTGGTGGATGGAATGTTTTTTTAAAACCCAACTAGAAGTTCAGTTGAACGTTTTATTGGATAGGGGTATTTGGGAATATTTGTTCCAAGATATATATTGAATTTTCAAATCTCTCTCAAATATATATTATATATTGGTTTCTACTAGAACTACATCTATAAAATGGAATAAAAAATATTAATATTATGACTCGACCTTAGAGGTTCGGAGTTGGTGTCTTTTATCAAATAAATTATCAAAATTACAAGGAATCATTCCTCGAAGTATAAAGAGTTTATTACTATTGGTAAAGAGATACATAAATTTTTTTTGCATAGAAAATTAATAAAATAAATACATCAATTTTTTTTCTTATAAATATCCTTGAGGATAAATTTATTTCATTTAGTTTATCAATACAAAATTTTCTTATTTAACTTCTTGGAATCCAAGGGAAAAGAAAAGTAATAAGGATGAGATCAAATGATTAGTAAAGTTAAATTATAGAGGAAAAAATAATTAATTAATTAGAATAATAATTATGGAATGTTAAATAATTGAAAACAAATCAAATATAATCAACTAACTCAAAAGGAAGTGAATAAACAATATAGCATGGTAATAAATGGAAACACATTCCATTAAAATAACTAGATAACAAAAAATAAATATGTGAAGGTAATAAACCGAAAACACATTCTTTTAAATCAATAAATATAGAATGAAATGAATCCATAGATTTTATCATGTGAAATTATTATGGAAAATAAATAATGAATCAAAATGAAGTCAATGTATAATTATTGGTCATCATGTCTAAAGCACATGAAAAAATTTATTGTTAAGATCCATCCTCAGAAAAATTTAAAACTATTATTGGTATCCCATTTAATTTTCTAAACTTATTTTTTTTTTCATTAGAAACTATTGATACAACAAGGATATATAAGGTCTAGTCCCTACTCATCATTTCATGTCTGATGTATTCATCATATCAAGTAAGCAATTTAATTAATAAAAAATTTTCCTTATCAAATATCCATATTGAATTAAGAATTCATATTTATCTATCTTTTTTCAAACAATAAAACTACTATCAAAGTAGGGAAATATGTAAATAGATATATGGTTTTGGTAATAGTTATATCCATGATAAATGAAATGGATAATTTAGGGGACATTCAATATTCCATGATCATTATAGACTGAATATTTCAAGGGGACAAACAAATGAATCGTGGTGGTGAATGTTAATACTATCCATGGAAAAATAAATCAAAACATTACACGGGAAGAAATAAGATATTATTGATACAACATATTACCACTGTAGTAAAAATAAGTGTTGTAGTCATTGATGGATATAAATACTATAAAAATATATTTGAGAAACATTCTTGAAGAAAATAAGCTTTTATTATGAAAAATATTTTGAAAAAACCTTTTATTTGAAAATAAATTTTGAAAATATTTTCGTTAAAAAGAAAACATTTAAACAAGAAAATGGTGATTCAAAGAAATGATGGTAGGTATCTTCGTACATGTCGTACGATGTGAAAGGAATATTCTTTTAGCACGGTTAAAGGCTAGAAAATTCATTGTTTGAAAGTGACAACAATATTCCTTTAAAAATATTTATAAATGAAGAAAATGGTAAAAATATATTTAAAAAATAATTTTAATTAATTTTTAAAACATTTTAAAAAATAATGGTTTTTAGATGATAATTGGTTCTCTAACGAAAGAGAGAAATATGATCAGCTTAAAAAAACATTTTATAAAAACATTTGTGTACTTAAGAGTAGAAAATGGTACTGCCGCTTAATTAAAGTCATATATAACAAAACGAGAATATAACTAAAGGGTTTCATAGAAAATGATCAAATAATTCCCTCTGATGGAAATTTATTTGTAAACATTCCTAAACAAAATAAGATTGTAATGTAATCCCAATAAAATATTATAATGTTGTAGTGAGAATCAATCAATGAGTATATTATGGGTATCAAATGAAAATACACATTTAGATGTTAAAATATATCAGTAGATAGTTAAATTCAATATTCACATAATCATTTAATATTAATTACAAATAATATGTAATATAATCCAATGATAGGAAATTGGGTTATGAAATAACTTTTCTACTAGGTTACTTTTAACTCAAATCCCCTTTAATGAAATAATTAAAATTGAAACTCAAAATATAATTAATAATTAATGGACAATGATATTATATGATAATGTGGTAGTATGTGCACCATATATAATAAATTATGTTTCCAATAACAATGTGATTATTTGAAGTTAAATTTAACATGCACAAACAGAATGTGATATTACAAAGATAATCATTAAAAAATTTCTTAAGGAGAATAATCTTTAAACATTCTAATGATTCTGATACCACATTGATGCATTTAAAATCATTATAATCATGAAGAAATAAAATCAAATAAATGTAATAATATCATAAGAGTAAGGAGATTCATGATATTTCAAGTAAAAGGGAATTATATACACCATATAAAAGAAACTAGATGCATAACAACAAATAAGTCTCAATGGAATTCCAATTGAGATGAAATCTGTTAACATTCATTTCATTTAGGGTGAATTTAGTTTAAAATATTTTATAATAAAAATACTTAAATTATAATGTCACTTTATAACACTTTTCATGTTTATTATTAATTTTATTTCAATCATTATATTTCTGTATACAAAAACATAATAAATAATGTTTACATCGGGTGTTTTGACCAAATTTAGTTTATGTGTCAAAATCAACTTTGGTAGGTCAACTATGAACAAACAGATTATTATATAAAATCTGAATAATAATAATAATAATGAAATAATCTTTCTATCTGACATCAATTATACTTTTAAAATATATAATTAATTATGGATATGAAAAATGAATCAATGATACAATCATAGAGACTGCATGTTGTATATACCCATGAGTAACATTCTCATTTTTCAAAGATTGTTATAAAAAAGGAACTTAACATAAATACATATAGAATGATAATTATATCATAAAACCCATACTATTTAATCATATATACTTATATATGTATAATTATAATGACGTAAATGTAATCACATCGCGTCGAGGAGGCATAGTCCATACTTCCACGAACAACATTATCAAATTTTAAGTGTGTGAAAGGGTAATACAGAAATTCATATATATTATATTTATAGAAATGTAATTATTTCATAAATATAATATATAGGTTGTGTATTTCACATATATTTAATTATAAACATCCTTTATACAATCCTTGTATTTTTTGAGTGAATCACTTCACTTTGAGGGGTGGTAGTCCACTCTTCCACAAACATTGTTATCATATTTACAGAAATTGGAATGTTTAAGGGTTTGTATTGGAAAAAAATATTACAATACTAAATAAATAATAAATATCATATATAACATATCTAAATAGATTTTACATCATAATTTCCTCCATGAGATTCGATAAAGGAAAAATGAACAACCATTGTTTCATGTGGCAGTAGTTTGCCAAACATAGATTCAGTGTGTTCATTACCCATTAGATTGAAGTGTGTGTTAGTATTGGTTGAAAAATAAAAATAAAAACATCATATTATATATACGATACAATTTTTTTATGATATCATTAAATAATAATACTCTAGGGATTGGAGAACTGAAATAAAACTAAAAATCTTGAGATTGTTTGTTACCTTTTATTCGGGTAACTCCTTTTTGTTTGAGCGAAAATATTCCTTGAATTTATTTTGTAATAAAGTTATAATTATATCATTTGGTTAGGGTTTTTTATTATCTATTTGGAATCATATTTTTCACGCTAAATATTCTTGAGATGTGTGAGAAAGTGGGAGGAGAGGAGGCCTTTTATAGTGGAAGAAGAGTGTCACTCTTATAATATCTTGACAACAGAATTACATCCACATTTTTCAGGTTTTATGTAAATTTAATAGTGGTAAAAATTCTTTAAAAGATATTATATGTTTTATATATGTTAATATGAAAACTATTTTACAAGTTGGTAGTTTGTTTTGGGTATTAAGGTTAAGGTTTAGTCTCTTATTAATCTTAATTTAACCTTAATCATTGTAATTAATTCTAATCATGTAACGCCCCAATCCCAGTGACCTAGAGTCGGTGAATTATTTTAATACATTGGCATGATTACAAAGAATCAAGTCTCGAAAGACTTATTAGTTTAGTAGTCTTGGATAATAGATTTCATACATGAATGTTACATTACACTTCATAACATACAAAATAAAATAAAGAATCCTTTATGAATTCTTTTATTCCCTTGTCTTAACCCTGCATATCAATCACAATATAGTTCTTGGAATCCTGGGAAAAATAAAACATAGAAAGGGGTGAGCTCAAACGCTCCGTAAGGGTAAACAATATAGCGGAAGCTTTCATAAATAAGCATAAACATTTTAGGAAATGTATAACTAAAACAAAATCCTTTTAAACATAAACATCAACATAGTATGGCAAAAATAAAATGAAAATAATGTCATTTACTTATTCACATGGATATTCTAATAATCGAATAATCACATGAAATATCAATAACCACTTTCATAATGATTGAATGCATAATTCCATACTATCATAACCACATATTCAAGGCCTCGTGCCAAGACTACAAATAAGATTTTGTCAAGGACTTGTTCCAAGACACTAGTTTGTCTCATGAGACCTACCAATGCATCGAGGAGCTATAACGGGCTCCACCCATCACATATTAAGTTCAATGAATTCGCATATGAAAAGTTTTAAACATAACATAAACATTCGTATTAAAACTAGCATATGAAATGTCAATACTTTCTCCATAAACCATGAATGGTATAGAAATAACACATCTACAGTCAAACATATAACAAAACCATCAATACAATATGGAAGTTTTGTATCATAATAAATCAACTTCAAATAATCTTAAAATTCATCTAAGGATGTTGACATAGTTGAAATAAATACAATTTGAGAGAAATATCTCTTTTTTTAAATCATTTAAAAGTCACACATTTATAAAGAAAGTAATTTAAAAGAGATTTTTGAATCAATGTGTCCCATACCACTTTGAAACTTTTGAAAAGAAATATCATTTTAAAATATTAATGTACATACAAATAAATCCTTAAAATCATTTTGAAAACATGGACATTAATTAAAACGATTTAGAAAGATAAATCTTTAAAACATTTAAAAATTATGATCTTGATAAAGAGTACCTTTTCACAAATTCTTAAAATATTCATTTTGAAATCATTTAAAGTCACATAATTATAAAATAATATATTTACATTGAAGATATTCTTATAAGATTTTAATGGAAGCTTCATTGATTTTATAATGGCGGCAAACAGCCACACCTGCCGTATAAGTTAAAAAAACATTCTTACCTTAAATTTGTCGAAAATGTTAAAAGTGCCTTGTTTAGAAAACGACGGAAAGATTCTTTTCAAAACAGAGAAGGGTATAAATTAATTTAACCCATTGTCTAGTAAATAGTAAAAATGTTTTTAAATACATTTTTAAGGAACATGTATGTGGATGATAAAGAGATCCCAGTAGATAATTACGTATAAACAACCTCAGATAATGAAGAGATTGTGAAATAAACCCTTACCTTGTACTTTTCCTTAGTTGGGGGTAGGTTAACCTCCTGTATTATGGTGAAATAATTGTTATTAAATTATAAAAGAATAATATACATTAATATGATATCATATATGATCTTTTAATATTGCTTTTTAATAATATTTTAGTATTATTGTCGTTTCGGGTGTTAACTAGTTCGTTTTCCTTTAAATGCTTCGTTACGCAAGCCGTGTTTGTTATGGATAGGTTGTATCTTATTTATATCCAGAATGATATCAAGTCCTTAAACATTACTTTGAATCATCAAATGATAATTATTCTTGAATGGATATGATGGGGAAATGAATCTCATCATGTTCGTGGAGACGGTAATCCGTACGTACCCACGAATGCTACTTCTATTTCAATATTCATTTTAAAAGGAATAAAAACCAAAAGATACATAGGTATATAATTATTCATGTATAATATAATATCTTATAAGTGTTACTTAAGTTCATTAACATCATCCTTTATACGTTCCATGTATGGTATTAACGAGTCATATCACTTTGAGGGGGCGGTAGTCCGCACTTCCTCAAATGAAATTATCGTATATATATACAAATGAAAAGAATAATGGTATGATATAAAATGGAATTACAGAAGATTATATATAAAATAAATATCATTAATATCATATTTAATTACAGTGCCATCATAATGTCCACCATGAGAGGTGGTAGGAGATAATTGAACAATCATCGCTTCGTGAGGCGTTTGGTTGTCATCCACAGAAACATTATGTTAATCACCCATTAGATGGATATGTGTGTAAGTGTAGTTATAATAATTCTAATAACATTATCCTAGTATATTTAGGATAATTTTTTTTGTAACAAAATAAATTAATAATAAGAGTATAGGGGTTGGAGTAGTAAAATAAATGAAAAGAAGCTAATATAAATCGTTACCTTTAATTTGGGTAACTCTCTTTGGTTTGAACCAAAAAGAACTCTTGAAGTGCATTATTCCTAAGGTTAGGCTTCTAAAATGAGGATAGGGATGTAGGGAGCTTAATTGGGAAGAGTTTGGACAATCCAAAAGGCTTTAGATGTGTGAGGAAATGGTTAGAAGTGGTGTCCTTTTATAAGGGGAGGAGGGGCTCTTTAGGAAAATCTAGAAATATTATTTTATAATAAATTCATATTCGGTTTCTAATGGATCCAAAGTGGATTATTTAATTTTTATGGTGGGGATAGGTCGAAAATCACTCAACCAATAAAATTTAGATAGGTTTGGGTCACTATATTAACCTTATCTTTAAGTATTAACTCTAAGTTAATTAGTTTTACTTTTACAATGTCTCTTTATATTTTTTTATTATATGGTTCATAAACTTACTATATACATCTAAGAGACCTCCAAGTGGACCATTAATGATACACCTATCATGATATAAGTATCTTGGGATATCCTTATATTTTTATGAATTTAATATCAATTAATAATATAATATTTGTTTTAAAAACTCTTTTATGTCAATTTTGACACTATTCAATAGTTGATTTTGGTGAAACTCATAACAGAATGATTACTTCAAAAAAAGTCAAATAAATCAATCCTAATATTTCATATTAAACTATAAAATTAGTTTAATTCAATAAAAGTCTCCAATTATATTTATTTGGGTATTTATAATATCAATTATTTTATTTTTTCTCTATTATGGTAATTACTGCATCATCAATGTGTCATAAATAAATTAAATTATTTAATGTCTAAAAATTATAAATAAAATATAAATATGTAGGAAATCTTTTTAGATTTCTAATTAATATTTATAGTCTAAAATCCAACATATATAACCCTATGTAAAAAATTGTTTTTCTAAAAGATATTTGCTTATGTCATTTTTGTAATTACTTTAACTTAATTAATATAAAGTGTCATTATCACTTACAAGTGGATCCATGAGGTCCCAAAAATCGACCCAAATATGCCCATGGTCGGCCATATATCAACCAATATGGCTAAGACACGTTTTAGGGTAATTTAATATTATTATAATATTATTTATTTACCCTTATTTATCAGATTTTCCCTTTAACCATGGTAAAAACAATATTTACCGATGTAATTATTCAAAATGTCTAAAAATAAAAGTTACCTATTTACACAATTTGGACATCCTGATTCTAAATATGGAATCCATTTTTCCAAATTCAATACACAGAAGTGGTAGAAATTAATTTAAAATTAATTCCCGTTGTTAAAACAAAAGGCGTGTTTTTACGAAATAATAACAATCAAACGGTTGACAGTTGTTTATATTCGGTTTAGATGTGAAATTATGTTCAATTACCCAAATTGTATTACGTGGTAAAAATATATTCTAAATATAATTTCAAACCACTAAAATTCATAATTTATCACTATGAATTATTTCGATTAAAAAAGATGTTTTTATTTAAAATTTAGTAATTTTCACTATTCAGCAAAATATAAAAGTTATCCGAAAAGTACCAAACATTCACACTAAGATAATTTAGTTATTCAGAATCCAAAAATGAAGTCTATTTTACCAAATTCAAAACATAAAATTTGCATTTATTAATTTAAAATTGATTCTCGCTTTCGAAACCAAAAGGCGTATTTTGAAGAAATAATAACTATCAAAAGTTTGACACTTGTTTATGTCCAATTTCAAGATGAAATTACTTAAAATGAACATAATTGGATTAAATAGTAAAAATATAATCTATTTATACTTCCAAACTATTAAAATTTATAATTTAACAACATGAATTATTTCGATTAAAAAAAGTCATTTTCAGTTAAAATATAGTATTTTTCACTATTCACACAAATATGAAAGTTATCAGAAAAACACCAAAACATTATTGAAAATAAATTATTATGTCTCGATTCTAATTAAGAAGTTCATTTTGTCAAATTAAATATATAAAAGTTTCAATTATTGGATTTAAAAAGGCTTCGCCATTAAAAGGCGGTAAAATTTCATTTTTTGAAAAATAATTATTTTATCTGAAAAAAATGAATTTGTTCATCAATCATTTCTTAGAAACTCATAATATGGATTCTAAAAATATAAGGATTATATAATGTTTTAAAATATAGTTAATACTTTTCATAACCTCTTTTGAACGGCTTTTTTGGTAAGTCATGGTGCGCTTGAACTCGGTGTTGCATGTAGTGTAAGTTATTGAATTATTTTTAAGAAATAGCACACTTTGAAATCATAGGGTGTTACATTCTCCCCTCCTTCAATAAATTTCATCCTCGCAATTTGAAATTTTTCTTCAAAAATAAAAGGTTGAAAATAGAAAATATCTTTTTGGGAAAACCCACATCGGGAATTGGATTAATAAAATTTAGTCTTAATAAGAGGAAAAGTGAAATTAAAGGGTCACCACCAAATTATGATCTCTATTCGAAGAACATTGGTGGAAATTAAAGACATATAATTGGAGGAAAAACTTAAATATTTATAGGTAGTGATTGAGGCCATAAATCACGAACAAGTGTAAAATTGAGGTGCTTAAATTATCCAATCTATGATTATTTAAAATACCATCGGTTTAACAAAACATAGGGTATTAAGATAACACATTTTTGACGTTTCAAAATATCTTAGTTGAAATCCCACATCGAAAAATGAATTAATGAGGCATCTATTTAACATAAAGAGTGGTAAGTATGAAGATTACTGAAAATAACACATACTAGGTTTCCATGTAGGAAAATATGGATATGGAAGAGAAATCTAACCATGAATTATCTGATGGAGAGTGGTAGAGAACATGGATATGAAAAGGCCATCAATCCCAAAGCCATAAATCAGTGATGATATAAGGTACCATCTAGGAAAAAAATTTTGTTCTAAGTTCCTTTTCTTAATGTTGATGAATTTATTTATGAGATTGGCTAAGATCATAAGGAGATATACTTACTTTATAATTAGAGTTTTATGCATTAATATGCTTCTACCACAAACTCATCTTTCACCACAAAACATAATACAACTCAAAAATACTCTATTTATCCTAAGCGTATAGGGTTCCAATTATAATGAATTT
Organism: Viscum album; assembly: GCA_963277665.1. NCBI lineage: Eukaryota > Viridiplantae > Streptophyta > Magnoliopsida > Santalales > Viscaceae > Viscum > Viscum album. The sequence goes on from OY728148.1 coordinate 1,709,996,653, forward strand.
ATAATTCACATATTAGATCCTTTATGAAAAGAATATACATTATACTATCCAGGAACTTCATATATCACAATGGTACGTGATGAATCCCAATTGCACTATGGTTTTGGGTTTGATTCCCACATCTTTTTCTGACACGACGGGTCGTCACACGGTCTGCATGTTGTCCTAAAAATCCAAAAATAACCTTTCAAACATAATCCATTCCAACCTTTAGACTTATCCAAAATACTATTATCCAAACTCATAGTCCAAATTTTAAAAGGATGTTAAACATAACAAGGATCCTTTTTTTCGGGTAATAACATGTGAACGCCTTCCTCATATATTCTTTTACAATACTGCAACATCCTGAGATACCAAAATCAACCATCTCTTATTACAAAATCACTACCTCGGTATCAGAACTATATTATGGTTTATCATTCTCTCAACCATATATTTTCCAAAAATTTAACCTGCTTTTGAGTCACTTTTCTTTTCTCCACACAATCTCAAGTCCTTAATGAAATAGTACTGCAGTACAATCCCTATATGATCCATAATTATTATAATAAGTACATTGTTGATACAACACTCAAATGGCATAATGAACATAAGACCTCTAATCATACCTCTTCATCTGTGGTAGTATCATAACTTGATTGTTATCCAATAGCATCATTTCCGGCATAGTCTGATGATAGGTTCACGTAGTGTCCAAACTCCTTGCAAATGAAGCATTGTACATTTGAAACCATTTTCTTACCCTTGCAGTCACGTATTTGGTGCCCTTTTTCTTACACACTTATAACAAACTCCCATTCCTTTTAGGCATGTTCCAGGGTGTTTCTTCCAAAAGTTATCACATATGGGGAAATTATTCTTTTCCCTCTTCCCTTTATCCATCTTTCCCTCTTCCATCTTTTTCTTCTCTTGCTTCCCTTCAAAGCCATATGACTCAGTAAAATATTTAGTTATCTCATCCACACATGATACTATTTCTTCATATGATGATAATATGTGGGAGACTATTTCCCTTCTAAATTATGGCTTAATATGATTAAAGATACGATCCTTCTTACTCTTTGGATCATACATATTACTGGAGTTCACATTCCTTCTATTGGGCGCCATTTCTATACAACAGCATAAACTTGGTCAGTTTATGAATTGCAATGAATAATTCCAAACTTGTAAAATACCTAATGCAAATTGAATAGTTTATGGATATAATCCATATTCATAAAAATGTTTTCTTTGAGTAAGTATATACTCATGAGCCCTTCATAATGGTTTGTAAAGAAAATGAGAATTATCCAAAGCATATTCCCCGGGAGTGTCGTAACCCAGAGTGTAGCAAGGCCCATTGTTGTGCACCAGTTCCTGTTCGAGTCTAGCTCTAAGCGGTGTTTTCGTGTTTTACCCCTAGTTACATCTGTGCCAGAGCCGCCTCTACCGGCTCGTATCCAGACAGGGATGTATTGCTCGGAAAACTCACAAAATCTCTACAATACCAAAATTATAGGAAGTTCTTCTACACTAATCCTAAAATCTCATCTTAGGTCTATGTGCTCTAATTAGAGTTTATCTAAATCTAGTTTCCAAGGTTATTGCTAAACTTACTCTGATACCAACTATAACGCCCGAACCTAGTGACCCAGAGTCGGTGCATTATTTTAATACATTGGCATGATTACAAAGAATCAAGTCTCGAATGACCGATTAGTTTAGCAGTCTTGGAAAATATATTACATACATGAATGTTACATTACACTTCATGACATACAAAACAACATAAATAATCCTTTATGAATTCCTTTATTCCCTTTTCTTAACCCTGCATATCAATCACAATATAGTTCTTAGAATCCTGGAAAAAATAAAACATAGAAAGGGGTGAGGTCAAATGCTCCGTAAGGGTAAGCAATACAGCAGAAACATTCATAAATAAGCATAAACATTTTAGGCAATGTATAACTAAAACAAAATCCTTTTAAACTTAAACATCAACATAGTATGGAAAAAATAAAATTAAAATAATTCCATTTACTTATTCACATGGATATTCTAATAATCTAATAATCACATGCAATATCAATAACCACTTTCATAATTATGGAATGCATAATGCCATACTATCATAACCACATAGTCAAGGCCTCGTGCCAAGACTACAAATAAGATTTTGTCAAGGACTTGTGCCAAGACACTAGTTTGTCTCATGAGACCTACCAATGCATCGAAAAGCTATAGCGGTCTCCACCCATCACATATTAAGTTCAATACATTCCCATATGAAAAGGTTTAAACATAACATAAACATTCGTATTAAAACTAGCATACGAAATGTCAATACTTTCTTCATAAACCATGAATGGTATAGAAATAACACATCGATAGTCAAACATATCACAAAACCTTCAATACAATATGGAAGTTTAGTGTCATAATAAATCAACTTCAAATAATCTTAAAATTCATCAAAGGATATTGACATAGATGAAATCAAAACTATTTGAGAGAAATATCTGTTTTTTTTTTGAAATCATTGAAAAGTCACACATTTATAAAGAAAGTAATTTAAAAGAGATTTTTGAATCAAAGTGTCCCATACCACTTTGAAACTATTGAAAAGAAATATCATTTTAAAATATTAATGTACGTATAAATAAATCCTTAAAATCATTTTGAAAACATTGACAATAATTAAAAAGATTTAGAAAGATAAATCTTTAAAACATTTAAAAATTATGATCTTGATAAAGAGTACCTTTCACAAATTCTTAAAATATTCATTTTGAAATCATTTAAAGTCACATAATTATAAAATAATATATTTACTTTGAAGATATTCTTATAAGCTTTTAATGGAATCTTCAACGATTTTATAATGGTGGTAAATAGCCTCACCTGCTGTATAAGTTAAAAAAACATTCTTCCCTTAAATTTGTCGAAAAGGTTAAATGTGCCTTGTTTAGAAAACGACGGAAAGATTCCTTTAAAAAAACATAAGGGTATAAATTACTTTAACCCATTGTCTAGTAAATAGTAAAAATGTTTTTAAATACATTTTTAAGGAACATGGATGTGGATGATAAAGAGATCCCAGTAGATAATTACGTATACACAACCTCAGATAATGAAGAGATTGTGAAATAAACCCCTACCTTGTACTTTCCATTAGATGGTGGTAGGTTAACCTCCTTTACAATGGTGAAATAATTTTTATTAAATTATAAAATAATAATATACATTAATATGATATCATATATGATCTTTTAATATTGCTTTGTTAATAATATTTTTGTATTATCGTCGTTTCAGGTGTTAACTGATTCGTTTTCCTTTATATGCTTCGTTACGTAGGCCGTGTTTGTTATGGATAGGTTGTATTTTATTTATATCCAGAATGATATCAAGTCCTTAAACATTAATTTTAATCATCAAATGATAATTATTCTTGAATGGATATGATGGAGAAATGAATCTCATCATGTTCGTGGAGACGGTAATCCGTACGTACCCACGAATGCTACTTCTATTTCATTTTTCATTTTAAAAGTAATGAAAACCAAAAGATAGATAGGTATATAATTATTCAAGTATAATATAATATCTTATATGTGTTACTTAAGTTCATTAACACCATCCTTTATACGTTCCATGTATGGTATTAACGAGTCATATCACTTTGAGGGGGCGGTAGTCTGCACTTCCTCAAATGAAATTATCGTATATATATACAACATGAAACGAATAATGGTATGATATAAAATTGAATTACAGAACATTATATATAAATTAAATATCATTAATATCATATTTCATTATAGTGCCATCATAATTTCCACCATGAGAGGTGGTAGGAGATAATTGAACAATCATCGCTTCGGGAGGCGTTTGGTTGCCATCCACAGAAACATTATGTTCATCACCCATTAGATGGATGTGTGTGTAAGTGTAGTTATAATAATTCTAATAACATTATCCTAGTATATTTAGGATACTTGTTTTGTAACAAAATAAAATATTAATAAGAGTTTAGGGGTTGGAGAAGTAAAATAAATGAAAAGAAGCTAATAGAAATTGTTACCTTTAATTTGGGTAACTCCCTTTGGTTTGAACCAAAAAGAAATCTTGAAGTGAATTATGCCTAAGGTAAGGCTTATAAAATGAGGATAGGTATGTAGGGAGCTTAATTGAGTAGAGTTTGGATGATCCAAAAGGCTTTAGAGGTGTCAGGAAATGGTTAGAAGTGGTGTCCTTTTATAAGGGGGAGGAGGGGCTCTTTAGGAATATCTAGAAATATTATTTTATAATAAATTCATATTCGGTTTCTAATGGCTCCAAAGTGGATTATTTAACTTTTATGGTGGGGATAGGTCTAAAATCACTCAACCAATAAAGTTTAGACAGGTTTTGGTCACTATATTAACCTTAACTTTAAGTATTAACTCTACGTTAATTAGTTTTACTTTTACAATGTCTCTTTATATTTTTATATTATATGGTTCATAAACTTACTATATACATCTAAGAGACCCCAAAGTGGACCATTAATGATACACCTATCATTATATAAGTCTCTTGGCCGAAACTTATATTTTTTGGAATTTAATATCAATTAATAATAAAATATTTATTTTAAAAACTCTTTTATGTCAATTTTGACACTATTCAATAGTTGATTTTTGTGAAACTCATAACAGAATGATTAATTCGAACAAAGTCAAATAAATCAATCCTAATATGTCATATTAAACTATAAAATTAGTGTAATTCAATAAAAGTCTCCAATTATATTTATTTGGGTATTTATCATATCAATTATTTTAATTTTTCTCTATTATGGTAATTACTGCATCATCAATGTGTCATAAATAAATTAAATTATTTAATGTCTAAAAATTATAAATAAAATATCATTACGTAGGAAATATTTTTAGATTTTTAATTAATATTTATAGTCTAAAATCCTACATATAAAACCCCATGTCAATTTTTTTTCTAAAATATTTATGCTTATGTCATTTTTGTAATTACTTTAACTTAATTAATATAAAGTGTCATTATCACTTACAAGTGGATCCATGGGGTCCCAAAATCGACCCGAAGATGCCTATGGTCGGAAATGTATTAGCCAATAGGGTTAAGACATGTTTTAGGGTAATTTAATATTTTTATAATATTATTTATTTACTCTTATTTACCGGATTTACCCTTTAACCATGGTAAAAAAATATTTACCGAAGTAATTATTCAATATGGCTAAAAATAAAAGTTACATATTTACAAAATTTGGACATCCTGATTCCAAATATGGAATCCATTTTTCCAAATTCAATACACAGAAGTGGCATAAATTAATTTAAAATTAATTCCTGTTGTTAAAACAAAAAGCGTGTTTTTGTGAAATAATAACTATCAGAAGATTGACAGTTGTTTATGTTCGGTTTAAATGTGAAATAATGTTAAATGACCCACATTGTATTACATGGTAAAAATATATTCTAAATATAATTTCAAACCACTCAAATTCATAATTTATCACTATGAATTATTTCGATTAAAAAAGTTGTTTTTATTTAAAATTTAGTAATTTTCACTATTCATCAAAATATAAAAGTTATCCGAAAAGTACCAAAAATTCACCCTAGGATAATTTAGTTATTCAGAATACAAAAATGAAGTCTATTTTACCAAATTAAAAACAAAAAATTTTCATTTATTAATTTAAAATTGATTATCGCTTTCGAAACCAAAAGGCATATTTTTAAGAAATAATAACTATCAAAAGTTTGACACTTGTTTATGTCCAATTTCATGGTGAAATTACTTAAAATGACCATAATTGGATTAAATAGTAAATATATAATCTATTTTTACTTCCAAACCATTAAAATTTATAATTTAACAACATGAATTATTTCGATTAAAAAAGTCATTTTTAGTTAAAATATTGTATTTTTCACTATTCACACAAATATGAATGTTATCAGAAAAACACCAAAACATTATTGAAAATAAATTATTATGTCTCTATTATAAAGAAGAAGTTCATTTTTTCAAATTAAATATATAAAAGGTTCAAATATTGTATTTAAAAAGGCTTCACCATTAAAAGGCGGTAAAATTTCATTTTTTGAAAAATACCTCTTTTATCTGAAAAAAATGAATTTGTTCATCAATCATGTCTTAGAAACTCATAATATGGATTCTAAAAATATAAGGATTATATAAAGTTTTAAAATCTAGTTAATACTATTCATAACCACTTTTTAACGGCTTGTTTGGTAAGTCGTGGTGCGCTTGAACTCGGTGTTGCGTGTAGTGTAAGTTATTGAATTATTTTTAAGAAATAGCACACTTTGAAATCTTGGGGTCCTACAAATCACATCCAGTAATATTTTTTTGAAAAAAAAATGTTTATATTGTTATAAATTATAAAATTTTATGATTCCAAATATGTAATCAATTTTTAAAAATTCTAATCATAAATGTTACATTAATTAATTTAAAATTTATCCCGCAGGCAAGATGACATTGCATGTTTTTGAAGTTAAAACGACCCAAAGTTTTCTATGTTATTATAATAAATATCAAAGTGAATTTATTCCAATGACACAAATTATATTAATTTATAAAAATAATATTTAATTGAACTTTAAACTAAATTAAAACTAAAATTTATCCTTATAAATAAATTATATGAAAAAGCAGTTTTTAAATGAAATTCGGTATTTTTAATCATTTATAAAAAATCATATGTTTTCGAAAATCATAAAAAATTAACCCTAACCAAATTTTTATGTGCCTATTTAAAAAAAGGTGTTAATTTTTACATATTAAATTAATTAAAGTGTAAAAATTCATATTTGACGTGGGTTCTCTATTAAGAGGTGGTAACATTACCTTTATACAAATATTGGCTTTTATGTGTGAAATTGGGTTTGTTCTTATATTATGCCAATCATAACTTATATATATATATATTATTTGATTGAATATATAACATATATATTTCATTAAAATAATTCAATATATTTATTTAATTATTTTTATTAATACAAAACTCCATTTGAAACATAATAATAATAATATATCTTTTTTATCCAATCTGTTCTTATTTTTAATTCTCATTAATTGGTAACCAATTAATTAATTTTTTATTTATATAAACAAAAAAAATTATAAGTTAGTTAATAATATTCATAAATGATAATATTTTGAATAGATTATGTCATATTATTATAAGTAATAATATTTTAATAATATATAATTATTATGTGAAACTCTATCTTGCGTGTAACATATGATTTCTAGAATGATTTATCTTGCATACGATGAAATATAACTCTATTTTACATTCATTAAAATATATATAATGTATTTTTCTTATTTAAAATATTAAATATATAGTATATTGGTGTGATATTTTATCCCTCATGAGCTTTGTGATTCATTTAATTTACACTATCTAATACAAAGTTGCACTTTAGAATTTTCAGGGTGTTAAATTCTCCCAATATTACTTAAATTATATCCTCACAATATATACAAAATATTGATAATATATTGTTTTATATTTACTAAATTGAAATTGTAAAATCCCATGTAAGTAATGAATAATATATATTTTTATCTATGTCTATTTATGAATTAGATAGTGTTTTAGAGGCTTAAAATGAGAATAAATCCAATCTTATGCCTGGAATACAATAATATTTTTAAAAGATTGTTTTACTGCCTTATGATGGAGAAACATTTTTAAATATATCTTATTACAATTTTATAAGCTGTATTTGTCAAAATAAACTTATTCTTTATGATTGGGACATGGAAATTTACTTTGGATAAATTTCTGGTATTTTTCTGATAGTGTTCATTTTTTAATGAATAGTGAAAAGTGTTCTATTTTAATTCAAAACTACTTTTTAATCTAATTTATTTATATAGTTATATTATTGTTTTAATTGGTTTTAAATTTTAAATAGAATATATTTTTACCATGTAATCTAATGGCGTACATTGGAATAAATTTCATTTTGAAATTGGACTTAAACTAGCGTCAATCTTTTGATATATATTGTTTCAGAAAATAACCCGCTATTTGTTTTGACAACAAGAATTATTTTTAAATTAATTATTGCAATTTCTGTGTTTTTAATTTGGTAAAATGGATTCCATATTTGAAATCAGAAGGTCCAAATTATGTAATTAATACTCTTTTGTTTTTGGATATTATGAATAGTAACGACGGTAATTATCTTTAATTATCTTGATTAATGAGTAATCGGGTAGTTAATGATAATAAAATAATATCATAATAATAAAAAATGACACCAAAAAGTGTCCTAATGCTACTGGTTGCCTCATGGGCGACCATGGGATGCCTTTTTTCAAACTTGGGGACCCCATGAAATCACTTTTGTGGGAAAGTGACTTTTTATCTATCTATTTTTTTAAAAGAAAGTAAATACAACAAACAATGTAATACCTAAGTAAAACATTTTTAATTTTTTCTACATAAAAGATCTTTTGGACTATAAATATTCATTGGTAATACAGAAATATTTTCTACATCATAGTATTTTTTTCATAATTTTTAGACATTATATAAATTAAATTATTTATGATATCATGTTGATGCAGCGATGACCTCATTATTTAACGATTTAAATAAAATGGATTGATAATGTAAAATCTAAGACATAAACTTGTCAAAAACCTATTGGATTGGTATATTTCGACCCTTATCACCTTATCCTCAAAACACATCAATGGGGGACCTTTAAAATCTGAAACTCATTTTAAAATAAAGTAACCTTTTATACCTTTCCAAGAGTACGCCTCCTCTCCTCTTATAAAAGGCCCCCACCTCTACCACCTTACCCACACTGCAAAAGCCCCGGGCTCGGCCAACCCATGCACATTTTGTCTCTCCACATCCCTCTATTACTCCTAGAAGCCCCACTTTGGGCATAAGTCTTCACAAGGAAGCCTTTGAGCTCAAATCAAAGAGAGTTACCCGATTTTAACGTAATGTCTTCACTTGTGTTCTTTTGTTTTATTTTGCTTCTACAACCCCCTAAACCTTTTTTATTCATTTCTTTCATAACATATACAGTATATTAAATATACTCGGATGTTTTTATAAGAAATATTCTTGCTAAAATTACACAAACCTACATCTAATGGTTAAAGAACATACTGTTTCCGTGGATGGCGAATTTCTACCTCCCGAAATGATGATTGTTCAACATTCATATAACACCTTAAAAGGTGTCCATTAAGATGAAACTATATTTATATATGATATATAATATGTTTATGTTTTCCTTAAGCTTCTGTATTTTTCATTTTTGGCATACCTTTATGGGTTCCATTATTGGTAAACGCGATATCTTCATTTAAGGAAGTTTGGACCACCGCCCCCTCAAAGTGATTTGATTCGTTAATACCATATGTGGGACATATAAAATATAGAGTTATGATATTATATATTATATTATACTGGAATTTAATTATACCTTTATATCATTATGATTCAATTCCATAAAATACAAAATAGAAATGAAAGCAGTGTTCATGCGTACGTACGACTTACCGTCTCCATGAACGGTGCATTTCATTTATTACCTTTAAATGATTATTTAATATTATAAATTCATGTATATACTGGATATATATGATATATTTCATCTAAATCGTGAATATCATTTTGAGATAATTGATATTTTACTATGTGAACAACTTGTAAATCTAAAAAGTTCACTTTTGACTCAACTACCAAATATCAACAAAACGACTGTTATTAACTTAGATAATAACATAGTGTTCATGACATGGTAATAAGTGATATAAAAGGAATAATGAACTTGAAAATGGTTCTTAAGAAAGTAGAAATTAACTCATGTTTATTATTCAGAAGATTAAAAGAACGATCAAGTCAAGTCGGACCCTAGGTATGGGGCTTTGTCTCAATCTCCTTTCATTGAGGCATATTTTGTTTTATACACAACTTTATTTTATATGGTGTATAAAACCATTTGACTTTTACACTTATTCAAAAGGAATCTCTTTTATATGAAGAGTTATACTAAACGACAAAAGGGAATTTTTTTGTCATACCTATGCGGCGACAACGACTTCTCCTCCGTCGTGACCATTATTTGAGTTTTGGCTTCCTCTACAAGCCATACAATTTTTTAAATGAAAAAATACCATGTTTTACTTTTCTTTTATTTTGGTATTGAAAATGGGTTTCATAATGTCTTTATTATATCAATGTGTTGTATTGATATCTTGTGATTGAAATGTGGAAATGTTATGTTTCCTTTATGCATGTTTTATGTGATACGATTATGTTATAGTTCTTGGGCATTATTATGAAGACGGGTGGTTCCGTGATAATCTAAGGGTGGGTGAGCCTGATATAGCACTTCAATGCATTGGGTAACGTGAAGGAGTGAAACGTTAAGGTTTCTCCGAAGAGATTTAGGGAATATACTGTGATGGGTATTCCAAACGTAACCAAGAGGGTTACTCCCTACGTAAGAATGTTATGAATACCTCAAGTTACCTTTATGTATTTTGATTTATATGTTTTATTCATGATTTGATGAGGTATGTTAATGTGCCTATGTTTTATGGGTAAAGTATTGTTTCATTCTTATGTATATATGAACTCATGTTTCCTTTCCATATTTTTTTATAACCCATACTGTGCTTTTTATGCTCATCTCTAGTTTTTAAAATGTTTTTCACATGTCAAGGGAAAGGTACATAATAAGATGATAGTATCAAGGAAGTGTGAAGAAATAATCAATGTTTTATTTTCAATATGTTTCTGTTGATGGGAAAAATGAATACTATCTTTTATTGTAACCACTTTGTTTAAATGTGGGATGAAATGCAAGTTTTATGATCTAATTCTCTAAAACTCTAAACCTTAAAAGATCCCCATTGTGTAATCTTGTAATTACTCAAGATTATGTAAGGATTAAGGCTGGGGCCTTATAGTTGGTATCAGAGGTCGGTTTAGATAACTTTAGGAGTTAGAAAATTGATAAATTATAAGTTATTTTATGGTATGATTGAAATGATATAGCATTTAATGATTACCATGTTGCTTCGCCTAATATTTTTCTATGTTCAGAATGGTTTTTCGCAGAGGAAACAAGGCAGCTATGTTTGGACGACATCAAGAGGAAGACAACCTTCTGAATCATCATCCTGAGATGGTCGGAATTGTAACTAAATAGTTTGTTGCATTAATGGCACAATTGACTCAAGCGATAAATGGTGGTGGTATCCATGCACGAGATCAGCCAGATCAACCGCAGAGGAACATGTCAGTGGTGGAACATTTCATGAGGCAACATCCCCCATAATTCAGAGGATCATCTGACCCTGTGCTAGCTTAAGGGTGGATTAAAGCACTAGAGAAGATTTTCGATTTCATGTGGTGTTCATACAATCAAAAGGATAGTCTTGCTATTTATCATTTGGAGGGTGAAGCAGGTCAGTGGTGGTCGATGGTTAAAAATATCTGGGATGCTGATGAGATTGACGATCTCGACTGGGATGAATTAAAAGGTATGTTTCTTTAGAAGTATTTTCCTAAGGCTATTTGACTTAGGATGGAAAAACAATTCCTGGAATTGAGGCAAGAGGAAGACTCAGTGGCTGATTATGAAGAAAGGTTCACTCGATTGTCAAGGTATGCTCCAAATTTTATCCGGGACCTTGACAGTAAAATCAATCGTTTTTACTCAGGATTAAAGCCAAAATATAGAAGGGAATTAGCTTATCGTGAGTTTTAATGTTATGAAAAGCTTGTTCGATGTGCTGAGAAGGTGGAAATGGATTTTTACAATGATCAAGTGTTTTATAACAACCATCAGAAGAAGAGACTGAGGTGGCAGGAGAAAGGAAAGAATTCTTCAAAAAAGTCTGATGGTAAGAAAACTTAGTTTCCAGTTTGTGATAAATGTGGTAAAAGGCATGCTGGGGAATGCCTTCTGAATTCTGGAAAGTGCTCCTAATGTGGTGAGATGGGACATAAGGCTCGTGATTGCACCGGAAAAGATCAGGGTGATGGTAAGAACAAATTTGATTTAAAGTTAGTGAAATGTTTTAAGTGCAATGATATGGGTCACTATGAAAATGAGTGTTTGGAAAAGAGCTTGAGTGATGGGAAGTAGTTAGACTACAAGAAGAAAGGGGTGGTGAAATCCTTTGCAACTACTTCAGTAGATGTCGGGCCATCAAATGAAGTTGTATCAAGTACTTTGTTTGTTTTTTCAGATTATTCCAGTGTGTTGTTTGATTTGGGGTATACAAATTCTTTCATCTCTGAAACCTTTTCTAGTAAAATGGCAATACCATCTCAGGAAATGACTCCTGAAATTGTGGTAAAAACACTTGGGAGAAATTTTGAGGTAAAAATAATTTATAAGAATATTCGTATCCTTATCTGTGGAAAGAACCTACTTGCAAACTTTATTTTTTTACCTCTAGTGGAGTTTGATGTTATCCTGGGTATGTATTTGCTATCTAATTACCATGCTAAGATTGACTATAGAGCTAAATAAGTTTCTTTTCAGAAAGACTTTCAGTTTTTGTACAAGAATGAACCCTTACTGTTGATAACATATCAAGAGGCTGAGAAACATGTAAAAGATGGAAATGAATGTTACTTTGCACACATTGTTGAAAACAAGGGAACTGTTCAGATTAATTATATGCCAGTGGTAAATGAGTATCCTGATGTTTTTTCTGATGAGTTTCCTAAAATAATACCAGATCGGGAAGTTGAATTTACTGTTGACTTAGATCATGATGCTAAGCCAATTTCAAAACCCCCTTATCGAATGGCTAAAGTTGAACTTTTAGAGTTGAAAGAGAAATTACAAGATTTATTAGAGAAAGGTTTCATTCGACCTAGCACATCACCTTGGGGTGATCTTGTTTTATTTGTTAAAAATAAATATGGTTCTATGAGACTTTCCATTGATTATAGAGCCTTGAATAACATCACTATTAATAAAAAATATCCTTTGCCTCATATCGATGATTTGTTTGATCAGCTCCAGGGAGCTCAGTATTTTTCAAAGATTGACCTATGATCGAGGTACCATCAGTTGAAGGTAAAGGAAGCAGATATTCCAAAGACTGTGTTCCGTACAAGATATGGCCATTATGAATTTGTAGTAATGCCTTTTGGTCTAACCAATGCACCTACTTTATTCATGGACTTAATAAATAGAATTTTCCATGAGTTCTTGGATAAGTTTGTGGTTGTTTTCATTAATGATATTTTGGTGTTTTCTAAAAGTAAAGAGGAGCATGAAAGACATTTAAGGGTTATTTTACAAACCGTAAAAAAAATAAATTGTATTGGAAATTCAGCAAGTGTGAATTTTGGTTGCAACAAATTTCTTTCCTTGGTCACATTGTTTCTAAAGATGGGATAACTATGGATCCAGTAAAAACAAAGGTTGTGGGAGAATGGCCACGACCCAAAAATATAACTGAGATTTGTAGCTTCCTTAGTTTGGCAGGCTATTACCGAAGGTTTGTTAGAAATTTTTCATGGTTATCTGGTCTGATGACTAAGCTAACTCTGAAGGGTGTTAAGTTTATCTGGACAAAAGAATTTGATGATTGTTTTCAGGAATTGAAAATGAGATTGGTTAATGCTCCAGTTTTGGCACTACCTTCCAGGAATAATGAGTTTGTTATCTATAGTGATGCTTCATTGAAAAGACATGGTTGTGTCCTAATGCAGAATGGTCAGGTAATTTCTTATGCTTCACGAGAGTTGAAACCTCATGAGGTAAATTACCCTACACATGATTTGGAATTAGCTGCTATTGTTTTCTCTTTAAAAATTTGGAGGCATCATTTGCCTGGAGTAAAGTGTGAAATATATATCAATCACAAAATTTTAAAGTATATATTCCCTCAGAAATAATTTAACATGAGAGAGAGGAGATGGATATAATTAATCAAGGATTATGATTGTAAAATTCATTACCATTAGGGAAAAGAAAATAAAGTGGTTGATGCTTTGTGTCAAAAAAGTAATGCTTCATTAAAAATGTTGCATTTGGAACATGATCTTTTGGTTAAGGATTTGATGAACTTTGGCATAGAAGTTGTTGGTGCAGGATGTCCTTCTATTTTGTTTCAGCTATCAGTGAAATCTTCTCTATCAGACAGAATCAAGCAAGCACAGAATCAAGACAGTGAGTTGCAGAAAAAGGTAAAGCTGGTTCAGAAGGGTATGTTTCCTGAATTTAACATTGATAATGATTTTGTTTTGAGATTTGGGAAGAGATTGTGTGTGACTTGTGATTCACAGCTAAAGAGAGAGTTGTTATGTGAAGCTCATAGTTCTCCGTTTTTAGTTCATCCTGTCAGTACTAAGATGTATAGAGATATGCTGGAGTATTACTGGTGGGATGGAATGAAAAGAGATATTACTGATTTTACTGTGAAGTGTTTGACTTATCAACAGGTAAAAGCAGAGTGGGAGTTACCGAAAGGGATGCTTCATCCATTACCAGTGCCAGAGTGGAAATGGGAGAATATATCAATGGAATTTGTTGTGGGATTGCCGAAGACACCTCGAGGTAATAATCCAATCTGGGTTATTGTAGATCGCTTGACAAAAATATACTCATTTCATTCCTATTCGAGATAATTTCTCTCTAGATCAACTTTCTCTATTGTATCTTAAAGAGATAGTCATGTTGCATGTAGTTCCCCTCTCCATTGTATCTGATCATGATCTCAGGTTCACTTCTAACTTTTGGAAGGGCCTTCAGAAGTCATTGAGTACTAAATTAAATTTTAGTACAACTTTTCATCCTCAATCAGATGGGAAATCAGAACGAAAAATTCAGACATTGCAAGATATGCTACGTGCTTGTTCGATGGATTAACAAGGAATTTTGGACCAACATCTTTCTTTGGTTGAATTTTCATATAATAATAGTTTTCATTCCAGTATACAGATGGCACCATTTGAGGTATTATATGGGAAGCAGTGTCGAACTCCACCTTTCTGGGATGAAGTGGGTTAAAGGAAGTTGATGTTACCAGAATTGGTAGAAGAGTTGGCAGAAAAAGATCAACTAATACAGAAACACATGAGAACAGCTCAAAGCAGGCAGAAGAGTTATGCGGACAACAGGAGGAAGGATCTCTCTTTTGAGGTAGGTGATCATGTTTTTCTCAAAGTCTCACCATGGAAGAGTGTGATGTGATTTGGTAAGAAAGGAAAGTTGAGTCCAAGGTTCATTGGACCATATGAAATTCTGGAGAGAGTTTGATCAGTTGCATACCAAGTGGCTTTATCTCCGAGTTTATCTCAGGTACACAATTTTTTTCATGTTTCCATGTTAATAAAGTACATGCCAGATCCATATCATGTTTTGAGTCGAGAGGTAGTTCAGTTGGAAGAGAATCTCTCTTATGAGGAACAACCGGTTCAGATTCTAGACCACAGGGAGCAAGTGTTACGGAATAAAGTGATTAATCAGGTAAAGGTTTTGTGGAAAAACAACATGATTGAATATGCAATATGGGAATCTGAAAATGCTATGAGGGATAAATACCCCACTTATTCGATAAGTAAATAAATTGCGGGGACGCAATTTTCTAAAGGGTGGATGGATGTAACATCTCAAGTAATTAATGAATAATAGATATTTTTATCTATGTCTATTTATGAATTAGATAGTGTTTTAGAGGCTTAAAATGAGAATAAATCCAATCTTAAGCCTGTAATACACTAATTTTTTTAAAAGATTGTTTTACTGCCTTTTGATGGAGAACTATTATTAAATATATCTTTTGACAATTTTATAAGCTATATTTGTCAAAATAAACATATTATTTATGATTGGGACATTTAAATTTACTTTGGATAAATTTCTGGTATATTTCTGATAATGTTCATTTTTTAATTAATAGTGAAAAGTGTTGTATTTTAATTCAAACCCACTTTTTAATATAATTTATTTATATAGTTATATTATATTTTCATTTGGTTTTAAATTGTAAATAGAATATATTTTTACCATGTAATCCAATGATGGACATTGGAATTAATTTCACTTTGAAATTGGACTTAAACTAGCGTCAATCTTTTAATATACATTGTTTCAAAAACACCCGCTATTTGTTTTAACAATGGGAATTATTTTTAAATTAATTATTATAATTTATATGTTTGGAATTTGGTAAAATGGATTCCATATTTGGAATCAGAAGGTCTAAATTATTTAATTAAGACTCTTTTGTTTTTGGACATTATGAATAGTAACGACGGTAATTATCATTAATTATCTTGATTAATGAGTAATCAGGTAGTTAAGGATAATAAAATAATATCATAATAAAACAAATGACACCAACAAGTGTCATAATGCTACTGGTTGTCTCATGGAAGACCATGGGATGCCTTGTGCCAAACTTGGGGACCCCATGGAATCACTTTTGTGGGAAAGTGACATTTTATGTTTTTATTTTTTTAAGAATGTAAATACAACAAACAATGTATCGCCTAAGTAATTTTTTTTTAATTTTGTCTAAATAAATGATCTTTTGTACTATAAATATTCATTGTAAATATAAAAATATTTTCTACATCATAATATTTTTTTCATAATTGTTATACATTATATAAATTAAATTATTTATGACATCATGATGATGCAGCGATGACCTCATTATTTAACGATTTAAATAAAATGAAAAGATAATGTAAAATATAAGACCCAAACTTTTCAAAAACCTATTGTATGGGTATATTTAGAACCCTTATCACCTTATCCTCGAAAAAAATCAACGTGGGGAATTTAAAATTCGAAACTCATTTTTAAATAAAGTAACCTTTTATCCCTTTCCAAGAGTTCCCCTCCTCTCCTCTTATAAAAGGCCCCCACCTCTACCACCTTACCCACAATTCAAAATCCATTGGCTTGGCCAAACCCTGAACATTTTGTCTCTCCACATCCCTCTATTACTCCTAGAATCCTCAATTTGGGCAGAAGTCTTCCCAAGGAAGCCTTTGAGCTGAAATCGAAGAGAGTTACCCGATTTTAAGGTAATGTCTTCACTTGTGTTCTTTTGTTTTATTTTGCTTTTCCAACCCCCTAAACTCTTTTTATTCATTTCTTTTGTAACAAATACAATATCTTAAATATACTAGGATGCTGTTATAAGAAGGATTTGAGCTACACTTACACACACCTACATCCAATGGTTAAAGAACATACTATTTCCGTGGATGGTGAATTTCTGCCTCCCGAAACGATGATTGTTCAACATTCATATAACACCTTCAAAGGTGGCCATTAAGATGAAAATATATTTATATATGATATATAATATGTTTATGTTTTCCTTAAGCTTCTGTATTTTTCATTTTGGGCATACCTTTATGGGTTCCATTATGGGTAAACGCGATATCTTCATTTAAGGAAGTGCGGACTATCGCCCCCTCAAAGTGATTTGATTCGTTAATACCATATGTGGGACATAGAAAGGGTAGAGTTATGATATTATATATGATATTATACTGGAATTAAATTATACCTTTATATCATTATGATTCCATTCAATAAAATACAAAATAGAAATGAAAGTAGCGTTCATGCGTACGTACGGCTTACCGTCTCCATGAACGGTGCATTTCATTTCTTACCTCTAAATGATTATGTAATATTATAAATGCATGTATATACAAGATATATATGATATGTTCCATCTAAATAATGAATATCATTTTTAGATAATTTATATTTGACTACGTGAACAACTTTTAAATATAAGAAGTTCACTTTTGACTCAAGTACCAAATATCAACAAAACGACTGTTATTAACTTAAATAATAACATAGTGATCATGACATGGTAATAAGTGATATAAAAGGAATAATGAACTTGAAAAATGTTCTTAAGAAAGTAGAAATTAACTAAAGTTTATTATTCAGGAGATTAAAAGAATGATCGACTCAAGTCGAACCCGAGGTATGGGACTTCGTCTTAATCTCCTTTCATTGAGGCATATTTTGTTTTATACACAGCTTTATTTTATACGGTGTATAAACCCCTTTGAATTTTACACTTATTAAAAAGGAATCTTTTTTATATGAAGTTTTTTACTAAACAAAAAAAGGGAATGTTTTTTTGTCATACGTATGCGGCGACAATGACTTATCTGCCGCTGTGACCATTATTTGAGTTTCGGCTTCCTCTACAAGCCATACCTTTTTTAAATGAGAAAAATAACATGTTATACTTTTATTTTATTTTGGTATTGAAAATTGTTTTCATTATGTTTTTATTATATCAATGTGTTGTATTGATATCTTGTGATTGAAATGTGGAAATGTTATGATTCCTTTATGCATGTTTTATGTGATACGATTATGTTATGGATCTTGGGCATTATTATGAAGACGGGTGGTTCCGTGATAATCTAAGGGTGGGTGAGCCCGATATAGCTCTCCAATGCATTGGGTAACGTGAAGGAGTGAAACCATAAGGTTTCTTCGAAGAGATTTAGGGAATATACTGTGATGGGTATTCCAAACATAACCAAGAGGGTTACTCCCTACATAAGAATGTTATGAATGCCTCAAGTTACCTTTATGTCTTATGATTTCTATGTTTTATTCATGATTTGATGAGGTATGTTAAAGGGCCTATGTTTTATGGGTAAAGTATGATTTCATTATTATGTATATATGAACTCATGTTTCCTTTCCCTATTTTTTTATAACCCATACTGAGCTTTTTATGCTCATCCCAAGTTTTTGAAATGTTTTTCACAGGTCAAGGGAAAGGTACATGATAAGATGATAGTGTCAAGGAAGTGTCAAGAAAGAATCCATGTTTTATTTTCAATATGTTTCTGTTGATGGGAAAAATGAATACTATCTTTTATTGTAACCACATTGTTTAAATATGGGATGTAATGAATTTTTTATGATCTAATTCTCTAAAACTCTAAAACATAAAAGATCCCCATTTTGTAATCTTGTAATAACTCAGGATAAAGTAAGGTTTAAGGCTGGGGCCTTATAGAAATACTATATCAATATAAGGTTTTGTAAATCATACTCTTGAAAAGTGAGAATGAGATGTACAAAAGTCACATGGACTACCATGTAACTAGGTCTTTAAGTATGAGATTTTTTTTTTCAAGTAGAGATATGTAATTAGAGGAAAAGGGTAAATATTTATAGGGATTTATTAAGGAAATTAATCACAAATATTTTAATAATGAATGTAAAGTTTAGGTCCTCAAATCCATAAATCTATGATGATTTAGAAGATCACTGGTTCAACAGAAATTATGTTATTATGTCAAAATTTATTTCTAGGTAATTTTACTAATGTTGGGTAATTAATTTACTGCCTAATGATATAAGAGAATTTATTTACTTGATATATTTATATAAACACAATTTATTCTTTTGGTTTTCTTTTATTGGTTTTATAATTCATAGTAAAATTATTTTTTATTTCTAAAGCATTAAAATATTTATATAATGGATACTAAGGCCCATAATATTGTGAAAATTCCAATTACTTGTCTCTAACTATTTAAAAAAATAGTACGGTTAATAAATTAATTTCTAGACCCTAAAAGTTACACTATTGATTCATCAATAGTATATATTTGTAAAATTGTTCAACTAAAAACAATGACAAGTTAACCTGGACATTGTGTTGGTTAGTGGTTGGTGTCAAACCCTTATTTTCCTTCATTCATGGGTTTATATACCATAGCCTTTTTGGATATGATTGGTTATAACCGATTTTACAAGTTGTCCTTTTATAAAACCATATTAATATAATTTCCAAAATAAATATAATATAAATCCTTGAAAATATCATTTTAACTAATGTTTTCAATACAACCCTAATACATTAATACTTTATCCATTCATTTCCAAAAGGGTCTTTTCTTGGTCTAGAGTTTATCCATAATTTCATTTGAAGGATTTCCAAATCATGACACCCTGATTTAAATCAAAAAACACCTTAGGTTTAAACCAAGATATTAATTTTTATTATATATTCAAATCCTTTGTGATGGTTTGTAATGAAAATGTGAATTATCCTAAGAATACCCCCAAGAGTGTCAAACCAGGTGCGCAGTAAGTCCCTTTGCTATATACCAGGTTACCCTAAGTTAGGATCATAACAAATTGTTATATTCATTAATCTTAGTTACATCTATTCCAGAATGACATACACTATTAGTACCAATATAGGGATGTATATTTCGTAATGACCCAATAATATATACCTTACCAAATTTTAGGTTGTTATTCTATACTCATCCTTAAATTCTACATTAATTTTATGTTCCATAACCTATTTTTTCCTTAAACTAGTTCCCAATTATGCTAAAAAACATCCTATGATACCAACTATAGAGACCTAACCCCAAAATCAAGGAGCGGGTTTTTGATATCTATTACATTAGCATGATTACAAAGAATCAATCCCATATGGACAGCTAGTTTAGTAGTCTTGGTAAAATTGATATATAAATGTGTTTTTATTAAAAATTAATAGACTAATTACAGAATAATTTTTTTCTTCTAAATAACTACGAGGATAAATTTATTCTATCCAGTATATCCCTACATATCCATCTTACAACACTTCTTGGAATCTTGTGGAAATGAAACAAAATATGGGTGATCTCAAATTCTCAGTAAGGATAAAGTATAATAGAATAAATAATGAATCAATAATAATAATAATAATTATGGAATGGTAAATAATTGAACACAAATACCATATAATCAAACAAAAGACTTAAATAAACAATATGGAAAAGTAATAAATAGAAACACATTCCATTCAAATAACTAGATAAGGAAAAATCAATATGTCAAGGTAAGAAATTAAAAACTCATTCCATTTATTAATAAACTGAGAGTGAAATGCATATATAGATTTTATAATATGAAATTATCATGGATAATAAATAATGGATCAAAATGATAGAAATGATTTATTATTGGACATCATGTCTCCAGCACATAAAAACTTCCACTATTAAGATCCATCCTCTTGACAGTTCAAAACTATGGATAAAACCTAAGTAATTTTCACAACTTATTTTTCTCATGAGAACCTATCGATGAATCTAAGAGCTATATAATTTATGGGCTCCACCAAACATTTCATGTCCAAATCAGTCTTCATATCATGAAATTGATTTAATTAATATACAACAAGCATTATCAAATATCTACATTGAATAAAGAATATGGATTTATGAATATTTCTTCAAATAATCAAACAACTATCAAAGTATACTCCATATGTAAAGATTTATATACCATAGGATATAGTAATATCCATGATAAATGATATGTCTAATATAAAGGAAATTTAATGTTCCATAATCATAGGATATTTATTATTTCAAGGGGACTAACAAATGAATCAAGGAAGTGAATGCGAATACTATCATTAGAGAAATAAATAAAAAAACATCTATAGTAAGACGCTGGATATTATCAATAAAAAATATTCTATATGGAGTAAAACTAAGGGTTATATACATTGATTAACAGAAATATTATAAAATTAAATTTTAGAAACATCATTGATGAAAATATCCTTTTATTATGAAAAACGTTTTGAAAAATCTTTTTCTTTGAAAATCAATTTCGAAAATATTTTCTCTAAAAATAAATTTAATAAACATTCAATGTTAGCCTCAAATAAATAAAGGCAGGTAAATTCATACAAGCTGTACGAGGTATAAATAACATTCCATTTACAGGGGTAAAGTTTAAAAAATGCCTTGTTTGGAAAATGATATGAATATTCCTTTGAAAAAATTATTAAAGGACAAAAAGGGTAAACATTTATTTAGAAAATAATTTAATTCTTTTGAATACAATATAATAAATGATGTTCTCTAGAATGAAACATGTTCTATAAATAAATAGAGAAATAAAATTGGGTTTTATAAAAAAACATTTTATAAAACATTTTGTGTACCAAAGAGTAGGAAAATGGTATTATCACTTAATAACGGTCATTAATAAAAATATGAGAATAATATTAAATGGTTTATTAGAAAGTGATAAAATAATATCATATGAGGTAAATTTAATTGTAAATATTTCCAAACAAAATGATATTGTAAAGTAATCCACTGAAAAAATTATAATGTTGTATTGAGAATCAATCAATGAGTATATTATGTGTATCAACTTAAAATAAACATATAAAATAGAAAATAAAAAATATACAGTCATAGTCATTATTCAAAAAATCATAGAGTATTAAAAAAAATCAGGAAGTAATATAACCCAATTAAAATAAATTGGGTTATGAGATCTCTTTTCTACTTAGTAACATTTATCAAAATCCCCTTAGATGAAATAATTAAAATTGAAACTTAAAATATCAGGAATATGGAATGGATAATGATTAATGTGACAATGAGTAAGTATGTGAAACATATATAAGAAATTAGGTGCACACAAATAATGTGATTATTTCATGATAAATTTAACAATATCAAAAAAGAAGTGTTCATAAAATGATAATCATTAAAAAGGTTCTTGAGGAGATTAATTATTAAACATTCCAATGCGTCCCATACCAAATTAAAAAATTTTAAATCATAAGACACATCATGGAATAAAATTAATTTATAGTTATATTATTTTTAGAGTAAATATATTAATCATATTTCATGTAAAATGCTAGAATATACACTATATAAAGAAAACTAGGTGCATAACAACAATTAGTTCTCAATGGAATGTAAATTCAGAAGAAATACTTTAACTTGTGTTTTATTTTGGGTGAATGTCCATTAAATTTCTATATAATATAATTATATTAATTATATTATTTATTGATAAATTTTTTCATATTTATCATTACTTATATATCACTTATTACCATGTTGTATACAACTACTTAATTAATTATGTTTACGTCAGGCATTTTGACCAAATTCAGTTTATTTGTCTAAATCAACTTTCATAGGTCCAATATTATCAAAGGGGTAATTATATAACATATAAATAAAAATAATCATGTCACAATTATTATATTTATACATCAATTGTAATTTTAAAATTAATCATTAAATATAGTTATGAAAAATGAAACAACATGGAAATCATGAAGATGGTAGGTCATGCGTACGCATGAGTAACGTTCTAATTTTTCAATGATCATTATATAAAGAAGGTAAATAACCTAAATATTTCTATAATGATAATTATATTGTAAATAAAATATTATTTAATCATATATAATTATTTTTATTTTAAATGAATCACCTATTGTCGAGGAGGCGGCAGTCCACACCTCCACGAACAAAGTTATCACTTTTTAAGTATAGGAATGAGTAATAAAGAAATTTATATGTGTTATATTTTAATAAAGTTAATTAATTCATTAATATATTATATAGGGTTTTTATCTCACATATTTTTAATTAAAACAATATTTTATATGATCTATGTGTAGTGTGAGATAACCACATCGCTTTATGGAGTTTGTAGTCCACTCTTCCCCAAAAAAAATTATCATATATAGAAATAAATAAAATGTGTATGTGTTTGTGTTAAAAAATAAATAAATAATATTAATTTATTAATATATATAGTATATAACATATATAAATATATATTTCATCAAAATTCTTACCATGAGAGTCTGTAAAGGAAAAATGAACAATCATCATTGTGTGATGTAGTAGTTTGTCGTACACAGAAACAATAAGTTCGTAACCCATTATATGGATGTTTGAATTAGTTTAGGTCTAAAAAATAGTATAAAAACATAATAGTATATTAATAATAAATGTTTTTATACAATAATAAACTAATAATGTTGGAGGGATTGAATAATTTAAATAAAACTAAAAATCTTGAAGAAGTTTGTCAACTATTATTTGGGTAACTCCATTTGGATTGAACTAAAGGATTCCTTGGAGTAATTTATTATAAATCAAGTGATTACAGGATTATGTCAGAGATTATTAGTTTCTATTTGAGTAGATATTTTTCAATATAATTTGTCTTGAGAGGTGTGATCAAGTGGGAGGACATGAGGCCTTTTTATAGTCGATGATGAGTAACACTCTTGAAATATTTTGACAAACGAATTCCATGCACATTTTTTATTTTTTATTTGGATAAAATAATATTAAACATTTGATAAAATAGAGAATAGGGTAGATATATGACCATAAAATATCAACATTACTTGTTTATTGGTATTTTTTGGTCTTACAGTTATGGTTGAGTCCCTTATTAACATTATTTTATCCTTAATTGTTGTAATTAATCTTAATCTCTATCACTAAAATTTTTGGTCAAAAACAAATTTTTATTACTAGACATTATAAAATATGATAATTCCAAATATGAAATATAGTTTTCAAAAATTATTATAACTACATTGTAAAGAATTAATTAAAAATTCAACCCACATGCAGAACGACAATGAGGGTTTTTAAAATAAAAATCATCGAAAGTTTTATATTCTTTTATAACCAAAATTAAAGTAAAATTGAATAAAATGACATGAATTGTATTAATTTATAAAATTATTATATTATTAATATTTTAAACCAAATAAAATTATAATTTTACCTCATAAATCGGTTATATTAAAAACTTGTAATAATCAAAAATTCAGTATTTTAATCCATTCATTAAAAAAATTTACGATTCTAAAAAATATCAAAAACACAAAACAACCTAATTTATATATTTATATTTAAAATATGAAGTTTATTTCCAAATATTAAATTAAACAAAGTGTCAAAATTATTATTTAAAATTGGTTCTCCATTAAAAGGAGGTAAAATTGCCTTTATACAAATATAAGTTTTTATGTGTGAAATTGGGTTAGATTTTATCTTATGCCTATGAAACAAAATGAATGAATTTAAAAAAATTTATTGAATATATAAAATATATATTTATTTAAAATCATTGAATAATTGTAATTAATTATGTTTATTAATAAAAAACTCTTTTGGAAGCAAAATAATAATAATATATTTTATCCAATTGGTTGTTATTTTTATTTCTCAATAATTATCCACAAATGAATTCATTTTATATTAATATAAAAAATATATATTCATAATTTACTTAATATTAATCATAAATTCTAACATAATGGATAGATTATATCATATTATATTAAATAATAAAATTTTAAAAATACATCATTGTTTAGTGAAACATAGTCTTGTGTGTAACACAAGCTATCAATGAAGTTTTGTCTTGCGTGCAATGTAAGATAAATTAGTGCTGCATGAATTACATGCTATATCATGTATTTAATTTATTTAAAATAGTTAATATATATTCGAGTTTCGGGATATTATAATCCCTTATGTACTTGGTGATGTGTGTCATACATGCTATCAAATACAATGTTTTACTTTAGAATTTTAGGGGTGTAAGATTATCCCCACATTAATTAAATTTTATCCTCATAATTTAAACTCAATCATGGAAATTTATTGTTTTATTTTTAATTCATTGAAATACCAAATTGTGATAAGGGTTTTTAAAACATCCTCTTGAAAAGAGTGAATGGGAATTACAAAGGTCACATAGATGACCATATAACTAGGTATCTTTGTAGGAGAACATTTGTGAGAAGTAGAGATACATACTTGGGGGAAAAGGGTAAATATTTATAGGGATTTATTGAAGTCATGAATTAGAAACAAGTGAATTATAAATTTAATTTTTATTTCATCAAATCAATAAATCTGTGATGATTTAGAAGACTATTTGTTCAAAATATGTTAAGTTATTAGATTAACATTTTATTTCTATGTAATTATCCTAATGTTGGGTAATCAATTTATGAGTTAACGATATAAGAAATTTTTTTAACTTGATGTATTTCTATAAAAAAATTTCCATCCTTTGATTGTTGTAATATTATTTTTCAAATTAATCCAAAAATTAATTTTGATTCCTGAAGTAATAAAATAAATTTCTAAAGGAAGTTATGTCCCTTAAATAAGTAAAAATTTCAAAAAAAAAATTGTCTAACTATTTTTAAAAACTACTATAGTTAATAAATTAACTTCTAAACAGTAAAAGATAAACTACTAGGTCATAATCAGTATCTATTTTTCAAATTTTTCAACTAAGAACAATGAAAGATTAATTAATACATTCCATAGGTTAGTGGTTGGTGCCAAACCCTTATCATCTATTAGTCGTGGGTTTGAGTCCCACAACCTTACCTGATATGATTGGTTTTTTTCTAGCTTACAAGTTTTCATTTTCTAAAACCATATTAATATAATTTCGAAAATAAATAGACTTGAAATACTCAATATAAGGTTAATTATTAAATATAATTTTAACTAATGTTTTCATACAACCCTAATATATAAACCCTTCATCCATTTATTTACACAATGGTCCTTAGTCTAGAGTTTATCTATAATATCATTTATAGGATTTATAAATCATGGAAGAAAATTTCAATCTAAAACACCTTAGTATTAACCTATGATATTGATTTTCTTCATCTATTCAAATCCTTCACAATGACAGGTATATAAAATTTGATTTATTCTAAATATATATCATGGTAGTGTCTAACCAGGTGCATAGTAAGGCCTGTTTTCATGTACCATATTACCCCATGTCTTGATAGGAACATCTTTTCAGAGTTATTACTCTTATGTATATCTGTACTAGAACCATGTCTACTTTTAGTATCTAGAAAAGGATGTATTTAATGGAATGACCACATAATCTATGCTTTATCAAAATTATATGTTTTTCTTTTTTTAATTATCCTAAAATTATACTATAGGGTCAGGTTACCTAACTACTGTTTTCCTAAATATAGTTACCATGGTTCTTACTAAACTTTATCTAATTCCTATTTTATAGAACTAAGCCGTGACGCCGAGAGAAGATGTCTTCTATCAATTACAATGTAATGATTACAAAAAATCAAGCCCTGAATGACTGAGAGTTTAATAGTCTTGGTAAATGAAATACATAAATGAGTTTTTTTATTGCAAATTAATACAATAATTATAATGTAACTGGTTCCTTATAAATAACATTGAAGATAAATTTATTTAATCTTTTATATCCATGCATATCATTCATATTAGACTTCTTTGAATGTTTGGAAAAATTAAAATAATAAGGGTGTGCTCAGATGCTCAGTAAGGTTAATATATTACATAAGAAATAATGAATAGATGAGAATAATAATTATTTCATGGTAAATAATTGAACACACAGAGTATATAATTAAAAAATTGAGAAGTATGTGCATAAACAATATATAAAAGTAATGAAAGGAAACAAATGACATTAAAATTACTAGATAAGGTAAAAATAAATATGGAAAGGTAGGAAAATAAAAACACATTCTATTTAATCCATAAGATTTAAATTAAACGAATCTATATATTTTATCATGTTAAAATATCATTGAATATAAATTTTGAATCAAAATGAATGTAATGCTTAATTTTGGAACACCAGGTATCGGGAAGATGAAAACCTCTACAATCACGATCCAACCTCTAAAAATTTAATAAATATGGATAAAAACATGTTTAATTTACAGAAATTATTTTCCTCAATAGAAATTATCTATTCATAGGAAAGTTATATAAATTCTGGGATCCACCCTTCATTTCACGTCCTATGCTTTTTTTATATCAAGTAATCGATTTAATTTATAAATAATATGCCTTATCAAATATCTGTATTGAATAATGAATACATATTTATAAATATTTCCCCAATTAATCAAAAACCATTTAAATTAGATAAATTTTGTAAAGAGGTACATGGTTTAGGTAATAGTAATATCCATAAAATATTAAATATTTAATTTATGGTAAATTTAGTGTTCAATGATTAGAGGATATTGAATATTTAAAGGAGACTAAAAGATGAATCACAGAAGTGAATACTAATACTATATTTGTCCAAATTAATCAAAAACCATAAATAGGAAGAAAAATAATGGTATTAGTACAACATATCCCATGTGTAGAAAAAATAAGGGTTTTTGTCCTTGACAAATAGAAATAATGTAAAATAATATTTTGAAACATTATTGGGAAAAATATTTATATTATTGTGAAAAACCTTTTAAAAAACTTTTATTTTAAGATAAATTTTGAAAATATTTTATTTAAGAATAATCCTTTTATACATGAAATGGAGTCCTCAAAAAATGATGGAAGGTATTCTATACAAGCCATATGAGGTAAAAACATCATTTCTTTTGTAGGGTTAATGGTTAGAAAAATTCCACGATCAGAAAGCAATAAAGAGAGTCCTCTGAAAACATTCATAAAATACCAAAAAGATAAAAATGTCTATAAATAATAATTTAAATAAAAATTAGAAAATTTTAATAAATCAATTTTTTTAGAAGAAGACAGGTTCCCCGACTAAAGAAGGAAATAATGTTATGTTTTCTAAAAAACATTTATAAAACATTTTGAGTACCAAAGAGTGAAAACATTGTATTGTCACTTAAAAATGGTAATTAATAACAACATAACAATAAAATTAAAGAGTTTATTATAAAATTATCAAATAATTCTCTTTGATGTAAATTTAGGTATAAAAATTTCCTAGCAAAATGATATTGTAATGTAATATCATGAAAAGATTATAATGTTGTAGTGAGAATCAATAAATTAGTAGATTATATATATCAACTGTAAATCCAAATATAGAAGAGTAAATACATCAATAGATAATTAAATTAATTATACATATAATCATATAATATTAAAGACAATGAATATGTAATATAACCCAATAAAAATAAATTAGGTTATGAAATGTCTTTTCTAATTGGTAACTTTTAACTCAATTCCCCTTAGATGAAATAATTCAAATTGAAACACAAAATATGATGAAAAATGAACAGATCATGATATTATATGAACAAGTGGAAGTATGTTCATCATATATAAGAAATTAGGTTCAGAACTATAATTTTATTGTTTCATTAAAAAGTTAACAATCACAAAACTGAAGTGAGATTAAAAAGATAATTATTAAAAATGTTCTTGAGGACAATAATCTTTAATCATTCCAAAGTGTCCCATAAACATTTAATCATCTTAAATAATAAATATCATGAAGGAATAAAATTAAATGAAAGTTATAATAGTATGTGATTAAGTATATTCATGATATATCCTATTAAATGGAAGTATACACACTATATAAAAAACTAGCTTCATAATAACAAATAAGTCTTCATGGAATGTAAATTGAGATGAAATCCCTTACCATGTGTTTAATTTTGGATGGACGTCCTTTAAAATCCCGTATAATGAAATTATGTTAATTATAAACTTTATTGATAACCTTTTTCATTCTTATAATTACTTTTATTTCACTTATTACCAAGTTTTATACAACTACTTAATAAATTTTTTTTTGTCGGTTGGTTTGAGAAAATTTGATTTATGTGTGAAAATCAACTTTAGTAGCTCAACTATGATCAAAGGTGTCATTATCTAAAATATAATAAATAATAATAATTAAATAATTATTATAATTATAGAAAAATAATACTTTTTAAATCAATCATTAAATATGGTTTTGAAAAATGTATCAACGTTGCAATCATAGAGATGTTAGGCATTATGCACGCATGAGTACCATTATAATTTTTCAATGTTTGTTAATGATAAAAGGTATGTAACATAGATATTTCTAGAATGATAATTATATCATAATTACCATATTATTTATTACTATATACATATATATATAATTCTTTGGATGTAAAATTAATCACATCGTGTCGAGGAGGCGATAATCCACATGTCCATGAATGGAATTATCACTTTTTATGTACGTGAAAGGGTAATAAAGAAATTGGTATCTATTATATTTCAATAGATGTATTTATTTCCTAAATATTATATATATGTATTTTATTTCACATGTTTTTAATTAAAAACATCCTCTATATGATCCATGTACTGTGTGAATGAATCACATCGCTTTGCGGGGGTGATATTCCACTCTTCCAGAAACGATGTTGTCTTATTTACACAAAATATAAAGTATAATTGTTTGTATTGGAAAATAATTAAATTATCATAAATAAATAATAAATATAATATATGACATTTATAAAAATATTTTCCAACAAAATTTCCATCATGATCAGCCGTAAAAAAATGAACAATCATTATTTCGTGAGATAGTAGTTCACCGTATAAAGAAGAATTATGTTCGATACCCATTGAATGTAAGTGTATTTTAGTGTAGGATTAAAAAATATAATTATTATTCCTAGTATATTGAGTATACATTATTTATACAATAATAAAATATGAATACTCTTGGTCTATTTAATTGAAATAAAACAAAAATTCTTGAAGATGTTTGTTACCTCTTATTTGGGTAACTCTTTTTGGTTTGAAGAAAATGATTCCTTGGATTTATTTATTCCCAAGGGGATTATTTTAGGATAATGGGATTGATTTTTAGGAGATATTATGTTAAATCCTAATCGATTGAAATTTTCTTGAGATGTGTGAGGAAGTGGGAGGAGACGAGTCCTTTTTATAGTGGAGGAGGAGTGACGCTCTTGTAATATTTTGACAAATGAATTCAATTCAAGTTTTTCATTTTGAAAGTGGATATAAAAATGGTCCAATTTAGATCCCAGATAGTATAGGGCTAATATATTTCCTTCCAATATCTGTTGGAATAATGTACATGTATGTTTGCATCTTAAGACTAATGTTTAGTCCCTTATTAAGATTAATTTGTCATTAATCATTGTCATTAATTTTAATCACTATAAATAATATTTAGTGTCAA
This sequence comes from Viscum album, assembly GCA_963277665.1. Taxonomy (NCBI): domain Eukaryota; kingdom Viridiplantae; phylum Streptophyta; class Magnoliopsida; order Santalales; family Viscaceae; genus Viscum; species Viscum album. The sequence goes on from OY728148.1 coordinate 1,710,027,531, forward strand.
TAAATGAATTTTCCTTAATAGAAATTATAAATTAGAATAATTTAAATATGGAATCCATTTTACAAATACTAATTACAAAAGTGGTGGAAATTAATTTAAAATATATCCAGCTGGCAGGATCAAAATGATGGGTTTTAAAGTAAAAATGAAGAAATGTTTTTTTATGTTTCTATAATTCAATTTCAAAATTAAATTGAATTTAATGAAATAAATTTTATTAATTTATAAATATAGGAACTAATTAGTCTTTAAAAAAATTCATGTTATAATTTAACATTATAAATAAATTAGACGAAAAACTAGTTTTGAACTAAAATTCAGTATTTTTAAGCATTCATTAAAAATTATATATTTCCCAAAAATTAAATAACAAATTCAAAATAACCTAATTTTTATGATTCAATATTAAATGTTAATATTATTTTGACATATTGAATCAATAAAGGTGTCAAAAGTTATATTTAAAATGGGTTCTCCATTAAAAGGTGGTAAATTGACATTATACACAATATGTTTTTATGTTTGAAATTGGGTTTTTATTATCATATTGATATCAAACCTGACGGATGAATATGGAAAATATTTTATGGAATATATGACACATATATTTTATTAAAATAATTCACTAATCATAATTAATTATGATTATTATGATAAAACTATTTGGAAGCATAAAAATAAAAATATATTTTTTTTTTATCATATTGATTCTTATTTTAATTTATAACTAATTGTTTACCAATGAGTTCATTTTATATATTTATAAACCATACATTTTCATAATTTAATCAATAATATTCATAAACTATAACATACTGACTAGATAATATCATATTATATTAAATAATATTATGTTAATACTATATTTTTGTATGGTGAAACTCGGTCTGGCATATAATCCATGCTATTGAGGAAGGTCAATCTTACATAAGATGTAAGATAACTCAGTTTTTTTGAATTACAAGTTATATCAATTATTGAATTTATATTAAATAGTAAATATATTTTAGAGTCTTAGGATATTATATTCTCAATGTGGTTGGTGATTTCTGTCATACACGCTATCGAATACAAAGTTGTACTTTAAAATTTTCGAGGTGTAACACTTAGTTCCTTAAAGATTATAAAACTCATATGTGTATTGTTATTGGGAGAGATAATGTCATAATACCTAAGAGGGTGTAGTTGGGGTTTTCTCCTAAACTATGTTTACAACTAACTATCTCACAATAGTGGTTAGTTCCACCATATATTTTTATTATAATGAAGACTATGAAATTTATACCTCATGAATTCCCCTATAATTAATTATTTTGGAATATTTTAAATAATTTCATTAAATCCTCCCAATTATTTTTATAACTTCAACATGGAATTTTTTTATCATATTTCCTCTAGAGTTAAAACATAGAATATTTCATTCATTTTCCATCAATTCTTTGTGAAATAATAACCAAAAATTATTTTATCCCAAGGGTTAGTATGGGAATGATGTTGTTATCTATTATAATATTTTGAAAAACTAATAAATAGTTTATCATGTTTCTTTTCATATTCCATATGTATCTTTCATTAGTAGGACACTCCTTTATGGAAGGATGTATTTCTAGAAGAAGATCATGTTTAGTTAAACCCATGAAGAGATCTCTCTATGGTAAAGATTATAGAGACAGTACATGGTAGACTCTTAAATGGAGAATGATAACAACTTATAGCTAAACTATTCTTATAAAACTAAGGGTTTTAATTTATTGAAAATATCACTAAATTCCCTTAAGTGTTGGTTGGATCGACTCATTTTAGGGAATGAAACTTTGGTAGGAATTGGATCATTTGGTTTTAAGATCAATGTCTTGTTGGTGACGGGGTCGTTTAACTAGATTATTAATGTTAAAATTGGGTGAATATAATTATCTTAAGACTCTATTGAATTGTTCAATATTTTTTTCAATATTTTCACTACCTATGATGAATCTAGTGGAAGAAGTATTTTTGGAGGGATATTCAGTCAATATAATTATTAAACACTACATCTCTAATTCTTATTTTATTTTTAATTTCCATATTCTTACTAGTATATTTCATTGAACCATTGGATCAAAACTATCAAGGTTATATGAACTATATTTGATTATGTGTTGATTAATTCTAAGAAAAAGTTAAAAACAACACTATCCTCCCTCAAAATGAAGCTAGGTTGATGATGATATTACTATGGGGTTCTTAAAAAATATTTTGAATTCTTATTTATGAAGTAATAGTGGAGTAATGTTATTTATATTGAGGATATTGTTTTGGGATATCATTAACTTATATAATGGGATTGGTGTCTGAGAACAATGGAAGAATTAAATTTTTTTTGAAATTAAATTTTCAAGGATGTGGAATAACCATAGATGTCCTCTCACTTACCCATTAAATCATTATTATATTTTTACTCTCTTAATCTATATATAATCACATAAAACCTCACAAATTGATCTCACCTAGGATTTTTAACTTAATGAAATTTATTAAATGATCAATAAAATATCTAATATCTCAAATCCTAATTATAGAAAATATATACCCCCTCAGATCATTCCACTTCTCATAATTATGAGTAGTGTGGAGAATCTAATTGGATTATGTGTGAGATTCAAAGAATAAGGGTTGATTAATTTAGGAGGTATAAAAATATTTAAATAACCTAATATATAAACAATTGAATGTTTCATATAGTGGAAAAACATAATTATCAAATAAAAATTGAATTCATTAACATGGGGGTAAGGGGATTCTTATCATCTCAGCTGTTAATGTCTTAGTGTTCTATCACTATATAATTACAGTAAAATAAAATAAAGATACATGTAAAAAATACATATACTAATCAATAATTCATAGAAGCATCCTACTCCCCTAGTAAAAAATTTCTATTTATATATATTCTCTAGAAATTACTTGTTGTATCTCCCGCATCCACATGATTCACATGAACTCACATCCTAAAACATTGATAATTCTATTGAATTTCATGCCTAATCACTTTTCATTATTCAAATATTCTTATTTAAGGATTATGATATGGGTCATTAGAGATAATATTATTGATTTAGTTGAACCAAATAATGATAATTGATATTTATTTTAGGTCTAGCTACTCTGTTTTTTAGAAATTGAATATTTATACTCTCTAACATCGTTATGAACCTTTAGATATTTGTTCTTACCATGTCATTAATTTGAATTCACAAATGTTATCTTTAGAATTTAGGGGTCACCATGAATCATGCTTTAGATCCCAATGGTATCCGTACAAAGGTTTGTGAAATTATTTTTCTACCATTACATAACATGTGGAGTTACATTCCTAAAATTAAAAAATTCTACATTTACTTTCCCAAAATATTGAGGTGGTGAATGATAACCTTCTATAGACCACCATCCCATTCTTCTATTTTAAAACCACCACAATACCATGACTTTTTTTACCTCAATTAAATTCTTTATACTAATAAATCAACTATGCACTCAAATTAAAAATATTAGCTTTAGTTGACCCTTCATCAACACAGTCTCATATTAACTCAACCATTATTTGATTATAACTCATTTGTGAAAATCGTTGAGTAGGTGTAGTAAAACCCTAATAAAACTCGTAGATGGTCCATTAAGCAGTTTAAGGCCCTTTTATAATATATAATAAAAAACCAACACACACAAAATAAAACTAGTAATTTAAAGAACTATAGATTTATCTTTCTGAGATCAGTTAACAACTTTTAACTTAACAATCAACCATAATATTCAACATCTTATTAGAAAACACATATCACAACAACTATTTCTTTTAAAATTTAGCCTCTATAATTATTTTTCATAAATCAACGTTCAAATTTCATGATAATAATGTTTAATGCTCAAATCTTATCTAATATAAAAATGTTTACCACCTTTTATATGCATGGAAAAAAACATCATCCAACTTTATTTTTCATAAAAACGTTGGTAGAGGTTCAACTAGGTATGATGTGATAAAGTTCAGATGATAATGGGTTAATTTATATTTTCTTATTCATTAAATTGGTATAAACATGGTGACCCATATTTGGTGGACATCCCCTGAACCCCCAATTCTAAACTTGAGATTCCATATTCTGAGCATCAATATAAATCAACCTGGTTCAGTTTCATCATATATGAAATTCATAATTTTGGGCTTCATTTATATATTTTATAGTTTTGGCTTTATAGGATTATTCAACTAGGATTTTACCATTCACCATTATATTTTCTATCAAGTTTTATGTTTTTATAATATATAATGTTTCCTTCTTGCATTAGTTTGTCTATAGTATCTTGAAGGTGGTGTGGTCTTCTTCATGGGAATTTCGTGGTCCGTTGAAGGTGATGAGACAACATGAATGTGACGTGTTTAGTTGAACCTATGATATGTTAAATCTTTAACATGCATTAAGTGGATGATTTGAAGGACACTTTCATTAGAAATGATTATGGTCAATCAATTACTTCGATTATCACAGTTGATTGTATTGTTCATGGTATCTTTATTGGAGATTATGTTTGGCTAATTATCATTGACACTAGTGCTTGTAAATATTGGTTATGAACTTTATACATCTCAAGGGATGTGTGATGAGGACCCATATATCGAAAATGATGAGTTGAAATTTATACCCATGTTTCAATTGACTATTTAACCTTACACGATTTGTTTTTTTACTCATCCACAGCCTAATAAACTACCCTTATTGTGATTTGAAGGTTCTAACAACCTATACTCAAAATTTAGAGATCACACCTTATCCTATATATGGAATATTCTAACCTATAAAAATTAAGTTAGATGAGAAAACTCTACCCTTATATAATATATTTACGTAGACATAATAATAAATACATGAGTAAGGGTAACACTAAATATAAGAAATCACAATATTAATCACATGATTTGTAAAAATTAATTCAATAAAAAAACAAATAAAAATAATTGAAATTATCCGGTTTACAATTAAATTTTATGAATTATGTTTTTAATGTATGTATTTTAATTAATTCCAAATACAAATAATACATTTAATGAACATGATTAAAGACAATAAATTAAAAATTAAATACCAAATTTATTTTCCTTACAAAAATAAATAAATAAAGCTCTATTTCAATTATTTACCAAAAACACACCAAATTATGAAAATATGATAAATACCCAGGTTTTATAATGGTTTTATATGACTTTAATAGTGAAATATTGATAAAAATATGTGAAATTTAATTCTTCAACAATAACTCAAGGATGACATTGATGCTTGGTATGCTTTATTATTTATGGTAAGGCCCCTTTATAGTTATTAATATATCCAATTTTACTAATGTGATTAATTTTAAAGGTAGAACCTAAAATCCATTCATAGTCTACTGATACATAGTGAAGAAGTATCATGGGATTATACACTAAGAACCAATGGAGGATATCACACCCCTCTACTATATCTATTAATGAAAACCCATCAAGTTGTACCTATACTTAACATTTTTAGATTATTTGATTCAATTAAAAATATTATTTCATGAAAATGTTCCTGAATTTTTTTGAGACACTACAGCGTTTATGTATGGGGGAAAACATTATAATTAATAACCTTTCAATTATTTTCAAATTTTTAGTCATTTTCACATTTTTTTGCCATTTTACTTTTTAAATTTTTTTTTCTTTTTGAAACCTAAGATCTTAACTAGAAAATCATTGCAAACTTTGAATCCTTTATAAAGTTTAGAAACTAATTTTAACACTTAAATGTCATTAAATAAATGATTAAATAAAATTATTTTCAATTTATATGTGAATTAATTTCTCAAAAAACCTTCCAAATTTTAAATTGATGAAATTCTATGTTGTAAATGATTGAAAAATTATTTTAATTTAACATTCCACTTCCCCAAAAAAACTCATCTCATAAAAAAATATATATTAATCTCTTATGAAACATGGAATTCATGAATTAATTTTTTAAAAATCCACATTACAGGTCATATATCCATATCAACCTTGATTTAGAATCATTTGGATGATCAAAGTTAAATTCAATTATGGTGAAAGTGAAAAGGTGCTAAAAAAGTTATTAGTTAAAATCTATGTGAATTTAAAGAATAATTTTCTATCAATTTTGTTCTTCAATTTTAGGAGAAAAATCAAAACTAAAGTAATGGGAAAATGTTTTTGATGTCACATAATTTTGTCCATACATGTCCCTAATTTTTTTGAAGTGAAAAATCCCCTCCCCTTCCCAAAAAATATAATTCAATAAATAAATCCATTTTAGAAAAATATAAAATAGTTATTCTGAGAAAATAGGTTTGTATAGAAGAAATTGATGATGTTATTGAAGAAGAAAAATGGATATCATATAACAAAATCTGTAGAGAATTTCATAATTATACTAGATTTTTTACATAATTTCATGTGTATCTTGTTGAATATAGTGGATAAAATGATTAAATAATGTCCCTAATACATATAATATAATGAAACATTCTTCTTATCCTGGGGGAAATATAGGTCTTACACATATGAAGTAAATTCTAAAGTCCATCTCCACCATTAATTGAAAAAATAATGAAAAAATGGGATTTTTTTTGTAAAACCTACAACAAGAAATTGGTAGAGGAATGTCTTATATCTCTAGATGGTTAAAATTTGTGGGATATCCATAGAGATTTCAAAGAACTAGAGATTAGTTATGAAAGAAGAGGTGAGGGATGAATCCATTCTTAGAGGACATTGAAATCGAACCTGGATCTTATAATATCCCAGTTCTTCGTAAAGGTACATATACATTTGATTTTAGTACGAACCTAATTATTTACCATAGTGGAATTTTTTAAAGAGTTCATGATGTTTTATAGAGTTTTGGGTCCATAATGTTTTGATTTTTAGAAAGAAATGGGGATGTTAATGTTTAGTACATAGTAATAATTAATTTTTCCCCTCAACTATGTGGATTTATAAGGAAGGATAATTGTTTTACGAACCATGAAATAGAATTAAAATTACCATTAAAAACATGTAATAAATTATAGAGGCATCATGCACATATAGTGAATAGTTTTACTAAACATGTACCTAATCCTTGTTAGGTGTAGGTACAGTGATGGTGGCCTTCCCATAGTTGGTGCATAGTTTGTACTACCATATAGTCAAACCATTATCTAATTTTAAACATTTTTAAATGAATATTATCCCCCCATTTATCATAAATTATATTTTACTATTTTCCTCCCTCAAATATACAATATTCCATTCATCGAAGCCCCCCATGTTCCTTTTTTTAGGATTTTATATGTCTCCTCAGTTTGGATTCCATTTCGATCATCATTCATCAAATTATATCCCCCTAGTATTTACAACACGCCACTTTCTTATTTTCTTTGTTTACATCTCCATATTTTGTGTTATCTTTATGTGGCCTAATATACCATATTTTCAAAACATTTTTCTATTTTTTTTTCATTTTATCTCATTCCCTTCCAAATCTATGGCCTATACTAAATGAGGATTCTACCAAATTTTTAAGGTATAGGTTCTGTTAATTTTCTATAAAAGTCATAGTGTTTATAGTTTTATAATTTATTTAAACCATACTTTACATGTGTTGCCTCTAAAATGTGTTCCTCCTTTATTTGATTTCTTAGACAATGAACTAAACCTCTCATTAGCCCTGTTGACATTATTAGATGTTGAACACCTCATCATGAACCACCACTTATAGTGGGTTTGATTAAATGATAATGACTATAGTTCCTTACTTGTAACCAAAGAACCCCTTGGGATTGATAATATTTACACCTATTTGTGAAACAAGATGGATAATTATTTTAGACAATTATGTTTTATTAAATATTATGTAGCTAAGACTTAAGGAATATGATGATTTTATTGAATGTATTTCCTTCCATGAGTATGAATTTTATTACCAACCAAGAATTAGTTGAGAAAACATGTAATATTCTAGCTGATTTATTGATGTGACTTCCATGTCGTACACTTTCATTTCACCCAGTCAATGGCTTAGATGCATGAATGCCTAAGTCGAACATTGATGATTTAATTAATTTACTCCAAAAGTTATAATTCATAGGATTATATCCTTGGATTCATCTTGATTTCCTCATACGCAGACTTCCATAGATTATATCCTTGGACTGTAATCAAATATACACTGAGGTTACCTTACAATTTATCCCAAAAAATTATTAAAATGCCTTTTCTTGGGAAATTGAGTTCCTTGATTTTGAAAAGGCCTTACACTCATAGAAATATAACATAATAAAAAGTTGGTTGTATTTTACCTAAATAAAATGATTTTTTTATTTTCTATATTTATATGTATATTTATACTTAATATTTTAACATCTTATATTCATAAGATATATTTTAATTAAACACTATTAGTGGTGGACTACTAATTTTTAGTCACACCCTATTCGGACAAACGTTTGGTACTCATACAAACCTCTTGTATGAAGTTAAGGATAAAGCGATGTTCCTAGATATATACACTTGATTTATATTAGGATAGATAATGTGAGAAGATGGATGAGTCTCTACTTTGGATTATTTTGGGAAAATCAATTTTTCTCTTTTTTTTTCCTATGTATATATTGGAACTATTGTTTTCATTCTTCCATGCCTGTTAGTTTCAAATTTTTTATAGATTAGGACATTATTATCTATATATGATCTTTTTAATGTCATGTTAGTTATTATTATCTTGATAGTTTAGTATCGCTTCTTACCTATTTTTATATTCAAATACAATATTATATTTTTTGTTTCTAAATTATTTATTCACTAATAAACCACTCTAATAAATACGGTATATTCTCCCCATCATACCACCATAAAACCTTACTCCTAGTTAGTAGACTTTATCATAACAGGAGGTACTCTTGATGCCATGTGGCCAACTAGTTTTGGTTACTTATGAGTGAACTGGGTCTCAGATGTTACAAGGTGGTATCAGAGGTTCTTTTCCTTTGTTATACTATTTTGGGTTGTTGGAAACAAGACTAGGACATGTTGGAACATGGAAATAATACATTCTTGGGAGTATCTAACTTACATTTAGTAGATAATTCAGGTTAATCGGGAAGAGATTTATTGTTATGGGTTTCATATTTTATAGTTTCACTACTTTTACCATTGGGTGAAACACATTTCATATGATGTTATATTTATGGACTTATTTTTTATCATTGGGAATGTATAGAAACAAAATATTTCCATGAATCATTATAGTAACACATGATTATACATATCATTCATATTCCATTCCATGCATATTGAATTTCTTTATTTCCTTATGCTTATCATATGTGAATTTATTGTTATAATTTCAATTTTAAAATTATTCGTTTACAAAAAAGAAAATAAATTGTTTACATAAAGTGAATGTATAAAACTAAATGGTGGTTTCTTACATAGTCTTGTTGGGTAACCTTATCTAACTGATTATAATATGTTTATGTCACGGAACATTAGTTACATGGACTAAAAAATTATTTTTTATGATTTAAGTGTTTCCAATTATAATATATAAATTTTTTTCCTCTATAAATTAAGAATGTTTATCCATATAATCATGAAAACATATATATAATTGTTACAAAATATAAATAGATGTAAAGGTATGGTTTTAGTTACATGGAATTCTAATTGTAACTTATAGAGCTGAGGTATTTATAACATCGTTCTGAAAATACTTCAATATAAACCATTATATATCTAAAATAACTCAAAATTCAGAGTTTTAATGGAAATTATTATCCTTAAATGGGGACAACAATTACCAATTAAAGAGAATCTTCCTCTATAACAAGGAATTGACAACCCATAAAATAAGGCCTTATTAATAAAACATGAAATCTTACATTATAACATGACCCTAAGATCAGGCAGTTTGCTGGAGTATCTATAGTATTTTGTAAGTGAACCTATTATTATATTATGTTATTAATACTTTGTCCTAGTATATTTTTGGAGGCATGTGATTTCTATTATAGATATATGACATCATAATGACCTCAAGTCTAATGCCAAGAAGGTGGAAGTGATTGTGGTCATGAAGTGCTGGGACATAACACTCTAGTAGTGACACCAGTAATGAATAAATTATTACAACATATTATACCTTTAATAGGAATTGATTCATAGATCAAATAATGGTTTCTATGACTAGTGTAGTCTATGAAGGGAGCTCCATAACCTATACTAATTATGTCTGGACTGAAAAGGGAGTTCCAAAAACATAAACCGCCTATGACTTTGAGGGAATGTGGTACCTAGGATTTTGAATATTGGTTATAATCTATAATATTAATCTTTGAGTTTCTACAGAATCATTTGAAATATAGGGTGAATCTCCCAACATATATTCGTTTTGGGTCTTCCAAGTGATTTTCAGTTGTTCTCACATAGAAAGATCAACATCAAGTCATGTTATGGAAGGATTTTCACAGTAAATTATACTAATAATTCTTCCTGTAAACATTGATGGATGGTCAATCTAGGGAGTTAATGCATTTGGGGTTGGGTGTTATGTCCATTATGGATTAGTCTGCTTAGTTCACTGGGATTCAATGCTTTCTACCCACTATTGATGGTGAATAGCAATCTAGGGTGAGACATTCCAAGGATGGGCATAGGTATATCATTCGATCATAGGTGAATTTTTTTATTGACTATATTATTGGAGATAATTAACCAAGAACATATCTCCAAATATAATCTTAGGGAATCTAAGGGTACATGTAATGGTGGTTAATCTTCTAAGCTAGGCAGTGCATCATTTAGTATTATGATGTATCATAATGATATTTCTCATGAGGGTAGTGGTAGTCAGAGTGTACACAATAAATGATTTGTGGTGTACCATATTTATAGAAGGTAAGGACACATAAATCCCCAGTGTGATAGAGGCCAATTATTGTATAGAATTTATGGAAGAATGATACATCTCTATAGATTCTTTATGATTTTTCCCAATAGTTTCCTATGGAAGATGATCTATACCAACTCTAAATTATAGAGTGTGATCAGTGGAACCTCTCTATGAAATAATATGAAGTACCACAATCAATGAAGGTCAAGGTAGCTATCATGGTTGAGAAATCCATACTTATGATGTGCAATTCCATCAAAGTGGACCTACTTAGGGAGGATAGGTAATGACTAAGGGCTATGGATCTGAAATGTTACAAACAGTATAACTCATACATGGGGAGAAGTGTTTTGGGGCATCTACAGTGAAATGTTTGATTTTAGTAGACATTAAATTATTATCTTATTTAGTTGGTATTAGTTCTTCACACTCATTTATATCTGCTTATTTAACAAAGAGTCATGGGATCATGATTGAGAAATAATGTGGGGGTAGTTTCCCATGATATTCTATTGGGAGTACAGTTAGAAAGTGTTCACTAATGAAAGGGGTTCCCCCTCAAGATTAGTGATTACTATTTTGTATGGAACCTTTTATCCTCAATATGAAGGGTTTTTACATAATTATCAGGTTAGATTGGTTAGTTCATTATCAATATCAAGATTATTATTATTTCCATATGGTTTCCTTCTCATCACCCGAGTTTGGTAACTATATTCATATAGTATAATGGGATTTCTAGGAAAGATGTGAATGAAATGAGTATATTGGGTTGGGTGTATTTTCCATCAAAATTTACATAATATTTCATGATGATTGGGTAATATGATATGACATATTTTCTATAGTGGTGGGAAAATTCATAGAAATTATCCATGATGAATTCCCTAGGATACCTCTCAAGAGAGAGGTAGAATTCAACATCTGAACCAGTGACTATTCATCCATACAGAATGACTCCTTAAATTATTTAGGAGCCCAAGATACTATTATTGGATTTAGAATCGAAAGAGTTTACAAAAAAATGGTACTTTTCTATTGGTTTCACCAATTATTTTTTCTAATAAGGAATACATAAACTTAAGTCTATATGTGGATTACTGACGGTTGAATTAGTTTTAATTTAAAAATTGGAATCAAATTCCTTGTATATATGATCAATTCAACCAGATTTGAGGAGATGTGGTCTTCTTGGAGATTTATTTGACATTGGGCTATCATCAAGTGTGATTTAGACCCTTGAGTACACCATATAAAACATTGCAATTAAGATATGTTATATATTAGTATTTGGTAATGTTCTTCAGTCAGACTAATGAAAGCAGGGATTTCACAACCTTGATGAATCATGTTTTCCAACCATGCTAGGATTACATTGTGGTTGTTATTGTTGGAGATGTATTAGTGTATTTTAAAAAACAACATGATCATGCCAAAACCCTTGAAATAATTATGAGTACACTACGAGAGAACCATAAATATAGTAAGCTCACAAAAAGAAATTTTGGATTGATAAATTTCACTTCCTAGTTCACATTACATTATAAGGATTATCTATAGATCTAAATAAAGTGAGATTTGTTTTTTCCTAGGAGAAACCCATGATTTTATTTAATATTAAATTTTTATTCAAAATATTTGGTTACTATAGAATATTTTTTATGAAAATTTAATGCCTCAGAGCACCGATTATAAGCATGAACATGAAAGGTGTATAGTTTGCATGGTTTGAAACTTTAGAGGATGACTTTTAGTACTTGAAAGGAATGTTTACCATAATTTCAATTCTAATTTTACATGATCCTAGAAAGGGATATGCAACCAATTTTGAAACATTGGGTGTTGTTCTATGAGTTGTTTTAATGTTTTGGAATCAGTCGTATCATATTGGAATCATTAATTGAAGACACATGAGCATAATTACCTGATTTATGATCCTGATCTAGTTGTTGTTGATCATGATTTGTGTTTCTAAAGATATTACTTCGTGGGAGAATGGTTCATGGTATAAAAATTCCATAAAATTGTCAAATACATATTCACATAGTGTGAATTGGACCTTTTACAGTGGATACTAGTTGAATACATTCAATCTTTTGACATTGATCTTTCCGTTAGGCCTATGAAGGGTAATGAAATTTTTGGTTCTCTAATCCAAAAGACTCAGAATCCAGTTGTTCAGGAATCTAGTAGTGAATGACAGTTGATGGATCTTCATTCTAAAATTCATCTGGTAGTTATATATTTTCACAAGGATACTTTCATCATGTTTCTAGTGATAAAATCATTAATTTGGATAGAATAAATCAGAGGAAATATTATGATCTTGAATGTTCACCCCAAGGGAATGGTTTAATGTGAGAACCCACTACATGAATAGATAATGGGAAAGGACGATATCCTACATATACATGGGAATGTATGGGTACTCACGTACATGTGATATAATTTTATGTGAGAATATCATGATTCTAAATGGGCATTACATCCTAGAATAACTAAGATGTACCATGAATTATTTTTTCAGTATTGGTGGAATGGGATATAAAGGTGGATCATGGGCTTTGTTAGTTGGTGTTCCAGCACTAGAAATTGATGGTAGAGCACTAGTGGCCTATTGGTATTTTATATTCATTACTCATCGGAGAGTGAATATGGGAATGAATCAACATGGATTTCATGACAAGGTTTCTGAATTCACCTCATAGATGTAACATCATATGGGTGATCATGGGTAGTCTGAAAAAGGGTGAATATTTCCTTTCTACCAAGGAGACCTTCTCACTGAGTGAAATTAGAAGACTTTAAATTTGATATATAATATTTCTTACATATTTTCCACTTACCATTTTATTAGATTGGGATGATCGATTAAATTATCGATTATGGAAACTGATGAAGAGGTCACTCGTCTCATTGGTACTTCTGAGAATATAATAACACCTAAAGACTATATGGTTGTTGGAGAGTACTATACATGTACTAGGGAAAATGATCATGGAATGTGTCCTTGATTTTAGATAATCATAGGAAAATAAATTATAACTTGTTTAGTTTCTTAATAACAATATCTTCTATTAAAATATTTAGATGTATCCTTACGATGCACTCTACAACATGCATTATCATTCCACATTGAGTTGGTTAGAGGAAGGGGATCCAAAAAAATTTCTAAATCGTCTCATTTCAAAGACATCATAGAAGGTAATACTAATTATGATGTTTATGGATACAGATCAGCCTAGGAAAAATTGTTATGCCTATTATTGTCTCCAAACTCTAATGTTTAAGGTGGGAGATAGGGTATTCTGGTAATCTCACCTAGATTGGGTCATTAAAGGATTTAGAAGTAATGTACACTAAAACATAGGTTAATTGGGCCTTCTGTTATAATAGAGTGATTCAAGATGTAGCATATCAAATAACAGTTCTTTATGTTTATGAGACCATGCATGGCATATTTTGTATTTATTAGTTTTGACACTATTATTATGATATGTCTCATATTTTTATCCTGTGGAGGTTTTGTTAGTGGATGATGTTTCATTTGAGGAGTATCCAATTTATATAATTGATCATATCATAATGGATCTTCATGATTGGATAGTTCATATGGTTCAGGTGCTATGAAAATATGACCATCTATAGAATGATAAATAAGTTCAATAGTATGATATACATGATCAGTGGATAGAGTTATTCTTGTATGCAACCTAACCACTATTGTAAGGGAAACAAGAGGATTATTTTTTGTAAGGATGTGATGTTGTAAGATTATAGTGTTTTGAAGAGGTATGTATCCTTATTATTTCAGTATAAATATCCTTTTTTTACCTTAATGAAAGTGTGTAATGGGTTTATGGAAGTTCTAGTAGAATTTGGGCTTGGTTCGTGGCCGGAATATCTAGTTATTAGAATTATAGGGAATGTTTCATGGTTAGAATTAACCATAAACCTCAACCACGTGGCCTTAGAAGCGAGGCGCACAATAATCTATACCATGTAGTAGTTTATCCATGGATGTGTAACCCCTATAATAAATTGTATAGGAACTACACATGGTTTTCCCAACCATATGCCTAAACCATTCTTAGAGTAGGTGAATTAATAGGGGCCATCTCATTGTTGGATAATTGTTTTTAAAATCATGCAGCCTAAGAGTATACATTCTTCAAAAATATTGAAATGTCCTTTGAACCTCACTCATCTTAAATCCTATTTTCCTCTTTTAATCCATCAAATACATAGTATCCCATTTTTGGGGACTCTATCATCTTATTCTCCAATGTTTTGATAAATTTATACTATATAGAATATGTTTCAATCATTTTTTATCACATTGGATCCCCCTCAGTAATTATACCATTCTAATTGTTTATTTTCTATATTTATATCAACTTATTTAGAACTATATTCATGAAAACTAATATATCCTTTTTCCTAGTGTTTTCTAGTTTTCTATTCTCTCTTGTTATATAATAAATATGAGACTGATATTTGATGAGTAGTTAGCCACATGGGTTAGGTAGGTGGTCTATTAATTTCTCCTAAAAGTCATGGTGTTTATAATTTGTCTCCATTGTAAAAAATTCCATACATTTCATGTTATTCCTATCAAATGTGTAAATCCATTATTTAATTTCCCAGGAAATAACCTAGAATCTTCATTAGACCTATTGAAATTATTAGAGTTTGAGGACGTTTACATTAATTAACCCTTATAGTGGGTTTGATTAAATGTTAATGACTATCATTCCTACCTTGTGAGAAAACCACACTTTGGTGTGTTGAGGATTCCACTTGTTATTAGAATTATATAATTGAAATATTTTTTTTAAATTAATGGATACATCTCTTGGATGTTTTTATCATTGGTAAGTGAAATTATTCACAGAATGAATAAAATGTAATTGTGAAATGAGATAGATAATTTTCATGGACTCTAATTTATCATTAAATATTTTGGGGATAATGTTTATGGAAATTGATTATATAATTGAAGTCATGGCCTACCTTGAGTAAGACATGGATCCGAAACCTAGAAATTATTAAGAAAACACACTGAATTCCATCTGATTCATTAATGCAACTGCAATGTGGCACATTATACCTGTACTCAGTCAATGTATATGATGTGTAAATGCCTTAGTATGACATCTATGATTCACCAAAATTATTATAAAAAATAGAATTCCTGAGAAAATATCTTATGATTTTGATTGATTTCATTAGACACAGACTATTAGGGATTCCATCGTGGGACTCCATTGAAATCTATACTGATTTTACCTTTTACTTTCTCTGTAGACTCGAAGAGGATACCTTGACTATCAGTGTTGGATTCCTAACCTATGAAAAGGGATTTCCCTTAGAGACAACTGGATTAAGCTAATGTTGTTTTATTTTACCTGAATCACATAATTTTTACAGTTTATACTTTTATATGTACATTTATAATATACACTATTATAGATTATATCCACATACTAGATAAACATTTGACACCACTTTTAGTTGCAGACTATGTTTTACTCACACCTTGTTTGGGCCACAGTTTGATACATGGACAGAATTCATGGATGTAGGTAAGGGAAATGGGAATCACTTATATGTGGAATCATGATTTATTTTAGGATTGATCATGGGAGAAGATGATTGATCTTGTGTTTAGAATTACCATGGGAAGAGCTGTTTTGTGCAATTTTGTTTTCTTTTATATGTACAAGAACTATTGTATTCTTTTTGACATGTCTGCCTATTTCATATTATTTATTTTTATGAGATAATCATATATATATGATTCCATTGATGTTATGTTTATTATTATTATCTAAATATCTTATTATATCCACTAACCTTTTATTACATTTTATTTATTTATTATTTCAATTTATTATGTATTATTAATTCATCGATGTACCACTCTAATAAAGATGGAAAAATATCCCTACCATACCATGACAGGTCCTCGCTACATGCTAGAAAACTCTACTGTATGTGGAGGGGCACTTGAGTCCATGTGGCCAATTGAGTTTGGTTATTTATGAGAGAACTAGGTCCATGATGTCATAAATAATAATTTTAGATCCAATACCCATCATTCACCTCAATGATTTAAAATTCACATCCTACCATCTTGTAGGGGACATAAAACCCCTGATAAAGAACTCAAGATATATATATTTACCAAAATAGTAGGTTTGAGATAATGAAATTCATTAATCCTATTGTTAAACTTGTTTGTAAATTTAATGATAAAATACATTCTTGAAGAATCACACTACGAGTGATGAGCGGAATATTTGGGGAAGGAAGGTATATGTGTTTATGAGGGTATAAAAGAAGTTAAAATTAAGTGAATTTTCATAATCATGAGAATAGAAACAAGAAAGTTTATGAGGCATGTTAACTTGAGTGATATGGGGTAAAAGATAGTCACTCACATTGGATAAGGGTTTAAATCTTTCACTTGTAGTATTTTATAAATTATCTAGTTTAGTATACAAGGTTTATGTTCATGGTAATTGGAATCCAATACATTCATTCATTTTTTCTTGATTTTAAATTATTTTTAATAAAATATTTTTAGTATATGTTTTGTTAATATCACATTTTTTTAGTTTTATAACTAATCAAGAGTTTAACAAATAAATGTTTTAAATATTGAGTTTTAAACTTTTTATTAGATATCATGATTTTTAGAATAAATTATATATTTAATATTTGGTGTTTTGATGATTATTTTAGGTTATTGGAACGTACTTTATAGAAATCAAGGAAGCTCAATGTTTTTATAGAAAGTTCCTGAAATTCTCTAGATAAGTAACCACAGTATACCACATGATTTTCATCCAAAATATTGATCCAGTGATTGTTATAATAATTTAGATCACCCTTATGAAAGGATCCACTAAAAATGAGATTTATAAAATGTCCTAAAGTTGGTAAAAGTAGAAACCTAATTTTCCCTACATTAATGACCCATAAACCACACATTTATCTCAATTGACCGAAACATTTTCATTGACTATGAGAAGATTAATCTAATCAACCATGACCATAATTATGTTTATACATGATATATTTGACACACGATCAATTATTTTACATATGGTCAATATAGTCCATTTTTACCATACTATCAATCAATCAATTTTTAAAAAATTATCATTTGATGATTAGTGGACAGTCACATGGTAACTATAATTATTTCCCACTAACATCTAACTAATCCATTATACTTCGATTTAATCATACATGAAAAGAATAAGAGGTGTCCACATGGAAATGTGCATGTAGGATATTTTTCAAAGAAAAAAGAAGGAAAGTAATAGGTTTCTTAGAAGACTATATCATGAATAAGGATTATATGGGGAAAATATGAAATATTTGAAACATTCAAAAGGAATAGATTTTGAAGGATTGACTAGGGGATTTGAAGAATGAAACCATGCATCTATAAGAGAAGATGCGGGAACACTGGGTACTTATGGTTGAAAATAAAACTTTCAGACATCTGTTAGGTTTTTTCGGATATTATACCACTTTAATTTTGTCATTTTAATTTCCATTTTAGTTTCTTTATTCAATCTATTTTAACTTTCTTCTCTATTTCTTATTTAATAGAGGATTAAAATTTAGATTGATCAAGGAAGTAATGGGTTTCTCCTTGTAATACATTGAACCTCAATATTTATTAAAAAAACCATTTTTTCATTTTTTGATTTTTGTTTTCGGTGACTGTTAAATTCCGTGAATGTGATTGTTTTTAGGGTTTCGAAATAGTTTACTGTTACATCTTGGGTTTTTGAACAATAATCTCCCTCCTCTTGGTGTAGTTTTTTTCAATTTTATAGGTTGTATTTGGGGGTTAGTGTCTTGTAATTTTTGTCCTATGTGTGAGGGTTGTGTGTTACTCTTAAATTCCTTATGAAAACAAATAATTAATTAGGTTTTTACATGGAGATTTATGTAACACCCTTAGATTTTATGAGAAATATTATTCTTAATTTCTTTGATATTTTGTTTTATACGCTACACCAAAATTAGCATGCTCTATACGCAACACCATATTATCTTGTAGTATACACAAAAACTATTCTTGTCTTGTGTTGCACACAAGAGCGACCATCTTCAATAACATGTGTTGTACGCAATACTGCGTATCAATAAACAATGATATATTCTTCTTAGGAACTTTCCGTTAGGAATAGTGCTAACCGCATTTTAAATTCTATAACATTATCATTCATCTTACACATTTTCTAGATCATGGTACGAGAACAAAATAATTTTTTTCGGGTAAAATAATTATTTTAAAAAAATGCAGTTTCGCGGCCATTTGATGGAGCACCCATTTTAAATCTAATTTTTAACAAGTTTATAAGTTTAATTATAAAAAATAAACCTCTTTTTATTAATGATGATATAAAAATTTGCATTGGATATGGTTTTGATATTTTTCTGATAACGTTCATATTTTGATGAATAGTAAAAATACGCTATAATTAAATTAAAAACAAATTTTTTCATGATGATAATTTATATGGTTAAATTATAAAATTTAATGGTTTTATTGTATAAATAGAATATATTTTTGAAATTTAATATAATTTAGGTCATTTTCATTAATTTTAAATAGAATTCATAGGTAAAAACATTTCAATCTTTTGCAATGTTTTAACTTTTAAAACACGTTTTCTCAACAGCGGGATTAATTTTAAATTAAATAATGAAACTTCTATGTTTTGAATTTTTCAAAATGGATTCCATATCTGGAATTAGTAGGTCCAAATTATTTTAATTGGCTACTTTTTTATTTTTAGACATTATGAATAGTAACTATGGTAAATTTTATTTACCACAGTTAAAGGTAAATTAGGTAATTAAGGGTAAAAATAATACTAAAATATTACCCTAAAACTTGTATTAACATAATTGGATGACTATATTTCATCATAAAATATACTTGGGTCGAAATGGTATCTATTAAAACCCAGTTGTATGTGATTAAGACCTTTAGTTTATTTTATTTGATGAAAGTGAAATATGTCACACTCAAACTCTAATAATTAAATTATTTTTAATATATGGTTATACATAATATAATTTCGATTATAAATACTAATTTGAAAGATAAAATGTTTTTATTTATAATGGAAATTTATTTTTAATTTTTAAAAAATATATCATTACCTTAATAGCTAATACATTAATGATGTAGAAATTATTTATTTAGTGAAAAATCAATAATATAGTTTTTATTAAAATAATAATACCCATAAAAAATCCCATAAACTTGACAAAAAAATATTGGTAGAGTTTAGACACATCATAATCATCCATTTGTAGACCTTTGTGCCATTTGGATTCTTATAATACATATTAGGACATTTATATTATTTTATTTTTAATGATGTCAAAGATTTCACCTTCATAATTTAATGAATATAAAAATTTAAATGTTTTGATTTTATGATTATAATTAGATTGAAAGTATTTTTATGAATTATATTAGATATATATTCATAATATTATTTTAGTTTTAAGTTTTTATACAAAAAATATGTATATTAAATAATTATTGAAAATCATTGTAGTAATTATTTTATTAAGAGAAATATCAAATAAATGGTTTTAAAAATATTAAAATAAATATTATATGAAGTAATTAATGTTCTACAAGAATTTTATAGATGAAAATGACATGTTATTAACTTATTAAATATTTTTTTTGAATATATTTTCTGTGTGTATATTATTTAAATGCAAATAAATGAACATTGCCAAAATTTACACTATTGGAATTTTATAAAAATAACATATTATTAAATTATTTAAGAAGCCCAAAAATATTTAAAAATTGAAAATTGAAAATTATATGGTCGAAAAGGTTATAAAGTGTCCAATTATGGAAAATTGAAAACAAATAAGTATGTATTTATTACAATTTAAAATTTAGAATATTAGTATAGCAAATAAAATTAAATAGATTAAATAAGGTTAAATCAAGTTGATATGGTTTAAAATAAATTACATACTTGCCTAAATTTTATTATATGATGATATTACAACCCTATCTCATCTTATATTCTGATTTGAGTCATTTTTTGAGGTTTTTATGTGAGTTTTAAGTTTATTATAAATAAATATTTTAGAGGTTTCCAAAAGTGCCCCTCTCCTCTCTTATTAAAGGGAACCTCATCCCTCTCCTCATCAAAATATTTTGAGTCATCTAGATAAGAAAAAACCTATACTTTTCTCTTTTAAACATCCCTATAATCACACTAGAGGTTCTGGTTTTTTTCAAAGACCATCTTTAGTGCCCTAAGAGGAGGTTTAGAAGAGGTGCGTCGAAGAAGAGGTAATATACTTTACAGATTCATCCAAATTTATTTCTTCTTATACACCCTATTCTTTAGTTTTTTAATTTTAAAGTAATAACATAAGTTTAAATAATATTCTTATATGTTATTATAAATTTTAAACAAACCTATTTCACCATCTATCCATCCTATGGAAAATGAAAGCACCGCATGTGCGTACGTACAAAATACCGTCTCCATGCTGTGGTGTAATCTATTTTTCCACCACCACCTTACTTGGATTGGTATAATGGTGTAAATAATAACTATATATTATTATTATAACATGATACTAATTATGGGATATTATATAATCCACTCCAATACAATTCAACAATTATGGGAACGATATCATCACTCGTGCATACATACGGATTGTCGTCTCCACGATGCGATGAGATTCATTATCCATGTTAACCATTCAAGAATTATTATAAAGTATATATAATAAGTAATAATAAAATATATTAAATAATAATTCTTCTGGATTTATGTGTATATATATATGTCATTTACTTCCATTCAATTAAATAAGGCAATGAAAACAACGTTCAAGCGTTCGTACGGCCTACCGTGTCCAGGAACGGTGTATTTTATTCCATTTATCGATCTATCATATATATTTATATGATAAATATATATTATATATAAATATTGTTTTACATTTTTTGAATTTATTAAATCTGTATATAATTAATAATATCAAGAACAACAAGTCCAAACACGTACGATAGATGGAACAATTATTTCCCAAAACGTTGCTTTAACATGTAATTGAAAAATGAATGTGTAATATAAAATCATAATTGAATATATATGATATCATAAATGTTATTATGGTTCTGATAAAAGTTATTAATATGTTTAAACCCACTATACAAGAGTCTCGGGCACATAAAGAAGAAATTGGACATAAGGTAAGGGATTATTTCATCACACTTTTATTTCTGTGAGACATATGCCTTAATCACAGTCTATTTCTTTTGTATGGTGTGTATTCTTCCAATGAATGTTTTATGATTTTTATTATGAAGTATAGGATATTTACATATGAATTTTGTTTTCTTTATTTTATGAAATGTGTGATTCCACTGATCATAAATGGTAAGGATAATTATTCCAATATCGTTCTTATCTAAGATTTTTTATTCGTAAGTATTTACTGGGGTTATATTTATCATCAATGTCCATGTTTTCTAAAAATATATTCATAAAATTTATATTATTCTTAAACTTATTTTTAAATTAATTGTTTTACTTTTTTTACTTTTTACACATGGTATGGAAGGAATCTTTCTTTTGTTTACCATTTGAAGACTTTTTGGATTTTCCGACAAAAGTACAAGGAGAATGTTTTTTTAACTTATACGGTAGGAACATATTTTTTTGGTTTCATAATTCCTTGTTTCCATGAAGCTTCCAATGCAAGATATCATGATAGATTTCAATAAAAATCATTTCCTTTAAAATTGCATGTCTTTTTGAGAAAATAAAATGATTTTGAAGATGAAAGGATATTTTCCTCAGGAAATGAGTTCAAGTGTTTTATCAAAATTATTTTCCATCTATGATGATATAGAGTTATGTTTCTATCCATATTATTACATTTATTTGATGATGTTATGATGGAATTATTTTTACAAACTCCTTTTATCTTATATAGATTATGTTATGATGTCCTGATGTTTAAGAATCCCATTTTTATTACATGGGTTATGCTATGATGTATGATTTATGATTTTGTGGCACACATAATAATGGTCTAATTATGGGATGTGTGGGATTTATAACTCTCTCCAATCCATTGGGTAATGATATATATCTCATGAGATAGACATGGCTAGAATCGCAAGTAAATCAGGTTCAGTAATACCGGACTGGAATGACAGGTAAACCCAGTTCAGTAAGGGAATCTGTCCACTATGATGGTTTTGGAAGCAATGCCTTGGATACTATGGAAATAATATCATCTAGTTAATGGTCTACCATAATTACATGTTTTATTCCCATGCTATGTTTTCATGATTAATGTTCTTTTATGATCTATGTCGTATGTCCTACCAAGTTTTATTTTATTACTCATGATTTTGATGTTTAAATTTAATGTTCATGTTTTTATGTTCAAATGTTTATGGATTGTTTTATGTTCTCCATGTTTAACCTTACTGAGCATTTGAGCTCACCCTTTTTATTTTTTCTTTTCCCTAGGATATAAAGGATGGTTTTAGGTAAGAAAACAAAAGGTGGAGATCTTTATGGGAGATGTTGAATATCTTTTATCATGATTAGAATATTATGTTCCAAGTTTCCAAAGACACTAAACTAATATGGTCCTTGGGTGTCTTTATTCATGTATTAAGTATTCTGAAAATATAATGTAATGTCCATGTACGTCATGCTTGGGTCTCTACAATTTATGTAGTGTATTTCTAATTCTCATTCACACATGAAGGTAGATTTACTACGTAGAAAAAATCATTACGTTAATACCAACAATACACTTCAAAATAGGGTGTTTATATAAATATATAAATTTTTATTTAACTAATAAATTAATCAATAAGGGGAGACAAAACTTTATAGGACCATGATATAATTTCAAGTTGAAATAAGAACCTAACCCAATCACATTTATAATTTTAAATTTTTGAAATATTTTTTATTTTTTTGTTTAATTTAAAAATAGAAAACCCAAATCAAACCAATTTTCCAAAATAATAACAAAAATTTTGTTCAATCTACTCTAGGATACAACCTATGTTTAATATTAGTAATAACTACGAAAATAAATTAATATCACACACCTCAGGACATGATGTGTTAAAAACATAGTATCATTGTTTGAGAGACACTTCCAAAAAAGGGAAAAACTAATTTTAGCCTTGAATTCCCTGATGTTCAAAACATTTTCACCATAAATAGTATTAACATTAACTAAATTTATAAATAATAAAATCTAAAAATAGACATTGAGGAAAAAACTCTTACAGACTTAAGTGAAAACTAAAGTGTTCAATCCAAGCCAGTAATCATGAACCAAGACCTTATATCCAAATATAATATGAGGTAATATAGAGGTACAAAGAATAGTGGTTCATATTTTTGGCTAGGTAGTGTATCATCTAGTATTTGGAAGTCTCACATCGAGATTTAACATGAGGTTAGTGGAAATTCGAGTGTACACACTGGAAGTTATGTAATGTGTCATGACTATGGAAGGTAAGGTCACCTAAATCCCTAGAGTAATAGAGGACAATTTGAGTGTCGATTTTATGAAAAAATGAGACATCTATATTGATTCTATATAACTTTTCCATCGATTTGCGATGGGAGATAATCTGCACCAACTCTAAATTATGAAGCATGATCAGTGGCACTACTCTAGGAAAAAAGATTGAGTGCCTCCATCCAATTAAGTCATGGTATTCGTTGGGATTGAGAATGCCATACATATGATGTGAAATTCCTTTTGAGTGGACCTAATAAGGAGGATAGGTAGTGACTCATGGCTATGTATTTGAATTGTTACAAGAAGTATGACCCATACATGAAGAGTATAGAGTTGATCTATCTTTATTGTGAGGTTTAATATTAGTATACTCGAATTTAGTGTCTTCTTGATTAGATATTAATGATTCACACTAATTTATATCTATTGATTTATTTAAGAGTCTTGGGATCAATATTGATTAATTTTGTGGGGTAATTTCACTTAATAGTCCATTAGGAACACATTAAAAAAGTGTAAACTATTTTAAGGAGTCCCCCTCGATATCAATGGTTACTATTTTTTATGGAACCTTTTCATACTCAATATAATGGGTTTTTAAATAATTAATATGATTGATTGGTTTGTTCATTATCAATATCATGATGATTTATTATTTTTAGAGGATTTCCTTTATGTCACTCGACGGTTGTAGCTATATTCAAATAGCAGAATGTGATGTCCTAGAAATATGAGCTAGACCTGAGTATCATTGGTTGGGTGGAGTGACGATATAGATTTCTATTATTTTTATTGATGTTTTTTTGGAATATAATATTATGTATTTTCTCTTGTGGTGGAAAAATTCATATATATTTTTCCATATTACTATTCTGGGCTACCACCCATGAGATATTTTTAATTAACCATAAAGATTATTCTAGGAGCAGAACCAGTGTCTGTTTATTCATATTTAAAGATTATATTGGGCTCCCAAAGCCCAAGATATTGTTTTAAGACCTGAAATTGAAAGGGTTTTCACAGACCAGTACTTATCTATGGGGTTAACCTATGATTTTTTATATGAATACATATATAACTGTAAGTCTTTATGTGGATTAATAATTGTTATATAAATTTATAGTTAAAAACGGGTACCCACATCCTTGTATATATGATCATTTCCACCATATTTGAGGAGATTGTGTCTTATTAAAAATTTAAATGAGATCAGGGTACCATCATATGCAATTTAGGGCCTCATATATAACACAAAAAAATTTCCAAGTAAGATATGTTATATATTAGTACTTGGTAATTTTTTCCAGTCTAAACAGTGAACCTTTTGTTTGTATATCCTTGATGAATTAGGTTTTCTATCCACAATTTTATTCCATTATGGTTGTCTTTATAGAGGCTATCTTAATGTATTCTAAAAATAAATATGATCAGGCTGAAAACCTTGACATCATTATGAGTATGCTAAGAGAGGACCAGATATATGTTATTCTCACAATATGAAATTTCTAGATTGATAAATTTCACTTCCTGGTTCACATTATATTAGAAGTGTAAGATCCCGGTTTTTTAGAAAGGAATGTTTTTGTTATTTTTTGGTTTAATCCATTGTTTTGGGATTAAATGGATGTTTCTTGAATGTGTGAGAGGCCTTGGGGATGTTTCGGGGGCTCAGGGCACAAAAGAAAGGAAATCCAGGAAAGACATGCTAGGACGCACGTCCAAGAAAACCATGTGGCCTCCCTAGGATATGCCGTGTCACCCTTCCTCCTCCAGTTAGATGCATGCGCATGGTTTGCGCACGGTTTACCAAACCGTGTGGCTAAATAATGCGACCCTTCTTCTCCAGACATTGGAATGTGCACGGTTTGTGCACGGTTTTCCAAACCGTGCAGCCACTTATAGTTGGGAAAAATTATAATTTTTCCACTCTGGGCTTTAAAAATCCACTCGATATTTCCTCTCCTTTCCTCCCTCTCCACCATAGGAACGAATGAAAATGCCCAAAGTCTCTAAGAGACCGATATCCTTCAATGCTAAGACATTTTTGGTGTTATTGGTTGTGGATCAAAGCTCTGGGTGAGTCTAATCCCATCCTTTCTTCCCTTTTTGTTTTAGGGGTTGTATGTTCTCTCCCTCTCGTTCCGAATCTCTAGTACCCTAACTTTTGGGTGAGATTTAGGGTGAAGTTCCAAAAGATGGTCAGATCGTGGTCTAAGGACTCGATTGAGAGTGTGTTCAAATGCTGTTTCGAGGTATGTGGTCTACAGGTGATATCCCATAGTAATTTGGGTATTTGTGCATGTTTAGTTGTGTTCTTGATTTACATTGGTTATGTTTTGGATATCCTTGGCATGTTTGGTAATAATGGTGTTTAAAATGGAAAATGGGAACCCTCACTATCCCCGTGGGATGTGTTGGGATAAACTTGACCTAATTGGGGCCATCCATGGGATGTGCTGGAATTTCTCGGATTTAAGGATTGATATTAATCAAGTTACCTTGTTGTAATGAATTATAGAGCCCTTGATAAATGTGTTGGCATGATTGGTTGAACTTGGAATAGAAGTTAGGTGATGCACATAGACTTGGTAATAACCTATGTGTTAAAGTTGAATGGGTTAAATGATTGATTCATGGGAATGATGAACGGGTTAAATGGGTTAATGCGTAAATGGATTGAAGACCATAATGGGATAGATTATGGGTTTAATGTTGAATCCTTAGTGAGATGGCCATAAAACATGGGAATTGGGTGAATGGTTAAATGATATGAAATGGTAAATGTTAATGGGTTAAGGCATGATGTGGTTTCCCATGTGGGTTGTGGTGAATAGTGTTTTCTAAAGGGAAATGGTTTGGATGGTTGATGGTTACATATATATAAGCATATGCACATGGATTTATTGAGTGGGGTATGACTTGAGGATCTACGCCCACGGGTCCAGTAAAGAATATGGTTCTAAACTCCACCTTAAATTCATGTGTTAGGGAAGGGGACTAAGGGTCTATTCTCCTAACTGTTTCATCCACCCGTACTGAGGCTTCAAGGTGAGGTTATGGTTTCTATGAGCGGTTAGTCCTAGTGAGATAGGATATCAATGTTCTTACCCACTTTCATGTGATTGTTGTACATATACCCATATAACATAGTGTATGTGTTTAACCCATGGATATGTGATGAAATAGTAAATGGTCATAATGGGTGTGTAATGAATGGTAATGGAAGTGGAATTGGATTGGATCTAAACTGGATAATGGTACCGTAGATAATTACTTGGAAATTATCATTCATATTACCTTGCATGCACTATCTGTTTAGACTGAATATTTTGTAGACACCGTTGGTGGTGGCCTATTGAGTTGTACTCAGACCCTGCTCAGGCCACTATTGGGTACCTGAGAAGACTTCATGTTTGCAGGTCAGGAGAAGGGAAAATGTCCTTGATAGATAGTGAGTGGTCATGGGTAGCACTTGGTGGAGGATCCGGACATGGATTCAGGACCATTTTGTGGATTTTGGTTGTTGTCTTTATTTTGGGGTTTCTTCCACTTTTGCACTCTTAGTATGACATGGCTAATTTATTGTTTGGAATTTGTTGTTATACAGGTTACTTGTTTATTGATTATTTTTTCCATTATTGGTATCTTTTTGTTATGGCATACTCTGATAAAAAGGTGGTATAGTCTCCCAACATGACTACATAGACCCCCGCTGCTAGTCAGCAGCCTTTGGAAAACGGTGAGGCGTGCTTAAGGTCATGTAACCACCCAGCTCAGAGCACCAGTTTAGTGGATTCTGGGTCAGGGATGTTACAAAATGGTATCATATGAGGTATTTCTTCTCCTTCACTGAGGTCTTGTTAATTGGGATTGGTAGCCAAGGGTTAGGATGTGTCTGGACTTGGTAATGAGCTCGTGCTTGGGAGTAGCTAAACCAGGTACAGGGGAAACCCACGTTACCCTGGGTGGGAAATGATGTTCTTGGTTGTGTGATGTTGTAGTTGATGATATTTCACTGTTGGGTGATGCACATGTGGTTTGATGTGATTGTTTTATGACATTTGGCTCGTGGCCTTAACGGAACGAGGATTTGCATTCATGCATCATTGTAGGCACCTAAGGAGATAGGTGACATGCATTGTGTTATGCACATGCACGAGGTGGGTGTGTGAGGCAGGAAAGTAGGGTACATCATGCATTTCATGAAACCAAGAAATAATGGGAAGAGTGAAATAAAACAAGTGGGTAAATGATGTTTAATGGTTTAATAGGGTTTGAAACAAGTTGGAAAATGTTGTTGGGTTAGCATATGAAAAGTGGGTTGTTGTATCTAGTAAAGATATTTTTGTGGAGTCATGAATGTTTATTGTATGCATGCTAAGTCCCATGCTTGGCATTGTGGAGAAATGACACCACGACGTCGGTTACCGGTTGGGCGATGGGCGGGTGTTGCTGAGAACACTCCTCCAATAGAAGAGAAAAAAAATGTGGCAAACAATGAAGGTAGAGAAGACTAGTTCCAAGAGAACATGACTCGCCTTATGCAGATGATGGATCATGACCTAGGGTGGGTTGCACCGAGTATGTTTGAGCTAACCAGGGAGTTCAAGCTGTAACACCCTCCGACTACCACCAGAGAGGGTGGGGTAGAGGTAGTGGAGTTATGGTTAGAGTCTTTCCAGACGATACTGGATCATCTAGAGACCCCTGTTGAAAAGTGAGTAAAGCTGGCCACTTATATGTTGTAGGGCCAGGCTAGGCGTTGATGGGACATTCAGTCTCAAATTGAGCAGGCTGAGGGAATGTCGTCGAAGGATTTTCAAGAAAGGTTTCTGGAGAATTTCTACCTAGAGAACTTTAGACCGGAGCAGGATGTAGAATTTATGAGCCTGACTCAGGGATTGCTATAGGTTATGGAGTATTCTCATCACTTCACTAATTTTAGATGCTTTATCCCATTGTTAGCAGGGGATGAGGAAGCAGTATAAAGGAGTTTCCAGGACGGGCTAAGACATGAGATCAGGTCTCAAGTAAACATCTTCCGGTTGAAGAGGTTCTCAGAGGTCATAGATCAGGCACTGATCTCGAAAGGAAACCTTAAGTGAGTTTCGGGTAGTGGGATTGTGGTGCCAGCAGGGCAGACGAGCGGTGCAGCTACAGAAGGTCAGAAACAACACCATGAGAGATCACAGTATGGAGTAAGTGTGAAATGTGGCTGGAAGAGAGGGTCAGACTCTCAGAGTGGAAATCAGGTGTTCTGCTATCAGTGTGGTAGGCCGGGGCATATGCATGGCCAGTGTCCTCGACCTCCAGTCGAGTGCCATTCGTGCGGTCGAATGGGACATGTGTAGAAGTTCTGCAGGAAACCACAGCAGGTGGGTGAGTATGATTGTGGAAGGCAGATACAAGACATGGGAAGGGGGTCAGTTTCCCCATATCAGGATGGTAGTTGGAGCTCCATGGGCCGTTCTGGTAGAGGTGGTGGATGTGGAACTCTAGGGAAGGATCGCTCCTGCCAGCAGGGCAGCGCAGCGTAGGGTGTTCAAGCTGTAGCCCAGGGTAGAGGGGTAAGTCAGCTTCAGGCAGTTCAGTTTGAAACTGGTGATGGAAAGGCTGGACTGTCGACTGTTCAAGGTACGATCCTTGTAGCTACTACATTTTCTAGTGCATTGTTTGACATAGGTGCCACTCACTCATTTATCTCTGCTCAACATGTGATAGCACTGGGTTTACCTGTGGAGGGGGTGTGTTGGGTGATTTCAATTGAAACTCTATTTGGGGTGCGGGTTGTGGATATCAACCAGTGCATGGTATGTGGCATGGATGTTGGTGGGTATCGTTTTCTATGTGACTTGTTCATTCTTGAGATGTTAGGGTTTGAACTAATTCAATGAATGGATTGGTTGGTGTTGTATCGGGTGCACATAAACTCTTATCCTTACAGAGTATCATTCAGGTCACGTGGGGGTGACTCTTATGCCCACCGTGGTGAATGGGATATTCGAGCAGGGCATGTGGGGTCGTTTTGTAAACAGATGAGTGGACTCGTGGCTCAAGTGGCATGTCTCATTCTTGATGATGATGATGAGGGAGGGGAACAAACTAATTTACCTCCTGTGGTGGATCGTTTTCAGGATGTGTTTCTTGAGGATTTCATGGGGTTACCCCCTGAGAGGGATGTTGAGTTCACGATCGAGTTGCTGCTGGGAGCGGAGCCAGTTTCTTTTTCGCCATACCAAATGGCAGCGTCATAACTCCAAGAACTGATGGTTCAGCATGAGGAGTTAGAGAGTAAGGGTTTTATCCATCCTAATACATCTCCTTCGAGATCTGCCTTTCTTTTTACAAATATGGTTGATGGGTCGTTAAGGCTATGTGTTGACTATCGAAAGTTGAATCAGATGATGGAGAAAAATTGGTACCCTCTTCCTAGAATTGATGACATGTTTGATTAGTTGAGGGGTGCATCAGTTTTTTCTATGATTTATTTGTGGTTGGATTTTCACCAGTTGAGGGTGAGGTCTTTCAACATACCGTGGACAACTTTCTAGAGTCAGTACGGGTTGTTTGAGTTTGTGGTAATTCCTTTCGGCTTGACCAATGCACCGACAGTGTTTATGGCTTTGATTATCTAGATATTTCACCCCTATCTAGATCGGTTTGTGGTTGTATTTGTAGATGATATCTTAGTGTATTCGAAAACGCATGACGTTCATGACCAACATCTTGACATCTTCTTGGGTAAGCTAAGAGAATACCTTCTATATGCCAAGATATCCAAGTGTCAATTCTAGATAGGTGAGGTAAATTTTCTAGGTCACATCTTCCCAGTGGCAGGTGTTTCAGTGGATCCATATAAAGTGCCGGAAGTTATATATTGGGAGCAGCACAAGAGAATTTATGATGTTCGGAGTTTTCTGGGTTTGAATAGGTATTACCAAAGGATCATTCAAGATTTATCTCGCTTGGAAGCACCACTTTCATGCTTGACAAAGAAGGGAATCAGGTTTGAATGGTCCATGGCTTGTGAGAATTATTTCCAAGAGTTTAAGAACCGGCTGACGACCTCACCTATATTGATCTTACCTAAGCCGGGTAAGAAGTACATCGTGTTCTGTGATGCGTTCGGAATCAGACTTGGGGATTTGTTGATGCAAGATTAGTTGGTGATGGCTAATGGGTAAAGGAATTTGAGACCCCATGAGTGGAATTATCCCACTCATGACCTTGAGTTGGCAGCAGTAGTGTACGCCTTAAAGAGAGGGAGGCACTATCTATTGGGAGAATGGTTTAACGTGTTTACCATCCATAAGAGTTTAAATTACATATTCCCACAGTGGGATCTGAATCTTCATCATCAAAGATGGGTTGAATACCTCCCGTCTTTTGACTTTGAGTTGGTGTAAATGCTGGGAAAGTGAAGAAATGTTGATGATGCTCTGAGTAGGATGGTTAGGAATTAGCTGGTTCAAGAATCTAGTATTGAGTGGAAGGTGATGGCATTGTTTGCAGAGATGCACCAGGCGGTGCAGGAGGAGAATGGCTAGGTACCTCTTTCTTCCTTAACGATGGAGTCGATGCATTTAAGTTGAGTTAAGGAAGGTCATCTTGATGATCATGAGTGTTTGATCATGAAAGAAAAGCTTAAAGTTGGGGATCTACTGTTTGGTTGGGACGTCGGTGTGGAAGGAGTTGTTTGTGTTCGTGATCGTGTGGTTGTACCAGTGTTTATGTGGGAAGAATTTATGCATGAGTTACATGCATCAAAGTGGAAGTGCATCCTTATTTGTCCAAGATGTACTGTGATCTCCGAAGGCAATTTTGGTGACCTGGGATGAAGAAAGAAGTTGCAGGCTTTGTGGCACGATGCCTTACCTGTAAGTAGGTGAAAGCTGAGCATCAATGCCCAGGTGGTTTGTTCCATCCATTCCCCATTCCGGAATGGAAGTGGGATGATGTGACAATTGATTGGGTCGTGGGTCTTCTGAGGCTGCCACGGAAGAATGATGCAATATGGGTGGTTGTGGATCGGTTAATGAAAGTGGCTTATTTCATACTGATTCAGGAGACCCTTATAGTCGACCAATTTGGTGAGCAATATGTTCGGGAAATAGTGCGGTTGCATGGTGTGCCGCGGACCATAGTTTCAGACCGAGATCTGCATTTCACAGTGCGTTTCTAGAAGGGGTTGCAGAAGGCGCTTTGTATGCAGGTGTTTTTGAGTACAACTTTCCACCCGTAGAGGGACGGGCAGTCGAAGCATACAATCCAATTGTTGGAAGACATGTTAACAGCTTGTGTCCTGGACTTTGGTGGTTCTTGGGAGAGACACCTGTTGTATGTTGAGTTTTCCTACAACAACAGTTTATCAGGCTACGATTCAGATGGAACCATTTGAGGTGCTTTATGGGAGACCATGTATATCACCAATGTGTTGGCTAAAGGCCGGTGAATCCGAGTTATTGGGGCCAAGTCTCGTGCAGGAGACTTCAGAGAGAGTTAAGTTGATCAGGAAGCGATTGGATTTGGCTCATAGTAGGAAAAAGTCGTATGAAGATTGGAGTTGTAGAACTCTTGAGTTTGAGGTGGGTGATAAAGTGTTCCTTCTGGTGTCACCAAGGTTAGGTCACCGACGGATTTGAAAGTAGGGTAATTTGGCACCCAGGTATGTGGGACCTTTTGAGGTTGTGGAGAGGATCAGACCAGTGGAATACCGATTGGCTCTTCCACAGTGCTATGGTGGGATTCATGATGTGTTTCATGTGTCGCAGCTTTGAAAATATCTCCTTGACCCATCTAATGTGGTTGATAGTGAGGATGTGGAGCTTGTGGAAGATGCGCCCTTTGAGGAGCATCCAGTTTGTGTGTTGGATCGTAGTAAAAAGGCCTTGTGAGGCAAGGTTGTGCCATTAGTGTGAGTACTATGGAAGCATGGGAATGTTCATGAAGAAACATGGGAGCGGGAATCAGATATGCGGGCTTAGTGGCCAGAACTCTTCTCATCGGTGGATCAATGAGGATTGGGAACTTTGCTCGAGGATGAGCTGTGATAAAGTGGGGAGGTTGTAGATCCGGGTTTTATGGAAAGGTATGTTTTTGTATGTTTTGGTTTAATCCGTTGTTTCAGACTTCAAGGGATGTTTCCTGAATGTGTAAGAGGCCTTGGGGATGTTCCGGGGGCTCATGGCATGGAATAAAGGAAATCTGGGCAAGACAGGCCAGGGCGCACGACCTACGCATGGCCAGGAAAACCGTGCAGCCTGCCCTGGATAAACCGTGCGACCCTTCCTCCTTCGGATAGAAGCATGTGCACGGTTTGTGCACAGTTTTCCAACCCGTGCAGCTAAATTGTGTGACCCCTACTCCTCCAGAGAGTGGCATGCGCACGGTTTGCGCACATTTTGGAAAAACATTCAGACAAACCATGTTGCCACTTAAAGTTGAGAAAAATTACCAGTTTTCCACTCCAGGCTTTAAAACCCCACTTGGATTTCCAATGTTTTCCTTCCTCTCTACCTTAGGCACTATCCAAAACGCCCAAAGGCTCCAAGAGACGGATCTTCTTTGATTCAATGGCATTTTTTGTGCCGTTGGTTACGGATCGAAGCTCCAAGAAAGGCTAATCCCATCCTTGCTTCTATTTTTGGTTTAGGATTTGTATCTTCTCTCCCTCTTGTTTCGAAGCTCTAAAACCCTATCTTTTGGGTGAGTTTTAGGTTGATGCTCTAAAGGTTGGTCGGATCATAGTCTAAGGACTCGATTAAGAGTGCGTTCAACCGTAGTTTCGAGATAGGTGGTCAACAAGTTATATACCATAGTTATTTGGGTATTTGTGCATGTTTAGTTGTGTTCTTTCTTTCCCTTGGTTTTGTTTTGGATAACCATGGAATCATTGGTAATAATGGTTTTTAAAATTTAAAATGGGAACCCTCATGATCCCTGTTGGATGTGTTGGGATAGACTTGAAATAATTGGGGCCATCCATGGGATGTGCCGGCATTTCTCGGATTTAGGGATTGATATTAAACAAGTGACCTTGTTGTAATGAATTGTTGAGCCCTTGATAAATGTGCTGGCATGATTGGTTGAACATCGAGTAGAAGTTAGGTGATTCACCTAGACTTGGTAATAACCTATGTGTTAAAGTGGAATGGGTTAAATGATTGATTCATGGGAATGATGAATGGATTAAATGGGTTAATGCGTAAATGGATTAGAGATAATAAGGGGTTATATTATGGGTTTAATGTTGAATGATTAGTGAGATAGGCATAAAACATGGTAATTGGGTGAATTTTTAAATGATGTGAAATGGTAATGTGTTAACGGGTGAAGGCATGATGTGGTTTCCCATGTGGGTTGTGGTGAATAGTGTTTGCCGAAGGGAAATGGTTTGGATGGTTGATGGTTACTTATATATAATCATCTTCACATGGCATCGTAGAGTGGGGTATGAATTGAGGATCTACACCCACGGGACCAGTGAAGACTGAGGTTCTAAACTCCACCCTAAATGCACGAGTTAGTAAAGGGGACTGAAGGTCTATTCTCTTAACGATTTCATCCACCTGGACGGAGGCTTCGAGGTGAGGTTATGGTTTCTATATGGGGTTAGTCCTAGTGAGATATGATAAAGATGTTTTTACCCTCTTGCATGCGATTTTTGGACTTAGACCCATGTAACATAGTGTATATGATTATCCCATGGAAATGTCATGAAATAGTAAATGGTGATAATGGGTGTTTAATGAATGGTAATGGAAGTGGCATTGGCTTGGCTCTAAACTGGATAATGGTATCTTAGATAATTATTTGGCAATTATCATTCATATTCCCTTGCATGCACAATCTGTTTAGATTGGATATTTTGTAGACTCCATTGTTGGTGGCCTACTGAGTTGTACTCACACCCTGCTCGGGCCACCGTTGGGTACCCGAGAAGACATCATGTTTGTAGGTCAGGAGAAGGGAAAAGGTCCTTGGTAGATAGTGAGTGGACATTGGTAGCACTTGGTGGAGGATCCAGACATGGAGTCTGGACCATTTTGGGGATTTTGGCCGTTGTCTTTATTTTGGGGTTTTTTCCACTTTTTCACTTGTAGTATGACATGGCATATTTATTGTTTGGAATTTGTTGTTATACCGGTTCCTTGTTTATTGATTATTGTTTCTGATATTGGTATATTTCTATTGTGGCATACTCAGATGAAAAGGGGGTATAGTCTCCCCAGTTGAATACATAGACCCCCACCGCTAGTCGGTAGCCTTTGGTGTACGGGGAGGCGCACTTAAGGTCATGTAACCACTTGGCTCAGAGCACTGGTTTATTGGATTCCGGGTCGAGGATGTATCAAGAAGCATGAGTATCTAAGTATCTAAATAAGTGGATAGTTGTTGTTTCCATTGAGAAACCTAATATTTTATTTGATATAAACATTTTCATGGGAATAAATAGTTACTATCGGTGCTTTAATCAGAAAATTTCATTCCAAGAAGCTCCACATATAAGATTTTCCATGGATGGTGTATGGATTACATGGTTTGAAACATTTTAAGAATTATTTTAGGATTTTAAAGGATAGTTTAAAACAACGCCAATTATAATTTTACATGATCCTTGAAAATTTTACACAAGATTTTTTGAATAACCATGGCATCATTGGTAATAATGGTTTTTAAAATTTAAAATGGGAACCCTCATGATCCCTATTGGATGTGTTGGGATAGACTTGAAATAATTGGGGCCATCCATGGGATGTGCCGGCATTTCTCGGATTTAGGGATTGATATTAAACAAGTGACCTTGTTGTAATGAATTGTTGAGCCCTTGATAAATGTGCTGGCATGATTGGTTGAACATCGAGTAGAAGTTAGGTGATTCACCTAGACTTGGTAATAACCTATGTGTTAAAGTGGAATGGGTTAAATGATTGATTCATGGGAATGATGAATGGATTAAATGGGTTAATGCGTAAATGGATTAGAGATAATAAGGGGTTATATTATGGGTTTAATGTTGAATGATTAGTGAGATAGGCATAAAACATGGTAATTGGGTGAATTTTTAAATGATGTGAAATGGTAATGTGTTAACGGGTGAAGGCATGATGTGGTTTCCCATGTGGGTTGTGGTGAATAGTGTTTGCCGAAGGGAAATGGTTTGGATGGTTGATGGTTACTTATATATAATCATCTTCACATGGCATCGTAGAGTGGGGTATGAATTGAGGATCTACACCCACGGGACCAGTGAAGACTGAGGTTCTAAACTCCACCCTAAATGCACGAGTTAGTAAAGGGGACTGAAGGTCTATTCTCTTAACGATTTCATCCACCTGGACGGAGGCTTCGAGGTGAGGTTATGGTTGCTATATGGGGTTAGTCCTAGTGAGATATGATAAAGATGTTTTTACCCTCTTGCATGCGATTTTTGGACTTAGACCCATGTAACATAGTGTATATGATTATCCCATGGAAATGTCATGAAATAGTAAATGGTGATAATGGGTGTTTAATGAATGGTAATGGAAGTGGCATTGGCTTGGCTCTAAACTGGATAATGGTATCTTAGATAATTATTTGGCAATTATCATTCATATTCCCTCGCATGCACAATCTGTTTAGATTGGATATTTTGTAGACTCCATTGTTGGTGGCCTACTGAGTTGTACTCACACCCTGCTCGGGCCACCGTTGGGTACCCGAGAAGACATCATGTTTGTAGGTCAGGAAAAGGGAAAAGGTCCTTGGTAGATAGTGAGTGGACATTGGTAGCACTTGGTGGAGGATCCAGACATGGAGTCTGGACCATTTTGGGGATTTTGGCCGTTGTCTTTATTTTGGGGTTTTTTTCCACTTTTTCACTTGTAGTATGACATGGCATATTTATTGTTTGGAATTTGTTGTTATACCGGTTCCTTGTTTATTGATTATTGTTTCTGATATTGGTATATTTCTATTGTGGCATACTCAGATGAAAAGGGGGTATAGTCTCCCCAGTTGAATACATAGACCCCCACCGCTAGTCGGTAGCCTTTGGTGTACGGGGAGGCGCACTTAAGGTCATGTAACCACTTGGCTCAGAGTACTGGTTTATTGGATTCCGGGTCGAGGATGTATCAAGAAGCATGAGTATCTAAGTATCTAAATAAGTGGATAGTTGTTGTTTCCATTGAGAAACCTAATATTTTATTTGATATAAACATTTTCATGGGAATAAATAGTTACTATCGGTGCTTTAATCAGAAAATTTCATTCCAAGAAGCTCCACATATAAGATTTTCCATGGACGGTGTATGGATTACATGGTTTGAAACATTTTAAGAATTATTTTAGGATTTTAAAGGATAGTTTAAAACAACGCCAATTATAATTTTACATGATCCTTGAAAATTTTACACAAGATTTTTTGAAACATTAGGTATTCAAATAGGAGTTTTTTAATGTATGTGGAATGATTCATAGAGTATGGGAAACATTAATTGATTCCACATGAAAATAATTACCTGATGCACATTCTTGAGTTAGTAACAATTGTTTATGCTTTACGTCACTAAATATATTACTTCCATAGAAAATGATTCATAGTATAGAAAGACCATAAAAACCCCCAATACATATGTACTTAGTGATAACATAACCTATTACGGGGAATACAGGTAGAATAAATTCAATTTTTTGACATTGAGATTTCTTTCATGCTCGGGAAGCATTAAATTTTTTTTTGATGCTCTAAGATAAAAGACTCAGACCCAAGTTGTTCAAGATGCCAATAGTGGGTGGAAGCTGATGGGACTTCTTTCTAAAATTCTAAAGGATGTTAAAAATATCACAAGAATACTTTATGCATGTCTCTAGTAATAGAATCATTAATTTTGGATAGAATAAACTAGAGGAAACATTCATATATTGATGGTTAGTCCCCAAGGAAGGGTTTCAAGTGAGAACCATCACTTGGTTAAGCCATGGACAAGAATGATATCTAGCTTATACATGGGAATTCATGGGTACTCATAGACATATAAGAGAATTCTATGTGAGAATATCATGATTCTAAATGGTAATTATATCTCTGAATCACTAAGATGTACCAAGAATTATTCCACCAATATTTTTGGATTGGGATGAGAAGGTAGAGGGTGGGATTTGTTGCTCGGTGTTCCAACTGTTAGTAGGTGGAGGCAGAACAGCAGAGGCCTACTGTTATTTTACATCCATTACCTATCCAAGAGTTAAAATGGGATGAAATCCACATGGATATCTTGATAGGGTTACTGAATTCACCTCGTAAATGTGATATCATGTGAGTGATCTTGGTATGATGACAAAGGTTGCACATTTCATTTCAATCTGGGATACCTTCTCAGTGGATGAAATTAATAGAATTTACATCTAATAGATCATATTTTATCATTGGTTTTATCATGCCATTATATCATATAGGGATGTTTGATTCAATTCTCAGTTCTGGAAAGGGACGTAGAGGGCTCTTGGATAATAGGTACTTCTGAGAACATAACATCACCCGCAGACTGATAGTCAATTTGAGAGAACTATATAAGTACTAGAGAACATAATCTAGGAATGTGTCCTTCATTTTAGAGGATCATGGTAAAATCACTTACCTCTTATCGACTTTTCTCATAATAACTATTACCCCTAGATAATTTATATGGATACTTATAAGGCACTCTATAATAAAACATGTTTTTCACCTTTGTGTCGGTTAGAGGTAGAGGTGGATGTCACATTGTAACATTATCTAGTTCCAATCACATTATAGAATATATAAATTATTGGGAAAACTATGGATTTGGATCAGTCTATGAAGAATAGATATGTTGATTGTTTCCTCTGACCTCTAATGTTTAAAGTGGGAGATTAGGTATTCTTGAGAATATCACTTATATTGGATCATCGAATGATTTGGAGGTAATGAAAGCAGAAACCTAAGTAAAATTTTCCTTTTGAGATCATATAGAGAGTGAGGACATTGCATATTAGATAGTGGATCCTCAAATTTATCAGAACATGCATGAAATCTTCGGTATTTCTCATTTTCAAGGCTATCATTCAGATCTATCTCATATTTTTACCCTATGAATGTTTATTTATAGGCTGATTATTCTTTTTAAGAGTATCCAGATTATATCTCTTATCATATCATAAAGGATCAACATGATATGATAGTTCTTCTAGTTTATGGTGCTACAAAAACATGACCATATATATAATGATGAATATGATCAAGAGTATAATTTATATGCTATGTTCTTAGAGTTATTCTAGGATATAGGCCAACCACTCTTGGAAGGAAAACAAGAGGACGAGTTGTTTTAAATATGGGAGGTTGTAATATTAGAATGTCTTGAATAGATATGGAACCTTTTTATTTTATTATAAACATCTTCTTTACCAAAATGGAAGATTGTATTGGGGTTATGGAGGTTCAAGGAGCATTTAGGCTTGGTTAGGTGCCCAAAGATCTGGTTTTTAGAATGCAAATAGAGACACATAGTAAGGAATAACCATTAAACAAAAATTTGTGACCTTATAAGGGAGTATCATAGTCATATAAACCATGTAACAGTAGATTCATGGCTATTAAAACTCTATAATAAATTTCAGAGGAACTACGCATTGTTTATCCGACCATGTGGTTAAACAGTTCGATGTGTATGTTCATAAATAGTGGTTATCTCATGGTTGGAGAAAGGCTTGTAAAATCATGTGCCCAAACCATCTCCCTCTTTTCAAAATATGAAAATAAACTTTTTGAACGAAATTTATCATAAATTCTATTTTTCTCTCTACATCCCTCAAATAAACAATATCACATCTTTGGGGACTCCTTCATCTTCCTCTCCTATTTTTTGATAGATATATACTTTATAGTCTCTATATTTATTTTTGTTCATACCATTAGACCCCCTAAATAATTGTTTCATTGATATTTCTTATTTTTTATATTTAGTTCATCATATTTGGAATTATCTTCATTCAACCCAATATATCCTTATTATTATTATTTTTCTATTTTTTTTGTTTTCCCTCGTTATTGCCCAAATATGATATTGATACTAGATAATGATTTATACATAATGTTTAGGTAGGTGGTTCGTTAATATTCCCTAAATTTCATGGTGTTTATAATTTTTCACCTTTTAGCATCATTCCATACTTTATATGTGTTTTACCTCAAATGTGTAACTCCTTTATTTAATTTCATAGTCCAAGAACAAGAATCATCAGTATCCCTGTAGAAATTATTTAATATTGAGGACATAAAAATTAACCAACCCTTAGGGTAGGTTTTATTAAATTTAAATTAATAACATTCAAGCCTCATAACCATACCACCCCTTGGGTGTGTTGAGATTTCAAATTTTTAGTGGAATTCCATAATTTAAATTAACAAATTATTAAATAATATGGATACATATCGTGGCCATTTTTATGACTTATAAGGGAAATTATTAAAAAATGAATTAAATTTTATTGTGAAAAGTTATGGAAAATTCTATTGTAAATTTATTTCATATTAAATATGATGTGGATACTATTTTTGGACATTGAAGATATTATTTAAGGCATAGTTCTCCTTGAGGAGGGAATATATTCCCATCATATAATTCTTTGACCGAACTAATTTTATTCCATTCAATTAATTGATTCATCTTCCATGTGAAAAATTATCCTTGTTCTCAATCAATTTCTGATATATGTGAATGCCTCAGACTAATATTGATGACTCACCTAAATTATCTTAAAAATTTTAATGGATGGTAGAAAATCCTAGGATTTTCTTGACTTCCTTAGACACATTATATTATGGAATTTTACATTATACACCATTAAAATCTACAACAATGTAACATAGTACATTATTTTTAGACTGGATGAGGATTCCTTGCCCATGTGTCTTGGTTTCATAGCCCATGAAAATTCGTTACCCTCAGATACAACCAGATGATGAAAAATGTGGTGGTATTTCACTTGAATCACATACTTTTTATAGTTTATACTTGTATATGTATATTTATACTACACACTATTCTATATCATATTCTCATATTGATTTTAAATTAGACACAATTATTTATGGCTGATTGAGTTTTTATCACAGCTTGTTCGGGCCACTGTTTGGTACTCAGATAGAATTTCTAGATGTAAGTAAGGAAAAAGGGAATCACATAGTTGAGGAATCATGATTAAATTTAGAATGGATCGAGAGAGAAGATTATTGATATAGTTATTTGGATGATCATGGGGAGAGATATTTTGGGGCCTTTTTCTTTCATTTTTATTTACCTATACTGTTGTATGTCTTCTGACATGTCTTCCTGTTTAATATTTTGTATCATTCCTAACATCATCATCTAAATATGATTCTATTTATGTTATTTCTATCATTATTATATTTGAGATAGTTTATTATATCCACTTCCCTATTACTATATTCTATTTATTTATTATTTCCACCTATTATATATTATTAATTCATCAATGTATCACTTTTATAAATAGGTTATAGTCTCCCCACAATACCACCATACTCCCTCACTGCTTGTCAGCAACCTCTATTGTATGGGGATGCGAACATGAGGACATTTGGCCAATGAGGTTTGGTTATTTATGAGTGAACCAAGGACCATATATAATTGAGCTTAATTTTAGATCAAATTTCATTCATTTGACCTCGAGGATTTAAAATTCAAATCATACGAACATGTAATCCATGTAAAAACCCTGTTTAAAAAATCATGATATATATAATTACATGAATAATTTGGTGGAGTAGAAGAAATTTAGCAAACCTATAGTTAATATTGTGTGAATATTTAATGATAATAACCATTCTTGAAAATCATACTTCAGGTTATGGGTGGAATATTTTGGGAATGGAGGTATATGCGTGTATGAGGATATGAAAGAAATGAAAATTAATTAAATGTACAAAATTGTGAGAATAGAAATAAGAAAATTGATGAGGAATATTTACCTGAGAGTTATGGTGTCAAAATAGTGACTCACATTGGATAGGTGTTTGAATATTTTGTTGGTAGTATTTTTGAAATTCACATGTTCAGAATACATGTTTCATATTTAAGGAAATTCACATAATATATTTTCATACATTTTCCCTTGATTTTAAATGATTTTAAACCAACAATTTATGGTATATGTTGTGTTAATATCACATTTTTATAGTTATATAAATAATCTTAATTTTAAATAATAAATGGTTTAAATATTGAGTTTTAACCTTATTTATTATATCTTTTTAATTTTTTATAATAAATTATATATTTAATATTTTACGTTTTAATGATTATTTGAGGTTATTGGAAGGTACTTCATAGAAATAAGGGAATATCAATTTTATTCTTGGATGTTGTTGAAAGAATCCATATAATTGGCCACAATCTACCTCATGATTTTAGATATAATAATGGTCCATTAACTTGGAGAAAAAATTAGATCAACCATTGAAGAGATCCATATAAAATGATAATTATACAAAATCATGAAGCTATTGAATGTAGAAACCAGATTATCCATACATTGAATAAATAAGAAACCTGACATTTATATCAAACAATTGAATCATTTAGACTGATTATAAGAAGAATAATCCAATAAACCATGCCCATTTTGAAGTTTCAACTTGATATATTTTACTCACTGCCATTATTTTTACATATAGTCTATCCATTCCATTTCCACCTTATGGTCAATCAAATAATTTTACAAAAATAAAATTTTTATGATTGGGGGAAGGTCACATATTGAACATTAGTAATTCTCATAAACATATAACTGAAACATTATTATTCATTGTAAACACCCATGACACTAAAAAGAGGTGTCCACATGGATATCTGCACGCAAGATATTTCGCTAGGAAAAAATGAGTAAATCCCTGGGTTTCATATAAGACTATATCGTGAATAGGGATTACATTGGGAAAAGAAAAAAGATTTTAATTATTCTAAAGGATGATATTTTGACTGGTTGACTAGTTTATTTAAAGAAGGATATCATTCATATATAATCAAAGATGATGGAACCCTTGATACAGATGGTTTGAAATACATTTTCAGACTTCTCTCATGTTTTTTAGATTGTTATACAACTTTTATTTCCTCATTTTAATTTACATTGTGCTTTCTTTAATAATTCTATTTTACCTTTCTTCTCTATTTTTTATTGAATGAACGGGTAAACTTCAGGGTGATCAAGGAAGAGAGGGTATTCCTATTATAATAGTTGTACCATAAATATTTATTAAACAAAACTATTTTGTCCTTGGTTTATTTTTGTATTCGGTTAATGATAAATTTCATGAATGTGATAGGGTTTCAAACTAGTTTAATATTATATCTTGGATTTTCAACCAATAATGTCCATCCTCTTGGTGTAGTTTTTTTTTGGATTTTGTAGGTTGTATTAGGGGTAATTGTCTTGTAATTTTTGTCATGGGTGTGAGGGTAGTGAGTAACACTCAAATTCACTAGGATCAAAAAACCAGATTAGGTTTGTATAGGGTGACATAGGGAGTGTATTTATGATTCTCAAACACCCAATAAGGGACGTTGACCATGTCAAAATTACTTTTAATATAATTACCCAAATACACTTCAACCTTGGGTGTTTAGAT
This sequence comes from Viscum album, assembly GCA_963277665.1. Classification (NCBI taxonomy): domain Eukaryota; kingdom Viridiplantae; phylum Streptophyta; class Magnoliopsida; order Santalales; family Viscaceae; genus Viscum; species Viscum album. The sequence goes on from OY728148.1 coordinate 1,710,071,727, forward strand.
AAATCAATTAAGGGATATTTCATCAATAAATTAATCAAAAAAAGTAATTAATCCTTTTTAGGACCATGATAGCATTGTATATTGAAATCTGACCCTAACCCAATAACTTTTCTCATCTAATATTTTCAATATTTTTTTAATTTTTTTCTTTGATTTCAAAATCTCAAACCCATATCCAAACCCATTTTCCAAAATGAAATCAAATTTTTGGGTTTACTCGACTCTAGGTGAAAACCCTTATTAACCATTATTACTATATTTAACTAAGTATATAAATTAATATTGCACACCCTATGACATGGTTCATTCAAAACATATTATCGTTTCTAGAGAGGTAGTTCCAAAAACAGGAAAAAACTAACTTTATCATTGCATGTCCTGATATTCAAATATTTTTTTGTCCCACAGATATAATGACGTTTACCTAAATTAAAAAATTAAAAATTTTAAAATATATTTTGAGAAAAATAATCATAAAGGGTTAAGTAAAACCTAAAGTGTTCATTCCAAGCCAATGATCATGGTTACAAATTCCAACCAACATATGCACACCTAATTTTCCTAACCAACACAATCAAATTTTTATAAAAAAATATTGAAATAACGTTAGAATTATAATTGGGTATATATAAGTATAGCCCATGTTTTATGGTATTTTAAGAGAATACCCTAATAGGAACACAGAATCAATGACACATTTTTATCTATTCCAGAACCCTAAGGAGTGGATGAGGAACATGTGAAGTGGAGGAAATATTCATTATCTCTTGATGGAGATTTAAATGTAAGGGTGTTAATCCTAAAACCAATTGAAGGTACTAAAGTGAAAATATTTAAATATAATTCATAATGATATCATTACCAAACTCAAAGATCACAATAATAAATAAATATATCTATCTATTAGGTAATATGTTTTATTCATTCCAACTATATGAAACCAAATTTAAATAAATGAAGAGTTCGATTAGGATGACGGCTCTGAAGAAATGTTTGGAACATCAAACACCATAAAAGGTATATGGAATTCACTCATTACTTATTAGTGAAAGAAACCATTACAATAGTTGTAATAACTTATAGTTGAAATTTAAAATATTGAAATGATGGAGTTTAAGAATCTATTTTGCAAGCCGATGGGTTTTTTTTAATGAACGAGTTTAGCTAGCATCCCAATGAGTCGGTAAGTCAAATGAGATTATAAGTATGATAAAATTGGAAGTGTTAACTAATAAAACCATATAACCACACTAAATATGTTACAAAAAAATTAATCTGTGATTAAAATGTAGTTTAGAGGCATGTACCAGTATAAGTGCAATCTATCCTTGAAGTATAGGATGATGTGGAACAAGTTCTGACAAAACCAATCAAAATATAAAAATATGAATAATAATGAATGAAATATAGAATAATATAGAAAAAATAAATAATATACTAGATATTTCATGTAAAAAAATCAAGAGAGAAAATGGATCTCCCACTGATATCCCATTATTGAAATAATTCATTCCAACTGGAGGCAAGAAAATGAACTCCAAAAAAACATTCTATAAACATTCAAGAACGTTCAGAATAATATTATATAGCTTTAAGACCTTTTACAGGCACCAAAATATGATACGTTTCGCAAGAAAGTTTTCACCAAAAGGAGGAGGCGTTAACAGAATGAAATAAATAATTATATTATAAAGTGTACCAGCCTTAATCATGCCACAATTATCTAAAAAAGACCACTATCTATGAAAATTATCTATCCCTTGCACAATTGTCTCTCTTAAATTTTCATATAATTTGTGTGACTTATGTGATTTGGTAAAAATAATTCCTCACCCTATATTTATAACTCAGTATATAGGATAAATTAATCCCAAAAGTGGGGTGGTAGATCTGAAAAAAGATCCAATATATTTCTTTGAGGGTTGCCTGATGTTCTTACGAAAGTCCAAGACCAAATATTCCTAGAATATATCTATTCATTAAACATGGATAAAGATAAGATCCCATAAGAAACACCAATATTTTATTGGGAGACCATTTTTAAAGACAACCAAGACAATCATTAATGTTCATGAATCCAAACTCACCATGGAATTTGGTGTCAACATAATCAATTTCATAAAATTTGACATTATGAAGTGCCATTTAGTTTAAAAATACATCATCACTTGATACTAAATTGGGGAAACTAAACCCACTAAATATTTATGTATATTTTGTGTGTTTTTAAACTATGGAGAACATTTTCTATTAAAAAACATTGAATGATGAGGTTGTATATAATTTTAGAAATTTATTTATGTAGAAAAGATGTAGTGATTTATTATTTTTTGTGAATCTAATGAAGTATTTTTTAATAAGTAATATAATATTTTACATTTTATGTAATAAGTTCATGAAATGATATAAGAAACCCCAGTATAATATCATACCTCATACAACCACCAAATATTGTACCTAAATCCTTACCCATTGATCTCAAGTATATGTAACTAATGAAGGAAAAAACTACAATCTATCATTACTAATAACTTATTCATAGCCTAGTAAAATAAATTTATTGATATTTTTATGGGGAATGTTCAAGAAATATGTTATATTTTATGTTATATTCCCTGAATAAATCAAAAAAATATTCTCATATATAATTATTCTTAGTGTATACTTCAGTACACATAGGAAAATCCAAAGGATGTTATATCTTACAATAATGCATGTAGTAAAGAAAAAGATGAAGATTTTTTGAGAATAATACATCAGTAGACAAAATTTGGGATCAAAATGGGTGAAACCATTCCATAAATTTCCTAAGAGAATACGGTTGGCCAATGTGTAGAATGACCAAAATGATTCAATCCCTATAAGAATTAAGAACTACTAAATAGTATGTATATATTATAAGAAGTTGAATCATGTCTTTGGGAAAGATAATTCTTTATACCATTCATTAATTATATGCTAAAGAGGTTTTTATGGAAAACAAATTATTATTTTTGAATGGTTTTTAAGGATATTTTTATGTTTTGATTACTTTAGGGGACCAAGAGAAGATAACATAGGAATTTTCATTTAAAACATTATCCTATAAGAAGAAGAAATTCATATTGTTTAATTCTATAGGTACATTTAAACGGCTAATGAAAATTATATTCTAAAAAACTATTGAGTGCTTCCTTGAGGTATTCTAATTTGAGATCCAAAATTTTTGTAATTCTTTTAATCATTGTTTAATTAATATAGAAAAAGTTTTAAAACAACTCATTGAAAAAAATCATGTTTTTAATTTTTATAAATATAAAATTATGGTGGAAAAGTGAATAGTTCTACATAATTTTATCTTGTATAAAGTCATTGGGGTATATCAATAAAAAATTGAAGGGATAAAATCATTACCTTATCCAACTTTTGAGAAATGTGTAAGATATTTTCTAGGACATAGAGTATTTTATATGAGGTTTATAAAGGATTTTTGTAATATTTCTCTCCCTCTATCTAGGTTAATTTTAAAATTAACAGATTTTTAATTTAATAATAAATATTCTAAATCATTTTATGAACTAAATAGGAGATTAATCACCCCACTAGTGATATATAACCAACAATATGGGAGAACCTATATGATTTACTTTGTGATTCTTCAAATGAAGTGGTTGTAGAAGTTATTTCTGAAGTAGTTAAATGAAAACCACAATTCATTAGTTATTCCTTGAGTACATTAGATACTAACCAACTAAACTATATAAATAGTAAAAATGAGTTTATTTGTGTCATTTTTCCTTTAGATAAAGTCAAATATTATTTTATGGAAACTAAAGTCACTGGGTTTTATAACCATGAATCACTAAAATACTTAATGATAAAAGAATTTGAAAAAAATGCTAGTTTTATGGTTTATATTACTTTAAGATTTTAATATAGAGATTAAGGTTAATAAGGGAGGTGAAAATAATTAGTCAGATTATTTGAGTATATTACCCAACAAGGTTGAATCCTAAATTACTTACCAATACCCACTAAAAGACCACCATCTAGAAGAACAATTATATTCAGTAGAAGGAGAAATACTATAGTATATACACATAATTGATTATTTGGTAAATTCCCTTGTACCGCCTCATTTAAACTCCCCTAAAATTATCAAACAAAAATTTTAGTATTGATTTCATATTTGGGAAGGCTAATAATTGTGGAAAATTTGAAATGATTGTTCAATATGAATATTTTTGTTTATAAGTGATATTGAGTTGGTTTTTGAATTTTTTCACGCACAACCTTGTAAATTTGAACCTCAAAAAAATACACGTATTGTATTAGAATCTAGAATTTATTAGGCCACATTTCTTAAAGATTCCCATGAGTTTTGTAGAAAATGTGAAAATTCTAATTTATATGAAATATTTAAAATAAATAGGAAATAATCCAAAAACATCATCTTTTATGAAAATTTTAAAGTATGGGGGATATAATTGGAACCATTTCCATGACATTTAGTAACTATTATATTCTAATTTTTGTATATTATGTCTCCAAATGGATGAAAGTCAAATCCACCAAAACTGATGATGTAAAATTTGAGTATCCTTTTGTCAGATCTAATATTTTTTTTTCTTTTGAGTCCCATATGACATCATTAGTGATCAAGGGGATCATTTTTTACCATTTTTGCATGATTGATCTGCACATGATCACCCTACCTGAGATAACTGGTCGTGTAGGTTGATCGCATTGATTACACCTACACAATACGATTGGATGCAGGGGTTTTGGGTTTAAGAGACATGTGAATGGATTTTTCAGGATATAAAATGATTATAGTGAGTGAATCTGAAATTAGTATCGATGAGCTACCTACATGGGGTCTCAAATTCCTTAATAAAAAAATGAATTGTTTTCGATAGCCAAAACCTTTGATCTGTAAGTCTATATGGGATTCAAGACCTATAATATAAAATCCTATGAAGTAATACATTCCCCTAAATATCATTTAAACAACAAATAATTATGTTTTTGTATGAAAACCTTTCCAATAAGACACTCAAAAATGAATTTTAAAGCATCTAGAAGTTTTTATTAGAAATTTACAAAATCCACACACTACTCAAATAGGGAGGTTCTCACAAAAATTCCACTATTTTAGGTAACATTTATAAGGAATATATATTCCTCAGTATGTGATTAGTCTTGAGGAACATGTAAATCCAATCATATCCTTCTTCTATAATGGAGACACATTTCTTCTCAAACTCCAAAACTGTTGTCTAAGTGAATATTAAATCAAGGGTCATGCTGAAAAGTGCATGAAATGATTTTTTATGCCAATAGTAACTTATCATATTCTACCATTATCAAATGAGCACAAAACCATGAATTCATTTTCATAAATTCAATACTTCAACTTCCTTCATCAACCCTGCACAAAAATTCTAAATACATACTTTAGTCAACCCTTCATCAGAAAAATTTTCAACTAAAGAGACCATTATTTGATTAGAACCCAAGTAAAAAATTAATTTTTTTAGTTATGTGAACAACTATGAAAACTCATAGTTGGTTAATTAAATATTTTTAGTCCCCAAATTATTATTTAATGAAAATAGTACACCCAAAAACTAATACTAGAAATCAATGGTTTGAAGCACGATCAACCGATTTTAACCACAAATTTGATCATCATATTTATTATATTATTTGAAAATACATCCCAAATTTGTAATTTCATAAAAGTTATATCATATTTATTTATTTATCAAAAATAAATTTTTGATTCATGTGATCATCAAGTTTACTGTTGCCGATCAAATTCAAAGAATATTATCACATCTTCTCCGCTCAGATAATTCTTCATCCAACTTTGGATTATAAGAAAAAATTGGTCAAGTCTCAGCTCAGTATAATTTGATGAAGTTTTGAAAATATTGGTATCATATTAGTATTTTATTCACATAATTGGTCCAAATTTGGTGACACATATTTGAAAAAAAACCAATGAACCCCCAATCACATGCTCAAGATACCCTATTATAAGAATATCTATAAATAAATTTATTTCAATCTTGATTTATCTCCAATTATCTATTTAAAGCGTTTTTTACATATTTAACATAAACATTATGATTGGCATCTTAATCTAGGATTTGAAATTACACTAATAAGTTCTCTATCAGGAGGTATGAATCTATGGTAGGTTGTTTTTTCTTTTACGTTAGGTTGTTTTTGGTATCTATAATGTAATACAACAACTTTTTTGGGAGTCTAATAGTTGGATCAATGTGATATGGTAGATTAAAAGTTAAATGGTCAGTTGAACCTTTGGTAGGTTAAAAAGTTTCCTTGAGGTAGTGGGATAATTAGAAAGATACAGTTGGTTGAAATGAGTTTAGTCTAAATAATTCTTCGAGTCTCATAGTTGATCATATTCCTCATGGTAACTTTGATTGATCATGTGGTTAGTTGATTATCACTATATTTTGAGTCGATGAAGATTGGTTATCACCTTAATGCATTTTAAGGTATGAATAGTAAGGAACATTGCATAGAAACATAGCTTTGGAGGACTTTTATACAGTCATGTAATGTGGGTTTTTACCTTTATCTTATCCAGGTTTTGACTCTTAAATATCCTAATAAATCATCCATAAATATGTTGTGGAAGGTGTTAACCAAAAATACATATCTTCTAGAGATCCATCCTTCAACTTTATTTGAAATATTTTAACATTTATGCCATAACTGGGCTGATAGAACACTAATCTAAGACATCATATTTACATACACATAGAATCACATCCTTGTATACGGGTAACTCAGAACCTAAAAATTCGCAATTTAAATCATAATATTTATGAAAAATAATCAAAAAAAATAAATAAAAAATAAAAAATAATGGAAATGAGGTAATTAAAAATTATATTACTAAATTCAACAGAATAAGCTAAATCCCATTCATGTTTCTAGGAATGTGATTTCTCCCACCCACCTTTTTATGCTAATGACATCATTATTTATCATTATGGTTATAAAAGAAACATTTTTAATACAAAAACAATGATTCCTCACTATGAAACTCTTTCTGGGAAAACCATTTTTTGGATTAAATCCTTCATCTTATTTGGGAATAATTTTCCTCCCAAAAAAATTTAACATCATCAATGTCCTTGGTCTGAAAGAAGGGACTCTCTCTTTTACTTATCTTGGTGTTCCCATTTTTTGGTCTAGACCAAAAGCTATCCATTTTATCCCTATTGTTGAAGAAATTCTTAACCAGATCTCATATTAGAAAGGTAAATCTCCCACTATGGTAGGTAGGACCTGCCTTGTCAAATCTACCATTGTCTCCATGAAGGTCTACTCCCTGATGGTTTACAAATGGCCTGCTAGTCTTGTCAAAAAATAAACACCGCTATAAAGAAAATCTTCTGGACTGACAGTACTATGAAATGAAATATTGTGACTATATTATGGTCACACTATTGCAAAGAGAATGAAAAATGTTGAATTGGTATAAAAAATATAAAATACTTTAACGAATCCCTAAAATATCGTCCCACTTGGAAACTTTTTCACAATACTTCTGAAGCTATTACATTCCTCAAAGATATATTTTTTGATAAACATATGATGGGAAATATGAATTTCCTGAACACCTCCATTTGGCCATCCATGAAACAATCCTTTTGCAATATTATGAATAACTGTAGATGGATGGTCTTGAGAGACTCCGCCATGAAATTTTAGTTGGACAATAGGACAGGAACGAACTTAGTTTCTATGATATCTCTTGACCAACACCCTGAGAACATAAACTTATCTATTAGAGAAATTATTAGTTCTCAATATGATATTCTCTTAGATAATATTCTAAATGTCATTGATAACTATTGTTTCACTACGATTAATGCTTTCTTAATTTGGGAAGATTCTCACAATGTGATTCTTAATTAAAAAACATTCTACAATAATTATTTTTGTATCTTTAAGGGTGATTATAGTTGGATGAAACAATTAAAAAATCCTTGGAAAAAACATTTAAGATTCAATCTCATATGGAATAATGTTTAAAAGAGAGTTTTCATGGAGGCTGGCATTCTATCTTTTGGAATCCAACTCTACACTATGTGCAAAATCTGTAAACAACACAGAAAATATGATAACCATATATTTTCTTCTTGTGATACCGATTATGCTCTTTGGAACTATATTCAAGATATTTTCGACTACAGATGGTAGATTCTTTCCACTGTCAATACTCAACTACAGAGATGTGCTAAAATGGACGACTCTGAGCTAATAAAGAATACATACCTAACTATACTTTCTGAGCTCCATCATGTGATTTAGAAAGACCAGATTTACATTTTTTATAAAAATTACTCACCCCATCAAAATGAACGTCATATGGAGATCCTTATTGCCATATATGAAGCTTCTTACATGCAAAAGGGAAATTGTTACAACACTATGCATGACTTGGGAATTTTGTGAAGCCTTTGAATCAAAGGAAATTTTAGTCAACCCCAACGCAATATAGAGGTTTTCTATAGATCTCCTCTTCCTGGATGGGTAAAAATTTATATTTATGGCACCTCCAATGGAAATCCTGGTCTTGTAGAATGTGGCGCTATCTACAGAAATCACCCCAATCAGATCCATGGATGCTTTATGGGTAGCTGCGGCATTTCCAAATTTCTAGAAGATGAAATGTTGAGTTTAATTCATGTTATTTCCTTCACTAAGTGACTTGTATGGAACAACATCTGGATTGAAATTGACTCAAAGACCATCATGTAAGATATTTGGAATTGCATAATTCAAATTTCTTGGACTTTTATAGCCCATTGGATGGATTACACCAGTTCTCTGAATGATCTCAACTATTTCATCATGCATGTTTATCATGAAACAAACACGGTGGCAGATGGCCTGTCCAACATGGGATTAAATCAAGACATTACCTAGTTCTAAGACCTCCCTGCTGATCATATGCCATTACATGAAATGATTATAAAATGATTCCATATTTTGGACCCATGTAATCCCCCATTCACTTTTTTATATAATAATTGTGCTTTGACCTTTAAAAAAATTATTATCCATTCACCATGAATTGATTATTTGATATTCCTCCCTTTATCTCAACTGCACCAAATAGAAAATTAATAACTAATATGTATGGCCTAGTCTAGTTGGAACAATGTTTACTAATCATGAGATTTATTATTAAATAGAACAGTATCAATTTATCTATAACTCGAAATTATCATCTCTGTATGATTATTTCATGGAAATATCATTCCATATCCTTTTATAATAGGCTGTTCTCAAATGCCTCTATTCTATCTCGTCAAGACCCATCATCACGACCTTCCTTTTCTCACCAACATTCCTAAAATCAATGTTAAAATTATTCATAACCCAAAATACCTCATATTTCATATTAAAAGGAGAATAAAAATAATTATCTATATGAATTTATATATATGGAAATACTTAAAGGGGATTTAAATGAAGTCTTGTATTCCAATTCTGTATCTTCTAGTTTCATAATTTGTTATTTCGATGTAGTCTTCTCTATATTTTCCTAAATATATTTTATCCCTTTTTTGGACACCTATTTTATTCCATTTTCAATGCATGATAAGATATTGAATTATTATGCTGGAATCCATACCTATTCATATTGTATTTGATGTTCTTGTTATAGAAGTGTGGGCCTTAGTCACTAATTATAGCTTGAGTTACTCCAAATTTACAATAAGTCATGATTTTATAAACTCTATCACTTTTCTTGGAATCATCAGTTAGAGAGGAATTATATTTAATCCATTTAGTATCATAATATAGTACTAATAGAATATAGGAATATCCAAAGAAGATAATAAATGATACAATGAATTATAATCCCCATACATAAAATAATTTACAAAAAAATTTTGTCGATGAATTTCATGTATTTTATAAATTCTATAAGTAATTTGATAGTTTAAAGATGATTTACCAAATTTATATGATTATTTAAAAATTTAAGGGAAAAAATAAACTATTTTATAACACATTCCAAGTAGTTTTTTGAGTTCAAAAATGGACTCCACAAGTGAAGGACCCCGAAACACCCTAAGTGGGAGGAGTGAATTAGGGTGTCATCTTTTTATTCTCATGTGATAGATCTTGATACCACGTTGGTAGGAACCTATTAAACATATCTGATGGAAATTTTTAGAAATTGAAACATTCATAAGTAGCAAGACAACAAATAAATTTTACATGGTTCTACGCTAAGGGATAGTTCAAGGATCATGCCCTGAAAGTGGGTTAGTCATACCTAAATCCACTAATAAACAATAGTTGTTGAATATAGAAGCTTTAAAATAATCACTCTATGTTTAAAATTATACCATTATAAGGTTTTTGGGATAGCACAATGCATCCCTCAGAACACTTCCATAGACTCCCCTTCTCTCACTAAATTGATAGAAGTATAACTTAGTTTATCAACTTGAAGGTCACTTCAATGAATTGACATTAAAGTCTTTTTCCCAGTATTTCATGAGAATTTGTATTCACTATAGAACTGAATTGATAAAATCTGGAATATCTACCCACATAAAAAATTCATGTTCAAAAACTTCCTTTCATGATGCCAAACCCTTTGGGAAGCTACCTTACATCATGGAACAAACCACCTTTACGAAGTACACTTGACTTCTCAAACCAAACTATTTTATGATGATCACTATGTCAATGTAGAATATCCCATCATCACAAAGATCCCTCTAATAAAAATCATTGGAATTAGTCAACACTAATTGTCCTTTTGTGATTCTCAAGGTCTCTTAGAAATCCAGTTTCACGAAGTTCCCTTAGTTTTACAAAATAAGAGTTTTTTTTGGATTTTCTATAAAAACAATCTCATTCTATTGGAAGGGGGTTACACTCATATTTATAGGATCAACTATTCATGATGATCAACCACCTCTTTGTGGATTTTATAGATCTTTCAAAAAACAACTTTTCATAGTTATTTCCATTGTGAAGCTCTATGGAAATTCGTTGTTCATGATACTATTCATAACCATTGATCTTCTGTCAAAAAACATCACGATGCTCTTCATCATCGAAATTATTTCCTTTTACTCCCTGATATTCCTGGTACAGGATTGATAATTAAAAAACTATACTCAATTTACATCAACAAATAGCCTTGGTTCTGATAACAAGAATTTGTCTTAGAAAATGTAACCACATGTTTTACTTCTTCCTCGGGGATACATCTTCTAATTAATTGGTCCTTATAAATTTTCTATAAATATTGATGCACCCATACATGAATAATTGAATAGTATTTAAATTTAAAATTTTTATTTTTAGTATATAGTTGGTGTACTATTGATGCAACTAAAAGAATGAACAAATCAATATACTAGGAAACATACATGACATTGTACACTTTATCACCAAGGAAGGAGTCATCCTGGTTTTCTGTAGTTTGTGGTTCTACCTAAATAGTGTGAGATAATTTACTCATGTGTTCTACCACAAATTTGTCAAATCCCTTATTGTCTTCTTTTTCTCCATGTTAAACACCTACAGTATAAATATCCACCTCCCTAAAACTCATATTTTCATCAGAATACTTGGTCAAACACCTGATTGTATCATAATCAAAATAAATTTTCTTTTTTACCTTAATATATATTTAATTTATTTCATAAATAAAAATATTTATTTAAACTCTTGTTTTCTATTTTTTTAATTTATTTGAGTTACATCCAAGGTTTGTGTAGTGTAGGTTATCAATTTTGGGTGGCTATTAAACTTCAAGAATAAAAATTATACTATATACCTATTTGAATCATCACATAATATCTCAAGAGGTATATTATATTAAGGTGGGTAGATTATGGTGGTTTTGTTCTGTCTCTCTTCATGATTATGAAAACATATAATGCATAATCATCAAAAATAAATGTAAATCTCCTTCTTTATTAGGTAATATGGGGTAAAATAAATCTTAACATAGTCCCTAATAAACCATCTATAAATTCAATAATATCCTATAAATGTTCTTATGTGTCCCATGGTGGTGGGTTAGGCATTGTTGAAATGAAATACACATTGAATTTATCAACTTTAATCGAATATTTAGAAAATATTTGGACCAAATAATTTATTTTATCAACCATGAAATAATTTTTTTTAATTTTAATCCATGTTTTTTTCAATGTATTTGTTTCAAAATTATTCTAGATTCTCAAAACTAATTTAAAAACTGATTCCAAACACAATAAAATTTTCAATAAATTCCACCAATCGGATCTCAATTAGTCCTTAAATGATGTTTACTAAGAGACATTTAAAGATTCATCATGCATTTAATATACCTAATGGAATCCTTCAATATGAAAATGTATTAAATATGTATGATAATTTTGTTTGTGTGTAGTACTATAGAGCTATTTTTTCATAAAAAAATAGAAAATATATGAGGGAAACAATAGTGAGACTTCCTAGATAGACTAAATGAAATTTAACATATAAAGGGAATGCATTAATGGTATTTTCTTGTCATAAGTTTTAATTTATAATAGTCAACATGAAATCTCAAACTATTTTAAATCCTTAGGGTAACTAATTTAGAATTCTCATTTTATATAATTGCATATTCATAATTTTTGGGATTTTTTATGGGAGATAGATATTTGGAGTTGTAGATTGGGTATATGATTCCTTATCCTAAAATTCATTCTACATTATTTTTTTAGAACTTCCATGAGGGTTGGTTAAGACTTCTTTAGTGTTCTCATAAAGGTTTGAACTAAATTTATAATATAATCTGGTTCAGATTTGTGGTAGGTATATTCACTAGTATTTCCACTAAGATAAAACATATTTCCATAATGTTTTATTCAATAATATCTTCTAATTATTACACTTGGTTGGGATTTAAACTATATAAAATTATTATTGATAGTATATCATTTTACATTAACAAATCATATATCATGTTTAATGGTAGAAAATTGAATTCTATTGTGTATTTTTTCCTTTTGATGGTATTAACTTGTTATTATCCTTGTTTTAAACCATAACATATATGGTAGGAGTATTATGGATAATTTTGATTAGATAATCAAAATTAATATTTCAATATAACTTTCATCCACACACAAAACTGTTTACAGATCTAATTCATTTTCAAATTAAGATTTATATAAAATCATATTATTATAGATAATTTTTTAATATAATTATGTCATCAAAAATTTTATTCTCTTTCTTAAAGAAAAAAATAAATTCCAAATTGTCCAATGAAAACACTAACTAATAATCAAGTGGTAATTTTATTCAATGGAATTATTTAAGTTCACTATATTTTCTCAAAAAGTAATTAATAGAGTTCCTTCATTAAATTTTTTTAATCTTTTATAAATGTTAATAAATGGACTAAGATAATGGGGGAATGACCGTTTCAACTCCCTTATTTTGTGATTATAATGTAGAAATCAATAGGGTGTAGGATTTATTTTGCACATACCATAACATCCTCAAAACTCCAACTGGTTAAGAAGTGGGTATGTTATAATGTTGTATTAAAACTATGGTGGGTTTGAGTTCTCCTATATAAAATTAAGACCAAATTTAATAAGGAATTTAATTAATATACTCTCATAAATCAAATAGTTATTTTCTATTAGTTATTTCTACTATAGTGAATGAGAATGTGAAGGTTTCTGTATATTATAATTTATTATATATTTATTGGGTAACAAGAGAAGATATATTTCTACATAATTTTACGTTTTCATTCCCTTGAAATATCCTCTTTCCTGCAACCATCTCCATGATAAGCCATGCATACCTTGGAATTTTTTAAATGGATTCCAATAAAGAGACATTGATCTCCACCCTTTTGAATATCTCTAAAATCTCTTATTATAATGTTTACTCATTGGTTTTCATAGGTGGTTTAGTCATTATAGGGAAGCATGATTAAGGATGATTTAGGTATCCCATATTTCCTTTTCCACTGTCCTTTCGTCTAATTATATCTCTGTGATATATTTTTCTGGTTTATTAGTCTTTCCACATCCATATTTTATTTTTGAAAGAAATTCATCATTTTTCTCAGGATATTTTAAAATCTTTAATGAAATAGACAAAAACTGTACCTTGAGGTTTAGGAATATATGGAGTAGGGAGTTTACTTGAACCGTGATTTTTCAAATCATTGATTTTAGTTTTGATTAGGTCACATTGTCCTGGAAGCTCCTTTAGTGTTGAATCATGAGTGTTATTGGACTCCACAAGCTTCCTAATAAGGTCCTCCATTAAGGGTTAATAATATTTCCATTATTTCTCGATTATAGATTTTTTAGATTCCTATATTTAAAATTATTTTTTGTGAATATTTTTCAAAACCCTAGGTTAAGGGCTGTTGGAAGTTATATAAGTTTGGGGGTCTTTGGGACTATTGGTTCCCATAACCATGTTTAATATTGGAATAATCTATTAATACTTGATTATATATAGGTTTTTTCTGGTACTTCCTTTGGACCATTGTATAATAGATCTTATTTCCTTAAACTTTAATACATTCATTGGTTTTGTTCTATAAGGAGTGATAGAGTTGGAAGAAACAATGGGGTGTGGTTGGTGTGTTTTCCATAAATTTATTCACTAATAATTATCTCAAAAGAGGGTTATTTTATTATATATATTTTTCATGTAATGTATAATAATAAATACATATCCCATGTATTCACCCTGTAGTAGTTATTATTTTTATTTACAGAGAATATTGAGAAATCCTATATATCTATTTTCAAACTTCAACATGAAATTTTTCAATTAGTTGTCTTCCTAAGGAAGAATCAAGAAGTCTTTATTCACTTCCTATCAATCCCTTATAAAATAATACTAGGAAATTATATTACTTATACAGTTGTTTTGAGAATTATGTTATTAATGACTTGAATCACACCTAAAAAACATAAATAATTTCTCCACATTATTATTTGATTCCATTCACCTCCTTCCAAAATTGGGAACTCCTTGATACAAGGAAATATTTCATGAGTAATGCCTTGTGATGTTCATCCCATGTGGTGATCACTCCATGTTAGAGGTTTTATAGGAGCTCTTTGGTAGAACTTTAAGGGGATAATTATAACACCTTCAAACTGAACTATGATTCTAAAACACCTCTAGGATTGAATTTATAGAAAAAATTTATAAATTATCTTCAGTGTATATTTTGATCTTTTACTTCCAATAACATAATATTTGGTTTGAATTAGAACATTATAGTTTTAATATCAAATTATTATTAGTTATTGGTAGGTTGAAACCAATTATTAATGTTGATGTTGGGTGTATACAAATATTTCATGGTCATATTTAATTGGTCAGGACTATCTTCTATATTTTCACTACCTATAGTGATCACAGTGGATGAATTATATGAATAGAGAGAGTTATTTAATATAATTGTTACAAAATCACTATCCAAATCTACAGTTATTCTCAAATTCCTAATTCATTCCAACAATTTCATTCAACCTATTGAAAATAACTAGTGAGGTGAGATTGGATTGATTTAGTTATGTGGTAAATTTATTTAAATAAAATTAAAACTCTAAATTATCCTCCCTGAATATGATTTCATGTAGTTGGTAGGTTTAACCTGGGGCCCTCAATAAACACTATTTTAACCTAAATTAATACAGTAGTAGTAAAATAGGTTACCTTTGAAGTGAAGAGTGTTTGGGGTGTGTTTTATTATTATTTAATTGATTCATTTTGTAAAAAATGAATAAATTTAATGGGTTTTTAAATATTGTTTTAAAGAGTGTCGTAACATTTGAATTCGCTTTATTTATCCATTAAATTATTATTCCATATTAAATCATATGTTCTCACTATAATCAATTGAAACTTCACTGATTATCATCACCTAGATTTTTTTGGTTTAATCATAGGTATATAATGATCACCAAATCTATAATGTCACCTAGAATAGTAATTACACATTTCAAATAACACCCAGAATAATACATTGCTCACAAAGATGGGAAATGGGGATACTATTAGTAGATTGGGTATGAAATCTAGTGAAGAAAGAAAGATGAAAATAGGAGGCATATAAATATGTATATCTTCTAATTTCTAAAAAACAATAAATCATTAAAAAGAAATGAGTAGAAAAGATTTATAAAATATTAATTGAATTCACTAATGGGGGTAATTAGAATCTCTTAGGATAAACCATTAATGGATTAGTGTACCATAATTGGAGAAATAAATAAAAATAGAAGAAGAAAGGAGTAAAAAACATCATAATTTAACTAAGACATCATGAACGCATCCTCATCTCTCTAGTGAATAGTTCCCTCTTTATAGTGATTAATGGGACCATACATATAGTTCCCTCTTACATGTTTGTTACATTGAACCACATATTAATACTTTGAAAATTAACATGAATTCGTTTTCTAATTCCTCTTCATAATCCTCTTCTTATTCAATGCATGATGATCACTAAGTGGGTCATTGGTTGAAATATTCATAATTTATTCAAACCAGGGAATGATAATTGTTTCTTATTTTAACTCAACTAGGTTTTAATTGAGAAATTCGGTTTTAATCCTCACTGGAATCCTTACATAACTATAATATTTAGACCTACCTTAACATGTCTCAATTTACACATATAAATCCTTTGGAATGTGAGAGTCCCAATAACGTGATCTATATATCTTGATGGTACCCTTGTGCGGCCATTGAAATGAGCATTAAACTTTATAAATCATATGGAGTGGGATTAATACCCTAATTTAAGTCTACATTTACTTTTACATATCATTGAGTCAATGAATGATACATTTCAACAACCAACCTTTTTTTTCATTATTGAACAATCTTGATACTATGAATTTGTTTACATCAATTCAATACTTAAACATCATCAATCAAATAGGAACACAAATACAAAACACTAGCTTTAGTTGACCGTTTATCTACATGGTCTTCAATTAACTTGTAAAATATTTATTTAGGAAACATTTAGGAAATTTTATGTGTAGGTGGAGTATGCCCTGAAATGAACTCATAGTTGACATAATCAAGAATTCGATGACCTGTCATCATCTCCGATCTAAACCCTACTCACAGAAAACTAAAACCATTTATCAAAGGTACATAAGATTAATGCATTTATACATAAGAAACAACTTTTAACCTCACAATAAACCATCGACTGTGGAATCATATTCTATCATGTATCCCATAAGAAGTGGTTCATTGAAACTCTATCCTTTGAAGTTATTTCATACAAATAAAATTATTAATTTTTTGATCATCATGTTTACAGCTCTAAGATTCTCAAATGCGATGTTATTCATTACCTCTTCCCTATTTATAAAAATATTCATCCAGATTTAGCTTCCATTAAAAAGTTTGTATTGGATCAAAAAGATAAAATTTGATGAATTTTGGATTATCTTGAATTAATTTATGTTTTTTGATTCACTGAAAGTGTTCAAACATGGTAAGATAACATTAGTTATCACCTTATGCACTCCCAATTTTCATCTGGTTATTAATTTTTCTAGATTATATATAAATCAATTTTTTTTATGGTTTATTTATCTTTAACTTCCTATTTTGATATTTTTTAACAATTTTTATAGATATATATTGATCAAAATATTCCAATGGGCTTTGAACATCGATCACTAGGATGTCTATCAGGCATTAGGTTTCTATGGTAGGTTTATTTTTGGATATAGTGGGTTGTCTATGATAGTTTGAAGGCTATGTTGTCACATTATTGGGAGTCTCACTACCTTTTTAAGGTGATCTGGTATCTTAAAGGTGATGTCATTAGTTGAACCTATGGTTTGTTGAAAATTTTACTTATGATAAGTGGAGTATTTGAAGGTAATAATTTGTTTACATGATTGTGGTTGATCCATTACTTAGAGTCTCATATTCTACTTAGTTTCTTAAAATAACATTGATAGAGATTACATTTGGATGATTCTCACTATCGATTGACTCCTTAAGGACTGAATATGAACATCAAACATCTCAAGAGATGCACATATAGGACCATTACAGAGATGAAAATCGTGGGATGATCTTTATGCATGTCAGCAATGCGTATTTTACAGTTAAATGCTCTAGGTTTTGACACTTATAAAGTATTAGAACCATCAATTAGGAGAGATTTTAAATGAGATAACCACCAATATGTGTCTTTGGGATATTTCACCTTCACCATTATATATAATTTATGATATTTACACAACAAATGGGATAAGGGAAATCTACCCTTATGGGGACAATTTACCTACATGAAGCATCACATCCTTTAGTAAGGAAAGATAAAAACATAAAAAATAACAATTTCAATTGAAGGATTTATAAAAATTAAATCCATAAAAATTTGACAATTAAATATCATTGAAATTAAAAATTTAAAAATTAAATTACAAAATTAAAATATTATTGTATAACATTCAATTAATTTAAAATTTCAATAAAACATTAATAATATGATTAAATAAATTAAGTTCCATATTAAATTCAATATTTAATTTCCCCAATAAAATCAACCAATTATGCTAAATTTTAGTTATTTACCTAAAGTACACCTAATTATAAAAATTTATTAGTACCAAGATATGATGTTTAATGGTATTTGAAGAGTCAATTATAGAAACAATTTGGAGAAACTCCATATTTCATCAACAACTTTGGTCTAAAGATGACACTAGGTAAGATTCATTAATAATGAAAAGTCCCCTTTAGAGTTATTAATATATCAAATTTTAGTGTTTTTTGGATTGTTAAAAAAACAAAAAATTCAGTCACAATCAATATACATAAACTAAATAACTACCATGTGAATAAACCCGAAGAACTGGTGGAGGAGACCACACTTCTCCACCATGATTATTAATGAAAACCGACATAATTATATCTATCCTTAACATTTTATTTTCGACTATGGTTACATTTATAATTTAATAAATATATAAATTGGTTGGAAATCATTAAGGAAATTAGATCATTTACGATTAGATAATGGAACAATATTGTTTAGTATTTCTGAAATTTTCAAATTTTCAAATTTTTTCAAACTTGTTATGTATTTCTTATTTTCATTTTTAGTTTTTGTTTTTGAAGCCTATAATACTAAGTGGAATATACTTGAAAAAATTGAATTAATTCCAATTTTGAGAAGAATATATTACCCATAAACTCAATTTTACATTAATGATGAAATGAAATAATATGTTAGACCACAACATTATTAAGCAAATATTCCTATATACCTTTCTCAAGAATATTATCAGCGATCTAAGTTGAATTCATGTATATAAGGGTAGAGATAAGGAGGTATAAAAATATTTTTGGGAGAATATATTTTAATTTAAATAAGAATTTGAAATTTTTTTATACATCTATTTTGGGAGAAAATCATAATGGTAATAATGAAGAAAATTTTCTTTGATGTCATCCAAGGATGGACATACAATTCTATTAGGTGTTAATAACCACGACGAAGATACAAGGGGGTGAATTTTTATCCTTTAAAAACCATGACAACTTAATGTGTACTTGATATGTAGTGATTCATTCCTTCTCTATAAAATATGAGTGATCAATATAAATAAATAAAGGATCAAAACATTTAATAGTGGATCAGAGAATAAATATCCCATATTCCACTCCACCAATACTCTAACCATGATCTTGGCGAGTTTTTTCAGTAAGTCATTCTTATCGAGGAATTCCCTAATCGAGTAACAAAAGTTGATACATTTACAATAAGGATTATATAAGGACTTATGTTTTATTTAAAGGGAAATGAAAAATCCAAATCATATTCCTAGAAGTTGAAAACCCACTATGACTGAGTTTGAGAATCTGATACTCCACCATGACTGAGTCTGAGTAGCCAATAATCTAACAAAATAATAGAGATTGATTTGATTGAGAAAACAGATGTTTATTTCAGTTACAGTAGCAATTTAGTGTTTTATTCAGTATTCTATAATTCATATTAGTAAAAATATAATATTCATTTTCATTCAAGATTCATTAAAATAGAGATAGAGAAAACACCTTGAGGAAGAATAAACATAAATGTATCATAAGTGTACCATTCAAAATCTCTTTGTTGAGCTGTAGATGAGTATTTAATAATAAGACACAAAAACAAAAATAACAATAATATTAAGTCGATTGACTATAAAAACATGTATTTATTCAAATTTTAACTCTTAAATAAATAAAAGACTATTATTTACAAACACATAACTCTTTCTTTTTAGAAGAATATATGTTATGTTTTGAATATTAATATCTCATTATTTATACCGATGGTCAAATATCTTCATTCCAAAAATATTCATAAATACCACATAATAATTTTTGCATATTTGAATTAAAATATAAAAAATTGTTTTTGTCTTCCCTTATAAATTTTTATGATTTAATCTAGTGAATATGAGCCTTTGAATCTATCAAATAATTTCTTAAAATATATATTTACTAATAGAGAGACTATTACAGAAAAAATGGATAATATCTTGAATTTAAAACTCTTTAATTGAACAAAAAAAATTTACGGTTTATTTACATATAAAAAAAATGAAAATTATAGTTGGAAATGTATGATTGATATGAAAAGAAGGATTAATGAACTATATATTTGTTCCTAAAACGTAGGGTTTCTTCTGAATGTATGGTTGTTGGACCATAGTTTTCTGACAATGTAGGGTTATAATCCATATGTTTTATTCCAAAGACAGGGTTCCCAAAACATAAAATTTTTCATAAAAATATACAGTTGAAAAAATGATTCTAGATTACATAGAAACACATCCAAAAAAATTAAAAAAATATATTCCCCTTTTTTAATGTCTTGTGAATACATCTATAATAAAAATAAATATTATAACAAATTTCAATATAAAATTCACTAGGTAGAAAAATCATTAGTAACATTAATGTGGGAGTTTTTAGGAATCAAAATCAAAAATAAATTATTGAAATGGCTTAATCAACTCATTCTAAACAATATTCCTCTTTTCGATGATCACAAAACCCATTAAAATATATTAAAATAAAAAATATATATGAAATTTTTACAAATAAAAATAAAAAATAACTTTTCAACCCCTTTCAAATATTATATTTCGAAATATTTCTCCCCCTTTAAAAACATACAACTAAAAATATATTGATTTATGAGGAATAAATTTCCCCCAAATTTATCATAAATTTCTCATTAATTTATATTAAATTTATAACAAATTATTCTTATATTTCTCATAAATTTATCATAAATTTATCATTGGTATCTCATTAATTTTAAATCAATTAACATCATTTGTGACATCAAAATGAAATAATAAGAAAAATTAAAATAATTATAATATACATAGTGAAAAAAATATTAAACCAAACAAATAATAATAAGATTGAATGTAAATTATCTAAAAAGATTAATAAAACATGGGTTTTTTAATAATTACTAGATGGATCATCTTAACTCTCTAAACCACAAATTGTTTCACTTAAATTAGGTAAAACATTTGATAGTTGTTCTATTATTCATTGAGCATCTTTAGATTTTTGAAATAGTGAATAAGAAAAAAATTATTTGAGAAAAAAATATTTTAACTCATTAAGATCCAACATAGTATCATATTCTCTTATGAGTGACTCCATTTGACTTATCATTTATACTTTAAAAGATTCAAATTCAATTTTAGATTTTGAACTTTCCTTCAATTTAGGATACTTCAATTAAAGTGTATCAAAAATTATTTTTTATATAGAAATCTTTTAAATATCTTCTTATGACTTCTTAGATGCATTCCAATCATCATAAATATTTAATATTTATTAATTTAAATAGTTTTACTTGAACATAATTTCTTCATAAGACATTATAACTTTAACCATTTTAGATGTTGAAATTTATGCTTCTTTAAATCCATGAGCATCCTTATTTTTCCAAAATATTTTTCTAAAGAACAATTTATAATGGAGATTGAATATTCTCTAAATAGATACAAATAAGTATCACCCTATGATTTATTTTGATAAATACTTTTACCTGAAATTGATGTTATTAACTGTATCATTTTTTCCAGACTGGTTTCTTAATAGAAAATTAAATAATATATTTCAATGAAGAAATATAATCAACATAGGTGGTTTTGAGATGAATATTATAGAGTTTTAAGAGTATGATGATATTTTTCATTCTAAAAATTTACAGAAGATACTTTATCATCATGATCCAAAAATATAGATTAATCCTTTTATATATTAATTTTTGAGAAGAATGTTTTATATAAGAGAATTATTATGAAATAACATGTTTTGTAAAAGAATTAAATTTATATTAAAGGCAATTCTAAAGAATAAACAAATTTCATAAATATTTTTTTATAAAATTATTAATCAGTATAGCCCCTATAGATCATTTTTAGAGAAGAAATATTTTCATAAATTTTAATATTTTGGAAATTTTCTATAAAATTATGCATACAATTATATAAACTAAGTTCTAATAGTATTCATCAAAGAGTATGGAAAGGCATTAAAATTAGTTATAAAATATTTCTCTCCCTTTATACAAAACATCTAATTAAACAAGAAAAAAATATAATGTTGGTATTGAAATACATCCTAGATTGTTAGTTCTAGTTATAAGTATTCTTTAATAAAGAACTACTTCATAGTTGATAAATTCTTTTTTAAAATATAAATTTCAATATTCATTTGAGAAAAAATATTAATGATTTAAAAATTTAGTTCAGTGGTGTATACCTAAAAAACATAAAAAATAGGTTCATTTTGGTAGTAATATGGTTTTGGGTCTGACAGAGTTAGAAATTAATGTTGTAGGTAACCAAATATGTCTGTTTTGATTAGGGATTATACTTTGAAAATTAGATAATTAATTTTAACAATGAACATGTTTAACAAAACAAATTAGGGTTTTATAAAGAAATAGTCATTTCCAGGATGTCTTTTAATACCTCCATACAAACATTCAACAGAAGAGATGCATTTTCAATTTGAACATGAAACAAAAAATCCTATATAATTTTGTTTTTCACCAATACTATAAATTCCATGTTTTCCGTTGTGAATTTCATTTTTACCCAAAATATGATTTAAATAATTTTATCCTTTGATAAGAATACTATAATATTTATTTAACAAATAAAATTTTTCTAGTAATTCTATAATTTTAGATTCATTTATATCATAAGAGAATATGGACGAATTTGATCTTAAATATAAAATTTTCCTTTTAAAACTCTCTTTATAAATTGAAATTGAGACATAATATTTTATAAAAAAATATGTTCATTATTTAAGGATTCACATTTATATTGATACATAAACCATGATTTATTATGTTCATTATAAGAAGGTATCTTAGAATTATATTTTTGAGAGTAATAATATTATACCTAATCAGCATGAGAGATAAGACACAAATTCACCATTATATTTTTTATGCTCAGAATTAGAGCTTATAGTAGATTAATTATTTGAGCCAGAAGAATCAATCCATGTGGAATTCATAATTTTCATTATTTGTCTGTCATAATTGTATTTCCTTTGGGTTTTTGAATAGGAATATTAGGATTTGTATAACCTCTCTTTTTTTAGTCATAGTATATAAATTCTTTACAACCATTCTTTATTTGGTATAGTGTTTGAAATATTTTAGAAAAACCTGATAAATATTTACCAGAATAAAAATAAATTGAATTATATGTCTCATTCATAGTTGTTTTGAGAGTTTCTATTTAATAATTGATATTATTATCAAGTCATCCTATATCTTAGCTTCAGGCATCTTCAAAGTTCCAATCATTTCATTCATTTATAATTCATTAATAGTTGTGGATTGACATATAAAAGCAGAAATTCCATTTCACTTAGATGGTAAAAATCAATGTACTTTTAATTCTAGTTTCGATTTCATAATTGGATATCCTATGGAATAAATATTATTGACCACTTTTATTAATATACCATTCAGCTGAGTGATGTTTTCATCTTCATGCATTCCAAAAATATCAAAATTTATCTTTAAAGTACCATATCATTGATTTATAATATTATTGATTCGTCCCTAGGTAATAGATATAGTTTTCCACATCTCATATGTATTGGTGCACTAAGAAACTTGATTAAACTTCTCATTCCCAAGATAACATACAATATCTTTCATTACTTTCGAATTAAGAACATATACCTTCTCTTGAGAATCATCCCATATTTCATGATCATTTTCATGGAATTTCACAATGCATTAAAACCTTAAAATTAAAATGTATTCCAATATTTTTAAAATAAGTATTCAAGCATGCTTTCATTATTCATAATAATCACCATTAATGTAAACAATCATAGATTAACAACATAACTTCATTAAAAATATAAATTTTGAGATTTTACATCATTAAAACATTTAAATTCATGCCTTTTATATCTAAAATAAACCATTGCAACCAATTGTATGTATTGAATAGAAATAGTATAATTTTGAGGGATTTCTAAAAAATAGAAATATATTCAATGAAACCCATCCCATGATACAACTTTTTTTGTCGGATTGACTATGAAAAATACACAAAGGGGGTGGGGGTAAATTTTGATCCTTTAAAAAATATATAAATATGAAGAATCCATCTTGAAATATAGTGATTATTTTATTATCTGTTTAATACACATGAGTAGTGTAAATAATGAAATAAGAAAAATGATTTATAGTGGTTCAGGGAAAAAAATCTTTTAGTCCACTCCACCAACACTCTATCCATGAGAATGGTTATTTTCATTAACAAGTCCTTTTATAGAGTACTTCTACAACTGAGTATAGGTATCTAAGAATTTTATAATAAGTATTTAACAAGAACTTATAGTTATTTTTTTGGGAACCAAAGTATAAATATCTTAGTATGAGAAGAGGATACTCAACTGAGACTGAGACCAAGTAGTCAATACTCCACCATTATTGAGTTTGAGAATTTGATACTCCAATAAATCAACAAAGATTTATTTTATTGAGAAAAAGTTATTATAGTTACAAAAAAACTAATAGTTTTATTTGATCATAAATAATTCATAATTTAAGTCTTATAATCTTCAATGTATCACAATATTCTTTTATACAGTAATACATAAAACACCACCCAAAATAATAAACATTTTGTTCATTAATGTTTAGATCTATGAAATTGTTTTTGAATTGAATTAATGTATTTAACAATAATATATATCAGAAATAATATCAATATCATATATTTAATCAACTAGAAAAAACAATTATGTCTCCAAAGTTTAGCTCTATAGGCAACAATGCACTATTATATACAACCACAAGACTCATTATATTAAAAATAATATATATTTTTTTGAAGATGAATATATAAGTATTTATACTAATGGTAGAATATCTTATGGTCAGACATATCTAGAAATACTAGAAATTAAATCATGAATATTTTATATAAAATAAATCAATGTGATTCATAACATCTCTATAAAATATGAATTATTTAATTTATTCAATAATAGCCTTTGAATTGGTCAATAAATTGATTTAAATAGATAATTTTTTATAGTGAGACCATTATTGAAAACACGGATAATATACAAAATTTAAAACTCTATTATTGACCAAGCTAAATATATTATTTCTTCATATAGTGAAAACCAACAAAATTAAGGTTGAAAACATACGTATGATTACCAAAGTAGGGTTATTGAACCATATGTTTGTTCCTCAAATGTAAGGTTTCTTACAAATGTTGGGTTTTTGATTTATAGTTTTACAATAGTGTAGGGTTCATAATAAATAGGTTTTATTCCAAATTTATGGTTACCAAACCATACATTCTGCTTACAAACATAGGTTATAAACAATGTTTCCATATTACATTAAAATGGGTATAGAACACATAATAAAATATATTCCCATGGATTAATTACTTATGAATATTTATAAAATAAAAAATATATATTTCATGGAATATCATCATAAAATTCAATAAAAGAATTAATTAGTAACATAAATATGGGTGTCTTCTCACATAAAAATAAAAAATAATTAAATTAAATTATTTAATCAACATATTCTTAACAAATTCCTACATTTTTATGGTGAAATAAAATGAATTTCCCGAAAATGTATAACTATAATGATATATCTAGATCTAAAAATTGAGAAACATTGCTTCTAAAAAATAGAAGGGGAATAAATTAGTGATACATATAATGTTCTAAATACGATATCCTAAAAAACATGGAGAGAAGTTTAAAAGTCTGTTGGATTTGTAAATATATTATATGTTTTATTTAAAGGAGTCTGGGGATAAGATGTTTTACGAATTCCCCTGTCTCATATAAATGATATAAAAATTCTTCCTATCTTGGGAAAAGACAGGTCACACACCTACCCAAAAAATACAAAAGTGTCTCTCTGACATAAAGAGAAGAACCACTGTAAAAAATAAAAAATGTTTGAGAAACATATGGGAGGAAAATATGTGATTAATGTTTTTTGTAGCTAGATTAACAGAAGGTGTGGTTTTCCTATAGAGAATTAAAATATCTAGAGAATATTTGTAAAAGGGGAAGTGATGTAGGTTTCCATTCATAGAGGAAACTAAAATGTTAAATGTATCTCTATTTCAGAACCAAGGAAGTTCATTAATCCTCAATAGCTTAATAATCAAATCCTATCAACATATAAGCCATAGAATATCCCTAATTAATCCACAATGATATGAATAATTACTTGACTCATATGTTAGATATTAATAATTTCATTAACCATGTGGTGAAACATTTTAGAACATTGAACTAAAAAACAATGTTGCAACATTATTATAGTAATGATGAGTGGTATGTTTTTAAAAGTATGGTATAAGTGTGTATATAGAGATGAAATAAGTGGAAATTAATGTAATTAATATAACAATGGAAACATGTAGTTTTAGGAGGCATTATAACTTGAAGGATGTGGTGTTAATACCGAAACTCATATTGAGTATGTGTTTGACTCTATCTTTGGTAATTATTTTGAAATTCACATATTCAGATTCCAAGGTTTATGTGTGGGGAAATTGATAAGACAATATTTTAATATAGTTTTTCTTAGGATTGAATGATTTTAAACCCACTATCTTGAGAATATATTGTGTTAATATCACTTTTTTTAGTTTTAGAATTAATACTATGTTAAATTAATAAATGGAAGAGTGTGGAGTTTTAATTAATTATTATATATTTAAAAGTTTTTATAATAAATCCTACACATAATATTTAATGTTTCAAGGATTATTTAACTAGAATGCGAGTTAAATTAATGAAATAACACAATAATTGTATTAATAATGGATTTTCTAAAAATAATCATGAAATTTGACCACGCAGCAAAACCTACCACATTCTTTTCATCCACGTTGTTGATCCATCAACCATAAGTAGATATATGATCAGCCCTAAAAAATTATTTACTATAACCAAGAATTATTTAATGTTCAAAAGTTGTTATAGGTATAAATTTGGATTACCTCATGTTAATGGCCCAAGAAACCACATGTACATCTCAATCGACCATAGCATTATGATCAAAGAGAAGAATAAAAACCCTACTGATTGTTTCTATTCTAATGTAACCAATTGATATACCTTTTATGTCCTCCAATGGCCCGAAGGAATTCATTTATATTTTATTTTGGTAACCGACATTTCAATGTGTGAGGTGGAACCCTTACAAGGCATGTAGGTGTAATTATTACGTGGCCTGTTGGCCATAGAGGAATTCATTGATCGTTGGCTTCAAACATTACATACAACCTAGAATAACTAATTGGAAATTCTCCTCCACAACATCTTTATTGTAAAATTAGCTATCTACCTTTGTATGGCTACTCAGATAGGATTTCCTATTCATTCACAGGCTTGTCCTGATGGTAGGAGTCATACACTATCAGTTTTATAATCTGTTTAGCTTCTATGATGTTGAATGTTCCTTGCTCATCCTCCTTCTGGAGCTTGTTCTTGTTATATTGTCTGGTTTTCTTCTGCACTTAAGGTGGAACGAAGGCCTTGTGGTGCCCTGAAGGACTTACTGTCTCGAGGGCTTGGGTGGCCAGAAGGCCTTGTAGGACTAAAGGTCCAAATCAGTGGCCTGAAATCCCAAACAGAGCAATAGTACTAGCTGCTACAGTGCCAAATAGTACCTACTACAGTTCCTACTATAGCACTGCTATAAATAATGCTATAGTACTGGAAATAATCCTCTACTTGGATTTGATCCTAGGTAACCTGAATGCACTTAAGGATCCCTCACCAACTGGGCTGAGGCATATGTGCATTTATATGATTACATGTTTTTGATATGGGTTATCTATGCGTTTTCCACATAACAGTTGATCTAAAACATATACAAAAATCAACCTTCAGATATTGGGTGAAGGTCACATGAAGTCTATAGTGAATTCATCCAGTAATTGAAAAAATAACTTTTATACGATGAGAAAAACCATTCAACTAATAAAATTTTACCCCATGGGACTGTTTGTGAATGATATATCAAAAGGGGAATGAAATGAACATTTTCATTTTCCAAGAAGACTAGTTCATGACCAAGGATCCAATTGAGAAAAAGAAGAAAGGAATAAAAATGTTTAATATGATTATATTTTAGATTCTTGAACATTAGATTTAATGATGGAAACTATGAATCCACAAGAGATATTAGGGTGCACTAGGGAGTGATAGCTGGGAAAATCGTTTTTGACTATTCATGCATTTTATTGGATTTTATTCTTATTTTATTTTCTCATTTTTATTTTTATTTTATATTTTATTCTTAATTACCCACTTTATTCTTTATTTCCTATAAAATGGTTGTATAATATTTTGGTTAATCTGGTAAGGGGATGTTTTCCACTTATACTTCTTGATTCCTCACATAGTAATGAAAAATAATATTTTCTCATTGGTTGATTTCAGTTCTCAGTGTCTATTTAAATCCTTGAATGTTGTTATATTTAAGGATTAAAACTATTTTACTATTAATAGTTAGGTTGATAAATAATACCCTCCCTATTAATTGTGTATTTTTTCTCAATTGAGAAAGTTTTATCAGGGGTGAGTATCTAGAAATTACTAGAACATGTGCGAGGGTAGTGAATAACTCTCAAATTTTCTAGGAACACCAACATCCAATTTCAATTTTACTAGTTAATTTAGGTAGTGTAATAATGAAATTCATATATATAGGAAGTAATTTTGACCAATTAGTAATCAATTTTAAGTCAAACACAACAATATACATAAACATATGGTGTTTAGATAAATCAATTGTGGCATCCTTCACTAGGAAGTTAATCAATAAATGAATTAAAACCATTTTTTCACTATGATACTATTTCATGTTGGAATCTAACCATAACCCAAAAAAAATACTCATATACTATCATAAACTCTTTCTTTTATAGATATCTTTATTTTCTAAGGCACAAACCAAAATCAAAACACTATTTCCCCTAAAAGGATAAATATTTTTTGTATACACTAATCTATCATAGAAATACATGATCGACCACTATTAATATATTTATCTTTTAAAATAAATAGAATTTTAACACCCCATGATAAGTTTCTTTTAGTTTCTGACATTGTTGTAAGGTTAATTAATAGAGTTGTACGATGAAGTGGCATTATTGGATGATTTTTTTATTGATACATTTTTCTTTGTGATTTTCCATTATGTTGTGGAAAAAAATTTTGTAATGAAAACTTTATTTTTACATAAAAAAGGGGATTTAATGATTATTAATTCTTTAATGATGTATGGTCTTTAAATTTCCTCTTGAATTAAAATAGTTCTCTAAATTTAAGCAAGAATTTTATTTAATGTTTTGGTTTTTGAATGCAGATGTTAAGGTTTCTTTGTAATATAAATTTTGATTATCTTATAATTTTTAAAAAGTGGTGATTTAATTATTAATTTCGGATAGTTTTATAAAATAAATTAAAATTGATAGAAATGGTTTAAGAGGGTTTGGTTCTATTGTAAAACTTGATGATAATTTTGGAAATAAAATAGAACCATAGGACATTTAGGTGGATTTCAATGTGAAATAATTTGAATGTTTTAAAGGAATGTGTGTGATATTATATAATTTGTTATTTGATTCCATTTGTGATGATTTTATTTTTAATGAAAATAAGTTTTCTTGAGTATTAAGACTAAATTAAAACCCTTCACAAAATGGTTTGGTTTGTCTTAAAATAAATTTTTACATTGAAATATGAATTTGAATCATTTTGAAAATTGTTTTATTTAAAGAAATGGAATTTTTGAAAAAACATATTTTGAATTTCTCTCCAGTGTATTGTGTTTTTTTAATTTTGTACATGGGGTGTATTGGGACTATTTTTTTATAATTTAAGCATGAATGGGTTATATTAAATATTATTAATATGATTTATTCCTCCCAAAAATTTCATGATAGAAGGTGGAAGTTTATATATGAGTTTGGGTAACGAGGTGAATCCTCTAATTGTTTGGATTTATCACTTCAGTTGTGGACTATACCCAAACATTGAAGGGAATGCTGGAGGAAAAACATCATTTTCATTATGATTTCTTAAATCCTCGTTGAAGCTTCTATGGTGATCAATTTCCATTTTGGAAAAAAAGTGGGAATGTCATTTTTCGAAATAAAGTAAGATTAGTTATCCGATTCAATAAGAAATCTACAGTATTTTCGGCTGATTTTTTATTTTTGTTCTTTTGTTAATTGTGTATGGAATAAATTATGTTTACTATGGAAAAAATAGATTTAATATTTTTCCTTTTCTTTTTTGGTTCCTCTTTAATGGTATTTTTATCCTTATAAACATTATTGTGTATCAATGATTAATTTCATTAATTAGGGATTGTTCATAAAATGCTGTGATGGTTGATATTTTGATAGGTTGTACTTAGGGAGGAATTGGGTGTGTGGTTCATGTGTCTTGGAGAGATGTGGTATCTGTTAAGACTGTGCACTAACTCTATTAGTTTTAAAAAATTTGGGATCATCATGTGATGTTGTTATGGGTACACGGTCTAAGATCACCCCTTTAACTCAATTTTGTGGCCCAAGATTAGAACACTTGTTGTTTCTTATTGAGTAATTTCTCTGTTTGTTGTGTATTTTACCTTCAGTGATATGATATGGGATAGTTATTGAATTTTTATCTTAGATACCATGTGGTTTTCCCTTGATATGTCAATTTTTTGAGGTTATAAGGTTGATTATTTGATATTTATGTATGTTTTTGGATGATAATTCTTTTCATTTAGGCTCTTAATGGAAGTATTTTTATGATGTATATTTTCTATTTGAATTTTTTATGTCAGGCCTAACAATTTTATAGAAATTCTAAATGGTGGGAGACCTATGATTGGTATCTTCCATCCAAAAGAACCTAGTTTAGTGGTTTTCAGTTAGTTTATGCTTTTCGATGTCTGATAATGTTTGAGGGATAGATGCCTAGTTTTTGATGATTTTGGTGGTTTCTTGGTGCTCCAATAACTCTTTATAACTCATTATGTTTTTGGTTCTTATTTTTATACTATATATATCAATTAATTTCTATATTCTAAAAATTTTATGGTGGGTAGAATTGTGACACCCACATTTCATTGTTTATATTTTATATTATTTGGGCATATTTTAAATTTATGGATGTTTTTAGATTGAAACATTGTTTTTAAAGATATATTTATATGTTTCATGATTATTATACATGATTTAGTAAATACCCTGTAAACTATTGTGTGTATAGTTCTTTACATTTATCTTTTGTTCTCATGTGAATTGGTCTGCACAAGTGGAACACAATTTTTGACACAATTTGAGACCTATAGTCGTAACCATAAAAGGTCTTTTATTATTTGAGTAGAGGGGTATACTATTTTCACACAGATAGAAGAAATTTTGTTAATTACTATACAATTATGAGTGTATTTTTTAATAGTTTTTTTAAATGCTTGTTACATACTTTGAAAAACCGAGAGGGAAATATATGAAAGTGAGTTTTACATTTCTTGTGAGAGTCGTGTAGTTGGTGCACGGTTTACTAAACTATGTAGACTAATAGTGTGAGTTAACAAAATTTAAATAAAATTAGATATTATATTTTTTGTCCTCTTATTTTTTAGGGGTTTCCAATCCACTCTTGTTCTCCTTTATCATATGAACACACATAATATGAGTTCCCCCCTCTTCATTTTAGTGGCCTCCTCAATCGACTTAAATGTGTTTTTTAAAGGTAAATCCCACTTGATTCCATGTTCTTCCCTTTCCCCTATTTTATCTTCTATTTTCCTCTAGTTTACAATCTTCCCATGAACCCTAGTCACTATAGTGTTTGGATTTAGGGTTCAGGTTTGGTTTAACCTTAGTATTTTGGATGTTAGATATTTCATAGGGTATGTTCTTACTTTGTTGCAAATTCTCAATTAAAGGTGATACATTTCAACATAGTTAAACATGATCAGAAGTAGGTGTTTTGGTGCATTTCATTTAAAATACATATCATTGAATACATTTTGTGTTTTAATAACTTATTTTTTTAAATTAAACCTACATATGGTGGTCTTTATGGATTCCAAAAGGGTTTAAAAGATTTTTATCACTTATAATAAAGGCCTTTTATTGAATTATTTCACTTTTTAGGTGATTATAAATTCTATTTGTTATTGAATATGTATTTTGGATTTTATTAAAATATATTTTGATGAATTATATTTTTTTTATTTGAGTCTTGGAATTAGAAAATTCATTGTTTTCAATAGGGGTCTAAGAAATGTTTCAAATTCAAATTATATTATCCTTTGAATTGATTATAAATATTATCCTATGTGTATTGGTTTCATAGGATGTTTTAATTATGTATTTTATATGGTATAATGTGGCTAGGAATTATAAGATGTTTTTGAATGAAATTCATAGTCGTCACCATGGAATAATTTTTCATGTTGTATGTGTGAAAACCTCTATGAATACCATTTCCTTATATTACCTTCAATGAATATTATGGACCTCAAGGTGGTTTTTTATTTTTTATATGCACTAGTTCTGATAAAGGAAATGTTTCATTATAGGGTTTAGATGGTGAGATGAGGTCAACTTTTAATGATTTAAACTATTTTTTATCACTTCCATTGAATGATTTCATTAGAATCCTATAATGTTAGTGTATGACCAATATGAGTGAAAACATCTATATTATATTATGTTCTATTAGGTTGAAGGAACTATAGTAGCAGAGCGCTCTCTAATGGTTTTTTCCCCATGGTAGCTTAGCACTCCAAGGATGGGTTATAGGGCCTGACTGTTATGATAGGACTACCATGGTAGAAAATTTCATTTATGATAGATTAGGGTTCATATTACATGTTTTAGTCCATATTACAGATTATTAGGAAGTTTCCCATGGTGCTTAGTTTTTTGGGGACTATTTAGGGGATATCATTGTACAACTTGATTTCATCCCATAGCCTTGATTTATTTAATAGAACCTTTTCTATGATTTTTTATTTGTAATTCCTCATTGATATCTTTAGTGTTTTACCATGTTCATATTCATTTATATTTTTTTCCCTTATAATTTTTTTTAAAATCATTATATTTTTTTTTAAAAGATAAAGTGACATGTGCTTGGGGAAATGGTGTTTGAGAAATGGGTTTTGAAAGAGGAAAAAATTTTAAACTTGTTTTTCATAAATTTAATAATGTAACGTATTTCCATTAATTTAAAAGAATATATGGAACATGTTTTGGTATTTTACCTTGTTTATTTTTAGAAATGGGGATGTGTTATAAATGATTCTTTGGAATGATATTTGGTTTCATCTCATTTTTATGTGAAAATTTTATATTTTATATTTTTTTCAACCTATCATTAATGAAATATTTTTTGAAAGGAAACTAAAAAAATATTGGGCAAAATCATACTGATAATGTTTATCTTACACCCTCTATAAAACACTAGTTGTATGAAACTCTTATATTTTATTTTATGTGACATGGATTTGGTCTCTCTAAAGGATAATGTTAGGGTTTTCTGGTGTTGGAAATAGTTGTGATATGTTGAGTGATTAGGGGTCACATTGATATGGTATATATCTATTCTCTTTTTTTGGATGGTATGCTTCGGTCAATTTGGCTAGTTGTATGTATTATTTTTATCTTCGGTTATACATGTGTATTATAAGAATGTTTATTGTTATTATTGTTGTGTACCACTCTGTTGGGATGTTTGTTTACATAAATAATTGTCTATTATATAGATGGGTCATATCAGATTCTCAACATATTTCATTGTTGGTTTATTTTATTTTATGAGGTTGAACTAATTCTAATGTGAATATTCATGATACCCAAGAACTATTTTCTAGATTTTGGTGATCAGTATCACCCTTTAGGCACACTGGTGGGCTAGTTAAGGTGACCCATTAGGTTAGCCCAGGCCGATTTGTTACACATGCTATACACTGTGTAAAATAATTAAATGTAATGGAAATTAATTGTGCAACTAAACCAAAATATATATTTTGTAAATGAAATACACACCATGTGATAGGATTTTTAGTGTTTTAAAGCTTAATAAATTTTATCTTAATTTTATAACTACATTAAGTGTGTAGTAATCGACACGTAATGTAATTCACATGCATTAGAAGAGGTAAATGTTGTGTATATTAATGCATGTTGTGTGTTATAAATGCTGACATGACTTCCTATATCGACACAAAAAACAATATGTTTTGTAATAATGAATCACATTGGGTATACTACATGCCATGTAAGTGCACGATAAACATCAAGGATTTAACACCCCAAGATTCCATGGTACGCATCTATTTGAAAAATGAAATAGCTTGCGTTGTATGCAAATTCGAGTTCTAGCACACCATGACCAATCAAAATAGCCATTATGAATAGTAATACCGACTTTTTGAAATTTTAAAAATTTTAGTTTTCAAAATGGACTTCATTTTTGGATTTGTAATATCAAAATTATCTTAGGGTGAATTTTTTGTATTTTTCTGAAAACATTAAATTTTTGATGAATAGTGAAAACAATACGTTAATGTTTAAAACCGACTTCTAATTAATTAATTATTGTTTTTATTTATATTTATTATAATGTAAAAAATAGATACATAATACCTATATTTTCCAATGTAATTCATTGATGTGATTTTACAATAAGATTATATATATATAATTTTATTTAAATTTTTACCGTTTTGACCCACCTTCTAGGCACATTTGTAAATTTTCATAAAACATAATTTTACAAAATATATGAATTGAATTTAAAAATTCTAAGAGACATTTTTGAGAAAAATGTGGAATTTGTTTTCAATAGGATGAAAATAATTTATTTTAAATAGTAACTTTTTAATTTAATTTGCCAATTTTAAAAGTAAATTGTGTAATTAATGGTAAAAATGATATTATAATTACCCTAACAGATGTTCTAATTCTAATGGGAAAGTGTATTTCGACCAAAATAATCCTTTTGAATAAAATATGATCATTTTGATCTACTTTTATTAGATTAGGACATTTATTATTAATTTATTTAAATAAGAGTAAAAAGTGATAGATTCAATGTTTAATAATAGTAAAATTTTAATATAGGGTTATACATAAGATAAATTATACTATAAAAATTAATTATAAATCTTAAACTATTTTCTAAATAATGGTATTTTATTTATAATTTTTATACATTAAATAATTAAATTTATATATGATACAATGACGATGTAGTAGTTATATTATTAACAAAATATTAAAAAAAATTATATTATAAATATCAAAATAAATGGAAATTTTGACTTGTGATGCATTAAAATAATTTTACACGTTAATATTACATGTTAGGGTTGATTACATAAATTTTTTTGAAGTGATAAAGTTTTTATGACTTTCCCAAAAACCAAATACTAAATAGTGTCAAAATTGATATAATTGAGTTTTTAAAACAAATAAAATATTATTAAATGATAAAATATTTCTAAAAATATAAGTTTTCGTCAAAGGACTTATATAATGATATATATGTCATTAATGAACCACTTGGCATTCACATGGCTTTCTATAGTATGTTTAATAACCATATATTATAATAATACAAGAAGACATGGTAAAAGGTAAACTCTTTAACTAAGAGTAAAATATAAAATACAAGGGTAATATGGTGACCTAAACTTGTCTAAAACCTATTGGAAGAATTTTTTTCTACCCATCCCCACATTAACCTCGAAATAAATACATTTTTAGCGATTATAAACTGAAAATGATTTTATAATAAAATAATATTTCAATATCTTCCTATGGCTCCCCTCACCTCTCTTATAAAAGTGAACGTCCCCTTATATTAATTTTACACAACCGAAGATATTTTAGGCAGAAAAACCCTACAAAAATATATTTCCATCTACCCTCACTTCAACCTAGTGGCCTTACATTGATCAAAATCCTATCTAAAGAGCCATTTTGATCAAATCAAAAGGAAGCACCGTAAGAAGAGGTAATTATTTCATCACCTCTTACATGTTCTTTTCTTCTTCTACTTCTTCTTTCTTTTTTGTATCCATAATAAAAAAATACCTCCTGTACCTTATACATAATAATATTTTATTATAAATATGTTACAACCATATTCATTATTCTATCCATCCTATGAATGACAATGTCACTATACATGCATATGTATGACTAACAGTCTCCACGTCGTGGTGTAGTTTCTTATTCAACATTTCATTATTTAAATTGGTATAATAATTAGTATAGTTGATTTAAATAATAAATATGACATGTTAATAAATTTATATATATCATATAATATCCATTTTCTTACGATTTCACCATCAATAGAATGATATTTTTACTCGTGCGAACGTACGGATTACCGTCTCCAAGAACGCGATGAGATTCATTCCCCATCATAAACATTCTAGAATAATATTAATTTAAAGATTAAAAACAATTTTTATGAACTTAATATCATTTTTGATATGAATCATTTACATCCTATCCATAAAAACCATGACTTACATAAAAACACATATAAAGAAAAATGAACAAGTTAACATCCGAAACAATAATACTACTGAAATATTATTATCAAAGTGATATTATAGGATCATATATGATATCATATTTATGTATGTAGTTTTGTATAATTTAATAACAATTATTTAACTATTAAACTGGAGGTTAACATATCCTAAATCAATAAAAAGTACATTGTAAGGGTTAATTTTACAATCTCCTTATTTATCTGAGGTTGTTTATTCATAAGTATCTACTGGGACATTTTTATCATCCACAACCGTGATTCTTAAAAATGAATTTCAATTTTTTTTACTATTTACTAGACTATGGGTTAAATTTATTTATACCCCCATTTTACTTTTTATAAATTTTTTTGAAAGGAATCATTCCATCACTTTCCAAACAGGGTACATTATGAACTTTTTGACAAATTAAGGAATGACTATTTTTTAACTTATACAGTGGGTGTAGCTATTTTCCACCGTTATAAAACCTTTGAATCTTAAAATACAAGCTTATAAGAATATTTTGAAAATAAAAGTTTTATTTTATAATTATGTGACCTTTAAATGATTTTAAACTAAAAAGATATATTTCACTCAAATAGTTTTTATTTCATCTATGACAACATCCTCTGTTGGATTTTATGCTTGTTTGAAATTGATTTATTATGATACAATATTCTATATTGTACTAAAGATTTTGTTACAAGTATAACTATGGATGTTCTATTTTTATACCATTAATGGTTTATGGTTAATGTATCAACATTTTATATGCTATTTGTAATACGATTGTTCATGTTATGTTTCAAACCTTTCATATGAGGAATGCATTGGACTAAGTTAGTGAAATGTGGAGCCTGCTATAGCTCCACAATGCATTAATATGTATCATGAGACAAACTAGTGTATGGGCACAAGACCATGACAAAATCTTATTTGTAGTATTCGCATGGGGCCTTGACTATAAGGTTATGATATCCGAAATTATGTATTCCATCATTATGAAATTAGTTATTGATATTACATGTGACTATTCAACATGTAGAATATCCATGTGAATAAGTAAATGGAATTATTTGATTTATATTTTCCATATTATATTGATTTTTAAGATTAAAAGGATTGTGTTTTAGTATTATACATTTCTTTAAATGTTTGTGATTATTTATTATAGTTTCCACTATATTTTTATCCTTATAGAGCATCTGAGCTCACCCCTTTCTTATGTTTTCCTTTTCCCAGGAAGTGAAGAAGTATGTAATTATTGACATGTAGGGATAGGATAAGGTATATGAGGGTGTAAAAAGGGAACACAATGTTATCATTTTTTTAATTCATGATGTTTTGTAAAATGTATGTATGTATCGAGAACATTCAAGTCTACTAAACTGATCGGACTTTCGGGACATGATTCCTTATACCGTTCTAATGTTATGTAATAATGAACCGAATCTAAGTAACTAGGGTCTAGGCGTTACAGTTTGTATCAGAGGAATTTTAGTACAATCCTTGAAAACAAGATTTAGAAAAACCATCATTAGAGAACATTTCCCTATGATAAACATTGAGGATTAGTATAGAATAACTTCTTAGTATTTTTATAATGTAGAGAATTTTTGAATTTTCCAAAAAAACATCCCTTTATAGATATGATCTAGTAGAGGTGGCTCTCGCACAGATGTACCGTGAAGTGAAAACTCTGACAAAGAGTTTCAGGCTAGACCCATGGTATCCTGGTAGCCGACAAGGGGCCTTGCTACACACTTGGCTGCAATAGTCTTGGGGGATATGATTAGGATAATTCGAATATTCTTTACAAACCTTTATGATGGATTTATGAGTTAATACCTCCTCAAACAAAACATTTTTTTATAGTTATGGATTATGTGAAAAAACTACTCAATTTATGTTAGGTATTCTATTAGTTTGGAATTTTGTATTGCGATTCATAAACTAATATAGCATATGACATTTTTAAGAAATGGAGCCCAGTGAAAAGAATGGAAACCGTATCAATTCACGTAATCCATGTAGGGATTTCCATCCTACTCAAGATAATTATAGGTGAGCTGGGGATGCAACTGATGCTGAACAACATATAACCATAATGGGACAACTCACTCAGTTTATCAATAATAACCTTACCTGGATGAAGCACCTTGATCCACAACGCGGAGGATCAATTTTAGACCGCTTCATGAGGAAAAAAAAACAAAATTCAATGAGACTAAAAATTCATTTGTATCTAAACAATAAATAAGTTACTTAGAGAAAATATTTCATGATTTGGGGAGTAGCGAAAGAGAAAAAATTTCCGTGGTAGTTTATCACGTTATAGGAGATGCAGATCAATGGTGGTCATTGATTCAAACAAAAATAGACATGATGAAGTATCAAATATGGAATGGAGGGATTTTAAAAATAATTTCTTAGAAAAATAATTTCCTCGTGAACATCAAGCGGATACAGATAGACAATTTCAGAGTCTGAGGCAAAAGAAGGATGAGAATGCCACAATGTATTAGGCTAGCTTTACAAGGTTAGAAAGGCATGAAGAATATTATATATATAACCCAAGGAGTAATATTGATCAATTAATTGATGGGTTGAAACCATTTATCCATTGAAAATTAGTCTCACAACCCTTCTCATCATACAGATATATTGTTATTGAGCAAGTGTTGTTTTCAACAATACATAATATTGTTAGTTAAAGGGGGAGTTTATATTAATAATTTATGTCTTTATGCAAATTTTAATGCTCACAAATACACTTAATTATTTTCTAATGATTTTATTTATTAAGTATTTTGAAAGAATTAATCATTTTATTTCACTCTTGAAATAACTGGAATTTATTACTAAATTATTCGTATCTAGCGTTTTCTGGAAACACTGTTCTTGCGCTACTTATTCGGAGTCTACATGAATGTGTTCTGGAAACATTGTTCATACTCTACGTAGATAAACGTAGTTTAAGGATTAAAAGCATGTATACTTTTTTAGATAAGGAATAATTATGGCTAATCAACCATAAGTTATCAGAAAAGTATGGAAGAAGAACACTATCTTAGGAAGTATCCCTATGTTTGGGATACCAGTAATTTATGGAAGGAGAACCGTACATAAATGTTAAAAGTTACGTTTAATTCTAAAAAGTATTGTTCATCAACCTTACTTTTGTAAACAACCATACGTTCCTGGAAAAGTATGGATCAAATAAAATTATGGATCTGTTATTGTACGTTTAAAAGTTGAAAATAAAAGTATGGATGACCAACCCTACGTGTGGAATGAACCTTACGTTTGAATACTATGTCAACAATATTATATTCATAGGATGCATTCAGTTCAACTAAACCTTACGTTTGGCATCGGAAAATTTAAAGTCGATATTTTTATGCAACGGTCAGTACGCTTTTTATTAGGTGGATTTTAAGCCAGATTTAAAGCTGATTTTAAAGTACAAATTTGACTGATTCAAAACTGTTTTATCAATGTTTTGATCGGATTAAAAGGATCGTTTTATGATGAGTCTTCAGGGAAGTTACAACTACTCTGTAAATTCAAATGTTTGAATATCACGAGTAAAATGGCAAATTTTGTGGATATAATTTTACTGGAGAAGTTCTTATCATTCTTTTATTTATATGGGTTTTTTGAAACTACATCGGCAATTATTAATGATGTGTGATATTTTGATTATTCTGAAAAAAAAGTAAAACAGATACTACAGAAATATACTAATCTGCTATTTCAAAAGGAGCATCAAACTCAGTTCCTTATAGAGGAAGGAACAAGATAGAAGATTCATTTGTTATATATTGAGTATCTACTATGGATCTATCTCTATTAAACAACTGATTTTTTTTAATATATTTACTGCAACAGGATCGACACAGAACCTCTCTTATGTAAAGATTATTATTTCTGAAGGTGACGATCTACCTGTTGTCAATTGAATGATTTATCAATTGTGAAGAACATCTGAAAAGTATTTTCAGAATACAAAAATATTTCTTTTCTATTCATGAGTGATCAGCTTATCGTACTAAGCTGTGTAGGTTCTGTAAGTGAACCAGAAGGCTTTTTTTTCCATGGATTGTAAAGGTGTCAACTTCATGTACTCAGTTTTGAACCGGTCTATTGAAACGATCACCAGAGAGAGAAAATCACCAAGCTAATGGAGTAGAGTGTTGGTGGAGTGGACTAGGGGCCTTCTGTTCCTTGAACCACTATACATATTGTGTTTCTGCTATTTAAATTTCTGCTGCATCAATATATCTGATTAAAGTAAAAAGTCAGAACACAATCTCATAACGATTTTTAAAAGTTACAATTCACCCCCCCTCTTGTGTATATTTTCTGTAATTTGATCCAATAATTGGTATCAGAGGTTGATATTTTTGGCAATGCTTTAACAATTTGAAAGTGATTATACACAGAGAATGATTACTGATACAAGAGAGGGAATTTCTATGGTCAGAGCACCGTACTTCAATGAGGAAAAATACGGATACAGGAAGACGTGAATGATTATCTACCGAAAAAACCTTGGATATAGAGTATATTCCAAGATTCGGACTCCATATGAAATACCAGAAAAACCTGAAACATGGGGTGAAGCTACTGAAGTAGATTATGACATGAACTCGAAGGAAATGAATGAAATTATATTTGGTCTAGGACTTGAGGAGATTAACTGAGCTTCTCAATGCCTAATAGCATATGAAATGTTGCAAACTATTTTTGTTTCTTACAAAGGAACTAACAATATCAGGGAAATGATATATGCAACTGCTAAGCTTAAATTTGTTACATTCAGAATGGTTGAAGGTGAGAGTATTAGTCAAATGAATAGAAGATTGACCGATATTGTCAATAACATAACTACCTTGGGATATCCCATTAAACAAGCATATCAAGCTTTTAAAGTATTGAGAGTACTGCCTACCAAATGGAATGGAATCTCTACAGCAATCAGATAGTCAACACCTATCAAAGATTTAACCATGAGAGAACTGATTGCGTCCTTAATGATGTGAGAAGCTGATATAGAAGATGTAGCTAATGAACATAAAGCCCTTATCAAAAGATATGATACTGCCTTGAAATCATCATCATAGAGCAAAAACAGAAAGATGAATAAAAATGTAAAAGAGAAGTCAGAGAGTTTTGATTTATCTAATTCTGATGTGGAATTGGATCAGCTAGCCCAAAGATTCAAAAAATTATATACAAATAAGAATGGCTTCAGAAAATCCTTCAAAAAGGATGATATAGAAGTCATATGCTCTGAATACAAGAAAATGGGGCATAGTAGACTGAACTGTCCTTTGCTAAAAGAAGACAAGAGAAAGAAATTTTTCAAAAGAAATGACTATGAGGATAAGGACAAGAAAGCCATGAAAGCTACATGGAGTGTATCTGAAGACTCCAGTAATAAATTTCAATCAGACATAGAGAATAAGGAAGCGAATCTGAAAGCCAACATGTGTTTTATAAGAGAGGATGTACAATCTTACTACTCTTATGATTCTAGTTCTGAATCTAATTACTGTAATGAAAAACTTGCAGCCTACTGCAATATGCTTGAAGAATAATATGACTCTCTATTTAAGAAGCACAAGTCTTTAAAGAATGTTCATAAGGCCATTTGTGATGAAATAGATACAATTCTGAAACAATATAAGGAGTTAACTAAAAAATTTGATTCAATTAATTCTAACAATATAGATTATGAATCAAGGATAAAATCATTGCAAACTGAAGTAGAAACTTATAAAACTGCAGGCCTTGTTTTTTCTAAAAGATAAAATATATTTAATAAAATCCTTGGGAAAATTTTCATTAAAAGGAATGATTTAGAATTGGTAGTAAAGGTGAAAAACTCAAGCTATACAAAAACTATTTTATTCCAAGTGCAAAAAGACTAAATTGTAATTACTGTGGAATAAGGTGACATATTTCAAAAAACTATTTCTTAAGACAACCCCAAATAAGTGTAATTAAGAAATATTTTGTATCAATTGATTTATTTGACTCTTGTTAAATTAGAAAATTAGAGCAAGTCTGGATTCCCAGATCCTTGCTAGAAAACACCACTAGACCCAACAAAATATGGGTACCGAAGCAATCTGTGTAAATGTCCTTGCAGGGAGAAGGTCGCAAGAGACAAAAGGAAATATGGTATTTGGACAACGGCTGCTCAAGACATATGAGTGGAAACTCATTGAATTTATCTACACTCACTCAAAAAGATGGTCGACTTATATCTTTTGGTGACAATTCCAAAAGAAAAAATAATTGGTATTGGAACAGTTGGAGATCCAAAATCCATCTCAATTAATAATGTACATTATATACAAGTATTGAAACACAATTTGATAAGTATCTCTCAACTATGTGATGATGGTTATACTGTTGATTTTTCTAACAATTGCTGTTCTGTTTTCAAAAATAAATTGCTCAAATTTAGAGCATCAAGAACTGATAATGTGTATACCCTAGATTTAAATTCCTTGTGTAAACAACAATTAAAT
This sequence comes from Viscum album, assembly GCA_963277665.1. NCBI lineage: Eukaryota > Viridiplantae > Streptophyta > Magnoliopsida > Santalales > Viscaceae > Viscum > Viscum album. Next base: position 1,710,115,461 of record OY728148.1, read on the forward strand.
TTCTTAACTGCTAAAATGAATGAATCTTAGTTATAGCATAGGAGACTTGGAGATTGTATTGTATATGTTTTAAATAAGTTATCTAAGAAACATTTAGTTTCTGATTTTCCAAGTCTCAACTTTGAAAGTGACAGATTCTGTGATTCGTGTCAACATGGAAAGCAACAAAAATCAACCTTCAAATCTGTTAACAAAATTGTTACATCTAAACCTCTAGGTCATATCCATATGGATTTGTTTGGACATTCAAGAGTAGAAATCTTGGCTGGTAAATTATATGTATTTGTTCTAGTTCATGACTATTCTATATTTACATGGATTTTCTTTTTGAAATTTAGGGATGAAGATTTTACATTATTTGAATATTTTTGTAAAGATATTCAAAATAAAAAAGTTTTAAAAATAATTTCATTAAGAAGTGATCATGGTTGAGAATTTGAGAATCAGGAATTTAATTCCTTCTACTCAAATATGGGTATTAAACACACCTTCTCTGCACCTAAAACACCTCAACAAAATGAAATTTTTGAAAGAAGAAACAGGAATATTCATGAAATGGCTAGGACTATGCTAAATGAATACAGTCTTCCTACATACTTTTGCACAGAAGATGTATGCATAGCCGGCTATATAATGAATAGAGTTTTAATTTTACCTTTTTTAAAAAGGAAACCCTAACTTTGGAATAACAGAAAACATAATGTTAACACCTTTAATGTTTTTGGATGCAAGGTTTACATCTTGAACACCAAGGATAATTTTTGTAAGTTAAATCGACAATATGATGAAGGATTCTTCTTAGGATATTATGCTACCTCCAAATCTTATAGAATCTATAATAATAATTCAAGCACTGTTGAAGAATCAGTTCATGTGAAATTTTATGAATATGATCCCTTTAAGAAAAGGAAATATCAAATGGATGAATCTGACTCTAATGATAACATGAGGCTTGAGAACTTGAAGAATTATTTTTAAAAAGATATAAATGAAATTCAGTTCAGTTCAGAAGAACATGATACTGAATAACCTATAAGTGTGTTGCCTAGACAGTCTAGAACCTTAAAGAATCACCCTTTAGAAATTATAATAGGCGACTTAGATACAGGAATAAAAAATAGATGAAATGTATGAAATCTTGTAGAATTCTCTACCTTTCTATCCCAATTAGAACCTAAGACTATAAAAGAAGCTTTAGATAATGAAAGCTAGATTATAGGAATGTAAGAAGAATTAAACCATTTCAAAAGAAATGAAGTCTGGGAATTAGTTGAAAGACCACAGAACTATCCAGTGATAAGAACCAAATGGGTCTTTGGGAATAAGAATGATGATCAAGGAATAATAACTAGAAATAAAGCTAGACTTGTAGAAAAACGATATAATCAAGATAAAGGTATATATTATGATGAGACCTTTGCACCTATAGCTAGACTAGAAGCCATTAGAATCCTCTTAGTCTATGCATCTCATATGAACATTAAATTATTTCAGATGGATGTTAAGTCTGCCATATTAAATAGTTATTTAATAGAGGATGTTTATGTTGAGAAACTGCCTAGTTTTGGAAATTCTCAAAAACCATATTCTATTTTTAAACATACTAAAGCTCTCTAGGGCCTTAAACAAGCACATACAGCTTGGTATGAACGATTACGCTCTATTCTTTTGAAAAATTATTTTACTATTGGAATGGCAGATCCAACACTGTTTAAGAAAACTGTGAATTATAATATTTTATTATTTCAAATTTATGTTGATGATGTAATTTTTGGATAAACTAATAAAACAATATTTCACGAGTATTAAAATTTAATGCAAAAAGAATTTGAAATGAGTATGATAGGAGAACTAAATTTCATTTTAAGACTTCAAATTTATCAAAAAGATTTTGAAAATGTTCTAAATCAAAGAAAATACATTACTGATTTATTGAAGAAATTTGGACATGAAAATAGCAAGACATATACAACTCCTATGTGCACTAATATAAAACATGAGTTGGATGAAACTAGAAAATCAGATGACAACAAGTTATATAGAGGTATGATTGGTAGTTTATTATATCTTACTAATAATAGTCCATATATAATGTATTCAGTAAGTCTTTGTGCATGATTTCAATAAAATCCTAAAGAATCACATTTAACTGCTCTTAAATGAATTTTTAGATATTTAAAAGGAACTGTTTTTCAATCACTTATTTATCCCTAAACTTTTGATTTTAATTTGATTTTATATTCAGATGTAGACTTTGGGGTTTGTAGATTAGAGAGGAAAAGCACTTCAGGAACTTGTCACTTTTTAGGAAAATCTTTAGTGTCATGATCAAGTAAGAAACATCATTTAGTTTCCCTATCAACAGCTGAGACAGAGTATTTTTCTACTGGCAGTTGCTATGCACAGGTGTTGTGGATGAAAAAAACACTAATGGAATTTGGACTAAATTTTCATAATATGCCTATTTTATGTGATAATACTAGTGCTATAAATATTTCAAAAAATCATATTAATCATTCTAGAACCAAGAATATTGATATCAGACATCATTTTCTAAGAGATCATGTCCTTAAAAAGGATATATCTTTCTAATCTGTAAGTGATGAAATTCAATTAGCTGATATTTGTACAAAACCACTTCCCACTGCAAGGTTTGATTTTTTCAAGGGGGAGATACATTTATTTGATTTTAAATAAAATTTATTTTACTATAGTAGTTCTTTATTTTAATTCTGTTTAAAATAATTTGGATTTTTTTTTCAAATAGAATAAGTTTTTTTTTCCCGCGTAATCTATTTTATTAATTTTTAAATATACGTACTGATTATTAAAAACACAAGAATCAAGGTTAGTAAAAACCCTTTAGGATTCTAAACCTTTTCATTTCTACCAAAACCTTTTCGATCCTGAAAACCACACCTCTACTCGTCAACCCTAATCATTGAACCTCTAAAACCCTAACCTTCAAACATTCAGAGATTATCGCGAAGATAGAAAAGTCTAAAAGATTTGATGTAGAGGAAACCAACAGTTCCAAGAAACAACGTTCATAAAGAAGAAAATATTATAGGGAAATGCGATTGATACTGAATGGCTATATGAGACAAATCTCTTGTTGAATCAAGTACTGTCGTTTCCGAATCTCAATCAGACTTTCAACAGTGAGAATATAGACATTCTGTGTTAGGTAGAGCTTTGATACTTCTTCAAATCTATACAGTTTTGTTTGGGAGATACTGAGGACAATATGATTGCTAAGATAGAGGATATGGATTTCTCAATCTCATTAGTAGAATTTGGTCAAATTCTCAACTTCCCTCATTAGGGAGTTTTTCATTTTGATTTGAAAAATATAGGAGATTATGTGCCTAAATCAGAGAACATAAGGTTTTTTCTCATTGGTATTAAGACTGTAATGAAAATTTTTATCAAGGATTTGGAACCTGATCAGAAAAGTTTGGTCAAATTTGTGCAAACTGAGATTGCCCCGAGGATGTCTGAAATGGAAAAGATATTATATCCCGATATGTATATAATGTATCTTTTTCTCAGTGATGGTAAACTCAATTTTCCAAGGTATATGGTTAGATACTTATGATATTTTTGTCAGAGTGATGCCCAAATGACCTTTTATCCTTTTGGTCGATTGATCTCCAAGATGTTGTTTACGAAGGACATGGTGAGACTGGTGGATGCCAGAGTAGGCTGTCATCATACTAATGTGTTTAATGCTAGAAATATAAGAAATATTGGCTATTTCTGGAGTACTATCACAGAAAAACTTTTTTTAGTAAGAGAAGATGATGAATCAGAGAGTGCTAAAGCTCAATCTGCAAAGTCCAAGGAGGGACAAGCTGAATCGAGAGTCAACACTACAACAAGGAGGATCAGATTTGAAGTGGATGAAACTGAAGAAGAATGAAGTCAAAAAGGACTTCAGACTCAGTGGAGAAGACCTGTGATTGAGGAACATACTTCCCTTGACTTAACTATAAGAGATTTACACTCTTACAGCTTTGTAAGAGAAAATTTTGTTGAACAAACTCATGAACATAATGTCACTGTTATAGATCCTAATCCTGAAAGAATTGTAGTTGAAAGATCAGAACAATAGGTTTTAGCTGATGTTTCCATTTTACATCAACATGAAAAGAAGGTAGAGCCTAGTGAGGATGTTACCAGACCTCAGTAAACTCCAGAGGATATCATTTTAGATATTTCATTTAAAGAAAAAATTGCAGATGTTTGTGATGAGCATGATTTTGAAGCTCACATAGAAGTTCATCAAGAGGATTTTTCTATGGAAGAGTTTGAAAAGGACTCTGAGGAAAAATCTTTAGATCAACCTACTCAGGACAGGGAGAAAGAAAATTCTGATGCTGAATTATTTCTATTTGTACTACTACATAACATAGAGCCTGAGAATGAAAATCAAGCACATGGTGATTCTGATTCATGGAATAGGGAAGTTGAAGAGTTTTTCAAAAAGTTATCTCAACTGCAATGTGAGAATGATTCTCTGAGAAGCACCTTAGCATCCGAATAGTTGAAATCTGAAAAGCTTAAGAAGAGTTCTGTTTCAAGGCAAGAATTTGAAATTTTTAAAGAGGACATGCTAAATTCTATTTACAAATTGAAATATGAAATGGTTATGAAATTAGATTTATCAGATCTTATGTTGTTTATGGAGACAACATTTGCATCAGTTGGGAATAGTGCTGGTAGTGGGTCAGGTACTTCAGTAGATTTAATCAGAAGATTTCAAGAAATCATAGCCACAATAAGCAACATGAATGATATGTTTCAAGATATTTATTTCAACAGTGATCCATTATCTATTCTATTAGATAATAAAAATTTCTCGGTTGATTAGTTGACATCCAGTGAACCAAGAATCCGCTCTGTCTTAAATAAATTCACATAGAAGTTGTCTTTGTTTATGGAGAAATAAGAACGGCTCCACGAGTTTTTCGAAACCAATCTCATTAAATATATTCATATGACTCATGAGCACAGAGATCTTCTAATTCAGCTCAGTGATGGATTAATGAAAAGGTTGAGATAACAGTTAGCATAAATCATGTCTTCAGTCCAGAAAAGATAAAACCTACCTGTTAACTGCCAAAACCTTGATTTCTGTATTTATTATTTTTGTACTTTTAATGAAAATATATTTCATTATATTTACGTGTTTTACTATTCTTGTTTCGATATACCATTAATGTAGATTTAAATATTTCTAAATAGTTAATAATATCATTTACTTCTATTCAGTTCTACATTAATCTATATTCTATTCCATATTCTATCATTCTTTTTGATATCACAAAAAGGGGGAGAAATTCGGATAATCACAAATAACTTTTCATTTTGGGGAGTAATTCATTTTATTGGGGAAGAAATTAAAACATTGATATATTAAAGGGAGATATTTAACTTTTTCTAAATCAAAACATATCTTTTTAAAATTACAAAACTATATGTAAATAATTTTAAGTTATGCTAATTTCATTAATTATTTTATGGGTTTTTTGATCATCAAAAAGGGAGAGATTGTTGAGAAAGTGTTGTTTTCAACAATACATAATATTTTCATTTAAAGGGGGAGTTTATATTAATACTCTATCACTTCATGACAATTTTGATGCTCACAAATACCCTTAATTATTTTCTAATGATTTTATTTGTTAAGTATTTTTCATGAATTTATCATTTTATTTTACACTTGAAATAACATGAATTTATTACTAAAGTATTTGTTTCTACCGTGTTCTGAAAACACTGTTCATGCACTACTTATTTGGAATCTGCTTGAGCATGTTCTGGAAACATTGTTCATACTCTACGTGGATAAATGTAGTGTAAGGAGGAAAAGGATGTATACTTTTTGAGATAAGAAAAAAGTATAGTTAATAAACCATACGTTATCTACAAAGTATGGAAGAAGAACCCTACTTTAAGAAGGAACCCTACGTTTGGGATATCAAAAAAGTATGGAAGGAGAACCATACGTAAATATTAAACATTACATTTATTTCTCAAAAGTATGGTTCATCATACTTACTTTTGTAAACAACCATACGTTCTTGGAAAATTATAGATGAAGTAAAAGTATGGTTCTTTAATCGTAGGTCTGAAAGATAAAGAGAAAAGTATGGATGACCAACTGTACATTTGGAACAAGCCTTATGTTTGAAGACTACTTTATTAACCTCACATTAATTGGATGCATACAGTTTAACTCAACCTTACGTTTGGCATCGGAGAATTTAAAGTCGATACTTTTATGCAACAGTCAGTACGCTGATTATTAGGTGGATTTCAATCCAGATTTAAATCTGATTTTAAAGTACGATTTGGTCTGATTCAAAACTTTTTTATCAATGTTTTGATTGAATTAAAAAGATCATTTTATGCCGAGTCTTCATGGAAGTTACGACTACTCTATAAATTCAAATGTTTGAATAACGCGAGTAAAAAAGGTGACTTTTGTGGATCTAATTTTACAGGAGATGTTCTTATCATTCTTTTATTTATATGAGTTTTTTGAAACTGCGTCGACAATTATTTATCATGTGTGATCTTTTGATTATTCTAAAAAAAATGAAAATAGAGACTACTAAAACATACTGATTTGTTGTTTCAAAAGGAGTGTCAAAGCTCTCTTTGTTAAAGAGAAAGGAACACGATAGAAGATTCATTTTTTCTATATCGAAGATCTTCTATGGATCTGTCTATGATAATGTTGTGATTTTTTTATATATTTACTACAACAGGATATACTCAAAATGTATTTTATGTGAATATTATTATTTCTGAAGGCAACGATCTACCTACTGTCAATTGCATTTCATTGCAATTGTGAAAATCATATGAAAAGTATTTTTAGAGTACTAAAATCTTTCTTTTCTATTCTTGAGTGTTATGCTTCTCGTACTAAGCTGTGTAGGTTCTATAAGTGAACTAGAAGGATTTTTTTTCATTGGATTGTAAAGGTTTCAACTACATGTACTCATTTGTGAACCCGTCTATTGAAATGAGGACCAGATAGTGAAAATCACCAACCTTGAGGAGTAGAGTGTTGGTGGAGTGGACTATAGGCCTTCTATTCCCAGAACCAGTATACATCTTGTGTTTCAGCTATTTAAATTTACATTTCACCATTTTATGTGATTATAGTTAAAAGGCAGAACACAATTTCATAAATATTTTTGAAAAGTCACAATTCACCCCCCTCTTGTGTATATTTGGTGTAATCTGATCCAAAAATTATCTCATGTGCTATCAAGAAAGAAACAAATTCTCTAATTCTTAAAAAATTGTAGAAAATAAAGTGAAGAAGAGATATGTTGAACACTCTAGAAATGGAAATAAGGGGATGAAGGGAAAAGTTTAATTTCCATCTAGTAGTAAATGTGAGAAGAAACACCATGGTACTTGCCTAAAGGGAATGAGTGTTTGTTATAATTGTGGTGAAAAATACCACTAAACACATGATTGCAAGGGAACAAAAGAGGATATCAATTTTGAATGATTCAATTTTAGATAAATGGGACATTATGAATATGAATGTACAATATACTAGGAAAACTTATCTTGGAAAAGCAAAAGGTAGAAAGGCCAAACTTATGTGATCACTAATGCTAAGGTTGAAGTTCTGAATGAATTGGTGGAAGGTAATTTAATGGTTTATTCAAATTTATCCAATTATTTGATTATGGATCATGGCATTGTTTCATATCATCCCAGTTTGCAATGAAAATTAGATATTTCCAATTTCATTTAACAAGGGAGTTTTCAGTCAAAAATTCCAAGGGAATTATCATTACAATGATGTTTTGTCAATCAGTTGCCACTATGGAATATAAATATTCTTTATCTACTGATCTTATTTTGATAACCTTGAATGAATTTGATATAATCATTTGTATGTATTTTCTTTCGGACTATGATGTGAAAATTTATTATAAGAAGAAGGAGGTTAAATGTTTTTATGATAATAAGAAATACCTTATATTTAGAGTAGAAATGTCAAGATCTGATTCATATCAAGATCCATCCCCAATATCACTAATATTACCAATTCATAGGGAGGAAGGGATTGAAATAACTATGGGTGAGGAATATATTGTTCATATATAGGATGTACCTATTGTTTAAGAATATGATGATGTTTTCTAGAGGATTTACCTTGACATCCTCAAGAAAGAGAAACTGAATTTTTCATTGCATTAATTCATGGGTAAAGGTCCGTATCGAAGACCCCATATAGAATGTCCACTATGGAATTATTGGAACTAAATAAACATCTAGAGTAATTGAGTAATAAAGGATTTATACACCCTAGTGTTTATCCATGAGGAGACATTTTTCTTTTTGTTAAGTAGAAAGATAGATATATGAGGTTGTGCAATGACTACATGGAGATCAATTCTATACTAATAAAGAACAAGTATCACATACCCCACATTGAAGATTTATTGGATCAAATTCATGGAGCTAAATATTTTTCATAGATTGACCTTCAAAATGGATATCTTTAATTGTGTGGGAAGAAGGAAGATATTCCAAAGACAACATTTCATACTAGGTATGGGCATTATGAGTTTATAGTATTGCATTTTGGATTGACTAACACACACTCTATCTTCATGGATCTAATGAGTATAGTTTTCAAGGAATATCTTGATGAATTAGTTGTGGTATTTATTGATTATATCTTGGTATACGTTAAAATCTATAAAGATCATGAAAATCATGTACACATTATTCTAAAAACTCTTGAAAGAATTGAATTATATGGGAAGTTTAGCAAATGTGAATTATGGATTTAGGATATTTATTTTTCATGGCCATGTAGTCTCTAAGGTTGGAATCTCTCTTGATCCTTCTAAGAAAAGAGCAATACAAGAATGGCCCACAATAACGATTATAACCCTGGTACACAATATTATTGTTTCTGAAAATTATTATTAGTATTTCATCTAGAATTTTTCTCAGTTGGATAACACATTAACCAAGCTCACACGTAAAGGGGTTAAATTTGTTTGGACAAAAGAGTGTGAAGAATGTTTTGAGGAACTGGAGAGAAGATTAGTCAATGTTGTTATCTTGAATCTAGAATCAATGAATGATGGGTTTGTTATTTATAGTGATGCTTTAAAGAAATGTCATGGTTGTTTCTTTATGCAGAATAATAGGGTTATTTCCCATGCATTACGAACACTAAGAATTCATTAACAAAACTATCCTATTCATGATCTGGAGTTAGCAGCTGTAATCATTGATTTGATGATATAGAGACACTATCTCTATGGTGAAAATGTGAGATATATACTAATCAAAAGATTTTGAAGTATATTCTCTCACAAAAATAAATCAACATGTGATAAAGGTGGTGGCTTGAACTACTCATTGATTATGATCACACTATACACAACCACATGGGGATGGAAAATAAGGTGGAAGATTCTTTGAGAATAAAGGATTATGGATTTTTAAACAAGATGACATTTGAAAGGGATCCTATATTAATATATCTATTAAATATGGATATGGGAATAATTATTGATGGTGAAACATCAATAATTTCAAATGGTTGTCAAAAAATCTTTACTAGAACGAATAAAAGGTTCTCAGAGTAATGATGAGGAGTTTAGAAAGAAAATTAAAGCCGTGAACGATGGTAGATTGATCAACTTTGTATATGAAGAAGGAATTTTGAAATATGGGAAGAGAAATTGTATTCCTAATATACCTGATCTAAAAAGATAATTTTTGTATGATTCTCATAGTTCCAATTTCTCTATACACCCTTGTAGCACTGATATGTATAGATATTTGAGGGAACATTTTTGGTGGGACAACATGAAGAGAGATATTGCTGATTATGTGTTAAGATGAATGGTTTGTCAATCGGTTATGGCTGGAAGACAAAATAATTGAGGAGTCATGAAACCTATTCTCATACCTGAGTGTAGAATGGATGATATTACTATTGACTTTTTCATGGGAATACCAAATAATCCTAGAATGAATTATTCAATATGATTCATTTTTGATCATCTTAGCAATTCATCACATTTTATTTCTATAAGATAAGATTTACCAATTTAATGTTTATAAAGAATATATATTAATGAAGTTGTAAGACATCATGTTATACCCCTATTGATTGGTTTTGATTTTTATCCCCATTTCATATCAAGATTCTTGAAAAGTGTTTAGAAGTCCCAGGATAGTGATCTTCGTTTGAGCACTGCCTACCACCCTAAAACTGACAGACAATCAGAATGGGCTATTAAAAACGTATAATACATGTTGAGATATATCTCACTTGAATTTCAAGGTATGTGGGAAAAATATTTACCTCTTGTATAATTTTCATATAACAATAGCTTCCATTAAAGTATTCAGATGGCACCATATGAAGCATTTTTTGGAAAGAGATGCCACACACCAACTTGTTGGGTTGATGTTGGTGAATGAAAATTCGTAATCCCAGAACATGTTGAAGACACAATGTAAAAGGTGGATGTTATCCAAACCCACATCTAATTATCCCAAAGTAAGAAAAAGAGCTATTCCGATAACCATAGTATGGATTGGGAATTTCAAGTAGTGGATTATGTTTTCTTGAAGGTATCTCCATGGAAGGGTGTTATATAATTCGGTAAGAATGGAAAATTACATACTAGGTACATCAAACTGTTTGAAATTATAGAATAATTTGTTGTTGTAGCATACTGTTTGGAAATGTCTCCATGTCTCTCCAATGTTTAGGATGTGTTCCAAGTACCACTATTGAGAAAATAAATGCCCGACCCAATGCATGTACTAACCAATGAAAAAATAGAACTGGAACTAGATTTGTCTTATTGTGAAGAGCCTATCAAGATTCTTGATACCAAAGAACAAGTGTTGAGAAATCAGACGACTCTTCTGGTAAACTTTCTATTGAGAAAAAATAAGATGGAAGAGGCAGCGTGGGAACCCAAGGAACATAAGATGAAGAACCACCTGAATCTTCTTATGAATTAATATTCAATAAACTTAGAGGACAAAATTATTTGATGGAGGGAATAATGTAACACCCCAAGCATCCACGATATTCTTCTCTTTGAATAATTCAATAGATTGAGTTGTACGCAACTTCGAGATCTAGCACACTATGACCAATCAAACTAGTCGTTATGAATAATAATTACACATTTTAGAATTTTATAAATTTTATTTTTCAAAATGGACTTTATTTTTGGATTTTTAATATCAAATCTTGGTTAAGTTTAATTTTTGGTATTTTTATAAAAACATTCAATTTTTTATGAATAGTGAAAAACACGACATTATTATTTAAAACTGAATGTATTTAAATAATTATTATTTATATTTAAATTTATTTTAAATTAAAATAGATAAATAACACATATATTAGAATAATGTAATTCAATGAAGTCATTTTATAATATAATTAGATATATAAAATTTTATTGAACTTTTTACTGTCTTTTACCCACCTTCTAGGAACAATTGAAAATTTCCATAAAACGTAATTTTACAACTTCTGTGAATTGAATTTAAAAATTATGAGAGAAATGTTTGACATTAGTAAGTATAATTTTTTTCAATAGGATGAATTTTTTCTATGAATAGTAAAATTTGATTTTTATTTACCACGATTAAAAGTAAATAGGGAAATTAATGATAAAAATGATTTTAAAATTAACCTAAAACTTGTTGTAATTCAATTTGATAAGTTTATTTATATAAAAATAAACCATAGTAATAAAATATTATCATTTTGATTCACTTGTATTAGATTAAGACATTTATTATTATTTAATTTAAAGAAGAGTTAAAAGTGTTAAATTCAATGTATAATAACTAAATCATTTTAAATATAGGGTTATAAAAAAGATAAATTAGACTCAAAATATTCCTTATAAATATAAAAATATTTCCTACATCATAGTATTTTATTAATTATTTCTATATTTTAAATAAGTAAATTATATATGACACAATGATGATGCTGTAATTACCTTATTAACAAATGATTAAAATAATTGATATTATAAGTATCATAATAAATGTAAATTTAGACTTTTTATGAATTACACAAATTCTCTAGGTAAATATGATATGTCAGTATAGATTAAATTAATTTTTTCAAAGTGATAAAGTTTTTATGACTTTTACAAAAACCAAATACTAAATAGTGTCTAAATTGACATAATTGAGTTTTTAAAACAAATACTATATTATTAAATGATATTATGTTCATAAAAATATAACGTTCAGCCAAAGGACTTATATAATGATATATATGTTATTAATAAACCACTTTGGGTTCTTTGGGCCGTTTATAGTATGTTTATTAAGCATTTATTATAATAATACATGAAGACATGGGAAATGATAAACTATTTAACTAAGAGTTAACTCTAAAAGATAAGGTTAATATGGTGATCTAAACTTGTCTATAACCTACAGGTTGAGAGTATGTAGACCCATACCAACCTTATCCTCTAAATTAAACCATTTGTATCCATTATAAAACGAAAATGATTTTATAATAAAATAATATTTCAATCTTTTCCTAAGGTTCCCCTTACCTCTCTTATAAAAGGGCACTTCCCCTTCCCTTAATTTCAAAACTCCAAAGCCATTTTTCTATGTCATACCCATATCAAATATTCAACCAACTACCCTCAAATAAATATAAAGGCCTTAAATTGATCAAAATCAAAACTATGGAGACCTTTTCATCAAATCAAAAGGAATCACTCAAAGAAGTGGTAATTATTTCATCACCTCTTTCACGTTCTTTCCTTCTTCCACTTCCTCTTTCATTGTTGTTTACATAGTAAAATAATAACTACAGAACCTTATACATACTAATATGTTATTATAAATATGGTATAACCATACTAATTATTATATCCATCTTATGAATGACAAAATCAGCACACGTGCGTACTTACGACTTACTGTCTCCATGTCATGGTGTAGATTTTTATTTAACAATTAATTATTTTGATGGGTATAATAATGAGTATAATTGATGTAAGTAATAAGTATATCATGTTAATGATTATTTATATATGATATAACATCCAATTACATATTATTTTACCATTAATAGAATGATATTGTCCCTCGTGTGAACGAATAGATTACCGTCTCCACGAACACAATGAGATTCATTCCCCATCGTAACAATTCAAGAATTATTTTAATTTGATGATTATAAATAATTTTCAGGAACTTAATATCATTATATATATCAATAAAATTTATCCTATCCATAACAAAAATGACTTATGTAATAAAACAATTAAAGTAAAATGAAGCAGTTAACATCCAAAATAATAATACTTCTGAAATATTATTAACAAAGAAATATTAGAAGATCATATCTAATATCATATTTATGTATGTAGTTCTTGAAGTATATAATAAAAATGATTTAAATATTATATATTATTTTAACATACCCTTGACCAAATAAAAGTACAAGGTATGGTTTAATTTTTGAATCTCTATAATTATCTGAGGTTGTTTATTTGTAAGTATCAAATGGGACTTATTTGTCAACCACATCCATGTTTCCTAAAAATGTTTTTCAAAACATATTTATTATTTAATATAATTTGTGTTAAATTTATTTATACCCTCATTTAAATTTTAATATAATGTTTTGAATGAAATATTTCCATCACTTTCCAAAAAAGGTACTTTGTGACCTTTTCAACAAATTAAGGAAAGAATGTTTTTTAACACATACGGCAGGTGCATCTATTTTCCACCATTTTAACAATTTTAGAGATTCCCTAAAAATATTATAAGAATATTCTAAAAATAAATTTTTTATTTTATAATTATGTTACTTTTAAACGAATTCAAAATAGAACGAGATATTTCTCTCCAATAGTTTTGATTTCATCTATGTCAACATCCTTTGTCGGATTTTAGGCTTGTTTGAGGTTGGTTTATTATGATAAAATCTTCCATATTGAATTAAATATTTTGTGATATGTTTTAATATTCATGTGATATTTTTTTACCATTCATGTATTGTGTTTTATGTATTAACATTTCATATGATATTTTTAATACAAATATTTATGTTTTGTTTCAACCTTTTCATATGAGGAATTCATCAGACTTATTAAGTGACTGGTAGGGACTGTTATAGCTCCAAAATGCATTGGTATTTATTATGGGATAAATTAGTGTCTTTTTACATGGCCTTGACCAAAAATTATTTGTAGTCTTGGAATAAGGCCTTGAATATGTAGTTATGATGTCCGACATTATGCATTCCATCATTATGAAATTAGCTATTTATATTACATGTGATTATTCGACTAGTAGAATATCCTTGTGAATAAATAAATTGAATTATTTAATTTATCTTTTCTATATTTTGATAAATTTTATGTTTAAAATAATTTTTTAGTCTTATCCATTTCCTTTAATGTTTATACTTATTTTTGATAATTTCTGTTACACTATTATCCTTATTTAGAATCTGATCTCACCCCTTTATTTTGTTTTCATTTTTCCAGGATGATAAGAATAATATTATGATCGAACTGCCAAGATATAATAAGGGATATGAGTGTGTTCAAAGGTAACACAATGTTTTTATTTTTTTATTTTATAATGTAATGTAAAACGTAAGTATGTATCTTGTACTTCCAAGGAAACAAACTGATTGATCTTTCGAGACTAGATCTCTTGTGATCATTCCAATGATTTGTAATATTTTACTAACTCTGGGTAACTAGTGTTGGGGTGTTACAAAGGACCATAGAAAACACTATATAAAAGGGTGCACACCTTGTTTCCTCCATTAGAAGCCCTGAAATTAAATATTTTTAAAATTAATTACTTTTATTTGTATTTTTTAAAATCATTTTTTATTTAAATCCTTAGGAAATTTTGTTTCAAAAAATAAGATAAATGAATTGGTTAATTAATATGAAAATTTATTTATTAATTCAGGTAATTTATCTTAATAAATAACAAACTAAAATGAATGACCTCTTGTTTATAAATGTGTATTAATTACATGCATGGATGATCATGATTTTGACCGACCTATGTATGTGTTGTATTAATTTTAAATTAATTATTATTTATTGGGTTTTTATGATAATTATTATTAAATCAAAATGATGATATGCGCATTATCCTCTACACTATATAAGTTATGGTCCTACATGTCCATGGTTTTTATGTAACCACAAACCCTTTGTTATTCCCACCTATATATGATTAAAGTGAATATTAATGATGGATCTCCTAGGTGAGTGGTGTCCATCTATGTTCAAAGTTGAGGAGAAATAAACTAAGAAGATATATATGGGAATAGGTGGAATATTTCAAACCGATTTATTACTGGTTTAAGGAGTTATTCCCCTAGGGTTAAGGGTTAGTTTATCTCTCGCTAGATAAATAGAACATTAGTATGATCATGATTGTGAAACATATATTTATTTAATTTAAATGAAGTTTAATGTTAAGTAATTGTGTTTATTGGATTATTCATCATGATCACATAAAATAAATGAATTACAAAACACTAAAGTTAGATTTAAAATGAATAGATTAAGCATAAATTATTTTATCAAGGCATGGTTGATCTGTTATCTAAAGTTTGAATAATATTAAAAATCATGTAAAATGATAAAATAATGAAAATTCATGGATAAAGATAATCAATTACTAAAATCAAATATTAATTCAATATAGTATTCCATTACATAAGTCTCAA
The DNA here is from genome assembly GCA_963277665.1 of Viscum album. NCBI lineage: Eukaryota > Viridiplantae > Streptophyta > Magnoliopsida > Santalales > Viscaceae > Viscum > Viscum album. Next base: position 1,710,131,242 of record OY728148.1, read on the forward strand.
TTTAGTCATAGTTCAATGAACTTTTATAGCATTCAAATATGTGGTTTTAAATACTTATAAGTTTTAACAAGAAAAGTTTGGGTTAAATTAATCTATTTATCATAAATAGTTTATTTCATCTATAAGTCTTAGTGGAACAAGTAGGTATGTGATGTGGAAATCTGATTCTAGTATTTTAGGATTGGGGAGTCCACTCAATGGATCAAGTAGTTGTGAGTTAATGTAGTTGGAAAGACCCACCTTCTTAAATTCCATCGAATATAATATTAGGCCCTTGTCTAGGTTATGATAACATTAATATAGATCATTTACTGTATATATCTAAATGACAAGATATTCTAAATACAATGGATTGGGATATTTGGTTTTTAGAAAATAGTGTGAGGCTAATAAATATAATTTATTAGTTCACTTTTTAGTAATCAAGATAAAGTAAAGAAAACTTACTTTTAGTATTGTTGTAGAAAAATTTATAAAATAAAACAATGAAATTATCATTAAAGTATATTTTAGAGAAAGATAATCTCTTCACCAACATGATTTTCTTAGAGTGGTATAGAATCTATCACATCATATTACACAAAGAGTAAAAATTATATGTGTTGGAGTCCCTTGTTCAAGATAAATATTCTTTTAAAGAGGTTTGTGAGGGGGAAATTGTTTTACTAGAAGCACGTAGATAATGTATTAGGTGGCCAATGACTTATTCTATCTTCCCTGTACGGTGATACTTAGAAGCCTCATGATAACATGGATTAATACACCATATTTTACATCATTTGTGATATTTATTAGGGAGGGAGAGACAAGAGAGTTATGGGATATCCAAGGTACATTTCATGTGTATTCATGGAGAGTGTTCTTCAGCTGAACCTCATGTAGTCAAGATGATTGGATGTATTGATCACATGGAAATATTAGGCTTTAAAATCACTGATGAGTTGTACACTAACCTTAATATTTCCACACTACCACAAAAATGTTGTTGTTTTACCATGAATTATAATTTAAAAAACATTGAGAATTCATTCCTAGAATCTTCACTCTCATTCACAAAAATGATATGGATATGTGTAATAAGAACCCTACAGTACATAAGGTGAATAAGAGAAATGGTAAGGTAAATGTCTCTAAGTCTACTTAAAAGTTTAATGTTTTTCTCACTACCAAAGTATGAAGATGAAGATCTATATAAAGACCAGAGAATAATACTAATATTTTCTTTCTTGTTGAGATAAGGGACACTAAAAGATGAATTTTATCACAATAAGAAACCAAGGGGAAGATTTTGGTATATTTTTATCAAGTGTAACCTTTAAATATATACAAACTGGTCTTTTCTATATCTTTTGGTGCTCAGATTTGTTTCCAAATAAAATATCCAAATAGATTCATGATGATATCTAGAGTAGAGGTGAATCATTTATCTTCAAAAATATAATTACATGTTTATTGGATTACATCATACAAACATGTTACATTGATAATATAAATTATTATGGTGTTAAATAATTCATATTATGTGCATAGTGTTACATAATAAAAATATATCTTTGTAAAATTTAGAAATAGATGTCATCATAATCATGTTTTGGAATAAAAGTTATATTTTATAAACATGACATTTTTTATGGTATGCAAAATATTAATAAGGATCTTTATGTTATAGAATATGATAACCTTGTTTTGGAAATAGATAATGGATCTGGTTTGCATGAATCATATCACAACCTGTAGTGGTATCATTAAATTGTCCATATAAACAAGAAGTGTTTAAAAAATATCTATAAATATGGGTATATATATTATTTTTAACTCAAACTTCCTGAAAATGTTCATTATTTTTATAAGAAAAGAGGAAAACAACCACCATTTGGAAGCAAGGGTGAAATGTCCATATAGATTCTTGAATTGATACAAACATATGTATGGAGACCTTTTCCATTTAAATCAAGATTTGGATACCCATAATTCGTATATATTAATAATAAAGTTAGTATAAATTGATATTTCAATATAATGTTGTACAATTTTCAATAATATTAGACATTAATGGAGTTTAATAACGAAGTAGAGAATCAAAATGGTATGAAGATAAAGAAGCTTTGATCTGATAAAGGTGGAGAATATCTTAACCAAGAGTTTATTGAATATTTATATAATAGTGTGTGATTATATCTAAACTAACTCCTCCTTATACAACACATTTTAATAGTGTTATTGAAAGGAATAACCTCACATTTTTTTTACATTGTGATTTCAATGATGAGTCATGTAGATCATTCATTACTGTTTTAGGGATATGTATTATGGGCTATGTCACACATACTAAACTGGGTACCTACTATTGTGAAAAAATAATTACCATCAAAAGAGAAAATATTTTCAATTATTTAATTTTTAATATAATTTTATAATCCCACAATATTTTTATTTTATGTTAAACTATCACATTTTTAGTGTTTTGTACTATATTGAGTTTATTGTAATAATGAACTATTTTGATGTTTAAAAATTTTAATTTATTTCTGAATTTCATCAACATATTTTTCTACATATTTTTAAATTGTGAAATTACTTTTTTTATATTTATATATTAGGTTTGATTAATTTAATTATTGTAGACCCGAGTCTTGATATATCTTTTGAAGGCCCAAAACTAGCTCACTAGTCGGGCCTCAATAAGTGTGCACAGATCTTGCTATTTGTTCTATTGGGTCCATACCTTATAAGTGGATTGTCCAAGGATTATGAATTTAAACTGAAAGAAATATGAAATATTATGGAATAATTTTAGAATGGTATACACACATGATTATTTCATTTTCATGGAATTTAATGCAATTGATATCATATTTGAGGGAAACAAAGATTCAGTGCTTAGAGAATAAATATCAAGAGTAAATTAGAAACCACTATATCCATAAGTGTCTAATTAAGTTAATTTCTTTTGGGTATATAGAAGAGAGATATATTAAAAACATTCAAGAAGACTAAATTTTAATAATTTCCAATTAATTTAATCTCCCATTTGAAATATTTTGGTGTACAGATTTGAGGAAACAAACATCACCCCTTCTCATTATAAAAAAGTGTTTCTTCTTCTTTTAAAAGGGTTGGAAATGTAGTGACCATTTTATGTAGGTTTAGACATTATATTATGATTTAGTATATTTTTATACTTTTAATATATATTATTCATATTCTTTACACCTCATTCAGTAATTTTTACTTTTATATATTTCTCCCAATGTATTATCTTCTAACTCAATGAAAGTGGGGATCTAACCTCATTTTATATTCGAGAGAGAGAATTATGGCTAATTGAGTTTCATTTCACTTCAATTTAATACCCTTTGTTTAATTTTAATAATTCCAGTGGTTGTTAGATTATCTATAGTGTGAAATTTTCTAATTTTCTCTACCAATGAGTTATTATTCTCATTCATCATTCATGTTCCCTTAATTATCAAATTCATGCATATAATTGAGTATATCATGTGTAGAGATTGTAAGCATTGAGATATCCTAGACATATTTAGGAATAATATTTCGCAAAATGTAGAGATCTCATCATTGGGTGACAAATTTTTGACTGAGAGGGTTTAGTGCGACAGATCTTGATCACTACAATGAATTGATATTAAAATATTTTAATTAAAAATGGTGTCAACACTTTTGATCTCCTGAAAACAAATTTATTCCTTATTTATTTTTAATATAATTTTTTTTTCATTTCATATATATGTATATATTAATATTTTATGAAAATTATAAACCATAAATTTTATTTTATTTAGTTCTATATTATTTTGAAATTAAATAGTGATAATACAAAATCAATGTTGTGTAAAATTACTCTTTGAGACTAACCCTAGGTGTGCAATATATTTCATTCCTAATTAAATCAAATATTTTTCATTTATCTGGTAAAAATGGAATCACATAAATTTGGAATCTTTGATTTGAAGGAAAAAAACTTTTACCCACTATTTTTCATAAAAATAATTACAAAATCAAAAAATACCAAAATTAAGAAAAAATAAATTTATTCAAGATGTATTTCAATTAAAATTATTCTCCATGGGCTAATTTATATCATGTGAAAGAAGAAGATAAAAATTACATTTATGATTATTTGAATAGTATTAGAGATTCAATGAATAATTAGAGATCTAAATAGAGTGGATTGATGAATATGTACATGCATGTCAAGAGAAATAGTTGGAGATGGAAGTTGATCCCGAATAAGAAGTGGAAGATATTTCACCAATAATTTTTTATGATAAAGAAACATAAGAGACTGAGAAAGAGATACTAAGGAATTAACCACATCATCTCGCACTCAAACATTACTCGAGGAGGTCCCTAAAGAACACATGTAAGTTGATGTAGTCATGGGATATCAATATTTATTTGATGAATCCTAGAATTGATTTAATGATAAGAACCTAAAACATTATCTTCTTATCCTTGATAATGAAAAATAAGATCCTATATACCTATCTATATATTTAAAAGATGAAAATAAAAATCCCCCATTTGAGATTGATTTTCCAATGGTCCTTTTAGAATAGATAAACATTCAAGATAAATTATATAAAAGGTAAGATTTCACTATTAATTCAGCATATTTTAATCTTATTCAAGTTGAATTGATTTCTGAAATATCCATTTTTGAAATTTATGATAATGAAAAAATAGATTATTCCTTATATGTTAAGTAATATACCACACATGTAGTGGTGATTTAAGAAGAGGGTCTATAGAAGCATGTTGTGAGACTTCCTCCTATATAACAAATTTCATACCATATAGAAGAGGACACCATAGATGTGAAGAATGAGTACCCCTATTTTCTTTTCCCTCCCACTAAAGACATCAAATTATCTATTTCATACTTAGTTGGGGTTGGGAAATTACATATTTTTTTGAGTTCTCTATTCCTGATGTTTACTCATTGACACTATGAAATGTTACTTGTGGTGGTTCATCTCAATGAAACCAGAACCTCCTTCTGATTTGAGATAACCCACTAAAACTCTCTGAATAGGGGTAGTAAAAACCTAACATCTCCTTGGGGGTCTAAACCACGCAATATCAGTTTTCTTTTCCCATTTTTTTCATTTATATTTTTTTTATATATCCTTACATTTCTCTATTGTAATTTTAAAGTGGCAGTAGCTAGGAGCATAATGCAATGTTTCCACTAAAAAACTAAATAATATTGTGTCTTTCCTTTTCTTTATTTTATTTACCACACAATTAATAGTTTTCATGTAAAATATTTTTGATATAATTTGAGATAAAAAGAGTGTAGTAAATGGAACAATGGTTATGGAGGGAATGCAACCTATATCTATCAATTTTTTGTGTGCTCTTATTTAGTTTTTGATGACTTTTTAATAAATTTTCTTGTTTTTTTTATGTTTTTAGGATTCTTGAGATGAATCTAATACTTTGTAAAATGAAAACCATCTTTTTATTTTTGGAAAATTACTTGATTTGAATTTTAAAAATTTTAAGTGATTTCGAAATGGATTTTTTTCATGATTTTAATATTTTCATTTGAGGAAGTTGTATTTTTTGTGAAACTCATGTGAATTAGTACTGTCCAAATTGAAATTCATGCCCAAACTAAGGGGTTTCTAAACATGTTTCACAAATGCTTTACATTTCTCTTTTTTAGAGTCTTGATATATGCTTTATGATCCAGAACATGATGATTTTATCATTTCAAATAGGTTATATTTCTTGTAATTTATCATGTATGATTGTTGCACCAATTTGAAATAACTTCTTACATTCAAAAATTATTTTAGAATACATTTTCAAATGACAATTATTAATTCCCCTGTATCCATAAAATAACAATAGATAAGTCCACATTACAATCCATTTATCACTTTCCAACCTACTCTTGTTGTGAAACCCATTATTATTATTGAAGACTAGTGTGGGCGAGGAAGAATACATGTTGTATTTTTCAATCCTAAAGAATTTTATTGAGTTAAATTAAAAGTTTCACTATAATTTTTATTACTTCGGTGGAAGTAATTTCATGATTGAATGAATGATGGGTCCAAAAAATATCATTAGAAATATGGGATAGGTTTCACCAATATTTAAAGATCAAATGATGCCTCCTGTTTCTTTAAAAATATGATTCTGAAGAGAATTCCATAATTGACCTCAGGAAGAAATAATGAAACAAATTAGGGGAAAAAGGGAAGAAATTTATCATTTATTCTACAATTACCTGTGTGGAATTTCCATAAAAATAAAAAGGTGTTTGAAGGATATTAATTTTAGAGCTAATTAAATAGCACAACATTCTTGAGAAAAACTGTTTTCATGCATTTACATCACTTTATAATTTAACCCTTCTCATTCTTCATCAAATGGATTCACTTCTAAAAACATCCAGCCCTTCTTCTCAGAACAACATATGAAAATACCTCATTATTTTGAAATTTATGACTCTATTAAGTGGATATTATATGAGGATATAAACCTTATTAAGATCACTCAACTTCTTGAGAATTATAAAAACATCACAAAAAAATCATTCATGAGGAGAGAAATATTTTTCCGGGAAGGTAGGTATTACATGAATATGATGATTAACATGATATTTAATAGATTCTTATAATTTTTTAGGATTTAAGAAATTTTATCCTTATAGTATGAATCATCTTTATAGATACCCTATCATTTCACACAAATCATTAAATGATTTTAAGCATTAATAAACCTAAAATTAAAATCCAAGGATCGTAAAGTCTAGTGTCGTGGAATACTACCTACAAAATTAAACATCATAAAAGAAACTTTTATTAAATTTAAAAATTGTGATCCTGACTTCCATTTTTCTCATACATATTCATAAGATAACTTGGGGATAACATGGGAAATGGGATGAGATAAAATTCCATTAAAGGAATAAACAATAAAATAAATCATAGCACATGGGTTAGAAGGCATAACATAATGATATAAAGAGGCATGGTACCTAATTAAACATAAGGATTCATAAAATTTGGAACATGGGGTTATATAATCATAAAAATTTGGCAGAAATATGAAACCTAACTTTATAATGATCCCATTTTGTTTCACATAGAGTGTCACAATTCAAGGTTAACCACCATGACCGTCGCACAAGGATCATGAGTCAAGGCTAATCGTTAAGACTGTTACACATAACATATCATGAGACTAAACATTACCCAATTAATTAGAGTGATATCTAGGAACACCAGTCACAACATGTTCACGAAAATGTTTTCCACATATTTAATCAACATAATCAATCATAAATAAACATAAGTGTACCCCTATAATGAAATGGGTATCATAATATTTCCCTAAAGCATAACCAATGGGTGAATAATATAAGTGTGCCTGAAGGATAAATATTAGATCCTGAATGGGAAATCATAACATATAATAGGAATATATCATGATAAGTGATGTAAAATTGAAGTTATAACATCTAATAAGTGTATTTTTAGATACTTTAGAATTAAAACATTTTGGTAATGTTTTAAGGAAGGTATAAAAGATCATTTAAAATAGGAAAGGGAGTAATATTTTATAAAAACCCATAACTAAACCAAGAATTATTTCATAATAAAATTATTTACTTATAAATATAATCATTTCTTAAAAAGGATTATATTTTGCATCGTAATTTGATTAATAATCTGGGATGTTTTGTTAAAACGGGCTTGCTTATCAAGAAGAATTGATAAAGGAACTACTTAAAAACTTGTATAAACAAGAAAGACAATGATGAATTGATCATGTTAAATTATTTTGGAACAATTAATCATCATTTATAAGATGAAAATAGAAAGAAAATATATCTTTATTTCGGTAGTGAAATACAGATAAACCTGAAGGAATAATGGAGGTTCGGGTAGAATCCCATACCTTAAGTCTGAAGGTGTTCTTCAATTTACCTTGATATCCTGTATAATAAAATTACATTCATTAATTAATAATTCCATAACTTATTCTACATGTAATTTATTTTTTATAACGTTATTGAGTTCATTCATGTCCTTTTCATGGGTAAATAGGTTAAATTTAAAAAATTGGATTTGTTTGTTTCCTTGTATATCTTGATTGGTTTACTTATGTACATGTATGGATAATCATTTAAGATGATGATGGTTTTAAAAAATTGAATTTATATATTACTATAGAACATACATAATATTAAATGGTTATAAAATTCATTAGCTTATTTGGAGTAAGGAATAATCATTATTTAACTTCAATGATAACAGTTTGGGTTAATTAGCCGGGTTTTTATCACAACAAACTCATTTTATTTTTATAAATTAATACCATTTGTACAAAATGATTATAGAAAATTCTATAGGACATATTTCATACATAATAATTTAGTTAAATCATAAAATGGTATCGTTTCTAGAATTTAATATGTTAATTGAAGTTTAAAACCCATTATCCTTGAACGTGATAAATTAATACATCTCGGACAGTGTTTCCATTTCATGTATAAAGGGAGGAGAAATGAGATATGATGATGAATTATACTTTTAGAATAAAATCATTCTAGTATATGTAAGGTACTATATTTATAAAACCTTTTTATGAGTATAGTATAGGTTAGAAAATAATACAAAGGAACTTGAAAAAAATTGATAGAAAACAGAAGAGGGTTTAACCTATTGATTCCTTTCTCTTAAGAGCTTCTATATAGGAGAGGTTTGGGTATAGTCATGAGACCAAGAATGTATGGACGTAGGAGAGAGTACTAGGGAGATATTGAAGAAGAAATTCTACAATGAAGGTGGCTTGATAGGTGTGGGGAGAATAGGTGGTGGGGGTGGTTTTTATAGTGGAGGGGAGGGGAGTTTTCTCAATATTTAATTCATTAGTTTATTATTTTTCTCAAGGAATGGAATAATACTGATTCGTGAGAAAAGAAAGTAATAAGTTTATGTTAGTTGGAACCAATTTTTATTTACATTATCTATTAATCAAGAATGATAAAAAATTAATTTATTTAGAATAATTCGTATATTATAAAAGGTCACTACTCATCAAAAATTATGTTTTTTCCAATCAAACTCCAAATATCTTTCTAATCACAACTGTGTATGTCATATTTATGAGATTCAAATCATATAAGTAGAAATATTTTGTATAAAGGTCATATAGTGTTTCGTAGTTCATTTAATCATGATGTGGTATTTTTTTGTGATTTTAGGTGATAATACTATATGACATAATTATAAGAAGGGAATTTCCATTGATTAAAATTTGGGCCATTATAATATTTTCCATAACACGATAATTGATATTTGTTTCCATTTACACTTTGGATGGATTGTTTTAATCTTAGTATAAGATTATTCTCTAAGAGTGTAATGTTTATGTGTGGGGGAATTGATAGAGAAAATATTTTCAATTATTATATTTTGAATTCCATTGTTTTAATCTTATTAAATTTTTATTTTAAGTTAAATTGTCACATATTCAGTATTTAGTATCACCTTGAGTTTAATTTCAAGAAAGATAAATTTTAAATTTTAGCAGTTTTAATTTATTTATATATTTTGACTATATATATTTCTACATAGATAAAAATTGGAATTTCTTATGTTTCTAAATTTATTGTGAATAATTTTATTTTTATACACCCAAATATTATTCTAGAATTTGAATGCTAAAAACTAGCTCACAAGTCCGGCCTCAAAATATTTACACTAATCTGTATATTTTTTATATTGGGCCAATATCTTAAAAAAGGAAGGTCCAAAGAAGCTAAAACTAATAATTTAGAAATAATAAATCTGGATAAACTACTTTAAGAAATGTTTCAACGAATTATTCCTTCATTTTCATGTCCTTTTAATGCAATGAAAATCATATTTGGGTAATATAAAGAGTCTACCTAGGAGTAATTAATATATGGAAAACATTTTCTATAACCCCCACCCTAATTATCCAAATAATCTAAAATTTAGTGGGTAGATAAAGGAGAGATATAAGGAAAATATTAAATATTACCAAATTTTAATATTCTTCCAATAATGGGTATCAAAAGATCAAAATATTGGTGTACATATTTAGATTCAAAAACTTCACCACTTCTCTATATAATAATGTTTATATTTTTTATTTCCAAGGGTTCGTCAATTAGTGGTCATCTTTTTTAGGATTAGTGGTTCTTTGATTATTTATTATATTTTTATACTTTTAATATATATATTTCTTACTACTCATACCTCAATCACTCATTTTTTCTTTTTTATGTTTCTCCAACTGTATTCTCTTATAACTTCATGAGAATAGGAAACTAACCTCATATTTTGTTCAAGGGATAGAATGTTGGTTCGCTGAGTTTCATTGAACTTTATTTTTATAATATTTTTTTAATTATGTGAATTTATGTGGTTGTTAAATTGATTAGGGAGTGTGATTTCCCTAGTTTCTGTTCCACTAAGTTCTTCTTCTCATTCAACATTCATCTTTCCCTTCACTATCTATGTAATGCATATGATTGTGTATGGATTGGGGTGATATGGTTGGAAAAAAGATCTCCTAGACAGATTAAGGAAGAGTATTTCCCCACATGCAGAGATCACAATGTTTAGGTAATTAAAATTCGAATGAGAGTGTGTAGTGTGATAGATCTTGATAACTACATTGAATTGATTTTGAAACTATTTTACTTAACAATGATATAAACCATCATGAAATCTTAAGAACAAATTTCTTCTTTCTTTTTTTCTAACATAATTTATTTTATATTTCATATGCACATATATGTTAATATTTTACGCATATTTTAAACCTACCTTTTTATTCTATTTAGTTTTATATTAGTTTTAAATTAAATAGTGAAAATATATATTTCATATTGTGAAAGTTAGCTCATCAAGACTGGCCCTTGGTGATCACTATATTACAGGATTATGTAAATAAAATATTGACTCGAGATCCACAATAAAAAATAATGCATCAAACATACATTTTAATATATGAAACAAATTTTACTGGTCACATACTCATGTATTTGGTTACAGAGCATTTTTTAATGCTATCCATGGTATCAAAATAACACTTGTTGGTCGGAGTGGAAACTCAAGAGGGGGGGGGGGTGAATTGAGTTCCAATTAAAATTTATGTTTAAAAACTTTGAGTTAAAAATCCCCCAAAAAGAATACAGAATTAAACTGTAGTGAATTTATATCACAGTAAATATTCTGTTAGGTTCTCAAGGGATTGATTAGTTCCCAGTTAACCAAATCAGTAGACTTTCTTAACCTTTGAAACTAACTTACTGGTTTACATCTAATATAAACACTTGTGAGTTTAATTATCAAAGTAGCTTTAACAATTTTGGTTTTAAAGTATTGGCAGCGGAATAAAAGAATAACTTTGAAAGATATATCACAGAAAATATAACCAAGATGTTTAGTCTCAAGCTGAGACTTAGTCCTCTCAAAAGCTTTTATAAAAAGATGATCCACACCCTGGATCGGGGATAACAACAGCAACCAGCTGTCCAGGTCCAAGACCTCTACCAGAGTTATTCGTGGGAACAAACACAACAACAACCAGCTGTTCAGGTCACACGACCTCTACCACTATCCTAGTGGGAAAAACAAAAGACAAGTGAGTTTAGTGAGGATTTTCAAATCCTCCAGTTAGAGTACAGGAAACAGTGTGTGTGTAAAATACAGCATATAACACACACTGCTCAAAAAATAAAAGGATAAATCACATAGCAAATATATTGAGTTTAGAAATGGCTGTTGTGATTAGCATGCAGTTCTAGACTCTTTTGATTGATCAGAATTCGCTCTGAGTCCTCTTCTGGTTTTTTGTCTGGAAAACAGAGTATCGTCTGTTTCCTTGACTTCCAGGTATAGAGACAGTCGATGAAGCTCTTGTGTTATGTTCTCGTTCTTAGCTCTTCACTGGTATGCAGTAATGAGTTCATCGTGTAGGTTTCGTCGTCTCTTTGCATTCACACTCTGTTTTCTTCCAGCACACTTTGTATTTTGTATGTCTCGTGTATTCTTCTATTTTTCTCTCGCACAGCCTATATTCCGTATTTGTATTCGTCTATTCATGCTCTTTTGTAGGAGCATCATTCTTTTAGTTAAACCACGTTCTCCGGAAAAAGATGATTTACTTTTTGTAGGTATGAGGTACAGTTCCCTGACATCAAACAACACACATTAAAATAAATTTCAGTATCTTAAATATACCAGATATGACCGTTGGTTAGATTAAACAATGATTAATAAATTAAAGCAGTGTCAGGTTCTGTCTCTAGATAGCTCTTGATATCGGTAGATTTGTGTTACAACAGGTCTAAGTATTGGTAGGTAGTTGTAACGGTAGACTTGTCTTGGTAGCTGCAACTGTAGACTTGATCACATCAGTAGCTGTGGACTTGTAATGGTAGCTGTAGCTCTCTATCGGTAGTTGTGGCTCTGCCTTGTATCGGTAGCGGTAGCTCTCTATCGGTAGAATTTGCATAACGGTGGACTTCATCAAATCGGTAGCTGTCAACTTTGCTATAGCGGTAACTGTCGACTTCATTGTATCGGTAGCTCTACGTTCTGACGGTAGCTCTCTTATAGCGGTAGACTTTGCATAACGGTGGACTTCAGCATATCGGTAGCTGTCAACTTTACTGTAGCGGTAACTGTCGACTTCATTGTATCGGTAGCTGTATGTTCTGACGGTAGCTCCCTTATAGTGGTAGCTCCAATATATCAGTAGACTTAACTGTATCAGTCGTCATGAGCTGTAACGGTTGCTTAGCTTGTAACGGTAGCTGAGAACTGTTTGTTTGAGCATTCACTTGGCAGAATGAGTTAAGTCATAGTAAACATATATATGATAATTCCAAATACTTAATTTAAGCATAATGAAAGCAACAACATATATTAAAGTATATTTGGAATGTATTAAGCATAATCAAGATATAGATAAAGAATGGTTGGGATTATCAAAACACAATAATGCCACTTAATTCCCAGAGGGTTCAACAATCTCCCCCTTTTTGATAATCACAACTTATGCCAAAAAATATATCAAGGTATGATATCAATAGTATTGGATTAGAGAAAGAAAACAAGTATCAGCAATTGATATCAAACAATAAAATAGTATCATAGGAGAAAGAAAAACACAAACAAGATTCTTTAGTTTGATAAGATTCACATATTCATCCCCCTATCAATTTAACTACAGGATTCTCCTCCAAAGTAGTGATTTTATCCCCCTTTGTCCCCTTAGGCTCCAAAGTAGTGATTTTCTCCCCCTTTTTCCCCTTAGGTGAACAACATTCTCTCTCTATCTCTCTGGGTAAATCTCTCAATAATTTCTCCCCCTTTGTGATTAACAAAAAAGGAGGGTATCAGAGAGAAAAGAGAAGGACGAGGAAAGAAAATAGACAGAGTAAAATAGACAGTGAAGAGAGGAATGAATATGTGATTGATAATCCAAAAGATACAGTGGGAAAATCAAAAAAGTACAAAAATACAAGGAATCCAATCAAAAATGAAGCTAGAAGAACTCAAGCATCCTCTTGAACATGTGTTTTTCCCTTGGGATCAGTAGAGGGTTTAGAGGTAGAGTCAGCGGGCTTGGGAATTCCGGAAAGAACTACTGGTGGTTCAGCAACTGATACAGTACTAGATCTATAATCTGAGCCCCTCTGAGTGATCATCGGTGTCAGGCTCCTGATAGCTTGAACGGAAGTCAGTTGAGGAGTACTCCCAGAGGCAGATGGTGGAAGGGCAGGTGGTACAATAACTGGGCGAGCATCCACATGTAGGAAAGGCAGCAAGAGATTCCTGAAATCCATTATGATGCTTCCACCTCTCTCTATAGTAGAGACAAAATCATCTCTATTCTCAATAAATTTGTCTAAGGCCGGAGTAAACTCCCTGAGCTTACTAACCTGTTCTCTGAAGGCTTGGGTAACTGGAGGTAATTTCATATTATCCATCAAAAGATTGAAATGGTTGGTCATTTGGTGCTTGGTATGAACCTTTTCAAAATAATCATCCACCTTATTTTTGATAGCCTCTTGAGAAGCAGTAGCTGCCCGCAGTTGATCACGAACAAAACTAATAACTTCCCTAGTGGTAGCAAGAATATGAGTATCGGATGCACCACTAGGACTGGACTTAGCCAATTCTTCCTAAATAACAGTCCGGATCTGGTCAAGGTTCACACTGGTGCTATTGGAGGGAAGAGGATTCATTGAGAAGGCCACTGTCTCCTTGAAATATTGAGTCAGACTACTAACTACCTTCTGAAAAAGTTCATCCTGACTATTCAGATGTTCATTGAGAGACTTCTTAAAGGCCTCAAACACTTCCACAAATTGTTTGACCACTTATTTGATATATCGAATGTCAGTGTGCACTTGGGTTTGAGAACTGTTCAAAGCAGTCAATGAAACAATGGATTGTCTAAGAGAAACTATAGCTCCTGTCCAACTCTCAATCTGAGTGTGGCACACCTTATGTTCATCCACCATTTCTTTCACAGGACTGGACACACTACATCCAATGGATAACTCAAGGGATTTCTCCACGCTTTTCATCTCTTCAAACATACTTTTCTTCATATCTTACACCGATTCTATGATTTCTTCTATCAATTCGGCTTTTAAAGACTTAAGGTCATCCTTGGTTTCCACATGTTCAGCTACAGTGGGTAAGGTAACTGATTCCTTTTGGGGTTGGTCTTCCTTGTCAGAATCTCCATAGGAAAGTCCAAGAATCATATTTCCGGGATCTGATGTCCAACCTTCAATGTAATATAACACTGATACTGAGCCAAGATTCTCCTCCTCACTTGGAACATTCTCCTCAGGTATCTCTTCCAATTGATCTTCCTGAGTTAAATCTTCAATTTACTTTACAACCACAACAGATTCAATAGCCACTTGTTCTGAGTCATTAATGACTCTCTCATTAATAGGTGTTGTTGTGATGTCTTCCTGATCCGCAAAAGTCCTGACTGTACTTACTATTAGAGGACTCAAACTGAGCTCTTTTTCAATATTTTCTTCATCATCTGCTTCACCATCAGCCTCTTTTTCTCCATTTACATTTTGATAAGATTCGGTTGTCTCATCCTCCTCAGAGGTGTCTTTGACAACATACTGGCAGGCTTCTTCCTCTTCTTCTGTAGTCTCTGTATCATTGTCCTTTAAGACAGTTTCTCTTTTTGGTAGTTCTGTTGGAGGGCTGGCTGCTCCATAAGAAATAACTTGATGCACAGGACTAGGGGCAAGTCTAGATCTCCTCCTTCCTCTACTGATGTCTCTTCCCCCTAAACTTTGTCATCACTGTAGACCGGTTCTGGCTCATCTAGTCCAAACCAGGATCCCTCACATCCTTTGGTCTAGAAGGATGATCCATAGGAGTATACTTGTCATAAATTTTTCCTTCATCATTCACCCATGATTTCTTCCAAGGATTCCAGCTGACCTTCATGTATTTACAGATAGTTCTTGTAATACAGAAGTTATCCTTGACCACTACCAGCTCATCCTGAGGTCCAGCTATCTCTTTCACTTTCAGCATCCCAGAAATTAGTTTTGAGAAAAACAAGGCTTTTGATTTTGACTTTGGTCTAGTCATCTTAGCCACTTGAATCATAATCAATCTACATAGATAGATTCTCACACTGTGCTTCAGCAAATGTATCAAATATATGTCTTGTAATCTCAAAGTGGCAAAGTCTCATCTTCTCGGACTAACAACTTGATGAATAGACTTAAATAACAGTTTGTCATCTCCTACCATCTCTGCAGTAATCACCTTTCTAGGGATCCCATTCCCTATGAGTTCCAGCAGAGCATCTTCATATTGAAACACATCACTAGTGGACAGTACAGACTTTGAGAAGAACGCATAATCTCCTTCATGTGGAACTCTTAAGATCCTAGCCCATTCATCTGAAGTAAAAGATACTTCCTGACCATTTACCACAAATACCATTCTACTTTATTCTTCAGACTTTTCAAAACGAACGAATTCGTAAAATTGTTTCACTAGTCCTGGATAATAAGGTCCATTGTTGTTTGCGAACCATTCTATCCAACCTTGTTCTTCTAGTACTCTAAGAACTAACGATTTGCTTTCCATCAGCCATTCTGCACACAATTATTTTTCAACAAAAATCTCTCTCCTTGAGAGATGCGAGTTTATTGGATTCCTTCGAGCTACACTTCCACTTCCACTTCCACTGGCATTCGATACTTTCTGTCATTTCACTTGCGGCTCATCACTCCCATCTGTGACTTGGGGTCTCTTGACGCGGGCCATTGCAGATTTGAGGCTAGGGATCTAAAGGTTGATAGGTTTAGGTTTAGGGGATTCGAGCAGACGGGTTCTCAGTGAGATTGAGTGAGTCTAGTTTGAGTTTCAATATCATTTAGGATTCATAAATCACATAAATCATAAATAAAATAAAAAATAGTTCGATGACTCGGCTTTATAGAATTTTAAAACAGCACGAGATGTACCGGTAAAGTCTATTAACCGTTAGGTCTTCTATCGGTGAGGTTTCACTAACGGTGAGGTTTCTCTAACGGTGAGGTTTCTCTAACGGTGAGGTTTCTCTAACGGTGAGGTTTCTCTAACGGTGAGGTTTCTCTAACGGTGAGGTTTCTCTAACGGTGAGGTTTCTCTAGCGGTTTAAGGATAAGTTATCATTCCTAATTCGTGTCTAATGAAACTTAATCTTTCTGAACTTAAAGGATTAGTGAAAATATCAGCTAATTGATGTTCAGTGCCTATAAACTCAAGTGTTATATCACCTCTTTGACAGTGATCTCCTAAAAAGTGATGTTTAACATCAATATGTTTATTTCTAGAGTGAGACACATTGTTCTTAGAGATATTAATCGCACTAGTGTTGTCACAGTTGTTTGAAACATGTTTAAAGTCAAATCTATAGTCCAGTAGTGTGTGTTTCATCCACAGAATCTGTGCACAACAACTACCAGCAGCGATGTATTCTGCTTCAGCAGTAGACAATGCAACTGAGTTCTATTTTTTACTACACCATGATACTAGGGAATTTCAAAGTAAGTGACATGTTCTAGATGTGCTATTCCTTTCTAACTTACAGCCAGAAAAATAAGCATCTGAATAATTTGTTCAGTCAAATGACTGTCCTTTTGGGTAAAACAAACCTAAATTTGCAGTATACATAAGATATTTAAAAATCCCTTTAACAGCAAGCAAGTATGATTCTTTAGGATTAGCTTGAAATCTAGCACACATACATACACTTATTATAATATCTGGTTGACTAGCAGTAAGATAAAGTAAACTCCCAATCATACCTCTGTAATTAGTTTGATCAACTAGTTTACTATTTTCATCAATATCAAATTTATAGGTAGTACTCATAGGTATATCACTTTCCTTAATACTATCCAAACCAAAACGTTTTAACAAATCCTTCGTATATTTACTTTGATTTAAAATAATTCCATCTTTAGTTTGAAAAATATGAAATCCAAGAAAATACTTAAGCTCTCCCATTAAGCTCATTTCAAATTCATTTTGCATAACCTTTGAAAAATCAGTACATAAAGAATTTTTCGAAGATCCAAAAATGATATCATCAACATAGATTTATACTATTAAAACATCTCTTTAAATAATTTTTATAAAAAGAGTGGGATCACCAATTCCTTTTGAAAATCCTTGTGAGATAAGAAAGTTTGAAAGCCTCTCATACCAAGCTCTTGGAGCTTGTTTTAAACCATATAAAGCTTTAGAAAGATTAAAAACATGATTTTGAAAATGAGGATTTTAAAAACCAAGTGGTTGTTTTACAAAAACATCTTCAACAATAAACCATTTAAAAAATCACTCTTCACATCCATTTGATAGAACTTGAAACTCAGATGTGATGCATAAGCAAGTAAGATCCTAATAGCTTCTAATCTAGCTACAGGTGCAAAGGTTTCCTCATAGTCAATTCCTTCTTCTTGATTGTAACTTTGTGTAACTAGCCTAGCTTTGTTTCTAATGATGTTTCCAGATTCATCAACTTTGTTTCTAAACACCCATTTTGTGCCTATGACAATAGTGTCCTTAGGTCTTTCTACTAATTTCCAGACTTTGTTTCTTTCTAATTGATTTAGTTCCTCTTGCATAGACATTACCCAGAATTCATCATTAATAGCATCATTGATATTTTTAGGTTCTAGTTCTGACAAGAAGTCTTGATGTTCAACCTGATTTCTAAGAGAAGCTCTAGTCTGTGTCCCTCTATCAAGATTTCCTACAACAGCATCTAAAGGATGGTTCTTTAGAGTCCTAGTTGTTCTTGAAAAGGTAGGGCTAGAGATTTCAGGTTCATCTACAGGTTGAGGTTCAACAGAAGCAGGGTCTGGAAAATTTCCAGAACTGGATGTTTTAACTACAGGTCCACTGTTTTTATCATTAAGGTTCAAACCAGAGAGATCAGCTTCAAGATTTTCAAGAGAGGTCTTAGGTTCATGTGGATCAGTTTCATCAAATTTGATGTGAACAGATTCTTCCACACATTTGGTTCTCTTATTAAAAACTCTATAGACTTTACTGGAAGTTGAGTAACCTAGAAAAATTCCTTCATCACTCTTGGATGCAAACTTATCAAGATTATCTTTAGTGTTAAGAATAAAGAATTTTCAGCCAAAAACTTTGAAGTAGTTAACCTTAGGTTTCCTATGGTTCCATAACTCATAAGGGGTCCTCTTAAGAACAGGTCTGATCAAGACTCTATTAATAACATAACAAGCTGTATTTACAGCTTCAACCCAAAAGTAAACGGGTAGGTCATACTCATTAAGCATAGTTCTAGCAATTTCTTGCATGGTTCTATTCCTCCTTTCTACTACACCATTCTGTTCAGGTGTCCTAGGGATAGATAAATTGTGACTGTAGCCACTGTGTGAGCAGTAAGATTCAAACTCATGATTTTCAAACTCATGACCATGATCACTTCTCAGGGTTTTAATCTTAAGTCCCCTAAGGTTCTCTACAGACTTGGAGTATTTTACAAAGCAAGAACAAGCTTCACTTTTGTGAGCTAGAAAAATACCCAAGTATATCTAGAATAGTCATCTACAAGAACATAGACATAATGCTTCCCATTTATACAAGAAACTCTAGAAGGTCCAAACAAATCCATGTGAACCAAATCAAGAGGTTGAGAAGTTGACACTTCTTTCATTGATTTAAAAGAAACTTTATGTTGCTTTCCCTTTTGACAGGGATTACAAACTTTGTCTGCTGGAAATTCAAGATTGGGTAGGTCTTTAACTAAGTTCTTCCTAGCAAGTTTTCTAAGTGAATGCACATTGCAGTGTCCTAATATTCTGTGGCAAAGCCAAGACTCATTATGAAAAGCATTTAAACAGGTAATATTTTTCTTAGCTAAAGAACTTAAATCAACAACATAAACATTTTCATTTCTGAAAGCAGCAAGCACTAAAATATTTTTAGAATTAAAAACATTACAAGAATCATTTTCAAATTTAACGTAAAAACCATCATCACATAACTGAGAAATACTTAACAAATTGTATTTAAGTCCATCAACAAATAAAACATTAGAAATTAATAATGAGTTAGTGTTACCAATCTGGCCTAAGCCGATGATTTTTCCTTTTGAGTTATCACCAAAGGTGACAAAACCTCCATCAACTCTGACTAAGCTTTTAAAGCATGAGAAGTCTCCTGACATATGTCCTGAACATCCACTGTCCAAGTACCAGGTCTTTTTACATGATCTCTTTAAGCAGGTTTCCTACAAATCAGATTTAAATAGGAAATGATTTTGGTACCCAGATCTTCTTGGGTCCAGACAGGTTATCCATTAATACTTTAGGTACCCATATTTGTCTAATGGGTCTCATAAAATTTCTAGAATCAACATATTTTGAAAGATAAACCTTATTAGATCCATAACTATGAATATAACTTGTTGAAGCATATGAAGTTCCAGAGCTAGCTACATTCTGTCCAGATTTAGGAATGAATCTAGTTTGGGTAATTTTCCTTTTTCCAGGATGGTAACCTATACCAGTAGTATATTTAGGTTTTATTTGCTTACCTAGAATCTGAGTAAGAGTATATTTTCCATTGGTAAATTTCTCTATGTCTTTATTGAATTGCTCATTAGATAATTTTAGTTCAGTGTTCTCTTTAAGAATCTGAGCATTCTTTTCCATTTCAATATCAAGAGCAGATTTATGTTTAACAGTTAAAGCATATTGTTTCTTTAAACCTTTGTATTTGTATTTCATCTCATTACAAGTTTCTTCTAACATATCACAGTATTCAAATAGTTCAGATTTAGACATGTTTTCACATTCAGAATCATCTCCAGAATAATATGAATTAGAAGGAGGAGTTTCGGAAGTTACCTCAGCAGCGTTTGTTATAAAGCACAAGTTTTCCTTGTTTCTGTGTTCAGTTTCAGAAACTTTAGATTCACTAGAACTGTCCTCGGAAGTACTCCAGGTAGCCTTCATTACTTTCTTATACTTGTTATCCCTGTATTAATACTTCTTCTTGTATTTCAGCTTTCGACAGTCTGCTTTTATGTGTCCCTTCCTTTTGCACTCATAGCAGACAACTTCATCTGATTTGTCAGATTTCTTCCAATCCTTTTTCCAATGTCCTTTGTTGTCATACTTAACTTTATAATTTTATTTTCGGAAAAATTTCTTCTTCCTATAGAATTTCTTAAATCTTCTGGCAATTTGAGCCATCTCAGAATCATTTTCAGAATCACTCTCACTATCTTCACAGCTTGAACTTTCATTGATAGCTTGCAGTTTTTCCTTATCCTTATTCTTTGAGGTTGTAGTTTTAAAGGCAACCGATTTCCTTCTAGGTTCATCATCATCTTCTTTGTTCAGTTTCAGTTCTTCTTCATACATCATCAACTTGCCAATTAGTTCCTTGACTGGTAGTTCACCAATGTCACTTGATTCTTTAATGGAGACAGAGGTTCCTCTCCATCTTTCAGGTAGACATCTCAAAATTCTCATGATTTGTTCCTTTGCTGGAACATCCTTTCGTAGAGAAGTCATTGTATTGACAATTTCATTGAACCTGAGATACATATCAGAAATGGGTTCATTAGGCTTCATCTTAAAATTATCATACTTAATAGTATAAGTATTCAACTACATCTCCTTAACATTAGTTGTTCCTTCATGAGAAACAGCTAAGGTATCCCAAATTTCATAAGTAGTTTTACAGGCAGATATTCTATTAAATTCTTCATCTTCTAAAGCATAGTACAGAGCATTCATAGCTTTGCAATTATTATTTTAGGCTGTCTTAGTAGCTTCATTCCAAGTAGTTCTTACAGTAGTTGGTATTTTGTATTCACATTCTATAGCAGTCCAAATATCAAAACCCATGCTATCTAAATGAATTTTCATCATGATTTTCCACTGAGCATAGTTAGTGCCATTGAAAAATGGTGGTCTATTGGTAGAAACACCTTCAAGCCTATTATCCATGATAGATAACTATAAGAAAATATTTTAAAGAGATAAAAATTTAAAAATAACATAAATTTTAAGAACTTTAAAAAACAACTAAAATCACAGTTGAAAAATAGAGTACAAAATATTTTAAACAACCTCTGATACCAAATGTTGGTCAGAGTGGATACTCAAGAGGGGGGGGGTGAATTGAGTTCCAATTAAAATTTCTGTTTAAAAACATTGAGTTAAAAATCCCCCAAAAAGAATACAGAATTAAACTGTAGTGAATTTATATCACAGTAAATGTTCTGTTAGGTTGTCAAGGGATTGATTAGTTCCCAGTTAACCAAATCAGTAGACTTGCTTAACCTTTGAAACTAACTTATTGGTTTACAACTAATATAAACACTTGTGAGTTTAATTATCAAAGTAGCTTTAACAATTTTGGTTTTAATGTATTAGCAGCGGAATAAAAGAATAACTTTGAAAGATATAGCACAACAAATATAACCAAGAGGTTCAGTCTCAAGGTGAGACTTAGTCCTCTCAAAATCTTTTATAAAAAGATGATCCACACCCTGGATCGGGGATAACAACAGCAACTAGCTGTCCAGGTCCAAGACCTCTACCACAGTTATTCGTGGGAACAAACACAACAGTAACCATCTATTCAGGTCACACGACCTCTACCACTATCCCAGTGGGAAGAACAAAAGACAAGTGAGTTTAGTGAGGATTTACAAATCCTCCAGTTAGAGTACAGGAAACAGTGTGTGTGTAAAATACAGCATATAACACACACTGCTCAAAACATAAAAAGATAAATCACAGAGCAAATATATTGAGTTTAGAAATGGCTCTTGTGATTAGCATGCAGTTCTGGACTCCTTTGATTGATCAGAATTCGCTCTAAGTCCTCTTCTAGTTTTTGTCTGGAAAATAGAGTATCGTCTATTTCTTTGACTTCCAGGTATAGAGACAGTCGATGAAGCTCTTGTGTTATGTTCTCATTCTTAGCTCTTCACTGGTATGCAGTAATGAGTTCGTCGTGTAGGTTCCATAGTCTCTTTTCATTCACACTCTGTGTTCTTCCAGCACACTTTTTATTTTGTTTGTCTCGTGTATTCTTCTATTTTTCTCCCGCACAGCCTGTGTTCCGTATTTGTATTCGTATATTCATTCTCTTTTGTAGGAGCATCCTTCCTTTAGTTAAACCACGTGCTCCGGCAAAATATGATTTACTTTTTTCAGGTACGAGGTACGGTTCCCTGACATCCAACAACACACATTAAAATAAATGGCAGTATCTTAAATATACCGGATATGACCGTTGGATAGATTAAACAATGATTAAGAAATTAAAGCAGTATCAGGTTCTGTCTCTGGATAGCTCTTGATATCGGTAGATTTGTGTTACGACAGGTCTGAGTATCGATAGGCAGTTGTTACGGTAGACTTGTCTCGGTAGCTACAACTGTAGACTTGATCACATCAGTAGCTGTGGACTTGTAATGGTAGCTGTAGCTATCTATCGGTAGCTGTGGCTCTGCCTTGTATCGGTAGCGGTAGCTCTCTATCGGTAGACTTTGCATAACGGTGGACTTCGGCATAACGGTAGCTGTCAACTTTGATGTAGCGGTAACTGTCAACTTCATTGTATCGGTAGCTCTATGTTCTGACGGTAGCTCTCTTATAGAGGTAGACTTTGCATAACGGTGGACTTCAGCATATCGGTAGCTGTCAACTTTGCTATAGCAGTAACTGTCGACTTCACTGTATCGGTAGCTCTATGATCTGATGGTAGCTTCCTTATAGCGGTAGCTCCAATATATCAGTGGAATTAACTGTATCAGTCGCTGTGAGCTGTGACGGTTGCTTAGCTTGTAACGGTAGCTGAGAACTGTTTGTCTGAGCATTCACTTGGCAGAATGAGTTAAGTCATAGTAAACATATATCTGATAATTCCAAAGACTTAATTTAATAATAATGAAAGCAACAACATATATTAAAGTATATTTGGAATGTATTAAGCATAATCAAGATATAGATAAAGAATGGTTGGGATTATCAAAACACAATAAAGCCACATAATTCCCATAGGGTTCAACAACACCTAAGTGTATTAAGTGTATATTTATTGAGTATCCTAAGGAAATAAGGGTATATTATCTATATAAACACTTAGACAATAAGTTAATAGTTCCCAAATATTCAATGTTCTTTAAGATAGAGAACATATTCAAAATATATAGTGGAAACAATATTCACTTCGACGAATTTAATACTCAAGAAACATAGGTGTTGACATAGGAAAAATTTCCATATGACCCCAAGAATGTGGATGTTCCAGAGACATAAGTAATTTGTAAGAGAACCAAAGAGGTTAAAGAACTATTTATATATTATTTTCTATCTATCTATGATGTTCAATTATTATTATTTAATAATAAATAACATAAATTATAAAAGGCAGTAATAAGAATCTTATAAGTTATAAGATGGAAAAAATATATGATTTATAAGATGGATTCCATGCATCATAACCACGTCTAGGTTCTTTTAATTCTTCAAGTATATGTAATTTTTTTGGTTTGAAATGGGTGTTCAATAAAAAATGGATGTATAATTTATTGTTAAGAACTACAAAGCAAATCCAGTGGCTAAAATATTTATGTAACATCATGGAATATAATATGATGAAACCCTTTTACTAGTTTATATGTTAAAATCCATCAAAATTATTTTTTCCATAACATGTTTTCATCATTTAGATATTTGATAGATGGATGTTATGAAAAATTTCATAAATGTTATCCTTTTAGAGTATGTCTATATGAAGTAACAAAAAGAGTTTGTGAATTTACAGGACGCCAATTTTTGTACAAGTGGGTTCCTTAGAAACAACATGAATAGTAATTTTCAACTACCATATCATGAATATAGTGATTTCAAAATAATATATTCTTACCATAATAGTATTTATATTTTTTCCTCCACTATTTACATGATAATTTCATTAAATTGATTTTCATATCAAAAGGTTATTGTAGCTTACAATCTATAATGATAACCTTGAGATACATGACTGTAATATTGAACTTATATTATATGGGTAGGATACATCATACTAACTATACAGAGATGATGTGTGGCTGTTAGGTTTTGAGGGACCATATGTATTAATACTTATTCTCATAATTTCGCACTAGGTTTTCTTTATTAAATGAGATAATGAGGAATGACCCATGAATATAAACAAAAAATTCTTATGGTGTCATTGGAAGTTCCAAACTGTAAATTTTTTTAATGGAATCATGAATTGAGATTATTATTATAGAATATTATTTGTTCATGTACTTCAATTCAAGATGAAAAAAATAAAATTTATTTCATCGTGAGTTAGTTTTCATTGGGTGAACCATTGATGGTCGGATATTTATTGAATAACCAATATATAATTTTTTATTAGAGAAGGAAGTGATATTTTAGGCCTAGTTATTTAGAATAATAGTATATTCACTAAATCCATAGCCATGAAAGATGAATTCAAGTCTATCTAGTATGGTGAATTAACAATAAAGAAATAAAGGACGATGATACAAAGTGTTCATCTTTATTTTTGGGATATAATGATACCAAGAGATTATATTTCATAGCATGTGTTCATAGGAGGGGTTTTTTTCTATGACAAATCCTAATCTCCATTAAGGCCTTGATGAGTTTCTAGACCACACTTCTTCTCTATGGATAATATTCCTTGTCATCGAGAGAAGGTTCTATAGGGTCATCAACATAGCGTATTCAAAATTATAGACTATACTGCTAAATATATTTTTAGGGCATGGTGGTCCCCACCATAGGGTCTGGGAAATGTCAAAAATATATAATTGAAATGAATAAATAAATGAATTATTATTTTATTATTGAATAATTAGAGTAAAATATATTTATTTAATGTATTTATAACTATTAATAATAATAAATTGAAAATTATTTAACGAATGAATATTATTTTTATATTAAAGCTTTATATAATATTTATGGGAATGGTAAATCTAGTTAATGGGTCACTTTTATCACATAATATATTTATTATATGAAAATAAAGTGATAAAAATATAAATTATGTTTATGATATATTTTGTTGGTCAGAACATTTCATTTATGGGTTATTTAGTGGGAATTACATATACAGGGGGATCCCTTTGCAGGTATTTAATATCCATATATAAGCTAGAGGGAGCACTATTCTAAGGGACTATTCATCCACTCAAATTTCAAAGATCCTCTCTCCTACATCCTACATACTAATGAGAGAGAATCAACCAATCCACGCCTTTGATCCAAGTCCTTCATCATGGATCGATGTATTGGTGAAATAGTTATTATCATAATTTTGAGTGCTCCATCAAATCTATACTCTAGCACTCAGATATCAATGATAGACATTCCCACTAACTTTTAATACAATTTTCGATGTTATAGAGAGATATGAATTGGTTCCTTTGTTAAATGGTCACCTGAGATAAGCGGTTTTCGAACACATATTTAAATTGAATGGGTTATTTTTTTTGGGTTTAAATTTTCATGCATAATTACTTCAGATGGGATCCTTGACTATTGTAATAGGCTACTTTTCTCTAGAGATGGCATAGTTTTGTGAATTAGTGATGACTATTTAAAAGTCCATGGCCTATATCACTCCATTGTGCACTACAGTACCTGTAATTGGTATATAATCGATCTCAATATTTATTAATCCAATAAAATTTAAATTTACCTAAATCAGAAGACAGAATCATTACAGTCCCATTACTAAAGGTGATGATTAAATCTAACATTGGACAAGAAAGTTTCGGCCATTAAAATTTGTGAATTTGATTAAAACAATTGAGTGTGGGTTTTTAAAAAATAATATATATATATATATATATATATATACTCAAAGGTACTGAATAATAGAATTTTTGTTGAAACCCCCAATTCTGGATACATATTGATGGCTGGAATAATTCCACAGAGGGTGACTCATAATTCCTCAAATTTTCATAATTTTAAAACATTCCCATTTTAAATTAATAAATCCTAATACTTTTCTTTGATGAAATAATTAAAAAGGAACACAAGGTGTGACTATCCGCTACAAGTAAAATCAAAATATAATAAAAATGATATAGGAAGTGGGGTTGTTATTCAACGGTGAAACAAATAAAATAAAATTATTTAGGACAGCACTACTGCCACCCCCTCCACTGCCACCCTACCTACCATCATGCATCGAACAAGAGTGGTCACCCCATCATTGGACCCTCAACATCAGCCCTACATCACATGGCCTCCATCTCAGCTAACCTACAACCAGTGTCCCCCTCCACATCGTGAGACCTTCTCTTCTGTCCAAATCCCATCTTTATCACTCACCTCTTAGCCTCCCCTAATGCTTGACCACCCACTGCCTAAAACCATCACTTTTGGGCTCCCCCACCCAATGGAGTCTGGCCTTCCCTATCATCTCAAACTACCGATCAACCTCCATCAATTTACAATGCATGGTTTCAAGGGGTTACACCACTCGATGACCCAACAATCTAGCTGAGTGGGTCCAACATAGAATAGGTGGGGTGAGGCCCTGCCTAACTTGCCCAAGAATCCTGGCCCCCAAGGGGGTTGAATGTATTTTTAAAAGAATATCAAAAAATTAAATTAAATATTTTGAATAAAAATAACTTTATTTTGGGACCAATAGACATATAATTTTTTTATTTAAATAAAAAAATTATTTTTATTCATTTAATTTCCCTTGACAAAAATTTATCATAAATTTTTTTCATTTTACTTATTTAATATTCATGTCAACTAATAATGAGTAGTGACTATCCATTGTATGTATGTGTTTTATTAATTAATTAATTAATTATTACATATGGTTGATATTTGTAGTAATTAATTAATTAAATATAAGGTTTGTGTATCATTTTTCGTCCTCATTATATGTATTGGGGTATTAGAATCCATGAGAGTTTTATTTCATGTATATTAAATATTCCCAAGACATTCGCTCTTTTGTGATAATATTTATGTATTATAAGGAAGTCAAATGAATAAGTTGATAGTGATGAGATGAGAAAGTATCCTAGATAAGACGTGGATACATTGGACCAGGGTACGAGCTGTGATAGAAGTTATACACGAATCATGTATTTTCACCACAGGGTCATGATAAATCTTTTGAGAATAATATTATAAACCAATTATAAATGATCAATATTTTTTTCATTGTTAATTTAATTTAGGCATTATTTATTATATTTTTAATATAAAAGTGTATGCAATCACATAAAATAATAAATAAAAATATGTAGTTTAAAACAAAGTAAGAGACGATGGATGTTCCTTATTTACAATATAATCATGTTTTGAGTTCGATCACATAGTAAGTGAATATTTTGTTGAAAAAAAAATTAATTTCGTGATATGTAATTATAAACCCATAATGTATTATTATGTAATGTCCCGGATTTTTCCATGTATTATTTTAATATTATACAGTAATTAATTCAAGACCAGGCTCTGAAACGACGTGCAGTTCCGAGGCCCGGTGAGCCTGGAAAAAATGTTTGAATTTAATCTAATACATAAATTACGTGCGCGTGCAGTTTTCCTTGAAAAGTGAAATAACTCCCGAATGGGTTCTGGGATCAGAAATCTGAGGGCACCATTGTGTTTAGAACAATGTTTTTACATAAGGCGAGGCCTAACATCGGCCGGCGCATGTCGGTTGTGGAATCCAGTTTTTGGGATGTAAGAGTAATAAAATATTTAAATAAAAATATTTATTCTGCAGTGAGATCTTTTAAATCTGCTACAACAGATATCCCTTTCCTTTTTAATTAAAGGATGGTGTAAGAGGTCCAGGGTTACAAACCTAATAACCCTGAAACCCTTGGTGGCTCTGGAGGATCTGGATAAAAACTCCCAACGCATTGATAATGACGTAGCGACCAGATCATCGCCGAAGAATGTTGTGGAATCCAGGTAGGATGTTTTCTTGTTTTTTCTTCGCCGTTGTTGATTTCTATGACAAATGTGGGCTAATCCATGAACAGATTAGTCCACGGATCGATCGTTCTTGCAGGATGACATTTCTGCAGAGATTTATGGGAGATTAAATACATGTTAATCCATTGTCGTTTATTTTCTACTCTGTTTAATCCCATTAATAGGAGTATATCAACACTGTGACGAACGACGGTGGAGGTACGTTCCTCAAGTTTGTTTCTTTGGATTTCTCCCCATTCTTTTCCTCGCGTTCTTCACAGGGTGATGAACGATGAATTGTTGCGCATCTGTTCTGCGATGCAACGATCCCAAACTGTGGATCCAACCCCGGGGCGGTGTCACGGAGGTGCGACGACGATATCGGTGGATGATTCGTAGTGGATCGAGAGTTATGTGTTTTTGGGTGTTTTTCATCGGATGGATCTTTGGAGCTTTATAATTCGTTTTAAAGGACAAAAACACCCATCGCGGTGTTCGTATGACGAACCGAACCAATCCCAAGAGTATTGGGACGAACGGACGAGAGATCGTGGATCCAGAAGATCGGCCGAAGTGCAAGGAAGAAGACAACTTTCTGGAAATTTCCTGACTACACGCCGTGTAGTATAGAGTACACGACGTGTGTTCGTCAGCAGGTTTACAAGGTGTGTACTTCAGGAGTACACGGACACGGGCATGGTACACTGCCAAGGACACACCGTGTATACCCGTCCTCGGCCAGACCTAGCCAGATACACATGATACCCCGTGTACTAGTGCACGGGCATGTGACATGGACACGAGCAGAGACCATGTATGGTCACATGGCCAGTGTACATGGAGCGAGCCCCAGGTGCTCGGAAATGGCGTGTGATTCTTCTACACGCCATGTAGTTTCTTTCTGACTGAAAAGGTGAGTGACACGGGCCGTTTACACGGGCAGTGCCCGGACTTAGGAACACGACATGTACTTTTCTACATGCTGTGTAGTTGAGTATTCCAGAGACCGGACAGATGACATGGGACATTTACACGGGTGGTGCCTAGGGTCAAGGAACACTGCGTGTAGTCATACTACACGCAATGTAATAAATTCTTCATGGATTGAGCTAATTTCCTTCTGTGACTTGGACTATTTTTCATAGGGTTCATGCCCTTGGTCCTTTCGCTGAAAGTTGTGGTATCATTTCTTTTACACAAGGGTATAATCCCTTCAGCAGAACTTCCTGAATATATTTTTTAGAATCCCCTCTTTGAGTCTTAGATCCGGATCCTCTATTCATTCCTAGAACCCTTGGTAGAGCTCTTGGTATCGACGTGACCAAATTTACCTAGGCGCCGATCATCTAGTTAGAGGATTAGCTCAGATTGAGTTGTTAGAATCACCGAATGAATCAGTCGTGATTCTCATCTGAGCATCACGTTCTCATAGTACTTGCAGAGTTTGTTCTCTCGGAATGAGTACTTTGTGTGTCTATCTTCAGACCTAGGACTGTGTTCTCCTTGTTTCTGGATTAGTGGAATCTTTGAGCTAGATCCAAGTGGTTGTATCACGATGGTCATTTGTGTATGAGTATATCTGGATATTCTTGTTATATTTTCTGCAGACATATACTGTGTGGAGTTGACTGTATCTTTCCTTTGTGGTATTTTTACCTTGTTTTATTTCATTTGTGGTTTTAGGGTGTCTTACTGGGTATTGTTAAACTCACCCATACACGGGCTTTTCCTGCGCGTGTCAAGTCTTGTGCAGATGAGCGTGCCTTTTATAGGATTCTAGGTGGACCCAGACCGGATGGTGTTCAGTGAGATCAGGCGGGCTGAGGTGTGTTCCTATGGCTATAGATTGCAGTCCCAACACCTTTCCTTACATGTTGTACTTTGTTACAGACATTCTTTTGGTGGGATTTTACTTTTGGCCATGGGTTTTACATTTTCTGTATATTAATTTCTAGTCGTACTATGTATGTTGAGGTTTTTAGTGTATGGATGCATTTCAATTTTTAGTTTTTTTTACTTTTCCGCTTTGTGGGCATGGAGATGTGTGTGTGTGTGTGTATAAGCTTATAGGCAATGCCTCCCATGTTAGTAGCATGCCTACTTGGTGCTAGTCACTAGCCCCTGGCCTATTGGAGGCAGGCTTGGGGAGTTGCGGCTCAGGCCCCACTGGTACGGGTCATGACAGAGTTGTATCAGAGGTGGTCGGTTCTACCGTCAACCGAGAGTCTGTGACTTGGTTTGGGGCAACATTGTTATGTGTTTCGAGTTAGGATTTCAGGCTAGGGATCTCAATATTGGTTCGAGCGGCTGACGTATCCACAAACCGGGACTCTGATAACCTACTTTTCGACTCGGAGCACGAGAACACTAGTTGCAGGGGAAAATAATTGTACATGCATCATATAGGAATGGGTTTTGGTTACCATGTCCTTCTTGAGTCACCTCTCCAAATATACTCACTAAATGAGATATATCTTGAATCATTACAGGATGCCTCTGCAAAACGTACCCACTAGGATCCAGCATTTTGATCATGAGGATGACCCCCTCATTGATGAAGCATCGATACATGGACTGGATCCCCCAGTTTTACCATCAGGAGGTGTTCCAGTTATCCCATCACCTGTAGAGAAGTGTTTAGTGCCTGCTATACCTTTGGAGGAGGAGCGCAGGCTGAGCACACTCCATGAGTTTCAGATAAAGAGACCTCTCAGGTTTCGAGGCAAGCCTAACACTCAGGAAGCAGAGGACTGGATTGAGGCAGTGGCCAGAGTCTTCCGTTTGGTCAGGACACCAGCAGACCAGTTGGTGATCCTTGCAGCGAGCCTTCTGCAGGGCTCGACAGGACGATGGTGGTGTTTGGTTATCCAGACCCACGACGAGGTGACTATTGCATGGTCGATGTTTGATGGTATCTTCAAAGAGTATTTTTCACCGGTTACCCTGAGAACAGTATGTATACCGGAGATTATTCAGCTTCAGTAGGTAACCCTGACGGTGGGTGACTATTCGTTGAGGTTTACCGACCTCTCACGGTACTCGATGGATATGGTCAGGGATCAGTACTTCAGATATCAGACCTTTGAGCGCGGCTTGCACAGAGATATCCAAGATAGTATCATCCCTATGTTCATTCCCACTTCTGCTGGAGTGCTCGAGTGGGATTTGGTGGTCGAGAGCTTCTTGGCAGAGTAGAGACAGCTGATAGTTGTCAATAGTGGTCGAGATGGAGCCAAGACCTCAGCAGTAGGGAGCCGACATCAGGGACCCAGGTGTGGGGGCGTTTCCAGAGGAGATCCCAGGACAGGGGATCTTCTGTACAGGGTTCGAACAGTGTATCCAGCCAGACACCAGATAGGTGATGCTACTCATGTGATGGAAGGGGAAATCTCGCTCGAGATCTTCCAACCCGCAGTACTACTGACATAGGAGCAGTGGATGGACCATTGATGTAGAAGAAACATGTGGAGTAGACAGATCTGCGAGGCAGAAGACGCGGTAGAGGAGCTAGGAGAGCAGCTGGAGGAGGTCGTCATTTTGACCCTTTACCACCACTACCCCCACGAGGTCCACCCCAGGCTAAGGGAGCCGGTGGAAAGAGGCAGGTACTGCTGCAGGAGGCAGAGGATTATGACCCAAGTACTTCCGGAATGATTAGAGGTACTATCTGTGTCTTTTCTACCTTGGATGTCGTACTGATAGACATAGGTTCTAGTCATTCTATTCTAGATGCTTATCTTATTCCAGACATTGAGATTACAGTTGAGCCGTTGACTCGACCCTTATGCTTAGAAACACCGACTGGAGAAGATTCAGAGATCACACACCTCTGTAGACAATGTGACCTAACCCTTGGAGGTGAGAGTATCGGTTGTAACCTCTTGGTGGTAGCATCAAGGTTTACGATGTCATTCAAGGTATCGATTGGATATCCACAGTTCATGCCTAGATCGAATTTTTTAGGCAAAGGGTGCAGTGTGTCCGCAGTGATGGAACGAGGTTCACTTTTTTCGGTGAAAGAGATACCCAAGCAGCACAGGATGGACTCGTGCATAAGAGGGAACAACCAATTTCACATCATTTGGCTAGCCTAGCCCTTGGCGCAACCAATGTTATGAGTTTCCAGTTTCTAGCAATAGTGGTTGAGTACAAGGATGTCTTTCCGGAGGATGTCCCCAGGCTACCTTCCCATCGGGAGATATATTTCTGCTTTGAGTTGTAACCCGAGATGACACTGATATCAGTATCAGCATATCGGATGGCTCCTACAAAGCTTGGTGAGTTGAGGGTGCAACTGGATGACTTATAGAAG
This sequence comes from Viscum album, assembly GCA_963277665.1. Classification (NCBI taxonomy): domain Eukaryota; kingdom Viridiplantae; phylum Streptophyta; class Magnoliopsida; order Santalales; family Viscaceae; genus Viscum; species Viscum album. The sequence continues at coordinate 1,710,164,118 of OY728148.1, forward strand.
AAGGGCTTTGTGAGACCCAGTGTTTCACCTTGGGCGGCCCAAGTACTGTTTTCTAAGAAGGTACACGGGAGCTTGAGGCTATGTGTGGATTACCAACGCTTGAATCAAGTGTCCTTGGAGAACCGATAGCCACTAATGAGGATCGATGACCTCTTCGACCAGTTGAGAGGGGCACGATGGTTCTCTAATGTTGATCTATGATCAGGCTATCACCAGTTGCAAGTATGGGATGAGGATATACCAAAGACGGATTTCAGATGCCTCTACGTCACTATAAGTCCTTGGTGATGCCCTTTGGCATGACGAACTCCTCGAAAGGGTTCATGGGACTCATGAACCGGATCATTCAGTTCTAACTAGTCTGGTTTGTAGTGGTCTTCATCGATGATATCCTTGTGTACTTTGCGACTGAGGAGGAGCACGCAAGAATCCTAAGGATGGTTCTGGACACACTCCGAGAGCACCAGTTGTATGGGAAACTCTCGATGTGTTATTTCTGGTTTTAGGAGGTCCACTTTTTGGGACACGTCATCTTGGCAGATAGGGTAGCAGTGGACCTAAACAAGGTGGAGCCAGTGCTAGCGTGGGAGCCACACCTATGCGTGATGGAGGTGCGGAGTTTCCTTGGGTTGGTAGGCTACTATCGGAGATTCATCCTTGATTTCTCCAAAATTGTGGCACCCATGACAGCTTTGACCCAAAATGGGAATCCTTCTGTGTGGACTGAGAGATTCCAGTGGGCTTTCCAGCAGTTGCGACAGAGATTGGAGACCGGACCGATCATGAGATTACCGGAGGAGGGTGTCGAGTACGTGGTGTTCTGAGATGCATCAGGAACTGGGCTTGGTTGTGTCCTGATACAGAGGCAAGTGGTTATTGCCTATGGGTCAAGTCAGTTGAGGCCACATGAGTATAACTACACGACCCATGATCTTGAGTTTGAAGCGATATTCATTGCATTGAAGATGTGGCGGCACTATCTGATGGGAGAGCGGTTTACTATATACTCTGATCACAAGAGTATCAGATTTATCTTTTCTCATAAGGATCTGAATTTGAGACAGAGGTGATGGCTTGATATCTTCCAGGATTACGACTTTGAGATCATTTACACACTTGGGAAGTGGAAAATAGTGGGAGATGCTCTCAGCAGGTAATCCAATTTGCAGTTGCTGGATGTGGCAACAAGATAGTTGGCCTCTTTACAGTTATCCTTCATGGATAGAGATGAGGGAGCTTACCTTTAGTCTATGGTTTTTACCCCTCCTCTACTACAGTGAGTCAGGGAAGCATAATGCGAGGATGCTAGCTGTGAGACTCTACGAGCTCAGATATCCACATGTGTTGTGGGTGATGTATATTTAGAAGTTGGAGAGCACATTGTTCTTTTCAGAGGGCGTACAGTAGTACCAGTGATATTACGAGAGGAGGTTTTTTGAGAGTTCCATACATCCCCTTTGGTGGTGCATCCCGGCATGGAAAAGTTGTATCAGGACCTCTGACGTCAGTTCTGGTGGCCAGGAATGAAGAAGTGTGTGGTAGAGTTTGTTTCTCGGTGCCTTAGTTTTTAGCAAGTAAAGGCTGAGCACCACGTGCCAGTGGGCTTGACCCAGCCCCTTGAGGTGCGAGAGTGGAATTAGGATGGGATATCCACGGACTTCATGATGGGTTTACCATGTACGTACAAGGGACACGATTCCATCTGGGTGATCGTTGATCGACTCACCAAGTTGGCCCACTTCCTAGCCATACGGGAGCAGAATTCAGTAGAGAGCTTGGGATGCCTCTATGTGTAGGAGATAGTTAGACTTAATGGAGTGGCATCAACGATCGTCTCAGATCATGATGCTCGTTTCACATCCCGATCGTGGAAGGGATTACATGAAGCTTTTGGGACTCAGTTGTGCTTGAGCACAATGTTTCATCCCAAGATTGATTGTCAGACAGAGCGGACCATCCAGGTCCTCGAGGATATGCTTTGAACATGCATTCTTGAATTCATTCGTAGCTTGGAGGATCACCTAAAACTAGTGTAATTTTCTTATAACAATAGTTATCATTCCACAATTGGTACTTCACCATCAGAGGCATTGTACGGGCGACCTTACAGGTCACCGCTTTGCTGGACTGACCCAGGAGAGTCTGCACTTATGGGCCCAGAGATGGTGAGAGCTACGATAGAGAAGGTGAATGTCATCTAAGAGTAGATGAAGACTGGATAGAGTCAAAAAAATTTCTTATGCTGACATGAGGCAGAGGCCCTTGGAGTTCTAAGAGGGAGACCATGTGTTCCTTCGGGTCTCACCTCGACGGGGATTATGGAGATTTGGACAAGGCGGGAAGCTATCTCTGAGGTTCATTAGCCCTTTTCAGATTCTGAGTAGAGTTAGTGAGTTGGCATATCTCTTGGATCTACCTCCTCAGATGGACCGGGTATACAACTTCTTTCATGTGTTGCAGCTGTGGAGGTACGTGGATGATCCTTCACACATTATCGACTGGTGTGAGCTAGACATCGATGATGGAGTGACCTTTGCTGAGTACCTAGAGGAGATCGAGGACCGGCAGGATATGATCCTTCGTGGGTGATCTATTCCCTTATTGTGTGTCCGGTTGCAGCATGGGAATCTCCAGGAGAGCACGTGGGAGCGGGAGGTTTAGATTCACGTGCAGTTCCTACAACTTTTTGAGTAGCCTTTGTTTTGGATTTTTGGGGACGTAAAAGACCTAAGTTGGGTGTGATGTAATGTCACGGATTTTTCAATGTATTATTTTAATATTATATGGGAATTAATTCGAGACCAGGCTCTAAGACGGTGTGCAGTTCCGAGGCCCGATGAACCCGAAACAAATGTTTGAATTAATTTAATACGTAAATTACACGTGCGTGCGGTTTTCCTGGAAAAGTGGAATAACTCTCGAACGGGTGCTCGGATCCGAAATCTGAGGGCACAGTTGCGTTTGTAACAACGATTTTACCTTTGTCATGGCCTAACATCTTCCAGGGATGGTTGGTGGTGGAATCCAGTTTTTGGGATGTAAGAGTAATAAAGTATTTATTTAAAAATAATTATTCTGTAGTGAGATCATTTAAATATGTTGCAACATATATCCCTTACCTTTTTAATTAAAGGTTGGCGCAAGGGGTCCAGGGTTACAAACCTCATAACCCTGAAACCCTTGGTGGCTCTATAGGCTTTGGAGAAAACCTACCAACACAGTGACGACGACGCAACGACTGAATCATCACCGACGAATGCCGCAAAATCTCGGTAGGAAGTTTTCTTGTGTTTTCTTCCCCGTTGTTGATTTCTACGATGAATGTGGGCTAATCCACAAAAAGATTAGTCCATAGATCGATCATTCTTGCAGGATGAGATTTTTTCGGGAATTTATGGTAGATTGAATCTATGTTAATCCATTGTTGTTGATTTTCTTCACTTTTTAATCCCATTAATGGGAGCGGATCAACGCTGTGATGAACGACGACGGATGTTCCTTCCTCAAGTTTGTTTCATTTGATTTCTCCACATTCTTTTCTTTGCGTTCTTTGTGTTCTTTTCAGGGTGATGAACGACGGATCGTTGCACATCTGTTCTGTGACGCAATGATCCCAAACTATGGATCCAACCCCGGAGGTGCGACGACGATATCGGCGGACGATTCGGAGTGGATCGAGAGTTATGGGTTTTCATGGATTTTTCTTCAGATGGATCGATTGAGGTTTATGATCCGTTTTAAAGGCTGAAAACACCCATCACGGTGTTCTTATGACGAACCGAACCAATCCCTGGAGTATCCGGATGGACGGACGAGAGATCGTGGATCCTGAAGATCGACCGAAGTGCGAGGAAGAAGATAATGTTCTGTAAATTTCTCGAGTACACGCCATGTAGTATGGGATACACGACATGTGTTCATTGGAAGGTTTACATGGTGTGTACTTTGGGAGTACACGGACATGGGCAGGGTGCACAGCCAAGGACACGCCATGTATACTCATCCCCTACCAGACCCGGCCAGATACACAGGATACCCCGTGTACTGGTTCATGGACAGGCGACATGTACATGGGCAGAGACCGTGTACGGGCACATGGCCAGCATACATGGAGAGAGCCCCAGGTGGTCGGGCATGACATGTCATCCTTCTAAACACCGTGTAGTTTCTTTCTAAATGACAACACGAGTGACACGGTCCATTTACACGGGCAGTACCCGGAATTAGGAACACGGCGTGTACTTTTCTACATGCCATGTAGTAGAGTTTTCCACAGACCGGACAAACGACACGGGCCGTTTACACATGCAATACCTAGGGTCAAGGAACATGGAATGTAGTCATACTACCCACCGTGAAATAAATCCATAAAATCTTGAGTTACATTCCTTCTGTAACTTGCACTACTTTTTTTAGGCTTCGTGCCCTTGGTCCATTCCCTGAAGGTTCTGGTATCAATTCCTTTACACAGGAGTATGATCCCTTCATGAGAACTTGCTGAATAGAGTTGGCTGAATGAACTCTGTGAGACTTAGATCTGGAACCTCTATTCATTCCTAGAACTTTGGGTAGAGTTCTTGGTATCGATGTGACCAACTTTATCCAGGCTCCGATCCTCTTTATAGTGGATTAGCTCATACTGAGTTGTTGGAATCACCACATGACTTGGTTGTGATCCTCATTTGAGCATCATGTTCTCCTATTTCTTGCGGAGTGTGTTCTCCTAGAACAAGTACTTCACATCTCTCTCTTCATACCTAGGAGTGTGTTCTCCTTATTTCAGGCTTAGTGGAATCTTTGAGCTATATCCTAGTGGCGGTATCGCAATAGTCATTTTTATGAGTATATCTGGATGTTTTTATTATATGTTCTGTAGACATATACTGTGTGGAGATGACTGCATCATTCCTTTGTGGTATTTTTCCCTTGTTGTATTTCTTTTGTAGTTTCAGGGTGTCCTACTGGTTATTGTAATACTCACCCCTACACGGGCTTTGCCTGCACATGTCGTGTCTTATGCAAACGTGCAAGCCTTTGACAGGATTCTAGGTGGACCAGGACCGGACAGTGTTCAGTGAGATCAGGTGGGCCGAGGTGTGTTCATACGGGTACAGATTGTAGTCCCAGCAGCTTTCCTTATAGATTGGAATTTGTTATAGACTTTCTTTTGGTGGTCTTGTACTTTTGGACCAAGATTTTACATTTGTTGTATTTTACTTTCCTGTCGTACTCTGTTGGTTGAGGTTTTTATTATATGCATGCATTTCTATTTTTTGTAGTATTTACTTTTCAACTTTTTGGGCTTGGAGATGTGTGTGTGTGTACAGGTTTATAAGCAATACCTCCCATGTTAGTAGTATGCCTACTCGGTGCTAGTCACTATCCCCTGGCCTATTGGAGGTGGGCTTGGGGAGTTGCAGCTCAGGCCCCACCAGGACGGGTCATGACATATTATGGCATGATGCCTTATATCATTTGAATTTGAACAAAACTGGGTGTACGGGGAGCTCATCATCCTAGTATAGGGTGCCTCTTATTATTGAGGAGTTCTTATAAAAGAGATGGTTCTAATTAAATAATGATGATGGAAGAAAAGTATCTATAGCTAGATTGTTTTCACATTAGAAGCAAATATTGGATTAAATCGGGTTTTTGATTTCTAGAATCTAGGACTTCACTCAATACTTAAATGGTCCATGATTTAATGTAGTTAGAAAGTCAAAAATCAACCTAAAAACTCTATGAGTATTTTCATATCCATATATTGGGATGTGTGGATATGTTTCAAGGACTATTTACTCTATAATACTCAATAAATGATGTATTCTAAATCTAGTAATATGGGATACTGGGGTTCAATACAATGGTAGGAGATAACTAATGATTTGATTAACTAGAAATGTCTAATTGGTAACCTAGATAAACTACTAAAAATTACTAAATTTATTTTATATAAAATGGAAAGTAATACTATAAATAAACAATGATTACTTCGGAAAAAATAACTTTACCTATTAATAACCAATTTTCCAAGTGTAGTAGAAGAGATTGCAAAGAGTATTGTGTAATGAATAAAAATTCTATATGCCCAAGTCCCAACTACCAATTAAGGAACATAAATAAGTGAGGGTGTGAATGATGATTATTAGAGAATCATTTATGACACGTTTTATGTTTACATCATAATGATATCACCACATTCCAATTATGATATCACATTTTGTATTATCATCAAGAACATTTCGAGGAAAATGTGAAGTGGGATGTGAATGGGTTGATGATCACACTGAATATGTGTAAATTCAAATATGGATCAGGATCATTTAACACATCCCTTTATTGTAAAATTTTCAACCAACAAGTCCAATATATTCTAGAGTTAGAAAATGAATAGTATAGGGAAACACTTTATTACCTTTTGGGTAAGGTTTTCCAAGTTGATAAGAACCTAAGGAGAGATGAATGTGTAGTTATTATGGAAAACATATTTAAATGAAAAGGTAAAAAGGACAATGAAAATTGTGAAACGAAAGGAACCTTTACAACATCCTTCAAATAAAAGAGATTAATCACCATATAGAAGGTTATTTTATTCACATTCCATGAGATAAGTCTGTAGAATATTAAATTACATGAATTGAAGTAGTGGAAAGAATAGGCTTCCACTTAGTGCATATTCATATTTATATCTGATTCTAATATCATACTTCTTGGGTATTAAATACAATATTCCTATCATATATTGTTATTTATGTATAGAAACATTGTAAGAGAAATAAACATAAAAAAAATAAGGTGGATTATCTAATTGAATGAGAAAGGGTGATTCCTAGGACTGAAGTGAGAAGAACACAGCTTTTGATTACTGATATTAATGATTCTTGTTGAAATTTTATTGAGCGTAATGAGGAAATTTATCTTTAGTTTCAATATTAAAAAATATTATATTATCATATTTTTGGAATGAATGCTGTTTGTGGGGTCTATTACTCATCCAATAGCTCAAAAATAAACGATTCATTGGAAATGTATGACGAATATAAAATAATGAGGTCTAATATCTAGTTATAGAAATATAATTATTTCTCTACTAAAACAAATATAAATTTTCAAGGATACACCCAGTTTGGCATTTCTACTCTTTAGAGCTAAGTACCTTAGTTATTAGCGATACATATACTAACCTAGTTTTAGAAAATGATAACATTAAAAATAAATGTAACCTATAAATAATATCTACTATTTTCATTTAGAAATCATGAACTATTATAAGGTTAACTTTAAGGTAAATTCATATAGTTCATATGATTAATTTATGAGTTTTTAGGAATAAAAGTGTGAATTACTGAACATTAATGGTTAGAATATTTGAGTTTCATTAGGCACATGGGACAAAGAATATCTGGATTAATAATTCATTAATCATGAATTGTTGAGTAGATTTATTCCCAGACACAAATTTCCATATACACATAAATGTTATAATGATAGTAAATATGATAAATGATGATTCTGACATAAAAACATTGGTTAATAAATTGTAACAAGGTGTAATTCCTAAATTCAAATTTTCTTATAAAAATTAGATTCATGATGCAAGTGAAAGAATAATCAATATTAAGATTCATATTCATTTAATATACTTCCATTATTTATCAAAATATTATTTTAAAATAGTGGAGTTATCTGATAATACCAACAATAATGAGAAGTTGTTATAATATGATTTATAATATGATATAAATCCATCATATCATAATAACTTGTGTTTAGATGGAATGTGTTTGTTAAGTATAAAAACAAATTCAAATAATGAAAAAAATGACCATCTATATTTATTATCCTATAGTTTTTAATGGATATTACAAATATCTCTAATATAGTGATGTTATAGATAATTTTTATACAGTATTTATATAAAATGGGTGTACATGATTATTTGAGATACTGGGAGAAATAATGACTTGTGTTTAGTCAATGTTTGATATGTGCAACTAGTTATATTAGGAACATGTTTCATAATAGCTTATAGAAAAAAGAATGTTCCAGATACACATACTATGTAGGATGAATGAATATGTAGTGGTGGTTTTACTTTCATAATGGTGGGTGTTACATTATTCATGAAAAATAATGGATCGTATAAGGAATTATTAAATGCTATTCAGCTATGATTGTAATGATTATTTTAATAATGGATTCCATTTATTAAAGTATAGGTTCTTAGTACTTTGAATGTTTCAAATATTAATACTATAATGGTATTAAAGAGAAACAATTAATGGATGGTCATGTTTGAACCAAAGAGATGTGATAGAAATATGGGAGGATTAAATAGTAATGTTAAGACATTGATTATGATAGAACCGTTATAGAAATTTCCATGGTCAACTCATTATAATTTTACTATCCTATCTATTAACAATGATCATTTTTTTAGTATTTTATGTTTAGCCCAAAATTTATGGAGTGTTTCTATAAAATAAAACCTAAAATGTTTGATGACACCATAGTTGGAATATAATTGGTTCATATTACTAAAATCTAGTTTTGGATCAATGTAAGAAAAAATATCATAAAACATTCATTTAGAATGAATTTTAACCATGTTTCTATAAGAGTTTAGTGGGAGAATTACTGTTTTCCAATGAATCATATGTTCAGTAACATATATAGAACTACCATTGGTCTTATATTTTTTTAAGACTAAGAAGAAAGTAACTCTCCATTGATTATATTAAAGTAAAAACATAAGTTTATGGAAATAAGATTTATTAAGGTAGATAAAATGGGGTTATTAAATCAAGTAAACATGGATATATTAACAGGGTATTGAAAAATAAAATTTAGAACAACTCGATAGATATTTTTTACCAATTTCAGCTCACATAAATCAATCTAAGAAGATATTTATGAGACATTAGTGGAGATTAAATTGGTGAGTATAATTCCATAGGAAGCAGCAGTGTATCTATCACTTATGCCATGGTATGTTATAGATATGATATTTCCAATATACACATTATGGTTAGTGAATATCATGAAAATCCTAAATAAAAGTATGGGAAGAACCAAAACTATCCAATTGTACTTGAGAGAACAAGGTATATGTACCTGGTACTTGGAGTGGAAGGGAAACAAGTTTTAAGGGATTATAAACTGGTATTTTTTGTATATAAATAATCTAAAATAATAGTCCGGCTAAGAAGATGAGAATGATAATCTCATTAAATCTAGTTATATACATATCTACAAATTCCAAATATGTTTATACATCTTATTAAGCTAAAGAATAAGTGTAAAATACCCAAAGTTTTCTTAGCTTTCATATAATCTCACCTTGTAAGTAAATTTTTATCATACATTAATTTATGATAACACTACTATTTGTAATAGAAAGTATTTCATTTTTTTATTGTGAATAAAAAAGAATCTACTAATGGATATCATCACTTTAGAATTATTACTAAAGGAGGTGAAGTCGTAGATAGTAGGGTTTTCATACAGCAGAGACATGACATGCCCAATGACCAAATGTAAAAATCAATAGCAAAATGATCTTATCATGTGGGATCTGACAAGGAAATTTAACATGTTATATCTATTTCATGATGGAGTGTTTTAAAATTGGGTTCTATATACCCAACTTCAATAGTACTTTTTGATTAACATATCATTTATACAATGAGGTATAAATGATACATTACTACCATAATACTATTAATATTTCTACATCCACTTTTTAGTGGGATCCAAATTCAGTTCCATTGAGAAAAAACTTTTAAAATGACTTTTTTTCATACACATATTCAAATAAAATGTAGTATTTTCATTTTAATTTTCCATTCTAAATTCCATCACTTTGGATCCTTAGATTTTGTATCAGGTAGTCAATCATTGGAGATGAAATTATTATGTTGGTCAATGAAGATAATTTTTAAATAACAAGACCACGTGATTTTTTTTCAATATAATACCTTCACTAATATGTTATATATTTTATAGATATCCATTTACATATTTATGTAAGCATCCAGATCATGTAAAATTTTCTTTGATGAACCTATAAGGTAATTTGGTTTCATAAATAATAAATGTGATACTTGTATGTATAAGTATTTTAGAGATATTTATTAATTTATCTAGTAGTATATGTTGCTAATATATTTATTTTTTAAAATAGGATTCTTTTATTATTTTCAGTTAATATGTGGTTGAACAAGTGCTTCTCTGTGAACAAGTTAAGTGAAGTTACATATATTCTGGGGATCAAGATCATTCATGATATTTCTAAGAAGCTTCATGTAATAAACAAAGGTATATGCATTATCTAAATATTGAATATATTTAGTATAAAATAATCTATTATTGAATTGGTTACAATGTCTCTTGATATACATTCATCTAAGAAAATGTATCGTTTGAAGCATGTGGAGAGATATAGGATGAGTAAAAACTCTCTAAATTATGTGATATGAACTATCATGTATTTCATGAGATATACTTGGTTTGAATTTTCTTATTAACTGATAATTTTTGGTAGATATAAAACAGATAAAAGTGAGAAAGATTATACTATTTTTAAAACTATCATAATGCATCTAACGTTTACTAAGGATATGTTCCTATTTTATGCATGAGATAATATTCTAGTATCCAATAGACCAAAATGAAGCAAAATCATAGAGAGGATATGTATTTGTTTTCAATGGAGGATCCTTGAACTGGAATATCTCAAATTATCTTGTTATTATTAATTCTATAGTAGATTCTAAGTATATAATGACTTTTTATTGTTATAAATAAGAAATTTTGATATGAAACATTATCTAGAATCATGATGCAGTTCCTATCATTAAATACCATATGATATTGTATCATGATAATACTATAGTGGTCGACCTCCCTAAGGTGCCAAGGTCACATCAATAGATGAAGAACATACTTTGGTAGTATCGCATCTTGAGTGATTTTTTTAAAATGTGTGAGGTCACAAAAAAAAAGTTTTTGATGAAGGATAATTTGGTAGACCCATTCACTAAATCCTTATCTCAATAGAATCATGAACATCATTTGAGAGCTATAAAACTAATATTCAATAATAGTGGACTCTAGTTCTAGAGGGTGTTTTTGGATATAATGCCCCAAATCCAACTATTGTTTACATTTTATATCCTATATATTAATAGTTTTTAATTTTCATAAAAATATAATCACATGATGAGTTCTCTTATGCCTAAAATAATGTTATAATGACTTTAGAGTATCTATCACATTGAAAGGTCATTACAATTCCATGCTATGAAGAGAACCTTGATGTGTTATGATAATATTATTCAATACTAGTGCTAAAAAAGGATGAAATTATCAAGTGATAAATATATGATTTTGTATATCAAGTCATTGAGAATCATAAGAAATTAAAAATTAATATCATGGAGTTTGCACTAGGTAATCATGAATAGAGGAGGTTATGAGAATATAATTTCCTAATGGAATTGAACATGTTTTATTTATCATTGGATATTACTATTTAAAAATGTTGGTAAAGGTATTTAGACTTTAAATTATTATAAATTCATATCACGAGTCATTTAATTAGTTTTATTGATGAAACTAGTGATGAAATATTCTCATAGTGAGGTAGGATTTATTGGGTATTTCACAAGTGGTATGAAATTAATAAAAAATTCAAAAAAGGATTTCCCTTTATTATTTAAAGAAATATGATATGATATACCTTTGATGGATTTGGAATGATCTAATTAATTATATATCCATGGTGGTTTTATCGAAATGTTCATTTTTAGAAAAATGAAGAATTGTATATCATGAATACTGGTTGATGACATAAGCTATACAACTTTCTTGATGAGATATCCAGACCAAGCCATTGTAATATAAAGTGATTATCCAAAATGGGTTGTTTTAGTTATGATATTACTTTCTTTTTCTATGGGTTCCTTAATATATTTATAGATAATAATCTTGGGATTCATGCTAGTTGGATTGCTGGCATTGAGAAAGTGACCTAGAGGGTCAAATAATAAGTGTATCCAATACATCATATCAATTCCATTTGAATTTAAAATTGTAATATAATATTAATCCCATGATTAGAGATGAATATTTAATTAAATTATGTTGATCATATATATTTAGTCACTATTCAGTTGAAATATTATATAAGTGAGTTGAATATTAAAGGAATATATTTTCTTGAGTTTAGTGAATAAAATATTAAATTATTTATTGAAAAAAATGTAGTAATATTTATTTAATTAAATAAACAATTTTAATTCAGGATTCAAAAAGTATCATGGATGTTTCAAGGACCGTGATATAGGTCTGATAAGAAATGATATATTTTATATCATTTAAATATATTTCTATTTATTTATTTAATAAATGATATTAAAATCATTCAAAGGGGCTGCACATGTCTAGAAAATATTATTTTTATTATTATTATTAGATGTGGGGTAAAATTAGAATAAAGAGTTACATCATGGGATTTAATACAATAACCTATTCTATGAAGAAATTATTTAAACCTGGTAATTTTATTTTTTAGACTAATATCAGTTTTGAACAATAATTATTTCATGGTAATTATCTCAAACCTTAATATATATTTCTATAGAATTCCATCAATAATGGGGGTAAACAATTCTAAATGTACCTCTGATGTCCCTATAATTACTAGAGTAAATCATTTAATCCTTGGTGTAATTATTGTTGAATGATTAATGAATCAATTGGTGAGAATCTTTTGTTCTAGAACCCTAAGATTCTATGATGATGTTCCAATATTAAGGGATAATGTATGTAATACATCTATATAGATTCTTACCATGGATCCTTCATCATAATGATGTTATGAAAAGAGTGTTCGATCTATTTAACATTGAAAAGTAAATTTCAAGATAGTTTAATTTATTAATTTAAATGAATTAATTATAAATTATTTGTGAAAGATATTCTCTTTGATTATTATGGGGTTCTTTTCATCGAGTTACAAGGATTTATTAGAGTAAATATATGAAAAAAATGATTTCCAAAATCCTAACAACTTCTATTACACCACAATAACCTTTATAAAGAATAATATTTATAGATTCTTTAAAATATTTGAGATAATGGCAGTAAAAAAGAATTAGTTTTATTTTCCTCATATGATAATCTATAGAATATTGAAGACTCTATTGAGGAAGAGGATTAAATCATTTTTTATAGTATCATCCAAGAACAGTTACGAGATATTCTTCAGAATTATTGGTAGAATTCTTTTAGAAAGTAATGTATAATGTTGTGTCAGTATAAAGAATAATCCTAAGTTTTGTGAGTAATTTTGAACAATGTGATGGTGCATGAGATTGATTCATGGTGAGATATTTTGTAAGTGTGAGAATCACGATGGTGTTTAGATGATACCTAGTGTAACCTATTTGAGTAATATAGTGAAATATATGTCTGTTAGAAGGAAATAAAACACAATAATGAATAATTTCCATCACTGGGGCTGCATCATCTGAAAATATCATATAATTAAATATTTATTCCCTCTATTAAACTACATGTTATATTTGTGTATTATTTTAAAATAATAAGTTCCACTTTCATAACCAGAAATACATGTTCAAATTTCAATTTGGATAAAATTTTATTAGAGTTATTGGAAATTGGTAAAAGTTATACTACACAAATTCAAACCCACTTAGTGTACCTCCACTCATTCTCGAGGCAATTTAAATGTGTTTGATCCAAAAAAAGATATATAGATATACCATATCCAACATTTTTTTAATGAGTTCATAAAAATTGGTCATTATTTTAATAAATTCCTCAAGAATTTGTTTAGAAGTGGAATATTGTTTGAAATGTACAAAAATGTGGATATCAGGTTATCTTATATCCTTGAATCATAGCTAGAAATATGGAAATTTGAATACACCTATCATAACAAACAATAAAATTATATCGTAGAGTATAATAGACGTAAAATATGTTATATTACATGGATACAACCTACAATATCTTCCCAATTGATTTACCTTAGTTACAAATTAATTAGAATCATTCATTTATGTCCATATATTTATATTTTAATCATTTTAAAATTTAATATTATAATCAAAACATTAATCATGAGGTAGCACAAATCAACTTCCATGTGATTGTGACCAATACATGGTTTTCTACATTTAATTAATGAATTCTAAAAAAGGGATAGGATCCCTCCTTTTGATGGGGATATGATTCATATAATCCAAGGATAATGATCTCTTCAGTTCCTAGTTATTCATTTATATTCATAGAGGAAATTTCTAGAACACCTCTATATCATATGATTCCTCTCATATTGAATGAGGATCCAAGGATATTATGATTACCTTAGAGGAAAAATTCATTTAGAAACTTATTACCGATCGCTATTAAGCATGCTATTTTTAAGAGTAAAGGATTGTTCTTTTGACTATAAATGTATGACTATATTTTAATTTTTTTATTTTAATATTGATTATATTGATGATATATCTATACTTTTATGGTTTTTATTTTGCTAGCAATTTCATTATATAAACATACAAACACCATAACTTTGTTTCTAGAAAACATAAAAAGATTCTTATCTCTCTAAAAATTGATGCACCATCCATTATGGAAGAAGAAAATACCTTCTATAAAAAATTATTTTTAACTATTTTGAAAAAAATATCAATTATACAAATTAATATTAGACCCGAGCTAAAAAAACCCCCACTAGCCTATGTTTTTTTAAACCATATCTCCATGTGGATTTTGGGATGAGTAGATCAACAAAAACATCCCCCTCTGTCTCAAATGAGGGTCATTGAAAACTTATATTCAATCAATATGCTTCAAATTTACATTTTGTTAAAATAAAGGTCTACATATTAGACCCATTATCATAAGTTTGAGTTTTTCAATGCTTTATATATCTACATCATAGATTTCTTGAATCCAGTGATAACTTGAATTGGTATATTTTATTCATATATGAATATTATGTTTCTATAACAAAAAATTGAACATTGAATATCAAAATATAAAAAATAAATTTACTGATTAAAATATAACTATTAAATGAAATTATTCATGAAAAAAATTATTACAAGCATATAATACAATAATAAAATCAAACACATTGGCAGATAAAGAATCACATATCTACAATCTACATTACCAAGATAAAACCCCAAAAATATTTTATCAAATAGTTTCAAGATGAATTTACCAAATATATATCTTATACTATATTTGAATAAATAAATCCACCAATATTATTTTTACCATTTCCAAAATACTATATCAGATCAGAAGTACCACTAAATCATTTAAAAAATATACATAACTTATTTCAAATTTTTTCTATCCATATTTGATATAAAAAAAAATAAACAAAACATGATATATATAACATCTATAGTATATAATAACATACATCAAATAAGAAACTACATAAGAACAAGGTATGTGTTTCATGTACACTTTCTATTTATCTTTTGAATTTGATAGAATAGAACTGAGAATGAAATGTAAATAATAAGTACCAACATCATCATCTATATCCACTAAACATATCTGAATCAAATTTTCAATGTATATTTATTATTATAACATTAATTTCATTAACTTTTAGTCATAAAAGATGTTCACACCTAGAATAAATTTCACTGGATCCATGTCTTTAATTACAATATTTTGAAAAATATAAATGTATAATTTTTTAATTCTAGAAACATAATAAAAAACAATAAATATATCACCACATAAATAATTAATATAATTAAACAATTATTATCAAATATTTGAAAAAAATACCATGCTAAAAATCAAATCCGTAAATACTTGATGAAAAATGACTTATTTAAACTTATTATGATATTGCTTTAGGGATTATTCCAAATCATATAATCTATTATTCAACATAAAAACACAATAATACTTATCTTTTGTCACAAAACTATCTATTTTTTTTTATAAAAATGTCCTCCTATGAATCAAAATGGAAGAAATTTATCTTTAAACACGTATGCTTAATTTTAAAAATCCAAACTAGAAAACAATCCAAAAAAAAACTCTAATAAAATAAATTTCAACAACATGTAGAAAATTTTGTTTAAAAAAATAACTTTACTCTAATAGAAATATTCAATAACCAACTCTTCCATATATCCTGATAAAAAAGATAGATTGTTGTTTTTTAATATAATAAATACATTTTTTGAAGTCCCTTTTACATTTATATAAATTTATTAGTGATAAAATGTTATTATAATATAATTATTTCATCTAATCATCTATTGGTGAAATCCATTTGTCATTACAATCAATTTTTCTTGCATCATCAAATTATTTTAGTTCTCCCACTTCAGTAAGAGTACATACTCCTCGGGAGAATTCCTAGAACAAATATGATGTTAAGATGACATTATGTGTAGAATTATGAGTTCATTAATAACTTGTTTCAATCCTATATGGTTTTAATATTAAAATACTATGTAGTAGATAACGTAATTAATTTCTACAATATGGAATCCCAAAAAAAATTATCAATAGCTCACCGATAATACTAAAATTAAAAGTATAAATTAAGGGAATGTAGAAAAGAGAGTTAACCTATGTTATCTTATAAAGAATTTAGCAACATATTAATTTAAATTTATATATATATATTTTATAAATTTTGTTTTTTATTTTTGACAAAAAGTAATATAAATATGAGTGAATTTGATTATATGAAATAATTGTTTTTAAAACAAGATTAAAATGAGGTGGGGATGGTGTTTAATCCTTAGATTCACCTCCAAAACACCCAATTATGGTCCATTTTTAATTCAATAAAAAAATATAAGGTTACCAAGGGCAAAGAATGTAAATCAAGAAAAAGAAAAGAAAAGAATATGTGTTTTTGTGTGATGGAATAAGCCTTCCACTTTCATCATTTGAACTCATATCCCGTAATGATAAATTAGTTAAGATGCATGATGAAACAAAATGTCATTGGTATTCAATGGTTCCATGGCTCAATCACGAAAAGGGTCTAGTTTACAATTTGTTAGAGGATTACCCACAAACACTTGAATATAAATACAAGCATGATATTAATGAACTGTAAGCTCGTAGATCTTAAACCACTTTCAATAATTTATCCCATAACCAATTTATTTGTAGCTTATCCATTACTAGGGATCTACTTTGAAGGAACTAGATATTTTCAGAACACAAACAAAGATTAATTTTCAATTTTTAACATTGAATCTATCATAAGATACATTATTTAACATAGAGTTACACGATTCATCTCATATTTCTCATGAAATTCAATTTAAGGATAAAAAAATCAGAATGGTACCTTGGTGGAGTATAATGATCCAAATGAAATATTCATTTCTATAGATATCAAAAACATAAGGGGACCAAATTATATTCCCTCTAGATAATTCACAAGTATACCACATCTCAATAAATATTTTGTTTTGATTTCTATGTTCTGTTATAGAAAATTAATGTTTTTATGACTCTTGAATTATAGTTATAATATCAGATGATCATTACCCAAACAAAAATTTACCCAATCCTTATATTTATCTCTCTAGAGGATAGAGGTAAGGGATGATAGATGAAACCAAATTTTTTTGAAGGACCTATCTTATTATTCATCAATCAAAATGATTTTAAATATTTGGGTTTAATTTTCAAAAATATCCTTTAATCCCATTGATAAGTGAAACCTCTTAAATCATACCAAAATATCGTGAATAACTAAGTCAACATGTTGTGACTATAAAAAATATTTAACCTCTCACATAAAAAAGTAAAAAATTCCCTCTTATAAACTAAAATCCATCAACTCATATCATCCATCCTATAGTAATTTATCAATCCTTGAACACATAACATTCTTTTGTGAAATATTACATTCTCATATTCAATTTTTTATAATTAAATAACATGATAATACCTTCATAATTAAATTCTATTATCATTGTTGTAAACTATAATATTATAATTTAATTAATTTAAATGTGATAATTCATTTTGACACCCAATTTTCCCCGCATATTGGTTCCTCCTCATCCAGATCTCTAATTCATCCAAATTAGTAGAAATTGGGAATACACATTGTGTGTGACACTCTAGGACCTTATCATGATAATAGAGATTCCAATCCACAAACCAAGATAGGTATCTAGAAACACATCATATAATATAAATAAATAATGATAAATCATATTTACGACTACCTCACAGATATTATTTCAAGTTAATATAATTCATTTTCACTGATATCTCGTCAACAGGTTGCATCAAATGTGTCATAAACTTACATGCTTAATATATCTTTCGTTGAATCTCATAGAATGAACTCATAGATATAGTACCATGGAAAAGAATTTATTATACATTCAAATAAAAATACCATAGAAATTTGAATCCATTAACCTGTAAGGGAAAAATGCTCTCTTGACATATTCATTTATTCTATATTACTCATGATATATGCAAAATATCCTACCTCACCACATGAATATATTGCCAACATTTTCATCAATACATTAAAGTATGTCACTCATGATATTCATGAATAATTATTTCAAGTATAAGAATTAATAAATACATTCATGGATTGGAATATCCAATGACATATAACTTTTATGAAATTATTATAGGCATGTCAGTTCCCATAACCATCTCTCTTAGAGATTATAAAGGGAAAACATTATGAGATGAAGTATCAATATCTTATGAGCCCCCTGTACCTAATAATATGTTTTATATTTATCCAATCATATGATTTTCTTTGGAAATAGATCATATATTTAATAATATCATCATATTAACTCAAGGTTCTCATCATAGTGAGGAACCTATTTGACCTTTCTATGAAATAGATACTCTAAATAAACTATCATATTAAATTTTTTATATAAGATCAATCATGATGTGAGATGATATTAATTAATATCCATCACATCATTATATTGGTAATATAAAGTATAATGTCATATTATTTTTAGGGAACGAAATCCAACATAGTCCCATTTTTACTCAATCCATATCTTAATGGCATTAATTCTATTTGCTCGATCATATTTTTCACGATTCTAATAAGATAAAGATTTTGTCTAGAAGTCTTGAATTTTCTATTCTATAGAATTGTTTTTACTATAACCCCATTACTCTAAGAAAAATACATGCAGTGTTGATACATCAAAAGTAAATGCATTATCTATTTATCTGATCTGGGATCCCTATCTAGAATAGTATTGTATTATTATTTCAATACAGTGTGATGGTATATTTACTAATTAACACCTCTGTTTCCTCAAGAAGATGTGGGATGATTTTGTCCAGTGGATTGATTGTGGGGGGATCAATGTTTTAAAAATTAATTCATGCTCTTCTCATGATTTGATAATCGTTTATAGAAAATCCAAATTGTTTCTATATCCATAAATGGGTATGTACCTGCTTTCCAATGGTATTAATACAGTTGTGGTTTTACACCCAATTACGATAAGAAACTCATATTGGTCGAGAGGATGGGAGGTCAGGCTCATCACAACATTTTGAGGAGAATTATTTCATACACCGAGTCTCTCTTATTGATTTAATATATGTTAATGAATATCTTATTAATATTGATTTAAGACTGGTTACCCTAATAGCATGACCATAGGATAAACACTATTACCTGAAAAAGAAGGATATCATAATAATGAATTTGTATATAGGTATATGAGGTTATTTATCTATTCCTTTTTGGGGAGTTGATTATTATATGTTAATCCATATAACCAGGAACTTTGGAGTTATTTGTTAACATGGTGGAAGATTAATATCTCTATGATGGGATTGAACCATTATGAGTTATCCTACATATCCTGTTTTATAACAGTAATCAAAACCCACATAGTTATTTAAACCTGTGATGTTTAAAATTTCATAAAATGGAAATATATGTGGGATGTTTGGAAACTGGTATATGATGTCGAACCATGACTATGCATCATATGTATCCTGGTTATAGTAGTAAATATAGTTTGCATAGTTTGTCCCCTACCTTGTGACTTTCCCCAAGGTAGATACCCTTGTATGTTGGGTGATTATATCATTCCACTAATAAAATCTTACACAATGAAATTTCTATGGATGGTGGAGATAAATTATGACAATTATGTTCTCATTGTAACTCCCTAAAACCATTTCATCTATGCATGGTGTGATAAATAAGGGATATAATTTAATCATCCACATTGTATATTCTTATTGGGAATATATTCTAGGACAACCCATTGAATTATTAATATTGAGATTATTCCTTCAGAAGGCATACTATGTATCATAGTTATGGTAGGAATTAGTGTTATATTTGTTAAGTTATTTATATATCTTTTGGTGGTTGAGGAATAAGGATTAGTACATGGTAAATATTGGGTATCGATGGATAGAATATAAGTGACATGGTGGGACTCACACAGAAATGGATTCCCATTTGAGTTAGGGATCAACCTTAAAAATTCATCCCTTGTATCCTGATTATGACAGGAATCATAGTCCTATTAGTTCAATAAGTTATGGATTACCCAATAAGGATTCCCTTATATGTGGTACATATCACATTAAACTGCTGATGGGGGCTTACAGAATGAGGTTTCCATTATATTAGGGATATATAATATTTTTTAGCTAATTAGGAATTACACACTGAGGATTCTATTATCCCGATAGAGGCTTGTGATGAAAATGATATGGTCATTGTCACTCCCTAATCCCACATGATCTATGCTCATTGTGAGAAACAAGGGATGAAAAAATAGTCTCATTACTTGTAGATGCAGGAATTGTGTGCTTTGAAAAACATACTGATGTTTCAAAATAGAGATAATTCCTTAAAAAGTCATCCAACATACCCTGGTTATTATTGAAATAAGAGTCATTATAGTTTAATTGGACGAGGCTTACACACTAACGTTAATATTATAGAGTCTGGATAAGGTTATCATGTCCTGGGATTCTTGATTGACCAAACAAACTTTTAAAACTGATATGCATCGATGGTATGCCTGGAATTTCTAGATTGTCTACATGACCTAATGGATGATTTATTTTATACATTTCCAATGTTAGTGACATGACCCACTTTATTTTTCGAAGGGATGCCCCATAATCTATATGAAATTTACAAATGACCTCGCATGACCATGGAAGACTTTTCCAGAGGACATTAGAAGACCAGGCTAGGTGATCCTAGAAGTCATCTCACGATCTCGACTGAAATTTTTGTACGTTGCACGATCCAACTAACTTTACCTAGTATCATAAATAATGGTGGATGATACACATGGAGGATGTCATGAGAGTCAATGTGACATGTCTAGATGGTTCTTCATGTCTTGGCTAACCAGTACAGGTGTCATCAAGAATGATCGATGACATCTCAGGAGGACATCGTAAGATCTAGTTGACATTCCTAGAGGGTGTGGTGAGATTTTGAAGGCTTTCTAGGTGTCATCATGAATGTTTTCTAACATTACTGGGGGATGCCACAAGAGGCAGTTGACATACTCGTAGGGTGTCGTGTGATCTGGTTTGCTTGTTTGGAGGACATCACGAGATCCTTTTGACCTACCATAATGTTATCATGATACTTAGCTAACATGTATTAGTTTTCCTGTGTGATCAAGTTGAAATTTCTAGAGGACATCGCAAGGTTTGGATGGTGAGCCTAAAGGGTTTTTTGAGACTTGGGTGGCATGCTCAGGGTCTTCCACGTGACTAGATCAGATGTGTTCGAGAGACTTTGCAGGATCACATTAGTATACCAAACGAGTGTCATGTGATATACATGACATGTTCTGGTGTTTTCGCATGATCTTTTTGGTTCATATAATGTGCATGAGGATTAAAATATATATATTTCATATAAGTCTCCATTATTCTTAGTATTTTTCCTAGAATTGTGTTGAATATTCCTTATATTTGTCCATTGTTAGCTTGTTTTAAGTCTACTATGATCTAGAAGGTATATTGGATGTTCTTATCATGACAAATCAGTTATAATTTGCATGACCTATGAGTGATAAAATGATTTTTCTATTCCTACTACATGATCGTCCTGGTTGTTCTCTAAATATTACTAGACAAATAACATTCCTAATTGTGAGATCTACTGCTCTGAGAAATCAACTCTGATGCTTGGGTTCAACAAGGAGAGGTTCTATGGAAAATTCTATTTTCATGATTTTGGTGGGATATTTATTGGCCTCATCACCCTGGTTATTCAACACCTTTTAGGGTTCATATCATAGAAATCCAGGATTGAGTCGGCAGATGGATTTGATGTCATGTGTTTCACGAGATCGGGTTATAGGTCATTCTGGGGGAATCACATGATTTTTATTGACCATGAGACTATCCCATAAATTCCACATTTGTGGGATTATAATCAATTGATGGGGTATTTCCTAATCATGTGATCATTACAAGGGACAAACATACTATCAGGCCGATATGTTCAAGTTCCATTGTGTGACCGGGGAACCTATCAAATAACCTTTGTGTGATCATAGGTGACATGTCTAGGCCTTTCACGAGAATTGATTGATTTTTAGAGGGATTTCATGAGATCAGGTTGTCAAGTCCACAGGATTTTGAGAGGTCTCCCAATATTTTCAAGGGGTCTTGTGATTCCATTATGGTGTGTCTCAATAGTTTTGTGACCGCAAGAGTCTGTTAAAATTTTCCCTCTTTATTTTCCATGTTTATTTTACAAGGGCCTATAATCTTCTGAGTTTTATTGAGTGTTGTCGATGACAACTAGTCTCCCTGTCAATGATACTTCACGTGACCAAAAAATGGTTTTATAGTGATGTATATAAATTATCATGGACAAAGCCTTCCTCTTATTTTTGGATCCAAAGAGGAGAGACAAGACTACCTGGACATGTGTGATCCCTTTCCCATGTTGAGGGTGACACGCCAGTGGCCTCTTTCTTGTAAATGAGAACATGTCGCCTGAGGATTTTGGTTTCCTGCAATCCTCTTGGGGTGTATAACATGATTTTAATGGCCTCTAGAGGCTCCAATATTTCCCCTTTTTATTTCATTTTTTTTCAAATAAACTTTTGGGTTTTGTGATTTTTCATGAATGTTGTTGAAGAAAAATCCCAGTCCCCCTCGTGATGTGTTTTGTGACCAATAAAAGGTTTTGAGGATATAAGAAATCATTTCATGGAAAATTACAATTTTTTACATGGATCTATAGAGGGAGGGAATTTATTCCTTTACACATTTGAACCCCTTTGTGTTATGTGTGTGGCATTTCCACAGGCTCTTACACAACAAAGCTGACATGTCGTTATGCGCTTCTGTGTTGTTCTATGAGTTGCATGGGTGCATAGTATAAGTTTTATTAACTCAAGAGGCTCCCATAATCTCCCATGATTTATAGGAAATGTGTCACACTACATCATCTCACCTACTAAATGTTGAATATCTTGTAAATATGATCATCCATCCATAACCCAAACATACACAACCTAATATCCAAAAAGGATGTCACTTTAAGATATGTCTTCAAAGAACCAAAACCATTGTTGTTATTCATGTGATATAACAAAACCTCGTGAAGGCCTTGATCAATCACCTCATATACATTAAGAGTTTCATGAATGTGCCATCGATTTTCTTTTCACGTGGTTTATCTCTCAAACAAGACATTTTTACCGCTGCTTCTACTACCATGCACAATGGTGAACCTACATATCACTATTATCACATGCATTAATTTTGGTTACAAATTCACATTTTATATAATGGTCTAATAGTAGGACCTATCTTCTAACACAATGAGATTTTGTGAAATATTTTTTCAAATTAATTTATTTTTTTAATATCTTTCATTTCACGCAACATTAATATATATTGCGTTATATGAAATCAAAAAGTTATTTTCAATTTTTACATGACACCAAGTAGAGGATGCGCTAGAAAAAACACATATATTTCATTATGGTACATATAACACTATGTTTGGACTATGTTATACATAATGTGATGTTCTTTTGATATCTTGTGTTACACATAAGACCAAGTTTTACCAAACTACAATTTAATATTATTAATTTTATTAAAATATAATTATTCTCACCACCTAGATGTTGGAATGGAAATCATAAATAAGATAAAAAAATTATGAAAATATTATTTAAACCCATATATAAATTCAATCCTTCGGTTATCAATTATCTAGAAATTAAATTAAGAGCTATATGAAAATAAATGAATTTATTTTCTAAGAAAACTATTTTTAAATGTACAAACACCATTTTATCTCAATAAATTAAACATCCAAATATTAGTGATTGGAATAAAATTTAAAGATTCAATATTCAATAATTATTTTATACTCATACAATACATTTGATAGAAAAAAAATTAAATTTTATAAATCAAAAGATATATTTTTCAAAAGGGCGATTCTATCACCTTTAAATGAAAAACCCATTTTAAATTTAATTTTTGACACTTAAATAATTTAATATAAAAAATAACATCTTATTTTAATGAGGGATATCAAAATTTGTTTTTTTTAAATTTTTGGAATATTTTTGATAAGTGTCATGCTTTGATGAATAATAAGCAATACTGAATTTTAATTGAAAAATACATGTTCATCAAAATAAATTAAAAGGATAAATTATATATTTTATTGGTTTCAAAGTATAAATAAATCAATTATTTTTTATTTTATACACTTTGTGTTATTGGAATCAATTTCACAGTGATTTTGTATATAACAACCTTTAAATATTTTAGATGTTTTCATTTTAAAAATATATTTACTAATTCTGTCAACGAGATTAATTTTAAATGATTTTAAGAAAAAATATGTATATTTAATTATGAAAAATGGATTCCATATTTTTAATAATATGTTCAAAATTTAGTAAATATTTCCCTTTTTCATTTTGGATAATATAAATAATAACTCTAGTAATTACCATGGTTAACAGTAAACCAAGTAATTAATGGTGAAAACAATATTATCAGTATTTGAAAAATACCCTAAACATGAAAAAATGTTATTAGATGAATTTAAATATAACCTTAAAACATAAGAACCTATATTTAATAATTTAATGGACAATTTTCCAACAAAATGATTTATATTTTATTAAACTCAAAGAGAGTTAGAAAATTTAACACTTTTCATTCAAATATGTAAAATATTTTTAATATGGGGTTAAATAGAAGACATTATCATCTATATGTATTATTCAGGAATATAAAATTTTTATATACATAGTAGAAATTTATTTTAAAATTTTAGTGAAGAAATAATTATCACAAACAATTAAAAAATTATGATGCCGTAATTACTCCATCAAAGAAACAATAAATTAAATGATAATATAATGATTAAAAAAATATAATATGACTTCATTATGGTGATGCACGACTTATAAATGGGAATATTACATATTATGGCTTTATTAAATAAATTGGTTTGAATTAATCTTACTAGATTGATTTTCTTAACTTTAATTTTATGAATAGTTTCAAAATTGACACTTATGAAATTCTAGGAAAATAATATTTAATAAAATTATGTAAATATCATAAAAATATTATATAATAAAATTTGATGATATATGGTTGAAAATATCTTAACATTACCATTTATGGTCTAATTTCCAATATATATGTAAACACTAAATCCTCTTAATATTAAAAACATTATTATCATAGTTGAAATCAAAATGCATTAAATAAGCGATTATAAAAATGATAAGGTTTAAAATAAAATAAAAAATTATCCAAAATATATTTTCTAGTGATATTAAAACATTATAATATCATAGATTTCAATAAAAGGAAATTTAGTGGTATTTTTATTGAGATTGAATTTATTATAAATTAATATTTTGAGAAATTCTAAAAGTGGACCTCCAGTAACTAATAAATGGAAGCATATTATTCTCTTTTACTCACAGATTAGAACCTATTTGGTCTGGAAAAACTCTATCCATATATTCCTGCAGATTCCATAAATTCATCTTAGAATCATTAATATCTGAATAAATCCAACCAAAAAATTCCTTTTGTGAAAATAATAAATGGATTCCCAAAGAGGAGGTAAAGATCATCAATGAACAATTTTTGTTTTATTTCTTCCTTGAACTCCATAAATTATTATTATTAAATGAATATATAACATCCAAATAATCCTCAATATACTAAGATGATTTTTTAAATGTTTCTACCTACAGTTACATACAACTTCCTATAATGGGTTACAAAATAACCATTCTTGTGTATGGCTTACTACCACCTCATGAAATGATATTGTTCATTTTTTCCGTTACTGCTTCGCATGGTTGGAAATTATTATGGAAAATCTATTTTTATAAGATATATATGTGTGTGTTTGTGTGTGAGTTTTAAGTGTTATTTATGATGTATTTTTTATTTTCTAATTATTATATAAAACATTCCATTAGGTGTTTAATTTTTGGTAATTTGATAACATCATTTTTGGATGTGTGGATTATAACCACCTTAAAGCGATGTGATTCGTTCACACCATACATGGAATGTGTTAAGGAAAAGATTAGTGAAAATATATTACATATATGACATACTAATTATAGTTTAAATATATTATATATACATATATTTCATTTACATTCTTTCTTTTAATATGATAAGAAAACGGAAAAAGCGTTTCAGCGTATGTACGACGTACCCTCTCCATGAACAGTGAATTTCATTTTTATATATAATTTAAATTATTATAAATAAATATATAATAAATATAAATTATATTTAATTAAATTTTATAATTTTATAAATGAATAAATCCTTATATGTGTTTGAGGACCAAAAATAAAACATATTAAAACACATTCGAAAAACAAAGCCATTATTACCCAATATTTAACATTATCATGGAATTTTTGATAAACAGGTAATATAAGGTCATAACTAAATAATATATGACATTATATAATTTAATAAGGTTCTGAAATATATTTATACTATATTTATATTTATTATACATGTAACACCCCAAGATTTTATGAAAAATATTATTTTTTTCATTGATGTCTTGTGTTGTACGCTACACCAATAGGAGCATTCACTACACACATCCCTGACGTGGCCTGTATTACACGCAATCACTACCTTCCACGATAGCATGTGTTGTATGCAATACCAAGATTCACTAAACAATAATATGTTATTAAAATATTATATAAACTAGTCATTATGAATAGTAATACCAATTTTTGAAATTTTATAAATTTTATATTTCAAAATGGACTTAATTTTTTGATTCATAATATCAAAAGTATCCTAGGGTCAATTTTTGGTATTTTTTCTGAAAACATTCAATTTTTGATGAATAGTGAAAACACTGGGTTACTATTTAAAACCAACTTTTTATATAAATAATTATTTATTTAATTTAAATTAATTTTATCTCAAAATTGATACATAATACCTATTTATGTTCAATGTAATTCATTTGAGTCATAACTTTTGACATATAAAAATATTATTTAACTTCTCACCGTCTTTTACCCACCTCCTAGGAGAGTTTGAAAATTTACATAAATCATAATTTTACCACTTCTGTGAGTTGAATTTCAAAAATCAGAGAGACACAATTAATACCAAGGAGTAAAATGTGGTTTAATATGATAAAAATAATTTTTGGTGAATAGTGACTTTTTACTTTTATTAACGACGGTTAATCGTAAATAGGGTCATTAAGGGTAAAAATGATATTATTATTACCCTAACACATGTCCTAATTCTATTATATAATTGTAATTCAACCAAAAACAACCTTAGGAATAAAATATTACCCTTTATTCCCACTTTTATTAGATTAGGACATTTATTATTATTTTAATTAAAGTAGAATTAAAATAGTTAAAATCAAAGTTTAATAACTAAAACATTTTTAATATAGGATTATACATAAGATAAATTCTACTATAAATATTCATTTGAAATATAAAAAAATTCCTACATAAGGGTATTTGATATATAATTTTTACACATTAAATAATTTAATTTATTTACGACACAATGATGAGGGAGTAATTATCTTATAAGTGAAATTTTAACATAATTGATGTTATAAATACCCAAATATATGAAATTTTAGTCTTTTTATGAATTCCGCTAATTTTTTAGGTTAATATGACATGTTAGTGTTGATTTAAATAACTTTTTTGGAACTAATCATCCTAGTATGAGTTTCACAAAAATCAAGTACCAAATAGTGTCAAAATTGACATAAAATAGTTTTTAAAACAAATATTATATTTTTAATTGTTATTTTATTCCTAAAAATATAATGTTCGTCCAAATGACGTAGATAAGAATATATATATATATATAAAAATTAATAATGAACAACTTGGGATTCATTTGGCCTATTATAGTATGTTTATTAACCATATAGTGTAAGAAATCATAAATAGACGGTAAATGTAAAATTATTTAACTTAGAGTTAAATCTAAATGACAATGACAAAATAGTAACCCAAACATTTCTAAAACATATTGGTTGAGAGGATTTCTACCCATCCCCACCTTATCTTATAAATAAATCAATTTGGAGCTATTAAAAATAGAATATGAATTTATTATAAAATAATATTTTAATTCTTCCTAAGCTGCCCCTACCCTCCCTTATAAAAAGGGCACCCCATCCCTCTTCTCATCACACCATTTTGAGCCTTGAAGCTCGGAAAAACCCTACCAATTCCACTTTTTGACCTCTATAGTTATATCATAGAGGTTTTGGTCTTCTAAAAGGATCAAATCTAGTGCCCAAAGAAGAAGTTTAAATGAGGTGCGTCGAGGAAGAGGTAAACTCTTCTACTGACTCTTTCAAGTTTTTTTCTTCTTCTTATACTTTTTCTTCATTAGTTGTTTCATTATAAAGTAATAACATAAATATTAATTATATACTTATATTATATTATAAATATGAAACAACCCCATTTCACCTTTTATTCTTCCTATGGAAAACTAAATCACCGCGTGTGCGTACGTACGAAATACCGTCTCCACACCTTGGTGTAATCTGTTTTTCTACCACCAACCTACTTGGATGGGTTTAATGGTGTAAAGAATTACTATATATGATTATTATAATATCATAATTATTATATGATATTATATCATCCACTCCAATTCCATTAAATAAATATGGGAACGATATCATCACTTTGGCGTTTGTGCGGATTACCGTCTCCACGACGCCATGAGATTCATTTTCCATGTTAACAATTCAAGAATGATTATAAATTATATATAATAATTTATCATCAAATATATGACATAATAATGATACTTGATTTATATATATATATATATATATTTCATCTACTTAATTTCATTCAAGTCAATAAGGAAAGGAAAACAGCGTTCATGCGTACGTACGACATACCGTCTCCATGAATGGTGTATTTCATTTCATTTATCTATCTATTATATATATATACATAATATATATGATATATAAATCATTATTTACATTCTTTATGTAATTAAATAATGGTATATGTAATTATAATATCAAGAACAACAAGTCCAAACAAGTACGATAAATAAAACAATTTTACCCAAAACGCTGCTTTAACATGGAATTTACAAAAGAACAGGTAGTATAAAGTCATAAGTGAACCATATATGATATAACAACAATGAATAAAATTTTTTGATAAGTAAATGACATTATTTAAATCATTATACATGGGGCTCGAATGCATATGAATCATATCAGACCTAATTTAAGGGATAATTATTCCAATCTCATTCTTATCCGAGATAGTTTATTTGTAAGTATTTACTGGGGTTATGTTTATTATCAATGTCCATTTGTTCTCAAAATGTTTTCATAAAATGTTTAATTTTCTTCCATTTATGCTTAAAGTCATTTTTACCATTTTTACTTTTACCACATCGTATGGAATGAATCTTTATTTTGTTTACCATATGAGGTACTTTTTGACTTTTCCGACAAATGTATGAAAAGAATGTTTTTTCACTTATACGAAATGAAAAGATTTTTATAGTTTCATAACACCTCATTTTCATAATGATTACTCTAAATATTTAATAATTATTTTTGAAAACATCGTTTTCTTTTAAAATTCCATGGTATTTTGTGAAATGAAAATTATTTGGAAGAAGAAAGGATATTTTCCACAAAAATTCATTTCAAGAGTTTTATCAAAACCATTTTCCATATAAGATGGCATTATTTCATATGTGTATGCTTCAAGTATACTATTTATATGATTTAAATGGTTTCACTTTTCTTATGATGAAATGATATCCATTTTTTGGATGGATTATGTTATGATGGGATGATGATTATGAAACCCATTTTATAATTTGGGTAATGATGAATGATTAATGTTCATGTTGTAGAAAATGTAAGAATGATTTAATTATGAGATGGGTGGGACCTATATCTCCCGCCAATGCATTGTGTAATAATTTATTTTTCTTGATATAGACATGGATGTAAAAGTAAGTTAATCCAATTCAGTGTTACAGGACTGAAACGAGGAGTGAACTTAATTCAGAAAGTGACTTTGTCCACTAAGATGGTCTTGGCAAAAATTACTTGGCTACTATGGAAATCATATCATGTTCTTAATTTTTTCAAAAATTAAATGTTTTATTCCCCTGCTATTTTATCATGATTAATGTTCCTTTATGACCTATGCCTTCTGTACTGCCAAGATTTATTTCACAACACAAGATTTTGATGTGTAAAATTTATGTTCATGTTTTGAAGATCAAATGTATATGGTTTGTTTTATTTTCTCCATGCTTACCCTTACTGAGAATTTGAGCTCACCCTTTATATGTTTGCTTTTCCCCAGGTTATAAAGAAATGTTTTATGTAAGAAAACCAAAGGGGAAGATATTTATGGGAGATGTTGAAGATCTTTCACCACGATTAAAAGATTATGTTCCGAGTTTCCAAAGACACTAAACTATTATGGTCCTTGTGTGTCTATTTTTGTTATGTATTTAGTTTTATGAAAAATTAATGTAATGTCCATGTACGTCAATATTTGGGTCCCTACTGTTGGTATCAGTGGAAAGGTTTAGTTAACCATTGGAATGTAGGATGTGAAAACTTTAGTGAGATCCCTAGAGATATTTCTATGGTATGTTTAGGGATGTCCCTAAGGTTAACTATAAGTATAGGTTATAGTTCATGAATTATGGTAATGATTTTAGAATTAAACCTAAGATGTAAGATATCGAAGGTACTCCCCCTTTATTATGTTGTTTTCCCTAGCATGATTTTATTCCTCTCACACTATTCTTTTTGGGTTTTAGACGATGGCTGGAACCCGAAGGAACTGTATTGATCAATGTAATCGAGGATGCAATGATTTTCCTCCTGAAGAAACCAACGTTATGGGATATGGAGTGAAAAATCTTATTGATATACATACACAAGATATGAATAATTCTGGACTTCCAAATTAGTGGATAAGGGAACAATATTCTATTGAGTCCTTCATGAATCAACGTCCACCTTCTTTAGTGGGTCTTCTGATCCACTTGTTGCTGAACAATGTATCAGTACTATTGAAAAGAAATTTAGCATTCATCGCTGTTCGAAAGATGAAAAAGTCATTCTGGCTATTTACCATTTAGATGGTGAATCAGATCAATGGTGGACTCTAATTAAGAATACGTGGTCCTAAGATGAAATTGAATCCACAGAATGGGATGAGTTCAAGAAATTATTTTTCAATAAGTACTTCCCTTGTATTCTTCGAACAAATATGGAAAAAGATTTCCTTGAGATTATGCAAAAGAATGATGAATCTGTTGGTATATACGAATCGAATTTTACAAGGCTTACAAGGTATGCATCTGGATTTATCATCCAACCTGAAAGTAAAGTTGATCGATTCTTCAGTGGAATAAAACCAAGTCTTCCAAGGGCATTAACTATAAGAGACTTCTGTAGTTATGAAGAAATTGTGCATTGTGCTATAAAGGTATAAATGGAAGTTGGTGTCACATATCCATGTCATGGTTTTGAAAAGAAATGAAAGATGGAGTTGAAGGAGAAATCTCAGAATAATGGTGAAAAGAAGATAAATGTTTCTTTATGCTCAAAGTGTGGAAAGAAGCATGGTGGATATTATCTTAAAGGGACTAGAAAATGTTTTATGTGAGGAAAATAAGGTCATAAAGGAGCTGAGTGTCGATGTAATGGAAAAATCATTTCTAATGATGTGAATAAAGAAAAGACTATAGAGAACTCACCACCAACACTTCAATGCTTCATGTGCAAGGAAATGGGGCATAATGCTAATCAATGCCCTAATCCGAGGGTTAATGATGATCAATGTGAGAAACCTCTTAAGGAAAATGAAAAAGGGAAGTCAAATACGATCACTATTAGAAATGTTGAGTATGACAACAATGTGGTGGAATGATTATGTGTTTATGTAAAGGGATTCCAAAATAATGTTGTGGAATCTAATTTATACTATTGTGGAACATTGGAATATCTATGTATTGTTTTATTGTGGTTTTCGATAATTATATTGTACCGGTAACCATGAAAAGTGATTCAAATTTTTTGGAAAGTAGATTATATGCGCATAAATAATGGATAAGGCGATAATTAAATGTTTGATAGTATTCATGAGCTCATGACTAATATGAGGAAAATGTTTTATCATGGTTTGAGTATAGATAATTTTTGCGATTTTGGTATATGGAAAGAGTTACATTGTGACAGCATTCATGTTTTCACTATAGATCAAGAGAATACATGATTAAGGTATTCACATGTTAGGAATGTGACCAACAAGATATATCATATGATATATGGGGGATAAATAATGGTATTCACAAGCTCGACAGATGACATTTATAGTAATTGTTTTCTTTATACGATGAGATTGGATAGATGTATTTTAGATAAATCTAAAGACTGGAATGGATTATTTCAGATATCATATTGTATTGTTTAAGGCTAGAACCATATTCGATATTATTTCTATAATGTTATAATAATGAAGTTTATGGAAAAAAAGAAGACAACCTACAGGACGGTAGACAACCAGTCACGTCGGACAAGGTTGCGGGAATTGAACGCACAACCAAAGTTCCACAGGCCATTATCGCCTACCACTGGCCTACATGAAGTCCCTAGTTAGTAGAAACTAGATTTATTTTATTATGCACTATGATATATGAATTATAAGTCCATTTTATCAACCTTATACGATTAATCTCAGCACAGATGGAGTTATGTATATTTAATAAATTCTGCTAAATGTTTTGCAATAGAAATAGATGGAATGAACTATCATTCTATCACATGATCTTCTTACACTTCATGAATGAAATATTAAACTTAATTTAATTAAGAGATAAAGTGGAAATTTTTTGAGGCACTAAGAACGGTGAGATTATACTGAAATAAAGTAAGTATTTCTTCTAATTCAAATTCATCAACTTTAGGGAAATGATATTAAAAACCAAAAATGTTTTCCTAGTGACCTTATATCTGATGAATCAGATGGTAACTTAAATCATCACAAATTTATGGCTTTGTGATTTTTGGGTTTTTTATAGCCATGTTCTCTACCACTCTCCATCAGAACTTGAAGGTTAGATTTCTCTTCCATATCCATATTTTCACCTATGTTCTCCAATGTGAAAACCCAATGTTTAGTTAATTTGGGTAACCGTTAAGCTTCATACATTATTTTTTAAAGATAAGTTTTGGTATTCCATTTTACGATGTAGGGTTTATATTAATGAAAATTTCTAGTAGTAAACCATTTATAACCCTGATGAATTTCGAGGGAGAAATTCATTTTAAGGGGGGTAGAATGTAACACCTTGAGATTTTATGAAAATTATTCTTTTTTATTTCTTTGATGTATTGTATTGTATGATACCCCAAAAGGGGCTTTCACTAAACACATCCCTGATTTGGCTTACATTACACGCAATCGCAACCTTCCATAATAGCTTGTTTTGTACGCAATACAGAGTTTCACTAAACAATGATATGTTATTAAAATATTATATAAACTAGCAATTATGAATAGTAATACCCACTTTTTGAAATTTTATAAATTTTATCTTTCTGAATGGACTTTGTTTTTGGATTTTGAAATCGAAATTATCCTCGGGTGATTTTTTTTATGTTTCTGAAAACATTCAATTTTTGATGAATAGTGAAAACACTGGGTTACTATTTAAAACCAGACTTTTTATATAAAAAATTATTTATATCATTTAAATTTATTTTAGGTCTAAATTGTTACATAATACCTATATAATATCAATGTAATTCATTAGAGTCATAATTTTATACATATAAAAATTTTATTTAACTTTTCACTGTCTTTTACCCACCTCCTAGTAGAGTTTGAAAATTTACATAAAACATAATTTTACTGCTTCTGTGAGTTGAATTTCGAAAATTCGAGAGACACAGTTAATATCAAGGAGTAAAATTTGGTTCAATGAGATAAAAATAATTTTTGGTGAATAGTAACTTTTTTACTTTTATTTACCATGATTAAAAATTAAATAGGACACTTAAGGTTAAAAATGATATTATTATTGTCCTAAATCATGTCCTAATTCTATTGTATAAGTTTAATTGGACCAAAAAACCTTTTGAATAAAATATTAGCCTTTAGGTCCACTTGTATGAGATTAGGACATTTATTATTATTTTATTTAAAGAAGAATTAAAATAGTTAAAATCAAAGATTAATAAATAAAACATTTTTAATATAGGGATATACATAAGATAAATTCTACTATAAATATCCATTAGAAATATAAATTATTTTCTACATAATGGTACTTTATTTATAATTTTTAGACATTAAATAATTTAACTTATTTATGACACAATGATGATGCAGTAATTACCTTATTAATGAAATATTAACATAATTGATGGTATAAATACCCAAATAAAATCAATTTTAGACTTTTTATGAATTACAGTAATTTTATAGGTTAATATGACATGTTAGTGTTGATTTAATTAATGTTTTTTTAACTAATCATGCTATTATGATTTTCACAAAAATCATGTACCAAATAGTGTCAAAATGAACATAAAATAGTTTTTAAAACAAATATTATATTTTTAATTGCTATTTAATTCCTAAAAATCTATGGTTCTACCAAATGACTTAGATAAGGATATATATATTAAAAATTAACCACTTGGGATTCGTTTATCATGTTATAGTAATTTTATTAACCATATAGTGTAAGAAAACAAAAAGACATGGTAAGAGTTAAATTATTTAACTTAGAGTTAAATTTAAATGATAAGGATATAATATTGACCCAAACTTTTCTAAAACTAATTGGTTGATAGTATTTCGACCCATTCACACATTATCTTTGAAATGAATCAATTTTTAGCTATTAAAAAAATAATATTACTTTATTATATAATAATATTTTAAGTTTTCTTAAGGGGCCCCTCTCCTCCCTTATAAAAAGGGCACCCCTACCCTCTTCTATTCACACCCTTTTGAGAATTTAATATCGACCAACCCCTACCAATTCCTCTCTTAAAACTCTCTATTTATATCATAGAGGTTCTGGTCTTCTCAAAAGACCAACTCTAGTTCCCTAAGAAGAAGTTTAAATGAGGCACGTCGAGGAAGAGGTAATCTCTTCTACCAACTCTTTCATGTTTTATTTCTTCTTCTACTTCCTCTTCTTTAGTTTTTTAATTATAAAGTAATAACATAAGTATTAAATATATACTGATATGTAATTATAAATATAAAACAACCTCATTTAACCTTCTATCCATCCTATGGAAAACTAAATCACCGTGCGTGCATACATACGGAATACCGTCTCTACACCGTGGTGTAATCTGTTTTTCTACCACCACCCTACCTGTATGGTTATAATGGAGATAATAGTTACTATATATGATTATTATAACATCATAATGATTCTATGATATTATGTCATCCACTACAATTCCATTAAAGAAATATGGGAATGATATCATCACTCGTGCGTACGTACGGATTACCGTCTCCATGACGTGATGAGATTCATTTTCCATGTTAAAAATTCAAGAATGATTATAAATTATATATAATAATTAATCATGAAATATATGAAATAATAATACTACTTGATTTATGTGTGTATATATATATATGTATGTCATCTACTTAATTCCATTCAGGTCAATAAGGAAATGAAAACAGGATTCATGCGTACGTACGGCCTACCGTCTCCATGAACGGTGTATTTCATTTCATTTATAAATATATTATATATATATATATTGGATATATATGATATATAAATAATTATTTACATTCTATAAGTAATTAAATCATTATATTTTTAACAATAATATCAGTAACAACAATTCCAAAAAAGTACAATAAATAAAATGATTTTACCAAAAACGCTACTTTAACATGGAATTTACCAAAGAACGGGTAATATAAAGTCATAAGTGAACCATATATGATATAATAACAATAAATACGATTTTGTAATAAATAAATGACTTTATTTAAATCATTATACAGGAGGTTCGGATACGTACGAAGCATATTGGTCCTAAGGTAAGGGATAATTATTCCAATCTCATTCTTATCCGAGATTGTTTATCCGTAAGTATTTACTGGGGTCGTTTTTGTTATCCATGGCCATATGTTCTCAAAATGTTTTCATAAAATGTTTAATTTTCTTCCACTTTTTCTTAAATACATTTTTACCCTTTTCTACATTTACCACATCGTATGGATGGAATCTTTATTTTGTTTACCATACGAGGTACTTTTTTGAATTTCCGGAAAAAGTTCGAGAAAAATGTTATTTTAACTTATACAGCATGAATAAATTTTTATGGTTTAATAATGCCTCATTTTCATAAAGATTACTCTACAAGATTTAATGATTATTTTTATTAAGATCATTTTCTTTTAAAATTTCATGGCATTTTGTGAAAAGAAAATGGTTTTGAAGAAGAAAGGATATTTTCCTCAAGAATTCATTTAAAGTGTCTTATAAAAATCATTTAACATATAAGATGGCATTATTTCATATGTGTATTTTTCAAGTATAATTTCTCAATGATTTAAGTGGTTCCACTTTTCTTATGATTAAATGATATTCATTTTTTTGTATCGATTATGTTATGATGGGATGATGTTTATAAAATCAATTTTATAAATTGGGTCATGATGAATGATTAATGTTCATGTTGTGAAACAAGTAAGAATTATTTCATTATGAGATGGGTGTAACCTATATATACCTCCAATGCATTGGGTAATGATTTATATTTCTTGATATAAACATGACTGGAATGGTATGTTAATCTGGTTCAGTGTTACAGGACTGAAACGAGGAGCGAACTCGATTCATATATGGACTTTGTCCACTAAGATGGTCTTGGCAGCAATTCCATGGCTACT
The DNA here is from genome assembly GCA_963277665.1 of Viscum album. Classification (NCBI taxonomy): domain Eukaryota; kingdom Viridiplantae; phylum Streptophyta; class Magnoliopsida; order Santalales; family Viscaceae; genus Viscum; species Viscum album. The sequence continues at coordinate 1,710,201,665 of OY728148.1, forward strand.
ATGGAAATAATATCATGTTGATTATGGTTTTCCATAATTAAATGTTTTATTCCAATTCTATTTTATCATGATTAATGTTCCTTTATGACCTATGCCTTACATACTTCCAAGATTTATTTCATCACTCGAGATTTTGATTTGTAAACTTTATGTTCATGTTTTGATGATCAAATGTATATGGTTTATTTTATTTCCTCCATGCTTACCCTTACTAAGAATTTGATCTCTCCCTTTATATGTTTTCATTTCCCCAGGATATAAAGAATGGTTTTAGGTAGGAAAACAAAAGGGGGAGATCTTTGTGGGAGATGTTGAAGATCTTTCACCATGATTAGAATATTATGTTCCGAGTTTCCAAAGACACTAAACTATTACGGTCCTTATGTGCATGTTCTTTCCATGTATTAAGTATTACACAAAATTAATTTAATGTATATGTATGTCAAGCTTTGGGTCTCTACAATACAAGAGTTTTTATGATGTACAATGAGAGTCAAGACATAAGGTAAGATATTTTTGCCTCACTTTTATTTTTGTGGGACACATTCCTTATACACTACTCATTTATTTTATGTGATGTATATAAGTCGCATGAATATACTTTATTTTTATTATTATAAATTTTTTTATTATTTATATATCCATTTTATGATCTCCCTTTCATGGGGTTTATGGTTGAAAAGTTACCAAACTAGTAAGGTAATTTTGTCTTAATTTCCCTTCATTGAGACATTTATTGTACTATCCAAATATATTCTTTTATGAGGTGTATATAATTTCATTTGAACTATTTTATCATAAATATACTTCTTTTAATGATATTATAAGTTTCATGTAATGTTATTTTATCTTCTTTAAGAAATCGTGGTTCCATTAAAATGATGTTTTCAAAAAATATTTTACTAGTGTTTTAAATGACATTTTAGTATTTCTAATGAATATTATTTCAAAGATTTTAAAAATAATTTTCAAAGAATATTTTATAATCATTCAGGTTTATTTTTAAATAATAATTTTTTATAAATAGGTTATTATTTAAAAAATGATTGATTTCAAAAATGGAAAGGGTGTTTTCCTCAAGAATTATTTTAAATGATCTTTCAAAAAAACAATTTTTTTACATCTAAGATAAAATTATTTGTTATTATTTTTGTTTAAATAGAGATATGATTCAATTATACCATTATTATTTATTCTATGGACAGTTTATGTTTATTAGGGAATGATATTAATGAAAATTGTTTCTTATATATGCCTATATTATGATTAAATGATGTTTATGAAACACATTTCATTCCATGTGTTCAGATATGATGAATGATTTAGGTTTTTGTGGCACACATATGTATGGTTTTAATTATGTGATGGGTGATACCTATATATTCATCAAATTCATTAGGTAAATATTTATATATCATGATCTCAGCATGGATGGAATTGGGAGAGAATATGGCTAAATAAAGGAATTTGTCTGCTAAGATGGTCTTGGGAGTGAACAATGACTACTAAGATGGTCGTGGAAGTAAACCGTGACTACAAAGATTTTATGGGGAGTAAAATCACACTACTATATTTCCATGGGAGTGATTCCTTGACTATTATGGAAATTATTTTATATGTTTTTTTAAATTCCACAGTTCGATGTCTTATGATATATTCTTATAGAATATGTTCTTTGATTCATTATGAACATCTATGATTTATCACATGACTTGATATCAAGATATTCGATATAGATGATATGATTTTAAAATCTTTTGTATATGTATATATTTCTTATTATTATATAATTATTTATCTCTCCATTGTTTACCCATATTTCAAATTTGAGGTCCCCCTTTATTATGTTTCTTTTTTACAGGATAAAAATGAACTTATTATGTCTGATATGTCAAAAATGGTTCTTGTTATCAAAAAGTAGGTGTGATAAGAAGCAGATGTCTTATGAAATAGTTTTTTCTATTTCCTAGTTTCCAAATACACTAAACTAATATAGTATTTGGGATTGTTTTTATGTAATGTATTAAATGTTCCACCAAAATGATGTAATGTAAATGTACATTAATTCTATGTCAATATAGTTGCTATCAGAGAAAAGGTTTAGTCAGCCCTTGGAAAATAGCATGGGAAAACATTAGTGTGATACCTGTGGATATTTAAATGAATATTTCAAGGGTTATCTCTAATTATTAACCTATGGTGTAATAGATTTAAAATTAGGATTCATTATTTAGGAATACTATAAGTAATTTTAAATGATTATGTTTTTTTCTTCTATGATAAGTGTTGCTTCCATTATGCTTTATGGTCCTTGTCAATAGATGGATTTAAATTGAAAATGGATAACATTGAATGTTTCAAAACTTGAAAGTATGAAAAATATTAAAATTGAAGACATAAGTATAAATATTTTGAGAAATATAGTATGGTGGTATGAATATTTGTTATACTACAGAGGATAAAGAAACCTCAAATGAAATGTAAAACATATAAGATGTTCTAACTGTATTGTTTATATTAAACATAAAAATAAAGATTATATTTAGTTTGAGGAAACATAAGTCCTGTTTTATATTTCATATTAGATAAAATAATAAGTTGATGAAGCCTGATTAATGGTTACAGAATAAATTTGGGTGATTGATGTTTACATGTTTTGGAAATAAAATATTATGTTATAGGAATCATAAAATATATAATGATATTCAATATAAGTTTTTTATTATGGTTTGAAAAGGATATGTTGAATGGTGTTGATGAAATAGATATGTGAATTAATAGAATGGTGATATTCATGGGAAACACAAGATTAAGGGTATGATTACCCTTAATTTGTTCCTAATGTTGATCAAATAAATTTTGTATAAAGATATAATGGATATGAATAAGTAAATTAGACGGTATATATTTCCTTGGAATAGATTATGGATTTTTTGAAAAAGTGGTTTATGCTATCGAGGATAGAGTTTAAGAAAATTTTTCTTTTAAGTAATATATCCAATAATCATTGGAATTATAAAGAATTCATGTTTTCGATAAGGAATTATTGTAATTACCATGTTTCAAGATAATACATGATGAAGGTATTAACTTGTTTTTTAGGTGAAAAACAATAGCTACATTATGGTATTTACCATTTTTCAATGCTACGATTTTTCTGAGAAATTTAGTTACCTTATTTCTAATGTCTGGGACATTCATATTTTATAATGATTATAAGGTTAACCGTTAATTTAATAGTTTATTTTAAAATTCAGATGATGTTTTAGAGATTAAACTATTAACTCTTCATATGCGAATTTATGAATATTGTATAACTATTTCTATCCTTTTTTATGGTAAGGAAATATGGAAGAACTTATCATTCTATATATGGATCTCATGATCTTCTAATTTTTCTAGATTTAAAAATACTCCATCATTTATTGGAATAATATATGGGGTGGAAATTAATCAATGTACTGAAAAGGGTGATATTGTGCTAAAATTAAGTAAGTATATCTTCTAATGAAAATTCAACCACATTATAGAAAAGGGTAATGATATATAATTTGTTCATTTTATTATAATTTTTTAGGATATCAGTGACCTTTTCTAAGAGTTTATGGGTTATGTATTTGTGATCATTAACTTTATCCAACCATGTTCTATATCACTCACCCGAAAAAATTACTAGTAAAATTTATCCTCCGTGTCCATGTTTTACTTCCTACCCATGTTCTCCTATGTGGAAACCTATTTGGGATTTATATTGGGTAATTATTATGTTTCAAACTTTCATTTTTTAAAAGGAATTTTTCATATTCATCAAACAATGTTGGTTTCTATGAATGTAACGTTCATATATTAAAACATTGATAACCTAGAAAAATTTACAGGTAGAAAGTAATTTTATGTGGGTAGAATGTAACAACCCACAGTTTTGAGAAATATATATTTTCAATTAGTTTAATATTTTTATATTTTTCATTACGTGCAACACTGATTATTTCTGGTGTTATATGAAACCACCAAGTTAATACTGCTTTGTACGCAACACCATGTCGAGGATGTGACACACACAACACAAATATTAGCTTATTGTATATGAAACTCTATGTTTGTCTTATGTTACACACAATTTTGAGTTATTTTTAAATATTTTGTAACACAGAATATCGAGTTTTACAGAAATAAAATAAACTATTAGAAATATTATTAAAATATTTTTATAGTTCTGACCTAGCCTTTGGAATAAAAATTATAAAAAAATTTAACGAAATTATGAAATTATGATATAATAATTTATATAAAATTAATCATTTGGATATCAATTAGATATAAATGAATGTAAGATCTATTTTAAAATAAAAGAATTCCTCTTCTAAGAAACAATTTTTTCAATGTACAAACAACATTTTATCACAATAAATTAAAAAAATAGTATTGGTTTTTGTTTTTAATAAAATTTATATAATAAATATTAAATAATTTTTTTTACACTCATCCAATTGGTTTTATAGGAATAAGTTAAGAATAAATAAATTTCTATGAATAAAATGTTACATTTTTCAAAGAGATGATTTTACCTCATTTTAATATAGAACCCATTTTAAATTTAATTTTTAAACATATATAAATTTTATATGAAAATAAACTTATTAATTGAATTAGGGGTATCAAAATTTACTTGGGTGTAATTTTTGGTATTTTTCTGATAAGTTTCATGTTTCATTGAATGTTCAAAATTATTGATATTTAATTGAAAATAGATTTTTGAAAAAAATAATTTATAATGTTAAATTATATATTTGATTGTTTTTAAAGTATAATTAAATCAAAATTTTATCAGCTAATCTAATTTAGGTTATTGTAATCAATTTCACATTGAGTTTGGATATAAAAAAATTTAAATCTTTTGGACATTTTCACTTTAAAAACTTATTTTATCATTGCATAAAATTTATTAATTATAAATATATTTTAGTAAATTATGTGTTTTTAATCATAAAAAAATTGATTATATATTTGGAATCATTGTTTACAAATTTATTAAATAGTTCCATTTTATTTTTGGACAATATGAATAATAACATTCATAATAACCACGATTAAGGGTAAATCGGGTAAATAAGGATAAAGATAATTTTAAAAATATTATAAAACTACCCTAACACATGAAAAAACGTTTTTATATAAATTCAATTCAAAACCTAACACATAATGATCGAAAATGGAAAATTTAATGGAAAATGTTTCATGAAAAATGACATAAATATTATTAAATTCAAAGGGAGTGACAATCTTTTACACTTTAAGTTTAAATAATTATAATATTTTTAATATTGGATTAAATATATGATATGTCCAAATATATATATTCTTATTCAAGATATATTTTTTATCTACATCATATATTTTTTATTTTTTTAGTGAAAAAATAATTATCCTTAATAATTACAAAATAATGATGCGGTAAATACTCAATTAATGAAATAATCAATTAAATGATATTATAAATATTAAAAGAAATAAAATCTCAGATTATTAAGATGATAAAATATTTTTAAAGATGAATATGAAATATTATGGTTGTATTAAATTATTTTTTTACAAGTAATATTACTAGATTAACTTCCTTAAAGTCAATGTTTTAAATAGGTCAATATTGACACTTTAGATATTTTATGAAAACAATATCTTATTAAATTTTTTAATAATAATAAAAATATTATATATGGACAAGTAGATTATATATTTCCTGTAATATCTAATATTTTCAATTTATTTTCCAATTAACACTTTATATGAAAAAATTACATCCTCTTAATATTAGAAACATTGTTAGCATAAGTAAAAATTAAAATGGATTAACTAAACATTTATCGAAATGATTAGGTTTAAAATAACATCAAAAAATTTATAAAATATAGTTTCTTATGATATTAAAACATTATAATATATTATATTATAATAATTGTCTTCTTGGATGTATTTTGATTGAGATTGAAATTATAAACTATTGTTTCGATAAATTCCAAATGCAACCCCTCATATAAAAGGGAACCTTTTATTCTATTTTGATCACACTTAAGAAAACATTTTGTAAATAATCAATCCAAATATCCTAAAAACATCCCTAAATTCATCCTAGACGTATTAATTTCGGAATAAAGTCATCCAAATACTTCCTTTTGTTAAAATCAGAAGGGGATACCCTAGAAAGAAGTAACGTTCATCAACGTACATTTTTCTATTTCTTCATTGACCCAGCACTATTATTATTATTCAATGCATATATAATAAAAATAATATCAATGATATACTTATATTTTTTTATTATAAGGGGTTTATCTACACTTTTACACACTTTAATCTAATGGGTAACAAAAATATAGTTATTGTGTACAATGAACTACCGTCTCACGAAACAATGTTTTTCATTTTTCCTTTACTGTATCCCATGGTTGGTAATTAAAATCAAAAATATATTTTTATATGATATATTTATTTTATTTATGTTTTATTTATTCTTTTGTAATTATTTAATACATCATATATTCATGATTCCCTTTTTGTGGAAATACGATAATTTATTTTGGGGACGTGTGGACTACCTCCTCATCAATGTGATTGATTCGATCACACATTACATGCAATGTATTAAGGATTATTTTAGATAACCAATATTATATATATTATATAATAATTATAGTTTAATTATATTATATATATATAACGTTTACAATATTTTTTTGATATGAAAAGAAAATGGAAACATCTTTCTTGCATATGTACGACCTACCGTCTCCATGAATGGTGTATTTAATTTTAATTCCTATCATTTATAGATTATTATAAATATATATATATAATATATATGAAATTTATGTCATTTATGTAGTTATATAATTTATTAGATCATGGTATAAGTATGAGGACAACAAATATAACAAATCAGAATACACATGAAAAACAAAGCGGTTATTCCACGAAACATAAATTTAACATGAATTTGTTGATAAATGGAAAATATAAGGCCATTATTAAATCATGTATGATGTGATATAATTTAATATAGTTCTTTAATATATTTATAATAAATTTATATTTATTATTCAATAGTTTTTAATGAGTAGAAAGAGGGTAATAACATAAGGAATGTGAATTTTGTCTCACTGTTATTTTTATGGGACACATGACTTAAACAGTACTCATTTATTTTGTGTGTTTTATAAACATAGATAAAATTAATTTATGATTATTATTCAGAAATTTTTTGGGTATTTTCATATCCATTTTATGATCACTCTTTCATGGGGTTTACGATTCAAAGGTTACCAATCAGTATGGTAATTTTATCTCGATTTCTTTTATTTGAGACACATGTTATATTATGAACCTATATTCTTTTACGAGGGGTATAAAATGATATATTATATATTTTATTATAAATATCATTATTTTCATGATAATATATGTTTCAAGTAATTTTATTCACTCCTCGTTCTAAAATTTATGTTCCTTCAAAAAAATGTTTTCTAAAAATGTTTTAAGTGTGATTTAAATGATATTTTATGAATTTTCAAGGAATATGATCTAAAATTTTATTAAAATTATCTTAAAATAATAATTTATAAGTTTTCATGGTTATTTTTAATGAATATTTTTTTAAATATGTTTTTATTTAAAAAGTGTTTGTTTTTAATAATAGAATGGATATTTTACTCATGAATTATTTCAAATGATCTTTGAAAAAACCATTTTTCCATCAAAGATGACGTTATTTAGTGTTACTTATATTTGAATGGGGATATTATTCAATTATACCAATATTATTATTTATAAAAATTGTTTATGTTTATGATGGATTGATATTTATGAAAGTAATTTCTTCACCATGGTTATATTATGATAAAATGATGTTTTGGAAACATATTTAATTCCATGGGTTCTGATATGATGAATTATTTATGTTCTTATGGCAAAAATATCTATGGTTTTGATTATGTGACAAGTGGGACCTATATATCCTTCAAATTTATTCAGTAACTATTTATATCCCATAATTTAGAAATTGATGGAATGAGGTGTGAATTGAGTTCATTAAATGACTTTTTCCACTAAGTTGGTCTCAGGAGTGAACCATGACAAACAAATATGGTCATGGTGATGAACCATGACGTCCAATATGGTATGGGGAGTCAACTCATACTACTAATATATCATTGGAAGTGATTCCTTGATTGCGATGGAAATCATTTTATATGATTATGTGTGTTCAACAATTCTATGTCCTATGATATTCTCTTATATAATTTGTTAGTTAATTCTTTACAAACATCTATGATTTATTCAATGACATGATATTAGTATCTTTGATATATAAAATGTAATTTGAAATGTTTTTTTATGTACAACTTTTTTTATGATTATGTTATGATTAATCTCTAACTTATTTCCCCATATTGAGAATTTGAGCTCTCCCTTTCCTTTATTCCCTTTCATAAGTATACAAATAATGGTATTAATTTTGATATGTCAAAAAAATTTCTAGTTAGGATGGAATAGTAGGTATTAGAAGTAGATGTGCTATCAAGTAGTTGTTTCTAATTCTATGTTTCCAAATTCAAAAAACTAATATGGTCTTTGGGTGTGTGTTTGGGTAATGTATAAAGAATTCCAAAAAACATAACGTAACATTAGTGTACTTTAATCATTTGTTATATATTCCTTATAAGGTTATTATCCTCGATGACCACTCACACACTAATCCATGAGGGTGTGGAACTGTTATACATCACACACTAAAAATATCATGTCATCATAAATTTATATGTACCAACCCTATTCTATAACATACTTAAATTCATACTTATATTTGTAGTGAATCTTTTTGTCATGATGAACTTCACACACATATTATTTGAATCAAAGGTTATCTTTATCATGATATTATTCATCCTTGAAGTTTCCCATTTATACACATAGATGTCCTTTGAAAATTGTGATGAAAATATTCACAGGACACTCAAGATCGATAATGGTGGAGAGGACTGCACAACATTGGGTTCAATAATCCAATGAAAGTGCTTCATATGAAATTCCTAGCATAAAATAAAGAGTTTTAGTGTAGGATACATAATGTCTTCATATGGGAACACTGTTATGTTTCTCTACATTTGATATCATATCATTTTTTTGCCATTATGTGATGTAAATGTCATTATTATGAGTTATACACAATGTGGAAAATCCCATGATTAACCTCTTGATTGGTGAAGGTGGAGAAGTGGATGATTCCCATCTATGGGGAAACTGTGTATTATCTTTCTTCATTTCAATGTGTAATATAAGCACGCCTCTGATATCATCTTTTAAGTAAACCACATTGTATATTGAATATGGATTAATTTCATGATGTATGTATTCATGTGAACTCAATGTCAGTTCTTCTCCAAACACATTCAATCATTCGTGAATTCATTGTATCTCATAACATCATTGAGGCTTAAAAATGCACGGTAACAACTTCCGGAGCAATTTGAAATCCTAACTATTGATTCCATGTGGTTTAATATGCATGAAATTTTTTCCCGTCACCTAATACACACCCCAGACAACATTATAATATTTAATTTTGCATTATGATCATCAAATCACTCGTGATATGTTTCTTTCCATGATAAAGTGTGTGATGTTCATTTATGAGCATCAAAAAAATCCCCCACAAGATAATTATACTCATTCAGAACAAAAATAATATGATTTAAAAGTAAATTTAGATCACTTTTCCACAATTGTGAACATCTAGATGTATTTGATATTGATCCTTATGATGGTATTTTTAAAAAATGCAACTATTGTGGGATTTCAGGTATTGTCAAGAGGAAACTCTTGACCATGACTGATTGGATTTTTTTGCTGTTTATGAATAATCAATATTAATCATAATTTTCATAATATCAATTAAACTAGGGTTATCATATAATAATATTTATATCATACAGAATTAATTTTGAGAATTTCTCATGAATATCCACCAACTTGAGATTCCTTACTGATATACCATCTCTAATAATCAAGAAAGTAACTGATTCATAGAATCAAAATGTGGTTATAATATATGTCCTAGAGTAACAATGACCTATAATTTTCTAAAGCTAATATTCTTAGTGAGAGTATCTTTTTTTACAAGGCCACATGGTTTTCCTTAAAAGATTTTTCATTCTTGTATACTAAATATTTGTTGTTTTGTAGTTTAGGGTCTTTTGGATCGGACCTTCAATCTCTTTAATTTATATTATATTAGCCGAGAACTTCTTTTGTTGTAGTTTAGAGTCTTTTAGCTCAGACCTTATATCATTGTACTCTAGGTTACTTTATCTCAGACCTTATATCTTTGCAGTTTAGGGTATTTTAGCTCATACTATCTATCATTATAGTTTATGGTCTTTAATCTCAGACCTTTTATCACTATAGTTATGGTTCATTAGCTTTAAACTTCTATCACTCTAGTTTAGGGTATTGTAGCTCATACATTCTATTTGTATATTTTAGAGTATTATATCTCATACCTTTGGATTCCATGCAATTTAAAGTCTTACTGCCAGAACATGATCAATGGACATGGAACAAGGTGTGACCATTCCAGGAATAATCCAAAGAAACCCTAGGGTATTGAGTTATACCATGGTGTTTCCATGGTTCATGAGGATTATATATCCTTTATTGTAAGGTGGAGATGCCTCTAGTTGGTTGGTAAAATCCGTTATGCATTTATATCATTTTCAAATTATTATTTCTCTAATTTTTCAATCATGGATTTATCAACTTTTTTTAGGGATCATCAAATATTTTAGGTGGTAATATTAGATCAGGGAGAAACACTATAGAAGCTAGGACCACCTAGATAGTTGGAATATGTGTGATGTAATTCCTAACCCAAAGGTTTGATTCAATGAATATGGGATGGGGTAGAAATTCCAAGGATGAACAATATCACCTTTTTCTTCTAGGTTTTTTCATGGTGTTGACAGGGCACACAGGGTTCTGATTTCCTTTCTTGCAAGGAGGATACACCTTTATTTTGTTGGTCAAATCCCTTCTATGTCAATAGCATGATCTATAAAATACGATAAATAATCTTTCACAAGGGAAATGATAGATTTATGAAGAATAAAATTTCATAATGATGAGGTTGGGTATGAAAGAAAGATTCCTAAGAAGGGTTCTGGTTGGCATACAGAAGTTCATCTCTAGCTATAATGCTCTAGCCCTATGCCCCATGGTGTCAAATCAGGAGTTGTGGGTCATAAATGGTTAGGGAATGGAGTGTCACATTCCAACTTTGAGAAAGGTTAAAAAACATGGTGATGAAAAATCAAGTATGTTGAATCCTTATGGATATTCTGGTATGTGAATTATAAATCATGGTCCATATTGATTGGTTCAGAAGGATGATAAAAGAAAATAATATAAGGAATTGATTATAACACACTGAGGTGATGAGTTCTACCATGGTGATGTCAGGGATCAAAAGAATTACAAATCCACTTTTACAAAGTAATGCATTTAGTTGACAACCATAGGCACATATGAAACATCCATAGGCATACATTCATAGTAAAAAAAGGGTTCCTTGATGCAAGGTATCATTTTCCAACGGCCATGGAAGGTTTACAGTGATCTGAGGCACTGCAATAATAATGGGTGATTTATGGAAAGTTTAATATCCTAGATGGGTTTGAGAAAAATAAAAGTTGGTTTACCTCTAAGAGAACATATTCTCATGGAAAGGATATGTGAAAAATCATTACTCTATCATTTTCATAAACTATGGGGTCTATAAATCATATATTGGATTTTACAAGGGATACAATTTTGACACTATGAGCTTTACTCCTTATTTATTTACACCCTATATTTTCATATACTTAGGAGATGTTGATTTTAGCCAGTAAAGAATTGAAATTTAAATAGGCTACTCTTTGTGAGCTATCTACCAAACAAATTGTGTGTCTCTTTCACTAGAATTATAAGGACATGTGATTTGGGACATTATTGGACAAAGTTTATGTTCGTACATCTATGATCAAAGTGAAGATAGCTTATAATAATGAAACACATGGACCAAATATGTGTGATTCTATGCAAAAGCTTTATTAGGTTATATAGAGTCAAGAGGACTCTAACCTCCTTCTGAGAAGTAGATTAAAATATTGTAATTCATAGATAGATTTCCTCAATTCATGAGAAATGATATGGGATAATAATATAGGTGATGGCATAGAAAACACTGAGATGTTGAGTTCTCCCATAATGATTTCATGTCTCACAAGGATTAGAAAGCCTCTTTTTATAGAGTGACACAATTTGTTGACGACCATAGGTGTATATGTCAGAGCCATATTCATACATGCATAGTCAAACAATGGGTCCTTTGATACTAGGTATCCTTTTCCAAGGTCCATGGAAGGCTTGAAGGATCTTGAGGTTCTCAAGACATGAAGTGTTATTTTTGAATTGAGTTTCTTAAAAGATGGAGGAGGAAATTGTAATCCATTTGACCGGGGTAAGGATATTATAGTCCTCTTATGAGTGATGATAATGGATGATGGTCTGTATAGTTTAACAACATGTATAAGGGATGTACTTTCTACCATGTAGTATAACATCATGTAGTAAGGAAATTTTCCATGTAGTTTAACATCATGACGTATGGAAGTATTTATTGTATAGTACTAATGTATTGAAAATAGTATTATTTCCTTGAACTTCAATGTGGGAACTTAAATGAAATATTGTGAAAGATATATTACAAGTACAAGATTTATACAAGTAGATCCGAATAATTCGTTGGTAAAACAATCTTTTATAGATCTTCCCTTATACAGTTGGGGTGATTTTGTTTATCAGTTGTTATAGATGCAACTGTGATTGGAGATTCATATGTCACTACATATCCTATAATTATAAGAATCAATCCCCACATTGTTCTTGAATAGGAAACTCTTTATGCATGTGATAAGGGGAATTATTTATTTTTTACAGAATATTCACTATTGATCTAATTTATCACATGTTCTCAATATTATTACATATTTAGGAAGTCTATCTGTAGCTGTATGGACAGTTCCAAGCCAATTATGATGGCTTGGTATTGTACCTTATTATTATTTCATCCTTCCAGCAGTGAAAAAGAGTAGGGTAAAGTTACTTTGTCTTGAGAAACAAATACAATATCTAATCAAACTCGATTGTTCTTTGTTTCTTTCCATCCTTTTACTAATAATAAATTTTGATTCACCATCAAAATACATCTCCCATGTTTGCGGAGTGTCAAGGGTGTAAAAAACTATTTTGTTGGGATGTCAGGGCCAATGGTGTACTTTCTTGGGATGGATGTTCCACAAGGAAATTAGCTAGGGATATCCCTTTTACCGCCTTCAATGACACTAACTAGATTTCATAATTTTACAGAATAACCACCCTTATTGATTGATTCCTAGTCATCATGGGGAAACCATGTATGTAGTTGAGTGAATAAATATGAGATACCAGATGGAATTCATGGTGCTACATGTAATTCATTAGTTTCTGCACTACAAATATGAATATGTGGAATTTCTTCTCAACATCCAAGTATTAGGTCTCATTACCAAGCATTTTTCAGTTGAGGTAATAAATAATATTCTCACTCCCCTCATCATTCTTCCATGTGTGGAGGACTCAATGTGATCATTCAGTGGAAGATACATATAAGATTAGTGTATTTCTCTCCACTAGTGGAATTAGGACTGGTTGGTATGGTAGATAAAAGTTGATAATTTCAAAGGATTTTTTGTAGTACCCATCCCATTGATTGGTAATTCCCTTATTTATTATCTTAGTGAAATTGAGACATTTTTCAGAAAATAAGGATATGAATCCCTGAATGTATGAAATGATCCCTTAGAGTCCCCTCAGTTCTTTTTTATTTTTGGGAATAAAATTTTTAAATGAAACTTGACTTCTCTGGGTTGACATCATTGCAATGGTGGCATTCCATAAATCAGTGTAACATTCATGAAGTTACACTAAATGTTCACATCATATAATTCATCTTCATATTGTATTGTCATGTCTTTTCAAATACTATTTGATGATCTGTGATGTGATCAGACAACTATCACGATTTGACCACCAGGTCATCGACAAAACATTTGATTATCATTCTTAGGAATGACATAAATATATGATGCATGGTTCGATGATAATTGGATCCAATATTCATTAATACAGATGGAATGATGTGATAGAAAAGGGTCCTATAGGGCTCTCTGGAGGAAGTGGATTCTTCATCCTCATGGTCCATCCTTATCTGATTGTAGCCTAAATACCTTTCCATGAATGAATGATCTTGGAAGTTATTAGTTAGATCAGTCAATAGTTCTATGATCAGAAACTGTAATTTTTTCTTTGTGAAATGTGGATTATGGTCTCTAAGATCGATATAGACCCTAATCTTCCCCTTATTTTTCTTGACGGGGCCAATATTAGAAAGCCATGTTGATTATTTCTCTCCCCAAAAAGTTGTCTTTGATAAATATATCAACTTCCTCCTCTGCATTGGTTGTATGTGAGGGGTGCATCTTCCTATGCACCTACATGAATCCTCAATGGTCATCAAGTAAACTGAGATAGTTTATATCCACGTCTATTTTTAGTCCATGCATTTCTATATTTTTCCAACCAAAAACATATTGGTGTTCCATTAGAAATGTAATGTATATATATTGTTATTATAAGGACATGGTGGAACTAATGAGTATAGTTAGTGGGCCTTCTTTTGATCCTAGATCTACCTACATGATCTCATTGATGGTGGTGGAGACACATTCTTAACATAATAGAGGTGGATTCATAAGGTGATCCTCTTATTCTTCCACCTCTGATTCTGTGGGGGAATTTTCAAATAAAGATGGAAATATAGGGTCATCGCTTCCACTTTCATGGTGAGAGAGGCCATGATTGTAGACATTATCATTCCATCCTACTAGAGTCATTATAGATAGATATTTAGTCTCATTGTCTTTTACATTTTCACTGGGGATAGGAGAGGTTTGGGCCTCTAGGGCCAAGTCTACTACCTAAACCAGATCTATGGGGATCACATAGTCACTGTCGACCATACTCCATGGATTTTTAGGGATGGTTCCTTATTCATTAGGGGATCAAACCTACATATAAACATCCATTATTTTTTCCTCCCCTATTTTAGAAACCTAAATTAGAAAATGTGGATTCATAAGTCTCAAATGGAGTGTTTTGCACATGTAGTATGTTGACCTATCCATCGATGGTGTATTTCAGACATTGATGGAATGATGAAGGTACTTCCATGTGGCCGTGGAGCTAGGGTATTACAATAAAAGCATTTTATGTGGTGTATTGTTGGATAACCACAAAATTAGTGTCATATGTGAGATCCCCAAACTGATATCGGAGTTTGAACTTCCCAAGATGTTTTTTCTTGCACTTATCTTACCCATGCATGTTCAAATTTACTAGAGACAAATCCACTTCACTATATCCCAATCATAGGATGGTTCGAATTAGGATGAGATTGATCCCTGAGCCATTATCAATCTCATCCCTTCAAATATCAAAATTATCATGTCTACTCAAAACATATAGGGGTATAATGTGTCCTTTGGTGACTTCTTCCAGGTCATGTTCTGTGAACAAGAGGGTGACATGTCCACATACTTACATGGTCTCAATTTGATAGATCATGGATGAAACAACTTTTCGATCAAATATAAATGGTATTTAGAGGGCTTTAATAGGCATTGATATGAGTTCATTTTAAATATAATGTTCATTGAGGATTTCGAGATTGGTTGGTACAATCGGCAGCTGTTTCAGAATATTGTACTTTTTTCCAAAGGTGGTTCTTCCCTATGTGGGGTTTCTCATTGAAATATGGCTCATGATCCAAGGAATATGAGTTTTATGAGACAAGTTCTTGTGTATAGGTTGAGAGAGCATATCCAACCTGTGGCATAGCTCGCACCAACCATCCCCATGGCTTGGGTTGATCAGGTAATTGAACCACCTCTAGGAAGTCATTCTATAAATATGGGTTTGTAATATTGTTGTAGGGTTCTTGAACATCTATTTGTATGTTATGGGTTTGATGGATTTATTTTACAAGAGTCTTATAAACATATATCTTCTTTGTGGGAACTTGAATGAAATATTAGGTCCAACCACACTTTTGTTATCATCTATATCCTCAATTTTTGGGCATGTGACCTAATGTTCCCCCATTTTAGTGTGTGGAAATCATAGTTGAAGGAATATTCATCATTATAGAGGTGGATTTCCAAGTGTATTCTATTTATAGATCTAAATATGATCTCTTCATATGATGATATTTCTATTGGTTGGGGTAGTGCCCATGTTTCGGATTTTGTAGAGATGAAATATTCAATGGTCAGAGATTGAGTTGGAGTAGAATATGAATCTTTTTATTTTTTCTCTCCCTACATTTATTGGTCGCTCAAAATTTTGGGAGACATAGCAGATTTCACCTTCATGGGTGGTAGAGCTACTGCGAGTCTGAAAAACTCTGTTCTCAGTGTTTCATAACCTCATTCAATTGTTTTTCCATTATTGATGATGTTGAACATTTTGTTGTTCATGGAAAAAAAGTTCTTGTCAATCATCCTCTTCCTATGACTGGGAAACAATTATGTCAGCCACTTTCTATGAAGATTTATCTAACCCCACCAATCTAGAATTGACCATGCCTTGATTGATATATTTTAAGAAGAAGCAGTACCAGATATTTTTCCCCATCTTCAATGGAAAGTGTAGTATTTAGGATTGTCAGTGAGGTTGACTTTAATGGGATTCTAGGGCAGTGGTTGCTTGATCCGATTGTTGTCCATGGATACAAAGAAATAAGAAAAGACATGTCTTTTTGAAAGGAGTAGGATTTATTCAGTCCTTCCTCAAATATAGGGCGACCCTAATATCTCTTTGATTCTATACGAGAGAAATTTTGTGGTTGTTGCTGCTTAACAAGAGCCATTGTTTGATTCGAGAGCTACTTAGGATCTTTAATATCCACAACAAGTAGTTTGAGGGTAACATCGGGTGTTTCTACCTTTTTTATCCTTTTCCCATATGCTAAAGCCATGAGTTGAGATTTCTGAATCTTGAAGAAGTTGATCCATTTATGAGAAATCACAAAACCCACCTGGATACTTCATTGGGATCAGAGGTGTCTAAAAATGATCTAGTTGATTTTCAAAACATACATCCTGTAATTCTACATATCATAGAGGGATGTTGAGTGAATAGTTTAATCCATTCCATTGGGTTATAAAGTAACACACCCTATCATTTTCTTATTGTTTCATTTTTTTAGTTTTACAATTTTAATTTTCTATGGCGTGGAGATGAATTCATAAATTAATTGACAACCATGGTATTCACATCCTATAATGGATTTTGCTGGAAAGCTAATATAACAAAAAAATTGATATTTCTATCGGTGTCTATAAAAAATACCTCAACATTGTTTCCACCTGCACGTCTCAAAGGCCCATAATAATACCACATCAGGGTATTCAATGTGTAAGATGTTGTTCAAGGTATCCCTTTCCATAAAAGGTGGAGAAGGTATTATTTTATAAATTGGGTGGTGGAAAAGTGCCATCAACCAATTCAGGATATGGATTCCTCTCAGGATACAAAGGTGTGCATCTCCCATCCATGGATTTCATTAATATAGCATTGGAATTAGTATAATTGAGAATTTATGGTGGTACTATTGTTTGAGACACCACCCATATATAGGGAATGGTTGAGGCTCGACATTTTGGCCTTGTATTTGTCTCACACTGATTTTTAACTTGTATGTAGAATCAGTGATTACTCTTGTGACGAAGAGGCTATCAATATAACAGAATAATGTCATGATCATTTTCAACTTCCTCACTTTTGTAGTACATTTTAAAAGATCTAGAGTAGTTATAATACTCAGATGCCACTTTATCAGGTTGATAGGCTATGGGGGAAGAATATTCATCTCGACTTAAAGATGATACCCAGTGAGAGTATTTACCCTATCTAGATCCTCGTTGAGTTTTCTAAGAGTTTATATCTCACATTGATGTAGTGACAATTTTTCCTCCATGGAAAGAACCTTAACTCTTATGGGTGATGATTGGGATTTATCCATTCCTTTACATTTATTTTTAGAAGTCTTCTTCCTGAGATATGGTTACTTGATATTCATAGGTGATAGTTTTTTGACCTTTCTTTGGTTCTATCTTCGTTCAGCCTTAGTTGGTCTATCCAAATAACCCTCATCTCTTGGTATGTTTTCCATTTTGTGTATCTATACATTTTCATCATGATCCACAATATCAATTATTTTGACAATAATGAAATTCACAAATGAATATCAAGGAATGGTGGTTATCCCATTACAATAAATTCAATAGGATGATTCTTCACAAAATGTATGAGGGATGTTCCTAAAACCTTGGTCCATATTAGTAGGTTTTGTCATGCAACCCCATTTAGATATGATTACTTCACTGTACGCTCCTCCTATCATGGAATGTGAGTAATGACCTTCAGGGAGTTTTGATTTTTGATATTTAAAAATTCCCCAAATAGAAGAGGTTTTTCTTGTGGTGGGAGGAATTGACAGGAGATTGACTATCAATATTTACTCCCAACCAGTAGAAGAATGATTCTATTTTTGGCAGTGATGATGATGAAATTACCTCTATACTTATGGTCTGTGGGATCTTTGGGGCCACAATTAGAATTGAATTATCATGTTGTTGAGGATTTCATGCTTTTATATAATTATTTGATGATTCCGAGTATGATACTTGATAAATAAATTCCCAACAGACTAGTAGAATGGGTTTGATCTGAAATCATCATTGATTTCCAAAGGATCCTACCAAGGGATGATGAACCCAAGGATGGTGATTGAGATATAAATTCACCCATCCTAGTGGGATGGGATATGTTTGCAAATTCTGATGATTTTTCTTGAATCCTCTAATAAATTAATGATTTGAGAGGTGGAGGAGGTGGTAGATACTCCTCAAGCTCAGTGAGCGGGGTCTATTTTTTAGTGGATGATATGGAAGCTATTAAAAAGGCATATTTTATGTGTCATAGTTGTGATATTTTAGGATAAAGATTCAATGGTAGCCCATTATTAGAGTCAGTTTCTATAAGATTCTATTAGGTGGATTGCAACCATGGATTCCATGTCTGAAATGCATTCACATTGTTTCAAGGGGCCTAGTTTAAAAAGATTCTAGATATCCTCTTCCTACATTCATGATGTCTGGGATTTTTTGATGTGTGGAAATTATATTGAAGTGTCCAACTTTCCAAATCATTACCCAGTCCCCTACTTTTTTTTGGAGGCTACAACATTACAAGGATTCGTATGCGAGTGATTCTTCTACTCTAGGGGTGTGGAGAAATGCAGTGATCCATACATTTACTATCATAAAATTAGGATCCATGACATAGATTGGGATATAAAATTTCAAATAATTATGATGACATGTCGGTAAGCATGATACAGATGTACACTATTCTTCAACGTTTTTGTATCCTGGTCTATGGAAAAAGTGGCCATGTCTAGATAAAAATATACTATCTTCATGGTCTGAAGGTGAAACTCATATACTAGATAAGGGAGGTGTCTATTATTTAGTCTCTGATGATTATCCAACATATTTTTGAAAATATAATCCATGAAATAATTTTCTAGCTCATCTGTTATCTAATATTTAGAAGTGGTAAGATGCCAAAACAAGATGGGGTGGTTGTTTTTTGCTAACTCTCTTCATATATCTATGTCAGAATCTACTTCATCATACAGACATTCCTCCATATGGTTGGACCATAGAAGATAATTCTTGGGGTTTCATGTTTACTGGAGTGGAGTGATGCTACAAGTTTATAGGGAAATATATACATTTGAACTTGTAGTTTTTAGAACCTCTCTATATAAATGTTTCTTAGTTTTGAACACCTCTCTATATAGATGTATCTAGGAAAGGGGAATAGTTTCTTATCTGTGATAGATATCACCATGGGGCGGTTGACCATGATATATGTTGGTGGTAAAGTCCCTGTGATCCATCTCAACACCACCACAAGGAGGATTATCATTGTAATAATCATCATATGTTTTTGTTGAAGAGTTGTTGTCCCCTTGGGGTAATGATACTATGTCTAGAACAACCTCAAGGATATTATAATTGAGTGTATTAGGTATATGATCCCCTTACTATGTTGTGAATAGAATATAATGACTTTCCTTTTGGAATTGTGTAGGTATATGAGCCTATTATATGATGGTAGATGTGACTTGTTTATTACTATCTGGTACTACCAGAGTATGATCCCACAAATAAGAAGATTTAGTAATATTCCAATTATGTTCTTCATTATATAATGTAATATAAACCTATCTTGAGGCATTTTCAATTCTCACATGGAGATCCTTGGTAAAAAATCTCAAATTTGAGCCTTTGGAATATGTCGGTAGTATTTTTTGGTAGTGATATGAGGCTTACCTGAGGCATATTCTAATATCACTTGGCTACCATCAGTTTAACAAGAATATGATCCCAGCCTAAATATGCATTCCCCACTAAAATATGTTGATTTCCCTCTAGAATAGGATAATGGATATGAGTCTTCTCTAATATTTCCTTTGAAGGATGCTAGTGAAGTCATTAATTAGTATAAGTAGTAATATGCACCTATCTTCCTTTATATACCTAAATATTCTTGAATATTCACTTAAAGTAATATGTGCATTTCCCAATGCATGTGCTATTCTCACTTTGTGTGACCTAGCTAGAGAAGTTATTTGAGCCAATTACTATGCATTTGGAGTATGTTTCTAGTCTTCTTTGACAATAATATGAGCCTATCTAAAGGCATGTTACACTCTCACTAGGTAATCCCCACCCACAAAAATGAAATGATTCTAAACCTAGTCCTTTTGAATATGCCTCTAGACTTTTTGATAGTCATGTGCCCTTGTCCCACTCCAAGTTCCACTCTCACCCAGTGAGCCTTGGTTGGAAAAATAATATGAGCCAATTCTGATGCCTCATCCTTGACCAGAGTACATTGAAAATCCACCTAGATGGGAGTAAGAAGGCCAGTTTTTTCTATATGAACCACTTGTTCATAATGATTAGATTATTGAGCTACTCTAGTTATAGGTAATGTAAAATTTTCTAATACATGTATTTTTATGGGTGATGGAATATAACGATGTAGTTCATTAGTTTTTTCTAAGATGTATTAGAATTTTAGCATAGTGTTTTCATCGATATAAGTCTCGATGTTTTCTGTCTCCACTATATAATGGAAAATATCTTCGAATTAAGATAGGATATGAGCCCAATTTCTCCCCTTGTGCCACCAAAATGTGTTGATGGGCTTCATGCATAAGGGTAGGGATATTCACCTCCCCCATGATTGTTGTAGAAATATGCCAACAAACATATTCCATGAGAATAAAGATATGATCCTGATCACTGATTACTTCCATACTATGTCGGTATACATCATTGGAAAGAGTAGGGATATAAGCCCACCCATGATTATCCAAATCCTTCCATTCCTAATGTTCGTTCCTTTTTCTCATGCATGGGTGTCAGAGGTGGCAGTTTGTCATATGGTACCTTCATCAAGAATCTAATGGGTAGCAGTTTGATGGTTCTTGTGATGGCGGTTGACAGTACCCCTTATTGTTAGCCTCTAAACTCTAAGGGATCATAGTTCGTCCCTTGGTCCTCCTTCATCAAATACTAAAGGTAGTTATTTTCATGCTCTGGGGATATGCTCTTGATGTGGTTGGATGTGGAGATAAGGGCCACTAGATTCACTATAACATTCTTCAGATGATGATCACTCATTGGGTTCATCACTTGAATACCCTAAAAAACAACCTTTATGGTCGAGATTGTACCATGTCAATGTTATTCTCAAACCATTACATTCCCCACCATACATTTATGATTTTGGGCAGGTAAGGTCATCCTAAGGCCCATAGGGGTCCCAGTTGCAGCTGATTTTCCAGAACAATCTTTGAATGAAGACATTATCTCAAATTAGCAGTGTTATAATGGGCATGTATTTGAATTAATATAGAAAACAAGGAAAAATTTCACCAATTATTCTGATATCATAGGCATGAACCATTCTCAATTAGATATGCATGGTTAACATAATATTCAATTTATTCTCAATCTGGTCATTCTACTTCTATAGACATGTAAAATTGATGATGAACTTATTTTATGGGATACCCAGTTATAGAGGATCATCTGTATGATTCATTTTAGGATTATCATCTTTGTTTATGTAGGATATTCCAATAATGTTGCCTCAAATATAAAAAATTAACCAAACCATTATTTGAGGTTTTGATGTCAGGATCATCATTTTTATTTGCATGAATTATGAATAGAAAAATAGCTCGATGCATGATTAAACATTCATTCATTTATTTGATAGATTCATATCTGGTTCTCTATTTTTGTTTCCTTAGAAAGATATGGGAGACTTTTTTACTGTGGTCTAACTATGGGGATTTCTATGTTATGTATAACCATCCATGTCAGGCTCACCATTTGTTAGTATTTCATAGAAACTCCCAATGATTCTCAAATTCATTACTTGGTATGGACCTAGATTTTAAAGGTAGGAGGACCATTGTGATTTTAGACCCAATGATGCTTTGGAACTCACCTTGGTCTTGAGGATGGGGGATTAGGATCATCACACCATTTTGGGGGGAATGTTTTCCTATTTCGTGACTCTCTTATAGATTTAAGATATTTTCCTGAGTCTCTTCCTAATCCCATTATAGGACTGGTTACCTCAATAGAATGACCATAGGATAAACCCTTTTACATGAAAAAAGGGGATGTAATTAGTGAATACTAATGTATGTATCTGAGGTTCTTCATCCATTTACCTTTGGTAGGTAGCATCTTATATGTTGAATCTGCACTCCGATGTTTTTTTATCCCAGGTGGTGATTAGTATTTTGAATATGGGAAGGATCCATTATAAGGAATCATAACTATCCTATTTTATAACAGGTATAAAACAACATAGTTCGTTAAAACTGTGATGTTTAACATCGTATGAAAAAGGGAATATATGTATGCTCTTGGGCACCAGGTATTTCAGCTCGAACCTTACAGAGGAATCCTACTTATCCTAGTTATAATAAGGATTATAGTTTCCATAGTTCATTTATACCCTTGATAATTTCCCCAAAGATGATACCCATGTATGTTCAGTAATTATATCATGCCACAGATCAGGGATTACACACTAAGA
Organism: Viscum album; assembly: GCA_963277665.1. Taxonomy (NCBI): domain Eukaryota; kingdom Viridiplantae; phylum Streptophyta; class Magnoliopsida; order Santalales; family Viscaceae; genus Viscum; species Viscum album. The sequence goes on from OY728148.1 coordinate 1,710,225,053, forward strand.
TTTACCTTGATTGTGGTGATTCATGATGTTAATAATATTCTCATTTCAACTCCCTAAGCGCATATGAGATATTCTCGATGTGAGAAACCATGTTTAGTAAGTAAACATCTTCATTACATATGGATGTGAGGATTACATACCAGGACAACCCATATGATTCTTATTATAGACACCGGGCCTTTGGATGGAGTCCTACATATCTTGTCTATGATAGGAATTAGGGTAAACATATTTTAGTGATATCTCAGTCTACTGGTGGATGAAAAAAGTTGATCAGACAATGAGATAGATTTGGTCTTAATGGTTAGAATGTTAGGGACATGCCAGGACTCATACTGAAGTGGATTTCCATTTGAGTTCAGGCTTAGGAATTAACAATGAGTCCATTGTATCTTGGTTGTGGCAAGAATTAGAGAACTCATAGTTCAATAAGTTAGGGCTTACACATTGAGGTTTCCATTATATGTGGGCTATATCATATTATTCCACAAATCAGGGCATACACACAAAGGTTTCCATTATATGTGGTACTATCATATTATATTATTGATTAGGGATTACCTAATGAGGTGTCCTCTGTCCTGATATAGTCTTTTGACGCAAATTATATGATTATTGTGACTTCCTAATTCCATGTGAGCTATGCTCTATGAGAGAAAATAAAGATGAAAGATAATCATTATTATTACTTGTGGATGCATGAATTATGTGATGGGACTGACATACTAATGTTTTAATATAGAGCACGGGTGTTAGGAAGGTGTCATATGTATCCTTGTCATAGTAGAAATTAAATTCATCATAGATCAATTGGTTATTCATTACATATCTATGTAGCCCATATAGGGTCTAAACAAAGTTATCATGTCTTGGGATTCAGAATTTTCATGGCCTGCTTATTGGCCTGACATGCATTGATTGTCTACCTAACCTATCTTAATAGTCTTATTGACATACCATATCATGTATTAAAAATATTTCCAATGATGATCACATGACCCCATTGAATTATAGAAGATGAATCGCATAATCTGGATGGAATGTTTGGAGTCCATCACATGTACAATGATTACTTGTCCTCAGAACATTGAATGAATTGGATGGCTGATATGGGAAGTGATCACCCGATCACATCGGACATGTTTGGAGGGCCTTATATGATCCAAGTATATTTCCCAGGTGTCATCATGAAAGCTGAATAACACACTTGGAGGGTTTTTGGGGAGTCAATGTAATGTTTTTGTAGTGTGTCACATTTCATTGATGACTTGTCTGAGTGTCATCGCCAAAACTAGAGGATATGTTTAGAGAACATCACAAGATCCAGATGATATACCTAGAGGGTGTCGTGAGATATGGATGGTATGTCTTGAGGATGTCGTAAGAGCTAGTTGACACACACAAAGGGTGTTTCAAGATCGAGATAGCTTATCCATAGGATGCATCGAGAGCTAGTTGAAAAATACAGATTCTATCAAAAAACGTTTATAACATCTACTGGTATCAGTGTATGATCTGCGAGGAATTTTTAAAGGAGATCGTAAGGTCTTTATGGCGAGTGCTGGGGGTTTCATGAGACTTGGGTGGAATTCCCTTGGGCACCAAGTGTCTTTTTTGTACTTTCTCGAGGGACTTTTCATAATCCAAATAGTACCCCAAAAAAAGTGTCATGTGATTTTGGTGTCATGTCCTGGTGTTTTCACATGATTTTTTTCATTTATGTGAATTGTATGGGAATCAAAATATATGTTATTTGAATAAGTATATTATATTTTTAGTCTTACATCCAACTTTTTATTGAATATTCCTTGGATTTTCATAGTGTTAGCTTTTATGAAGACTCGAATGATCTTGCAGGTATGTGGGATGTTATTCACATGACCTGTTATAATTAATTCATGTGATCTATGAGTGATCACATGATGTTCCTATAAAAGATTAATTATTTTTCAGGTTGATTTCTAGATCTTACCTGATGGAAAACATTCTTGGTTTCAAGATAAGCTGCTCTGATAAATCTGATATAATGTTTTGGTACTCCAGTGTGAGATTCCAAGGAAACGTCTATTTTCATTCTAGGGTGGGTGATTTATAGGTCTTTCCACCAAAGTTATTATCTTCTTTTTGTGCCACATATCATGTAAATCAATGATGGATCGAGTAGAGGGATTTTAGGTCAAGTTTTTCACAAGATCTTATTGTAGGTCATTCCAAGGGTGTCACATAATTTTCAGTGACCATGAGATCATTTCAAAAAATCACCATTTATTGGAATATATCTTATTGATAGGTAATTTCCTAATCATGTGGGAATGTAACGGTACTTTCATATTGTCAGACCGATATGTCCAAGGGTCTTTACAAGATCAGGGAACATGTAAAATGGCTTTTGCGTGATCTTCGGCGACTTTTTTGGGACCTTGTGTGAGACATGAATAGCTTTTCATTGGACTTTCCCATGATCATACCATACTGATTAAGGTATTTTTGGAGTTATTTCTATATTTTCAATTGTTCATGAGATATCATGCTAGTGTGTCACCCGATGATTCTAACTATAATAGGCTCCCAACATTTACTTATTCATTATCATTATTTATTTTACAATGGTCAGGGGTCTCATTAGTTTTCTCAAGTGCTGTTGAGTAAAACCATTCTCCCCTTTATAGATGTGTCACATGACAAATATAAATTATTATTGTGATGCACAAGCATTATCATGGATAGACCTTTGTTCTTTTTTTGGATATAGAGATGGGGTTAAAGACTACTTGGAAATATCTGAGGCCTTTCATGTGAAAAGGATGATACGCCAGTGGGCTCTCATGTGGTGAGGCAGACATCTCTATAGTGTATTGTGATGTCTTTATAACATTCTAGGGAACATTTCATGATTTTATGACCATAATAGGATCTCCTCTTTCCCGTTTTTATTACCATTGATTATATCATATGGACTATTGGGATTCGCAAGTTTAATTGAGTACTTTCAAAGACAATAAGTCTCCCACTGGTGATGATCCACATGAAAAATACATGGTCTTGTAAAGATGTGTGGGAATTTTATAGAAAATTCTATATATCGTTTCCTCTAAGTTGGAGAGGGAGTTCAAGTCTTCCCAGAGACATCGAAATCACTTCACGTGATGAGGGTGACATGTCTATGGGCTATTGAGCAACAAAGATGACATGTCATCGAGTGCCTCCATGGTGTCTTGTGACCTAAATGGGTGCATCACATGATATTTACATCTTAAATAGGCTTCAATTGTCTCCCTTTATTTATAGGTGAAGTATCACACAACATATTCTCATTCGAGAAAGGAGGGGTGTCTTGTAAGCACGATCATCCATCCATCAGACTGATGTACTAAGCCTGATATCTGAAAATTATGCCTTTTCAAGATATGTCTTCAATGAACTAAAAATATCAGTATTCTTCAAGAGTTATCACATAACCTCATGAAGGACTTACATAGTCACATGATTAACATACAGAGTTTCATACATGCTCTATGGATTTTCTTCATGCATGAGTTATATATGAAACTCGATATTTTCACCAAAGCTTCTACTACAATTCACCCTGGTGACCGTGTGTATCTTTATTACTACATGCCCTATTTTTGGTGCTGACTTCAAATATTATCTGATGGTATGATCACAGGATCTTCCTGATAATGATATTATCCCCGATGACCACCTATGCACTCAGCCAAGCAGGTGCGTTCATCCTCTTCTTCACACAATAAAAATACCATGGCATCAAGACTTAATTTATACCAATGTAGTCATAATGTGTTCATATATTCATACCAATATTTTCAATACCTCTTTTTAACTTGAAAAACATCCCACACACACAACAGTTTCATGAAAATATATCGTCATCCTGTAATTATTTTCCGTATAAGGTTCCCTTCTACGCATATAAATTTGTTATGAAAATGGTGATGAATATGTTCATAGACCACTAAATAAAAATAATGGTGGAGAGAATTTTACAATGTGGGGATTTATCTTTTGATGGAAATACTTCATAATGAAGTCCGAGTATGAAATAAAGAGTCGTAATGTGGGCTACCTAATGCGCTGATCCGAGAGAATTGTTCTTTCAATCTGCATGTGATATGAAATAAAGAATGGTATCAGCATGTGATGAAAATTTCATCCTATGGAGTTATGCATGATGAATAATATCACCTAGTTTTTCTCTCGAAAGGTGAAGATGGAGCTAATGATAATTCTGAGATGTATAAGAACAGTGTATTATCCTCCATTTTAATGGGTAATATCAATGTACATGCAATACCATATCCCCAAAAACTTGATATAAAAATATATATGGAGTGATTTCCTGAATTATGGAATATTGCGCACTGAATTTCTGTTAAGTAGTAGATTCCTTTGATTATTCATTAATTAACATGATCACATGAAATCATGGAGGATTATTGATGCACGATATCCGCTCCACGTGAAATTGGTAAGCCAAAACTCTAATACCAAGAGGTTAAATACATACTCTTTTGGTTTACCATCACCAAATTTTCATCCCAAACACCATTATAATTTGTAATTATGAATTATGATTATAAGATCACTCATGATATGTGTCCTTCCATGGAAAATTGCATGATGCAAAATTATAATCATCAAAAACCACATTAAGATTTTGGATGACGTTGTATAACCAAAAAACATCATTAACTATATCATAAAATGCTATATACCGGGACTCTATTGTATAATTAGTACCAAATGAAAACTTCTTGTTTCTAAAACTCACTACACCTCCATTAATTTAGAATTCACAGCCTCAATATGATTTAAGATCAATGTTATTTTTCTATAAACTAGAATATATATGTCGCATTATGTCTAGTTCCTCATCTACATTATAGACCAAGAACATATCATTAGTACGCCTTAGATACTTTAGAATAGTCTTAGTAGTAGTCCAATGTTGTTCTATTTGATTTTCTAGATATCTTCCTACCATGATGAAGGAATAGACAACTTCCATCTTGGTATATAGTAAAACATTAATTATTGAACCTATCAAAGAAGCATACGGTATTCTACTCATCCTATATCTCACATATTGTATCTAGGGACCTGTTTTCTTAAATAGATGTATACCATGTGACAATAGAACTAATACCGTTTTGGATTATTCCATAATGAATATACTCACCATCTTGTCAATATATGTACCATGAAATAGTGTAAGAATCTACTTAGATCAACCATGAATTACCTTGATCCCTAGATTGAAGGATTCTTCCCCTTTGTCTTCATAGAGACGAATGTGTTCAATGACATCTTTTCAAATTTTATGAATGGTATCTAATTTTCAATATGTAATATTTAATCAAAATATAACACAATAAAAATGATTTAACTATCACTAAACTACATGTAGACATATGGATAACATTCATTCTTTATAAAACCAAATTACCTTTGAGATTCATCAAATTGAATGTTCTATGATCTAGATTCTTAATTAAAACTATAAATAGATCTCTATAACATTTATCACTTATTTATATCTTTTAGAGTCAAAATTTTGTGTTGTATATACATTTTACATAAGGTTCTCATTAAGGAACACTATCTTGAAAATTGTTTTCCAAATATAAAAATCATGATAAGTTCATATAGAAAAAGATATTATGTTGAAATGTAGCATACAAACTGGTGATAAGGTTTTTTATAGTTAATACCTTGACATTTCGTAAACCCTTTAATCACTTGTCATGCCTTATAGGTATTGATGTTTCCCCCAATGTCATGTTTCTACATTAATGCCCATTTTCAATCGATGAGATTTAATTCTACTGGAAGATTGACTGAAACATAAACTTGGTTTTGGTATATGGAATCAATATTAGAAATCATATATTTGTACCATATTTTGGTATCTATGTTGATTACATGTTAATTGTAAGGAAAATTTCATTAATATTAAATAATTAGTCAATATCCTTAGTGACTAAAAACATTTTATCTCATGTTCTCTAACCTCTATGGTATATCTACATAGTATTAGTGTTTCTTGAATAATACCTTGCATAGTTCTGATAATAAGGGGCTTTCTTCATGAAACCTATGTCAAAATATTTATCCACTAAAAAATTAAATATAGTAACACCATTATTTTCTCTCTATGGGTGTGAATGATATGGTAATATTATGTCACTGTGTTATCAGTTTTTTCAAAGAAGAATTAAATTATATATTTTTAAAAAATTAAACTAAAAATAAAAAAAATTATTAAAATAAATGAGAGTGGGTGATTTTAAAATGAAAATATTATTTAGATTGAATTTAACAGTGAAACCAGATTTTAAATATAGAATATTTGAACAAGTTTTATCCTTTGTACACTCCCTTATCCTATATGTAAAAGAGTTATACAATGTCTCAATGTTCACCCAAAGAAATCTGAGTGGACACGTAATTCTACTTGAACATCATACCATGACCTTGGTCTGATTTTTTATCTTCTTATAGAAGTGACCTGAAAACCCAAATATCTATGGATACCTAAACCAAAATAAAATCACTATTCTTAGAGGAAATACCTCATCTAAGATATTAAAATAATGAAATTAATTATTTTTCATTATAGATTTGAATAGTAATTCAAAAAATATATAAGAAATAATAACAATTCAAAATATATGAAAGGTTAATCATAGGCTTGATAAGATCCTAAATCTCTACGCAAATGAGTCAAGTAATTTTGTTATCATGATTAATTTACAAGGGTGATTAGAATTGTAAGGTTTGTAGGATTTAGATGTGAAACTTTATAAGTTATAAGAAGGATATTTGGATATTTATGACGAAAAATTTAATGATTAGGTTTATAATCCAGAATAGTATTCTATTTACTTCTATTATAATAAAATAATATCTAAACCTCATCAAAATTTCCAAGGAAAATAAAACATTATTTATTTCAGAAAAATTAATTATTCGACTCATCATTCCTCATATAGTTTCCTTTTAATATTTCATATCATCTAGAATTTATTTTATAAGTAAATGAGGTTTATTTAAGGATTAATTTTTTTGAAATCCAAACCTAATATTTAATGGTTATACTTTTTCCCAACTCTCAAAAATTGATTTTAACGTTAAACCTATGAGTTCCAACATAGTGAATTTTTTTCATCATCGTGTTTCTAAAATTATGCTCAAAAAAATTATTTGTAGTATCAATTAAAAAATATCTTCAAATGATTTCTTTAATGTTTTATTTTCATCTTATAAATCCTCAATTGATACATAATATCCTATTATACTAATCAGACACAAAAGAGTTTACTAAATAATCCATATTACATCATAAATTAGGGTATATTTAAAAAATTATCTTATAATGTGGTTTTCTAATAGGTCATTCAAGGATATTTATGGGATAAAAGGATGAAATTTAAAGGGTAGAAATTAATAAAAGGGTTATCTTGAAAATAAGTGTTTAAAATTAATAAAAAAAATCGATAATCTATACCTAAATTCATTAAACTCTAGTGTGTTTATATAAAATCAAAAAGTTATGGTTATTACAAGCATGGTTTGGGTTACTTAAAAAATTATATTAAATTTAATATTATATAAAAATGTTATAGAGTCCTCACAGGTTTGTGATTTTTTAATTTTTATGGTGAAATATGGCATGAGATTTAAAATTTCAAGTGTCTTATCATGATATTCCCATAACTTTCAATCTAGAATAATTCTTTTAGAATTAATTAAAATTAAGGGTCATAATAGTTCAACAATTTAAATTTGGTTAAAAAATTAATTCAATCAATATCCCAAGGATTAAAAAAACTGTAAAAAAGAATAAAAAACAACAATATTAAAAAGAAAATATGAAACAAAATTTTAAAGGGAAAACACATAAAATCGTAATATAATAAATGATTCCCCCAACCACACTCTTATTTTAAAAAATCTTCCCACTGTTTGAGTATTAATATGTGAAATAAAAATCATAAATCATGAAAATGTTTAAAATAAAATAATAAATGAATGATATAACATGATGTTTAGTTATACATGGATTTTTAATTGTTGACCTCCTCTCTAAGAGGCTCTAAAAGATTAAATCTAAACTACATCAATTTATTCCCACAAACTATGAATAGATTTTATTTATTCAGTTATTTGATATTAAAAAATTACAAATGAAAAAACATGTGTATAAATGAATTGTTCTGACCATTTGTAATGAAATATACTTCAAATATTCTCTATTCTCAAATAAAAAATAATCATTATAAATCCCTATTTAAACCCTTTTTTGAGGATAATTACATTATAAAAATCATCATTTACTTCCTTTTATATCCTAGATATTTTATATGAAATTTTTATTTTTTATTTATACTCCTAGAAGAAGAAATTTTTTTTATTTTATAGTAAAATCATATTCATATTTCAAATTTTAAATACCCAAAAACATTAGGTTATAAATCATAATGTTGATGAAAATATTTTCGTTACATAACTATAAAATTTTTTATTCAAATTTACAATTTTATGGTGGCCTTATAAACCCAAAGTGAATTATCTAATCATAATCTTACATTATTTTTGTTTGGAAAAACAGTTTTCTCTAAAAACGTTTTGATTTCATAGTTTAACAACTCTACTATTTCATTTGTTTTAGAGTGATTGGGTGTAGAGACCTATGATGAAGTTCTTATTTTCAAAAAAAAATTATATAGTCCTATTATAGAATTAGGTAACTTGATTAGTGATTAAGATAATGAATAAACCAAACACACTAAACATATTTCCTATAAGAAATTTGGAAATAACTTTTTCATCATCAACTCTAGTGTGAATAGCTTCCAACCACTTGGATATATAATCCATGGAATGTAATATGTAAATATATAAAAAATAATTAAAAATGGGTTCCATGAAATACATACACCAAACATCATACACTTCACAAAAAAGAGGTTAATGAGGTATTTCAGCATATCTAAAAGGTTACACTCAAATTGGAATGTTTTCTAGGTTTTGTATAACTTAAAAAAATAAATAAAATTTTTTCGTCATTATATACTAGAATCAAAAAAATTTATAGTAGTTAATTATGATTCAATGTTTCATATATCACAAAATTATTTACAATATTTAATACCGATTAAATTTTAAAATTTGGAATGAATTTCCATATTATTTTTTCATTACTAAGACTCCACAAGTAAGGTCATCAAAAATGAATTTCACTGAATTACTCAATATCGTCGAAACATATTTCTTAGAAAACTACTTTGGAGATTCAATGAAAATAAAATTAAATAACTATGGTGTCAAACTATTAATATCATGGAATACCAAATTATGAAAGCTGTATTTAATGGGTGGATAGATCTAATGTTTGTAAGAAAAAATAGAAGCTGCTAAAAATGTCATTTATAAGGTTTTAAATCCCATTATTATTATTTATTTCAACATAAAAATATTGTAACAAAAATATCCACCTTAATAAAATGATATTGGAATCATATTTACTCATTAAAAATTATATTTCAATATGGTCGGTTAAATCAATTAACTGAGAGCAGAACAAGTAAATTCCAAAATTGCCCAAATAAAAGAAAACAGCCAAATGTTCCTTTTTCATTGTTGTGTAGTTGTCTTCGTATTAATCTATATTCCTAGATGGAAAATCTATCACCATATATTTAATTTTTTGTTTTGACTCAAATCTACCCCAAGTGAAAAATTAGAGTTATCAATCATTAATTTAAAAGGAAAATCTCATTTTGGTGGTTGGGAAATTGGTTGGGATAATATATTTTTGTCACCATATAAAATCGTGTTTATAACTCCCATAAAATAAAAAATGTTACTCTATTTTAACAATTCTGATGTTGGAAAATATTTTTGTTGAAATTTTGTATGAATATCCTATAAAAATCATAATATCTATTGAAAGAAATGTAATCTCTCACTATTATTAGGGAGGGTAGTGCAGAAATTATATCAAACTTGAATTTTTAAACTTAATTTTATCTTGAGACACAACATTACAAAGAACAATTACATTATTTACCATGAATTTTAATTTTGTTTTTGTAATTTAGAAATTTTTTTATCAATCCATGTTTAAATAACCGAATCCAAAATTTTCAAATAGCTCTCAGAAAATCATCCATAGACTAAATAATCATCCATAAAAAATTTATACAACTCTCATAAAATTTAGAAAAATTATAATCATATATGTTTGAATGTTTCTGATTGAATCACTTATACCAAAAAATATTATTATATATAAATAAATTTCATACAAGTCACGTAAAATTGGTTTCTTCTTGATCTCCAAGTACAATATAAATTTTGAATTAACTAGAAAATCCTCCAAGAAAATAATATTGAGTCTTTACAGTTAATACTTTAAGCACATGATATAGAAATTGAAGTGGAATGTGGTCATTCCTTGATAATAAATTTATTAGTGTATAATATAATCCTCCATTTTTTTGTTATCCTAATAGGAATAAAATCACCGAATACATTCCATTATTTTTAAAAACCACTCTTTTTAGGAAAAACATTTATGGAACTCACCCATTATCTATTAAATATTAGATGTGTTCTTCCAATATCCAATAAATAAGTTAATTCCATTTCAAAAACCGTTAAAATTTTTGTTTTTAATATCCTTTGAAAATATGAAATAGGTTTGTAATTTTCTCTAAATAAAACTATATTATTGTAAATCAAATGAAAAAATCAAGTAAGAAAATAAATTCAATCGTAATGAATTCTTGTGTGTTCTAAGTAATCCATAAAACTATTTCTATTTATCATTTTATATCTCTTTTTCAATGATGATAATGATTTTTTCAATATCACATAAGAATGAAAAATTTATTTCACAAGGAATTAGTTTTAACTCTAAATCATATGGTAATTTTTATTCATCAAAGAAGGTTTTCGTGGCTCTAACATATCAATTTCAGCTTCAAATTTATTCCCAAAACTATTATTTTTCATATTAGGTTCAATAAAATTATGTTTCTTATTAGTTTTTTTAAGAGGTGTGATTTTTTTTGAAAATTTACAAATTTGAAATAACATGAAAGATCTGAATTTTTATTAGTGATTTGGATTGATTAAACATTCACATAACCTATTTCATGAATAAAATTATCATTGTTTTTAAAAAATAACAAAAACATTTATTAATTTTCATAATTTTATAAATCTCAGTGAAAACATATGTAATATTTTCAAAAATAATATATTCAAACATGGTAGTTTCAACATTCAAATCTTGTTTTTGGGAATTATATTTTAGCAATCTAATACTTATTTTTAGAAAAAATTTATGATTCCTTAAATGTGAAATTAGAAAATAACTCACTAGAAACCCTAAAAATCATTCTTATATGATAATATTAATGAATTTTTATTAGCATTTTTCTAAACTAAAAATTATTGAATTGGACTACTTATCATTAATATTCTATTGAACGGTTTCCATCATGAACATTAATGATGGTATTATTAGTTTTTAGAAAAGGTCACCCAAGAATGGGAGGTGAATGTTTACTAAACATATCATATTCCATATCCAAAACATAAAAATTAAATGGAAAAATCATATTTCTTACCTAAACCAAAACGTTCTCAATAAATACAGTATGTTTGGTTGTACTTTGGTTAACAAGTTGAATGATAATTCTAATAGGTATCAACCTTCAAAAAATATAAATATTAATAAAAAATGTATGTCATAACATTCATGGAAGATGTTATATCTAGCATAACATCAATAAATTCATACAGCCATGAGGTGAGAGGAATGGTAAAATTCCTTGAATCCTTAAATTTAATATTAAAGTCATGTTGAATCATAGAGAAACATTTATACCTAAGTGAATTTTATTTCCTCCTTTGAATTTCCTTTTATGAGACCACATTTATTTCACAAAATTTCATATCTTGGTTTTTTTTCATAAAATAAAATTAATAGATATTTATTTATAAATTCTTTAAAGTCTCTAAAACATACTTTTATAGCTCATTATCAACAATTTCATTCTCTAGTGGGATACTCCTATGATATGGGAGTACCAGTTTAAACTCTTCTTGGAATTTTTCATATCAATTTTGAGAAATGTAAGTTTATATGATTGTTTCATCGACATTCTTGGTTCTTCTAAGTAATTATTTTTTTTATGAATTTGATCTATCAATAACAAATGGTTCAAAATTTTCAGTATGTCCAACATTAATTGGATTTTCTATAACAGTCTCTAAAATAGATGAGTGATATTTGATTTTTCTTATATAGGTTGGAGGTCAAAATTCGATTTTGAATTTTGAGTCTGCGTATTTTCCAACATAGATGTACTTCAATGTACTATGGAACTCATATGATATTCACCTTTTTATTAGGATTCACCTAAGGATGTGAAGGTAAACCTCCACCAATTCAGTTTCTTTATTCAAACAACATAGCTGTTTAATTGTCCCATTTGATTTATTAATTATTTATTATAATTTTTTTTATAAAACATTCATAAATGATATTATAATGTTTTTGAATAGATCTTTTAGGTCGGTAATTTCATTCAAAATCATCATTGTCTTAATCGTTTAAGTATATAGATTAAAAATCACTTTAATCTCATTAAAAAAATCATTTTTATTATTTTGGTTGTATAAATATGTCATAGGGATGATTATTCCATCATTAATTCCAATTTTCGTTGGTAAAAAATTAAATATATTGGTTTTATTCAAAGGGACTTAAAGGAAAAACAAATCCAAATTTTCATAATTCTCTTTCATTTAGGGAAATAGATCGCAATGATGTTCATTGGAATCATAAGTGATACATTTAACATACATTTAAAAATATGTTTCATATTTGGGTTAGGATTATGGATTATTATAAAAAACCATTGACCAAAAAATAATGGTAATATCACTAAGTTCAATTACATACATAATATTTTTAGAAGTATGGGTGGAAACTTACACGGTAAATTTCACATTAATAAGGCCATTTTTCAAATTTTTAGCTGGTCGGTACATTCTTTTAAATAAATTTCCAGAAAAAATAGGTGTTTTTTCAACTAAATATCCTCCTAAAAAAGAATCCATCATGTTCTTATTAGTAAAAAGATATAATTTATAAAAATATTGAATCAAATTTGGTTCACTAATTTGATATTAGGGTAAAATAAAAACTAATCTTTTGAATATTTTCCATTAGCCATGAAAATTTCAACCCTAAGTTTACCTAATATCAAAAAAAATTCTTTTTTAATGGTAGTCATAGATGTTGGAAATAAATTCAATAAAAATATTTTTCAAATTCATTCAAATCTCTAATAAATTTTTATTTTGAATAGAAAATATATACTTTATAGAATCCTTCTAAATAAAAATGAAAAGAAATAATCTTTATTTTATATCCAATTAATACTTTTGGATTCATGTTAATATAAAGATAACTAAATTCTTAAGGATATTTTGTATAAATCCCCAAATGGAATTACATTAAATTTTAGAAGTTGGTGAATAAGACCATATTTAATTTCAAATCTTATAGATATATTAATCTATTTAATAGGGTTTCATCAATTTTCTCCATAGTATGAAGCTAATTATTAGCGTGTTATTTTTTCACTAATTATTTAAAAAAAATTTGGGTGATGGTGGTCTATTGATAAGAAAATCCATAGAAAATATTATATATATAGATTTAGAATTAAAATTTAGATCAATATTAGTGTCCAAAGGATAAATGTTTGGGTTAAAACATATGGACATGAAAACAAATTAATATAACATATGAAACCCCATATAATTGATTCAGATTGACAGTTGGGGTTTTTACCTTTATACTTTGATAAAAATATTTACCCCCTAATAAATTCTATACAGCGGTCTAACAATATTCTCTTGAGGTTGTCATAATATAATATTTGAAAATTTCAATTTGTATATATTTTTGTAAGGAATAAATAAATTGGGTTTTTTTGTAAAAATAATTAACTAAATGTAAACATAAACTAAAATGTATTAAACTATAATAAATGAGAGTTGGTGATTTTAAACAAAAAGTGGATGTTGATTAAAATGGAGTGTGAAGAAATATTTTAAAGAAAACTTTTATGGAAAAATATTTACCTTTGGACACTTTGTGATTCCTTTTCTATCAGGGAACTACAATTGTTTTAGATAATATTTTCCCAAATACCTCTAAGTGAACTACTAATTCTTCCTATAAATTATACTGATATGTCGATATGATTTTTATTCCTCGTATACAAATGATTCAACTACCCAAAAAAACAATGGTTAGTTAATGCTAATTAAAATAACGATTATCAAAGGTAAGAACCACTCCTAATAAATTAAAAAATTGAAATCAATCACTTTTCTTCATAAATTTTAACATATATTCAAAATATATTAAAAGAAAAAATTCATGAAATAATATGACTCTCTTCATTTAAGATAATAGTTTCCCAAGAGATTCAAAATAAATAAAAGGAATCAAAAAGACAAAGAAGGGAATAAAACTCATGTCTATACTTCCAAAAATTCTTTGTAGCCAATTTAATAATGGATAAATGAACTCAAATATCCTTCTTTATGCTCTCAGATACAACAAATCTCCATAAAAATCATCCACCTTGAAATTCTCAACACCATATTAAAATCTATTTCCCATTAAACACCCTTTCAAAACATTTTTAATCCTTCTTATATATATATATATATATAATAGAGTGAACATGTTTGAACATATTTACATCTTATAATTAAATATAAATAAACTCTCTACCAATAGAACACTTTTTTTATGATTAGTTTCAGGTGGCATCAATGGTAATTTCTTTTTCACTTGTATGAGTTGTAACTAGTAAACATCCATGCACACAAACTTTTATTTCTACTTTTAATCATCCCATAAACATTGAATCATTATCTCTTTCTTAAAATGATTCTATATGGTTCTATCGAGATACATCAGTGTGAAAATACCTAGTTTCTAGAAATTTAAAAAAGATTTCAAATCAAATGACATTGGCGTTCAAAAAACATTTAATAAGAATTTATATATTTTGAATGAATTCCAAATTATATGACTTCAAAATTCATATGAAATTATTCTTTGTGGTTTTAATGGACCAGACCTAAGAAATGGGAAATTCATGTGAGAATATATTCAAATTTACATGGGATACTTATATGAAACCCATAGATGTATTATGGTATCAGATATGGGAAAATTAAAATGCTTATAAAAATTTTCATATCATATGAAATAATTTTATATCAATAATTATAATTTTTTCATAAGTATTTGACTTTGTATGACTTTTGACGTCATATTAAATCAATGTCATATATGATTTGATATGAAAGCAGCACATAATTTACGAACGAGTCTTATGGTTAGAAAAATTAACATGAAATATCTATAGAATTAATTTAAAATTAAATTCATATGATCATGTAGATTGATATGAAATGGAAAAAAATATTGAAATTAAAAATATTATAAGAGATCTAAAAATGTAATACGTTGCTAAAAAATGTCTTACAATAGTGGGTAAATTTTTTACAAGAGCTCAAAATATCATACAGGTTGGGAAGAATCATAAGAAATTGTATTTCATGCAATGTAAAACATCATATTATAATTTTAAAATATCTTATGTAACTCCCCGACCACAGTTACCCAGAGTCAATGCATTATTACATAGTATTGGCATGATCACAAGAACGATCAAATCTCGAAAGACCGACTAGTTTAGTAGCCTTAGAATAACTAGATACTTTCTTAAGTCTTACATTACATAATAAGTGAAAAAAACATCTTGTCTTCATTGTTGGATCTGAATCTACGGATTACACACAAGAGAGGGGGTGAATTGTGTCTTTTCAAAATTATTACAATCTCTTCAATTTAGACAAATTCTGTCCACTATGCTTTAGCACGATTAAATATGCAGCGGAAAAAGTAAAGGCATGAACACAGGGATGTATAGTGGTTCGAGGAACAGAAGGCCCCTAGTCCACTCCACCAACGCTCAAATCCATGAGCTTGGCGATTTTCACTATCTGGTCCTCGTTTCCACAGACCTGTTCACAACTTAGTACAGGCAGTTGACACCTTTACAAGTTTCAGGCAAACACAGCCTTCCTGGTTCAAACACGAACCCACACAGCTTAGAACGAGAAGCGGATCACTCAAAAATAAAAAAGGTTTCGATAAAGAAAACACGTCTCCAGTTGTTCTTCACAATTGCAACAGAATGTAATTGACAGTAGATAGATCGTCGTCTTCAGAAAATAAAAGATCTGTAATCAAAACAGTTCTGAGTCGATCCAGTTGCAATAGATATTATAAGAAACTTCACAACTTCAACAGCAGTAGATTCACAACAGATAGTCGATGTAGAACATGTGAATCTGCTATCAAGATCTTCCTTTGGTAATAAAGTTTTTACACTTCTTCTTGATCACCAGAAAAGAACGCCTTCACACAGTCTCTGTTTCTTGCTCGTTAAAAGATCAATGTATATATTTCATACACATTCCTGTGTATATATATATCTGAAGTTTCCAAGATAGAACATATATTCAAATCTGAGAAAATCTTCCGCATAAATAGATCCATGAAAATATCCTTTAGATTCGAGATATTAATAACAGAGTCGTTGTAACTCCCCTGAAGAATCGGCATAAAAAGCTCTGTTTAAATCAATCATTAATCCGTTGAAAATAGTCTTTAATTCAGTCAAAGTCGTACTTAAGAATCGGCTCGAAATCCGCTTAATAATCCGCCTGTTTGACCAATGAAAAAGGAAATATCGTCTGTCAAAAATATCCCGACGCCAAACGTAGGGTTGATGACGTGGCTCCAAACGTAGGGTTTACAAACGTAAGGTTCACAAACGTAAGGTTCAGAACGTAAGGTTGAACATACATACTTTCTCTTCAGCATTCAAACGTAGGGTTGATCATCCATACTTTGTCTTGCTTCAACTCTCCAAAGAACGTATGGTTGATTATAAAAGTAAGGTTGATGATCCATACTTTTGAGAAACAAACTCAACACTGAAAACTAACGTACGGTTTCTCTTCCATACTTGTCCAATAACAAAAACGTAAGGTTCCTTCCAGACGTAATGTTCTTCTTCCATACTTTTCAACAACGTAAGGTTCATTAACCATACGTTTCAAAATAACGTAAGGTTCCATAACCATACGTTTCTTTTAACATAAAAAGTAAACTTTTCATCCATAAGTTACGTTCATCATCGTAGGGTATGAACAGTGATTCCAGTATGCGCTAAAACTGATCTCGCGCTACAGTGATTCCAGAACGTGCTAAAATTGATCTCGCGCTACAGTGATTCCAGAACGCGCTAAAATTGATCTCGCGCTACAGTGATTCCAGAACACGCTAAAACTGATCTCGGAATAAATGAAGTATGAAATCTCGTTATATGAAATAAATAAATAAAATAAATAAATTCCTGCAAAATACTCAACGAAATAATTAGTAAATAATCAAGGGTATTTGTGAGCATCAAAATCATCATAAAGAGACAGAGTATTATTTAAAATAATCTCCCCCTTTAGAAAACATTATTTTGAATTGTTTGAAAACAATACATTGCTCAACAATCTCCCCGTTTTGATGATCACAAAACCCATAAAATAATAGAACTAATTTAATTGCAATCTTTATTGAAAAATTAGTTTTATAAAATTTTAGAATTTCGAAAGGATTAAAACAGTATTTAACTATAATAAAATTTCTCCCCCATAAAAATAAATTTTCAGCTAAAAATGGATAAAAGATAAATGTCGTATATATCCAAATTCTCCCATATATCCAAATTTCTTCATAGGAAACAAATGAATTTAAATGTTGTGTTTATCCAAATTCTCCCCCTTTTTGTGATATAAAAAAGAATGAAAAATTACGGATTTGAACACATTCAATATTGCACTGAACTATAAGTAAATGCTATAATTAACTGTTTATGAATAAGTGAATTTGTTATACTGGCTAACTCAATCATAAATCAATAAACAACAAAACAACAAAAAAAAAAGAAAAGAAAAGAATTTTCATTCACAAGCTGTTATAAATGATTGTGATATACAGAGGAATCAAGGTTCATAGATAAGACAGGGAAAAAGGTGTCTATCTCCTTTGAATTGCGGTCTTTATCTCTGTAAACTGTTCTCAGAGCCTCTTCATCATCCCATCTCCTAACTTGATGATAAGATCTCTGTTCTCTTGAGTCATATGAATATCTTCAATCAAATTAACTCTGAAAAACTCATGCATTCTTTCTTCTTTTTCAACAAAAAGAGCCAGTTTTTCTGATAACTGATTCAAATGAATCCTAATCGGTTGCTCTCCAGATGTCAACTGATCCACTAAAAATTTCTGATTATCTAGCAAAACTGACAAAGGGGCACTATTAAACTGAAGATCGTGTAATTTGTCACTCATATTGCTCAGTGCTCCAGTAATTGCTTGAAATCTCCGAATCAAATCAGGTGAAGAGCCTGATCCACTCACAGCACTGTTTGCAACAGACTCAAATTTACTCTCTATGTAAATCTTCAACTCAGACAAATCATCTTTCTTTACCATCTCTGATTTTAACTGATCAACAGCATGCAGCATATCAGTCTTAAACAAATCTACTTCCTGTCTTGAAACAGTACATTCTTTCAGCTTCTGAAACTTCAACTGCTCTAAGTTCAGAGAATTTCTGAGACTAACATTCTCAGATTCTAACTGAGAGATACGCTTGTACAACTCAACAACTTCTTCTTTTCTCGAATCAGGGGCACCCTGTGCTCGATTCTCATGTGCAGAATTAGGTTGATGAAGCAGGACAAGTGGTAAGGAATCTGTATCTGACTGTTCTTTGTCCTTGTCCTGACAAGGTTGATCCACTGAACTATCTTTTGAAGCCTGAAATTCTTCCACTGAAAAATATTCCAGAAGTACCTCTGTATTAGCTTCAGAAGTATGTTCATCACGAGCAGTAGTCTCTCTGACTTCTACTGATTGGTCAAGAACAATATTTTCATGTAAATCTTGAGGTCGGGCCACTTCTTCACCAGGCACAGCCTCCATAAGTTGTTCTTGTTGAATTACTTTTTCCACAGCCACAGCAGCAGATTGAGGTTCTTTTTGAGTTTCTGTTTGAGCTGCTGGTTCCTCTATTGATGCAGTCTGCTCCACAACAGCTTCTCTCACAAATGAGTAAGACAAAAACGGTTCAGAGGATTTCAAGGCAGGAGAGATAATTTCTTCATCAATTGACCACTTCCTTCTAGATTGAAGTCCTTCTTGACTTCTCTCTTCCTCAACTTCCTCCATCTCAAAACGAATTCTCCTTGCCACTGTACTAACTCTTGATTCTGCTTGTCCCTCCTTGGACTTAGCCGGTTGAGCCTGAGCACTCTCCGAGCTTTCCTCAGCTCCAACAAGTAAGAGTTTTCCTTTAATTGTGCTCCAGAAGTATCCTATTTTCCTCAAAGTTCCAGCATTAAAAACGTTTCTGTGGTGACATTTCACCCCAGCATCTACCAATCTGATCATTCCTCTTTTAAACAAAAACAAAGAAATGAACCTCCCATAAGGGAAAAAGGTCATTCTTGATTCACTCTGACAGCAGTAACTCAGATATCTTATCATAAACCGAGGAAAATTAAACTTAATATCACACAACAGAAGATACATTATGTACATGTCAGGGTATAGGATTTTCTCCATCTCAGCCATTCTTGGTGCTAAACCAGTCTGAACAAATTTTACCAAGATTTTTTGATCGGGCTCCAAATATTTAATAAACATCTTCTTTATCACTCTGGTTCCAAACAGAAAAGACATAATATCTTCAGACTTATGTACAGAATCTCCAATATTCCGTAAATCGAAATGAAAAACTCCTTCATGAGGGCAGTTAAGAATTTGACTTATCTCTACAGATGATATTGAAAAGTCCTTATCCTCTATTTGAGCCAATAAACTATCTCCGTATCTCCAAGACTAAACTGAACAGTTCTAAAGAAATGTCTCATTTCTGCCTCATATAGAAACTCAGAATTTTCACTATTAGAAGCTTGCTCAAGGCTTTGAAACGACAATGCTTGCTTCAACAGTAAATTAGTTTCAAACAGCCACTCTAAATCTATGACTTTACCTTGCAGTATTTTCCAACCAACTACCTTAGGTTTCTTTGCAGCACTGCTCTCGGCTTCATCTGGACGCTTAGTCTTTGCCATTCCAACAACGATTTCTGAAGGTTCGTAAATTTAGGGTTTGAAGATTCAGAAAAGGGTTTTGGAGAAGATGTGCGGTTTTAGGTTTTCGAAAGGGTTTCCGAAAAAGGTGAAGCAGTTTAGAAGGTGAAACGGTTCTAACAGCCTTGATTCCCGTGTAATCACTAATCATTACTTTTATTTAAAACAAAATAAAATTACTTATAGCGGGAAACAGAAATTAAGCAGAATTCGAAAACAGAATAAGAAAAAAAAACTAATTAAAATTAAATAAACCTAACTCCCCCTTAATAAATTCAAACCTTGCCGTGGGAAGTGGTTTAGTAAAAATATCTGCTAATGGATTTTCTGTATTTACAAATTCTAAAAATATATCCTTTTTAAACACACGATCTCTTAAAAAGTGATGTCTTATATCAATGTGCTTAGTTCTAGAACGACTAATAGGATTTTTTGAAATATTAATTGCACTAGTATTATCACATAAAATAGGTGTATTATTGAAATTTAATCCAAAGTCCATAAGAGTGTTTTTCATCCACAACACCTGTGCACAGCAACTACCTGCAGACACATATTCTGCCTCGACTGTTGACAGGGCAACTGAGTGTTGTTTCTTACTAGACCATGATACTAAAGACTTCCCTAAAAAGTGACATGTTCCTGAAGTACTCTTCCTATCTAATCTACAGCTTCCAAAGTCAGCATCTGAATATGAAATTAAATTAAAATCAGAGGTTTTTGGATAAAGCAGAGATTGATAAATAGTACCTTTTAAATATCTAAAAATTCTTTTAACAGCAGTTAAATGGGATTCTTTGGGATTTGATTGAAATCGAGCACAAATACATACTGAATACATTATATCTGGTCTACTTGCAGTAAGATATAACAAACTACCCATCATACCTCTATATAACTTGTTGTCCACTGATTTTCCAGTTTCATCCAAATCAAGTTTTATATTAGTACACATAGGAGTTGTAAATGGCCTGCTGTTTTCAAGTCCAAATTTCTTAAGTAAATCAGTAATGTATTTGCATTGATTTAAAACATTTCCAAAATCTTTTTGAAATATTTGAAGACCTAAAAAGAAATTTAATTCTCCCATCATACTCATTTCAAATTCTTTTTGCATTAATTCTGAAAATTCATGACAAAGAATTTTATTGGTTGATCCAAAAATTAAATCATCAACATAAATTTGAACCAACAAAACATTATTTTTCACAGTTTTCTTAAAGAGTGTTGGATCTGCCAGTCCAACAGTAAAATCATTTTTCAAAAGAAAAGAACTTAGTCTTTCATACCAAGCTCTAGGTGCTTGTTTAAGGCCATAAAGAGCTTTAGTAAGTTTGAAAACAGAATCTGGTTTTTGAGAATTTTCAAAACCAGGAGGTTGCTCAACATAAACTTCCTCCATTAAATAACCATTTAAAAAGGAAAATTTAACATCCATCTGAAATAATTTAAAATTAATATAAGATGCATAGGCTAAAAGGATTATAATGGCTTCTAACCTGGCTACAGGTGCAAAGGTCTCATCATAATATATTCCTTCTTCTTGATTATATCCTTTAGCTACTAATCTTGCTTTATTTCTAGTTATTATCCCTTGATCATCCTGTTTATTCCTAAAGACCCATTTAGTTCCTATTACTGGATAATCATGTGGTCTTTCAACTAATTCCCAAACCTTATTTCTCTTGAACTGGTTCAATTCATCCTACATTGCTATTACCCAGCTCTCATCATCTAAGGCTTCTTCTATGGTCTTAGGTTCTTTTTGGGATAGGAAAGCAGAGAATTCAACTATGTTTCCAAGGTTTCTTCTAGTTTGAATACCAGTTTCTAAGTCACCTATCACAGATTCTAAAGGGTGATTATTTAAGGTTCTAGACTGTCTAGGCATTACATTCAAAGGTTCTTCAGTGTCATGTTCTTCTGAACTGGACTGAATTTCTTTTATATCATTTTCAAAATCATTCCTTAAATTCTCAAGTCTCATGTTTTCATTAGAATCAGGTTCATCTATTTGTTCTATCCTTTTCTCAAAAGGATCAGATTCATCAAATTTCACATGAACTGATTCTTCAACAATCCTTGACTTTTTATTATAGACTCTATAAGCTTTGGAGGTTGCAGAATATCCTAAGAAAATACCTTTATCAGATTTTGGATCAAATTTACCAAGATTATCTTTGGTATTCAAGATGTAAACCTTGCATCCAAAAACTTTAAAGTAATTTACTTTAGGTTTTCTGTTATTCCATAGTTCATAGGGTGTCTTTTTCAAAATAGGTCTTATTAAAATTCTATTCATTATATAACAAGATGTATTAACAGCTTCTGCCCAGAAATATATAGGTAGGCTATATTCATTTAACATAGTTCTAGCCATTTCTTGAATATTTCTATTTCTTCTTTCTACAATCCCATTCTGTTGAGGTGTTCTTGGAGCAGAGAAGGTGTGTTTAATACCCATGTTTGAGCAAAAGGAATTAAATTCCTGGTTCTCAAATTCTCCACCATGATCACTTCTCAATGAGAATATATTAAAACCTTTTTCATTTTGAATAGATTTACAAAAACCTTCAAATAAACTAAAATCTTCACTTTTAAATTTCAAAAAGAAAATCCAAGTAAATCTAGAATAATCATCAACTAATACATAAACATATAATTTACCAGCTAAACTTGCTACTCTTGAAGGTCCAAACAAATCCATATGGATATGTTCTAGAGGTTTAGTTGTAGAAACTTTATTAACAGATTTGAATGATGATTTGTGTTGCTTGCCAAGCTGACATGCATCACAGAATCTGTCATTTTCAAATTTGAGACTAGGCAAATCAGAAACTAGATGTTTCTTAGATAATTTATGTAAAGCATATATATTGCAATGACCAAGTCTTCTATGCCAGATCCAGGATTCACTTATATTAGCAGTTAAGCAGTTTACTTGTTGTTTACACAAAGAATACAAATCCAAAGTATAAACATTATCAGTTCTGGGTGCTCTAAACTTAAACAATTTATCTTTAGAAACAGTACAACTATTGTTAGTAAAATCAACAGTGTATCCATCATCACAGAGTTGAGAGATACTTATCAGATTGTGTTTTAACCCTTGTACATAAAGTACTTTGTTGATTGAGACTGTCTCTGGATCTCCAACTGTTCCAATACCAATAATCTTTCCTTTGGCATTGTCACCAAAGGTGACAAGTCCTCCTTCCTTTCGAGTAAGAGAAGAGAAATTAGCTGAAGTTCCACTCATGTGTCTTGAGCAGCCACTATCCATATACCATATTTCTTTCTTTCTTTGGTGACCTGCTACCTGCAAAGACATTCAAACAAATTGCTTTGGTACCCATATTTTGTTGGGTCCAGGAGTGTTAGCAAGCAGTGATCTGGGTATCCATATTTGCTTTGTTTTCTTAAAATTGATTGAATCATATAGATCATTGGAAATATAAGCTTTCTTAATTCCACATATTTGAGGTTGTCTTAGAAAGCAGTTTTTAGCTATATGACCTTTTGTTCCACAGAAGTTACAAATAACCTGTTTAGTGCTAGGAACAAAATAATTTTTGTATAACTTAGGTTATTCTCCTTTACTTCCAATTCCAAACCTTTCCTTTTTAATTACAGTTTTTCCAAGTATCTCATTTAAGACGTTTTCTCCTTTTGTAAAAACTAATGCAGCCTTTTTATAAGATTCTACTTCATCCTGTACAGTTTTTATTTTTGATTCAAAATTAATTTTATTTGAGTCAGCAGAGTTTTATTTGTCAATTAATTCTTTATGTTGTTTTAGCAAAGTATTTATCTCATCTGAAATAGCTTTATGCAAGTTCTTTATAGTTTTATATTTTTTAAATAATGAGTCATACCTTTCTTCAAGCATATTGCAGTAAGCTGCAAGTTTTTTATTTGAGAAGCTTGTTTCAGAGTTTGATTCATTATTTGAGTCAGAGGAGTAGTATGAGTGTACCTCATCAGTTTCAGCCATGAAACACATATTAGCTTTTAAATTGGCTTCCTCCTTCTCTGAGATTGATTCAGAAGAATTACTCGAGTCTTCAGAAACACTCCAAGTAGCTTTCATAGCTTTCTTGTCTTTCTGCTCATAACCATCTATTTTGAAGAATTTCTTCTTCTTTGCATCTTTCAATTTTGGGCAATCCGGTCTGATATGTCCCATCTTTTTGAATTCATAACATCTCACTTCCTTCCTATCCTTTTTGAAGGATTTCTTGAAGTCTTTCTTCTTACTGTAGAACTTTCTGAATTTTCTGGCTAGCTGAGCCAGTTCTTCATCCGAATTTGAAGAATCAGAGCTTTCTGATTTAGTACTTGCTTCTCTGTTCTTCATCTTTCTATCCTTTTGTTGAGAAGTCACTTTCAAAGAAGTATTTTCCCTTTTTATGTAGACTTTATGCTCATTTACCTCATCTTTCATTTCAGCCTCGTACATCATCAATGTACCAATCAGCTCTCTCATAGTTAGATCTTTAACAGAAGTTGATTGTCTGATTGCTACAGAGATTCCATTCCATCGAGTAGGAAGTACTCTCAGTACCTTTAACGCTTGATCAGCCTGCTTGATTGGTTCTCCTAGAGCTGTTATATTATTGACAATTTCTGTCAATCTTCCATTCATCTGAGTGATGCTCTCTCCTTCAATCATTCTGAAAGTATCGAATTTTAATTTAGCAGTTTCATATCTCATCTGTCTTACATTATCTGTTCCTTCATAAGCAACAGCTATTGTTTGCCACATTTCATATGCAGTCGGGCATTGAGATACTCTGTTAAATTCATCCGGTCCTAGACCACAGATGATTGCATTCATAGCTTTTGAATTCATGTCATACTCAGCCTCTGTAGCAGCACTCCATGTATCGGGATTTTCAGGAATTTCATAGGGAGTCAGAATCTTTGAATAGACTTTGTAACCATGATTTTTCAGATAAATAATCATACGTGATTTCCAGCAGCCATAATTATCTCCATTAAAGTAAGGTGCTCTGACCATTGACATTCCCTCTCTCGTATCAGCCATGATACACTATGTATAATCATTAAATACTTCTAGCTTGACAAGACTTTAAAAAAAGAAGCTCCTCCTCTGATACCAATTGTTGGATATGAATCTACGGATTACACACAAGAGGGGGGGTGAATTGTGTCTTTTCAAAATTATTACAATCTCTTCAATTTAGACAAATTCTGTCCACTATGCTTTAGCACGATTAAATATGCAGCGGAAAAAGTAAAAGCATGAACACACGGATGTATAGTGGTTCGGGGAACAGAAGGCCCCTAGTCCACTCCACCAACGCTCAAATCCACGAGCTTGCCGATTTCCACTATCTGGTCCTCGTTTCCACAGACCTGTTCACAACTGAGTACAGGCAGTTGACACCTTTACAAGTTTCAGGCAAACACAACCTTCCTGGTTCAAACACGAACCCACACAGCTTAGAACGAGAAGCTGATCACTCAAAAATAAAAAAGGTTTCGATAAAGAAAACACTTCTCCAGTTGTTCTTCACAATTGCAACAGAATTCAATTGACAGTAGATAGATCGTCGTCTTCAGAAAATAAAAGATCTGTAATCAAAACAGTTCTGAGTCGATCCACTTGCAATAGATATTATAAGAAACTTCACAACTTCAGCAGCAGTAGATTCACAACAGATAGTCGATGTAGAACACGTGAATCTGCTATCAAGATCTTCCTTTGGTAATAAAGGTTTTACACTTCTTCTTGATCACCAGAAAAGAACGCCTTCACACAGTCTCTGTTTCTTGCTCGTTAAAAGATCAATGTATATATTTCATACACTTTCCTGTGTATATATATATCCGAAGTTTCCAAGATAGAACATATATTCAAATCTGAGAAAATCTTCCGCATAAATAGATCCATGAAAATATCCTTTAGATTCGCGATATTAATAACAGAGCCGTTGTAACTCCCCTGAAGAATCGGCATAAAAATCTCCGTTTAAATCAATAATTAATCCGTTGAAAATCGTCTTTAATTCAGTCAAAGTCGTACTTAAGAATCGGCTCGAAATCCGCTTAATAATCCGCCTGTTTGACCAATGCAAAAGGAAATATCGTCTGTCAAAAATATCCCGACGCCAAACGTAGGGTTGATGACGTGGCTCCAAACGTAGGGTTTACAAACGTAAGGTTCACAAACGTAAGGTTCAGAACGTAAGGTTGAACATACATACTTTCTCTTCAGCATTCAAACGTAGGGTTGATCATCCATACTTTGTCTTGCTTCAACTCTCCAAAGAACTTATGGTTGATTATAAAAGTAAGGTTGATGATCCATACATTTGAGAAACAAACTCAACACTGAAAACTAACGTACGGTTTCTCTTCCATACTTGTCCAATAACAAAAACGTAAGGTTCCTTCCAGACGTAATGTTCTTCTTCCATACTTTTCAACAACGTAAGGTTCATTAACCATACGTTTCAAAATAACGTAAGGTTCCTTAACCATACGTTTCTTTTAACATAAAAAGTAAACTTTTCATCCATACGTTACGTTTATCATCGTAGGGTATGAACAGTGATTCCAGTACGCGCTAAAACTGATCTCGCGCTACAGTGATTCCAAAACGCGCTAAAATTGATCTCGCGCTACAGTGATTCCAGAACGCGCTAAAATTGATCTCGCGCTACAGTGATTCCAGAACACGCTAAAACTGATCTCGGAATAAATGAAGTATGAAATCTCGTTATATGAAATAAATAAATAAAATAAATAAATTCCTGCAAAATACTCAATGAAATAATTAGTAAATAATCAAGGGTATTTGTGAGCATCAAAATCATCATAAAGAGACAGAGTATTATTTAAAATAATTTCCCCCTTTAAAAAACATTATTTTGAATTGTTTGAAAATAATACATTGCTCAACATTCATATCCACTCATACTATCCCTGTAGGTCATTCATAAAATACTTCTACATATCTTGGGAAAAATAGAACATTGAAAGGGGTGAGATTAGATGCTCAGTAAGGATAACAATTCAGTGAAAACTATCATAAATAGGCATACACATTTATGGCAATGTATAAATAAAACAAAAGACTTTTAAACTTGAAGTTCAGCATAATATGGAAAAAATAAAATGAAATAATTCAATTTACTTATTCACATGGATATTCTACTAGATGAATAATCACATGAAATATCAATAACCACATTCATAATGATGGAATGCATAAAGAAGAACATTAATTTCTGTGTTAAGGGCTCGTGCCAAGAACTAAGGGATAACTGTAACCGGAACCCCACTCGAAGAGCCTTTTTAACCAGACTACAACCCAGAGTGCCTTTATTAACCAGACACCAACCCGAAGTGGCTCTAAAAACCAGACACCAACCCGGAGTGCCTCTAATAACCGGACACCAACCCAGAGTGCCTCTAACAACTGGACACCAACCTGGAGTGCCTCTAATTACCGGACACCAACCTGGAGGGTTTGGTATAACCGGACCCCAACCCAGAGGGCTTACTTTTACCGGTCCCCAACCTGAAACATACTAGTCCAACACATTCCTCTTAAGAAGAGGATGAAATATAACATTAACATTCGTATTAAAACTAGCATACAAAATGCCAAAACATTAATCATAAGACATTACTGGCATAAAAATTACTTATCCATAGCCAAACATATCATAAAACCTTAAATACAATATGGATGATTTGTATCATAATAAATCAACTTCAAAAAACTGTAAAATTTATCAAAGGATGTTACATAGATTAAATCAAAACTATTTGAGTGAAATATCTCTTTTTTTGAAATCATTTCAAAGTCACATAATTATAAAATAATACATTTAATTTGAAAATATTCTTATAATCTTTCAAGGGAAGATTTAAAGATTTTAAAATGGTGGAAAATATCCGCACCCACTATATATGTTAAAAAAAGACATTCTTACATTAATTCTGTCGAAAAGGTTAAAAAGCACCTTCTTTGGAAAACAGTGGAAATATTCCTTTATAAACATATAAAAAGTAAAATAAGGGTATAAATGGATTTACCCCATATTCTTTAAAATAGAAATAATTTTTCCAAATACATTTTTAAGAAATAGGGATGTGGACGATAAAGAGGTCCCAGAAGATAATTACCTATAAACAACCTCGGATAATGAAGATCATGTGAAATAAACCCTTACCAATTTGGTAACTTACAAAACATACACCCTGTGAAAGTGGTATCATACAATGAATATGTAAACACACATAAATTTAAGTTTATTACAGAAATAATACAATTATGGGTAGTACATACACCACACAAAAGATAATAGTGGCAATATGTTATGAATCTCACGGGAATAAAGAATTAGATGAAAACCCCTTGCCTTGTACTTTTCCTTGGATGAGGGTAGGTTATCCACCTATATAATTGTGAAATAATTTTTATTAAGTTATAAAAGAATCATATACATTTATATGATATCATATATGATTTTTAACATTGGTTTGTTAATAATATCTTAGTATTATCGTTGTTTCTGGTGTTAACTTACTCGTTTACTTTTTTTGGTTTAGTTACACAAGACATGTTTGTTATGGATAGGATTTATATTATTCATATCCATAAGGATATAAAGTCTTTATACATTATTATTAATCATAAATTGAGAATTATACATGAATGGATACGATGGAGAATGAATCTCATCGTGTTCGTGGAGATGGTAGTCGTACGTACACACGAGCGACAATATCATTCTTTTGATATTAAAATAATATATAATTCGATGGTATATCATATATACAGAATCATTATATTGTTATATTTAATA
Source organism: Viscum album (assembly GCA_963277665.1). Classification (NCBI taxonomy): domain Eukaryota; kingdom Viridiplantae; phylum Streptophyta; class Magnoliopsida; order Santalales; family Viscaceae; genus Viscum; species Viscum album. The sequence continues at coordinate 1,710,254,248 of OY728148.1, forward strand.
TTTACTAGAATTATACATCATTATTATAACCATAATAATGTATTGAATAACAATTACACCACGATGTGGAGACGGTAAGCCGTACGTACGCACGTATGGTGACATGTCATTCAAAGGATGGATAGAATTACAAATATGGTTGTATCATAATTATAATAAAATAAATATATATAGAAGATACTTGAGTTATTATTTTATAATATAAATAACAAATAAAGAAGAAGTTGAAGAAGAATAGAATTTGAAATAGGGTGGTGAAAACATTACCTCTTCTTCAGATTCTTCCTTTTTATTCGATAAAAAGGGATCCTTAGGTTGGATTTATGATCAATCTAAAGACTATAGTTTTAATTGAGGGAATTTTAGAGAGTATTTGGGTTGGTTTTGGCAGAACAAAAAGGCTTTGATGGTGTGAATAATTGGTTTTAAGTGGTGTGTTTTTATAAGGGAGAGGAGGAGCTCTTTAGAAAAAACTTAAAGTATTAATTTATAATAAATTCATATTCAGTTTCTAATGGCTCAAAAGTGGATTATTCAAATTCTAATTTGGGGATGGATCTAAATCCATTCAACCAATAGATTTTAGATAGTTTTGGGTCATTATATTAATCTTATCATTTAGTTTTAACTCTTAGTTAATTAGATTGACATATACCATGTCACTTTGTATTTTTATATTATACAATTAGTAAACATACTATATACAACCAAGAGGCCCCCAAGTGGTCTATTAATGATACACCTATCATGATATAATTCCTTTGGCTGAACCTTAGATTTTTAAGAAAGGAATATCAATTAATAATATAATATTTATTTAAAAAACACATTTATGTCAATTTTGACACTATTCAATAATTGATTTTTTTAAAGTCTTAATAACTTTATTAATTAGAAATAAAATTAATTTAAGCAATAATATCATGTAATATTACCAATAAAATTCATGTATGTAATCAAAAAGTTCAAATTATATTTATTTTTACATTTACAATACAAATTATTTGATTCTTTCATTAATAAGGAAAATATTGCATCATTATTGTGTCATAAATAAATTTTATTATTAAATGTCTAAAAATTATAAATAAAATACAAATATGAAGGAAATCATTTTATCTTTATAATAAAGATTTATAGTCGAAAATATAACATATATAACCCTATGTAAAAATTTTTTTTCTAAAAGATATATGCTTATGTCATTTTTGTATTTATTTTAACTTAATTAATATAAAGTGTCCTTATCACCTACAAGTGGCTCTATGGTCTCCCAAAAAAGACCCAAAGATGTCAATGGTCAGACATATATCAGAAACTCAGGTTAGGACACGTTTTAAGGTAATTTATTATTATTATAATATTATTGTTTTACCCTTATTTACCGGATTTACCCTTTAACGTTGGTAAATAAAATATTTACCAAAATAATTATTCAAAATGTCTAAAAATAAAATTTACCTATTTACAAAACTTGGACATCCTGATTAAAAATATAGAATCAATTTTTCCAAATTCAAAATACAGAAGTGGCAGAAATTAATTTAAAATTAATTCCGGTTTTGAAGACAAAAAGCGTGTATTTAAGAGATATTAACTATCAAAAGTTTGACACTTGTTTATGTCCATTTCAATTGTGAAATTATGTCCAAGGACCAAAATTGTATTAAATGGTAAAAATATATTCTTAATATACTTTATAACCACCCAAATGCATAATTTATCATGGTTAGTTATTTTGATTAAAAAAGTTGTTTTTAATTAAAATTTATTAATTTTCACTATTCATCAAAAAATAAAAGTTATCCCAAAAGTACCAAAATTTCACCCTATGCTAATTTCGATATTACGAATACAAAAATTATGTTAATTTTGAGATTTAAAATTTATGAAATTTCAAATTTGGGTATTACTATTCACAACGACTACTTTGATTGGTCGTGGTGTGTTAGAACTCGAAGTTGCATACAACAGACGCTTCTGTATTATTCAAAGAGAAGTGTACCGTGGAAGCTTGGGGTATTATGATGTAAATTTTTGATTTCCCCATTCTAAATAATAAATTTATTTAGTCAAATTGAATATATAAAAGTTTAAAATATTGGATTTAAAAATGGTTCACCATTAAAAGTCGGTAAAAGTGTATTTTTTGAAAAATACATCTTTTATCTGAAAAAAATTGAATTTGTTCTTAAATTATGTATAAGAAACTAATAATATGGATTCTAAAATTATATGTATTATATAATGTTAATAATTCAGTTAATACTATTTGTAACTTCTTTTGAACGGCTTGTTTGGTAGGTCATGGTGCGCTTGAACTCGGTGTTGCGTGTCGTGCATGTTTTTGAATTATTTCGAAAAAAATAACACACTATGAAAACTTGAGGTGTTACATTATTCCCTCCTTCAATAAATTGGGTCCTCATAATTTGAAATTGTTCTTCGAAAATAATGGTTGAAAATAGAAAATATTTTTTTGGAAAAACCCACATCAAAAATTGGGTTAATAAAATTCAGTCTTAATAAGAGTAAAAGAAAAGTGAAAGGGTCACCACCAAATCATGATATCTAATAGGAGAACATTGGTGGAAATTATTGACATATAATTGGAGGGAAAAAATAAATATTTATAGGTAGTGATTGAGGTCATCAATCACAAACACGTGTAAAATTGATGTCCTTAAATTCGTCAATCAATGATGATTAAAAATACCATCAGTTCAACAAAACATAAGGTATTAGGATAACAAATTTTTGGTTTTAATATCCCTTAAATAATGTATATTAATTAATTTTTTCATAGAATAAGAGGAGAAGAAAAATATATACTTGACAAGTAGAGTTCCATCCTTTAACTAAATTCTACCACAAACACATATTTCACTCTAAAAGATAGTAGAACATAGAAAAATATTCTATTTATCCTATTCATTTGGGGTTAAAAAATGAATTTATAATTCATCTACCAGACCTTTAAATAAACTACATCATTTAATCCAGGACATCTCATGGGCTAGTGGTATGTGATGCACCCTTGTCATCTTTCGATTGCAGGTTCAAGTCTCGTGGCCTTGCCGGTCGCGACGGGTTGCCGCCCAACCTATGGGTTGTCCTTTTAGGGAAATAGAAAATAATCTCAAACTAGGTTTATCCAAAATACTTTTTTCCAAACTCACAGTCCAAAATTTGTAAGTAATGTGAACACAATGAAGATCCTTTTTCCAACATAATAACATATGAACACCTTCATCATGTATTCTTTTAAAACACTGCACATCATGAATTACCACAAAACTTTATTAATTATATTCATGCTCCTTTATTCTTTATAGAATACTAGATATACTCCTTCTATCCAAAAATTTTGTAAACTCCAACAATTATGGTAATAGAATTCATTGATCAGTTTCAAGGTAGTCAAGAATATCCAATATAATTTATTCAAATCAACCACCTCTTATTCTAAAATCACTACCTCATTATTAGAACCATATTATGTTTTATCTTTCTCTAGATCATATATTTTCCAAAAATGTAACCTACTGTTGAGCCACTTTTCTGAGTTCCACACAATCTCAACTCCTTAATGAAATAGTACTACAGTACAATCCTTATATACTCCATAATTATTATAACCAGTACATTGTTGATACAACACACAAAATGACATAATTCTCTAATAACAACATAAAAACACTAATCATTCCTCCTCATATTTGGTAGTATCATAACTTGATTTTTATCCAATAACATCATTTGGGGAATACTCTGATGATTTGGACATTGGTTCGTGTAGTGTCCCAACTCCTTGCAGTTGAAGCATTGTATATTTGAAACCTTTTTCTTACGCATGTAGTCACGCACATGGTGTACTTTTTCTCCAAACTTATAACGAACTCCCATTCCCTTCAAGAAATTTATAGGGTGTTTCTTCCCATAGTTATCACATATGGGAATATTCATTTATTCCCTCTTCCCTTTATCCATCTTTCTCTCTTCCATCCATTTCTTCTCTTGATTCCCTTCAAAGCCATAGGACTCAGTGAACTCTTTACCTATCTTATCAAAACATGATAATATTTCTTCATATGATGATAATATGTGGGAGACTATTTCCCTTATAAATTATGGATTAATATCATGAAAGATATGATCCTTCTTATTCTTTGGATCATACGTATTACTGGAGTTCACATTCCTTCTACTGGGCGCCATTTCTATACAATGGTACAAACTAGTCTAGTTTTTGAATTGTAATGAATAATTACCAACATGTAAAATACCTAACTTAAATGGAACGATTTATGGATATAATCCATAATCATGAAGATTTTTTCATTGAGTAAGTATATACTCATAAACCCATCATAATTGTTTGTAATGAAAATGATAATTGTCCTAAGCATATCCCCAGGGAGTGTCGTAACCAAGAGTGCAGCAAGGCCCATTGTCGTGCACCAGTTTGCATTCGAGTCTAGCTCAAAGTGGTGTTTTATGGTTTTACCCCTAGGTAAATTTGTGCCAGAGCCACCTCTACCTGCTCATATCCAGACAGGGATGTATTGCTCAAAAAACTCACAAATTTTCTACAATACCAAAATTCTAGGAATTTTTCTATACTAATAATTAAAGTCCATCATAGGGCTATGTGATCTAATAAGAGTTTATCTAAATCTAGCTTCCAGGGTTTGTACTAAAATTCCTATGATACAAACTGTAACACCCCAACCCCAGTTACCCAGAGTTGGTTCATTATTACATATCACTGTCATGATCACAAGAAAGATCAAATCTCGAAAGACTGATTAGTTTAGTAGCCTTAGAATAACTAGATACATTCATAAGTCTTACATTACATAATTAGTGAAAAAACCACAACAACATCTTGTATTCATATCCTCTCATACTATTCCTATAGGTCATTCATAATGTACTTCTTCACGTCCTAGGAAAAATAAAACATTGAAAGGGGTGAGCTCAAATGATCAGTAAGAATAACAATACAGTGAAAACATTTATAAATAGGCATAAACATTTAAAAAAATTTAAAACTAAAACAAAAACCTTTTAAACTTGAACTTCACCATAATATAAACAAAACAAAATGAAATAATGCCATTTACTTATTCACATGGATATTCTATTAGTCGAATAATAACATGAAATATCAATAACAACTTTGATAATGATGGAATGCATAATGTCGAACATTAATTTCTGTTTCAAGACCTCATTCGAAGACCAAAGGGATGACTGTAACCAGAAACCAACCCGAGATACTCTGTAACCAGACTCCAACCTGGAGTGCCTCTAATAACCGGAAACCAACCCGGAGTGCCCCTAATAACTGGACACCAACCCGGAGTGCCTCTAATAAACATCAACCAACTTGGAGTGCCTCTATTAACTGGACACCAACCCGGAGTTCCTCTAATAACCGGACACCAACCCTGAGGGTCTGATTAACCCGACCCCAACCATGAGGGCTTACTTTTACCGGTCCCCGACCTGAAACATACTAGTCCAACACATTCATCTTAAGAAGAGGATGAAATATAACATAAAAAATCATATTAAAACTAGTATACGAAATGCCGAAACTTTAATCATAAGTCATTAATGGAATAAAAATGACTCATCCATAGTCAAACATATCAGAAAACCTTAAATACAATATGAAAGATTTGAATCACAATAAATCAACTTTAAACAAGTGTAATATTTATCAATGGATGTTGACATAGATGGAATCAAAACTATTTGAGAGAAATTCACTTTTTTTTTCAAATCACTTAAAAGTAAAATAATTATAAAAAAACATCTAATTTGAAAATATTCTTATAAGATTGTAAGGGATGCTTCAATGATTTTTAAATGGCAGAACATAGGTGCACCCGCCGTATAAGTTATGAAAAGATATTCTTAGCATAATTTTGTCGAAAAGGTTAAAAAGGACCTTGTTTGGAAAACGACAGAAAGATTACATTAAGAACCTCTTATAAAAAGTCAAATAAGGGTATAAATGACTTCAACCCATATTCTGTAAAATATTATGAATGTTTTGAAATACATTTTTAAGAAATAGGGATATAGATGATAAAGAGGTCCTAGTAGATAATGACGTCTAAACAACTTCTGATAATGAAGAGCATGTGAAATAAACCCTCAACAATTTGGTAACTTACAAAACATACACCCTGTGAAAGAGGTATCATACAATGAATATGTAAATACACATAAATTAAAGTGTATTACATAAAAGATACAATTATGGGCAGTACATACACCACACAAAAGGTAATAGTGGCAATATGGCATGAATATCACGGGAATAAGGAGTGAGATGAAAACCACTTACCTTGTAATTTTCATTGGTTGATGGTAAGTTATCCTTCTGTATAATGGTTAAATAATTGTTATTAAATTATACAATAATCATATACATTAATATGATATCTTATATGATCTTTTAACATTGGTTTGTTAATAATATCTTAGTATTATCGTTGTTTCGGTTGTTAACTTACTCGTTTTCTTTTAAATGTTTAGTTACATAAGCCATGTTTGTTATTGATAGGTTTTATATTATTCATATCCATAATTATATCAAGTCCCAAAACATTATTTTTAATCATAAAATAATAAGTAGACATGAATGGATACGTTGGATAATGAATCTCATCGCGTTTGTGGAGACGATAGTCCGTACGAACACACGAGTGACAATATCATTCTTTTGATATTAAAATAATATATAATTGGATGTTATATCATATATACAGATTCATTATCTTGTTATATTTATTTTTTAAATGAATTATACATCATTATTATACCCAAAATAATATATTGAATAACAATTACACCACGACGTGGAGACGGTAAGTCGTACGTACCCACGTATGGTGACATGTCATTCAAATGATCGATAGAATATTGAATATGCTTTTACCATATTTATAATAAATTCAAAATATATAGAAGATACTCAAGTTATTATTTTATAATATTAATAACAAATAATGAAAAAGTTGATGATGAACAGAACTTGAAAGAGGGTGGTTAAAACATTACCTCTTCTTTGGGTTCATCCTTTGGATTTGATCAAAAGGGATCCTTAGGTTGGATTTCATGTCAAACTATGTCCTCCAGGTTTAAGTGAGGGAATTTTAGACAGTATTTGGGCTGGGTTAGGCCGAACCAAAATGCTTTGATGGTGTGAATAATTGGTTAAAAGTGGTGTGTTTTTATAAGGGGGTGGAGGGGCTCTTTAGGAAAAACATAAATTATTAATTTATAACAAATTCATATTCGGTTTCTAATGGCTCCAAAGTGAATTATTAAAAGTCTAATGTGGGGATGGGAAGAAATACTTTTAACCAATAGATTTTAGACAAGTTTGGGTCATTATATTAACCTTATCTTTTAGTTTTAACTCTTAGTTAAATAGATTGACATTTACCATGTCACTTTGTACTTTAATATTATATAGTTAATAAACACACTATATACATCCATGAGACTCCCAAGTGGTCAAATAATGATACACCTATCATGATATAAGTCTTTTGGCTGAACCTTATATTTTTAGGATTATAATATCAATTAATAATATAATATTTGTTTTAATAACTCATTTTTGTCACTTTTGACACTATTCAATAAATGATTTTTAAAGTCATAACAACTATATTAATTCGAACCATATTAATTTGAACAATAATATCATATCATATTAACCAATAAAATTAATGTATGTCATCAAAACATTCAAATTAAATTTATTTTAACATTTATAATATCAATTATTTGATTCCTTCATTAATAAGGAAAATACTGCTCCATTATTGTGTCATAAATAAATTTAACTATTAAATGTTTAAAAATTATAAATAAAAAACCAATATGTAGAAAATAATTTTATCTTTGTAATAAATATTTATATTCTAAAATCCAACATATATAACACTATGTAAAAATTGTTTTGCGAAACGATATATGCTTATGTCATTTTTGTATTTATTTTAACTTAATTAATATAAAGTGTCCTTATCACCTAAAAGTGGCTCTATGGGGTCTCCAAATCGACCCAAATTTTCCCATGGTCAGAAATGTATCAACCAATATGGTTAGGACACGTTCTAGGATAATGTATTATTATTATAATAATATTCCTTTACCCTTATTTACCAGATATCTCCTTTAACCATGGTACTTAAAATATTTACCGAAGTAATTATTCAAAATGACTAAAAATAAAAGTTACCTATTTACACAATTTGGAAATTAAGATTACAAATATGGAATCCATTTTTAAAAATTCAAAACATAGAAGTGGCAGAAATTAATTTAAAATTAATTCCCGTTCTTAAAACAAAAAGCGTGTTTTTAAGAGATAATAAGTATCCAAATATTGACACTTGTTTATGTTCAGTTTAATTTTGAAATTATGTAAAATGACCAAAATTGTATTAAATGGAAAAAATATATTCTAAATATACTTTAAAACAACTCAAATTCAAAAGTTATCACTGTTAATTATTTCGATTAAAAAAGATGTTTTTAATTAAAATTTAGTAATTTTCACTATTCATCAAAATATAAAAGTTATCTGAAAAGTACCAAAATTTTTCCCTAGGGAAATTTGGATATTAATAATCCAAAAATCAAGTCCATTTTTAGAGATAAAATATATAAAATTTCAAAAAGTGGGTATTACAATTCATAAGGGCTACTTGAATTGGTCACGGTGTGTTAGAGCTCAAAGTTTCGTACAACACACACTTCTAAATAATTCAAAGAGAAGCATACCGTAAAATATTGGGGTGTTAAATTCTAAATTTTTGATTTCCCAATTCTAAAGAATAAATCAATTTAGTCAAATTGAATATATAAATTTTTAAAATATTGGATTTAAAAAGTGATCACCATTAAATGTCGGTAAAAGTGCATTTTTTTTAAAAATACTTCTTTTATCTGAAAAAAATGAATTTGTTCTTACATTATGTCAAAGAAACTCATAATATGGATTCTAAAATTATAAGGATTATATAAAGTTCAAAATTTAGTTAATGCTATTCATAACTTCTTTTGAACGGCTTGTTTGGTATGTCATGGTGCGCCGGAACTCGGTGTTGCCTGTAGTGGAAGTTATTGAATTATTTTGAAGACATAACACACTATGAAATCTTGGGATGTTACATACTATGTGGAAAAAATTATCCTAAACAAATATAATTCTCATACATGGACTCCAAAATTCATATGATAATTGAAATGTCTTACGAATCATGATTTTTTTTGCAAAAGGAAATCATCCCATGGGATGAATAATGTCTTATGGGACACAAAAAATATTTTATGATATTCTATTGAAAACGTATTATTCGATTTGAATTTTAAAAAAATTTACAATTTTAAATTAAAAATCAATTTTGCTAAATAATTGACAGAATCATTATTAAAAGCATGGATTTATAAAATTATTTTAGAAATGATTAAAAAACATAAAAAAATAAACTAATTCATTTTCAAAAAACCCAAAATACCACTAAAATTAAAAAATGATAATATTCAATTAAAACCTAATAAATAGTGGGGTCAAACTCAAATAAACTCACAAAAAAGTAATAAATATAATAACATTATCAGGGTTCTATGAATCTTTTTCATTTGTCAACTACTATATATCTCGAGCATCAACTTCATTAAATTAAATCATTACACCACAATAACTTTTTTTAGATGTACTCCCTCTTAAAGAATATGAACGTTATTTCCACTATTAATATCCTTTATGTGAGTTCATATAGTTGATATCAAGTTATTTCCTAATGATATCCAATAAAGATACACTTCATGCCCCGAGCTGTTAGTTTGTTTCAAAAAGTGTCCCTAATAAATTCCTCACAACCCTACGCAGGAAAATTTCATAGAAAATATTTATTAACCAACATTAAACCATTTGGTATTTCATTTTATTTTTTATTTGAAACCTATTTTAGTATCAATTTTGTAGTTTGTAAGGAATATCTCCAAAAGGGTAATTGAATATCTTCAAGGATCATCATATACCACACAAAATCCTGCAAGATTTAGTTCCCCCATTCACTATCAAAATTCCATAATGGTGTAATTGGGAGAGTGAGTTGAGGTAATATCCAAAAATCCAATAGATAGTTGATGAAATCCTCATTAACATACTCACCTCCTCAATCCTCTCTATGATTATTTATCTTATTAACAAGATAATTCTCTTCTTCAATATTGAGATCCTTAAATTTATTAAAGGATTCAAAATTATAACTCATTACGCATGTATATCCATATCTAACAGAGTCATCAGTAAAAGTTATGATGTACGAGTATCCACCTCATACATAAACTGAAAAAATTTATATACATTTTTATAAACTAATTCAATAAGATTTGTGTCCCTTTCACCCTTTCAGCAAAAAATGGATGGTTATTTTACCATGTAAATAAATGAGAAATATTTAAATTAGTTTTATTTCAAAATAATCCAAATAGTTATATCGATAAAAAAAATTCAAACACTTATTATTTATATTACCAACTTGGTAATGAAAGAAATTAGTGTAAAATGAGTCATGTGAACTTAATTTGTTATCAATTTTCAATACATTGTCTTAATATTCTAATATATAAAGACCATTTTTGAGATGATTCATATAATAACATATTCTAGATTTATAAAAGTATTATATTTTATTATCAAACATTAATAAAAAAACATCTATATCTAAAATGGTCATGAATTTAATGTTGATGGTAACACTAGACATACAATAATAATTATTTAAAACCAAAATCATTATTTTTTGAAATGTAAGGTAGTAAACTCTTATATCAAAGGTACCTAGTATTATGTTACAAGTATCATAAAGATTTATGTCACCTATGTAAACCATTAATATTATACTTGGTTACTTTATTTGAATACACATATGAGCACCACAAGCTATATCGAACACCCAAATTGTACAAATGAATAGGTTTCACTAATAATCAAACACACCTGAAACATTGGAAAATCATTTATTTAATTATTTAATTATTAATAATTGATATAATTTTTCCATATTTATATTTAAATTTTGTTTTAAGAATAATTTTTAATTATATCTAAAATTTGTAAATTTCATGAAAAATATGTTTTTGCCCTTTTATGACCAATCTTGTATTTTTATCAAAAAAATTTATTTTATCAAATATTTAATTTACGTTTTTTCTAATTATTATAAACTAGTTTTACAATAATTTTCATTTAGATAATGATAATTAGATCCCATGTTACATGGGTGAAAATACCCCATTAATTAAGAGATAGCGTGGATTCTATAGATTGGACCTTATATCCCTTTTTCAAACATTATCTTTCCATCCATGCTTAAATTAAGAAGAAACATTGAAAGGCATTAAAGGAAACAATTTAATGAGTTTAATTTAACTATATAAACTCATAATTATCTATTTTAGATATTAAAATATCCCTCAAAAAAATGGAATGCATCAAGAATCAGTTTCAAATTTTCCTTCTCATACTTTTTGAAACCCTTACCTCTATCCAACCTATAAATATGCAATATTTAGCTATTTATTATATGGTTATTAAATTTAGAGCATGTGGGAAGAGGATAGAAAGGTAAATTATATTTACATAATAATTTTAAGAGGAATATCTCATCAATAAATAATCTATTCTACGATGGATTCTTGTTTTTCTTCTTTTTCTCTTTGTTTTAGCTTTCATTTGTTGAAATAGAATGATATATTATCTTTTCATTATTTTGTTTTGTTCAAATTTATTCTAATATAATACACTTATTTTGGGATGTAAACGGAGAATAGAAAAAGAATTGAGTTATCCCTTTTATATCATTTTCATGTTCAGATCATTTATATGATAACCCCTACTATCATAGATGTATAGTTTTTTTGTAATAGATCTAACTTTGATATTAATAAAATAATTTATTTTCATCAAAAGATTATAAAATAATATTATTAATTATATTTTGATAAATTATTTGAGTCCTCAATGGATCATTCATTCAAAAAATTATCACATAGAACGTGATCTTGGGTAAATTGTAAATTATGAGAATTAAATATTAATTGGTAAACAAATTCAACTCATGTTTAATTCATAGAGTCCAAATAAAATATTAAAAATAAAATATTCCATATTTATAGAGTGGATATGTTCTCTAATTTAACATAGAATAAAATTTTACTTTGGAATGGAAATCAAAATAGGATTGCACTAATTTTTATCATAGGGTTAGACTCAAGTTTTTGTATTTAATTTATTTTTATTCATATTTAAATCCACATGGTTTGAATGAAAATCAATTAGGGTATCTTAACTGCATGAATAATAACTATGAAGAGAATGATGAATAATTAATTGAAGATGTGGGTTATATCAGTGGTGAATTGAAAAATAATGTGTTTAAATGAAAAATATTCTCCAACTATTCATTTAAAAAAAATTAAAATCATTCAATTAGCACCCCATGATTAGTTTTCATTTATATCTTTTTTTCAAAAAACATGAAATAAAATACATATTATTTTCTTTTCTCTTTCATTGAATTTTTTCTTTCATTTAATTTTCTTCAATACTAAATGTTTTTTTAATTCAAACCATCCTCAATTTAATGTATTGAGATAGAAATTGTGTTACAATTATAAACAAACACATAAATTTTTTTATACATCCCATGAAAATTTTCATTAGACATGCAACATTTCATGGGATTCATGTGTATTATTCAAATATTTTTAACAAATAAATAAATTAATTTTATGGTATTTTTTCAATATTTATTGATTATTAGTTTTTTATCCATTATTTTTTATATTTCTACTTATCATCAATTAAATCAATATATTTTTATTTTTTTCTTGTATACTTTTTTATTATGTAAAAATGATGTTTTAGGATGTATTATCTTCATCACACCTAGTATGCCTATACATAATTTTAATAGATTCAATGTTTCATCAATCTGAGTGTACACCAATACCCAAACCCACCACAATAACTAAAATACAATGGAGGATGGGAATATTAATCTATTCAACCCCTTGAATTAAAATAACTATAAGAATAATGAATGATATAATAAGAATATAACTTCCACCCTCCATTATTATAAGTTTTTAGATAACCAAAACAGTCCATTGATGATGAATTATGGGAGATTTAGAATGAACAACCAGTGTAATTACCTGAACATAAAGTAATGTGCTGGAACTAAAGATTCAAATTGCTTAGATGGGCATATTAATCCATGATTATATAATAAAAATATAGAATCAACTATAATAACTAAAATAGTATAATATATAATATTAATTTTTTTAGTATATGATGATGATATTATAGAGTTTGAGGAATCATTGGATACAAGTAACTTATTACATAGACATTCCACAAATTGTGTTATAAAATCATTCCATCAAAAAAATTCAATTTTCTTTTGAATACTTTAATGGTGATTTTATGCATTCTGACACACACCCTTTTTATATTTCTTGTTTTTAAATGTCAAAAACATCCCATCTTTGAAATTTACTAGACAATTATGCTATTACTCTCTATGGATGGCATGGAGGAGAACACACATTATGTGGTTTAGATTGAAGAAATAATTGAGGAACCCTTTTCACTATTCAAAATGTCACATAACAATTATGTTAAAAAACTGAATCTGATGAAAGGAATTATTTACAAAAAATTCATAGAATATCTACTTCATAGAATTTAAATTTTATACTCATTAGACTCTACCATTCCCAAAAATGATGAGAAGGAGTAACCATACATTATATTCCAACCTAAAATAAACTACAAGTACATCATTGATGAGGCTAACATCTATTATTTATATATTGAGAGACCTTATAAAGAATAAGGCAATGTGGATGAGTATTGAATCAACCAAGATGGAGTGCTTTAAAATAAGGAATTTACACGCCCTTAAAATTTAAGATAAAACATTAATAACAATCTAGATATATAAAGTATAAGTAGAATACATCTAAAGAGGACATATAGTTTACTTTTTCAAATTTCAAAATTTTAATTTTTTTAATATTATATTTTAATTTTTTTAATTTTATTTATAGGGATTTGTTGATCATGACAGGAAGTGGTAGTCTTTTTAAAGATATCAACTAAAATGAACACATAAGGTTGTCCCTTACCCACCTTTTTATTTCATTATTCATAATTTAAATTATATATTTAAGATTCATACACCATTTAATAGGGTCTATTTAATAAAAGTGAAATGTTTTAACTATGGGGAAGGGAATTAAATTTTAGAGAGATTTTTTTAGGATTTTTAGGATTTTTTTATTTTTTTTGGAACATTTCCCTTAAATATATATTCATAATTAATTTTCACTCTTGAATTCATTTTTATAAATTTTAATTTATTTTTGAACAAAATGGTTTTTAAATTATTAAACATATCAATTACTTTCATTTTATTTGATTTTTTAAAACATTTTTACGTGTTTGAACAATATTAAAAATCTATGACTATAATACACTATCCTGTGATATATTTATTTTGAGTAAAGTATTCTAAACCAAAATTTTATAATTTTTTCTAATAATAATTACTTTAATGATACATAAGTATGTTTTTCTACTTGAACTTACATTTCATCTGGTTAAATCTATGATTGAACAAAATAAAATTAATAATATTGTGGAATTTTTTCTGAATCACTTATCTTTGAGAAATACGATTACATCAACTTATTTAATTAATCATTTAGAATCCTTGAATGACCATAATATGGAAATTCATGTTATAAGATAATTTTATCCTTTCATTGAATGATATTGAATGGATTAATCAATGGGGATAGATTTTAAATTGTGGAAGGGGAATCGTTTCATTGAGGAAGATGTTTTGGGGTGGTTACACTAGATATTGAGAAGAGTATCATGACATCTTTACCATTTTTTCCAATTATTTAACATAGAGAAAACAAAAAATGAATAAAAAGGAGAAAAAATAAAAAAAAGGACTATGTATTGGCCTTGTCAAAAGTATATAGTCCTAAACCACTAATCTTATTATTACTATTAAAATTAGTGTGGAGAGGATATCAAATAATGTTTTAGAGATCATTGTGAGATTTTTAACAAGTAAAAATTTTAAAAGAAAATAAAAATTAGGTTGTATCATTCATTTTAATTCTTAAAATATTTATGATCCTTTTCATTCAGTTCAGGAATGTGTGAAATATCATCATTGGAAAATGATATTTTATTGAAGTTATTTCTGATTATCATGAAATGTGCCTAATATTTACCCTCCCTTTTATGATTTATTATGTTTATGATAATTACCAAACTAACCTTAACCTTTAATTCATTTGAATCTAATTTTTAATTCCTCGTGATTTTTTTATCTTTTTCATTATAGGGTCAATAATTGAGATTTTTTTAAACCCATGGCTAGGAGCATACACATGAGTTATGAGAATAACTCCATATTTAATTTCTATTGAGTGAACAATGACTCCAATTTCAATGTGAGGTAGGTTGTTAGTGGGTCCTAAATTAGTTATTGTGGTTGAAAAATGTTTAATCTTATAGAAAAACATTAAAGGAAATTTATTTACATTGATGATACATGAGAAATAATATTTTGAAAATAATGATTGATGTTTTCTGATTATTATTTTTGTTTTAATTTGATATTGTTATCTGATAATTATGTCCTCAAAGTAGGAAATGGTTATTTTGGAAGAGTTTGAAAATCATTTATTTGTTTCATATTTTTTATAATAATTGATATAATTTATCCACATTTATTCTTATTTTTTTATTAAATCAGAATTTCTAACTAGATCAGAACAATGGAATTTTCATTAAAAATATATATTTTCCCTTTTAATATCACTCTAGTATATTTATTATAAATCATTATTTTTATATAATATTTATTTTAAATTTTTTATATTCATTCGAAAATAATTTTGATACATAATTTATTTGGAGTGTTACTATTGTATCCCATGTGTGATGGGTTAAAAGGGAAAATTAATGAAGATATAGTGTGGATTATAAAAAATAGCCCATTCCACACTATTTTAGCAATAACATATTTATATATGCTTATATTTGGAATATATTTGGATATATATTAATGTAACTAATATAACATGTTTCATTAAACTGTAAAAGATCATAATTCAGTTTCATATAGGGTAAAAGACATGGAATTTACACATGTATGTATTTAGAATGGATTTTAAACTTTTCATTTCACATGTTTTGTGACCCTTGACTCCCCACCACTATAAAAATATTTAATATTAACTTTTAGATAGGATGGCTTATTAATTTTAAGTTTAGGGGTAGAGGGTAAGTGATTACACTCTGTTTATCTAAACATTGTAAGGTGTGTGGCTCATAGAGAAATTATCTCATCTATTTTAAATTCTTTTTATTCATCATGTTGTAGATCTAATTTATATTAATAAAATTGTATTTTATAGTTTTTTTTATGTTGTTTCAATTTTGTTCTGTCCAACATACATATCTGATAATTTAAACTAATATTATTAATGTATTGGGATTTATATTTTCAATTTTTTTCTATTGTAGAATGATTCTATGGTGACCCATACTCTCTTAGAAGAATTTTTTTTCTAAATGATCTAAATTACACCTTATTCAATTGATTATTTTGAACCAATGGATGATAAGATTGTAATATTCACTATGTTTTGATAAATTATTTGATTCTTCAAATTATCATTTATTAAAATAATTAATATGTATCATGTGAGGTCGAGTTAAGTGTAAATTATGTGGGAAAAAATTAATTAGTAATCAAAATCAACTCCAGATCGATTAATAGTTTTTTAATACTATCTAAAAACATAAATAATTCAGATTTCTATATTGAATATGTGACCAAATTTACCGTATAATAAAAGTTTACAATGGAAAGATAATCAATGTAGGGTTCCATGATTGTACATACCAGTGTTTTCCTTGGATTTAAATGTTTAATTTCATTGTGTCTAGTTTCAATTCCTAGTGTTTAGAAGATACTAAATATGGTATCAAAATTTTATGAATCATCATGTTAATTATAGTGACTAAAAGTTAATTTAATAAAAGGGTTACATCCATTTTCCTTTAACAATTAAATTTTATAATTAAGAAATATTATACAACCATTTATTTTTTTAGGTTCATAATATTACAATCAACCCCACATATTTATGTTTTAATTTTTTTCTTTTTTATTTAAACAGAAATTTAAAAACATAACCTGAATATTTGTTTTCTATTTTTTTCATTTTTTTGTTCCATTATTTTTTTCAGTACTAAAAGTGTTATTCAATTGAATTCCTCCTCAATTGAATTACATAGTTCAAAAAATATGTTACACTTATTAAATAGTTTTTTTCAAAATTCCCATGATAGTTTACATTAAGACCCACCCCCCCATGAATCTTCATTGAGGAATTGTTCTTCTTCCAGTGGATTAGCATTCCATATGTAAAACATAGTGCATCTTATTCCTATGTCTTCCTCCTGATATTTCTCTTCTTATTATTATAGTATA
The DNA here is from genome assembly GCA_963277665.1 of Viscum album. Classification (NCBI taxonomy): domain Eukaryota; kingdom Viridiplantae; phylum Streptophyta; class Magnoliopsida; order Santalales; family Viscaceae; genus Viscum; species Viscum album. The sequence goes on from OY728148.1 coordinate 1,710,271,884, forward strand.
TTGAAGACTTAGACATAAAACAGATCTTATAGACCTGTTTCATTCACTTCATCTAGTTCACCAAATATTCAATAGGTTGCTCATGCCTCATGACCATATCTTGTTTGATAATTAGGGTGAGGAGTTCCAAAAGATACTTCTTAATATTTCCCATATTATAATTTATAGTAAATGTAGATAAGCTATGAAGTGGTGGGGAATGAATGAAATATGTGCACAAGTAATATTGTATCATGAAATCCAATATATCAAAATGATCAATATATAAAATCATCTTGACTACATGTGGTTTGGAATACACCCCATCTACATGTTTACATATGAAATGTACTTCAGTGATCTCATATTACTCTTGTCTTTCCACATCCTGATAAAGATCAAGAATATTGGAAAAAAATTTATATGCATCCATATCATCATATAGTATCAAGATCTCACATGACATGGATTATAACATGATAAAATATAAATCTAATTAATCAAATATTTTTTTATAATACAATAATCTCAACCTCACTAGCCTCTTTATAAGGCTCCTCATTATGAACAAGGGATTATAAAACATATAATTTATACTCTTTGGGTAGTATAATTCACATGTGTTTATATAAATCTGGGATATTCATGCTAGTGAGAAGATTATCTTTCCCCCATGTTGATAGTGGTGATAAATTTTAGGTAATGTCACTTTCCATTTTTTATAAAAAATTTAAAATATGGTTTTGGTACTTTATCTTGATTATCAAAAATGTGACATAATAAATTTTATTTATTAGTCTTCTACTATTTTATCAAAACCCAATATCCCTATGAATTTATTTTAGATTATCCTATCATTTTTATATTCTAGTTTCAAGTATCCATATTTACCTTATCATAACTCAGTCAAGATCCTAGGGTAAATTAATTGAAGTTATTTAGGCATGCATATCTTACCAGTTGCAATAAATCAGAGAACCTTGATTCATTGAGTAAACTCACCAATATTGAAATCATGGACTCATATTTCCAAAAAACTTTTCTCCTGGATATACCAATACATATAATGTTAATAAAACCTTGATATAAACTTGGTTAATTTTACACAAAACCTTTATCATAACCCCTTGATAAATAAAAGTGTCTTAAAGATGTCTAGACCAAACACTTTGATATAAGTTTTCATTCCAACTTCAGTTTTGGAAGAAGATATGTAACTAAATATTTCATTGAGTTGTTTTTATATATTATATATAAATATTATTTATTTTTTCCTTCTATATTTTTGTTAATACTATGAGTATTTTACATAATTAAATAACAATATCTTGATAAAATAATTTACACCCAATCCATTCATTTAGGTACCTTGGTGTATGAAATTTTATTCTATTTATCATTCCTATACATATGTGACCAAAATAAAATACATAAAAATTTATAAATAGAAACATTCACCACATATTTATTTATTTTTATCTTTACTTTCCCATTATGTATCTTCTATGAGCATACATCACACACATAAAGATAAAATTAAATTTTTAATACAACATTAAATAAATAATTATAGGATCATGATAATGAGTTGTTTTATATTGGTTGATACATTGATTTGATAATGTATCAACTGAGAATCTAGGATAATACATTGAGTCATATCTCAACTCACATTAAAATGCATGTTAAACACCCATTCATAGTAATTTCTAGGATCCATGTCAGCTCTCAACTCAAACCATGATGTTATGGAATCATCTGGTCTTCATAACATATATCTACACACGTGTGAGGAGAACTCATGATATGGGAATTCAATTTTATCACTCAAACATGGATTCACATTCCCTCATACATTAAAATATAATGGTATTATTCACATATCGTAAAAATTATAAAAAATTATTTCATTTTAAAACTATATTGTGATTATTAAACTAAATAAATAAATTACCAAATATGAATGGGTTGGACTCAACTCGTGATTGATAAAAATGTAATAAAATTTCATAACAAAAAAATATGCTAAAATTAAAATCAAGAGAATTTTTAATGTGTTAAAATAACATGAATTTTTTTAATTAATTATTGGTATGCCTTATGGCTCTAGAAAAAGTTATAACCTCAGACAAGATAATATATTTTAAGATATTTTTTGAAATTTTTTGAGTTATTATAAACCTAAAAAAGGCTCCCTATATGTATTAATTGGGCTTAACACATAGATCTTAAAGTAGATTTATGTATAAATACCACCCCATTTACTAACATCATCCACAAAAACAATACCAAATTGACTCCAAAAATTCATCTTCTTGATATGCAGGCCATATGTATGCTTGTATGAAGACAATTAAACCTGGAGCCATTATATATCTCCTTATTTATAAATGATATACAATTGATCTATAAACCTTGAACGGAGCATCCAGACTCTTCCATACCTTTTGGCTGGTGATGGTGTGAGATGGGCCTTGTAGGCATGCATTTAAACCTAAGATGACTCCACTACTATATATAGGGAAATATAACACACGTCCTATTATCATCACCATCTAAAAGCATATATAATGGGGTTACTTTATGATTACTGTAAAAAATCACTAATAATGAGTACTTTAATCAGTGAAAAAATGTTTTTATAAAAGACCCTCTTTATTAGCATTTTTTGTGATGATAAAAGTACTATTTATTAGTGTTTCATTTCTAGAACTAAGAAAGGGTATATTTCATAACATAAATATAAATCATTAAAAACATATATTAAAAAATAAATACATTTATTTCAATATAAATATAATAACTTTTATTAAATATGATTTATATAAGTCTAAATATGAGTTTACGATTAATATAAAAGATATTTATAAAATGGATTGTGAAATAATAAAAAATTAATATTATTTAATAATTTATTTAATTATTATTGAGTGATAGTAATTTAAAACAAATTTCATGATATAAAATTCAATAAATTAATTAACAATCTAAGATATGTATAAAACATGACTTGAACATTGAATGGTTATAACTATTGATTGAGGTGACTATTTTATATCTAGCATGAGTCAAATCAAAACTTGAGAAGTGATAAAAGCTTTGTTGGATAGAGGAGACCCTGATAAATATTTTTTAAGATAAAAATTCCAATAATTTCCCTTAAATGAATTTTTAGTATGTCTGCTATAATTTCTTAATATTCGATGCAATTTCATCTTCCTTTAAGAGGGACATATTAGCTTTTTTTCTAATGGAGAATTAATTTATTCCCAATGATACATTCAAATAGATATTATTTTTTTGAAATTTAATCTTCTTTTCAAATTTCAGTTTTATTTATAATTAAATATATCCACATATTCTCAAATTTATATATAGTAAAAAAATTGTTTATATAAAAATTTATTCATATTTACATAAAATTTGTATTTCAAAATATATAAACAATTCAGAAATAAATATTAATTAATCATATTTCAAAAATAAAAAATTATCCATTTTATTTACTGTATAAAAATTCACTAATATATATATATATACAAGAAATGTTGGTATATAAATATGATTGTGTCAATAGAAAAAAATCTATTTATGTGTCTATTATAATATTTGAAAATAAATACATATTTAAAAATATTTTTACTTAAATATGATAAATATAAATGTGTACCTCTGCATTTAAATGTGTGTGAGCATCTATCAATATTATTTAAATACTTCATATATAAACCTATTTTTATAAATATATCATTATCAAAAAATATATTAAATAAATGTATTTAAAATAAATATTTTAAAATACATTTTAAAAAATTTATATCTAAATATAAAATTATATGTAAATATGTGTAAATATATATGTAAATATATAAATATAAATATAAATATAATATATAAAATTTATATCTAAATATAAAATATATGGACATATTTTATAATTTTATTTAAAAATTATCATATAAATCACATCAAAATAATAATTTCCTATATAATTTAAAAGAATATCTAACCTTTTTTTCATTACTAAACCATATGAATATATATAAACTTATAAAATTATTGTATATAAAAATGTGTGTGTATTAATAAATGGATATATATTTATATTCTAATATATGTAAATGAATATTAATATCTTGGAAATTTAAATAAATAAAAGTTTTTCCACACACACACAAACATATATTTTATAAATGAATTTAAAAATATTTATATATATATATGAATAAAAAAATATGTAATTATATATAAATAAATTGAAAAATCATTAAAATATAGAATAAAATATGTTTTAGGCTATTGTAAAGGGGTTAAAATTGCAGAAGGGAGGTCACAAGATTGAATCGATGCATGCGTGTTGTTGAAGAGGTAGCTGGACAGTGGAAAATCATAGACAATGGGGAATTGTGAGCATTGAAAAATGGGGGTGTGTGAGAGTGGGAGCATTGAAAAGGGGTTTTTTGATGGAGAGGCTAAAAATGTAATTTTATTCAAATTTTATCATCTCTAAAAAGTCACAGATAAAATGTGTCTTTATTAGAGCTGAAAAAGAACTGATAAAAGCCACATTTCTTAGCAGTAACAAATTTAATGATAAAAGGTACATTTATTAGCACTAATAAAAAAGCGCTGATAAAGGTCACTTTTATTAGGAATTTTGTCTTAGTAATGATAATGAAACACATTACCAGTTTTTTTTAGCGTTGATAATGATCATGACTTTTATGGGTGCTTATTATATTTGTGTTTTCTTGCACTAACCAAGCCCATTTTTAGTAATTTTAAAGTGAAATCTATAGTAATGTTCATTGGGAAAAAATCACCATATATTTTTTGTTATATCATCGAAGAGATATCCTTGAGGTAGAGGAAAATGGATTATACTATATTCAAAAAGAGATCTAGCTCGATTAATTTCGTAGGAAGGTTTCACATTTCCAAGATGATGTGGGCTAGTAGAGATAAGCGGTGATTAGGCTGTTTTTGTGAATAGAATATTTGTCATTGAAGAACAAGGTAGATGACGTCACGTGCTCTATGAAGAGGTTGTTGGAGAGCTCTCCTAGATGCGGGGATTCTTTTCAACAACATGAAAGTAGCATGAGTGGTGTCTTGCAGTAGCTCAGGGATGTCCTATAGGCAGTGAAACATCTAATATGATCCGGAGATAATGATTGTAATTTGGTTCAGTTGAATTTTTCCTTGTGGATACAATGATTATGACAAGAAGGGTGATCTCTGAATGAAATAAATGGTTAGTGTCACGAATGGAACATGAGAGAATGAAGTGGGCATTAGTCCACCTCACTTAGTGGTTAGGATTGGTTGACATGAATAATATGAGTTTAAGTAGATCATGGGTTTCCAAGAGTGTGATATTGTAGGAAATCATTGGGGATGTTTCATGTGGGTGAGAACTGTTTAGTTATGTCTAGGTGGTTTGAAGGAGAGTACTATCGAATTTATAGACGTTTAGCTTGCAGTGTGGTGAGAACACTAGCACCAGCATTTCTCCTTGTGTTTGATTTTAAAGAGGTTTTTAAAATATTAAAATTGTTTTGTTTTATTGTTATTTAATGGAAATTATTTGTTAGAATCTCACATCGGTTGGAATAGAGTATGTTCACTGGCATGTGTGTTACATTTGTTTTTCAAAATTAAAATCTGGTTTTATTTTTCCTTAAAAATTAAGTGTATTTTATTATTACTATGAAAAGAATATTTTTTGGGCTCTATGTTGCATTGTTGGACCTTCATTTACATGTGCCTTGCATGAGCCTCTGGAGAAACTGGGCTCTATTGGGTCATGGGGTATATGAATCCTATAAGGATGTTTGCTCGACCCTCTATTTTTTTGGCCAGCTTCATCCTGATTTTCCAGCCAGGCAATCCACTTCTTCTATTCTCTATAAGTTGTTGATCACCTTCCATATAACGGCTCCTGTATGTGCTGTTTCTATTTCTTGAGGATCCTATTCATAGTTGTGTGCATTATCTATGTATGTTGTGTGTCCCTAATATCATGTAATCTCTTTCACTTACAGTTCTTCATGATCCTTCCACTCTAGAATAGTCATCGACATGCCCCCTCATCTACTATACTAGTCTAGAAGTCGATTCATATATGTCATGTTATTATTCCTTCGTGGCCATTTCTATTTGTGGGTGGTTCTTCACCTTTATCATACATAGTACCAAGCATTGAGAGAGGAGTCCCGGTAGTACCATGCTTCGACGCATCTATAGCCCCATGTTCTGGTGATCACCTCTGGTTGAGACTTCCACTCTAGCTTATGTCGTGTACCACTGATATCATTCAATATGTTATGACAACAACAGTGTTATCCAGCCTTCTTCTCAGGTTCTTAGGGTAGGCTTGAGTTTTTTATGTTTTTATATATTTTTTAATTTGTATTCTGTGTTGTATATTCCTATTCTTCTTCTCAGTTGGGAATTTGGGGTTGGGATTCTTATGTCTATCCAGTTTGAGGAAGATCATTTCCTTCTTCTAGCTGGGTTTCATCAATGGATCTAGAGTAATGAGGTTACTGTGATCATATAGCTTCTTTACTCCGCATTTATTTATCTATAAATTTCTAGTTCTTTTTATTTTGTTTGTTTTGTTTTACATAATAATAATGATCTATGGCTGTGTTCTTGCTGTGAAGTAGGACCAAATCGGTCTGAATCATGTAAATAATTGAGTTACTTTTTAATTTCCTAAAATTTATTGTCTGTTTATTTTTCCATTTTATGAGTGAATATTAATTTCTATTTTGTTAATTTCAATCATTTAAACTGGACTTGTATCCAAACACAACAAGTGGTATCAGAGTCTGTAATCTCTTAATCAATTTCTGTTAAATTTGATGTTGAGAAGTGTGATGGTGATAATTATTTCAATATATGGAGAGTAAAAATATGTGCACTATTTTCCCATAATGGAATTGAAAATTAATTATATGAAAATAAAAAACCATTACTGACCATCTCTATTATTGGTCAGTCCACCACTACCTTAGTTTATTTCGAACCCATTATACTGGAAAAGTCTCACTATACTCTTTTTTATCCTTAGGATATAATGTATTATATTGATTCATACATGAAATTATTGATAAATCCATTTGTCGTAAACATGGTCAATTTTATATAAACAAATCCTTTATTGGACGTTTTTACAAAAAGAAGTAATTGTATAACTTCAAAATTACTCCTCCCTATCTGTGTGTGTTAATATGGATGAGTTTAATATAGTTCTTCTAGATATTGATAAAATAGGCAGTGAGGTAGAAGATTAGGATTAGTCATTAATATATTTAACATATTTTGATGAATCTTTTAATTTATTGGAAGATTCCATAATGTACAGTTGAGAATCAATTTCTTTAGAAGAATTAAATTCTGATGTGTTGTCTTGTGATCTTAAATCACATGGTTTGAAGGAAGAACATAAAGGTATAAATAGTAAACCATGGTTAATGTACACATAGTGTCCAATGAAAAATAAATAAAGGAAATACATAAACCAATTTAAGAATTTACGGTAATTTGAATGTGTCATGACCGACCATATAATAAGACACAGTTCAGAATTAAAAAATAGAGATTTTATAACATTCCATTATATGGTTTTCCTTGGGTATGACCCTGAGAAAGTTCATTAATTTATTCTTAGTAGTCCCTTTGTTATAAATCCTTTGTGTTCCCATTACTGACCCTATTTGTCTTTGTGGGGGAACCAGGGTGGGAGAGAGGGTTTTGTGTGTGCTGGTCTAAGCCATTTGGGAATAGGTCGATTCTCTTCTCTACTCAGCTTCCTATTTTTGGTTTTTTTTTGTTCCTTTTGCTTTTACTTTTTCAGTATTTTTGAATCATTCCAATATATTCATCTTCTCCATGTTATACCCCATGGATGGTTCTGGTTTCAGAAATTATTTACGATTTTGTGTCATTGTTTTTGGTACAAATATAGGTAATAAGTGTGATTTTTATTTGTTTAATGTTGTTTCTTAGTTAAATTTTCTAAGAATGTTTAAGTAATTATGATATATGTAAATGTGTAGTATGGATAGATCATGTGCCACTACTGGAACATGTAAAGTAATATTCATGCTGGGTGAGTACACAGTAGACTTAGGAATTTCGGTTTATGAAAATATACTCCCACTATTGATTGTTTCAGGGTAGATATGTTGCAAGAACGCCATTATTTATTGTCTTCTTTTTAATTGGGAATAGGTAGGGATTTTTTATATTGTTATTCAAAATTAAAATCTAGTTTAATTTTTTCATGAAAAATCTTGTGGATTTTTATATTATTATGCAATGTATTTTTCTTTGTCTTTGATTTTTTGGACCTCCTATGCCATGGGCCTCTAAAACCGTGTGGATTTATTAGGTCACAGGAAATGGGATTTCATCTAGTCTATTTTCTTGGACCTATATTTTTCAGGCCCACTTCATCTTAATTTTCCACCCTAGTGATCCGCTTCTGCCATGCTCTATTAGTCATTGATTAGCTTCCATCAAATGGATCATGCGTGTGCTCTTTTTGTTTCTCAGTAGTCCTATCTATAGCCATCGGCTTTCTCCATAAATGCTGTATGTCATAAATATCTCACGATCTATTAAACCCCCATGGTTTCGTGATCCTTCCACTCTCGCACATACATCCACACATCCCTCATCTGTTTTTATTTTTAGGTTGTCGCTTTGTATCCACCATGTAATTTTCCACTATAACAATTTATTTTTGGAGGTGGTTCTTCCTCTTCAGTACACATGGTCTAGAGCATTGAGATAAGAGGATTCCTGGTTTCACTATGCTTTGACTCATCCATAGCCCCCAGTTTTGGTGATCACCTCTGCTGGATACTTCACATATTGGGATTCATTTTTTACTAAATTCCTTCAAGATTTTTTGTCTACATCAGTTTTCTCTAGCCCCCATATCTGGTTTTTGGAGTAGACTGATTTTTTGTAAGGCTGAATCAATTTTTTTCATTTATATCATGTTTTGTATCTTCCTCTTCTTCTACTCTTTCGGGGGTTGGGTTTGGTGTAAATTATTCTATCATGTTTAGGGGAGAACATTACCTTCTTTGAGCTAGGTTTCATCGCTAGCTCAATAGTAATATGGTCTATGTGATCAGATAGCTTCTTTAGTATTTGTGTGTTTCAGTTCACATTTCTCCTGGTACGTATGTTTTTTTTTTGTTTTACATAATAATAAAGATCTGTGGTGGTGTTCTTTTTTTTTTGAGTTGGTCCAAACCTGTCTGAATCACAAAAATATTCATTTTCTTTAAACATTCCTACATTTCCTTTTCTATTTATTTGGGAATTATATGGTAAACTGTTCTTTTCACTTTTGTTTGTTTCAACCATTTAAACTGAACACACATCAAAACCCAAAAATATGTGATCTAGGACACATTATCAATCAAGTGTGATCGAATAAAGATGATTACATCATGAAAAGACATATATTTACAATAAAGGTATAAAACATATTCTAAAGGTTATGATTCCTTATATAAATGGGTTCTTCCATTTCAAGAAAATAGTGTCCCCATTTAATGGGATAATTAATCCCAACCATTCTTAGTCAGCCCAATCCTTCTTAAAAATTTAGATTTCTCTAACAGCCTTAAATAAACAACAAATAAATTTTCTGGGAACCTAACAAAAAAATCATTTTATTTTCCCTTATTTCCAAATATTCCACAAGGGTTATTTTCCACTTAGTGCTAGTTTAGAGAAGAGACCCACCATTTTATCCAAAATATTATTCACCAGCAACCGATTATAATATAAATTGTGTTTTGATAATCTACTCTTAAGGTTATTACATGAATCATTGATCTTCTTCTAGGATCATCCATAAATATTCATTTCCATTATCCACTGATTTCCCCAAAAATAATAATATTATATTCTCTGGAAATGGATATGACGATACTCAAAAACATGATGATGGTGGATCAATTTTATGGAAACAATTTCAAGATGTTGAAAAGGAGTATGCATTTTCAACTTGGGACTCTCAATGTGGTTGACATGATATAAACTCTAAATCCCCCATTATTTGAAAATGATACACTTTATGTTTCCACACAATACAAAAATGAGTGAATTATGATGTCACGTGTTGAGGAGACATACTCAGTACATTAGCTTAGGATCTCATACACACACATCAAAATATTCCAACTAGAATGCTTATATGGGATGTCTTGTAGAAAAATTACATCATCGAGAATGCATCAAAAATGAAATTCATAGTAAGAAAATTTATTTAATACAAAATGAAGACAATAAGGCTATTATAGAAAAATTATATAATATAAAATGTATCTTATAACACTTTAATCCAAATAAAATGAACATAGATGATGTTATCATTGACACATCCATCATATATAAGCTCCCCATTCATATTTGATTGTTAAAAAATATATATATCAGAAGAATTAAGATATTTACCTCAGTGAGTTACTCAACTACCTATAATTTTTAGGGGAATATAAAAAATTTTGTGGACGAAAATGATCCTATGATGATAAATTATATGATCTAATGGATAATGGAGTAGATATTTCCAGTTTATCACGGTGGAAAAATTTATAAACCATCCTTCAAAGGGAAAGATGAAATTAAAGAAGAATAAAGGGATATTTTTCTTCTATTGATATCCAAAACACTTTAAATGGGATTTCTATCTCGGAAAGAAGAAAGATGGAAATAATAGTTTTAAATGATTAATTTGTCTCCATAAACATTGAATTAATAGTTCTCACTGATAATGCCCCTTGATGGATCAATTTTATTTCTACATGATATGTGTGAAAAAATTAATCTCTCATCAAGATAATAGAATAAATCAATTATATGACATCACAGTAATTGGGATTACTCTTCAAGTGTAAATTTAGAAGGGAAAGTAGGGTTTCATATTGATTTTACCTGAGGAAATATACTCACATTAAATTAGGTCTTTTAGGTTTATGAAATTTTTAGAAACATATACATGGGGAGATTATTAAAAAATAATTGGTTTAAGCTTATATTTGAGAAATATAACATTTTTATCCAAAGGTGGGATCTTTGTTAGAATGGATCAAATGTATGATGTGTTATTAAAATTAAATAAAACTATTGTTTATACTTACTTTTTAGAGTCTTTTTATTTATAGAATAATCGTTTAGCTCACATAAATTTTAATAAAATGAATGATATGTCCAAAATGGAATTATTACATAGTATGGATAAAAAATGATTATAAATGTGTGAATTTTAAGCAAAATAAAATAAAAAGGAAAAAATTTACAAATACAGAAAGGAAAGTCAATATGTTGTAATTAATGTATATTGATATATTTTATTTGCATATAATACCCACCATAGGTAATAAAATTACTTTATTTATTTTGTTATTGATTATTCCGAATATTCTCATGAAACTTTTTAACAAGATAAAAGCCAAAATTATGGATAAATATAGCATTAATAGAAATGAGATTGAAAACCCATATGGGATTACAATTAAATACCCCATTCATGAAGGAGGGGTGGAATATTATTGTCATTTTTTTGAATCCCTGGGGATGATACGTGAAGGTACATCTCCTTGTACACCAAAAAAATGAGTTTGTAGAGTGAAATAATAGAACATTATTGGGAATTTCTAATTCTATGATTTCTATCTCATGTCTCTCAAAAAGTATTTTCGGGACATGCATTGTTAACCAAATGTCACATACTAAATAGTGTTCCCATAAAAGAAATTTTTTCCAATGTATGACCAGAAATCATCATACATAAATATTAAATTTTAGTATAAAAACATTTATAACATAACTTAACATCCATTCCAGAATATTTTAGGTTTTGTGCCTTTGGAATCGTGTAAACGTAAACAGCTGGTTCATTGGTGACTATATATTCTCCCAGTAATTTATTCATATCTACTTGCCTTATAAGAATTATCATAAATTAATCCTTTCATCATAACATGAGAAATAAAATATTATAAAATGTGAACGTAGATGCTTACTAAGGGAAAATAATGAAGATTGATGTGAAAAAGGGTATGGGAATATGATCTTAACCATTTAAAACCATACCATTTATATCATATATCTTAAATTTGAGTCAAGGAATAAATACTAGAAGTTCATAAGATATGGATAATAAAGGAATCAAAGTACATAATCAGAGAAGGCATAACATTTTCATAATACATAGATATTTGTAATACACATAATAATAGAAAACCTCCTTTCAAAGAAACCCATTGATATCTTCCTAACATGTTAGACTTGGGATAACAACATGTGTTCCTACTTTGGTATTTGGATAACCTCTTATATTCCCCCTTTTGGGCTTGGGATAAGCTCTTTTGTACCCTCTTTCCAGCTTAGGATTACCTCCCATATACCCTTTGACATAATATGAAATTAACAATTACTCAATGCATTGGAGAGAGATATAATACCCACTCATTAAAAATCTATAAATTTTTGAACCACATTATCATAAAACCTTCATCATATCAGAACCTATGAAAAGAAATGGGTTTCAAAAACAGGTAATAATATAATATATTATGGAAAAGGAACTAGTTTCATATAAATTTCATCATTATAATCATACATCATTATAATAAAGAATAATAATGATAATAATGAATCACATACCAAATAAAGCATAAGTAACATCAATGGATGTAATCTTATATAAAAAATGATTTTAAAAGATCACATGAAACATTTCATGGGGAAAATATCCTTTTAAATTTTAAAATAAATTATTAAAACAAATAAATTAAAAAAATCCTTGAAAATAACCTTAGAAACATATAAATAAAGATATAATGACCATTTAAATCATTTCTCAAGGAAAAGAAACAATTCACTCTAAAAATAACTTTTTTTAAACTAAAAATTCGTAGAAAATATTCAAATTAATTTTAAATTAAAATAAAATTTGAAACAAATAAACGAGGATTTAATATAATGGTTGGTCATGTGGAAAGGAAAATTCATTCAATTTGTACAAGTTAGAACAAATATTCTTTTAACATTTTTACGTAAAAAATAGGTCCTATATGGAAATGACATAAAGATACTTTTCAAATCATTTTCTAAAAAATCCAAAAAAGGGTAAAACATTCATTGAAAATTCATTTTATAGTAATAATATATTTTATTAAAACATTTTTTAGAAATCATGAATATAAAATAAATTGGATTTTGGACCATAGAGGGAAATAAAGTTGACTTTTCTTAAAACCATTATTTTGGACTCATGAGTAAATAAAGAGAGTAAAATGAAAGGAAAACATGTATTTTCATGAAATAAACAAAGGAGAATCAAATTAATTATTTTCATGAGAAATATATCATAATATTTCGTTATTATAAGTATAAACATAAATAATCCTGATAAATGATGAGATTTTATCAGAAAAAAACTTTTCTCTTTGGTAACATGGAATTGTAAGCCCAATGAAAGGATAAAATTAAATTAAAATTAAATTATCATAATACTAAATAAATTAATGACATTAAATTTCAAAATATTTATATATACACTTCATAAAATAATGTAGGTACAAAACCTAATATATTTCCCAATGAAGAAAAATTGAGACAAAATTCCCTTACCTTAAGTATCGATTTCCTTCGTATACTTTTGATCATCCCATAATATTTATATAGGGTTATTATACATATCTTAAGGAAATATAATTATATATATCATATCATATATGATTTACTTATGAAATTTTATTATCCTTTTTTAAAAATTCCTTGTTAAAATCACATTTTAGGTAACAACTTCTTTCATTTTCAGGTATGTTTTGATTTGGTATTTTTGATCCGTTAATATTAATAATGGTTCCATAATATAAATAATTTTAAACATGATATAGATATAATATATATTTTGTATATATTTATTTATACTGATCCATAATAGTTATAGATAGAAAATTAATTACACCATTCCCGGAGACGATAGGCCGTATGTACGCAAGAATGTTGTTTTCTTTTTTCTTGATGAATGAATATAAAGGAAGATAAATAACATATCACATTTAAATATTAATTATTATGTAAAATATATCATTTATATTCATCAAATTTACATTCATTACCTTATATTTAAATTATAAGTGAAATATGAATCACATCTCTTTACGATGAGGTAGTCCACCATACACACGGTCAACATTATCATATTATCACGGAACATATAGTAAAAAGTTATATGTGAGTTTATAATTAATAAAGTATATAAATACCATAAATATTTTTTTAAGAAATATATTCATCATTATTTTAATTTTTAAGATGTTTTTATAGAAAACAAATAGCATCAGTTCACGAGTCGGTAGTATGTCACACACATGATTGATAGTTTCGTTTCACATTTGATGGTATATAAGATATAAATATGTAGTTAAATTTACATAATAACATATAAATGTATTAAAGATAATTTTTTTTCTATACTATCATATTTTATTAATATTTTATGGAAATTTAATAACAAATAAAATAAAAACACATGTTTAATAATTATACCTCTTCTTTAGAGAGCCACTTTAATTTTATACCTAATGACTTCTAATGATGGATTACTAATAAAAATAATCCATCTAATATGTGTTTAAGGAATTAGAAAAGTTATTTTTTAGGTGTTTGATTATCCAAATGGTTTTTAATTATGATGAGGATAGAAAAGGGGTGACATTTTAAAAGTGGAGGAGAGAACACAAATTGCATTTTTGAAAATAATAAAGTGTACTCAGGGTTTTTACAATTACAAAGGCTACAAAATGATAAATTTCCTAACATTAGAGGTTATAATTTCAAACTATTTCGATAGAAATGGGTTTTGGACATTTTTAGGTCATTACTCATTATCATTTGAGTTAAACCCTTATGTAAACATGTTTTAACATTAACCGTGAGAATTAATTTTAAATGTTTTTAATATTAATTTTAAAAAATTTTAAGTATAATTTATTATATAATATTATTTATTATTATTCCAAATATTGAATCTTTTTTCTAATTACATCCACAGAAGTGGAAATTTGTATGTTGAAATCAAACCCATAGATGTTGTGAATAAGATATTTTCCTAAGAGAAATTGTTTCAGATGATTAAAAAGTGTTTATATAAAAACTGAATATGGAATTTATTAAAATGAACTATATTGGATTAATTATAATATAAACGATCTAATTAAACCTTTTAAAAAAATTAAAAAAATGGAGCTATATCAATTCTATAATTGAAAATGCATTTTTCAATAAAACTAGTATTTTTCAAAATTAATTTAAAAATTAACCTTTTCATAAAAATATAAAAAATTCAATATAATATAATTTAGGATATTTTGAATCCAAAATTAAAATTATTTTCAAAAAATAAATTTTATAAATTTAGAAAATAATTACTTTAGTATTAGTTCATTAAAAATAATAGAAATAATTTTTTTTGAGAAAAAATGATTTTTTAAAGCATAAAAATAATTTACTAAAAATTTAGTACCTTCTTATTAATATGTTTTATTTTTATAAAATGGTTATAAATAATTTCAAAATTTTTACTATTCACTCCACCAAGTTTTATGGTTATGATATGTTGATAATGTTTAAATAAAATTATTAATAGTATATTGTTGAACGTTAAAATTTCAGTGTTGAGTGTAACATAAGATATCAATGAAATTAAATTTTTTCAATTTTTTTCAAAAATATCAGGGTATTACATTATACCTCCCTTAAAAGTATTTTTGCCAAAAAAAATCATTAATGTGATACCAACAAATAAGGATGCATCTGCCTTATCATATCATCTGGTTTCCACAAATCTTTCTCAAGCTGGTGGTTTCACCACACAGCTTTGACCAGGTGAGTTGTATTTTTTAGTAGAATTTACACCTTACAATCTAGATTCTTCATCAATTTCCCCATATAAAAAATATCATTCTCTAATGGTAAGATGAATATGTTTAGTTCATGTGATGGATCAGGTATGTAATTCATAGGCAAAGATACATGGAACACATTGAGAACCCAAGACATATTTAGTGGAATAACAAATAGATAAACTATAGTCTGGATACAATCAATTATTCTAAAGGAATTGAAAAAAATATGTCTTAGTTTAAACTTATTTAAAACTATAATTACCTTACTCCATATATATAAATTATAAGAAACACCTTATTACTATCTTAAAATTTTATGTCACATTTTTGATAGTCAACATAACTTTTAGACCGACTTTGGGATTCCTTTATGTGTTATAGAATGTCATTAGAAATTATACTTTATTTAATAAACTCGATAAGGACCCAATATCTTTATTTAGATAAATTAATAGCATTGAATTGTATTTCTATAATAATTTCCAAAGTAGTATCCATAAGAAGATACCTGGATGCTTGATTGAGAGATATTTTTGTTTGAAAATATAACTAGAGGATTGTGTTGATCCCAACAACCATTGAAATTCATAGGAAAAAAATAAAAACATATCCTCCTGGTTTTTTATTGTCCCATAGAATAAATTGTTTTTTGAGGAAAGTGTGAATTATTGAATCT
The DNA here is from genome assembly GCA_963277665.1 of Viscum album. Taxonomy (NCBI): domain Eukaryota; kingdom Viridiplantae; phylum Streptophyta; class Magnoliopsida; order Santalales; family Viscaceae; genus Viscum; species Viscum album. The sequence continues at coordinate 1,710,288,492 of OY728148.1, forward strand.
CGACATTGTATCAAGAGCATGCTGAAAACTTCACCAAAACAATGAGGTAAACCTTTGATCTCGATCAGACACAATGGAGTGTGGTACACCATGAAGTATAACCACTTCCATAATATATATTCTAGAAATATATCCAAAAGATAATTTTTATCTGATAATTTTTATGTGTGGTATGTTTTTATGGAAATTTTGAATGACCCAATTCACATTATTCCCTTTAAATGTTTTGGGGGGTGAAATGAAAAAATCCCTGGTGATGTTTTCGCACTTCCTTTCTACTATGTATAAAAATTGCAACATTCCCTTATAATTTTTTCTCCCATCCTTAACTTGATGACATACCAGGTATAGAGACACGTATTAATAAATACCTCTCTTCATGTTGTCTCACCAGAAATTCTCTTTCAAATTGGCTAGTGGTAAGTTATATACCATTGTCTTCCTTCTATAGTGGGTTCAATCCTAGCAGACTTTCTGGATGTGATAGGTTGTTTCCTAACATGTGGGTTAACCATTTTCAAAATCTATATTAAAATTATTCTTAAAACATTCCAAAATTTTAATAACCCATAATTAATTAAAATTAAAATATATGATAAACTATAAATTTCCCAAATACCATAATTTAGTTTTTCATAAAATGAATTAATCCTCAAAAAATATTTTCATGAAAACATATACAAATCAAAAGTGTTTTATTTACATAAATTTCTCATAAAATATCCTTAATATTGATAAAATCCCATAACATAAAACTTTTAAATGGGTGTATATGACTTTTACCATATGATCAACCTTAAAATCATAAACCCATAATGGTATCTATAACTCTTATGTTTATATAACAAGTAGACATATATGATTCCAAATGATAATTCACCATTTATTCCTTAAATACAAACTTATCCTAGTCATAATCATTTCCATTGGGAGATTGGCTTCATCCTTACACTAAAAAAATATAATTTGTGATTTCATTATTCTACAATCCATATATAGAGGGATACAATAAATGCTCAGAACAACAAAATATTCACTAAATGATGAAAAAATAATTCATAGGGGTCATTCATACAAGCCCCACAATGTAAAATTATACCCTCATTTTCTCATGTTTAATTTCACCAACATTCACTACCTAAAAAAGTTGTGTGAGCATAACAGTGATATTTTGATTCCATCTCCCATTAAAATTTCTTTCTCTAGAGGAAAGTCGTTGTATTTTCAATTTCATTTTATATTAACACAATTACATTGGGTTCTAACCATTGACTAAATCCAAAAAATATAGTATAAGAAACAATAATCATAGTTGAGAGCCACATAATCATGACTTATATTATGTCTAAATCATAACACCATCTTTTAAATCTACGATACCTTAGACTTAACCTAATCCATTCATGTTCAATATTAAAATATTTTGTTATTTCTCATTAAATGTTTGTGAATTTTTTAAAAAATCACATGGAAGTGTCAATCATGATGTGTATTAAGGCTCATTATCATGCACTGGTTTACATTCAACTATCCCTCAAGGATCAATTTTTAGAGTTATTAACCTTAGGTACAACTTTTCAAGATCCACATCTACTTATAGTATCCAAACATGGATGTAATTTCTCAAAACCACTTTCTTTATAATTAAAAAAATTAAATTCTATTTTTATATATATGGAATTATCCTTATGCAAGTAACTAAAAATTCTCATCTTAGATTCCAAAGGATTAACTAAATAATGAATTTTTATAGAAACTGTAAAGACTTGAACTTCTCATATATAAATATTACATCATAGTATATAAATATTCATTAAATAACATAATAATACATGCTAGTATAATTTATGCCTAGTAACTGTGGAAACATGGAAATATATATAATAAGTTCATATGTGAACTAAATATTCTCATACTAATTTCATCATATATATAACCCTTCTTATAATTATCAAATATATATAACCTTTTTTCATAACATGGGGATGAAATCATAATAAATGGTGATATCATATGCTCGGTAAGGTTGATAAAGAGGGATATCAGTGATTATATTAAAAACATTTGCATAATGGTACATGAACATGATCATAACATTTTAAAACCACACATTGAAGATCATAGATCAAATACATGAGTAATGGAATAAATCATAGTAGTTTATAAGACATGAATTATAAAAGATTAAAACTACATAATCAATGAAATCATAACATTTGAATAAGACCTAGAGTTGTGGAATATACATAAGAATATAAAACATTATATAAAGGCTACCAACTGAGATATTCATAACATGTTACGATAGAGATAAACACCCGTGAACCAACTTTGGGATTTGGACTACCTCTGGTGTATCCTCTTTCAGGATTGGGAGAACCTCCCATGTACCCTCTTTTAGAACTAGGATATCCTCTCAAATACCCTTTGATCTCATATAACATTAATCATTACCAAATTAATTTTATGGAGATATAATTTAAACACATAAAAGTATCTATAAATTTTTGTTCCACATAATAATAAAACATTAATTTTGTCAGAACCAATAAAAAAGAATAGGTTTCTAAAAATGATTCAAAATCCCTTTCTTGGAAAATATCCTTTGAAACTTATAAAGTAGTCTCTATAACATTATGTTGTCATGATGGAGAAAATTTTTATTCATATAATGCATGTTAAGATAGAGATTCATTTAACATTTTAAATTAAAAAAAACTGAAGATTGTTTTGGAAAACAACATAAATATTACTTTCAAAAAAATCAAAAATTAAAACCAGGGTAGAAATTTCCTAAAACAATCATTAGAGAGTATTAAAAACATTTTCTAATTTTTTTAGAAAACATGGATATAAATGAAAATAGTATTTTTTATGAAGAGGGAAATATTTTTCTATATTCATAAAAATGTATTTTTGAACTATTGAGTACATAATGATAGGAAAATTAAATAAACACATGTGTTTTCATGAAATAACCAGAGGAGAAGACAATCCTTGAATTTATTGAGAGAAAGATCATAACATTTAATCCTTAGAATCATAAACATGAAAAGATAAATTTAAATTAAAAAATAAATAACCTTAAAATAGATAAATTCATGATATTACATGAAAAATCGGCTCTATATACACCTCATAAAAGTATTTAGTCACAAAAGATAATTTATTTCCCAAGGAAGACATGTCGAGAAAAAAATAGATTACCTTAAGTCTCGAATTATTTCATAAAAGATAGAGCTTCCAATATAAAAAATATAGGTTTATTATACATATATTATAGAACCAAAATTATATATATCATACCCTATATGATTTTCTATTGACCTTTTATTATATTTTTATTAAAAACTCCTTGTTAAAATCATGTTTTTTTAATAACTGCTTTGTTTTTCATTTATGTTTTTATTTAGTATTTCAAAATATTTTACATTGATCATGGTTCCGTCATATCCAAAATTTTAATAATTACATAAATATAATATATATTCATTATATATTTAATTATACTAATCCATAATATTTATATATATTAAATGAAATACACTGTTCATGGAGATGATAGTTCGTAAGTATGCATGAATATAGTTTTCCATTTTCTCAAAGAATAGATGAAATTGAAGATAAATAATATATCACATTAATATAGTCAATATGATTTCATATATGTCACATATATTCATTAATTGTATCCTCATTAACATCCATGAAAAGTGAAAGTGAATAAACAAATCACATCGCTTCTTGAGGCGGTAGTATGTTGTTCACACTAGCAATGTTATAATAATCCAATGGAATGAAACGTAAGAAGGTATAAATGATATTATAATTCTAGAAGAATTATAATATAATTAATACAATATATAAACATTAAATCTATCATTGTATACATTCATTAATAGAGTTTATAGAAAATGAATAACATCAATTATTGAGGAAGTAGCCCACCGTACACACGATCGATGGTTTCGTTTCTATTTGGATAGAAGAAAAGATAGATGTTTGTAATTACATTAATATAATAACATAAAATTATATGGTATATAATGTTTTTATTATATTATTATAGTTTAAATAGATTTTAAGGACATGGAAGAATAAATAAAAAACAAAAGTTTATGAATTTTAACTCTTTTTTTGAGAGCCTCTTTTGGTTTATATGTAAAGATATCATAAAATGGACTCATAAAAAATAGTGCTTATAGGTTGTGGGTAAGGAATTATAAGGTATATTTGGGTAGGTATTTTCTGAACAAAATTTATTTGGAAGGGTGAATAAGAGAGGAGATGTGGTGGAATTTTATAAGTGGGGGAGAGGACCCACAATGAATGTTTTGAGATGAATAAAATGTACCCTCCTTTTTCACATAAACAAAATATCCTAAATGGTTTACTATAAAAACTTATAGATTATAAGTTCCTAATATATTCATAATATGGGGTTTTTTCATGATTATAGGTAATTTTAGCCCTTATATTTTTATTTAACCCAAGGTAAATTCATTTTAACCTTAACCATAATGATAAATGTTTATTGATTTTACTATTAATTTAAAAAAACAATATTTTGAACATATTGTAAAATATTAATTATTATGTTTCCAAATATGTAATAATTTTTTTAAAGTGTCATTCTTCTATGTTGAAACTTTTAATTTTTGATTAAACACACAGACACAACGAAAAACGGGTTTCTAAAGAGAAAACATTCAAATGTTTAAAATGTTTTTATATAAAAATAAAATAGTAAATTTATTTCAATGAAATATATTGGATTAATTATTATATAATTTATGTAATTTTAATTTTATATCATTTTAAAACAAAATTTATCCTTATTATTTTCCTAATAAAACTAATTTTTTTTATAAAAACTAGTATTTTTCATGATTCATCAAAAAATTATTTTTTTAAAAATATCTTATTAATTCACTCAAATATTATTTTAACATATTGATTCCAAAAAGTAATATAATATTTTAAAATAAATTGTATAAAAGTGGAAAAAATTAATTTGACCATTTATTCATGGAAACCAAAAAATGATTTTTTAGGAAAAAATATTTTTGTATCATATAAACATTTTTCCCAAAGTCTATTTATTTTTTATTTATATAATTTCATTATATATAACCATTATGACTAATATTAATTTTTTTAATTTCTATTCAATCCTCCATGTATAATGGATATGTTATAATAGTCATGTTTATATAATAATATTAATAGTATATCAGGGTTCACTGAAACATCAATTTTGTGTGTGATGTAGGCTATCAAATAAAAAAAATTATTCAAAAATATATATTTTATAGAATATCAAGTTGTTACAATGGATCTGTTTTAATTATGTAACCATATGAATTTAATCCAAAATTATTCAATGGTTTGGGGTTATCACGCAATTGTAAGAGTCCCTGAACCAAAAATGGGAAATTTTGTAAAAGATGTATCATTTTGATATTTATTAGATATATGGATAATTCAAAGGAATATAGATTCATGGTTATATAATTAATATATGATATTTTTTATGAATCTTGGTTTACCTCTTTACATAAGCAAGTCAAAATAGATAAATCATGCTCAAATAAAAGATTTTGTCAAGAAGATATTATTTAGGTTGTTCATAGAAGTAAATGACCATAGATAGACAATGCATATAGATCTAATGTATATATATACTGCTTTTATGGGTCTATTGATAGTATTGGTACAAAAATTATTGTATTTCGCAATATTTTTTCTGATCATAAACCATTCCTCAAATTTTATTCATGTTTTGATGCATCTATTTAGAATGAAGAGAAATGTGATGAAATGGACTCTCTCACCTAGAAAAATACTTGGATATTGGTTAATATAACTCATGGTTCATAAAAAATAGGCTTTATGTGGGAATTTATAATAAAATGAATATTTGATGGTATAATTTAAACAAATAAATCATTATTGATAGCTAATGGGTTTACACAAATTGAAGCAATCAATTATTTCAATATCTATAATATCATGGATTGGAACTAATTGATTAGTATTATTCTCATGTTAGATTCCATAAATATTTTTTAAATTCACCAAAATAAATATGAAAATATCATTCTTGTTAGACTCCTCATGTGTTAATCATGTTTTAATAATCACAAATCTCATTACTGTTAATTAATCTTGATCTTCAGTACATTTCTTGCTAATTCTCTTCAAACTCAATAATAGGTGCATATAATGTTTTTATAATAACAAATCTTATGAATGTTAATTACTCTTTACAAGTTTTATGCATAATCACAATTCTCTCGTATATTATCTCTAATGATTAACCTTAACCCATATTCTGCATATCACTGTCTTAGTCCAAATACAGATTTTTTTGACTAAGTATGGCGACACTGTAATGGAATCACCGTGACCACTCACCATGACCTGACACCGTGACCACTCACCGTGACCAGACATCGTGACCATACACCGTGACCAGACACCGTGACCACACACCGTGACCAGACACCGTGACCACACACTATGACCAGACACTGTGACCAGACACCGTGACTAGACATCGTGACCAGACACCGTGACTAGACACCGTGACCACTCACCGTAACCAAGACACTAGGAAGGACTCATCGTGACCAGACACCATGATCAGACACAATGAAGAAGACACTGTTTCCATGATCTTTATGACACCGTTTCTCAAGCTTTTGTCAATATAATTTTAAATGATGCTAACAGTCATATTTGTTATTTTTAATGAAATTAATGTTATTTAATGTTGGTTGCTGGCTTGACATGAAACCGTATCTCGTACCTATGAAAAGGAAATAATTCCTACTGCCGGAGCTCGTGGAGTATAAAGAATATTGAGATGCATTAGAGGAGAGATGTGCGCGCTTGACACGTCTTGAAACATATACTACAATACATGCAAGCTCTGTACTGAACCGAAGAACAATCCGGAGCACAACTGTGAAGAACACATTGCATGATTCTCAATGAATTTCCTTACATGCAATCCTACATTTCTGAAGAACACACGATGAATCAAGAGACTGTAGAACACAACCTGAACTACGACACTCTGTTTTTCAACAGAAAAACCAGAGAAGGACTCTGAATCATTCCTACTCAATCCAACGAGTCCAGAGCTACATTGACAATCACTACATACAATTATCAACTTTACATCTCTACTCTGTGATACATTATTTACTTTTTGAGCAGTGTGTGGAATCTTCTGTATTTTTACATACACACTGTCTCCTGAACTTTAACTGGAGGATCTGTAAACCCTCACTCAAACTCTTACATCTTTTATTTCCCACTGGGATAGTGGTAGAGGTCGTGTGTGCCCTGAACAGCTGGTTTTTTGTTGTTTTGTTTCCCACGAATAACATTGGTAGAGGTCTTGGACATGGACAGTTGTATACTGTTTTAATCCCCGATCCAGGGTGTGGATCACTTTTATATAATCTTTCGAGAGGACTAAGTCTCGGCTTGAGACTGAACCTCTTGTTATATCTGTTTTGAATATTTTATTTAAGTTTAATGTTTACGACATATATTATATTCATTTCACTGTTATTACATTAAAATACAAAATTATTTTGAAGCTAATTTGATAGTTTGATTATCAAGTGTTCACAATTATTGTAAATCAGTAGATTAGTTTCAAAAGTTAGTTTGATCTTGTGGGTAAACTAACTGAGACCTAATCAATCTTTACGAAGCTAAGTGAAAATTTACAATCTGTATAAATTCACTACAGTTTAACTTATTTTATAAATCAGGGGATTTTAACTAGACAATATTTTAAAAGAAATTTTAATTGGAACTCAATTCACCCCCCTCTTGAGTGTCCACTCCGACCAACATTTGGTATCATAGGTTGTTTAAAATATATTATACTCTGTTTTTCAACTATGATTTTAGTTGAATCGTTAAAGATCTTAAATTTATGTTAGTTCTAAATTTGTTATCTCTTTAAATTGTCTTTCTAAAATCTATTTATGGATAATAGACTAGAGGGTGCTGCTACTAACAGGCCACCTTTCTTCAATGGTACAAACTTTGCTGAGTGGAAACTTAAAATGAAAATTCATTTAGAAAGCATAGGTTTTGATATTTGGACTTCTATATAATCATAATATAAACTTCCTACTACTATTAGATCTACTTGGGATGAATCTAAAAGGACTTCTTACAACAATAATTGTAAATCCATGAATGCCCTGTACTATGCTTTAAGAGATGAAGAGTTTAACAGAATTTCTTCTTGTAAAACTGCTTATGAAATTTGGGATACCTTACCTGTTTCTCATGAAGGAACAACCAATGTTAAAAAATGAGATTAAATTATTATACTATTAAATATGATAATTTTAAAATGAAAACCGATGAACCTATTTCTGACATGTATCTTAGGTTTAATGATATAGTCAATACAATGAATTCACTTGGAAAAGTTGTTCTAGCAAAGGAACAAATTATGAGAATCTTGAGATGTTTACCAGACCGATGGAGAGGCACATCTGTTTCAATCAGAGAGTCATGTGAAATTGCTGCTCTACCTGTTAAAGAACTCATTGGTAAGCTTATTATGTATGAAGAATAACTCACGGTTAACAAAGAAGAAGAAGATAAACCTAGAAGAAAGTCTTTTGCTTTCAAATATTCAACTTCAAATAACAAGGATAAGGAGAAACTTCAAGATATAAATGAATGTTCAAGCTGTGAGGATAGTGAAAGTTCTTCTGACAGTGATGCTGAGATGGCTCACATTGCTAGAAGGTTTCAGAAGATCTATAGGAAGAAGAAGTTTTTCAGAAAATCAAATTACAAAAGTAAGTATGATAGCAAGGGACATTAGAAAAAGGATTGGAAGAAATCTGACAAATCATATGAAGGTGTCTGCTATGAGTGAAAAAGAAAAGGGCATATAAAAGCGGACTGTCCAAAGCTGAAGTACAAGAAGAAATATGATTACAAGGACAGTAAGTACAAAAAGGCTATGAAGGCTACTTGGAGCACTTTTGAGGATAGCTCAACTGAATCTGAAGTTTCTGAGACTGAATCCAGAAATAAGGCAACCATGTGTTTTATGAAAAACACTTCTGAGGTAACAGCTAAAACTCCTGCTTCAAATTCTTATTATTCTAAATATGATACAGACTCTGATAACATGTCAAAATCTGAACTATTTGAATATTGTGTTATGTTAGAAGAAACCTGTAATGAGCTGAAAGACAAATACAAAGGTTTAAAGAATTAGTATGCTTTAACTATTAAACATAAATCTGATCATGATATTGAAATTGAAAATAATGATCAGTTTCTTAAAGAAAACACTGAACTGAAATTATCTAATGAGCAACTCAGAAAGGATTTAAAAAAGTTTACAAATGGTAAAGATACTCTTACTCAAATGCTAGGTAAGAAAATAGCACCTAGATACACTACTAGTATAGGATACCAACATGGACAAATTAAAATTAACAAAACTAAATTTAATCCTAAATCTAGACAGAATTCTGCTAATTCTAGTTCTGGACATTTATATGCTTCAACTAGTTATATTCATAGTTATGGATCTAATATGTTTTATCTTTCAAAGTCTGTTGATTCTACAACTTTCATGAGACCCATAAGACAAATTTGGGTACCAAAAGATTTGGTTGCTAACCTATCTAGACCCAAAAAGATCTGGGTACCAAAATCATTTCCCATCTAAATCTGTTTTGTAGGAAACCTGCTTAAAGAGCTTCTTTAGGAAGACCTGGTACTTGGACAGTGGATGTTCAAGACATATTTCTGGAGACTTCTCATGCATCAAGAGTTTAGCAAAAGTTGATGGAGGCTTTTTTCACCTTTGGTGATAATTCAAAAGGGAAAATCATCGGCTTAGGCTAGATTGGTAACACTGACTCATTATTAATTTCTAAAGTTTTATTTGTTGATGGACTTAAATATAATTTGTTAAATATTTCAAAGTTATGTGATGATGGTTTTTATGTTAAATTTGAAAATGATTCTTGCAATGTTTTTAATACTAAAAATGTTTTAGTATTTTCTACTTTAAGAAATGAAAATCATTATGTTGTTGATCTAAATTCTTTAGCTAAGTAGAATATTACTTGTTTAAATGATTTTCATAAAGAGTCTTGGCTTTGGCACAGAAGATTAGGACACTGAAATGTACATTCACATAGAAAACATACTAGGAAGAACTTAGTTTGAGACCTACCGAAACTTGAGTTTCCAAATGATAAAGTTTGTAATCGCTGTCAAAAGGGAAAGCAACATAAATTTTATTTCAATCCAATGAAAGAAGTCTCAACTTCTCAACCTCTTATGTTGGTTCACATGGATTTGTTTGGACCATCTAGAGTTTCTAGTTTAAATGAGAAGCACAATGTCTATGTTCTAGTAGATGACTTTTCTAGATATACTTGGGGATATTTTCTAGCTCACAAAAGTGAAGCTTGTTCTTACTTTGTTAAATATTACAAATCTGTAGAGAATATTAGTAGACTTAAGATTAAAACCCTGAGAAGTGATCATGGTCGTGAGTTTGAAAATCATGAGTTTGAATCCTACTGCTCACACAATTGCTATAGTCACAATTTCACTTCCCCTAGGACACCCCAGAAAAATGGTGTAGTAGAAAGAAGGAATATAACATTCTAAGAAATTGCTAGAACTATGCTTAATGAGTATGACCTACCTGTTTATTTTTGGGCTAAAGCTGTAAATACAGCTTGTTATGTTATCAATAGTCTTTATCAGACCTGTTCTTAAGGGGACTCCTTATGAGTTGTGGAACCATAGGAAACCTAAGGTTAACTACTTCAGAGTTTTTGGCTGCAAATTCTATATTCTTAATACAAAAGATAATCTTGACAATTTTGCATCCAAAAGTGATGAAGGAATTTTCCTAGGTTATTCTATCTCTAGTAAAGCCTATAGAGTTTTCAATAAGAGAACCAAGTGTGTGGAAGAACCTGTTCACATCAAGTTTGATGAAACTGATCCACATGATCCTAAAAGCTCTCTTGAAAATGTTGAAGATGATCTATTTTCTTTGAACCTTAATGGAAAAGACAGTGGACCTATAGTTAAAACGTCCAGTTCTGGAAATTTTCCAGAACCTGCTTCAGTTGATTCCCAACCTGTTGATGAACCTGAAATTTCTAGTCCTACCTTTACTAGATCAACTAGAATTCTGATGAATCATCCTTTAGATGCTGTTGTAGGAAATCTTGATAGAGGGACACAGACTAGAGATTGTCTAAGAAATCAGGTTGAACATCAAGCCTTCTTGTCACAGCTTGAACCTAAAAACCTTGATGATGCTATTAATGATGAATCTTGGGTAATTTCTATGCAAGAAGAACTCAATCAGTTCGAAAGAAACAAAGTTTGGAATCTTGTTGAAAGACCCAAGGACACATTCACAATAGGGACAAATTGGGTGTTTAGAAATAAAGTAGATGAATCCGGAAACATAGTTAGAAATAAAGCTAGACTAGTTTCACAAGGCTATAGTCAAGAAGAAGGTATTGAATATGAGGAGACTTTTGCTCAGTATCCAGATTAGAAGTTATTAGGATTTTACTTGGTTATACTGCACATCTAAAATTCAAACTACATCAAATGGATGTCAAGAGTGCTTTCTTAAATGGATATATTGCTGACGATTTTTTTGTTGAACAACCACCTAGTTTTTAAAACCCTCATTTTCCAAATCATATTTTCAAACTATCAAAAGCATTATATGGTTGTAACGCAGTCTCCAAGAGCTTGGTATGATAGATTAATTACTTTTCTAATTTCTAAAAGTTTTTCAAAAGGAATAGCTAATCCTACTTTTTTTATAAAAAAAATTTCTAAAGATGTTTTAGTAGTACAAATTTATGTTGATGATATTATATTTGGATCTTATAAAAATTCTTTATGTACTAATTTCTCAAAAATGATGCAAAATGAATTTGAAATGATTTTAATGGGTGAACTTAAATTCTTTTTTGGTTTTCTAATTTTTCAAAATGATGATGGAATTATTTTAACTCAAAGTAAATATAATAGAGATCTGTTAAAACGTTTTGGATTGAATAGTATAAAAATTAGCAACACTCCCATGAGTACCACCTGTAAGATGGATCTTGATGAAAATGGTAAATCTGTTGAGCAAACCACTTATAGGGGAATGATTGGAAGTCTACTCTACCTGACTGCTAGTCGTCCTAATATTATGTTTAGTGTGTGTATGTGTGCTTGTTTTCAATCAAACCCTAAAGAGTCACATTTAAATTCTATAAAGAGAATTTTCAAATACCTCAAGCATACTCTCAATTTAGGACTGTTCTATCCCAAATGACAATCATTTGAACTAGTTAGTTATTCTGATTCTGACATTGCTGGATGTTAGCTAGATAGAGAAATCACCTCTGGAACATGTCATCTTTTAGGCAAGTCACTAGTATCATGGTGTAGTAAGAAACAAGATTCTGTTGCATTGTCAACTGTAGAAGCTGAATACATAGCTGCTGGAAGTTGTTGTGCGCAAATTTTGTGGATGAAACACACATTACTAGACTATGGATATCAATTCAAACATGTCTCAATAAATTGTGACAACACAAGTGCTATTAATATTTCTAAGAATCTTGTTTCTCATTCTAGGACAAAACATATTGATGTACGGCATCACTTTTTTAGGGATCATTATCAATGAGGTGATATCACTTTGGAATTCATTGGTACTGAATATCAACTTGCTGATATATTCCCTAAACCATTAAATTCTGAAAGATTAGACTACACCATACATGATCTTTGTATGATTAATCAGAAATGAATGTCTTACTAATCTTAATGTTTAATATTGTACTTTACTTTAGAGTTTTGTACTTACTATTTCTAAGTTATTGTTTTATGCTCACGGTCTGACAATTCACTGTCTCACCATGACTATATAAACTGCTCACTGTTTCACCGTGATGATTATAAACTATCTCACTATGATGGCTAGTTTTCTATCTCACCATGAGAAGTATGTTAATTTATTATTTTATTTTTACCCGTATCGCGGTAATTTTTATATCACCGCTATTTGATTTCCCGCGTTTGTGTTTTTATGACGTTTGACATTCCAAATTGATAAAACTTAAGGGTTTCATTTGAATCCTTACCCGAATTCTCTCATTAACCTTCTATTCCCTCTTGCTCGAACCTTTAGTGAATTCCAAGGATGAAGCATCCATCTTCACCCTCGTCTGAGAAGTGTTGCTCTAATAAACAAAGGAGGATACCGAGGATAGCTCCCGAAGGACCTCTAAACCCAAACCTGGTAAGCCGTACCGTTGTACCTGAAAAAGAGGTTTTCCATGAATGGTTTTTGTCTAGAAGATTGTTAGTTTTGAATGTTTTAAAAGAAAAAGGTTGGATTGAATGGTTCACTAGATAGAATAGACCGATTTACCTGAGGCTTGTATCTCAATTCTATCAGTATGTGAAGTTCTCTTTTGAGGTTGGCGAAAGATTTTTGGTGACCAGCTAGATCAATGGTCAGAAGTGCTCTTTCTCTTCAATGTTGCGGGCTGCATGCCTAAGAATTCCACATGAAGGAGTGTGTGAAGATTACCAGAGAGACCCTCCTCTAGCAATTGACATCATTGACCTACAAACTGCTTTGGAAAATATAACTTGAAATGGAACCAAGCGAAGGGCCATAGTTGCTGAATTAGATGGGGAGACAAGACTTTTGTTTAAGTTTGTTCAGAATTTGGTTTTTCCAAGAAAAAGATATTTTGTTGTGATGAAGTATCAGGATGTTTTCCTAATTAACCGGTTGAGGAATGGCCAAAATATCAATCTGTGTAAGTATGTTATCAACCATATCTGTGAGCTGATCAAAGTAACTTCAAAATACACCTCCCTGTTTTATTCAAGGATGATTTCAGCCATGTTAGTCTCAAAAGGAATGGTTGGACCAAATGAAGAAAAATTAGAAGACATTGATTTCTGCCTTTCCATGCCTATCATCAGAAGAATGAAGATTAGCTGGAATCCCTGGAAAAAGCAATGGGTTGAGGATAGTGATCAACTGTATAAAAAGTTTAATCCTGTTGACTATCCAAGAAGGCCTAAGAACCTAGCTGATCCTGGTTTGGAGCTAGATGAAGTGGCTGAGTACTCAAAAGAAGAATAACAAGAAGAAGTAACAGCTGGAGTTCCACCTAGAGAAGAATTTGTAATACCTCCAATGGAAACAGTTCCTGTTGAATAGGAAAGGGGTGTTATCCCTGTTGTTAACCCTGTTGAACTACCTCATGGGGAGGAAGTTGTTTTTGAAAAGGAATGGACTGAGGATCCAACAGTTTTTCTTCATGAGGATGAATCTCATCTCAATGCTACAAGGAAATTAGTTTTTCCTAGTTCAGAACAGCAAGCAACCTTTGAGGAAGTTTTTGTTGAAGATACTCTTTCTTTTGAGAAAGAAGCATGTCTGGAAGCTTATCCAATGGAACAATCGATTCCTGAGATTATTCCATCTGCTAAAGAAATAATGTAAATTGCCTTTCAGCTGGCAAGGCAAGAGTTTGCTGAAGAGATTAGGGATGATCATGTGGATCTTGTACATGTTCATGAACCTCATGAATCTGAAAGAGAAACACAAGTTGAGGGGGAGGAAACTCGAAATATTGATATTGTGGAAGCTGGATCTGGTGAAGCTTCTCAACCTTATGTCACTTTCTTTTTACACTCTCGGTATGAGTTCCCCAGCTTTTATGATATGAATGAGTCATAGAAAGTGACTACAACTAGAATGGACCTTTCTTCTCGGTTTCAACTGTAGTCCATAGCTCATTCAGAACTAGAACCAGAGCCCCAACCTCAATCTGGATCACAATATGAGTCTGAAGAAGACTCTGATCCTGAACCAGAATCTGAACCTATACCTTTACCTACATCCTTACCTGAGCTTCACTCCTTTGTAACCAAAGATGATCTAAAAGTTTTTTTTGAGACTTTGTTAGCTGGTTTTGAGAAAATTGTCTCCACTCAACCCCACCCAGTGACTCAATTAAGTCAAGATGATGCATCAATTCTCTTGGAAAATATTATCTTGCATATTAAACCAAGGATGATTTGAGAAATTCAAGAATTATGAGTAGAAAATAAGCTGCTGAGTGCTGATGTTGTAAATATGAATAGTATGGTAGAAAGTATGCAGAATGAGGTATCTGTGAGATCTGAGCCAGCTCTTGTTTCTGCCCCTGCACCTGTTACTTTTTCTCCAGAGTCGTCTGATTCCCTCCTTTCAAGGTATATTGTGTCTCAAGTTCATCCTTACCTACTATCTTTTGATGAAAATATTTGAAAAAGGCACACGAAGATGCTGAAACGCATGAGAGAGCTTGTGGAAACTCTGAATAATCTTACAGATGAATCCACTGGATGTCTGCAAAATGTTCTGAAACAGCTCAAAGTTCTAACCAAAGTTATCAAGGCTTCACCTACTTCTGGTCAGACCTCCACACCTGCTTTGGATGATTATTTGCTGAGATCTATGATTAAGGAAGAATTACAGACTGCCTTCAGTGGGTTGGATCTATCTTCTTTGTCAGAAGTGATTAAGAATAGTGATAGAGCGTTGGACTTGGTTAAGATCCATTCAAAGATAGCCAATGATTCTCAACAAGAGATCTCCAAGAAAATAGATTTGTATCTTTCCCAGATTTTCTCTAAAAGATACATGACAGATCACTTTAGATATCTTGTGGAAAATCTAAGAATACCTCCGGTGACTCAAGCTTTTAAAGCTCACATTTAGAAACTTTCAGAGTTCACCAGATTGTTAGACATATTTCTGGAGAATAAGGATGATTTTGAAAAGGCAATGCAGTATGGTGGTGAAATCATTACTGATTTCAACAATATTTTGAAGCTGTATCTTCATGTGCAGAGTACTACTATAGTTGCTCCAGCTGATGCACCCCTTAGACCTGGACTACTTGCCTTAGCATTAACTACCATGAAAGTTAGCCAAGCCCTTTCTCAGATCCGGACATTCATTCTTGACCAACCTAAGCCTAGATCTTCTACTGCTCCTACTTTGGCTCCATCTGTTTTGGAAGGTCTACCCTTACCCTTATTGTCTACCACTTCTATGCCTTCTTCTACTTTAGCACCAGCTCCTACTGCTGATAAAGGAAAGACAAAAATGGATCCTTAAAGAGTTTACCGGCTGTTTTTCCTTTTGATGGGATGTCATTTCTTGTTTACAGTTTGTACTTCTCCTGTAATTTGTATTATGAATCCTTTGTTTAATGACAACTGCCGAGTTTCATTTCCTTTTCTATAATTTTTGATAATCCAAAAATGGGGAGAAAAACCTAAAAATATCAATTCTATAATAGTATTAATGGGGGAGAAAAACTAAAAGTATCTGTTCTATAATGTTTTTGCTATGCTAGTATCTTTAATATTACATGTCTTTAATATTCTACCTATATATGATTTGTGATCATCAAAAAGGGGGAGATTGTTGGACTCCTCATGTGTTAATCATGTCTTAATAATCAAAAATCTCATTACTGTTAATTAATCTTGATATTCAGTACATATCTTTCTAATGAACTTCAAACTCAATAATAGGTGCATATCATGTTTTTATAATAACAAATCTTATGGATATTAATTACTCTTTACAAGTTTTATGCATAATCACAATTCTCTCATATATTATCTCTAATGATTATCCTTAACCCATATTCTACATATCACGGTCTTAATCCAAATATAGTTTTTTTTTTCTAAGTATGGTGACACTGTTAAGGACTCACCGTGACCACTCACCGTGACCAGACACCGTGACCACTCACCGTAACCAGAAACTGTGACAAGACACCATCACTAGACACTGTGACCACACACTGTGACCACACACCGTGACCAGACACCGTGACCAGACACTGTGACGAAACATCGTGACCAGACACTATGACCACTCACTGTAACCTAGACACCGTGAAGGACTCACCGTGACCAGACACCATGATCAGACACCGTGAAGAAGACACAGTTTCCATGATCACTGTGACACCATTTCTCAAGATTTTGTCAATATTATTTTAAATGATTCTAATGGTCATATTTGTTGTTTTTAATGCAATTAATGTTATTTAATGTTGTTTGCTGGCTTGATAGGAAACCGTATCTCGTACCTATGAAAAGGGAATCATTGCTACTGCCAGAGCTTGTGAAATATAAAGAATATTGAGCTGCATTAGAGGAGAGATGTGCGCGCTTGACACGTCTCGACACATATAATACAATATATGCAAGCTCTGTACTGAACCGAAGAACAATCCGGAGCACAACTGTGAAGAACACATTGCACAATTCTCGAAGAAGATCCATACATGAAATCCTGCATTTCTGAAGAACACACGATGAATCAAGAGACTGTAGAACACAAGATGAACTACGACACTCTATTTTTCAATAGAAAAAAAAAAGATAAGGACTCTGAAGCATTCCTTCTCAATCCAACGAGTCCAGAGTAACACTAACAATCACTAGAGCCATTTCTAAACTCTACATCCTTTCTCTGTGATTCATTATTTACTTTTCGTGCAGTGTGTGTCATCTTGTGCATTTTTACACACACACTGTCTCCTGAACTTTAACTGGAGGATTTGTAAATCCTCACTCAAACTTTTACATATTTTATTTCCCACTGGGATAGTGGTAGAGGTCATGTGTGACCTGAACAACTGGTTTGCTGTTGTTTTGTTTCCCACAAATAAAAGTGGTAGAGGTCTTGGACCTGGACAGTTGTATACTATTGTCATCCCCGATCCAGGATGTTCATGACTTTTATATAATGTTTTGAGAGGACTAACTCGCGGCTGGAGACTGAACCTCATGTTATATATGTTGTGCATCTTTTATTTAAGTTTAATTCATACGGCATATATTATATTCATTCCACTGCTATTGCCTTAAAATACGAAATTATTTTGAAGCTACTTTGATATTTAGATTAGCAAGTGTTTACACTTATTATAAATCAGTAGATTAGTTTCAAAAGTTAGTTTGATCTTGTGGTTAAATTAACTGAGACCTAATCAATCTTTGAGAAGCTAAGTGAACATTTACCATCTATATAAATTCACTACAGTTTAACTTATTTTATAAATCGGGGGATTTTAACTAGACAATGTTTTAACAGAAATTTTAATTGGAACTCAATTCACCCCCCCCCCCCCCTTGAGTGTCCACTCCGACCAACAATTAATAAATGTTTAATTAGATGATCAAATATATATGGAAAAACTGGAAGGATACATAGTACCTAGTAATAAAAATAAGGCATGAAAATTGGCATAATCTCTATATGGTATAAAACAAGATAAAAAATAATGGAATGATAAATTTAATGATGTAATGTTAAGAAATGGTTTTTTAGTTAAATAAGATTATAAATGTGTTTATAATATGATCCATAATAATGATGTTTTATTATTTTCTTATATGTTGATGACATGATTATATTTGGAAATGATTTGAGTCATGTAAAAAAGGATAAGAGGATTTTTTTTCTAGAAACATTGATATTTAAGACTTAAGTGAAACTAATTTTATATATTGATTCAATATTTTTATGAATAAATATTTTATTAATCTTTTTTAATATCATTATATTTCAAATGTCTTAATGAAACTTGAAAATTTTTATTGTTCGTTGGATTCTACCCCATAGGATTATAGGAGTAGGATACATTAAAATCTCGATACGACGTATTCTCATTTTTAATATTCAACAGTTTCTGGGTGTCCTTTGTATTCCATAACATAAACAGGACCTGAAATTTCATATGTTGTTGGAATGTCTTTTAAGTATATTAGTAATCTAAATTTTACACAATGGGTTTAAAAGTGTGATCAAATATCATAAAGGTACTATGGATTAAAATATATTTCATAATCTAAATTTAAGGGTGTTGGAAGGGTTTTCATATGAAATTTGTAATAATAATATTTAAGACCACTCTTCATCAAGTGTTTGGGTTTTTAAACATATAGGTGGAGTGATCTCTTCAAGGTTGAAGAAACAAACTAGTTTAACAAAATTTGTGATAGATTTTGAGATTATTAATTTTAAAGATACTATAAAAGAAAAAATCGGATTGGATCTATTTTATCGGATTTAAAATTACAGTCTATGTAAATATCTTTAGTTTATATAAATTGTGATAATCATGAAACATTAAATATGAAATACTATTATACTTATAATTGAAAATCGACACACATAGGTCTCAAATATAACTATGTGAGGTAGTTGATACATGATGGTATCATAAATGTTGAATTTGTTAGAATTATCCAAAATTTGTGGATCCAGTAATAAAGGGACTTTTTTGGGAGTTGGCATATAAATATTATTAACATATGGGTTTAAATTATAGGCAAAAAATTCATCAATTTTGGGACCTAAATTAACATGTGATAATTTAAAGTATATAATTTCTATATAATAAATTCCATCATGTGTTTTAAAAAAACACCAAAATTATATTCCATCCCAAGAAAATCATGTTTGGTGCCCATGAGGATATGTGGGTGAGTTTAAAACTCTTGTTGAACCAATGATATTAAACATGTGTTGAAAAAATGCAATGTTTTTGGGTTCACCTTTGTGAACCTATGAGTGGGGACACTCTAATGGGATTATGAATCTATCTCCAAAATACTTATAAAAGGATAATTGAAACATATAAATAATGGTGTCTAGGAGTAGATTTAGAAAAAAGGAATATAGACAGACTTTGATAAGAATAATTGGGTTAATAACCAGAGTTATAATATTAAGGATGTTTCTACATATTTCTATGTTAAAATTTGATTTTTATCTACTATATAAATTTTAAAATAGAGAGATACCATTATTTATGAATGATATTTCCAAAAGAGTTTTATTATTGATTTTTAAAATGTTTTTTAAATAATTTAAAAATATAAGGGATATTTTGATTTTAATGTGGGTTTTAAAATAATTTATTTGTTATTTTATGTTTTTTATAATTGAATGATTTTATAGAACAACACATGGGTTGGAATGGATATTTCAGTTATCTAGTGGATATATTTGTTCACTAGTGTGTGTGATCTAGGTCAATTAGTAAATCTGGTGTGATCAGACGGACATGATTATGCCTAGAAAAGTGATTAATTTCATGTAATGGTATCTATTAAATTCCAATGGGTACGATGACTTTTCTAAATGGGTTATTACATTTCTATAAAATCATGTCCCCATTCAATGAAAATATTTACTCCAATAATTCCCAAGAATTCCAATCCTTCCTAAAAATCAAGATTCTTCTTAAATACTTCTACAAACATCAAACGAATTTTGATAGTTAAAAATAACAAAATCCTTTTATTGATATCATATTTTAAATACTTCTTCAAGTGGTACACTTCACTTAGAATTAGTGTATATTAGAGATCAACCATTTTATCCTAAATAGGATTTGATGACAACCCACTGTAATGCTATTTTTTGGGGGGTGAATCTACTCTTAATGAGAGATACAATGTAATGTGCCTTAATGAGATCCTTTAACTATCATCTAAAAAATTAATATCTGTTATCCTCCAATATACCCAATAACTTGCATGTTGGTGATGATACTAGATATCAGACTGTCTATGGACTAAAATGGATGATGAAGTAGATAGTGCTTGTTCAGGAATTTGTGGCTACAATAGTAGGAGGAAGATTATAGTGGAGTTGACTATTGGTTAGAGAATATATTCCCTAAAATAAGTTTATTTGTTGAAGAAGGCACCGAGTGACGACATGAAAAATCTCAATATCTCTTATTATAATTTTATTAATATACTAAACATAAAAAAATCACAATGTTAAACCTATTCATTAATTTTTAAACAATTGAGAATTTTGACATTAAAATTTTCCATTTTTCTCAATTTTATCCTAAAATATAAATTTAATTACAAAAATAAAATGATTATATATATATAACAACCCAAAAAAATTTGGTCTTTTTTATTCAATACATTATATTCATACCCTTATGAATATTAAAATACCCATATAAAAAGTAACCTACCCTTATGAATATTAATACAATACTTATGAATGGTATCCTTAATCAATAAAGTTTAAATAAATTCAGCCACCATAAAAATGACAATGTATATTTTATGTGCTAGTATTTTCTAATTAAATAATTATTTTTATTAAAAATTAAAATTTTCCTATTAAGAAAAATATTTTTGGAAAATGGAGTTCATTTTTGTATTCTACATGTCAAAAATTGTTATGGTGATATTTTTTGATTTTTCTAAAAAACATGAATTTTTGGTGAATAGTTAAATACATTAATATAAATATATATACATTATAATTTAAATTAACTATTTCTAGCATCATGAGTGATGTAAGAAACCAATTATCGGACTCACATACACTTATTTCTATTAATAGTAATGTAACTCCCACAATTTCATTTCTTGTGGATAAATAATAAATTAATGATTATAATATTAAGGAAACCATTATCACCTCTAGTATATAAACCACCCCTAACCCATTATTTATACCACACCCCTCAATAATCATGACATGCCTAATTTCTACTGAAATATGTACCTAATATCCTCCCCACATTCAATACTTACTAGTCTCACTAATAGTCAAGAAACAAAGGCCTTAAAGAGATTCTCAAGGAGGAGTACGAAAGAGGTTAACCTCTCTTCCCTTTTCTTTCAAATTCTTTTGAACGTTCCATTATTTTTTTTCTATATCCTCATATAACCACATAAAAATGATATGATAATTCCATTAACTTATATGGAATGAAATTTTATTATGCTAAAATAATATTTCATCACAATCTATATCCCCCCCCCCTCTAACAATAAAAATGAAAATACCATTCGAGGTGTTATAATTTATCACATTCCAAGATGTTTCGCTTTCCATTTCTAATAATATCATAAATACTAGTCATGAAACCTTTTTAATGTTTGAACCATGTCAAAATATATCTATTTTACTTGATGAAATATTCTATAATCCTTACACAGTTATAATATAAAATAATAATAATTGTACACAAAACTACCAAGTTAATCCAATAGTTTATCATTAACATTTATGTAATGAGTCATATTCATGGTATATAAAAAATTTAATTAAAATAAAATTTATATATAAAAATATAATTTCATTAATAATATATATTTCCAATTCTGGATTTTTAACCTCATTTCAAATGAACCTCCATTCATAAATTCAAGTAAACTGATCATGAAAACCAAGACGAAAATGCTTCAAAAACAATAAAATTGAACCTCTTAAACCCATAAAAAGGGCATGGCTGAACCTAACAAGGTTATAATTAATCAATTGAATTTTTTATAGGTTCCTGAATTATTAATTAATGAATATATATTTGATTATTTAGGTCATTATGATCAATCGAGTACACCTTTGAGCATAAGGTAAGGGATCCACTCTCTCACTTTTGTTATAGAATTTCCCCTATGTTTTGTCCTTATAATTTTAATTACTAATGAAGGGGTTTGTTTTGACACCTCCATAATATATCCATTATAACAAATAAATGATGTTATACCATTTTACCTATCTTTAATCCCTCACAAGAACACCCAATACCATGCCGAAATGTTTGTAAGGGGTCTCTTATCTCACTTTTAATTCTAGAAGATTTCAATTTTTCCCCACTTATTTCATGCATGTGGTGTATTATGTACTGAAATTTGATATATATAATCATTATTCATTTAATATTCATGGTATTACATGATTACTTTGGTGGTTATTAATTTTTGGTCATACAACTCAATTGATTACAATGTGGCAAAGGACTTTGTCTAAATTTCTATTTCATTGAGACTTACATGGTACTGTTCACATAATATTTTTTAGGTGATGTATTAAATGTAAATTTGAGGGAATTTTTTAATTGAAATATAAATTGTATTATATATCCATTTTCAGGTTTCTGGATATGATTATTTTTTATGATGTATACCCTTTTACATACTGTGTTTATCTGGAACGTTGTTTTAACAATGGAAATATTGTTGAATCAGTATACTATAATATATCAAAATATAGAGGTCAAATTATACTTGTATTAAATAAATTAATAAATAATCCATTGGACATGTAGTGATGGGAGGGGCCCGCTGATGCCCCTCAATTCACTGAAAGGTCCCATGAGACAAATTTGTTGGTTATAAACCCTTACAATTCATTTTTATAAATCATATGAGTTTCTACCCACATACATAAACCGTTTCAGTGCTATAGTGGTATCATGTGATTGATACATGACATCCAATAAATAATAATTACCTTTATTCATTTTAATTTTTTACTATCCCTGATGTTTTCACTATGAAAAAATATAAGGATGTAGGTTCATTATCAGTTTGTTAATTGCGTGTGTTTATCATTTATTCACCATCCCATATATGTTTATGATTTAGTTATTTTTTATTTATTCTTCCTCTACTTGTAACCCTTACTGAGTATTTGTGATCACCCCTTTCAATTCTTTACCTTCAAAAGGATATGAAGAGGATACTATTTATTGAGTTTCAGCGGATGCAGTTTGTTAGTTTTTGTTACATATTGTTTTTGTTACCCTTTACCAATGTAATTTGATTTACATATATGTATATAGTTTTTTAAAAACAACTAAACAAATCATTCCTTCATTATTTTTCCCTATTAATTATACCAATGTAATATGTAATCCATCATCTCTAATCTAGAGGGGTCGTGGTGTTACAGTTTTTATCATAGGAATCTTAGTAACAAACATGGAAACTATATTAGAAAGTGTAGATTAGGGAACAAAGACATAAGGTAGCATTTGTGGAAAAATATACAAGATCTCATATAAATTTTTGTAAGGTATAAATTATGTAAATTTATCTAGAAAATACATCTCTATCTGGATACATATAGGTATAGGTTTCTCTCGCACATATGTACCTAGGACTAAAAACTATGACAAGGAGTTTATGGATTGACCTAGGGTATCCTAGTACAGAAAAACAGGCCTTTATGAACTCTTGGTTTGACACTCCGGTAGGATATGCTTTAGATAATTCACATTTTCATTACAAAACATTTTGAAAGATTTTAATGTAGTATTTTCCAAATAAAACCTATTTTTATTAGATTATCTATGCATATAATTTCAATTTATGTTATGTAATTTTCTTTTTGAGATTATAAATTATGATTCATAACCTAATTTAGTATATTAAATTATTTATAAATGGTGCCTAATAGAAGAGGGGGAATTAATACTCATGGAAAATAAAGGGATTTCGCCACTAAGAAATTCAACCCAGCCAATGTTGGAGCAGATCAGATCATGACCATATTAAGAAAACTAACTCAAGATTTAATGAATATCCATGCTACACATGTGTTAGACTGTTTCATGTAGAAAATTACCTCGTATTTTAGTGGGACTACTAATCCAGTAGTAGCTGAGCAGTGGATCAAGTCCCTTGAAAATATATTCATTGAATAGAGATACAATGAAAATGAATAGGTACTGCTGGAAGTATATTCTCTTAAGGGAGTTGTTGATCAATAGTGGTCCTTGATCCAGAATACCATATAGGAAGAATAAATAGAAGATATGGAATGGATGAATTTTAAGGAAATATTCTTCAAAAAATATTTCCCTCCTGGAAAATGAACATAAATGAGGAGGGAAATCCTTAACATAATTTTAATGGAAGAAGAATGTATAGTAAAGTATGATGATAACTTCACAAATCTAGCTAGGTATTCCATAGATTATGTATATGACTCAAGAGGCAATATTTAACATTTATTTTTAGGTATTATGAAATGGTTTCGAAGGTCACTAGCTTCACAAAAATTTTCATCATATAATAAAATTGTATTATGGGCCATCATAACACATAGGGAGTTTTCTAGATAAAATTAGTTCAATTGACACCAAGATAACAAGCATTACTCTGATAACCATGGAAGCTGTGAATTATCATAGATGAACATGGGAACAACACAATTCCTATAATGTGAGAAATGTGGAACGAATCGTCTCAGAAAATGAATTAAAGGTATTGGAGTCTACTATAACTGTGGAGAAAAGGGTCATTGATCTAATGAAATCAGGGGAAAAACTTGTCAATGATGTTCAATGATATAATTGTAGATATATGGGACACTAAAAATGAGTTTCTTAAGAGACAATGAAACTTTCCTCAGAAAAGTCCATGAGAATAAGGGAAAGCTTTTGTGATCGCGATTGTAGAATTTGAAGAACCTAATGATGTGGTGGTTGGTACTTTAATCACTTCCTCAAACACATCCAATGCTTTATTTGATTTTGGACCATCTGATTCATTTATATCTTCCTAGTTTTCCAAGAATATTAGACATTCTAAATTTGATTTAATAAAGGATTTGTCAGTCAAAAAACCTAGGGGATGTATCAATGAAAAAAAGGAATGTTGATCAGTCCCCCCCCCCCATGACACATAAATGTGATTTAGTTTCTAACCTTATCATCATACCAATGATGGACATTGATAAAATTCATTGTATGAAGGGGCTGTCAAATTGTGATTTTAAGATCTATTTCAAGTAGAATAAAGTTACAATCATCGAAAATGGTGTAGAATCCCATATTTTTAGAGCAGAAACCTCTCCATATGATTCTTTTTCTGATAAACCAAAAACATCTCTATTAAATGATATTCATGGAGAGAAATAGAACCCAATACCTATGGGTGAGGAAAGGAATATTCAAATTGAATATGTACATATAGTTCAAGAATACATTTAAGTATTTCTAGAGGATTTACTTAGACATCATCCAGAGTGGGAAGTTTAGTTCTCTATTGATTTAATTCATGATGCATGACATATATTAAAGACTCTCTATATAATGGACAATTTGGAATTAGTAGAGCTAATTAAACAATTATAGGAATTGAGTGAAAAAGGATTTATTCAAACTCATGTTTCTCCATTGGGAGCCTCTGCCTTCTTTGTTAGAAAAAAAGATAAATCCATGATGATATTCACTGATTACTGGGAACTCAATGCAACTAATATAAATAAAAAGTATCCTATGTCATGAATTAGTAATTTATTTGACCATTTAATGGAGCACCATAAATTTTGGAGATTGACCTTTGATCTGGATACCATTAGTTGTGTGTGAGGAAAGAAGATATGTGAAAGGTAGCATTTCGAACCAGGTATGGGCATTACAAGTTTATAGTGATGCCTTTTGGACTGACAAACACACCCTATGTTGAAATGTATTTAATGAATAAGGTTTTCAAGGATTATATTGATAACATTGTTGTGGTATTTATAGATTATTTCTTAGTATAATCCAAAATCTATGAAGACCATGGGAATCACTTGAAAATTATTTTGGAAACTCTTAGATGAAATGAATTATATCGGATGTTTAGAAAGTTTGAATTTTGGCTTGAAACAGTTTCTTTTCATTGCAATATTGTCTCTAATGATGTAATAATAGTTTACCCTACGAAGACAAAGGCAATACAAGAATGAACCACACCATCAAACATAACTAAGATATGTAGTTTTATTGGCTTAGCAGATTATTTTCAGTGTTTCGTTTAGAATTTCACCAGTTTGGCTAACCAGCTAACCAATCTCACGCGTAAAGGGGATATGTTTGTATATATGAAAGAATGTACAAAATTATTTGAATAATTGAAAATAATATTGGTCAATTCTCCAATTTTGAAGTCCTCCTTCTAGAAATGATGGATTTGTTATATACTATGATGCATCAAAGAGTGGAATGGGTTGCATCCATATGAAAAATTATAAAGTTCTTTCTTATACATCATGGTAATTGAAGACTCTTGAGAAAAATTACTCAAACCTTGATCCTGAAGTAGGAGCCATAATCTTTGCTCTGAAAATATAGATACATTATCACTACAGTGAGTGATGTGAAATATATATAGATCAAAAGAGTTTGAAATACATTTTCACATCAAAATAACTCAACCTAAATCAATGGATATGTCTCGATTTACTCAAAGAATTTGTTTTTTCAATACACTACCACCCTAGAAATGAAAATAAAATGGCAGATGCATTAATCATGAATGATCATGGACTTCTAACCCAAATGAGGATTGAGAGAGATCTTATATTCATGGATATACTAAAGATGGATATTGTAATTTTTAAAGAAGGTGAAACGTCTTTCATATTTCAAATGATTTCTAAACCATTTTTACTAGAGAAAATAAAAATCTCTAAATATGATGATGAGAATATGCACAAGAAAATTAATGCTATTAAGGATGAGAGATTGGTATAATTCATGTATGAGGAAGGGGTTCTAAAATTTGGGAAAAGGTTATGTGTTTCAGTAGTACCTAAGGTAAAAAAGGGAACTATTAGATAATTATCATAACTCAAATTTCTCTATAAATCATGGTAGCACTATAATGTATAGATATTTAAAGGAACATTTTTTATGGGATAATATGAAGTGAAATTTTTTTGACTACATGTCAAGGTTTCTAGATTTTAAACAAATTAAGGTTGAGAGACAACACCCTAGTGGGGCGATGCAAACTCCACATATTTCTATATGTATGTGGGATGAAATTATGATGGATATTTTCATAGGAATTCCGAGGATTCCTAGAAGGAATTATGCATAATGGGTAATTATTGACCATCTCACAAAAGAAACACATTTCATTATTATAAGATATGATTTACCACTTTAGTGCCTAGATAGGATTTATATTAATGAAGCTTTAAGACTTCATGGTGAACCTATACTGAATGTGTCTAATCGTGATCTTCAGTCTACATCAAAATTTGGGAAAAGTATTTAGAAGGATTTGGATACTGAGCTTCATATGAGTACAACTTATCACCCCCAAACTGATAGAAAATATGAAATGAGTATTAAAACACTGGAAGATATATTGATATCATGCTCTCTATAATCTCGAGGCATGTGGGATCAATAATTCCCATTGGTAGAATTTTACTACCATAATATCTCCCATTTTAGCATTCAGAAGGTTCTATATAAATCATTATATTCTAAGAGGTGTCAAACTCCAACTTATTGGGATGATGATGGTGAGAGAAAAACTATTAGGCCAAGAAATTGTCGAGGAAACAATAGCAAAGGTAAAAAAAATTCAGGCCGATATTAAGGAATCCAAAAGTTGGAAAAAGAGTTATGATGAAAACTAGATAAAGGATTTGTATTTTCACGTACGAGATCATTTCATTCTAAAATTATCTCTGTGGAAGGGTGTCTTATGGTTTAGTAAGAAGTAGAAAGTGAGCCCTATTTAGATTTGACCATTTGAAATTATGCAATGGATCAGAGTAGTAAATTATCATTTAGAAATTCCACCAAGTCTCTCCATAGTTCATAATGCATTAAATGTGTCATTTTTCAAGAAATACATGCCATACCCAATGCATGTACTCACCTATGAATAAATATTACTAGAAAATAATTTATCATACTATGAAGAGCCTATCGAGATTCATGACATATGGGAGAAGGTATTGAGAAATCAGAAAAATATTCTTATAAAGGTTCTTTGGAGAAACCATAATACGGAGGAATCAATGGGGGAACCCAAGGATGTTATAAAGAAGAACCCATGACGTCTTTTAGGGCGCATTATACATAAAAACTTTCAAGGATAAAATTTTTGAAGGTGAGAATATTATAACACCCCCCAACAATTTATGGTATGTTTATCTTAAAAAAAATTCTATTCATAAACTATATTTCATAAAGCACTGAGTTTCTTTGAAACAACATTTGGTTATTTATAAGACAGCCATAACCTAGCTATTAAAAATAAATTTTCAACATTTTTTAGTTGAATTTTGAAAAATGGTTAAACACTATTACAATTTGGGTGATATTTGGAGTCTGATAGAATTAAGTTAATTTTTAGTTAATAGTAACCTAACCATATGAATAGTAACATGACCTTATAAATAGAAACCTACCCTTTATCAATAGTAATACAACCCTCATGAATGGTAACCTTAATCATGAATGTATAAATAAATTAAAGAATTGTAAAAAAAATAAAGATTAATATTTTAAGTGCTGGTATTTTTCGATTATATAATGATAAAAATTAAATTTCTCATATTAATAAAATTATTTTTGAAAATTGCTGTTCATTTTTGGATTCTAACCATCGATAAATGGTTGGGATGAATTTTTTTGATTCTTCAAAAATACATGAATTGTTGGTGATTAGTAAAATACATTAATTTTCTGTATAAATACATTTTAATTTAAATTTACTATTACTAGAATCATGAGTGATGTAAGAACTCAATTCTAGAACTCACATGCACTTGTTACTATTCTAGGTCATTGAATCCCCACTCTTTCTTGTCTTGTGGAGAAATAATAGATTAAAGATTATAATATTTGGGAAACCCTCCTCCCCTCCACTATATAAGCCACCCCTCATACACTACTGGAAATCTCGGCTATATCCACGGACCTATAGCCACGGTTTTATAAAACCGTGGCTATAGGTTTTATACAGCTACGGTATTTTTTCCTACTCGTGTCTATATCCCCTCGCCCAGTTTTTTTCTCCCCCATTCCGTCGGGCTCCATCCTCGCCCTCGCCCCCAAGCATCGGGCTCCATCTCCTCACCCTCGCCATTTCTCCTCCCCGCGGTCTCATCCCCGCCGCAGCCTCCTCCTCCACGACGCATCAACGCCGCACCATCCTCCTCGCTGACGCCCTCCTCGCCGCGCTCTCCTCACCAACGCGCTCCTCACCGACGCCCTCCTCACCACGACCCTCCTCGCCGCGTCATCCTCCCCGCGCCCTCCTCCCCGCCGGCGCCTTCCTCACCACGACCATCCTCGCCGCGTCATCCTCCCCGCGCCCTCCTCGCTGGCACCCTCCTCGCCGGCGCCTTCCTCGCCGCTCCCTCCTCGTCGACGCCCTCGAGATCGACACCCCCATCGCCCTCTATTTTTTTCACTCCCGAGTGTTGGTTATCTGCATTTTTTATGCCTCATTTGCACCTTCGATTTCTTTGATTTAGGTAAGCTTTACATGTTTTTCCCTTCTGTTTCATATCCGCTGAGGTTGATGTTTTGAAGCCACTGGTAGAATTAGTGTGTATTTTCATTGAAGAGGATTATAGATGTTTCTACGTGGTCCATTACAAATCTTGGTATGATTTCTGCTCTATCTGCAAGTAACTTGGACACCTAAGTCAGGTCTGCTGATGGTTTTCTTCTAAATGGGTTGGAATGGATGCATCCCAAGGGATCAATACTAGGAATGTGGGTATTAGTAGAATGTTGATTTTGGTAGATGAGTTTGGATCTACATGTTTTCCTATAAAGGATGCAGGATTCACAGGACCTAGGTTGTCATATGAAAATTCATTGTGATCCGACCACGATCATCTAAGGAGACCGGGGGCAAAAGTTGTTCCTTCTATTTCTAGTACTGAATATGTAACAATATATGAAGAATTAAAATGAAATTGAGAAATTCAATGGAGACAAATATTCCAATATATGAAGAATTAAAATGAGAGCCTTTCTCGGACAACAAGGCTGAATTGAATCCCTATATGGGCCCAAGAAACCCTTTACGACTGTTAATGAAATGTTCAGACCATTGTAGAATACTAAGATGTTACCCCTAATATACTTATTAAGTCTCATAGAACCCTTTTACTTTACATAGGTGAAGGGGTCCTTAGAGAAGTATATTATAAGTCTACCACTGTATAAATTTTCTAAAACATAAAAATTTATACATGACTGCTTCATTAGTAGGAATAACTTACTAGAATCATCATATGCTCACATTCAAAATAAAGCATTGTACTTCAGTAAAAACCTATTTAGAAGAGTTTAATAAAGTCAAATTATATTTAACCAATATTAATGTTTCTATAGATGATGAGGATCAGAAATTAATCCTCTTAATCCATCATAACAATAGCTACATCACACTAATTGAGACCATGATATATATGGTCGAGATTATTTAACTAAAGAAGATGTTAAATAATCTATTTGGTATAAGGATTTTCATTCTAAACGTAAGATAAAAGGAGAGGTTGAGTGTTTTTCACAAGGGGAAGACCTAAAACTTAATGTAAAAAACAAATAGTTCAATAGATACAAAAGTAAGAGTAATAAAGAACCCAAATCCAAAACTAGTTCCATGGATAGAAAAGTCACATGTTTTCACTATGTTAAACCCATGCACATTAATCCCAAGTGTAGGAAACTCATGTGAGAGTTAGAACACAGAAAACCAACTGACCAGCCTTTTGTGGTTGACTCAAGATATTATGCTATTGAATTCCAGAATATATCCATCCATAAACTCAATCATGAGTGGGTCCTCAACTCTAGATATTATTGTAACTTGTGTCTATATATAGAGTCTTTTTTGAATCTATTCAAGAAGTTGGAAGGGTATTTCCTTTTAGGAAACACTACTAAAAATTTGGGCTATAGCCACGGACCTATAGCCACGATTTTATAGGTCTGTGGCTATAGGTTTCATACTGCCACGGATTTTTTTCCAATCCGTGGCTAAATCGCACGATTCCGTTTTTTCCCCCAATCCCTCGGGCTTCCCCCATGCCTCGCGTTTCCTCCTCCCCGAGCCCTCCTCCTCGCCACGCCCTCCTCCTTCATGACGCCTCCACGACGCAACCACCTCCTCCCCGACACCTCCTCGTCGCGCCCTCCTCGCCGCGCCCTCCTCCCCCGACACCTCCTCGCCGTGACCCTCCTTCCCGACGCTACCCTCACCAGCAGCACCTCTCCGGCGATTCCCCATGGCGGATGACCTCCCCTCCCTTGTGCTCCCTCGCCAGCCGCGGCCTCCCCTCCCTGCGTGCACGCCTCCGGCGCCCCACCTCCCTGTGCGCACGCCTCCGGCGCACCTCTTTGTTGGCCAGTCCACCTCCGGTGACTGGACCCCTCCTGGTCAAGCCCTCTTAGAACCGCCAAGATTATATAAAAGGTACATATTATTCATGGATTTCTAGGGTAATATAAGTGATTTTTGGCACACATCGCAAGGATTGTAATTCATTTGACCTCCCATATATGGAATAGGAAGAATTTTTCCTAGACTAAACAGTACCAAAGATCCATCAAGGGATTGAAGTTCAACTTAATGAGTGATCATATTTTTAGACTATCTAAGGAGATCATGGAGTACTTAGTTTATGGTTCTGACTTTAGAAAAGTGATTGGTTGGATGTTGATGCAGATATATAATTTTATTACATATGGGTCAAAGAAATTAGTACCCCATGAGTAGAAAAACATGAATTGTGATCTAGATCTAGTATTATTAGTCCTAACTTAGACGATTTGGAAGAATTGTCTTATGCGTGATCAAATTGATATTTAATTAGACCATCAGAGTCCCGGGGATGTATTCACATATAGGGGACATGAACATGAGGAACTGTTTCATGTTGTAATTCTTATAGATCAATGAATTTGAGATATTATATAATCATTGAATTTAAAAAATTGTATTAGATTCCATTAGAAGGAAGTCCCATGGTCATTTTACTTAGGAGGCATTTGAGCGATTTTCTACCATGACATGAACACTTGTTGGGATTGTGGGTGAATATTTTATTCAGTTGAGGGTGATGACTCCTTTAATTATCCATCATGTGAGATATTCCATTTTAGGTTACACCTACTATGAGTTATTATGTGACTAGATATCCATCGCAGATTCACCCAAAAGATTTTTTGAATAAGGGAATGGTATCTTAATTTTATAGGGATGGACTGTGGTCCTAGTAATGATGTTAGAGTATGTGATTATAGAGTTTCACACAACCCATTTTCTATACATCCTTAGGTGTGGAATATGTACATAATACATCATTGGAAATTTTTGTGGGCTATTATGACACAAAACAAGGCTGATTTCATCTCTTGATGCTTCACATGTCAGTAAGTGAAGACTATGATCCAGGTTCGAGTTGATTTTTAACAACCCCTAGTGATCCTGGAGTGGAAATGGAATTGAATTTCCATTTACATTAGTACATGGTGTTAATGTACATCAAGAGCCCATGACCCCATCTATTTTATAATTGACCAACTTCTGGAGATCGTGAAATTCCTTTATATCCTGGAGTAATGTCTAGAGGAGTGTTTGGGAAAGTCGTAAAATAGAAGATTGTTTTCCATTATGGGTTACCCTCATATATTCTATCAAACCCTGATATATGGTTCACATTATGGCTTTGGAGGGGCCTATATGTGATAAATATGAGCTAGATAAATATGAGTACAACCTTCCAACCCTAGAAAAATGGGAACACCGAGCTCACTATAGAGGTACTTGATTATATGCTAAGGGATTGTGTAGTAGACTTCATCTACAACTATGAAAATTACATTCCCCTGATAGAATTTTTTTTAAATAATAGCTTCCATTCTACTATCACTATTTATCATCTTGAGGCCATCTATGAAAGTACCATCAGGCCACCATTGTTCCCCAAATCGACCGTAAAGAAATCTCTTGTTGGGCCATATATTGTCTAGGAAATGATAGAGAAGTACAAGTTCATCCATGAGTTCATGAATACATCCCAGAATAAGTTGAAATATAATATATATCTATAGAAAAGGCCATTGGATTTTGAGTAGAGAGACCAAACATTCCTTTATGTCTCCCCGCAATGTGGATTGG
This sequence comes from Viscum album, assembly GCA_963277665.1. NCBI lineage: Eukaryota > Viridiplantae > Streptophyta > Magnoliopsida > Santalales > Viscaceae > Viscum > Viscum album. The sequence continues at coordinate 1,710,322,344 of OY728148.1, forward strand.
AGAGATTTTTCAAGGGTTCATGATATCTCTACCGCCACGATTCATATCCCTCTCCGTGGCTAAATCATAACCCGTTTTGTTTCTCTCCCAATTATCATCGGGCGCCTCCTCTGCCCTCTCGCCGCGCCCTCCTCCTCCCCGACGCCTCGTCACCGCGCCCTCCTCCTTCCCGATGACTCCTTGTCGCGCCCTCCTTCTCCCAGATGCCTCCTCACTGTGCCCTCCTTGCCGCGCCCTCCTCCCCGACGGCTCCTCGCCGCGACCCTCCTTTCTGACGCGACCTTCCCCCCCGACGCCTCCTCGCAGCGACCCTCCTCCTTGACTCAGCTCTTCCGACGGATCCTTGCCGCGACCCTCCTCCTCACCGCGACCCTCCTCCCGGACGCCTCCTCCCCGATGCCTCCTCCCCGACTCCTCTCTTCCAATGCCGAGGCAAGTTTTTATGTATGTAAGCATATGAATTATATAATATTCTTCCTAGTTCACGGAGTTGCAGAAATTTTATCTAACATTGGGAGGTGATGAGCATTCTATGTATCATCGGGTTGAGTATGGGTTGATAATTCCAAATAAAAAAAGTTGAGGGAGGATCCCCCTATCTCACACATTAGGTATGACCGAAGTATCTTTTGTGAGACACATTAATAATGAAAGAGAGTCTTGATTTGTAGATAAGTTATTGAATAAGCTTAATAAATATGGTTGAGAAACCAAAACTGTCAAGTACTTAAAAAGTGAAATCCTAGCTAAGAGTGTCAAAATCTTTAGAGATGTCAATATTTAAATCAATATTTCTAGGTTTGGATCTCCTCTATAATATATTCACACATTCAGAGTTAATATATAAATAATCTGTCACTTCCATGTATAAGCACCAACTAATACTTCTTCCATATTCAATTATCTAAGAATTGAATGAGTTTTGAATGTTATTTTAAAACCATACATTGGAAATCGTAGCCATGTAGCTTCTCATATATTACAACCAATCACTAGTTGAAAACTCATGTAACATGAGTTGCCTTTTTTGGGAGATCATATTTCTACTCTTCCATGTCTAATTCTTATGCAAAGTTAGATGATTCTGTTGTTGCTGATGCATACATTGATCTCTTGACAATTTCATTATCCAATTCCTTGCTTGGTATGGATGCCAATGATCCTCCTAAAACATAGGCAACCATGAAATTTATTGGTTCCAAATTTTCCAATGTAAGAACTAGCTTTCTTAAAAAAACATGATATATGTGCTTTTACATGGAGAAGAAATCTTCTGTTTCATTTGAGCATTGTTACAGATAGCTGCCCGAAAGATGATAATGATGGTTTATCATTCATGCCAATGATCCAAATTTCTGAATGGCTGGATGAGTTCTCGTGTCATCTATTTTCTTTACTTCTACACTTGGAACCATACAGTTTTATGTAAGTGTTAATCCTTTTTTTTGTCCCTTTCTTCAATCATTCATGTATTATTCTAATATTTAGTTATGAATTGTCTAGTTATTAAGTAGTTTATGGTATTGCAGAAGTTAAGGGATACACACTTCATCGGTTTTAGTAATGATCCTGATTGAGGATGGTCCCTATTATTTTTTCATGCTAAAAATCCTGCTTGGGAAGCTCTCTCAAAGTCTCTATAGTTAGGTATGTCCTGTAATTGAAGGTTGTTCAATCTAGTAGCTTCAAGAATCCATTTTTCTTCATTTTTTAAGATGATTTAATCTTTGGAAAATTTGTATAATTACCTAAATCGTGTAAAATGTGTCCTTTTTTTTCTGTCTACAGTTGACACATTGATCACATATATATAAGAAGTTGTTATATCTCATTTCTTTTCCCACTATTTTCTTATAGGTGGTTTCTTATGATAGGACCGGTTCAATCCACCACCATCAAAGACAATGAGTTCAAGATTTGGGTATGGTTTATTCCATTTTTATTCTTTCATCCACCTATGTTCAATATATGAGTAGTCATTCAATTTGACATTACCGTTTATCTGCTTATAGGGTGCTTCTTCTGGTGCAAGATCCCTAACAACTGACTCAGGTACTATATCAATGTCATCATTGTACCTAACAGTATGTAATAACTTATTCCATCATGCTTTTTTTATGTACCCTGAATTCTTTATTCAAATTACAAAATTGTAAATGTGCTTTTCAAAATATTCTCTTAATGAAAAATGTAATTTTATCTTATGCAATTTAATTTCTCCATGCATCTATAGCTAACATATCATTCTTTATACATTGAAAATCAACTATTCTCTATACTTTGAAGGGATTTATATGATTATTAGCTGCTTTATTGTATTTATTACTCAGCTCGATTGTATTATTATCACGTGATCATCAGTAGTTGCATTTTTTTGGTGCTCCAACTCTTGTGTATGTAGATTCATATCATAGTCTTTAAACTTTTCTACTATCGGGTATGTTATACCTGATTCGTCTGATCATAGGGTGTCTACTTAGCGTACAATTTTATTGGACCATCCGATGATCCTCCATTGCATATTGTATTCTCACAGCGCATATTCTTTCCTCTGATTGCAGTGTACTCCATCCGATGATCAATCCGATATTCTCACTCTTCCCATTCGTGTCATTGCACGACCCCTTCATTTGGTTGTTTTACATTAAAATTCTCATACTATGTCTGGTTATCTTGAACCATTTCATCTATGATTATAACCTTCTGATAGTTACTGCATGCGGAAGTATTGCTAGATCGCCTCTATCCGAGCAATGGAGTCTTGGTTTATCCGGGAATCTCTGTCGGTGTATTTATGTCTGAACATCCCCCCCCTGCCCGCAACACCCACCCTGCCGCCTTCGAATCAGCCCGCACCATCCCCCCAACACCTGCAACCAGCCCCTTTCAACTAGCATTCCAGCCTCCTCCCGCTCCCTTTTCTCCTGGTCTGAAGATGTTGCCCCACGGATGTCGCTGGATTGGGCCAACATGCTGCGGTCACGCCGCGGTCACTCCGCGGTCACGCGGCGGTCACGCCGCGGTCACACCGCGGTCACTCCACGGCCAGGCCGCGGTCACGCCGTGATTTCTCCCTGCTCCAGTCACATCCAGCCCACACCAGCCCCCTTCCACCTTCATTTCGGCCCGCTTCCACCAGCATTCCAGCCCGCAACAGCCCCCCCCCCCCCCCCCCCACCCCACCACCTTCGAATCAGCCCGCACCATCCCCCCAACACCTGCAACCAGCCCCTTCCACCGGCATTCTAGCCTCCTCCCACTCTCTTCTCTCCTGGCCGGAAGATGCTGCCCTGCGGATGTCGCTGGATCGGGCCAACACGCTGCGGTCACGCCGCGGTCACGCCGCAGTCACTCCGCGGTCACGCCGCGGTCATGTCGCGGTCACGCCGCGTTCACGCCGCGGTCACGCCGTGGTCACGCCGCGGTCACGCCACGGTCACGCCGCGGTCACGCAGTGATTTTTCCCTGCTCCAGCCACATCCAGCCCACACCAGCCCCCTTCCACCTTCATTTCAGCACGCTGCCACCAGCATTCCATCCCGCAACAGCCCCCCCCCCCACCACCTTCGAATCAGCCCGCACCATCCCTCCAACACCTGCAACCAGCCCCCTTCCACCCGCATTCCAGCCTCCTCCCACTCCCTTCGCTCCTTGCCGGAAGATGCTGCCCTGCGGATGTCGCTGGATCGGGCCAACACGTCGCGGTCACGCTGCGGTCACGCTGTGATTTTGCCCTTCTCCAGCCACATCCAGCCCACACCAGCCCCCTTCCACCTTCATTTCATCCCGTTGCCACCAGCATTCCAGCCCGCAACAGCCCCCCCCCCCCCCCCCCACCTTTGAATCAGCCCACACCATCCCCCAACACCTGCAACCAGCCCCCTTCCACCCGCATTCCAGCCTCCTCCCACTCCCTTCGCTCCTGCCCGGAAGATGCTGCCCTGCGGATGTCGCTGGATCGGGCCAACACGCTGTGGTCACACTGCAGTCACGCCGCGGTCACGCCGCGGTCATGCCGCGGTCACGCCGCGGTCACGCCAGGGTCACGCCACGGTCACGCCGCGGTCACGCCGTGATTTTGACTTGCTCCAGGACGACACCCTTCGGTGGTTACTCCTCCTTAGAGAAACGTTGAATGGTTAGGTCTATAATTTTTCATATTTCCTCATTCCTAAACTATATCTCCTCTCAGCGCTGCCTCTCATCCATCTTTCCACAAAACGTGCATAGAAGGTGGTACAAAGGCTCAATTCAACTGAAAACATTGGTTTGGAATTGTCTGGTATATTTTATTGTACATGTATCACATAATATTTGTTCGGTAATTCTTCTTTTTCCTCATCATCTTCACATGTTTTCCGAACCAGATCATCTTCATCCACTGCACATGTCGTCTGAACCGGATCAGCCTGTTGTGATGGAAATTCAATGTCTTCTTTTGGTTGTTTTAGCTGAAATTCCTTCCATAATTCCCTCATCTCATGTAGCACTCATTGGAGGAGGATGATCACTACCAAGTTGAGTTTTAAAGGCTGCAAACAATCTGTTTGATGCAATTCCAAAGAGGCTGTTCTATTCTGAGGGCCTATTTCATGCTGGAGTTCCCACATTTACCCCACAAGCTGGCAAAGGGAGGTCTGTTTGGGCCTATGCAAACAGGGCTTGTTTGTTATGGACAAAGATTCAACTGGAGACCTGGTTTTCTTGAAGAGTTTCCATGAAGGGTCTTCACTGTAGAGGATGCTAGCTCTGGTCTGTATTTGGTAGTTGCTTCCATGATGGTTCCCACAACCGTTTGACTGAATTTCACACCAAACCAAGCCCTGCAAGTGACTCTTTTTCGATGCACTATAAAAATACCATGGCCAACCCACCAAAATCAAACAAGCTATTCCAGGGCCATTTCCACTCTCACTAAAAAATCCAAACTCAAGCCCTTTTACAATTCCAATCTCCCACTTCAATTTAGCCACTATGAACTCCTTTCCTGTCCCCCACCATTTTTCAATCCACCTAGGCAACCCATCCACAACTTGACCACCAATCCGGCCTACCCACCTCTCAACTTCTAAGCCACCATCCCCACATTTTCCACCAGGCATCCCACTTTAAAACCATTCCAAACCTCACCCAATTCTAACCAATTAAACCAGACCCCTTAACATTTGAAGCCCTCATCTAATTTCCTGTTCCAACTCACTTAAGGGGGGCGGGCTGTCCAGCAGGGGGGAGGGGCTATCCAGCAGCGGGGAGGGTTGTCCAGTAGGGGGGAGGGCAGTCCAGCTAGGGGGAGGGTTGTCCAGCATGGACTTAACTGGTTTTTTGGCACCCAAAAATACTGAATGATATTGTCTCATGCATAGTAACCGCTCTTAAAATTGATCAAAGGACCTTACATGCTGACTTGGATCTATTCGACAGAGTAATGGTTGAAATAAACCTTGACTCAAAACTTCTCAGCTCAATTGACTTCAATGCCAATGAATACAAAACTGAAGATATAGTAGAATATGAGCGAAAACCCCCATTTTGGGATCACTATAAAATCATAGGGCATACTATCTTCAAGTGTAGGGTGATTATGAAGCAGGTAATACAACCATCTGAGAATGAATGGAAGGAAATGAGGAGACCTAAAAAAGAAAAAGCCCCCATGATAGACATTCTAGAAATATCCAAAAAGAAATATGAAGTTTGGGTCAAAAAAACTCACACTTTGACACACATAAGAGATAGTTCAGGAACCAAATGGGTGGATGAATTGGAGGAAAAAGAAAACTCTATTAATGATCAAAACCTCTCAATTGAAATTACAAACCTTTTACGAGACACAATTAGAGTATCAACCAAGCAGGAAAAGATTTCTTGCTATCAACATGACCTAGAAAAGCATAATCTCTAGCACCCAATCTTTGATGGAGGGAATATTTCTACTAATGAACTGAAGAAACTAACCTATACTCCTAGTACTTCAATCCATAATAATGATGTTTTCACTAAAGAAAATGATGTTGCTAACACTCCATACTTAGGCACCAAGCAGACCCATATTACTTCCACACCTAAATTAGGTATGAAAAAGGAAAATCAGGAAACCCCCTAGTCTTCTATCTCCATGGTGAAACCTGCCTCCATAGACCTAGAAGCTCGAGCAGGCATGAAAAATATTCCAGCACCTGTTTTATATGACAATTCAGTTTCGGTTCTCATACCCTAACATATGTAGGTTTTTAATGTTCCCCCAGAGCAGAAGTAGAATCTCTCTCAGAACTCTATCGAACAACAATCTGCTCTAGATCCTGTTACTCCAGGTACTTCTCCTCCTCTTTATTATGCTACTAATAACTATTCCATTCTGTCTAAAAAACTGCGTTATGATCAAAATGAATCTTCCTCTGATTTTTTCTCTAAGAATTCTGCTTCTTTACACTGATGTAACCTGACCACTACTATCCCATCTCATATTGCTAAAAAAACAATGCCTATTTTATGAACAGTAGCCTGGTTTTATCTACAGGTGACTCCACAATGGGAAAGTAGCATGAGACCAAATCACATGGCCATAATCCTGGGTCTGGGGGGTATGTCCTGGGGTGTCTAGAGTCTGGGGGGGGGGGGAAAGACTGGCAGGGGTGTCCAGGGTCTGGGGGGGTCTTTCCTGGGGGGGGGGGTCTGTCCTGGGGTGTCCAGGGTCAGGGGGGCAGGGGGCAGGGGTGTCCAGCAGGGGGAGGGGTGTCCAGCAGGGGGAGGGGTGTCTAGCATGGGGGAGGGGTGTCCAGGGGGTGGTCCATAGGTGTCCAGGGTCTGGGGGGGGTCTGTCCTGGGGTGTCCAGGGGTAGGGGGCAGGGGTGTCCAGCAGGGGGAGGGGTGTCCAGCAGGGGGAGGGGCTGTCCAGGCAGGGGGAGGGCTGTCCAGCATGGGGAGGGGTGTCCAGGGGGTGGTCCAGGGGTGTCCAGGGTCTGGGGGGGGGGGTCTGTCCTGGGGTGGGGTCTTTCCTGGGGTGTCTAGGGTCAGGGGGCAGGGGGCAGGGGTGTCCAGCAGGGGAGGGGTGTCCAGCAGGGGGAGGGGTGTCCAGGGGGGTGGTCCAGGGGTGTCAGGGTCTGGGGGGGGGGGGTCTGTACTGGGGTGGGGTCTGTCCTGGGGTGTCCAGCAGGGGGAGGGGTGTCCAACAGGGGGATCTAATATAACTCTTGAAATCTCATTCATGTGTTTCCAATGAGTTCTTCGACTGATGTAATAGTAGAAAGCATAAACCATTTAACAAAAAGAGATCTGACCCTCGTTAAGGAAGGTGCAAGTGATAATCTTGCATGTCGGGTTTCATGTCCTCAAAGAACACAAAATTTAGAAAAGTTCTTGAACCGTCCCTACTGTTTTGTTTACATCCACATTGCCCAAAAACTAATTCCCAGCTCACCATAAGCCTGACAAGGATATGCTCTCTCTTTTATCCAGTTCCGATACTGCCATCACTAACTGGTCCATTATGGACACTTAATGAGTAGGTTTTCACTGAAGGTAACCTTACACCCTATCCTAAAACTCTATTCTGCTATGACAATAATGAGGAAATTTCATTTGGCCAACAGGGGGGCTGTCCAGCAGGTGGAATATCCAGCAGGGGGGGGGGGCTGTCCAGCAGGGGGGCTGTCTAGTAGGGGGGTTGTTCAGCAGGGGGAGGGGGTCCAGGGGTGGTGTCCAGGGGGTGTCCCGGGGTTTAGGGGGTCCAGGTGGTGTCCAGGTGTGGTGTCTAAGGGTGTCCAGTGGGGGTCCAGTGGGGGTCCGGGTGGTGGTGTCCAGGGGTGTCCAGTGGGTGGTGTCCAGGGGTGTCCAGTTGGGGCATGGGGGCTGTCCAGTGGGGTGCAGGGGGAAGGGGGCAGGGGGCAAGGGTGTCCAGCAGGGGGAGGGGTGTCCAGCAGGGGGAGTGGCTGTCCAACAGGGGGGAGGGGTGTCCGGCAGGGTGGGGAGGGCTGTCCAGGGGGTGTAGGGGGTGTCCAGTGGGGCTGTCCAGTGGGGCTGTCCAGTTGGGGCATGGGGGATGTCCAGTGGGGTGCAGGGGGGGCATGGGGGACTAAGGGGGCATGGGGCGTGCAGGGGGGGGGGGGTGTTTTGTTTCATGTGGATTTGTGGCCTCACCAGATTGGTTGTTCCATTTGAGGTACTGTAGTGTAAGGGTAGTGATAACCCCTATGACCTAAGTATCTTCAAAATCATGATCATTTGTATTTATCATCCTCTAAGATATTTCTATAGGTTTCCTCTGGTGAAAACCTTGATCGCCATTGCTGCTTTGCTTCATCAGAGCTCTTTCCATACCTATCTCTCCTTGAACTCATATCATTTCTTGTTTTATAGTGGAGATGACGTCCTTCCTTCAAGGAAGAAGTGAAGACCCTTCTTGGTAATAGTTCCACAAGTGCAGAAATGAGAATATGAACTTTTGGATCATGGTGCAGATGGGCTGCGAGGGGGGGGGGCTGGTGCAGGTGGGCTGGGGGGCTGGAAGGGGGCAGGGGGGCTTGCAGGGGGACAAGCAGGGGGCAGGGGGGCTGGCAGGGGGCAGGGGGGGCTAGCAGGGGGACAAGCAGGGGGCAGGGGGGCTGGCAGGGGGCAGGGGGGGCTGGCAGGGGGACAAGCAGGGGGCAGGGGGGCTGGCAGGGGGGCTGGCAGGGGGACAAGCAGGGGGCTGGCAGGGGACAAGCAGGGGGCAGGGGGGGGGGCTGGCAGGGGGACAAGCAGGGGGCTGGCAGGGGGCAGGGGGGGCTGGCAGGGGGACAAGCAGGGGGTGGCGGGGGGGGGGGGGGGGGGGGGCTGGCAGGGGGACAAGCAGGGGGAAGGGGGGGCTGCTAGGGGGACAAGCAGGGGGGTGGCATGGGCAGGGGGGACTAGCAGGGGGCAGGGGGGACTAGCAGGGGTGTCAGGGGGCAGGGGGGACTGGCAGGGGGGTGGCAAGGGGGGACAAGCAGGGGGAGGGTGTCCAGGCAGGGGGGAGGGGTGTCCAGGCAGGGGGGGACTAGTAGGGGGCAGGGGGGACTAGTAGGGGGTAGGGGGGGCTGGCAGGGGGACAAGCAAGGGGCAGGGGGGCTGGAAGGGGGACAAGCAGGGGGCAGGGGGGGATGGAAGGGGGACAAGCAGGGGGCAAAGGGGGGGGGGGGCTGGGGGGCTGGCAGGGGGACAAGCAGGGGGAAAAGGGGGGGGGGGGCTGGCAGGGGGTAGGGGGGCTGGCAGGGGAACAAGCAGGGGGGTGCTGGCAGGGGACAAGCAGGGGGCAGGGGGGACTGGCAGGGGGTGGCAGTGGGGGACTGGAAGGGGGTGGCAGGGGGGGACTAGCAGGGGTAGGGGGACTAGCAGGGGCAGGGGGGCTGGCAGGGGGACAAGTAGGGGGCAGGGGGGGCTGGCAGGGGGACAAGCAGGGGGCAAAGGGGGGGGGGGGCTGGCAGGGGGCAGGGGGGCTGGCAGGGGAACAAGCAGGGGGTGCTGGCAGGGGGACAAGCAGGGGGCAGCGGGAACTAGCAGTGGGGGATAGGCAGGGGGTGGCAGGGGGTGTCCAGGGTGTGTCCAGGGGGTATTTTTTATGGATTTGGACACCCTATAGCCACGGTTTTAAACCGTGGCTATTGGTTTATTGCCATTGTTTTTAACCGTGGTTATAGACATAATGCCACAGTTTAAAACCGTGGCAATATATTCTGTCTGGCCTTTAGTGTAGCCACAGTTGAAACCGTGGCTTTAGGTATACAGCCACGGTTTGAACCGTGTCTCTATACCTAATGCCACGGTTGAAACCGTGGCTATAGATTTAAAGCCACAGTTTGGAACCGTGGCTATAGGTCTAGGCCTATAGCCACACCAAACATAGCCACGTTTCCTCAAAGTGTGGCTATTACCTATAGCCACGGTTTGAGGGCCTATAGCCACGGTTCCAAACCGTGGCTATAGCCCGAATTTCCAGTAGTGATACCCACTTCCTCCCACATTAATAAAGCTTTAGTATATGGCTAATTTCTACTAAAGTATCTCTCTATGCTCCTACCTCATGTCTGAGACCTAATGTTATCACCCAAAGTCCAAAAACAAAGTCCTTGAAGAGATTCTCATGGAGGAGTACTAAAGTGGTGAACCTATCTTCCCTTTTCATTCCAAATCTTTTACATGCTCCATTATTTTGTTGTTTTCTCCTTATCTCTCTAAAAAAATTCTATGATAATTCCAGTAACTTATATGTATTAGAATTTTATTATTCTAATTCAATATTTCATCATCCTATCTCTTTTACCCCCTCTTAATATTACAAAAATAAAAAAAACCATTTCAAGATGTGTTAATTTATCACATTCAAGGATGATTGGTTTTCAATTCCTATTACTATCTTCAAGACTATACATGAAGAATTTTTAATGGTTGAACCAGATCATAATATATTTATTTTACCTTATTCAATGTTCATGAATCTTTACACACTCATAATATATAATAATAATAATCGTGCACAAAAACCCTGAGTTAATCCAAGCATTTATCATTATGTTTTGTCTTATAATTCATCCTCATGGTATATAAAAATAATAACTACATGATAATTTATATATATTTAATGTAATTAGTAATATATATTACTAGTTATGGATGTTTAACATCATTTGAAATGAACTTCCATTCATAAATAAAATTAAACCGATCATGAAAACCATTGAAGAAAATGTTTCCTAAACAATAATGTTGAACCTCTCATACCAATCAAAAATGGAATGAATGAACCTAAAATGGTTGTAATAATTCAATTAAATTTTTATTAGGTTCTGTAATTATTAATTAATGAAGCTAAATTTTATTATTCAGGTCACTAAGATCAACCAAGAACACCTTCGGGCATAATGTAAGGGATCCTCTCTCTCACTTTTGTTCAAGAATTTCCCCTATTTTGTGTACTATTTTTAATTAATAATAATGGTGTATGTTTTTTCAACTCCCTAATACTACCATTATGATATATAAATGAAGGTATACCCTTTTAAATCTTTTTAATTCCTCATAAGAACACCCATTACCATACCGTAATGTTTGTGAGGGGTTTCTTATCTCACTTTTAATTCAATGAGATTTCCATTGTTCGCAAATTATTTCATGCACGTGGGGTATTGGGTTCTAATATTTGATATATACTATCATGATTATATTTATATTCATGGTATTCATTAATTAAATTTTTGGTTATTAATTTTTGGTCATACAACTCAATTGATTACAATGTGGTAAGGGACTTTGTCTCAATTTCCATTTCATTGAGATTTACTTGGTATTGTGCAAAGAATATTTCTTATGTGGAGCATACACTACCCATTTGAAATCATTTATCATTTGAAATTTTAAATATATTTTATATCCATATTCTGGTTTTATGGATATCATTTTTTTCTTAAAATGTATACCCTTTTACATATGGTGTTTATTTGGAATGTTGTTTTAACTATGGAAATATTGATGAATCTATATCCTCTACTCTATACAAGTATTGATAGGTCATATTGTAATTTTACTAAATATATTTATAAATAATGATTTAGATATGAAGTGATGGGTGGGGCCCTCCATAGCCACTCAATGCATCGACAGGTCTCATGAGACAAATCAGTGGGCTATAAACACTTCGATTTTGTTTCCAAAAATCATACAGGGTTATACCCAAAGACTTAAAACGTTTTGATTGTATAGTGGTATCATGTTCCAGATACATTAAGTCAAATTAATAATAATTATCTTTATTTATTTTTTGTTATTACAATCCATGAGGTTTTCACTATGGAAAAATCTATGGATGTATGTTCATTATTAGTTTATTAATGGCGTGTATTTTTCATTTATTCACCATGCCATATTTGTTTATGATTCAGTTATTGTTGATCCATGATTTTTTTTACTTATAAACCTTACAGGGAGTTTCAGATCACCCCTTTCATTTTTTTACCTTCAACTGGTTATGAAGAGGAGATCATTTTTTTAGTTTTCTTGGATGCAGTTTATTAGATTTTGTTATGTATTGTTTTTGTTACATTTTTCCATTGTAATGTGAGTTACATCTATGTATCTAGTTTCTTAAATACTACTATACTGATCATTACTTCCAGATTTTATTCTACTTAATAATGTCGATGTAACAAGTAATACAACGACTCTGGTCTAGAGGGTTCGCGATGTTATAATACATCAAAATTTTTATAAAGTAAATTTTATTTAAAATAAAATAACAAAAGAAAAAAAGTGAAATCATGACATGTACATTTTTTATATGTCTAATTTTTTTCAATTAATACTTGATCATTTAGAGGAGGGGTAATATATAAATTAAATGAATTTTATAAAAACCTGATTTAAAAATAGACCACTTTTATAAATACCTGAATAATAATTCACTTTTAGATGATTCTTTGAAAAATTTCATCAAGATCACTAAAATAAAGAAAACATTATAAATATACAAAAGGGAACTTCCCCATATATTATTTGGAAAATAAATTATGACAACATTACAGGTGGGACACAATGAACCATATTTATCAATTAATTTATTTTCTCTTTTTTTCATTTCTTTTTTTTATTATTTATTTAATTTTATAAAAAAAATTATATTTGTTTACATTTTTTATTTATTTTTATTTTTCATTTTTATATATTTTCTATTTAATTTATTTTTTGTTTTTTGTTTAATTTTTAATTTTTTTCTACTGTATTATTTTTTTCTAAATTTTTTAATTTTTATTATAATTCTATTTAATTTTAATTTTTTTATTTTTAATATTTTCATTTACCAAAAAATATAGGATTTGAGTTAGCCCGATCCAAAAATAAGTTATTAAAAATTATTAACGGTACAAATGATGTTCATTAATTACATGTTAGATTGAAAATATGAGAGCATACCACCCCTTTCATGTCATTATTAAACAGTGAGGTGAAGTAATCAGGGTAATTTAAAGTACACATTGTTCTTTCTTTAAGGACCACTCTCTTTGAAAACACATCCACCTCCTAGTTATCCTCTCTATATGAATGTGACACATGAAGATTAATCTGAGTGGCATGATTCATGATTGTATACCATTGAAGAAATGGATTACATGGAATATCCTTAGTTCTTATATTCAGATTCATGATATCGTTTTTTGAGTTAGATTCAGTCCACGCAACATGCCATTTATGAAGGAAAAATACTTAATTGCATGCACCATTTACCATTTTTCATCCTCATAAGCTATCCCTATCCCAATATAATGATTAAATCACCCCTCAATAAATGCATGGAGAGTTCGAATGATACATATGAAACCTAATGGACATAGAATCTCTGAGGTCACACCAAAAACATTTTATCTGATCCAAAATCTGATAGGAGGTATCCATCTCACTGACATGAGTACAAGAGGTTGGTGCAGCTTACCTATGACTCCTAGAAGCCTATGGATTCTCATATCACTCAGGTAATTATGCATGGTTCCAAATGTAACATTAACAACTGTGTGAACATCTTCAGGCATAGATTGAATTCTTTCATGGGTAGAAGGCAAATGGTTTCGAGAAAATTTAATGTTCTGAGCTCTCTATATAGAGTCTAGTAAAAATTTCATGGAAACCTGCAACAAGTGTTGCAGCTTCCAGCTCTGTCTGGTGCTTCAAAGGATGTCACAATACACGTCAAGTGGTCTGAATATGTTAGTGCCCAAGCTAAAATTGTTCACTACATATTTTCATAAATGTCATTGATATGAAAAATCCATAAAAAATTTAAATTCTTTCACCAGATCTTAACCATATGGGGCATGTTGAGGCAATACACAGCCCGGTTCACCTTATCTGAACTTTTTTTGGAAGTTTATTCATCCAAAATCACTATATGATGATGGATTTAGAGGTATGAATAATTTTTCCTTGAATGTATTAAGACATGATTGAATCATCATATAGCTCTTATTCTAAAACCTATAACACTTCTTCATAGTGAATTAGACATTATATCTAGGCCTCCAAACCAGAGTTTCAACATCCATGAAGAAATTATTTTAGACATATATGAAAACCTGCAAGAAAATAAAATAAAGATTCTTTTATTGGGACATAAATTCAAAGATATTCATTTGTATATTATCAAGAGGGACGTTTAAAATACAACTAAGGGGATGGTCAAGACATCATGTGTTCATGCAATTATGGTTTGATCTCCTACTAATCATCCATTTAGTATTCTGCATAATATCATTGAAAGAATACTCAATTAATGTACAAACTAAGGATCCAAGATGGTGAGAGTACCCATAAAGTATACCCTCATGGATCCTTCTTTTAATAACTCAAAATAAGTGATATTTTTTTAGTATATTTTATGAACATTTTCTAATCAATCCATTATTGAAAATTTTTAGGTTGTTGATACTAATATTTCCCTTTTTAATTGGTTTGACATAGTTTTTCTAGGAAATACTAAATTTTTTTCATGAACCAACCCTCTCCAAATAAAATTTGAAACCATACATTTCAACACATTAATAAGTCCTCTTGGTCACCTGTAAAAATATATTGTAAAAAAACATTGAGGTAATAACTGATTTTATAAGGTAGACTCTCCCAACTAGGGAAATTTAATTTTCATTACATTTGGATATTTTATTTATAACATGGGTGCTTATAATTTTAAGGAACAAACTTGTCACTCTACCCCCACCCCAAAAAGGGACACCAATGTAATTAAAGGAATGTGAACCCTTCCTAACCCAAACCTCTATGCCACCATTTTGTGATTTCCAACAAAAATTACTTCACTGAATATGATGAATGATTTATCCCAGCTGATGGTATGTCCACCAAATTAAACTTAATGATATAAAAACTCCCAATTATGGAAATGTTTCTCTTTAATTCTTGTCAAAAAATAATTATATCATTTGCAAAAATCTGTTGTGAAGGTGTCTATATGTTCTTCCCAGCTTTAATTTTCTTAAAAAGACCAACCTTATAATGTTTATCAATATAGATGCTAATATAATATTCAGCAATAGCAAAAAGGATCCCTGAAAGTGGGTATCCTTTGCTTACTCCTATTTTTCATGAGAAAAACCCTCATGGGATCCCATAAATTAGAATGGCCAGTTGATAAATTGAAAGGATGAAATGTATCATTTTCATGAAGTTTTATTGGAAACCCATAGCTCTTGTAGAGATTAAGAATAAAATTACACTTGAGAGTATTAAAGGCTTTGGAAGTGAAAATCTGGAGGGGAAAATTCACCAATTTTACTTTCCTCTTTATAATGTTAACACTCTATGATGCACTAAATGGGAAATTCTGAATACATCTTCCAGGATAAATCCATATTGGTTGGGAGTTATTCAATCCTTAATAATTCCTCCCAAATTGGTAAATAAATGTTTTCTAATGTCTTTAGGTATTGTTTTCCCGAGAACCACTGGCCTGAATTCTTTGATTTCAATTCCATTGTCTTTCATTGGAATTAGGGAAATGAAATTTGAGATGATTCTATAAGGTAGAAAAGTATGTTCAAAAAGTACCCTAACAACATTAACTAAATACTCAAATAGTATGTTCCAATAAAACATGAAATGTTTTTGGTAAATCCAACAGGCCTAGCAGAACATACCATGTTGAGAGAGAAAAAGCTCTCCTAATTTCATCATTTTCTACTATACTGAAAAGATCTTGTTTTTTATTCTCATCGACACAAGTGGGTATTATAATTCATATTTGATGTATTTTCTAACCCATTCTTAAATTAATGTCTACTAAATTAGTCAACCACATCGTTTGAGTCATTATTTTGATAACTGTGAAGATTCTCATTGATGATGATGGCATAATTCCCTACCTTAGATTGTTTTCCCTCTAAAGTATGTGATTTTTTTGATTTTATACATCCCTATTTCGACAATTGAACATTAATGTTGGCCTTTTAAAACATTTCCTTGATGGCTATAAGATCATTTATAAATTTATCTGTGTAAAATTATTATTTAGAGTGTGAATCATTATTTTGTTCCCCATCTTGAATTATTGAAAGGTTCTTTTTAGCATTCTGAATTATAAGTTCATGTTTTGAAAATGAGTTTTTATTCTATTCCATAAGGATCCTTGTGGTATGATTTAATTTCTCCACAATCCTTTGAAGTGGGATTTTTATTTCCACATGATTCTATGCCTACATGATTGTTTCTCTACATCCAAGATGGACTAACAAACAATAATTGAAAAAGAATGGATGAGGGAACAACTGTGAAATAGTGGAGAGTTCCACTACAATAGTGTTATGGTTCAATTGATTCTTGGGAATTTTGTGTCTTGAGAAACCATTAATGGAACATCTATCATCCATTTGAACAAAACAACTATCATGTTTGATGTCTTACCTTCTATTCCAAGTAAAATAACACCAAGTGAAGTCATCCCTTGGAATTGGAACTTCAATGAGATTGCACTGGCCAATACAATAAGTAAATTCATCTATTGTGGTGTTGTTGAAGATGGATAAAAAAAATTCAATGGGTATAAGAACAGTTTTGAAATTACCCATCTGTACACACATTTGAACCAAAGCCCATGGATTTCCTCTAGCTCCATCTACAGGTCTCTTCTCCTAATATCAGATGTTGAGGCATGCACAAAAGTGACCAGAAACATATGTCATGTGATATAATAAGTTACAATAAGACTCTAATATTTCTTCATCCCATCAAGAGAGTGTGGATTTATTTTGATTTCCTCCAGGTTTTCATCTTCCCTAGTTTTGTCTTTTTAAATTTCCACAAGACGGTATTGATCATCAACCTCATCATTCCAGAATGTTCCACCCGGTGAAGGGAAAGTATTCATAGGTAGAATGATTTCAGATGAATTTTTCAATGGGTGCCTATTTTTTAGAACCTTTGTTCCAATGTACATGTGAGAACATTTGTTCCATATTTCTAGGACCAGTGTTCTTGCCTAATAGAGTTTCATGATTCCTATCATCAGGTGGTGCCATTATTAGATGTTCCTAATTATCTCCAACATTAAAAAGAACATTACTTTCAGCACTGAACATATTACCTAAAGACTCCACTACAACATAAGGGTTGTATTCCTATATACCCTCTACCTATATTGAAGAATCAACCCCTTATTGCCTCTATACATCATATTTCACATTACATATCATTTCTTGGTCTATAAGGAATTCCAGAGGGGTCTATGTATGCACTACTTGAAGAACATTGGCAGCCCCATCAATTCGAGTATGTAACCTGAGAATCCCATCTGAAGAATTTGGACTCAGATTACCAGAAGTATGTGAATTGAGTTTTAGGATGTGTGATTCCTATTCATTTTAGTAAATATAACCATATACCTTATCTTTAACACTCCCATCATGCCAGTATGGTGTTGCCTCAGTAGCTACATTTCTTTAGTTGGGGGTCATAGAAGAATGTTCATGAGGTCCATCAATAGGGGGAGTTCACACCATGCCTTGAGACTGGGGTATTTTCACCTTCTATAACCCCTTATTAGAGCTTCCAGAAACATCAAAAGGGGGATTAGGCTATTCAGTGGGATCTTATTAGATAATAAAAAAACACCAAAAGTGAACAAATTAACAACTCAATAATTACCAATATATACCTAATAAATTAAAAAATATTGACCCCAAATATTTTATAATGTGTTATTTGAGAATACACCATTATAAACTGAAAATACAGTTTCATTTACTTTCAACTAAAACCATGAAACAAAATTATAATATTACTTAAAGAAAACTATTTCTTATATAGATTTCACCCAACCACATTAAAAACCAAATAACCAACTAATATGATTAATTTATTCTAAACAACTATTGAAATGTAAGAAAATTTTAGAAAAGAATTTACACTTTTTTTATTATCCAATTTTTAAAAAATAGTGTTTTCCCCACTTTACGATCATTAAAATCAACTCACCACATTTTAAATGGATTATTTTATAGAAAACCAAAAATTTAATTTAATATGTATTGAGATAACATAAAGAAATTTATAAATAAAATTTTGAAATCCATTTCATAATCATATGAAAATTTAGGAGTAGAAAAGAAAATCAAGAGAGATTAATTATAAACACTTAATATAATATTAATGGAATCCAAATTGTGATTTAAAAATTTTCATGTGATAAATGGCTTAAATTTAATTGTTATGTATGGAGCCACCTACCTCGATGTACTAAACTTTGAACCTGGGTGTTACTCCACTACTATTGGGTGATTTCAATCAAACCCTATATTATAAGAAACTCAATATATAACAATATAACATAAAAATATAATTTTATTAAATCTGGATAAATTAACCCACTTCTTATGAATATAATCTTTGGGCTTACCTTACTCTCATTTAGAAGAATATAATACCACCAAAGATGAGTTATTCTAGTCAATACCAATTGAGCTATTTAAGAGATGGGTAATAATGAATTTATATACATGAAAGAGATAGGGGAAAGGGAGAGATATTGTGGTGAGAGAGGTATCACAACACTTTCATTGCGCATGTCATCCAAAAGAATCCACATCCCCTACCTTTTATAATTTTTGTGTTTTTTATTTTATCTATTTTTTAATTTCTATTACATATATTTTTTCTCCTTTTTATCCCTCATGAGCATCACAAACTCTTCTTAAACTCCCTATTTTTTTTCAATTTCGTCCTCTATCCATATCACCCAACACACCAATTTTTGTTTGATTTCTCTTAATAATTTTTTCCATTTTAAATTACATTTTTTCTAAAAATAACCAATTGAATTTAAAATAATAATGATGATATTATTATTAGTATCACCCATTAATTATATTCATTACTGAATTAATAGTAATAATTAAAACATTATATATATATAATTATATATATATATATGTATACAATAACTTTTTCCATTTTTTATTTCTAAGATAAAATTAAAAATAATATCACTATTATTATAAATATACTCTAAAGTACTATATTAAACAAAACAAAATTTAGACTATCAATTTATTCAATCCAAAAATATTCATTATATTTTAGCTGAATCAAATTTTAATAAACCTTCAAACCGCAATATCAATGTTTGTTTCAACCTATCGACAATAAAAACTTTTGCTTACTGGAAACACTCATGAACTCCAAATGTAAGAGATCATTGAAATGATATGTGAAACAACCAACAACTATGTTTCCATTGTACATTTGGGGTTGGAAACTTTTATTTAGTTGTTGTATTTATCTTCCAAAACTCTATATTTCATTTATAATGCTTCCGATATCTATTGGTTTATACATGATATACCATTGTGTGTCTCTGATCATGAGGGTATAGTCACCACACCGTACCATCATTTCTCCCTAACTGCTAGTTAGTATCATCTGGAATACGAGGAGGTGCACTTAAGGCCTTGTGGTTGCTGGTTTGGATACTAGTAAAATATTAATTTAGGATAAGAAAATTACAAATACCTATGAAAATACCTTATTTATTTCCCTACACTCATCATAGAGGCTTTATTTTTTCCATAAAACCAACTTAAGATGTCTTTTCGTTCAAACCCAGAGAAGTTTTCCAAAGAAGTGGTAACACCCCTAACTGTGCATTCTATTTAATTTCTTCCCCACCAAACTTATTTGTTTTCAATAAAACATGAAGATATAATAACCTATATATATACATTTTAGTAATATTTTTTAAGGGCATTACCAATATACATATTCTCTTCCATCATATGGGATATGAAATCATCATTCATGTGTATGACATACTACACCCATATAAACTAATGTTATTCATTTTCTATCACCACCTCTCATATGGAATTAAATTTTATATATGATATTTATGATATTATTAAACCTATTTAATTATAACACCACTTCTATCATCTTACGTCAAAATCCATTGGGAAAATGATAATGTTTCTTGTGTGTAAGGCAGACAAAAGCCATGTGAACTGTTGTGATGTGTTTTTCATTTTCTCTTCATTAGGAAGATAATAATGATAAATTAAATGAATATATATGAAATTTGTAACATAATTATAGTTCAATAATAATATATCAAATATTACTTCTTACTTTCCATTCCATAGGGGATACAATAACGTCATTTATTTGTATGTTGAACTAGCGCCTCATGAAGCAATGTGGTTCATTCCCACTATTCATTTAAGGTAATAAGGATGTGTATAATGAATGTATGTGATATATATAACAAAATATATATTTTTTTAATGATAATATATTTCTTACTATTATTAACTTTAGTCCTTTGAGAAAATGATAATAATACTCATGTGTATGTACGATATACCATCTCCAAGAATAGTGTATTTCTTTTTCCATCTCTGAATTTTATGGATTATTATAAATACATATATAATGAATATATATGATATTTATAAAATGTTTAAAATTTTATATATTATGGAACTATAATCAGTTCAAGAAGACTGAAAATACCAAAACAAAAATAATGTGAAATACAAAAATAGTTATTAAATGAAATATAATTTTAATGAGGAATTA
The DNA here is from genome assembly GCA_963277665.1 of Viscum album. Lineage (NCBI taxonomy): Eukaryota > Viridiplantae > Streptophyta > Magnoliopsida > Santalales > Viscaceae > Viscum > Viscum album. Next base: position 1,710,342,918 of record OY728148.1, read on the forward strand.
TTAATAAACAGGTAATAAAATTTCATGAGTAAATAAAATTTGGTATGATATATATTTATATATATTGTAATATAAAACATTTATATTAAACATATATTTATTATACATGAGTTTTGAATGTGTAATAAGAAAATTGAGACTCAAGGTAAGGAATTTCTCTCTCACGTTTACTTTTTGTGAGACACATTTCATATCAACCAAATGTTTCTTTTAGGTGGTTTTTAGAATTAACATGAATATATTTTATGAAAATTATAATATACATTATTTTTATTTTCATATCAATTTGAGTATACATATTTCATGGTGTTTATAGTTAAAACGATACTAAAGCATTAATGGATTTTTTGTCTCAAATTTCTTTATTTGGGATATAAGTTATATTATAAACTTTTCTTCTCCTATGAGGTGTATATAATACCCCTTTGAGATGTTATTTCATGAATATATTATTTTTATGATATTAAAAGTTTCATTTGATTTTATTCTTTAATGGTTTCTAAGCTTTAAAATATACTAAAGTGGTAATGGTTTTATCATATAACTTTATTATTTATCAAGACTGTTCATGGTTATGAATTTGATAACAAATTATTACGATAAATCTCTAAAAATCTCACCAATTTTTTTATCTTGTTGTTCTTTATTTATAATACTTTTTTTAATTTCATTTCCCACTCTTTATGTACTCAAAACGTCAAAATAATGTTATTAATTAAAATCATATTTATTACCCTCTTTGGTAAAAACACCATTTTTCTTCCAAAACCATGTTTTCTAAAAAAAATTTCAAAAAAGTTTGCAAAATTATTCAAAAGATTTATTGAAAAAAAATTTATACATTTTTTACTTTTTACAAAAAATCTTGGAATATTCATGTCATTTTCTAAACAATTACCTTTTGGATTTTACTTACAAATTAGACTGAATATTCATTTTATCATGCATGATATCAATAGTATTTTTGATCACTATGAAAAATCATTGTTTAATATTAATTTATGAATTTCATATTTTCTTTTAAAATAAAATTATTTCCCATTTTTTAGTTTATATTGTTAAAATGTGAATTTCAAAAAAAAATATTTGGTCCAAAAATGATTTAAATTTTTTTAAATATTAATTTATAATTCTAAAAGTTTAGTTTCAAAGAAAATGGTTTGCAAAATTTTTTATGAATTTTTAGTTGTAAAAAAAGGTTTTTTTAATGAAATGATATTTTCCTGAATTAATTTTTTAAATAATTTTGAAATCTTCCATAAGAAGTTTCCCAAGTTATTTTTTTAATAATATTTTGAATAAGTTTTATTTTAGAAAAGGTATTTTCAAACTAGAAAGACTATTCTTCTCAAGAAATTTTCCAAGTAATTTTTAAAAATCCTTTTCCATATAAGATGACATACTTATATGTAACCTTTTATTTTATAAGGATATGGTTCTTGGACATCATTCTCATTGTTTCTCAGAATGATTTTTGTTCCTGATTATAATATATTTATGATTTTATATTCTATAGGTTTTACTATGATAAAATGATTATGAATCCTAATTCTTGTCAATTGGTTATGTAACGATGAAATTTTTATAAAAATCATTTCTTTTCATGGGTTCTAATACGATGAATTTTTTATTATCTTGTGTCCCACATACATCTTATTTTCATTAAGTGATAGTGTTAACGTTATAACCAATGATGGTGGTTATGTTATATTAAATACGTTTGGAATATATATCTCCCTATAATTAATTAGGTATATATTGTTATATCAAGAGATAAAAAAGAATATAATATGGAGAAAATCTAGTTAAGTAAGGAACTATGTCCACTATGACAATCTCAAGAGTGGACCTTGATTACTATTATGGTCTGAGGTGTGGACCTAATCCACTATGATAGTTTTGGAAATAATCCTTCACTATTAATGAAATAATTTTATATTATTATGTGATTTTCAAAAATATATGTCGTATTCAAATGATTTGTTCTCATAGTTTATGTTATTTTATTTCAATACGATTCATGTCTTATAAAATACTGATATTTGTTCCATCGCCCATGTTTATGATGTATGATAGGTAGGGTATGTTCTTCAAATGTTATTCTAATGTGGTCATAATCATTTTATCATATTATATTCATATCACCTTTTTCACAATTACTAATCATCTAAGATCACTCTTTCTTATTTTTTCATTCCCTAGGTTATGTTGAAGGAATATAGGTAGGGTATGTCTAATAAGATTACTATATGAGAAGATCTTCATGGTAGGTATTGGTGATATTTCAAGGAATAACATGATTTTGTGTCTAGTATCCAAATAGACTAAACCTTTTTAGACCATGGGTGTGTATTTGTGAAATATATTAAAAATTCATCTAAAAATATTTAATTTCTATGTATGATAAATTTTGATCATTATAATTTTATTTATATATAATTATATATATAGGAATATGTATATATATCAAGTTATAAGAAAATTTATTAATTCAAAAATGATAATAATAATTACGAGATGATATTAATATTATTATTTTTTATTTTAAATTCAATCGAAAATAAATAGAAAAAATTCAATTTATAAGGGATGAAATTTAATTATATGAAATAAAAGGGGCATATTGATGTGTTTTAATAATAGGATGTAATTAAATAAAATGTGGGTTTGGGAAGAGGGTCTGAAATGCGTGAGGGATAATAAGAAGAATATGTGTGTTAGTGTGTGTGTGTATGAATGATTTTAAAAATATTATAAGATAAAAAGAAAATTAAAAATAGAAAATAAGAAAAACACCTCAAAAGGAGGGGAGGGTAAGTCCTATAGTAGTCTTGAGAAATGTGATTGGGGTGATACATCTCTCACCTCATCCCACTCCCCCTCAATATATCCCCTCTAACTCTAAATTATGTCTACCTTCCCACTTAAATGTATCCATCTGTATTGATAAAAATGAAATTACATCCATGGAATTGGATTTGTCTCAATGAGATAAAGGTATAATATGAGTTTCTTTTCATAGGTATCAATTTGTTTCTAAATTTAATTTTTATTTTTTTCCATGTTCTATATATCAGTGATTGAGTTTTTATGATTAAAACTTCATTTTAAATTACATATTTTTGATACAGTCACATCCATGTTTGGAGTTCATCAAATAAAAGTAGTTTGATCCATGAAAAAAATTTAAATTAAAATCCATTGATCACTTGAATTCTTTTATATCATTTTTTGGATTCCATGAATATTATTTTAAGAGTATATAATTAATCTCACTTGAATATTTTTTTCTCAAGGAATTCTTGATTAGAAACATAAGGAGTTCATAACATTTATATAAATCATTTCTAATGATAACATAGTTCTTTTTAAAATGGATTCAAGGTTTTATCTAATGAAATATGATTAAAATGGGTGTGTTTATTTCAATTATTTTAATGAATGAAAACTCATATTTTTTTAAAAATAATTCTAAAATAATGGAAAAAATTTATTTTATAAAAATGTATCATACTTCAATAATTATTTAGTATAACTAACTTATATCAGTTGGCTATTTGGTTTTGAATTCACTTGGGTTTAAATTTATAAAATATTCTGATCTCATTACTGGTTATTATAATATTGTTTCATGGATTTGATATAAATTCAATGAAATCATATTTTGGATTAATGATTGGGTTTCCAAAGGCCCAGTTGGAACTTTAAAAAGAGGTTGAGATCAGGATTTAGTGTTTTATGTATAGATATATTAGTATTTTTTGAGTTGTGAATTTGATCTCTTTAGTGTTTATTAGATATGTTCTAAGGGGTTCAGTACTAGAAATTTTACTAATTCGAATGGTTTAAAAAAAATTTTGTATGGGTATAGATTTCATCTACCTATACGAATGTTTTCACCAAAACGTTGGTATAGGTTAAAAAAATACTTATGTGAATTATTAATAATAATAATAATAATTTTTAAATTAAAAATGCTTTATATACATATATACATATATTTATGTGTATAAGAATAGAAAATTGTTGTAGCATAGTGGAAAAATCATTGAAAAATAGCAATGTGGGGTTGAGATCAAAACATGGTGTTAGAATTTTTTCAATAGAATACCAATAAAAGTGGTTTGAGTAAATAATTGGTATAAATATTTTCAACTGATCATTTTAACCCACCTATATGAATAGTTGGACCAAACCGTTTATATAGTCTATCCCAAAAACATTTCACTCTGATTTTTATCAAACCATTGTTGTAGGCTATACAAATGGTTTGAGGTCCTATACCAGTGGATTAAAATAATTGGTATATAATTTTTTACTGTCTTAGTTAGGAATATTTGGGTAAGAAATGTATTCTACTGTAGGTTATGGAAATTGTTATATTCCTTTTTCATTTTTTTGAGTATCATAGAAATTGGATTACTCACCTCTAGTTCGTTAATCATGGGAACATTGGTAACCTATGTAATGAAAATATGCACAAGTAACTGACCTTTTTATTTCACTACAATAAAAAAATATCTTGGACAAGGATTATATAGTTGTGGGGAACTGGTCAGGGTGACGTCACACTGCTAGGCCAATTGAATATACTTTTTAGTGGCTTTAAATTAAGTTTTCATGTTATTGTAGGGTGCCAACATGCCACTAGCCCAAGGTCATGTACTCCTTAGTGTCTTTCAAACAAAATTGGATATGGAAATTTTAGATCATTGAGATAGTACATCTATACATGGTTTCCTGGACCTTAGTTCTCTAGGGGCCTCATGTGACATTGTTTAATTTTGGTCCTATTATTATTCTATTTAAGATAATATTATTTATTATATTTTGTAATATATTTTATTAATTTCATATATCATTTATATTATTTTTAATATATATATTTATTTTACTTGAGTCCATATCATTGTTGTTTAATTTCAACCATTTTTTCATTATTTATATAAATTTTAATTTTTTATTTTCTAGGTATTTTATTTGGATATTCCTTTTAGGTAAAGTGAAAATTATTTTTTTACTTTAGATAACTTTATGGAAAATTAAAATTAACAGTTAAAAGTGGATTATTCTTCTTCCAATTTTAAAAACATGTTTCATTAAATAATAGTGTTAATAAAATGGTTTAATTTAAAAGTTACACATAATATAAATGATCAATATATAATCATAAATAATGTTGGAAATCATTTTTCCTCAAGATAATGTATTATAGTGATTTCCATATATGATTTTTTAATAATATGATGATACATACATTCATAGTCATATTTTCAAAATAACTATAAATATATATTTTCAAATAGTATTCAAGGGATGTATGGAGGAAAACTACTAATAATTTTTTTTTCTCTGCATTATATAATATTTCAGGTTCCCTTATGTTTTATCATTTGGTATTGAGTTTTCATTTCAACTATGGTGGTGCTTTTATGAAATATATCTTATTTCCAGACCCCAAATTTAGGTTCTCCATTTTCATTTTAATATATCGTTTCTTTTTATTCCCTAAAAGTTTTTTTAAAATTCTTATAAACAAAATATTTTAAATGTGATCATCCAATATTTGGAGTGGTCATGCTAGATTTCTAGGTGAAGGTATCTTGTTTTTTTATTGGGTAAAATAATTCCCACTTGAACATATTTTTGTTGCATAATAACTAGTTTTTATACCTTGGGTATTGTGAATTCCCGTCAGGCCTTACCACTAGGAAAATTGGGTACCTGGATTAGAGGTTTCCCAGATTGGTTTGTGAAAAAATTGTATTAAATCCGGGTTTTGTTTTTTGTTATTTTGAGAGTTATGGCAGACATTAGATAATATTATTAGAAACTAGGAGTTAGGTTACGAGTATGTGATTGATCACAACATTTCTAACCAAACCTTGAGCTTCTATGGGATTTTGGAATGTTTAATTTTATTTTTGAGTTTATTTTATCATTATTTATGGGTATAATTCTATTATTGAAATAAATTATATGGGGAACTAATGAGTTTCATGGTAAATTTGTACATGATGCCTATGGTTCACCAGTTCCATATATCTTAGGAATGGTTTTGTTTTTATGTTTTTAATTTTCGTGACACTTCTTAGTCTATCAAATTGGATTTATGGAATAATTATTATGATATTAATAGTGTTTATTCAATCACCATTACCCTAGTTTATTACATATTTGGGATGAATTATTTAAGTTATTCTTATTCTTTAATTTTTTTGGGTTTAATTTTATGTGCTACATATATTTGTGTTTTCATTTGAAATAATACTCCATTGAAATGATTTTAAAATAAATGGAATATTTTCTTTTTTTTGTAGATTAATTTTGAAAATATTATGTTATTTTGATGAAAGAAAGATTATTTTTTATATTATTTATCGGTTATAAAATTGATTGTTTCCATTGTATTAAATATTTTTATATAATAAATGTGTTAATTTAGAATTTAATAGTAAGGTTTTAGATGTGTCATTTTAATAAAAAATATTGAAAAAGTTTTAGAATTTTAAAATGTTAACTATAGAAATGGTAGTGTTATTGAAAAATAAAACTGTTTATAAAGCTGTGTAATATTTTTTCATAATTCAAAAAATATCTTCATTTTCTAAATAGATTTGTCTTGTAACCACTATAAATTAAAATAATGTTTATTTTTTTCATTATTTTGGTTAACATGTTTTTCTATAAGATGATGTAAATTAATTGAGACAAATGAAAATTAAATCATTACTAAATAAGTTCCATATTTCTGGTAAAATGACTTACTTTAGTGGAAATCAAACAGGAAAGAGGTTACTAGAATATTTTATGGACTTATTTATATAAAACTATCATTTTTTATATCTATATTTTATTTTTATATTGATCCAAGTCTCATCTCCAAGGTATAATTAAATAATAACAATTATTTCAATTAAGAATTTAAAATTTATGAATATTTCATTTTCCCATAAAATGGTTTTGGTTATGTTGGTAAATAACCATGGGAAATATAGTGACTGATTTTTTTATTATAGTTATAAATAGAAAGTATATTGAGAACTAAAAAATTAAGGGTTTTTATTTTATCACTGGAGATATCAATTCTTGTCTTATCGGATAAATAGTGGGGTTCATTTTAAACTGGTGTTTTATGGGACAAGTCTTGTTTTATATAAATGTGCGCAAGACCTTATATTTTATGGGATATGATTTATATTTTTATGGTCCTTTAGTTCTCATTTATATTATAAATTACTATATGTGTTGAGTATGTTTTACATTCCAAAGGGTACACTATTTTTATGATATATATGGATTTAGAATGTTCATTTATTTGAATTGATTATTTTATGATTGTTATATTCTTTGTTGATGAGTTATATCAGGTTTAATTATTTATCTAATGATATTTTTTTGGATTGAGGAGAAAAAGTTTGGGGAGGTTAACCTCACCTATTCATGAATACTTGGTTGACGCTTTCTTCCCTTACCGTGTCAGTAATTTCATCTGTTTGGAATTCACAGGAGTCCCCCGGAAAGAAAAGTTTTTATGGTGGGTAGGTTATAATGAACAAAGTTTTTGTGTGTTATAAATTATATAATATTGTGATTGAATTAAAATTTAATGAATATTTTTGGATTGAATAAATTTATATTTGATATTCTTTTATATTTAAATCATAGTTTAGTGTAAAATAAAAATGATAGTGTTATTATTTTTGATTTTCATTTAAAAAATCAATATATATATTTATGATGATTTTAGAATTATTATTAGTTCAATAATGAATATAATAATGTGATAATAATAATAATATTATTATTATTTTAAACTTATTTGGTTGTTTTAAAAAAAAGGAATTAAAAAATGAGAAAATTATTTAAAATAAATGGAACAAATAGGGGCATGTGGGGGATGTTGTTGAGGGGGGGGGGGGGATTGAATAAAAAGGGGAGTTCAGAAAGAGGGTGTGACACTTAAGAGGGATAAAAATAAGATTAGTATATAAAAATAAAAAATCTAAAAAAAATAAGATAAACTAAAATAGAAATTAATAGTAAAATGTCATGGTTACGGGAGGGGAGTCTCATTGTGGACTTATAGAATGCGATTATGGTAAATCCTTTCTTAATACTCCCTCCCTCTCTCTCCCTAAATCAATTATATGTCCTATAACTAAATTCAATACACCTTATCTCTTTAATATATCCACTAAAATTGATTAGATTGATACACCATTGATGGAATTTTATTCTTCTAAATGTGGGGAAGGTAAGCCCTAAGTTTGTTTTCATATGTAACATGCTAATTTATAAAAGCTTAATTAAATTTGATTGTTTGGTTATATTTTCAAATATATAATTTTTTATAGTTGTGAATATGATCGAAATAAAATAATAGTGGTGATGTAACTCCCAGGATGCATGTTCCGTGGAATGATGTAGGTAGCTCCACAAAAAATATTTCAATGTTAAGATGATGATTACATGACTATTTTTAAATAACATTTTGGATTCCTTGAAAATTATATTATGATTATGTAATTAATCTAACATTAATGTTTTTCTCTCATGAACTTCCATATGATTGTGAAAATGAGTTCAAACTTTGATTTATAAACATTTTCTAATGTTAGTCTTGTACTTATGAAGATGATTTCAGGGTTTTATCTAATGGAATATAGTAAAAATATTGTGTGTTGAGTTTAATTATTTTAATCAAAGGAAAATTTCTTTTTGGAAAATTGATAATAAATAAAGGGTAAAATTTAGATTTCAAATATTGAATTTCATTTCAATTATTTTTTGGGTTAATTATTGTTAGCAGTTGGGTATTTGGTTTTGAGCGTGGTTGGGAAAATATTTTATAATAATTTGATTTCATTAGTTAATATTATAATGTTGTTTCATGGTTTCGTTTTCAAGTGAATGAAACTATATTTTGGATTTATAATAGTTTTTCCAAAGTCCCAATTGAAACATTATAAAATATTTTAGATCCATAATTTTTCTATTATATATGGATATATTGGTATTTCTTCAGTTGTGAATTTGGTTACTTTTGGTATTTTTGTGCTATACTCAGATAGGTTGGGAATGGTTTATCAAGAAATAATTTATAGGTGGAGTGGGGTATATTGTTTTACAACATTGTTTTTTATGTGATTGACTAGGGAATTAGGTTACTCACCCACATTAAGATGATGATGGGATCCTTTGGAACATAGGTATGGAATAATAAGACATGTATTAGACCTTTATATGGTTCCACGTTAACTAATAATTCTTATGACTTGGATGATATAGTATTTGGTTGTCGGATGGGGTGTCACCAAGCCACTAAACCAAGGGCGTGTACTCTTTAGTGGATTTAGACATAGTTTTGGTTCCATAGTTGGTTATTACCATGATAATAGGCTATAGAAATGTAATATTTAGTATATTTCACACAAAATTAAATAAATTCATTTTAGATCACTGAGATAGTACAATGATATTATGTTACCTTTACCTTAGTTGCCATAGACCCATCTCAGGACATTATTTACTTTCAGTTTTTTTATTTTAATATTTTAGATATTATTGATGCTTATATTATGTTCCGTATTTTATTATTTCTGATATCTCTATAGATTTTTTTATTTATTCATCATGATTAGATTTTTTACATCCTCTAATTTATTTTCACTTATATTTGTAATTATTTTGTAATTTATTTTCCATATACTGCATTGATGCAGCCTTTAAAATATATTTTTTATACATTAATAATTTACTGTAGTCATGTTTTTTAAATTTAACATATTTCTTTAAATGGTTTTTTAGAGTTTTGTTGTGTTATTTTTTAGGTAAAATATTAAATTAACAAATTTTATGTTTAAATTTATGTTTTATTATGGGTTTATTAATGGTTCTGTGGGTTAAGTTATTTATCAAATTATTATTTTTTGTTAAAATTTTAATTCTTGGTTTTGTGAATTGATAAATGTGTTTTTAATTTATATTTTATTTCTTAAATAATAATTACTATTTTTATAATTAATTCATTATCTTATATAATTTTTATTTTATTTTTAAATGTTTTGTTTTTAATATTTTAATTTTTTGGGAAACATGATCAAATTTTTGTGATGTTTCTAGGGAAGGTGAATGGAAAAAATAAAAAAACACAAACAAAACTGAAAAAAAATCATATATAAAATCATCTGTTGAAAAATTATATATATAGAAAAGAGGGAAATGATATAATTTGGAAAAAAATAAAAAAATAAAACTAAGTAATAAAGAGAATTATAAAACAAATAAAATAAAAAATAATATAAATAAATTATAAATAAATATAAACTAGTAAATAATGAAAAAATTGAAATTATATAAAAAGAGAATAAAAATCGAAACACTAAAAAAATAATATATGAGAAAAATAATAATAAAATAAATAAGGAATATAAAAAATATAAAGTAAATAAATAAGGAAAAATAAAAAAATTAATGAATATAAAATATGTTTTATAAAATTTAAAAAAATAATAAAAAAAGAATAAACTGAAAAAATGAGAAAATAAAAAAAAGATAAAGATGATGCATCATGTCCCACCAGTAATGTTGTAATTATTTATTTTTCATGTACTATATGTGGAAGTTCCCTCATGGCTATGTGAAATTTTTTCTTTATTTTAGAGATCTTAATGAACATTTAAAAGAAGCATATAATAGTGGATTGTTATTCATGCATTTCTAAAAGTGTGATTTTTTCAAAGAATTTTTTTTAAAAACATTATTTAATTTAAATATTACCCCTCCCATAAATGATTGAGTCTTCTCAGAAATAAATTAGAGGTGTAAAAATTGTACATACCATTATTTCAATTTGTTTTTATTTTTTATTTCACATTAAATAAATTTTAGTTTATACTAAATTTAAGTAAATATAATCATTTTATTTTTTTAAATAAAATTAGATTTTGTGTTATAATGGGGAAAATATTCTATTTTAATGTCAAAATTTTCTATGATTTAAATATGAAATCTTCATTTTAACTGCATGAATTGTAAGGTATATTAAGTTAAAAAATTATAATATTGGAGATGAAAATTTTGAATTTGGTACTCGGTGCCTACTTTCCCCGAGAACATTATTTTATGGAATGAGTTCTCCAACTAGTATCACTCTATGCTATCATATTCCTCCTGATAACGAAACCTTAATCATCCTAAAATAGCATTTCCTACCTCATCACCCCCTTCATGCCACAAACACCTTAAAATCCCATTCCATCCCCAACATGCAAGGTTTTTTAGATATTGGTGGATAATATATATATATATATATATATATTATTAGATGATTGTAAAATGATATTGTTGAGGAACATTATGAAATCTATCCCATTTAGAGTAGATTCGACACATACCAAAACTGGTAGTAAAATGGGTTGATGTAAAACCCTCTTTTTTATACAATGGTGGATCCCTACTCTACAATACTAATAAAAATATAGTAAACATTGAAGAGAATTTGGAAATAATAGAGTAATAAAATGATTGTGTTGTTGTAAAAAAATCCATTGTTTCATGTAGAATTATTTTAGAGGAATCATTATTTTTAGGAAGATTTAGATTACCTAAAAATTATTGGAATTTATTTCATCCTCAAATGGTACCCTATTTTATAGTAATGAAAGCACACATTTAGATAAGGCTTCATACCCCTTGGAATTGAGTTGATACCTTTCCAAAAAAAGGCATGTTTTTTCATGATTTAATGATGTTAGTATGATCACATGTGATTGATTTAGTAGCCCCAATCACACCCACATGTGAACAAATATACCCACTAGTGAACCAAATCTGAACACATAAACAGGTGGAAACATCCTTGAACATGTAACTCTTATTATTAGCCAAATTTTACCTGTACACTTATGTTCAAATTCATTATTTATACATAATCCTAGAAACAATTATGTCCATCTGTCACTTATCATTTTATAAAAGTTTAATATACAATGTCATAATTTCTCTAAAGAAAACCCAATCTTATGTTCATATAGGTGAACCAAATGTATTCACATGGTTCAGAACTTTTTATATCATTGGTTCATTTATAGCTTTAAACACACCATCATTTTATCATGGGAACAAAACACTATTTTGTGGGGATAAAATATACTTTTGGTGTTTCCTTCACACACATGATGGAATTTCTTAAATTGAACTTATATTTCTGAAGTTATCACATGTAAATTTTGGTGCCATAATTGATGATTTTTTAGAAAATGACATTAAACCACACCTTAATGAATTTTGGTATACCCAATCCCTTAAAAGACCATTTCATAGTGAATCCTCCATATTTTGGATCGATCTAAAAAATTACACATTTTTGATACCATCATCTATCAACTACCTTATATTGTTATATCTAAGACTAATGTGTCTCGATTTTAAAATACAATTATTATTGTATTCTTTATCCAATGATGCTTGATTATCACAATGTATAAAAACTATAGAAATTTACATAGACCATACTTGTAAATATGATAAAAGAGATCCAATTTGTTCCTTTTATTTTCTAGTATCTATAAAAATAAGAATCTCAAAATCCATCATAGATATTGTTAAATATTTTGGTTTCTTCAATCTTAGAGAGATTTGTCCACCTCTATGTGTAATTAAATCAACCACTTGAATCGGAGTGATCTTAAATATTAGTAATCTAAATTTCATATGAAAACCCATCCAACACCATTAAATTTATACCATAACATATACAGTGACCTATTGTACCCTTAAGATATTTGATTACTCTCTTAAACGCATCCCATTGTGATGAATTTGGATTACTTATATACCATATCATCCTTCCAACATCATCGAAAACGTTAGGTCTTAAGCATTTTATGAAATACATGAGACACCCAATCAATATTTAATAATTGTATTGAGAAACTAATGTACCGGATTTAGAAGTATACTACTCTAAGAAGCATATGGAGTAGAAAAAATGAACAGTAAAATTGTTCAAATTTCTATAATACCATTTCATTATAATGAGATTAATAAAGATAAATAGAATTTTTATTTTTTAAAATTTACATTCATAATACAAAACTAGTTTAAAAAAATTATTTTATATCAAAGTTTCAATAAAATATTTGTTTAGCCTCATTTACTTGGTTCATATTAGTTCTGAATATATTCATATCATCAACATATTGTTTCCTCTGGAATTGGGGATGACTTCATTGATTGAATGTTCAAACATTCCAATCGGTTTCTAATGGGTTTATTCATAGAATTGGAAACATCCAATGATTCTATATCCATTTGGACCTACTTTCCAATGGTAGGCGCTCATTAGTTGTGGACTGATGATGCTTAGGAATTTTTATTGGTCGAGAGTATGGGAGGTTGGACTCATCCCACCTTTTTTAGGGGAATTATTGTCTACTCTAGGACTCTCTTTAATTATTTATGTTATGTTCATGAATCCTTATTACATTACCAAGTATAAAAATAAGCTTTCCTTTTATTCTAACAATCAATGATTGATATGTATGAAATTTAGACAATTTTTTATATGTATTCAAGGTTCTTCATCGATAGGGAATCATCTGTATTTGTTAGAGATTATTAATCAATGATTTCCTTTAATACATAAAGGTTTCTTGGTCATTTATGATGACCATAATGGTTTTAATGCCACTCAGTGGGGCACTTGAAGTTTATTGTCATTTAGAAAGACATGGATTAGTTCAGAGTTGGGATCGTACCTGCTGATGGTCTACCTACGTATCCTTTGTTTTGGAAAAGGAATCTGAACCCACATAGTTAGAGTAGGGGAGGATGATGTTTATTCATGATTGATGGCTCAATGAAAGATATCATTATTACTTTTACACTCTATGCTCACATGATTCATGCTCGGTGTGAGAAACAAGAGGTATTGGTGAAACATGACAATTATGCTGTGAAATATTCAATGATGTAGGGCTTATGTATGTATGAATGCCCATAATAGATGAGGATTAAGATTTATATTACGGATTAAATCCAATAACATGGTGCATAATGGTATATGTACTTCATGGAGATTTGGGTACTCTAACTTGGGGCATACTCCTGAGGAAGATGCCCAAATTAGGAGTGGACTCATGATAAGGTTTTACTCCAGAGAAGGAAGCCCAGATCAAAAGTAAATTAAGACTGGTTAAGAGAAATTAAGACTGGGGCTTACTCCTGAGAAGGAAACCCAGGTTAATGTGATTATTATTGGGGCTTACTCCTAAGGAGGATGCCCAAATTAGGGGACTTGGGGCTTACTCCCGAAAAGGAGGCCCAAATTAATGAAGCTTGGGGCTTACTCCTAAGTAGGATGCCCATATTTGTAGACTTTTAGACTGGGGAATATTCTTAAAGAGGAAACCCAGGTTATGAGAACCGTGGTTTGAGATTACTACTGAGGAGGATGCCCAAATTAGGGGACTTGGACTGGGGCTTACTCCTGAAAAGGAGGCCCATATTAAGGGAAATTATGACCGGGGCATACTCCTAAAAATTAGGCCCAAATCAATGAGGACATGGGGCATACTCCTAAGAAGAAGGTCTAAATCAATGAGGACTTGGGGCTTACTCCTGAGAAGAAGGACCAAATCAATGATTCTCTCATCTTAGAGGATTAGGTTTAATGAATGAACTCTCTAACCTTAGTGATATAAAGATGTGTAAATCACTAGGTTTTGAGAGATGTTCCATGGAACTCCTTTTAGATAAGGAAGTAAATTAAGAAAACAGGCCATAAATGGATTTGAAGAGTGTCTTGAAGACAGAAACTTGAATAGGAGAAGTGGAATGACATAAGAGGGGTTAAATGGGTAGGAAGAGAAACCAAAAAAAGGGCGCGCAATTCCTGGCAGGCGCGCTGGTATTGGGTGGGCGCGCAAGTCCTGTTCATGCAGGTATACCTGCGCGGCACAGGGGTACTTGCGCGATTTTTTATCCTGTAGGGTAATACTTGGGCAATACTTGATCAAAGCCTTTAGAATTATCCCGAAGTACTTCCAGAAGAGTGGCATGCAAGTTTTAATGAATAGGTAAGGAGGTGCGAAAGTGTGTCCATTTCACTTAAGGGTAAAACACTTAGGCACGCATGTGTTAGTGAGTTCTTACACTTAAACCTTATTCCTCTTGTTTACACTTCCCAATCTAGGTAAATAACTACCTTAGAAGTGTTTGGAAGACTTGAAGAATTGACTTGGGCATTCAGAACTCTGTATCTATATTCTGGAAAAAAATCCACCTCTCAAATGGGGGGCCCACCAGGGTATTTATAGGCTGGATAAGACCCTGGGCGATTTTCCAAGAGGGTGTGCAAGTCACCTGCGCACCCATTTGGGCAGCGCACAAGTTTACTTGAATGACCATGCTAGAACTTGCGCGACCTATGGGCAATGTTATCCTTGTTCATCCCTTTATCTTTTTTTAATGTTTATTAAAAGGATGAATCTTTCTTTTTAAATTATTTCCCTTTTCATTTCGTTTAGACTCTATGATGAAAAAGGAGCATCATCAAAAGTCCCCCCTCAGAGTTGGATCTGGAGAGAAAAGAGGATTTGACTCTGAGGAAAAAAGAGAGACTAGGGGTATTTCTGGTAATTGGTAGTTTAAATTCATGCACGTCAGAAAAAAATGGCTAATGTTTAGTGTCGAAATATCATTGACCGAATGAATTATAATTGACTCAATTCCTTAACAATTTATCTAAAAATATTTTACCATACTCAAGTACGAGGGAAAATATGTAAACTGTGACTTAAGAAAATTTTAATCGGAGGAATGATATGAAAAAGAGCTAAAAAGGAATTTAGAAGAAGTAGTTACCATGAATGAAGTTACCATTATTTAACAAACCCATTAGGGTGTTGAATTATGTAGGGCCACCTAAGGGAATTGGCTACATAGTCAAATAAATAGCATCTTTTGGCTGAAAGGTCTGTTATGTAGACTACTTATGCAAGTCCTCCTAAGGGCACGTGCTGCATAGTCAGGAAAAAGAACTCTCAGAAATTTACTTTTCTACTGCAAAGAAGCTACTGAATGTTTATGGGTATTAAACTTTTCCAAAGTATAGAGTTTTCAGTATGGAAATAGGTACTTGAATATGGAGAAGACATTTTCAATAAAGATTGTCTATGAATTTGATGAATTTCACTCCTACAAAGGTCTGACCCAAGCATAGGGAAGGAAAATATAAAACATAGACTTGAATATCTTCAGATCATGAATAAGAGAAAATTGGGAAAATATGTTAAGGATGGCTATTTTCTGCGGATCCTTACATATTGTCGTTAAGACAACTAAGGACAAAAGATGTTTTCTTTCCAAGAATGAAGTTACCATTATTTAACGAACCCGTTAGGGGGATGAATTATGCAGGTCCATCTAAGGGCATTGGCTGCATAGTCAAATAATAGTATCTTTTGGCTGAAAAGTCTATTATGCAGACTATTTATACCAGGCCGCCTAAGGGGATGTGCTGCATAGCCAGGCAAAAGTACTCTCATAAATTCGACATTTTGTGACCAGAAGTCATGAAAATGGTTATGAAGAACTTGAAGTATTTAAGACTTGAATTATGACACATAAAGATGGGTATTGTCCAATGTATGTAGAGATACACAAATCAATGCTACCCATAATCATGTTGTGGCTAGATCCTAAATTGAAAAGTTTGACATCAATATGTATCCCATAAGGATGTGAATCAAGCCATATGTAGTTCTTGAAATATAGTTTAACGTTGTGTGGGATGAAAGTATGAGAGATAATAGTTTAGGGTCATAGAGATTGGACCATTATAAGAAATACACAATGTGTGTTTTCATGGGGACTTTTCAGTTAGTAGACTGAAAGTGGAATTTGGGGTTAGGTCCAAAGACTTGGGGATGGATTCGAGGGACACTCGAACATTCCTATGTATCCCATCAAGATGGGAATCAAGCCCGCATTGTTCTAGAAATTCCGTCTGTTTAGATTTGGTTTGTACATGTTTAGGGTGAAAGGGGAATTTAGTGCAATGATGATTTAACCCAAGATAAAAGTTTTAGGCATTACCATGTATGCACATAGTCTTTGAAATATAACGTGATTGAAAATCAATGTAAATAATGATTTCCTTTCAGTTGAGGACATCAAATAATGTTGTAGTTTATCGTCATAGAAGACAAAAGGTGATGTACATTTTAACGTCATGCAGCAAGGACAAAGGTGAACCAATGTAAAGAGATTGGTTTTGGGATTGAACCTTGGGGGGTTGCCTAGGAACCCAGCCTGAAAGGCAAGGATCAAAGTCCCCGTAGTTCAAGTAAACAATTAATTAGTGATCAATTTGTTTTTGAAGACAACGACCCTAAAAAGAAAAATTGTTAGGACATACGCGTGGTTAGCGGCCTAGAGAGGGTGTTATGGTTGAAGTTTGCTATAAGCTAACGTAAGTCATACTCGGTGTGAGAAACAAGAGGTTACAACAACCTTATTGATGAACAGTTTAATGTCATATAGGACATATGAAGGGACTATGCAGTTTAATGTCTTGTAGTTAGGACTATTGGTGCTGCACAGTTTAGTGTCATGTAGTAGGGACAAAAATACAGTTTAACATCATGTAGGATGTGTTAAGGGATTTCTATATAGTTTAGCGTCATGTAGTTAGGACGATGGTGATAATACATTTTAATGTCATGTTGGACAACAAAAGGAATATGCAATTTAATGTCATGAAGTATGGACAAAATAGGACACATTTTAACGTCATGTTGGACGTATTAGAAACTTTTTCATAGTTTAACGTCATGTTGGATGAAAAAAAGGACTATACAGTTTAACATCAGGCTGGACGTAAGGGATATTCAAATAGTTTAAGGTCATATGCACAGACTGTTGATGGTGAAGTATAACGTCGTGCTGGACGTAAGGGACATGAATGTAGTTTAAGATCATATACAAGGAACGTTGATGGTGAAATTTAATATCGTGCTGGACGTAACGGACAAGCAAATAGTTTATGGTCATATGCATGGACCATTGATGGTGTTGTTTAAAGACGTGTTGGACGTAAGGGGCATGCAAATAGTCTAAGGTCATATGCATGGACCGTTGATGGTGGTGTATTTTGTGTTTATACAAAATACTTCTTCAAAAATATGGCATTGGTTGGAGTAGTGATGAGTTCTCCATCCATGGAGATTAAGGAATATGACGTGTCGTTTGATGGGGCGGTGCCAGTCGATTTGAAGTAGATGGCATGTAGTCTACCAGAGTCAAAGACAACTTAGGATTTTACACATACTCATCTTCTTATGATTATTTTTATTTATTTAAATCATGTCGTTTCTTTGAGGATTTTCCCTTTGATTAACAAGGGTTTGGTGTGGTATTCATGGCAGAAGTCACAATTGGTTTCTTCAATTGCATTCTCAAAATGGCATGAGTTCAGTTGATCATTTTTCTGACCATCCAATCATCATATTTTTGCGCATTTTTGTTCTTGACTTCTTTCCACTCACCTTATTCCTCATGAACTGTAGCAGTAACACATGCTACCTAGGAAGAAGTGCCTTTTAGTTTTACTTGTCCTGAGTAGAACATCATTTACAGGATGTCTATGAAGAACAAACACTCTTGGATGGGATGCCCCAAAATTTGATGAAAGGGGCAATAGTTGGGATGATCTTCATCTCCTTCCTTGTTTGGCCTCTTGGGCCTTGGAAATTGAACCAAATTATTTTATAGAGCCAAAATGAAGTAACCAGGACCCTATTTACTTCGGAAAGAGTATGTTTTTCTCTTAAGATCCTAAAATTGTTTTCATCTTTGATCTCTTTGATCATCTTAACGAAACGGACTTTGTTGGAATCACTCAAGAGGCGGAGCCCTTCAAGAAGTTGAAGGCCTTAAAGTAGAAGTAGTTACAGGTGCTTGTTTAAGCATAACTATAGCAGTCTCTGCTTTACTCATTCTCCTTCCTGGAGTTGATGGAATTACACTAGCTTTTTTCCTTAGTCTTTATAAGAGAATCTTTAATCTGGTGAGTGATTGAAGTATGGTCTCGAAACCCTCCTGTGTATTTCATAGGGATCAACAGTGTGCACAACTCATCACGCAGATTTCCCACACAGATTGGGAATAGTTCTTCTTGAGGGAGTGCTAAACTTAGGGAATATGTTAATCCATTCCAGCGAGCAATGAAATCTAAAACCCTTTCATTCTCCCTTTACTTACAGTTTGTAAGATCAGTAACTGTTGTCCTTGGCAACATTGAGCTGAACTGAATATGTAATTTTTGGTAAATATCCTCCCATCCGGTAATTGATTGGGACTGCAAGCTTGTGTACCAAACAAATGCTTGTCTTTACAAGGTTCACATGAAGCATCTGAGTTTCACTGCTTCCTGCAGTTCTGGAGTTCCAATCATAGGATCGCAACAAGACACGAAATGCATCAAATGCTACTCAAGATCGCCTGATCCATTGAAAATAAGGAATACAGGGTTCCAAAATCATGATGGGGTAGAAATTGAATCTACCCATTCATGGTAAGCTCTCTTTTCTGGTTGAATTTGAGAATTCTTTCCTTACGTAGCTTCCAACCGAGCTGTTAATGACTCAATAGTAGTTATTAAATTTTGAAAAACATCTGGTTGAGCTTGGACCTGAACGGGTGCAATGACTGGAGCTTGTATAGATGTGGTGGCTGGTACTGCAACTGATGGTAGCACTACCAATTGTTGTTTCACATGACCCATAGGATTAGACCTGTGAGGGTCTATTGATAGAGAAGGATATTCTTGATCCATCTTATAAGCGACAACAAATTCCCTTAGCTGACTATATTGAAGTAGTTCTACATTCAACCTCCTCAATTCCTTCATTTCTTCCTCTTTTTGTGAAAATCTTTGCTCTAGTGAGAGCAATTGACCTTCTCTGGAGTAAGGGTATGTAACCATATTCTTTCATTTCCCCTTGTTAGCTCCCTTTTGGAGAGGGGGAAGTGGTTTACTTGAAGGATTACCTAGATTCTTGGTAATCCTTTGATTTCGTGTATGCACACCTTCTTCATTTGTGTATGTGCATACATCTTCTTGAGCAGGAACCTCTTAATCTGAGTCCCCTGAGTGAACCTCATGTTCTAGAGGATCAGCAATAATGGAAGTAATGAAATTAATTGATGCATAACTCATCACATCCCTTCTATCAGAATTTCTGTGATATTGTCTTCTGTCATGCCCCTGATGAGGCATTGCCTTTTATTGATTCGATCCCTCAGGAACATCTTGAAGAACCATAATTTGGAGGGAATCTCCTGATAATTTGGCTCTTCATTCCTCATGAAGATTCTTCTATAATTGAGAGAAGACAGAATTTCTCTGAGGGAGGGGTTGAGGATTTGAAAACGTCCCCAGTCCGGTGGACTGGGGCTGTCCCTGCTGTCATTTCTAAACACCTCGAATCCTATTTGTTTATTACGAGGGTTGGGTTAAAAGAGTCCTCAGTTTGGAATGCTGGGGTGGTTCTTGAAATGATATATCTAAGACTTTCTTAAAATATCTCTTGATCTTATGGACCTTGGTCCCAAAATTAGCTGGATGCATCAATTGACATCCACTTTTATCACTCGGTTCAAAAGATCATTGGATGATATCTGACACCTCTGTCACTTGATGATGTTCTTTCTCTAAACGAGAGGCCTACTCAATATTCTCATTTTCTTGATGTAGGATTAATTCAACAACATCTTTTCTATATGCTTGATTTTGAGAGAAACTAGTTGAATCCTACTTTTGAGAAAGCATTTGATTACATGAAAACCCCATTGACTGTGGCTGGACACGGGTAATAACATTGCATGAGACCATTTTCAGCGGTCTTTCAAGATTGGATAGTACAGTGAAATGTAGTGCTCCATGAACACCCCATCCTATTACATGAAAATCTGAAGGGGCATTGGAAATTAACTGGCGTAATATTCGTAGTGCGCTAAGGCATGAATGGTGAAGGGCTCTCTGCTTCTTTTCAGCCTTCGGATATCGAGAGACTGATAGAGATGACAAATCAATCTAAAGTTGTAACCCTTCTATTATATTAACATGATTTTCATATTCATCAAAAGATAATACTTTATTTTTCAACTAAAAAAGTGTTTTCTATATGTTAAGATGAATATCATGAATTCTATCTTCCATCAACATCTCTGGAATGTCGTACTAAGAATCAGCCAAAGGCCAAAACATAACCGGCACATCACATTTTTTCAGTTGTTTTCTTATATTCAGTACATTCACTTTATTATTAAATTAAGATTCTTCTACCTGATTAGACCATAGTTGGTGATTCATTGTTTTTTCATCAGATTCAACAATATTGGTAGAGAATTAACTGATCAAACTAGAAGATGCATGACTTAGGGGTGGTTCGGAGAATGACATACACCCTGGGCTATCTTCTGTTTGAGAAAGTGTTTCAGCTGATGGTGGTAAAGCATCAGACATGACTTACTTCAAATTTCTGCATGCCTCAAGATAAGAGGGCTTTCTCATCACTACATTATCTATAGGAGAATTTTGAAGGAAATGTGCATCACTACTACAGAGAGGAATTTCACAGCAAAATTCATCATCATGGGGAGGACCACCATGGTGGATTACAACAAAAGATGAAACATTTTTCACCTTGGTCTTTTGACCGTACAGAGGGTTCTTGTGGATCTCATCTGAAGATGAAACTTCAAGATCAAATGAATTGTCCTGAATCGAGCCTTAATGAGGAAGTATCTGTTGCAGAGCTTCGGAATTAATGTCCCGACTATTGGGAACCGAGAGAGAAGAGTCTTGAGTTGCAACAGATAGTTGTCTGAGTGAATCAAGAACTCCAGTATCGAGTAAGGACTTATCACAGATGGACCTTTGATTTATTGACTGTGCGGGGCGGGTCTTCCTCTTAGACACCTTCTTACTCAATTTGGAAAGCGTATGTACCTACTCAAGAGAAATGATCAGGTTGGGCTGATTATCTCTGCTCAAACCAAGTGTATGTTCCTGACTTGGTTGTCCGTATGATATGGGGGAGTATGCCCCAAAACCCTCTTGGACTGGAACAGAGGTGTGTGTCTGTTCCGGAGTGAACTGTTGATTTTTCACTCCACTAGTAAGGATAGAATTATTTGTCTTTCCATGAGATGCTGCTGAAGCTATTATAATATCCTGGTAGGCATCTAGAATATTAGTAGGTATTTGATTCTACTTTTTCACCATTGATATAATATTCTTGGTGACTTTAGTAGCCGGAACGGGGATATACGTCCATTCTGTGCTTGGAGTAGGTGTGTGTGCCTACTCCTATCCTCCTTTTCCTGTCAGTGAATCCTGAGAGTAGTCAAGTGTTGGGGAAGAGAGTTGAGTCTACCTCCTGTTTGTCGCCGGAGCATTCTGACTAACCTCTCTGAGTGCTACCAAACGAGACTATAGGTAGGCTTGATCAATATTAGCAGGTTTATGTGCCTACTGATTACACTTCACCGAACATGGTTGACGAGCTCTATCATATGTAGTCAGACGAGCTTGCTGACTAGCTGATGATTTATAAACAGGTGTATGTTCCTATCTATAGTACTCTTCCAGAATTGTCGGGCAGGATTAGCGTGATGCTTCCAGATGAGTCTGCTAGACAACGGGATTAAAATGGACTGGTGTGTGTTCATGCTCATTGCTTTCCACCAAGTTAGGTTGATGGAATTCTCCAAAGATGCAGAGATGATAACCTGCTCACTGTTGAACGGATTTCACATCTGGTGATTCTTCTTACCTGCTCGGGTTCAAAGAACCAGATCCGAATGCCTGGAGTTGATACCCCCATCATGTTTAGGGTGCACTATCGTATGATTCTGGCAGTTATTGTTGATGGGAGCCCTTGGGAAGGACTCCTGTCTCCTTGAATTAAGGCCCTGAGGGACCTGCTCATTCACCTCCCCAGAATATTGGAGTGAATGGTGATTGCATTCTGGGGATAACGACGTGAAACGGTTGGAGACAGTGGTTAGCACCGATTCCTTCTTGATCGCTGGTCGTCGCTGTCCAGACAACCAGATTTAATTATTGACTTGGAGAGCTTGTCGAGCGGCCTCCATAGAAGGGATAGTACCGTTTTTACGGTACTCCTCAACAAACACATTTGATACCCAGTTTTGAAGACGCTGAGTAGGTTATGTCATCCTCAGAGCAGACGACGATCCAGCCGGAGTAGCAGTAGTGGCACTCACAGCAGAGGTTTTCACGGGAGACGTATTCACAGCTGTAAACATGAGAGAAGCCATTTTGGAAATGTAGAAGATTTTGGAAAAGAGTTCCTATTTTATATAACAGACATAATAATGATAATTCTGACCACTACATCTTTTTGATGAGAAAAATATGTTATTGATTGTTTTGTTTTCCCTCTCATTGAGTTTTAAATAGGGGCCTAATAAATAAGCAAAACATAATTTTAACATGGTTAAGGATTCATGTCGGGTTCTCCATTTTTTGTTTCCTCTAGAATTGAGGATGGCCTCGTTGATTGAAGGTTCAAACATTCCAATCGGTTTCTAACGGGTTTATTCGTACAACCTGAAACATCCAATGATTTCATATCAATTTGGAACTAATTTCCAAGGGTAGGTGCTCATTAGTTGTGGACTGATGAGGCTTAGAAATTTGCATTGGTCGAGAGGATTGGAAGTCAGATTCATCACACCATTTTGAGGGGAATTATTATCTACTCCAGGACTCTCTTTATAGATTTATGTTATGTTCATGAATCCTTATTACATTACCATGTATAAAAATGAGCTTTCCTTTAGATATGACAATCAATGATTGATATGTTGGAAATTAAGAGAATCTTTTATATGTATTCGAGGTTCTTCCTCGATAGAGAATCATCTGTATTGGTTAGATATTCTTAGTCAATTGTATCCTTTATTACATAAAAGTCTCTTGGTCATTTATGATGACCATAGTAGTTTTAAATCCATTCAATGGGGCACTTGAAGTTTATTGTCATTTAGAAGGACATGAATTAGTTCAGAGTTGGGATCGTACCCGCGGAAGAGCTACCTACGTATCCTTTGTTTTGGAAAAAGAATCAGAACCCACGTAGATCAAGTAGGAGAGTGTGATGTTTATACATTATTGATGTCTCAAAGATAGATGTCATGATTAATTTTAAACTCTAAGCTCACATGAGTCATGCTCGGTGTGAGAAAAAAGTGGTATTGGTGAAACCAGACAATTGTACCATGAAAGATGCAATGATGTGGAGCATCTGTATGTATGATACAAAAAATACATGAGGATTAAGATTCACATCAGGGAAGAAATCCAGGAACAAGGTCCATAAAGGTATATGTACTTCATGGAGATTTGGGTTCTCAAACATGGGGATTACTCATGAGGAAGATACCCAAATTAGGATAGGACTCGTGATTGGGTTTTACTCCTGAGAAGGAAGCCCAGATAAAAAGTAAATTAAGACTGGTTGAGAGAAATTATGACTGGGGCTGACTCCTAAGAAGGAAACCCAGGTTAAAGGGATTTTGACTTGGTCTTACTCCTAATGATGATACCCAAATTAGGGGACATTGGGATTACTCTTAAAAAGGAGGCCCAAATTAATGAGTACTTGGGGCTTACTCCTAAGGAGGATGCCCATATTTTTGGACTTTTAGACTAGGGATTATTCCTAAATAGAAAACCTAGGTTAAGAGAACCATGGTTGGGGATTACTCCTGAGGAGGATTCCCAAATTAGAGGACTTAGACATGGTCTTATTCTTTAAAAGGAGTCCCAGGTTAAGGGAAATTATTACTGGGGCTTACTCCTGAAAAGGAGGCCCAAATCAATGAGGACTTGGGGCTTACTCTTGAGAACAAGGCCCAAATCAATGAGGACTTTGGTTTTACTCCTGAGAAGAAGGCCCAAATCAATGATTCTCTCATCTTAGAGGATGAGGTTGAATGAATGAACGCTCTAACATTAGTGATATAAATATGTTTAAATCACTAGGTTTTGAGAGATGTTCCATGTAACTCCTTTCAGATAAGGAAGTCAATCCAGAAAAAATGCCATAAATGGATTTCAAGAGTGTCATGAAGACTAAAAATTGAATAGGAGAAGTGGAATGTCATAAGAGGGGTGTTAAATGGGCAGGAAGGGCACCCAAAAAAAAGAAGGGCACGCAAGTCCTGGCAGGAGCGCAGGTAATTCTTGGGAACGCAGGTATACCTGCGCGGCACAGGGGTACTTGCATGATTGTTAACCAGTAGGGTAATACTTGGGCGATCATTGATCAAAGCCTTTAAAATTATCCCGAGGTACTTCTAGAAGAGTGGTGAGAAAGATTCAATGAGTAGGTAAGGAGGCTTGCAACTGTGTCCATTTCCCTCTAGGATAAAACACTTAGGCGCTCATGTTTTAGTGAATTCTAACACTTAGACATTATTCATATTTTTAGACTATCTATTCTAGGTAAAGAATTACCTTAGATGAGTTCGGAAGACTTGAAGAAGAGACCTGGCCGTTCAGAGCTCTATATCTGAATTCTGGAAAAAACTCCCCCTCTCAAATGGGGGGCTCACCGGGGTATTTATAGGCTGGAGAAGACCCTGGCCAATTTTTGAAGAGGGCATGCAAGTCACCTGTGCACCCATTTGGGCGGAGTGCAAGTCTTCTTGCGCAGCCATGCTGGAACTTGCACGACCTATGGGCAATGTTCTCCTTGTTCATTTCTTTCTCTTTTTTTGATATTTATTCAATGGATGAATCTTCCTTATTGAGGTATTTCCCTTTTCATTTATTTTAGACACTGTGATGAAAAAAGAGTGTCAACACATATAAAAAAATAACTACACCATCATTTTTATGGACCTTAATATAAAAATATTTATCATCTTGGTTAACCACAATACAATTTTTCAAAATTAATTTGTTAAATTTCTCATAACACTATTTTAGAGCCTTTTTTATACCATATATAAACTTTAATAACTTTCTGACATTATTTTCTTTACTAGGTACAATGTATCATTTCTATTATTCCATATATATTTCATCATCCAATGAACTATTTAATAACGACAATTTAATGTTCATTCGGTGAAGTTATAAGCTATATTTGGAATCTAAAGTGAGAATAATTATAATCAAAGTAATTCTGGCCCTAATGTAATAGATATTGAATTAATTTATTTCTCTCTTTAGTGTAAACCCATTGGCTATCAGTATTTCATTAATTCTTTTAATTATACTGTCAAATTATCATATTATTTTCAATACCCACATACAACATATATGATGTAAGCCTTTCGGTATATTATATAATATCCAAGTATTTTTCTTGGTTATAGATTCAATTTCGTCACTTATTTCTTAATTCCAAATAGATGCATTAGAAGATGACATAGTTTCTTTGAATGATTTGTGATCAAAAACTGTATTGAAACAAACTAGAGTTTGTGTAAAAATAATTTCATTAGTTAGTTGAAAAAGTATATATATAAATTAGATCTGTATTTTTGTGTATCAATGGTCATTTTCTATTACGAACCTCCTCAACGGTATCTTCATTAGACACTCTTTTATTTTATCCATATATCCCTATTTTGACTTTCTTAGCTATAAATGTAAACCTATATTCATCAAAAATATCATATCTTGATTTAAAAAATATATTATTCATTATTAATAATTCCCTAATACAACCATGAAATATATTCCTTTCAATTCTCAACATATCTAATAAATATGATATCGACACCTCCTTTTCCAATCTTTTCCCTTTCAGGTTTAGGAAATCTTATAGTTGTTTAACAACCCCAAACAATTGCAAAATTTTGGTTTTATTATATATGCTTCCATAATTCATAGAGTTATTATAACACCTGATTTGTTACGAGATATATATTTTTCTAAATGAATTTATTTTTTTAGATATCGTGTGTTACACACAACACTATTGTCTTCATGAATTGTGATATACTATAAACATTATTATTTAAAAACAACCGTCACAACCCATCCATTAAACATGGTGACATGAATAGGAATAAACAAATTAATAATATTAATTATATATTTTATAGATAAATTAATCATATTAATAAAAAAAGTAATAAATTATTGATATATTCATCATTTGCATCAAAATTTCATTTTTTCTAGAAAAATGATTTTATTTATTTTTTTAAACAATTATGAAATTAATTTTTAATAATTTTAGAATATTTATTTCACTTAATTAAATTCATTCTTTGTATCAAAAATTTAAAATTTTCTAAGGGTGAATTCTTGTTATTTTTCAAAAAAGATTAATGTTTCGAAGAATAGTGAAAAATAATAGTTTTTTTAAAACTACCTTTATGTTTATAGAATTTATAAGGTTGTATTTTGCCTAAAGATCATTTTAAAAGTAAACTTTGGTCAATTATATTATAATAAATCCAATATTGATAATTGGAATAATTTTAATGTTGAATTTTGTTTTCTAAAAACTATTTAATATTTTGAAAGTTTCCTCTCCAAAAAATCTATTTTTCATTGTGTTAGCTGGTTTGATTTAAAATTTAATCTTATCACTTATATTAATCAAGTTTTTAAAATTTTATTGCAAATTTTTAATCAAAATAATTAATATTATATAATTATTTAAAATTAATTTTCCAACAAATGGAATAGTAAAAGCCGTAAAATATAATTACAATAGTTAAAGTAAAAAAAAGGTTAATGAGTTTTAAAATAAAATAGAAAAATTGAAAAATGACATAGAAACTTGTAGAAAACCAATTTTATGGATATATTTATACATTATCACATATATGATTCAAAACCAAACCCTTTCTATGATACATGATATGTGTGGTCTACAATTTGTGCATCTTTCTCTTGAAACTCATTAGTTCCCCATCTAATTTGTTTCAAAGTTAAAATTATACCCATAAATAATGATAAAATAAACTCAAAATTACAATATCACTATCCCAAAAACCTTTAGAAACTCAAAGATCAATATGAATGTTGGTTATCAATAAAAAACTCAAAAACAACCTCTTGAGATCTAGTATTTTTATCTCATGTATATCTTGACACTCGAAATAACATAAAATAAAACAAGTCTTTGATACCATTTTTACACAAAAAATAGAGTATAACCCAAATTCCAGAACCCATGTTAATTGATGGAAAGGCCTAAAGGCAATTCCCAATCCCCATAGTCTAAAAACTAGTTACTATATATCAAATATATATTAATAATAAGAAATTAGTTTAACCAATGAAACATAAAAATCATTAGTATTCTATATAAAAATCTTTCATGGACACTCCATATGTTAGATGATCACACATAAAAAATAAGCAGCTTCAAAAAACAATCAGTGAATAATAAGAAAATAAATATTTAAACAAAAATGTAAAATTTTCTCCATATTTAAAGAAATATTCTCAATTTATTTGCATGAACATCATCATTGAAATTAAAATACGATACCACTACTACATCAAAATGGAACCAAAAATTCTATATAGGCATTATAAAAGTTTCCTAGTATATATCCTCCACACAACCCATGTATACTATTTAAAAATTAATCATTTTAATTTTAGTTTGAAAATATGACTAGGAATGTAAGATATATTTAATTAATAAAAAAATTACATGTGGTCAACACTTGAATCATGTTATCATGATAAAAATGGTTCACAAATTTATTTATGAGTATAATTTGATCAATTAGAGGAGGATAAAATTTAATTAATAGAATGTATTTTAAAACCATGATTTAAAAAAACCTCTTTTAAAATTATATGTAAAATAATCAACTTATAACTATTTATTTTAAATTTTCATCAGTATGAATAAAATAAATAAAAATTACACTTACCCATAAGGTAATAACCATATCCAGTACCAGCTTAATAAACAATGAAAAAATCATATAAATAAAGTAAAATAATTTTCTGAAAGAAAGCAAAAATATCATGAACTCATGTAAAATAAACAAATATCTAAAAAAAGTAGTAACAATATCTTATTGTAATAAATGGAAGAAAAAAATATAAGCAACAATAATATCTAGAAAATAAAAATAATAGAACCAAATTTTAAAGAAATCATGGGAGAGTCCCTATGGAAATATGGTCAAGGAAACCTAGAATCCTCATAATATCTTAATGATCTAAAATGTCCTTATCCAATTTTTTATGGAAGAAACCAAAGAGAAAATTCCATTTTCCATGTTTCATGGTGAAAGCCTACGCTGACATGAGTACATAGTCTAAATCCAGTAACGAGTACATTACAATGGTCCAGAAATATAGAGACACCTTGAACTGTTCCCCACAACCATATAATCCATGTAATATGAAATTTTAGTTAGTGTTGTGAAATATAAAGGTTTGTTACATGCACTTATCCTCATTACCCAGGTTCCCAAGGTTCCTATGATTAATTTACTAGAGTTGAGTAATCCAATTACTAAGACAGTCACACAAAATGACAAAGGAATATAAAAATATTCATTACCTCCCATCCAATACATTTACTACCTAACCATTCCTAACTACTATAGTAAAAAATGATATACCAATGGGTTCAAATGTTTGGTATTGGCTCTTAAACCTTTTGTATCGCCTATACCAATGGATTGATGAACAAATGAGTGAAATTTTGTTGGTATATAATTTTACCAACAGTTTGGTCAAACTATATGTATTGATGGGTTATAACAATGTTGGTAAAATAACTATTTCATAGATTTATTCAAACTATTTGTATTAGCATTCTATTGAAAATCATCTAATGGAATGCTTTAATCTTAAAACCTTGATGATATTTTCTAAATACTTTACCAATATGGTACAACCAAATTTTTTTTCTTATATACATAAATATATATATATGAATAAAAATATTTCTCAATTTCAAAATATTTATTATTAAAAATAATATTTCACAAAAATAATGGTGTTACCTATTCCAATTTCTTTTTCAAACCATTGGTATATGTGGATAAAATCCATACCTATACTAACGATTTTTCAATCGATTGGTATAATTCAAATTTATATAAGAGAACCCATTATAACATAACATATAAACAATAAAAAATATCTAATTCATAGCTGAACAAATACCAATATATCAATAAATTAAAAATTAAATCATAATCATAAATCTTTTATAATATGCTAAATGTTCCTCTAGAAAAACCATTAGAAAACCACAATATTTAATAATTTAATTTAAAACCAAACCATGAAACAATATTATATTATCCTTTATAGATATCACATTATTTTATAAATTCAACTCATATGAATTCAAAACCAATTAGAAAT
This sequence comes from Viscum album, assembly GCA_963277665.1. Classification (NCBI taxonomy): domain Eukaryota; kingdom Viridiplantae; phylum Streptophyta; class Magnoliopsida; order Santalales; family Viscaceae; genus Viscum; species Viscum album. The sequence goes on from OY728148.1 coordinate 1,710,373,330, forward strand.
TTGATATAAATTTTTTAACCCCAACAAATATTGAAACATAAAACATTTATAAAAAATCAAATTACTCACTCATTTTATAATACATTATCCAAAAATATGTGTTTCCTCATTTAAAATAATTAAAATAGATATACCCATTTCAAATCAAATTCCTTGAGAGAAAAACATTATGAAAATTTAAAAATCACCAGGCTAACATAATAAAAAATTAATATATAAAAGTTTGAATCCTTTTTTCATAATAATATAGAAACTTGGGAGAAAAAAAATCTCAGTGATATTAATTATATAATCTTAATAAAATATTCAATTAATCCAAAACATTATTTGAAAATGTTCAGGTGATCAAAGTATTATAATTTAAAAGTTTTTCATGAATCTAACAACTTCGATTTCAAGAAATCCCAAACTTTATATTAATCCTCCACTAAAATTTAATTTCAATTAAAGCCTCAATTATAATAAAATGAATCTCTTAAATATATAACATGAAAAAAAAGTAATTAAATTTGGATGAAATAAATTTCTACCTATGAAACTAAACTTCATGTATACCTTCCTCTCACTGAGATGAATCTAATTCCATGAATTCCATGTCATTATAAATAATATTGATGGATATATTGATTTCATATGGTAGAATTAATTTGTAGTGAAAGGGGATATAGATATGGGAAATAATAGAGAGAATATGTGAGGTGAAATAGGTTTCACCCCAGTCATGGTGTGCCCGTCCACTGTTGGATTTCCCCTCCCCACCCTTTGATTCTTTTCTATTTTTACTTTTTTTTATTTTTCTTTTTGTCTTATGATTTTTTTAAAAATGGAATTTATAAACAATCACACACACAACACTCCCCCTCCCTCAAATATATATATATACATATATATATATATTTCTTGTTATCCCTAATCCACATCAGGCCCTATTACATAGATCACTTTATTTTTCATAGATTTTATCCTAATTTTAAAAACACATTAATACGCCCCTTTTTTCATTTCATTTAGTTAATTATCCCCCTATAAATTATCTTTTTTTATAAACACAATCAATTACAATTAAAATAATTATAATAACAGTAATATTAACATCAACCCGCTATTATTTTTATCATTATGGAATTAATATATTTTCTTAAAAACAGATATATATATACTTATATATAAAATTATATACAAATGGATTTAATATGATTAAAACTACTCATATATAGAAGTTACATATTTTTAGATGAATATTCAATACATTTCATAAATACACACCCTCGAACCCTATAGGTTCAGTGTATTTAGAGACTAGACAAAAATATTATTCTTTCATAAAATATCTTCTACATCTCTAATAAAGATATTCACACATAGTAGTCTTTGTAGACAAACCCTACCTAAAACATTTATTCATAACTTGGGGAACAATGAAATAAGAAATGGTGAGTTCAAATGGTTAGTATGTGTAAAAAAGGTACATATCAATATAACATGAGCATTTGGATATTTGAACATGAAATTAACATTTGAAAACCATACCCTACATATCATAGGTCATAAACATGAGTCATGGAACAAATATTTGTAGATCATAAGACCAGAATAATAATGTAATCAGGTAACATGGCCCATGAGAACCTAAAATTATCATATGAAATAGATTATTGGAATAAACATAATTATAGAAAATCATTTTTTATAGTCAAGGATCATTTCCAAAAATATAATAGTGGGAAGGGTTCACTCCCCAATCCATCATATTATTTATGGTTCACTCTATAGACTATGATGGTGGATAGAGTCCCTTAAACAACTCGGTTCACTACCCATTCTAATATTTTTTATCTCATGATATATCAATATTTTCCCAATGATTTAGTGGGAGATATAGGTCTCACCCTAATGGTATATAATATATCCACCATACTTTTGTCATGACCTGACCCTACCGGTCTCAAGCCACAACTACCTGAAGCTTGCCTCCATAGGCTAGGGGCTGGCGATAAGCGCCAAAGGCAAAAAAATATCTCGGGGAGGCCTTCGCCTAAGTACCTTTACACACACATAGCCCACTCAATGCATAAGTGCAGAGTAAAAAAAGAAATCCAAAGGACAAACAACTATAACCCAACCACAGTCATGTATCTAATTCCAATATAAAAAAAAAGTAACGTGCTGACAAGATGCTAAAGAGAAAAGGGAAAAAACATGTTCCCAACTAGAAAATTACCACAACCCGAAAAAAGGTTTCAAATGTAAATTGTTGGTGAGTCTCACACCTGAAAGACCTACTATGACCACTGAATTAATCCCAAGATCATGTTTCCTCTACGCTCCTCCAGTCTCGATCGACCTGTTCGTTGTTTGTAAGGGCACACCAAGTGCGAGAAAATCCCAAGACGGGGTGAGTATAGGAATAATCAGTAGGATGCCTCAAAAGCTAGAGGGAGCAACAAAAGAGGTACTAAATGGTAAATGATAGAAAGAACAATGTAAGAGTACAATAGAGAGAGTGCAGCTCAATCCAACAAAAGAAAGGAAGTAGGATCATCCCAACCAGGTTGAGCTAGACATGGAAAGCACGTGTCATACCCCATGTGTCTTTTCCCCTCCAAGAAGGAGAGTTGTTGGACCCAAGGAGTAGTAACAAAATCAGGGGGTATATATATATGCTCAATAAGAAACCCGAACAAGTGTGTAAGGGGATCTCTATCTCCAAGATCAGTCCAGGATAAGTCACCAACAGTTTTTACGGTAGCTATCACAGATGCCCAATAGTCCCACATGTCATAGACTCCTCATCACTAAACCATACCACCAAAAGTACCACTCCGGTAATAATGGAGAAAAGGCAATTACTAGCCTCGTCGAAAGGGGCGGAGTTTGAACGAAATTATCAGGTAACCCACTGCCCAGCCCACCTGGAAGGTAAACACCAAAAGGTCATCGGGTGACCCACTGCCCAGCCCTGCTGAAGGGTAAACCCTAAAAGGTCGTCGGGTAACCCACCGCCTAGCCAACTGGAGGGTAAACCCTAAAGTCAATGGGTAACCCACTACCCAGATCATCTGGCGGGTAAACCCTAAGGTCAATAGATAACCCACTACCTAGCCCCACTGGAGGGTAAACTCTGAGCTAGTCCAACAACTCTGTGTTGCAGCGCCATCACTGGGTGTTGCTATTATCGTGACCATGCGTTGAGTCAGAGTGTGTCAAAGAAACCTCCTAACAACATCATTTCATGTTTCCACTTTCTAATAATATCTCAAAAGAGGCTCCACATTCCCAACACTATTACACCATTGCAATCCTCGCGAAAAAGCACACGAGATATACTACTTACACGCTGGAAAGGGACTTCAAACGAATAAGTTATTCAACAATGCTTTATTCCCATATGACATCTCGTAGGGCCCACACCTCGGTCTTGAAAGAGGTCTAGTGAAATGCGCCATCTCAATTCTCTTAGTAAAACACGCCAAAATGACTACTCATTCACCCCAAACGGACGTCTAATAAAAAAGTCACAAAACACTACTCATAGCCTAAAAGGCATCCTGTGGGGCCCATGCCTCAACTCCAACATCAACGCCTGAAACTACCCTGGAAAACATATTCTTGACGCCAAGTTCACAATTCCGCTGAAGGCACCTTAAAAAGACTCTAGATGTGTTCACGCCCTCTGAAAAAAGAATCCCATCGAAATACATAACAAGCATGTCTTGCCACTTGTAATAACCCAGATCTTCTTTTCAGAGCATCCGAGGAGGCTGAATCTTCTCTGAGTCACCAATCCGTCTCTGGTTATCCGAATAGAACACCGTCGGTTGTAATAGAATTGCAGAAATATTCTCCGTTCTAGGACAATTCATGGTCCGAGGTTCAAGTATATTGATCTCTTAGGATTGAGATAGGTGTTTCGTTTCCTTATATTGAATTTCCTTGAGTTTTTGTGAAAAAGATCCAGATTTCCTTTGTTTCGGGTATCCCAGGTTAGGGATTTAGGTCCTATTGTTTAATTTACTTATATTTCTTTTTATCATAATCTTAATAGATAATAATATGTGCTTGTTTTCATGTTTTTGGATCACATTGTGGTTGTTATCTATGTTTGGTTGTTTATCATCATTTGGCACAGTTTGCCTGCAAGGCAAACCCTATTGCAATTGAAAGTTTTCTTATTATAACTGATTGCATGTGTTCCCTACTATTTTAATGCTTTTTATGCATTGTATCTTTAATCCAAGTATTTTCTATACTTACTTAGGGCTGCTGACAGTCAATTACACATGACTGGACTGCCCAGGGTTGTGAGAACCTAGTGCGGGAGAGTAATGTGGGAATAGAAGGTTTAGTGCTTCCCTATGGGGTATGTTGGAATTAGATTAGTATGAAGGACCTATGGGAATTGGAATTTGTGCTTCCTAATAGTGTCCTTAGTTTATGCACGTATCGAGACCATAGGATGAATTAGACGTTAGAGCTTCCTCAGAGAGTTTGTAGCTAACGATGCAAGAACACCAGGGAATCGACATGAGTGCTTCGCAGAGTGTCTATGCCTTTGTATGTTTACATGACTATAGGGGTCTGCTATCTTGAGCGACCCAGAGATTCTGTGTATTTGTGGATTTTTTGGTTGGTTTAGATGATTCTACCAAGCCAAAGCACAAGCTTGGATCTATTTTCCTTCTTGTTTGTTTAGGTAGTCTTTTGATGCCTGTTGTGTTACCTGTTTACCTTGGAATAGAGAGCCTTGCTAAATTCCTTGGTTGTTTGACTAAATGAATTAATTAATTGTTAAATTAACGTGAATAGTAATTTGTAGGATTGTTTACTTGTGTACTCCTAGTTCATTAATACATTTACTTTCATTACTTCTGTTATATTACTCACTGATAGTAGGGCACAAATCTTGTAGTGGTTGCCTACTAGGAATAGTCTCACACCCTGTTTGGGTCCTACATTTCACCCCAAATAGGTTATATGGTTGCATGTGTGGATAGGGATTGTGGACCTTCTACTTCATATACATGATTGATGGTTGGAGTTGTAGAGCATAGGACCGAGCTTTGGCTTGCGATGCTGTTGGAGTTACTGTTTACATTTTGTACTTTTTTCTTAGTTTTATTTCAGCGCGTTGCTGTGTTTACTAATTTCCTTATATACATGTACTTTCTACATCATTACCATCATTACTATATATTCATTGCTTCCGCTGTTTAGTTTCAGTTATTGTATGTTGTTTACTGCTTCTGATATTGACTGTTATTTCCTTTCCCTTGTATACCGTACCAAATTAGGGAACTGTATCTAAAATGACTCACCAAGGCCCTTGCTTCTAGTCACCAGCCTTTGGCATTTAGGGAAATGCACTTGAGGTCATGTGGCGGACTGGGTGTGGGGTACCAATTGAGTGGCTCTGGATTCGGGTGTTTACAAAATGGTATCAAAGGAGGTTCTTTTATTTTCTATTGACATACTGTTTAGTGACACTACACAGGGATAGGACGGAATAGTTAAATGGTAAATATAAATTCCCAGGTGTTCTAGAACTCATGTGTAGTGAAAAATCCAGGATTCCTAGAATATTGTAATTTTCATGTTTTTCAAATGTTACAGTTTAATTTACATAACCATTGGGTGGTGCACTTGTGTTGTGATGTTACTGTTTATATGTTTTTGGTTCTATTTTGATGCAACCCGAGGAGATGAGGGTATGTCATCTCATGCATCATATAGGAACTTGTTAGAAATTCACATGTCATTCATTTTTCCATGCCATCTAAATTACATTTGAAGTTGCAAGCTGTTGTGATTGAATTTGTGATAGACTATGCATGCTATTGTTATGGATGTTGTGATAGAATACCTGCTATGTTGATAGGGAATCATTTGTTTATAGATTATTTATAATGGACGCCAAACATTGGTCTTATAGGTGTTATGGACCCTTGAGGATTGGAATTTGGTAGATCATGAGTTTGTTATGCCGTTTACCATGTTGTGACTTGTTAAAGATTCCAAACATTCATTCGTGGGGAGTATGGGCCTTCACGGATCAGAATTTGGCACCTTAATGCATGTTTTTCTGTGTTTTCTAGGCTTTAGTACAGTTCTAAGGCTACTGTCTAGAAAATCCAGAATACACTACGTTTAATTTATGAATACATGTCGTGTAGTCTATAGCCGTGTCACTGGCCATGCGAGAAGGACACAGGTTTCTGAAAAATCTTATAGGAACACGTCGTGTACTAGTTTATCACACCATGTAGTATGAAATAGGTACCCTGAACATGTCACAAACAACAAGGGTGGTGATATATTTTCACATACAGGCCTTGTCTGAATTTTACATGTCGTGTTGTTTAATCTTAGTACCCGGCCATGTCACGAACAACAAGGGTTGGGGTTATCCTCCCTCTTACACACCGTGTTTTCTAGAAACATGCAATGTAGTGTCATCCATGGATCCAGTCATGTAGCTAATCACACAATCTATTTTGACTTCTTAGTATACACCGTGTCCTTCTGGAACACGCCCGGTAGTGTGACCTGGGCACACAGGATGTGCCACTAACAACACGGGCCAAGTGAATCTTGTTAAGTGCACATCATGTATACCTTGAACATGCCATGTAGTTTTGTCTTTGGAGATCAGTGTGGATTAACCATGTATAAGGACATGGGAAGGGAAGTGAATTCAAGTACACACCATGTTTTGGGACTACATGTCGTGTAATTGGGGTGTTACACTACCAGTTAGGTAGGAGTACACTTCTATGTAAATGACTTAAGAGAACATGCCCTGTAGTCATGTTTATTTTTTGAATCTCTCTCTCCCCTGTCCCCTTATTACACTCCTAGTTTTTAGTTCCTAGTAATTTGATATAAAATGTTCTTTTGATCATACAGTGTCATGGCACTGAGACGTCCTCTCGTTGTACGTCAAGAACCAGTAAGTGACCATACGCCTGATACGGTAGATCAGGGACTATCAGTGGTTCCACTTATCGTTCCGAACATGGCACCTGCAGTGATTCCAGACACTGGATCTGATTCTCATTTTAGAGAGGGTTTCATGAGATTCATGCAGGCCTTCCAGGGAGCTCAGCATCCTACCCCATCTATAGAAGAGCTGAGACAGGTTTTTATACAATAGCATCATCCCACGTTCACAGGGGATGGAGGACTAGAGGCTACAGAGTCAAGTCAAGAAGCCATGCTATCCATCTTCGAGTACCTGGACACACCTATGGAGTGGAGAGTAAAGCTCGTGACTTATATACTGCGATATTCTTCCAAATGATGAGGGTATGTGGTTTTGCAGGTGGGGCACCAAGAGTCTATGGCTTGGGACAAGATTATGTGTACATTCTATAACTAGTTAGACCTGGAGACCCTGAGAGCTGACAGAGCTAGAGAGATCATGAACCTACATTAGGGTACTCTCATGGTTTATGGAGTATTACTCTCACTTCATAGAGTTACAGTGTTTCACTCCCGTTCTGGGGAATGACGAGCGGTTTTTATAATGGAAGTTTGAGGAAGTCCTCACACCAGACATCAGGTCACATGTGAACGTCTTTCGGTTAACTTATATTACTCTAATAGTCAATAATGATCTTATCACTGGGAGAAATTTGAGGGATAATGGATCTGTGGACCAAGGCAGTTCATCATTCAGGGCTGATTCATTTCAGATAGATAGCAGGAAGCGCCACCGAGAGTCTACTTGAGGTGACTTGCGGAAGCGAGGTATTCCTTCTGGTAGACTAGATCTTGTTTCTGGCAACCAAGTGGTTTTCTATCAGTGTGGAAAAAGAGGGAATAAGAAGCATCAGTGCTCAAGAGACCTAGTGGAGTGCTGATCTTGCAGAAAGATGGGTCATCTGCAGCGTTTCTGCAAGGTTTCCCTTCCTACGGTAGGTGAGGGAGGATCAGTTTCTACTCCACGTATAGGAGAAGGATTACCAGTTCCACAACAGACTGGGGGATGGAGTTATTCAGGTCGTTCATGCTAGGGTAGAGGCCGTGGATGCAGTGGTCAGGCTTAGGGAGGGTCAGCTCATTTATCTCAGGCTACTACACAGGGTCGCGGTGCAGGCCAGACATTTGCGGTAGAGCAGATTCATCAGGAGAAGGATCTTGGACCTTCTATAGTTCTAGGTATGATTTTAGTAGCATCAGTTTTATTCTATGCCCTTTTCGATAGAGGAGATTCTCATAGCTTTATTTCTGTGCATACTGTAGAATGGCTTAGACTTACTGTTTATACTTCCGAGGATATGATGATGATATACACTCCCTTGGGAATTAGAACTACTAGCGTGAGTCAGTGCTTAGACTACCCCCTTGAAGTTGGTGGGTGTCGTTTTTCATGGAATAACTATGTTTTGGAGATGACTGGCTATGATTTCATTCTCAAGATGGACTGGTTAGTTCCCTTCAATGCCTTTGTCGATTGCTATCGTCGTAGGGTGATTTTCACATCACCTAATGACAGATCTTTTCTTCACAAGGAAGAATGGGATGTCCATGCGAGCATAGCTGGACGAAATCATCATGGGTTGGGTGGTGTTTGGGCCCAGGTTGCTAGCTTATATCTGGATGAATAGGGGAATTCTCAGATAGATTTTCTTCTTGTAGTTTATGGCTTTCCAGATGTCTTTCCAGAAGACTTTTCAGGTTTACCTCCGAATCAAGAAGTAGACTTCTCTACTGAGCTTCTTCCAGGAGCAGCACCAGTATCCATACCTCCTTATAGGATGGCTACACCTGAGTTACATGAGCTAAAGAAGCAGTTGGAGGAGTTGCAGGAAAGGAGTTTTATCCGACCTTGTACTTCTCCTTGGAGTTTGCCTGTTATGTTTGCAAAGAAGGCGGAGGGTAATTTACGTTTTCTGTGGATTATCAGAAGATAAACTAGTTGATGGTCAAGGACTGATATCCATTTCCATGGATAGATGATCTCTTTGATTTGTTTGAGTAGACAGAGTGTTCTCAAAGATCGACTTGAGATTCGACTATCATCAGTTGCGTGTCAGACCATCTGATATACTTCTTACAGCCTTTCCGAGCAGCTATGGCCGGTATGAGTTTTTAGTTATGCCGTTTGGTCTCACAAACATGCCAATAGTTTTCATGGTATTGATGAACATAGTTTTCCGTCCATACTTGTATTTGTTCATGGTGGTTTACTTGGACGATATCTTGGTGTACTCTGACACTTGACACGACCATGCTACCCATCTTGAGATCATTTTGAGTACACTTAGATAGCATCAGTTATATGTTATGCTCTCAAATTGACACTTCTGGAAGGACGAGATTCACTACCTGGGTATTGTCATCTCAGGGACAGAAGTATCAGTAGACCTAGAGAAGGTGAGAGTAGTAGTTACCTGGGAGCAACTGAAGAATGACTTCGAGGTATGAAGCTTCTTAGGGCTGGCTAGTTTCTATAGGCAGTTTATATAGGTCTTCTTATGCTTAGCAGCACCGTTGATGGGCTTGACTAAGAAGGGGGTGAAGTATGTTTGGTCATAAGCCTGAAATTCAGCCGTTCAAGAGTGTATGGGGAGATTGAATTCAGCACCGATTCTAGTTTTTCTAGAGCAGGGAAGGAGTTATATAGTTTTCTATGATGCATCTAGCATCGGTATTGGAGCAGTGCTTATGTAGGAGGATCGTGTTGTTGCATATGGATCTCGGTAGTTGAGGCCGCATGAGAGGAACTATTCTACGCATGACATGGATTTGACTTCAGTTGTTCACGCCTTTCATTATTAGGGACATTATCTTCTCGTAAAGCATTTTGTGGTATATACGGAACTGAAGAGCCACAAGTATATCTTCACGTCATGTGACTTGAATATGAGACATTGGAGGTGGGTTGAGTACCTACAATCTTTTGATTTTCAGCTTGCTTATACACCAGGGAAAGGCTACGCTATGGAAGACACACTGAGTAGGTGGATGCAGATGTAGGTAGTTCAGGAGGCCAGTAGTGAGTGCCAGCTTATGGCTCTGTTCTCTAAAATGCGTTTGGAGGTGCATGAAAGATAGGGTCAGACTTTTCTTTCTTCTATAACTATTACTTCTACCCTTATTGACTGATTTCTAATGAGGCTGCTATCAGATTTTGATGGCCTAGTCGTACAGGAAAGCGTGTCTATAGAGGACCCTCTTCTCGGATGGACCATATGCAAGGGTGAGATATTGTGTTTCCAAGAACGCGTATGGGTGCCAGAAGATATATGTGAGGAGGTGATGCTAAAATTTAATTCCTCAGTTTATGCAGTTCATCCTGGCTTCAACAAGATGTATCGTGATCTACACCGCCAGTATGGGTTTCCAGGTATGAAGAGAGATGTTTCTAGTTTTTTCATGAGGTGTTCCACCTGTTAGTAGGTGAAGGCGGAGCACCAGTGACCAGCATGGATTTTAAAGTAGCTACCCATTCCCGAGTGGAAGTGAAATGATGTCATGATGGATTTCATGATGGGGTTACTAAGATCGGCTTGAGGGAATGATGTGGTATGTGTTGTCATTGACAGGCTCATGAAGGTTTCTCACTTCTTGCCAATTAAGGAGACCTTCAGTGTTGATGAGCTTGGACAATTGTACATCCGTGAGATTGTACGCTTGCTTGGGGTTCTGAGTACTATCATTTCAGATAGAGACGCCCTCTTTCCGTTACATTTCTGGAAAGGGCTATAGAAGGATTTGGGTACATAGGTACTTCTGAGTACATCTCACCATCCCTAGACAGATGGCCAGTCAGATCAGACGATTCAGGTTCTAGAGGACATGTTATGAACATGCATCCTGGATTTTGTAGGTTTTTGGGAGATACATATACCTCTAGTGGAGTTTTCCTACAATAATAGTTTTCAAGAAACTATTAAGATGTCACCTTACGAGGATTTGTACGGTAGGTCATGACAATCATTGTTGTGTTGGCTGGAGGTAGGAGAGACATCTATGATGGGACCTCATCTTGTTCAAGAGACCACAGAACATGTGGAGTTGATTTGAAAAAGGATGGATACTACACAATATCAGCAGAAATCTTATGCTGAACAGTGGAGATGACCCTTGGATTTCAAGGTTAGAGAACAGGTTTTCGTACGTGTTACCCTGAGGTTGGGACACAAGAGGATAAGGAGACAGGGTATGATTTCACCGAGATACTTCAGGCCATTTGAGATTCTGGAGAGAGTCAGGCTGGTTGCTTATAGGTTGTAGTTACCTCAGAGGTACTAGGCTATGCACGACGTCTTCCATGTTTCCCAGCATTGACACTATTTCTCAGACTCGTCTCATGTTTTTCAACCTGTGGAGTTTGAGCTGGATCAGTATGCATCATTTGAGGAGAATCTTATCAGTATTGTTGATCGTAGTACAAAGGTACTCTGAGGATGGTCTATTCTTCTTGTACAGGTGCTATGGTAGCATGACTGTGTATAGGATGAGACTTGGAAGAGGGAGGCTGATATGTGATCACAGTGGCCAGAGTTGTTTGAGGTTTTTTCTTTTCCACCTTGTTATGGAAATTCATGGAAGAATTTCTTTAAAGGGGAAGTTTTTAAGAACACATAACTTTTTTTCAGAGCGTCAGAGGGGGCGGAATCTTCTTCGAGCCGCCAATCTGTCACCAGTTATCTGAAAAGAACACCATCAATTACAATAGAATCACAGTGATCTACTCCATTCTAGGACGATTCATGGGACGAGGTTCAAGTATATCAATCTCCTAGGATCTATGTAGGTGGTTTGTTGTCTTACGTTGAATGTCCTTGTGTTTTTGTGGAAAAGTGTCAGATTCCCATGTTTCGGGTATCCCAGGTTAGTGATTTTGGTTGTATTGATTAATTTCATTATATTTTTTGTTAGCTTATGGTTAATTGATATTAATATATACTTTTTTCATGTTTGATGATCTCCCCATGGGTTTTATCTTAGTTTGGAGGTTTATTGTCATTTGGCATAGTTTGCCTGCAAGGAAAACCCTATTGAAATTTATAGTTTTCTTGTTATAACTGATTGCATGTGTTGCTTGCTATTTTAAGGATTTTGATGCATTGTAGCTTTTATCCTAGTAGTTTTTAAACATAATTATTTCTACTAACATTCAATTACGCATGACTGGACTACTCAGGGCTGTGAGAACCTGGTGCGGGAGACCAAAGATGGAATAGATGAATTAGTGCTTCCCTAGGGGGTCTGTTGGAATTAATTTCGTACGTAGGACCTTCGGGAATTGAACCATGTGCTTACTAAGAGTGTACTTAGTTTACGCATGTATCGAGACCACATGAGGAATTAGATGTAAGATCTCCCTCAGAGAGTCTATAGCTAACGATGCAAGACCACATGGGAATCAGCGTGGGTGCTTCCCAAAGTGTCTGTGCCTTTGTATGTTTACGTGACTATAGGGGTCTGCTAGCTTGAGCCACCAAGAGAGTCAATGTGTTTTTGGATTTTTTGGTTTGTTTAGCTGAGTCTACCAAGCCAAAGCAAAAGCTTGGATCTATTAGCCTACTTGTTCATTTAGGTAGTCTTTTGAGGCCAACTATGTTACCTGTTTACCTTGGAATAAAGATCCTTGTTAGATACCTTGGTTGTTCTATTAAATGAATGAATGAATTGTTAAATGAATGTGAATGGTAATTGGTAGGATTATTTACATTTGTACTCCTAGTTCATTACTACATTTACTTTCATTACTTCTACTATATTAATCGCTGACAGTAGGGCACAGATCTTGGGGTGGTTACCTACTAGGATTAGTCTCACACCATGTTTGGGTCCTGCTTTTCGGCCCAAATAGGTAATATGGTTGTAGGTGTGGATAGTTACTATGGCCCATATACATCAGGTACATGATTTATAGTTGGAGTTTGAAAGCATAGGACCAAGCTTAGGCTTTCGATGCTGCTAGAATTATTGTTTACTTTTCGTACTTTGTTTCTCAGTTGTATTTCCGCACATTGTTTTTTCTGCTTTACTTAGATACTTGTATGTGATGCATCAATATCATCATTACTATATAGTCATTTCTTCTGCTATTTAGTTCTAGTTATTTTATGTTATTTAATACTACCTTAATTGGATGTTATTTCTATTCCCTTGTATTCCTTACCAAATGAGGGCATAGTTTCCCCAATGACTCACCAAGGCCTTCACTGCTAGTCGACAGCCTCTAGTGTTTGGGGAAATGCGCTTGATGTCATGTGGCGGACCAGGTGCACGACACCAGTTGAGTGGATCCGGATTCGGATCATTACACAACCGAGCCCTTGTATCTGGAATTTAAAATCTATGATACCACCTCAAAATATCATTCTCGGGACAAGGTTTTCACTTTCGTAGATGGAACGCAAAATGGACACCCATAGTGGAAGTTACGGGTGTTCAAAGACAATGGGCGTATAAGGCCCCAGCCTTAAACCTTACTTAATCTTGAGTTATTACAAGATTACACATTGAGGATCTTTTCAGGTTTAGAGTTTTAGAGAATTAGATCATGAAACTTTCATTACATTCCACATTTAAACAAAGTGGTTACCTAAAAGACAGTATTCATTCTTCCCATCAACGAAAACATATTAAAAATAAAACATGAATTCTTTCTTTACAAATCCTTGACACTATCATCACATCATGTACCTTTCCCTTGACCTGTGAAAAACATTTCAAAAACATGGGATGAGCATAAAAAGCTCAGTAAGGGTTATAAAAATATGGAAAGGAAACATGAGTTCATATATACATAAGAATGAAATCATACTTTACCCATAAAACATAGGCACCTCATAAAATCACGAATAAATTATAGAAATCATAAGACATAAAAGGTAAATTGAGGCATTCATAACATTCTTACGTAGGGAGTAACCCTCTTGGTTATGTTTGGAATACCCACCACAGTATATTCCCAAAATATCTTCAGAGAAACATTAACATTTCACTCCTTTGCGTTACCCAATGCATTGGAGAGCTATATCGGTCTCACCCACCCTTAGTTTATCACGGAACCACCCATCTTCAAAACAATGCCCAAGAACCATAACATAATCATAGAACATAACTTAAGCATAAAGGAAAGATAACATTCCCACATTGCAAAAACAATATAACATTTTAAGATATTGAAATAATGAATACATTCTAAAAACCATTTTCAAAACCATTTAAAACATTTAATCAAGAGATTTTTGAATCAAAGTGTCTCATACCACCTTGAAGCTTTTATCATTTTAAACCATTAATATCCATATAAATAAATTCTTAAAACCATTTTGAAAACATGGATATTAATAAGAACAAATCATTAAAACATTTAAAGCGATATTTTGGTGAAAGGGTTTTTACCAAAATTAGAGACACTTGAATACAAATAATTGAGGAATAAAATTTAATAGAAACTTTATACTATCATGAGAATAAATGGATTCATGATATAATATTCCAAATGACATTATATACACCATATAAGAGTGAATTGGTGCGTAACAACAATGAAGTCTCAATGGAAATGTAAATTGAGATGAAATCCATTATAAAGATGGTATCGTTAAATTAAGGATAAATCAATCTCATAATTATGTGAGACAAATATAAATACACCCAATATAAGTGGATATTAAGTGTAAAGTAATCAAAGGTCATTCACACATATTCAAAGGATGACATATTCAATAACTACATGTTGAACCCAAAGAAATCGAAATTAGGTTAAGAACTTCCCTTGACAGCCTAACGGCGTCACATCAAAATGAGTTGATGAGAGATTAAAAAGGGTATCTCATCACATGGACATAAAATTTAAATCAATAAAGATATATAAGAACATATCCCAACATAATAGTATGTGAATTAAAAGACATAACAAAAGAAGTCTTTTAAAAAGAGGAGGGTGAAAGGTTCCCTTACAGACATGAGTATCTTTCGAAACATACACCCCGTGAAAGAAGGGCAATACAACATTGATGTAAATACTCCTAAATGTAATTATATTACACAATGAGTAAAATAACGGGCATTACATACACAACTCAAAGAAAATTGTGGCAAATGTAGCATAAATCTCACAGGAATAAAAGTGAGATGATAAATCCCTTACGAAAACTCGGCAGCCTAACAGCACCACATAAAACATCCAAAATGGATTGATGAGAGAGAATAGGGTCTCTCATCATATGAACATAAAAATTACAGTATGCGTAATATATTAGAACATCCCAATAAAAATAAAGTTGAGCTTTAAAAGTAATGACATAAAAGAGTGTACTTAAAAAGAAAGAGAGGAGTAGGATCCCTTACCTCGGGTCTGACTTGACTCGATCGTTCTTTAAAATCCTGAATAATAAACTTGAGTTAATTTATACTTGCTTAAGAACCTTTTTCAAGTTTATTATTCCTTTTATATCAATTATTACCATGTTATGAACATTATGTAATCATTTAAGTTAATAACATTCGTTTTGTCGATATTTGGTACTTGAGTCAAAAGTAAACTTCTTATATTTACAATTTGTTCACGTAGTCAAATATCCATTATCTCAATAATGATATTCATGATTTTGATATCATATATATCATATATATCCAGAATATACATGTATTTATAATATTACATAATCATTTAGAGGTAAGAAATGAAATGCACCGTTCATGGAGACAGTAATCCCTACGTATGCATGAACGCTACTTTCATTTCTATCTCATACTTTAATGGAAAGAAAATAATAATGATATAAAGGTATATTATAATTCTATTATAACATCATATAATAATTTTAAATCCATCCTTTATACATCCCACATATGGCATTAATGAATCAAATCACTTTGAGGGGGCGGTAGTCCGCACTTCCTAAAATGAAGATATCGTGTTTACCAATAATGGAAACCATAAAGGTATGCCTTAAATGAAAAATACAGAAGCTTAAATAAAACATAAACATATTATATATCATATATAAATATAGTTAAATCTTAATGGCCACCTTTGAATGTGTTATATGAGTGTTGAACAATCATCGTTTCGTGAGGCAGAAATTCACCATCCACAAAAACAATATGTTGTTTAACCATTAGATGAATGTGTGTGTAAGGGAAGCTCGAATCCTTCTTATAACAAAATTCTAGTATATTGAAGATACTGTATTGGTTACAAAATAAATGAATAAAAAGAGTTTAGGGGGTTGGAGAAGCAAAATAAAACAAAAGGACACAAGTGAAGACATTTCCATAAAATCAGGTAACTCCCTTTGGTTTGAGCTCAAAGGCTTCCTTGGGAAGACTTCTACCCAAACTGAGGCTTCAAGGAGTAAGAGACAGAAGTTTAGAGACAAAATGGGCAGGGGTTGGCCGAGTCAAAGGTTTTGGGAGTGTGGGTAAGGAGGTAGAGGTGGGGGCCTTTTATAAGAGGAGAGGAGGGCACTCTTGGAAAGTTACAAAATGTTACATTATTTTCAAAAGAGTTTCAGATTTTAAACGTCCCACATTGATGTATTTAGAGGATAAGGTGATAAGGGTTCGAAATATACACATCCGATAGGTTTTGGACATTTTTAGGTCGTATAATTTACATTATCTTTTCATTTTATTTAAATCCTTTATTAATGAGGTAATCGCTGCATCATCATGATGTCATAAATAATTTAATATATTTAATGTATAATAAATATAAAAAACTATCACTATGTAGAAAATATTTTTAGCTTTCTAATGAATATTTATAGTCAAAAATATGACTTGTATAGCCCCATTTAAAAATTGTTATAGTAAAACAACTCATGTTAGTGTCATTTTTACTTTAACATTAAATAAAACGTTATTTATGTCATTTCCCAACCAAAGTGGCTCCATGGGGTCCCCAAGCTGACCCATGGATTTTCTTGCTCGGCCATGACACATACAATGAGGGTAGGACATGTTTCAAGCTCATATCATATTATTAAAACATTATTTTTACCTTAAACTACACAAATTACTTCTAATCACGATTAAAAACATAATAAGTTACTATTCACCAAAAAATTATTTTAATCCCATTGAACCACATTTTACTTATTAATGATAACCATGTATGTTTTATTTTTTAAATTCAAAAAACAAAGGTGGAAAAATTTTATTTAAACGGAAAATCAGTATTTATAAGTACTACTTAGTGGTTTCACTATTCATCAAAAATTGAAGATTTTCAGAAAACCACCAAAAATTCACCCTAAGCTATATTTGATATTCTGAATTCAAAAATGATGTCTATTTTACAAAATTCATAACATATAAGTTACATTAATTAATTTAATAATTAATTCCCACTTTCAGAACAAATAGCGTTTTTTTTATTAATAATATATATCAAAAGATTAACACTAGTTGAAGTCAAATTTCAAAGTGAAATTAATTCCAACGACCACTATTGGATTTAATGGTAACAATATATTCTAATTTCACTATAAAACAAATTCAAAAGATAATATAATCATATAAATAAATTAGATTAAAAAGTGGGTTTGAATTAAAATACAACATTTTACACTATTCATTAAAAAAACGAACTTTATCGGAAAGATACCAAAAATTTACACAAAGTAAATTTTGATGTCCCGATTATTAAGAAGAATTTTATTTGATCCAATAGAATAAGATTGAACAAAACTATATTTAATGACGGTTCACCATCAAAAGGCGATAAATGAACCTTTAGTGAAAACTAGGGCAAATACACCTAAAATTGAATTCTTTCCGTATTTTAAGCCTTTATCTTTTATTGGATAAATGTAAAAACATTTAAAAACATATATAATCATATTTTAGTTATTTCTATCCATTCCCGCCAATAAAATGGCTACATGTTAACTACCATTTAAAATAATATTATTTTATTATTAGAGTGCAACGTAAGATTCCCACGAAACTCGTTGTTGCGTGTTGGGTACGCCATCGAGCATAGCGTCCCCTTTAAAGTCATATTAATATTTTATTCACAAATATGGATAAATATGAAAATGTAATATTCTTTATTTACCTGGGGTGTTACAGCCTTCCCCCCTTTTGGGAATTGCGTCCTCACAATTTTTGAAATTGAGTTTGGATACATCCTTGAAAGTCCCACATCGTAACAAGATTCGGTAAAACAATCACTTTAAAATGAAGGGAGATAAGTACATAGGTCACCCGAGTTAACCCATACTAGGATTCCATGTAAAAAAACATGGACATGGAAGAAAAAGAAAAGGGTCATGTTCTTGAGGGAGAGTGATAGTAAACATGTCTAGGAGAAAGTTAACCATAAGAAAATCACAAACTTGTAATGGGTTAAACGGTATTCGATTCCCCAGTAGGAAAAGTTAATAGACAACATTTTTGTTTTAAGATAATTTTTATTGAGGAATTTATTCATAAGGAAACATAATCACTTATCATTTTCCCATTAAAATTTTACTAGATTCCTTAATCAATCTTATATTTTTTTCCAAAAGACGAGTATTTAGGGAGACTTGTTCGCATTAAGAGTACTATAATAAACTTCTAGAGAATCACCTAATCCACCAAAGAGAACTATATACTTCCCATATCATTAGAACATAACCAAAACCAAAACCAAAAATGTTAGTACAAGGCTAGATAATCTAGAAAAGGATAACCCTTTAAAAAGAAAATCTATGCTTAATCTCCAAAATTTGTCCAACAAAACCCAAAGTTCAACGAGGACCATCCGATAAACAATTTGTCCATAAAATTCTTCAAAGTAAAACAATCTAATATTGAAAACCAAATATTTGAAGGATTTAGTCACATAGTCTTCCAAGTTAAATCGTAACATTTATCTCCAAACAACTTCAGTTGCTCCTAAAGTCTCGTATTGAAAAGTAATTAACCTAATCACATATCCTCAATGATAGGTTAATCATTTTCATGAATAACCCAAAATAAACTTACTCTTAATTCATAAAATCACAGAACTAAAAAGAATCAGTCAAACTAACCAGGGACTTCACGTAGTCCAGTGGTAGGCGATAAATACCAGTCGCACTTTGGTTGTTGGTTTGATTCCCGCAGCTTTGTCCAACGCGACGGGTAGTCACATAGTCTGCGTGTTGTCCTTTTTCAAAACTATATAATTCTAAAATAATTCCCCAAAAAGAGATAAAATTATCAAAAATAACCATAACATAATTTAACCTTAATTTTATCTCATGCCTTTCACTTCCATCATAACATATAGTAACCCATAATTACCTCAAAGGTAAGGATCATATAAACTCTAATGGTTACCTTTATAATTATTACCTGATCTTCCACATCGATTGGTCATCTCGTACATGATGCATTAAAGATCATACCAAGGTTCAAGTGGTTGATCATGAATCCTTGATAGTTTGTTTAGAACAACCACGAGTTTCCTCATTGAATCCCCCATTTTATCTAGTATCTTAATCATAGAACCACCATAGTTTCCTTCAAACCTGTTGTCTCTTTGGTGCCTGCTAGATCAATCCATTCACTAAAAATAGAAATTTCAGTGTGAGTATATCAACAAAACCATCATGTACTAATGAGGAAGGTAAACACTAAGATACACTTACTCATTCAATTTATCTAAAACTAGGACTCTTTCTGAAATCCTAACCATTATGGTAATTCCACTTATGCTTAAAGAATACCCTAACCTCTAAAGTTATCTAAACCTCCCTTTGATACCAACTATAAGGCCCCAGCCTTAAACCTTACTTAATCTTGAGTTATTAAAAGATTACACATTGTGGATCTTTCCAGGTTTAGAGTTTTAGATAATTAGATCATGAAACTTGCATTACATTCCACATTTAAACAAATTGGTTACATAAAAGACAGTATTTATTCTTCCCATCAACGGAATCAAATTAAAAATAATACATGGATTCTTTCTTGACACATCCTTGACACTATCATCACATCATGTACCTTTCCCTTGACCTGTGAAAAACATTTCAAAAACATTGGATGAGCATAAAAAGCTTAGTAAGGGTTATAAAAATATGGAAAGGAAACATGAGTTCATATATACATAAGAATGAAATCATACTTTACCCATAAAACATAGGAACCTCATCAAATCATGAATAAATCACAGAAATCATAAATCATAAATGGTAACTTGAGGCATTCATAACATTCTTACGTAGGGAGTAACCCTCTTGGTTACGTTTGGAATACCCACCACAGTATATTCCCTAAATCTCTTCGGAGAAACCTTAACGTTTCACTCCTTCGCGTTACCCAATGCATTGGAGAGCTATATCGGGCTCACCCGCCCTTAGTTTATCATGGAACCACCCATCTTCAAAACAGTTCCCAAGAACCATAACCTAATCATAGCAAATAACATAAGCATAAAGTAAAGATAACATTCCCACATTGCAAAAACAATATAACATTTTAAGATATTTAAATAATGAATCCATTCTAAAAACCATTTTCAAAACCATTTAAAACATTTAATAAAGATATTTTTGAATCAAAGTGTCTCATACCACCTTGAATCTTTTAAATTTTTAAACCATTAACATCCATATAAATAAATTCTTCAAACCATTTTAAAAACATGGATATTAATAAGAACAAATCATTAAAACATTTTAAGCGATATTTTGGTTAAAGGGTTTTTACCAAAATTAGAGACACTTGAATACAATAATTGAGGAATAAAATTTAATAGAAACATAATACTATCATGAGAATAAAGGGATTCATGATATAATATTCCAAATGATAGTATATACACCATATAAGAGTGAATTGGTTCATAACAACAATGAAGTCTCAATGGAAATGTAAATTGAGATGATATCCATTATAGAGATGGTATCCATAAATTAAGGATAAATCAATCTCATAATTATGCGTGACAAATATAAATACACCCAATATAAGTGGATATTAAGTGTAAAATAATCAAAGGTCATTCACAAATATTCAGAGGATGACATATTCAATAACTACATGTTGAATCCAAAGGAATCGAAATTGGGTTAAGAAGTTCCCTTGATAGCCTAATGGCGTCACATCAAAATGAGTTGATGAGATATTAAAAAGGGTATCTCATCACATGGACATAAAATTTATATCAATAAGGATATAGAAGAACATATCCCAACATAATAGTATGTGAATTTAAAGATATAACAAAAGAAGTCTTTTAAAAAGAGGAGGGTGAAAGGTTCCCTTACAGATATGGGTATCTTTCGAAACATATACCCAGTGAAAGAAGGAAAATACAACATTGATGTAAATAATCCTAAATGAAAGTATATTACACAATGAGTAAGATAATTGGCATTACAAACACCACTCAAAGAAAATTGTGGCAAATGTTGAATAAATCTCATAGAAATAAAAGTGAGATGATGAATCCCTTACGAAAACTCGGCAGCCTAACAGCACCACTTAAAACATCCAAAATGGATTTATGAGAGAGAATAGGGTCTCTAATCCTATGGACATAAAAAATTACAGTAAGAGTAAAATAAAAGAACATTCCAATAATAAGAAAGATGATCTTTAAAAGGAATGACATAAAAGAGTGTACTTCAAAAGAAAGAGAGGAGTCGGATCCCTTACCTCGGGTCTGACATGACTTGATCATTCTTTAATGTCATGAATAATAAACTTGAGTTACCTTATACTTGCTTAATAACATTTTTCAAGTTCATTATTCCTTTTATATCACTTATTACCATGTTATGAACATTATGTAATCATTTAAGTTAATAACAGTTGTTTTGTGGATATTTGGTACTTGAGTCAAAAGTGAACATATTATAATTACAAGTTGTTCACGTCGTCAAAAATACATTATCTCAATAATGATATTCATGATTTGTATATCATATATATCATATATATCCAGAATATAGATGTATTTATAATATTACATAATCATTTAGAGGTAAGAAATGAAATGCACTGTTCTTGGAGACGGTAAGCCGTACGTACGCATGAACGCTACTTTCATTTCTATCTCATACTTTAATGGAAAGAATATAATAATGATATAAAGGTATATTATAATTCTAGTATAAAATCATATAATAATTTTAAATCCATCCTTTATACATCCCACATATGGCATTAACAAATCAAATCACTTTAAGGGGGCGGTAGTCCGCACTTCCTAAAATGAAGATATCGTGTTTACCCATAATGGAAACCATAAAGGTATGCCTTAAATGAAAAATACAGATGCTTAAGTAAAACATAAACATATTATATATCATATATAAATATAGTGACATCTTAATGGCGACATTTGAAGGTGTTATATGAGTGTTGAACAATCATCGTTTCTTGAGGCAGAAATTCTCCATCCACAGAAACAGTATGTTCTTTAACCATTAGATGAAGGTGTGTGTAAGGGTAGATCAAATCCTTCTTATAAAAAAAATCCTATTATATTTAAGATACTGAATTTGTTACAAAATAAATTAATAAAAAGATTTTATGGGGTTGGAGAAGCAAAATAAAACAAAAGGACACAAGTGAAGACATTACCCTAAAATCGGGTAACTCTCTTTGGTTTGAGCTCAAAGGCTTCCTTGGGAAGACTTCTACCCAAAGTGAGGCTTCGAGTAGTAAGAGAGGGAAGTGGACAGACAAAATGGGTAGGCTTTGGCCGAGACAAAGGCTTTGGGAGTGTGGGTAAGGAGGTAGAGGTGGGGGCCTTCTATAAGAGGAGAGGAGGGGCACTCTTGTAAAGTTACAAAATGTTACTTTATTTTCAAAAGAGTTTCGGATTTTAAAGGTCCCACATTGATTTATTTCGAGGATAAGGTGATAAGGGTTCTAAATATACCCATCCAATAGGTTTTGGACATTTGTAGGTCATATATTTTACATTATCTTTTCATTTTATTTTAATCCTTTATTAATGAGGTAATCGCTGCATCATCATGATGTCAAAAATTATTTAATATATTTAATGTCTAAAAAAATATAAAAAAAATATAAATATGTAGGAAATATATTTAGATTTATAATGAATATTTATAGTCAAAAATCTGACTTTTATAGCCCCATTTAAAAATTGTTATAGTAAAATAACTCATGTTTGTGTCATTTTTACTTTAACATTAAATAAAAAGTAATTTATGTCATTTCCCAACCAAAGTGGCTCCATGGGGTCCCCAAGTTGACACATGGGTTTTCTTGGTCGGCCAAGACACATCCAATGAGGGTAGTACATGTTTCAAGCTCATCTCATATTATTAAAACATTATTTTTACCTTAAACTACACTAATTACTTCTAATCGCGATAAAAAACTTAATAAGTTACTATTCACCAAAAAATTATTTTAATCCCATTGAACCACATTTTAATTCTTAATGACAACCATGTATGTTGAATTTTTGAAATTCAAAACACAAAGGTGGCAAAATTTTATTTAAACGGAAAATCCGTTTTTATAAGTACCACTTAGTGGTTTCACTATTCATCAAAAATTGATGTTTTTCAGAAAATTACCAAAAATTCACCCTAAGATATATTTGATATTCTGAATTCAAAAATGATGTCTATTTTACAAAATTCATAACATATAAGTTACATTAATTAATTTAATAATTAATTCCCTCTTTCAGAACAAATAGCGTGTTTTTATTAACAATATATATCAAAAGATTGACACTAGTTTAAGTCAAATTTCAAAGTGAAATTAATTCCAACGACCACTATTGGATTTAATGGTAAAATATATATTATAATTTCACTATAAAACCAATTAATATGATAATATAATTATATAAATAAATTAGTTTAAAAAGTGTTTTTGAATTAAAATACAACATTTTACACTATTCATTAAAAAATGGACTTTATCAGAAAGATACCAAAAATTTACACAAAGTAAATTTTGATGTCCCGATTCTTAAGAAGAGTTTTATTTGGTCCAATAGAATGTATAAGAGTGAAAAAAATTATATTTAATGACGGTTCGCCATCAAAAGGTGATAAGTGAACCTTTAGTGAAAACTAGGGCATATACGCCTAAAATTGAATTATTTCCGTATTTTAAGCCTTTATCTTTTATTAGATAAATGTAAAAACATTTAAAAACATATATAATCATATTTTAGTTATTTCTATCCATTCCCACCAATACAATGGCTACATGTTAACTACCATTTAAAATAATATTATTTTATTATTAGAGTGCAACGTAAGATTCTCAAGAAACTCGTTGTTGCATGTTGGGTACGCCATCGAGCATAGCGTCCCCTTCAAATTCATATTAATATTTTATTCACCAATATGGATAAATATGAAAATGTCATATTCTTTATTTACCTGGGGTGTTACAAGGCGAATCCCTTTGGGCTGGACCGGCCCAGCCCGACCGGCCCACCCGGCCCGTAGTGCCGGATCGCGGCTCTCCCGCGCAGCCTAGCCACTGACCCTCGGTCCACCCTACATCGACTGGCCCTTGTGGCTGGTTGTTGTCTCTCACGGAGACCCACCGAAGAGGGGTCTCGGTTTCCCTCACATGGTCACACGCTACGACCCTCGATCCACACTCACCGACAACGTCTACCCATCGCTTCCTGGAGCCCGCCGCGCCGCACAAATCCGCCGCCACCTAGAGCCCAATGTGCCACGCGAAGCCGCCACCACTAAGGATCACTCCGCCATGCTGAGGAGCCCACCACCACGCCGCCATCCCAGAAACCGCCACCGCCATTGGGAGCCTGTCGGAAACCAAGCGAAATGGCAGGAAAACTTCCCGGGGCCACCCCAGACGACCTGGGACTCGAAACATTGATATGAAAGGTTATTTAGGAATCTAAAATTGATCCCTACGCAAACATGGCCCTTTCTCGAGAATTGGACAGAAATTCAACGAAATAAATTTAATTCCTGGACAATGTGGAAATCAAAAATGAAAAATGTAACCTCCTACCTCATTGGGTGTAGCACGTAACTTCACAAACGGTCCGCCGGAGCACCGCGCCGCCACGGAGAAATGGAGGAGAGGAGAGGAGCTTGTTGAGAAGGATTTTATAGGGAGGAATGTAGGTGAAGAAGAAGGGTTAGGGTGGATGTTTTTAAATACAAAAACACTTAAACCCCCCGCCCGAAGGCCCCGTACCAGAACTTTCGGCGGGGTCGGGGTTAAGTCGCCTCTAGGGTAAAATCTACATTCTATACGCAACCTAGGTCTCTGAATTTTAATTTGAGCCTTCATTCAGAAGTTATATACTCTACGTTTGAGGTCGCAAAATTATGAAAATTCCCATGGTGGTTTTTTCCATAGAAGGGTCACGCCCACGAAAGTTACACCCCTCTTAGGGTAAACTGCATGTTCCGGACTGAACAGTGCCCTCAGTTTTCCCATCCGGGAAACTGTTTATGAATTATTCTATTTATTTGGAATGTCTAGTGTAAAAACACTTAAATTGTAATTCCAGCCACACCAGGGCTTGGAATCACACTCCTTTTGAACACCCTACTCTGGAATAACATCAAGAAAAGTTCATGGTCTTACAGGCTCAAAACTAGGGTTCATACATCATTCCCACATTCTAGTTTTTCGACCCTGAAAAAAAAACTACAAAAACATCTCGGGAATCTTATCTCTCATTTGGATATCCCATTCCCAGGTGCTTTCTTGCACTCTCCCATACTTCCCCAACACACGATCCAAAGTAATGGTCCGTCCATGCGGTGTCTGCTCTTGCTGGTCCTCAATCGCCACCAGGTGCTCGGCAAAGGTGGATCCATCCTTGATTTCCCTCTCTCCCCAATAGATAAATTGTAGAGACCCGAAGCTTGACGTACATGGACATTACATTACTTTTGCGGAATACTTAGTACATAACAAAAACACACACACAAGGACCGTAATAGTTTAGTGTCTTTGGAAACTCGGAATATAATCTTCTAATCATGGTGAAAGATCTTCAACATCTCCCATAAATATCTTCCTTCTTTTATACCTAAAACCTTTCTTTATATCCTGGGGAAAAGAAAACAAAAAAGGGTGAGCTCAAATTCTCAGTAAGGTTAAACAAAAGAAATATCAATCACAACATATACATAAGAACATAGCTTTTGGAAATCTTAACCTGCAAAAGAGAGCTCATAATATCATAACATGGGATAAATCATAGAAGTGAAACGTAATCCCAATAATCATAACTTAAAACATGAAATGTTGTGGAATACACACATAATCATAGAGAATCATTTCTTGTTAGTCAAGACTCATTTCCAAGACTATCTTAGTGGACAAAGTCCCTTTCTGAACCGAGTCACCCTCATTCCAGTCCTGTTTCACTGAACCGGTATAACCTACCATTCCAGCCATGTCTATATCATGAGATATAAAATCTTTACCCAATTCATTGGAGGGATATATAGGTCCCACCCATCTTATAATGAGTTCTTTTTTTATGTGTGCCAAATAATCATAAACCATACATCATAGCGTAACCCATGTAATAAAAATGGAATTCTTAAACAACATGACATCATAAAACAATTCATATAAGATAAAGGAATTCATAAAAATATTTCCATCACAACATAATCAAATCCATTTAATAATAGGGATAAAAATAGAACCCTTTTATTATCTTATATGGAAAATAATTTTGATAAAATACTTGAACTCCATTCTTGAGGAAAATATTTTTTCTTCTTCAAAAACACTTTTCTTTTCTTAACATGTCATACAATTATAAACTAAAAGAAGTTGATTAAAAATAAACTTGAAAACTTGTAAAGGAAGCTTCTTGGAAATAATGTTTTAAAAATCCATTCATGCCGTATAAGTTAAAAAAACATTCTTCGTACTTTTGTGGGAAAAGTCAAAAAGTACCTCGTACGAAAAAACGACAAAAGATTCCTTTCATATTCTTTACTAAAAACTCACCGAATGGTAAAATTTGATTTAAACTATTGTAAGTGGATGGAAACAATATTACATATTGAGGGAACATGGATGTGGATGATAAAATACACCCCAGTAAATACTTACGAATAAACAATCTCGGATAAAAATGAGATTGTGATATTTCCCTTACCTTAAGTCTGATTTGCTTCGTAAGTGTCCGAACCTCCTGTATAATGATTTACATAATGTCATTGACTTATTAAAGAATCATATTCATTGTTATGATATCATATATGGTTCACTTATGACTTTATATTACCCGTTCTTTTGTAAATTCCATGTTAAAGAAGCGTTTTGGGTAAAATTGTTTCATTTATCGTAGGTGTTTGGACTTGTTGTTCTTGACATTATTATTACTTATATCATGATTTACTTACTTCCAGAATATAAAACATGATTTATATATCATATATATTCAGTATATATATATATTTAATAAATATATAAATGAATTGAAACACACCGTTCATGGAGACGGTAGTCCGTACGTACGCATGAACGCTGTTTTCCATTCCTCATTGTCTTGAATGGATGTAAGTAGATGAAATACATATATACATAAATCCAGTAGCCTTACAATGTCATATATTTCATTATTATTGTTTATATATACTTTATAATTATTCTTAAATGGTTAACATGGAGAATGAATCTCATCGCGTCGTGGAGACGGTAGTCCGTACGTACGCATGAGCGATGATATCATTCCCATGGTCGAGGAATTGTGTTGAAGTGTATGTATACTATTTCAGTATCAATATAACTTTATAATAATCATATATAGTTACCACTTACACCATTATACTCATCCAATTAAGGAGGTGGCGGAAAATAGATTACACCACGGCGTGGAGACGGTATTCCGTACGTACGCACGCGCGGTGATTTCCTTTTTCCGTAGGATGGATAGAAGGTTAATTAGAGTTGTTTAATATTTATAATAACATATAAGTATATAATAAATACTGATGTTATTAATTTATAATGAAACAACTAAAGAAGAAGTTGAAGAAGAATTAAATTGAAAAAAATCGGTAATGGATATTACCTCTTTTTGACGCGCCTTTTCTTAACCTCCACTTAAAGAACTAAGGATGGTCTTTGAAGAAGACCAGGACCTCTAGGATGATACTAGGAAAGTGGAGAATAGATTTTGTCAGGGTTTTGCCGAGCTTGAATGCTCAAATTGGTGTGAGGAGGAGAGGGAGGAGGTGCCCTTTTATAAGGGAGGAGAGTGGCACCTTAGGAATATCTCAAAATATTATTTTATATTAAAGTCAAAATCGGTTTATAATGGTTCCAAAGGGACTTATTTTGAAGGTAAAGTGGGTATGGGTCGAAATAATATCAACCAATAGGATTTAGACAAGTTTAGGTTATTATGTTAACCTTATCAATTAGATTTAACTCTAAGTTAAATAATTTAACTTTTACCGTGACTTTTTGTTTTCTTACACTATATGGTTAATACACTTACTATAACATGCCAAACGAACCCCAAGTTGTTTATTATATATATATATATATCCTTATCTAAGTCATTTGGCCTAACCTTAGATTTGTAGGAATAAAATAACAATTAATAATATAATATTTGATTTAAAAACTATTTTGTGTCAATTTTGACACTATTTGATATATGATTTTTGTGAAAGTCATATCAGAATAATATGTTCGAACAAAGTTGATTAAATCAACACTAATAAATCATAGTAACCTAGAAAATTAATGGAATTCATAAAAAGTCTCAAATTACATTTATTTCGGTATTTATGACATCAATTATGTCAATATTTCATTAATAAGATAATTACTACATCATCTTTGTGTCATAATAAATGATAATTATTTAATCCCTAAAAATTCTAAATAAATTCCTATGATGTAGATAATTGTATTATCTTTCTGAATGCTATTCATGTTCTTAGTTTCATGAAGTTTATCACTAGATTAAAATTATTATACTTATAAGATTTAAGAAAGTGACATGTTGTCACATTCTTTGGTTTTAATAATAATTCAATTATTTTCATTGAAAAAATGAATCTAATCCGAACCTTAGGTGATATGGGTGGACTTTTAGTCATCCAATAGGATTTTGACATTTGTTAGGGTAATTTTAAAATATTATATTTAACCTTAATTAACCGATTTACCTTTAACTATGGTAAATAAAATTTACCGTAGTTACTATTCATAATTCCCAAAAATAAAAAGTAGCTTATTAACATAATTTGGACCTACTGATTCCAAATATGGAATCCATTTTTTCAAATTCAATACACAAAAGATGCAGAAATTAAATTAAAATAAATCCTGTTTTCGAAAGAAAACGGGTTTTTCTTTAAAACATTGCAAAAGATTGAATTGATTTAACCTACGAATTCAAGGTAAAATCAATGCTAATGACATAAATTATATTAAATGGTAAAAATATATTCTATTTATACTTTAAAACCATTCAATATTATAATTTAACCACATAAGATATTACGATGAAAAAAGTTGTTTTTAATTAAAATATAGCGTGTTTTTACTATTCATTAAAATATGAAAGTTATCAGAAAAATATCAAAACTTTATCTAATGTAAATTTTTATATCCTGATTCAAAATAATAATATTATTTTGTCCAATTGAACATATAAACATGTCAAAAACTAGATTTAAAGTGGGTGTGCCATCAAAAGGCGGCAAAACTGCATTTTTTGAAAAAATACTTATTTTACCCAAAAAATTTATTTTGTTCTTATACCATGTTCTAGAAATGTGTAAGATGAATAATAATGTTATAAAATTTAAAATTTAGTTAACACTATTCATAACGGCTAGTTCGTGACAATATTATAATAATATATCGTTGTTTATTAAAACCCAATATTGCGCACAACACACACTATCGAGGAAGGTCGCGATTGCGTGTAATGCAAGCCAAGTTAGGGTTGCGTGTTGTGAAAGAATCCTTCGTTGTTTCGTATAACAGAATCCAACCATATTTCATTTATACATTGAATATATATATACTCAATGTTGCGTAGAATAACTATTATCAAAATTATGTGTAACACGATCCAAGAATAGTGTTGCGTATACTGCAAGCTAATACGGTGTTGCGTATAGCGCAAGGTAATCTTGGTGTAGAATACAACACAAGACATTAATAAAATTAAAAGAATATTTTTCATAAAATCTCGGGGTGTTACATTCCACCCCCCTTAAAATGAATTTCTCCCTCGAAATTCGTTGGGGTTATAAATGGTTTACTATTCGAAAGTTTCTTTAATAGAAACCCACATCGTAAAAATGAATACCAAAACCAATCTTTAAAAACAAAAGTATGAAACGTAATGGTTACCCAACTAAACTAATCACTGGGTTTCCACATAGGTGAAAATATGGATATGGAAGAGAAATCTAACCATCATGTTCTGATGGAGAGTGGTAGAGAACATGGCTATGGAAAAGCTAGCAATCACAAAGCGATAAATTTGTGACGATCTAAAGTACCATATGATTCATCAGATATAAGAGCACTAAAACAACATTTTTGATTTTCAAGATCATTTCCCTAAAGTTGATGAAATTGGAATTAGAAGAAATACTTTCGTGATTTTGGTATAGTCTCACCCTTTGTCGTTCTTTGGACAATTTCCACTTCATATCTTAAAGAAATGAAGTTGAATTTATCATTCGTGATGTGTTATCAGATCATGTGATAGAATGATAGGTCATTCCATCTCTTTCAAATAAAAGGATAGAAAATGTTATAAGTCCATCTTATGGTTAATCGTATATGGTTCAAAAAATGAACTTATACTTCATATATCATACCGCTTAATAAAATAAAACTAGTTTCTACTAAACAGGGACTTCCTGTAGGCCATTGGTAGGCGATAAAGGCCAGTCGCACTTCAGTTGTGGGTTCGATTCCCACAGCCTTGTCCGACGCGATGGGCTGTTGCCCATCCTGCAGGTTGTCCTTTTTCTAAAACTATATTACTATAACATCCCATTAATAATATCGAAAAAACTTTTGTCCTTAAACAATACTAACTTATGTACAACATAATCCATTCTAATCTTTAGGCTTATCCATAATACTGCAGTCCACTCTCATAATATAGTGAAAACGATTACCAGAGATTTAATACTGTCGTTAATCCCCTTATATATGTCTTGTTGGTCACATTCCAAACATTCAAAGGCCTTAATCATGTATTCTCTTGAATACCCATTGAACCTTAGTGAAAACATGAATGCAGTTAAAAGTTAACACATTCCACATACCAAAATCCTCAAAATTCTATATACTCAAACCATGATATCACATAGTCCTTATATCAATCACGAGCTCATGAATAATGTCAAACATTTCATTTTCTCCTTATCCCTTCATTATGCGCATATCATCTACTTTCCAAAATATTTGAATAACTTTTCCTGGTTACCGGTACCTTAAAATTACTAAAAACCACAATAGACCAATACATAAATATTTCAATACACCATAAAATTACCTCAACAACATTATTCTTGAATACCAATACATAAACACTTTAGTCCATCCACTTCAATGATTGTCCTGGAATAAGTCCTTCCTTGATTTAGAAGTAACTTTTTAGGTCAGGGCATTGAGTTGGGTAATGCCCATGTTCTCCGCAAATAAGACATTGAACTCCATAACAGTCTGTCACTCTATGACCCTTTTCTCCACACAGATAACATCGGTCCCTCCATTTGAGGTATTCCTCAAGGTTCTTCTTCCCTTCTTTAGAAATCTCAATCTTTCTTTCTTTATGCTCCTCAACATGCGAACATGAATAATAGTTTATCTTCCTCTTCTTTGATGAATTAGGAATACCACTAAATTTCACCTTGTTAATCATATATCGCGATGACTGATTCGGCATAATCGCAATATCTTTCTCTCTAGGAATTACACAATTTTGTTGCTTATAGTCACCAATTTGTCCATTGGATTCAACGTTAACCGAATTCCTTCTGGTTCCCTCCATTAACTAAAACACAAAAAGAATCTTGTGAGAGGAAAAAATCATGCAAGAGAAAACAACATTATAAAGGGGGAGTATCCTCAATATCTAACTTCTTATGTTAAATTCTATGATCGTTACCGTAGTTCTAGGACTGTATCTTATACGTATACTTATCCTTAGGGACATCCCTAGACATACCTTAGAAATATCTCTAGGGATCTCACTAACGTTTTCGCATCCTAGTTTCCAAAGGCTGACTAAACCTTTCCTCTGATACAAATTGTAGAGACCCGAAGCTTGACGTACATGGACATTACATTACTTTTGTGGAATACTTAGTACATAACAAAAACACACACACAAGGACCGTAATAGTTTAGTGTCTTTGGAAACTCGGAATATAATCTTCTAATCGTGGTGAAAGATCTTCAACATCTCCCATAAAGATCTTCCTTTTTTTATACCTAAAACCTTTCTTTATATCCTGGGGAAAAGAAAACAAAATAGGGTGAGCTCAAATGCTCAGTAAGGGTAAACAAAAGAAATATCAATCACATCATATACATAAGAACATAGCTTTTGGAAATCTTAACCTGCAAAAGAGAGCTCATAATATCATAACATGGGATAAATCATAGAAGTGAAATGTAATCCCAATAATCATAACATAAAACATGAAACATTGTGGCATACACACATAATCATAGAGAATCATTTCTTGTTAGTCAAGACTCATTGCCAAGACTATCTTAGTGGACAAAGTCCCTTTCTGAACCGAGTCACCCTCATTTCAGTCCTGTTTCACTGAACCGGTATAACCTACCATTCCAGCCATGTCTATCTCATGAGATATAAAATCATTACCCAATTAATTGGAGGGAGATATAGGTCCCACCCATCTTATAATGAATCCTTTCTTATGTGTGCCACATAATCATAAACCATACATCATAGCGTAACCCATGTAATAAAAATGGAATTCTTAAACAAAATGACATCATAGAACAATTCATATAAGATAAAGTAATTCATAAAAATATTTCCATCACAACATAATCAAATCCATGTAATAATAGGGATAAAAATAGAACCCTTTTATTATCTTAGATGGAAAATAATTTTGATAAAATACTTGAACTCCATTCTTGAGGAAAATATCCTTTCTTCTTCAAAAACACTTTTCTTTTCTTAACATGTCATACAATTATAAACTAAAAGAAGTTGATTAAAAATAAACTTGAAAACTTGTAAAGTAAGCTTCTTGGAAATAATGTTTTAAAAATCCATTCATGCCGTATATGTTAAAAAACATTCTTCGTACTTTTGTCGGAAAAGTCAAAAAGTACCTCGTACGAAAAAACGAAAAAATATTCCTTTCATATTCTTCACTAAAAAATCACCGAAGGGTAAAATTTTATTTAAACTATTGTAAGTGGATGGAAACAATATTACATATTGAGGGAACATGGATGTGGATGATAAAATACACCCCAGTAAATACTTACGAATAAACAATCTCGGATAAAAATGAGATTGTGATATTTCCCTTACCTTAAGTCCGATTTGCTTCGTAAGTGTCTGAACCTCCTGTATAATGATTTAAATAATTTTATTGACTTATTAAAGAATCATATTCATTGTTATTATATCATATATGGTTCACTTATGACTTTATATTACCCGTTCTTTTGTAAATTCCATGTTAAAGAAGCGTTTTGGGTAAAATTGTTTCATTTATCGTAGGTGTTTGGACTTGTTGTTCTTGACATTATTATTACTTATATCATGATTTACATACTTCCAGAATATAAAACATGATTTATATATCATATATATTCAGTAAATATATATATTTAATAAATATATAAATGAAATGAAACACACCGTTCATGGAGACGGTAGTCCGTACGTACGCATGAACGCTGTTTTCCTTTCCTCATCGTCTTGAATGGAAGTAAGTAGATGACATACATATATACATAAATCCAGTAGCCTTATAATGTCATATATTTCATTATTATTGTTTATATATACTTTATAATTATTATTAATTGGTTAACATGGAGAATGAATCTCATCGCGTCGTGGAGACGGTAGTCCGTACGTACGCACGAGCGATGATATCATTCTCATGGTCGTGGAATTGTGTTGAAGTGTATGTATACTATTTTAGTATCAATATAACTCTATAATAATCATATATAGTTACTCCTTACACCATTATACTCATCCAATTAAGGAGGTGGCGGAAAATAGATTACACCACGGCGTGGAGACGGTATTCCGTACGTACGCACGCACGGTGATTTCCTTTTTCCGTAGGATGGATAGAAGGTTAATTAGATTTGTTTCATATTTATAATAACATATCAGTATATAATAAATACTGATGTTTTTAATTTATCATGAAACAACTAAAGAAGAAGAAGTTGAAGAAGAAAGAAATTGAAAAAGATCGGTAATGGATATTACCTCTTTTTGACGCGCCTGTTCTTAACCTCCACTTAAAGAACAAAGGATGGTCTTTGAAGAAGACCAGGACCTCTAGGATGATACTAGGGAAGTGGAGAATAGATTTTTGCAGGGTTTGGCCGAGCTTGAATGCTCAAATTGGTGTGAGGAGGAGAGGGAGGAGGTGCCCTTTTATAAGGGAGGAGAGGGGCACCTTAGGAATATCTCAAAATATTATTTTATATTAAAGTCAAAATCGGTTTATAATGGTTCCAAAGGGTCTTATTTAGAAGGTAAAGTGGGGATGGGTCGAAATCATATCAACCAATAGGATTTAGATAAGTTTAGGTTATTATGGTAACCTTATCAAATAGATTTTACTCTAAGTTAAATAATTTAACTTTTACCGTGACTTTTTGTTTTCTTACACTATATGGTTAATACACTTACTATAACATGCCAAACTAACCCCAAGTTGTTTATTATATATATATATATCCTTATCTAATTTATTTGGCCGAACCTTAGATTTTTTGGAATAAAATAACAATTAATAATATAATATTTGATTTAAAAACTATTTTGTGTCAATTTTGACACTATTTGATATATGATTTTTGTGAAAGTCATATCAAAATTATATGTTCGAACCAAGTTGATTAAATCAACACTAATATATCATAGTAACCTAGAAAATTAATGTAATTCATAAAAAGTCTCAAATTACATTTATTTGGGTATTTATAACATCAATTATGTCAATATTTCATTAATAAGATAATTACTGCATCATCTTTGTGTCATAATAAATGATAATTATTTAATCCCTAATAATTATAAATAAATTCCTATGATGTAGATAATTGTATTAGCATTCTGTATACTATTCATGTTCGAAGTTTCATGATGTTTATCACTAGATTAAAATTATTATACTTATAAGATTTAAGAAAGTGACATGTTGTCACATTCTTTGGTTTTAATAATAATTAAATTATTTTCATTGAAAAAATGAATCTAATCCGACCCTTAGGTGATATGGGTGGACTTTTAGTCATCCAATAGGATTTTGACATTTGTTAGGGTAATTTTAAAATATTATATTTAACCTTAATTACCCGATTTACCTTTAACTATGGTAAATAAAATTTACCGTAGTTACTATTCATAATTCCCAAAAATAAAAAGTATCTTATTAACATAATTTGGACCCACTGATTCCAAATATGGATTCCATTTTTCCAAATTTAATACACAAAAGATGCAGAAATTAAATTAAAATTAATCTCGTTGTCGAAAGAAAATGGGTTTTTCTTTAAAACATTGCAAAAGATTGAATTGATTTAACCTACGAATTCAAGGTAAAATCAATGCTAATGACATAAATTATATTAAATGGTAAAAATATATTCTATTTATACTTTAAAACCATTCAATATTATAATTTAACCACATAAGATATTATGATGAAAAAAGTTGTTTTTAATTAAAATATAGCGTGTTTTTACTATTCATTAAAATATGAAAGTTATCGGAAAAATATCAAAACATTATCTAATTTAAATTTTTATATCCTGATTCAAAATAATAATATTATTTTGTCAAATTGAACATATAAACATGTCAAAAACTAGATTTAAAGTGGGTGCGCCATCAAAAGGCGGCAAAACTGCATTTTTTGAAAAAATACTTATTTTACCCGAAAAATTTATTTTGTTCTTATACCATGTTCTAGAAATGTGTAAGATGAATAATAATGTTATAAAATTCAAAATTTAGTTAACACTATTCATAACGGCTAGTTCATGAAAATATTATAATAATATATCGTTGTTTATTAAAACCCAGTATTGCGCACAACACACGCTATCGAGGAAGGTCGCGATTGCGTGTAATGCAAGCCAAGTTAGGGTTGCGTGTTGTGAAAAAATCCTTCGTTGTTTCGTATAACAGAATCCAACCATATTTAATTTATACATTGAATATATATATACTCAATGTTGCGTAGAATAACTATTATCAAAATTGTGTGTAACACGATCCAAGAATAGTGTTGCGTATACTGCAAGCTAATACGGTGTTGCGTATAGCGCAAGGTAATCTT
This sequence comes from Viscum album, assembly GCA_963277665.1. Taxonomy (NCBI): domain Eukaryota; kingdom Viridiplantae; phylum Streptophyta; class Magnoliopsida; order Santalales; family Viscaceae; genus Viscum; species Viscum album. Next base: position 1,710,409,815 of record OY728148.1, read on the forward strand.
GGTGTAGAATACAACACAAGACATTAATAAAATTAAAAGAATATTTTTCATAAAATCTCGGGGTGTTACATAAATTGTGTGGGGTCATGCACATATTTACTCATCTGTGACACGTTGAAGGCGTCCTGAACCCTCTCCAGCTGTGGAGGTAGAGCAAGATGGTAGACAACCTCAACGACCCTACACACGATCTAAAAGTGCCCAATGAACCTCAGGGATAGCATGCCATCACGGCCGAACATCCATGTACCACACTGTGGAGATTCTCTCCAAATGACATGGTCCCCCTGATCGAACTCTAAAGGCCAGTGATGAAGATCTGGGTAGGACTTCCATCTTCTCTGAGTCGTCCTCATCCGCTCACGGATGACCTGCACCTTCTCTGTCATCACCTGCACCAACTATGGGTGCACGAGGGAGGTCTCCCCAAACTCCTTCTATCACAACAGTGACCCACACAGTCTCCCGTAGGGGGCATCTAAGGGTTCCATGTTGATTGTAGAGTGGTAACTATTGTTGTACGCGAACTCCACCAAGGTTAGGTGACCTTCCCAGCTCAGGCCAATTTATAACATGCATGCCCTGATCATATCCTCCAACACCTAGATTGTGTGCTTGGTCTGCCCATCCATCTAGAGGTGAAAATTTTTACTCATCTATAGCTCTGTCCTGAATGCCTCCTACAGGCCTCACCACAATCGCGACATAAATAGCGCATCATGGTTGGAGATGATCATAGAGGGTACTAAATGAAGGCGGACAATATCCCGAACTTACAACTGCCCTAGACTCTCCCCTAAGCTCTTCTCTCTAATGGAAAGGAGGTGTGTCGACTTTGTGAGTCGGTCCACTACCACCAAAATGGAATCATGGCCCATCGTTGTGCGCGGGAGCCCTATGACGAAGTCCATAGATATTCCATCCCACTTCCACTCCAAGATATCAAGGGGCTGCTACAGCCCTGTCGGAACCTGATGGTATGCCTTCACCTAATGATAGGTAAGACACTGAGAAATTAACTCAGCTACACTCCGCCTCATTCCAGACCACCAAAACTACCACTGAAGATCTTTGTACCTCTTCCCTACACCGGGATGTACAACCAAGGGAGAAGAGTGTAACTCCCGCATCTCCTCCTTACGCATCTACACTGTACTACAGCTCACCCCTGGAATAGGATCTCGTGATTACCTCCTTCATAATTCCCATCGGGTGTGTGTCCCAGGGATATCTGATCATGCAGTACCTCGCAATCAACATCCCCCAACCGCGACTATCTCACATGCTCAAGGAGTGAAGGAGTCAACCCCATCGACTAAAGAAAAGTCGTACCCTCCTACTCCACCAAGGTCATCTGTATAGAAGCCAACTGGTCTAATGGTTCCCGCACTAACTGAGCCTGGTACTTCTTACTAAGAGCATCTGCTACCAGGTTGACTTTCCCTGGATTGTAGAATATCTCAAAATCAATGTCTTGCAGAAACTCTAACCAGTACCTCTGCCTCAAATTCAAATCATTTTGAGTGAAGATGTACTTGAGGATCTGGTGGTCCAATTAGACAACAAAACTCTCACCCAGAAGGTAGTGTCTCCATAAAATCAAGTCAAAGACCACCACTACCAGCTCCAAATAGTGAGTCGCATAATTCTGTTAATAGGCCTCCAACTACCTCGACCCATATGCAATCACTGCCCGCTGATGCATCAGCATGCACTTGAGCCCAGCACTTGAAATATCGCAGTACACTATAAACTCAACGCCATCCTCTGGAAACCTCAACACTAGCACACTAATCATCATCTATCTCAACTCCTCGAAGGCCTTCTGAAAATGATCATTCCAGGTGAACTGTCATCACTTCTGAGTCAATGCAGTCAAAGGGGCAGTAATCTTGGAGAAATCTTCCTCAAACCTCCTGTAGTACCCTGCCAAACCAAAGAAGCTCCACACCTCTGATGGATTCTAGGGTGGATCATAAGAAAGAACTGCCTCTTCCTTTGAGGGATATACGACCAATACCTGCTTCGTAATGACATGCCCCAGGAAGTGAACCTCATGAATCCAGAACTGACACTTCGAGAGCTTCTCATATATCTGGTGCTCTCGGAGTAAGTCTTGGACCATCCTCAAATTCTCTGCATGCTCCTCCTCCGTCGCAAATTTTATGAGTATCTTATCAACAAAGACAACCAAATACCAGTCCAAGTATGTCTAGAGGATCTAGTTCATCTAATCCATGAAAATGGAGGGGGCACTCATCATGCGAAAGGGCATCAATAGAAACTCGTAATGACCATATCAACAATGGAAAGCCAACTTCGAGATGTCAGCCTCCCGAAACCGCAACTGGTGGTAGCCATATTGAAGAACATTCTTGGAGAACCACTTCGCACCTCTCAATTGGTTGAAGAAGTCATCGATCCTCGACATATGGTACTTTTTCATTATCGTGGCCTGATTCAGGCGATGATAATCCACACAATGCCGCAGAATCCCATCTTCCTTTTTCACAAAAAAAAAACTAGAGCTGCCTAGGGGGACACACTGTGACTGATGAATCCCTTTTCATGATGGTTGACCAACTGACATCGTAGCTCCCGATGCTCTGTGGGTGCCATCCGATAAGCTGCACATGATATCGGGGAAGTCCCCGGCTGCGAGTCAATGAAGAATTCTATATCTCGCCTCTAAGGAATTCCCATAACATCCTCGGGAATGAAATCCATGTTGTCCTGTACAAAGATAGGGAACTATGTGCCTGTAGCGTCTGTTGATCCGAGAGCCATTCTTGCCAGCTGGTGTGAAAACAGTCGGGGTCTCCTACTCAGAGTACCCATTTGCTCTGCCAAAAGGTCTAATTCACCAATGATGGTGAACCTCGTCCCATAATAAACAAAAACCTATGACTCATCTATGATGACAGTCAATCTGGGCGTGAACCATATAAAGCCAATCCATGCCCAAGATGACATTGTACGGTTCCATCGTGATGACGAGTAGGTCCCATGTGAAACTCCCTCCTCTGAACAACAGTCCAGACTACCTGCAGATAAAGGTCACTAATGATGAACATCCCATTGGAACCTCAAGGTTAAGTGCAGGTGTCAGCACCTCTACTGGAAGCTCCAACTCCCATACCAATAGCTGTGATATAAAAGAGTGGTTGGCTCTTGTGTAAATTAGTACCGAAGCTAGCGTAGAGTAAAAAAAGCATAACTTGAACGATCTCGTGTGCTAGGGGGGTCACAAACACCCATAGCCTGAAGCTGCCAACGGAACCTAATGCCAGCTCCCTGAGCCTGGCGTCGGCCACCCGGTGGTGGTGGTGGAAGGACCTCAAAATGTCGTCCCAGACCTCTAGGTCTTGTCGATCTTCCTGTGTCGCCTCCCTGAGGACCACCCTATCCTCGCCTAGGGGATCCCTGGTCACGACGCTTCCTCTTCCACTGCGGTGCACCCCCTGCCCGCCATGACTGCTCGGTATGCCTTGTTGGGCAGTCCCGTTCTAGTTGGCCCTGTCCATCACAGGTATAACACCGACTCTCTCCTACCAGCCCCGATGCTTCACGGCACCACTGCGGTGTACGACCCTACCCCTATGTCTGATCACAGAAGGGCCTCATCAACTGAGGCTCTGCACTCTACCACCGGCCTGTCAATGAGGGCTCTCCTCTGAAGCAGTCACTGCTAGGCCCTGTCAGCTGCATCCCTCAGCCAAGAAGCTCTTTTTCATAAGCTCCTGCTCTAGTACCCCGACATAAGTAGGGATGCACAGGGGAACAACACTAGCATGGATCTCCCTACGAAGACCCTTCTCAAACTTTTGTGACTGAAAGTAACTGTCAAGGATCATATACTACAAGTAGCATGTCAGATCGGTAAACTGGGACGAGTACTACGCCACAATCATCCCATCCTGCTTCAGCTCCAGAAGTTCTTGAATCCGAATGAAACGTAAGAATGATGGGGGTACTCTTCCCGAAAGAGTTTTTGGAAGCTATACCACATGAGATACAACTCATCGTGGGACTGCGTAACCAACCGCCACCAACGCCCGACTATCCCGAGGAAAAGGTTGGTAGCTAGGGCCACCATCGGGTCTACTGGTGTCCGTACTAGCCTGAAAAGTTAGTCCACAGACTCTATCCAGTCTTTCACTACCTGGGGATCCGAGTCTCCACAGAACTTCCGTGGTCACTGATGTAGAAAGTCTCAGAGCGCACTCAGCCTACGCTCAACCTTGGCCCATGCTTCCAGTACTAACTACCTCTCTCTAGGTGGAAGGGCCACTGCTGAAGCACTGGGAGGAAGGGGATCATGTGAGGGTCCTTGAACTGATGCCTCGTCGCTCACCATGTCGTCGTCATGAACTTGAGAGGGTAACCTAGCTGACTGCTGTCATGGGGGAATCCTGAAAATTATCATGGATTACCGCGATCAGATGAGCATATATATATATATATATCAATAATAACATAGGGGATATGACTCAAAAAGGACAGTAAAAGGATCAATCCTACTGGATGCATGTTTTAATGTTCCTTGCAATAAGTTTCTCAGCGTGCCGAGTAGACAAGCTGTTTACTAGGTTCCTGGAGAATTGATACTTTGGCCGCCCATACGATCACTGGACTCCCTGGTTTGGGAGCTTCTCTCAAGACTTGTCGATACTATTGCCCTAAACCCCAACCAATTCCTTTTTAAGAATGTCTGAACAATGCCCCAAAGAATGAACCACCTTTCAAACCACTTTTCACGACCCAACCCTACCGGTCTCGAGCTGCAACTACCACAAGCCCGCCTCCATAGGCCAGGGGCTGAAGACAAGCGCTGAAGGCGTAAAAAATCTCACTAAGGACTTCTCCTAAGTACCTGTAAACACACACACATCCCAATCAATTCATATGTGCAGAGTAAAAATAAAACCAAAGGAAGAACACCTATAACCAAACCACAGTCATGCATCGACTTCAAAATAGAAAAAAAAGTAAAGTGTTGAAATGATGCTAAACAGAAAAGGGGAAAAACATGTTCCCAACTAGAAAAGTACCACAACCCAGAAACAGGTAACAAAAGTAAACTGTTGGTGAGTCTCACACCTGAAAGACCAACTATGACCATCGAACATAGCCTAAGGTCATGTGTCCTCTACGCTCCTCCATAGTCTCGATCAACCTGTCCCTCATCTGCAAGGGCACACCAAGTGCAGGAAAATCCAAAGCAGGTGTGAGTATAGGGATACGCAGAAGGATGCCCTGAAAGATGAGGGGAGAAAAAAAGAGGTACTAAATTGTAAAAGATAGATGGAACAAAGTATGATTACAATAGAGAGAGTGCAGCTCAGCCCAACAAAATAAAGGAAATATACTCATCCCATCCAAGAGGAGCTAGACATGGAAGGATTGTGGAATACCTCGTGTGTCTTCGAACCTCCTAGAAGAAGAGTAACTGGACCCATGGAGTGGTAACAAAGTCAGGGTGTATATATATATATATGCTCCTCAGGAAACCCAAATGATTGTGTAAGGAGATCTCCATCTCCAAGCTTAGCCTAGGATTAGTCGCCAACAGTTCTAAGGGTAGCCATCACTGATACCCAACTGTCCCACACGTCAATGCTTCCCCATCGTTAAACCATACCACCAAAAGTCACACTCCAGTAATCATGGAGAAAAGCCACTAACCAGCCTGGTCGAAGGGGAAGGAGTCTGAACGAAGTCTTCGGGTAATCCACTACCTAGCCCAACTAGAGGGTAAACCCCAAAAGGTCCTCGGGTGACCCACTGCCCCGCCCTGCTGGAGGGTAAACCTTAAAAGGTCATCTAGTAACCCCCTGCAAAGACCAACTGGAGATTAAACCCTAAAGTCAATGGTTAATCCACTACCAAACCCAACTAATGTGTAAACCCTAAGGTCAACGGGTATCCCACTGCCCAGCCAGGCTGGAGGGTAAACCCTAAACTGGTTCAATAACTCCGTGCTACTTGTGCCAGCACTAGGTGTCTCTAACATCACGACCATGTGTTGGGTCAGAGTGCGTCAAAGAAACCTCCGAACAGCGTCCTTTCATGTTTCAACATTTAACAAGATCTCGATCGGGGATCCGTAAACCAAAAATGATTACACCGTTGCAATCGTCACAAAAAAACATGCGAGATATACTTCCTACTCGCTAGAAATAGACTTCCGACAAAAAAGTTATTCAACACCGCTTTATTCCCATACATCATAATGTGGGGCCCACACATCAATCTCAAAAGAGATCAGGCGAACTGTGTCATCGCGATGCTCTTGGAAAAAACCCCAAAACGACTACTCATTCGCCCCGAACGGACTTCAGATGAAAAAGTCGCAAAATGCTGCTCACAGCTTAAAAGACGGCTCGTGGTGCCCATGCATAAACTTTGTATTCAATGCCTAAAACCACCATGGACCAATTCATCTTGACTCTTGGGTCACAACGCTGCTGACAGTGCCTTTAACAGACTCTGGATGTGACCATGCCATCTGAAAAGAAATCCCGTTGAAATACTTAACGAGCGTGTTGCGCCACTAAGCCCGCATCTCGGGAATTAAAAACCTTGATACCATCCCAAAATCTCCATCTCGGGCCGAAATTTTCACTATCATAGACATGACACAAAATGGACACTCATAGTGGAAGTTACGGGTGTCCGAAGGCAAGGGGCGAACTCCTTTGGGCTGGACCGGCCCGTTCCGGACGATCCACCCACCCTGGCCCAGCCCGACTCGTAGCACCGGTCCACAACTCACCCACACGGCCCGAACACTGACCCTCGATCCACCCTCGACGATGACCTTCGCCCGACGTCTCATGGAGCCCGCCGCGCCATGTGAAGTCGGTGCCGCCTGGAGCCCACTGTGCCATGTGATGCCACCACCACTGAAGAGACAGCCGCAGCACTAAGGAGCCTGCTGCTGCGCCACTGTCTCAGAAAACACCGCCGCTACTGGGAGCCCGCAGGAAACCAAGGGAAATGGCCAGAAAACATTCTGGGGCCACCGCAGACGCCCCAGGACTCAAAAATTTGGTCCTATAGGATCGTTGGAAATCTCAAAACGAGCTCTCTACAAACATGTACCTCGCTCGATAATTGGACAGTAATTCGACCCAAGAAATTTAATTCATGGACGATGCTGAAATAAAAAATAAAAAACATAACCTCCAACCTTGTTGAGCATAGCTCGTAGCTTCACGAATGGTCCGCTGGAGCGTCTTGGCGCCTTGGAGTGGTGGAGGAGAGGAGAGGAGCTCGTTGATAGGGATCTTCCAGGGAGTAATGGAGGGGGAGAAGAAGGGTGGGGTGGATGTGTTTAAATAGAAAAAAACTTACACCCCCAGCCCACAGGCCCCATACCTGAACTTTTGGTGGGGTTGAGGTTAAGTCACCTCTAGGGTAAAATCTTCATTCTGAACGCAACCGATGTCTTGGAATTTTAATCTGAGCCTCCATTCAGATGTTTTAAAGTCCACTAATGATGCCACTAAAATACAAAAACACCCCTGATGGCGTTTTCTACAGAAGGGCCACTCCAGCGAATGTTACACACCTTCATGGGGAAACGGCACATTCCAGACTCAACGGTGCCCTCTATTTTCCCATCCGAGCAACTCATTAGGAGTTATTCTATTTATTTGGAATGTCTAGTGTGAACACACCTAAAATTTAATTCTGACCGCACAGGGGCTCGGAATCACACAACGTCTCAACGCCCTATTTTGGAATAATATAAAGAAAATTTCAAAGTCCTACAGGCTGAAAACCAGGGTTCTTATTTCTTGGATATAATATATCCACTATAAAATACTGAAAATCAAATTTATCTGTTCCACAAGATAAAATAATTCTTCATGTTAAAACCCATAAAAAATGAGTTTCATCAGAAAATTATTATAACATAACCTTTGGAAAATATGTAGGTTTCATAACCATTTCATCATGGTATAATCAGTATAATTAAAATAGGTATAATAAAAATATTATCCTAAAAAACATAAATAATTCATATATAGAATAGGAATAGTGTACATGGATCATATCCAAAGAAAATTGCACGTTATTTATAATTATGTCATCTTAGATGGAAAAAGATTTTGAAATATGACATTGAATCCATCCAGATATAAAAATTTTATTTAAAAAAGTAACTTTAAGGACAAGTTGGAAATGATCATTCGGAAAACCAAAACCACTACTTTCTAAAGGAGCTCGCAAAATTGATAAAAACCAAACTAAAGTTATTTGAATCAGTCTCTCTATATAATTCCTAGTGAAAAGTGCAAACCTGTGTGTTTGGATCCTCCCTGAGAAGTTCTTCGAGATGTGAGTTCATCCTGTCCATTGTCTGAATGAATACATTGAATATTTTTGAGTAAAGTAGTCTTTCTACTTTTGAAAAACACTTTATAAAAATTAAAAACTTTTTAATGTATTTTTCATTAAAATTATCTATTGAAATATTTTAACGAATAAAAAAAAATTTAAAAATTTCATGAGGAAAATATCCTTTCGTTGAAAATGAATTTTTTCAAAAAAAATTAATAAAAAATTTTGGAAATAATTTTCACTGAAAATAATCTTGAAATCTAAAAAAATAATATTTTAATATGTTTTAAAATATTTCATGATGAAAATAGCCCTTCTTTTAAAATCACTTTTTAAAACTATAAATTTAAATTAGCATTTTATAAATCCTTTTAATTGAAAATAAACATTTATACTTATATAGGAATCATTAAAATATTTATTATTTCTGATAGAATATTATATTTTTCGTGCCTTAAATAATAAAATAAATATTCAATTCAAATTTTCACTAAAACAAAAATGAAATATTTTTTGAAAAACAAATGAATATTCCTTTCAAAACATTTTCTAAAAATTCAAGAATTATTAAGAAATTATTTAATAAATCATTTGGGTAATATTATAAACATTTTCTAAAATATCTTTAGAAAAATGGTTTTGGATTAATAACAATATTTCAATCTAAGAGAGAAATAAATATATTTTTTTAATGAATTTTTTTTTACTTCTTGAGTACATAAAGAGAGTAAAATTAGGGGAAAAATGTATTCTCAATAAATAACAAGATGGCCAAAAAAATATTTTGTTTCGTGCAAGATGAATCATAAGGCATTATGATAAATAACATAACCATAAACAATCCATATAAACGATAATATTGTATCATAAAACCCTTACCACTTTGCTATATTTTGAATTGTATGCCCCATTAAAGAATAAAATGAATAACACATTGAATATTAATAAAATAATTATAATCATTATATAACATGTTAATGTGAGATTATATACACCTCATAGAATAACATAGGTTAATAATAAAACATATATCCTAAATAAAAAAATTTGCAATGAAAACCCTTTACCTCTTTGGTTACTTTTGAAATGAATAAAACATGAAAAATATATTCTAAAATGGATATGTAAAACTCAATAATATTAATGAAATTATTCATAAAATACATTCATGGTAATTATTTACAAAACATTAAAGAAACTTGTGGTGAATATGGAATGAATCTCAAAAAAATTAAAAGTGATACAGAAATCCCTTACCTTAAGTGTCGACATTTTTATTACACATTAAACCTCCCATATTATAAATATAAGTTTCATCTATTATAGAAACAAAATTATACACACACACATATATATATCATATATTATTTACTCATTGACTTGTATTACCCATTTATTAATAATTTCTCATCCAGATTATGTTTTAGGAAATAAATGTTTTGTATTTAATGTATGTTTTGGTTTGGTATTTTCAGTCCTCTAAAATTGATCACGGATCTATGAAAACTAGAATATTAACCATGTTATAAATATAATATATATTCATTATATATTTTTAACAACCCATAATTCTATAAATGGAAATTCCCTTCTTATAATTATGATACATACTTCTAATAACATAAAACCACATATAGAATTCAATAAAAACATTATAAAAGAATAATGAATAGAATAATATGTATCTATAAAATTCAAGGAACCAGTACTTATGGAATAGTAACATAACCTTAGGAATAGTAATGCAACCATTAGGAATTGTAATCTGACCTATATAATAGTAACCTCACACATGAAGGTAAAAATAAAATACAATCATTTTATAAATGATAATGTGACATAATTATATCATTATATAAGTAAATCAATATTTTTGAAATTATTAATTTAGTATTGATATTTTTATAAAACATATTTGTTTATTATGAATTTTATAATTAATATAATGATTTAAAAGAAAATTTATTTCAATAAAATGTATTTAAAAATGAATATATTTTAGTATTATGATTATAATATAATTTTATGATACCTTATTTAACTTTTCAATGTATTATAAAATGAGTTATAATTTAAAAAATAGTGTTTTTAGAGTAAAAGCTGGTTTTTATTTAAAACTAAAGTTATCATATTTATAATGTTATTTTCATAAAATGGAGTTCAGTTTTGAATTCTACAAATTAAAAATGGTTAGGGTTATTTTTTGGTATTTTTATAAAATAGTTGAATTTTAAGTGAACAGTAAAATACAATAATTTACAGTATAAGATAAATACATGAATTATGGATTCAGATTTGATGTAAGTATTATTTAAGACCAAAGTTTGGAAATATAATTCATTTTTTAATTATTTTTTATGATCATTTTCAAAATATCTATATTCTTAAGCCAAAATAATAAACTAATAAATAAAATAATCAGAAAACACCCCTCCCTTCCCTAGTAAATACCACCGTTCACCGCACCTTCTCCTCACACGTCTCAATATTTTATCCTTTTCTGAATTATAATCTTATATATTCCCAATAACCTAACTCATGTCTAAGAGTTGTTTGTCTCAACAAAAGACCAAAAAAAATTCCCCTAAGGAGGTTCTCAATAAGAAAGATTGAAGAGGTAAAATCCTCTTTTTTCATTTAATTTCTTTTTCAAGTTAATTTATTTTCTTATTCTCTCCTCATATACCTTAATAAAAATTGTATGATAACTCCATTACCATATATAGTTTTTAATTTTATTATGCTATTTTAATAATCTATCATAATTTTATTCCCCTCCCCTTTTGGTTTCAAAAATTTAATCATCGTCTAAGGTGTGTTAGTTTATCATATTCATGGATGACGAGTTTCTAATTTCAATTACGTCATTCAAGGATGGCCATAAAACCATTTTTATAGATAAAAAAGATTATAATATATGTATTAAATCTTACTTTATGTTTTTTAACCATTATATATAAATCATATTAATTAAACAAAGAAAACTTGTTCATGATGATCAAAACACGTCAAAATAATCTAAACGATTATAACTACTATCTTATCTAAAGATTTATCCTCATCCAAAATAAAAAAATGACTTATATAACTATTTAATATTATATATTTTAATTAATAACATATAACTTCAATTATGTATATTTATTCCCATTTTACATGATCATTCATAGATGTATACAAGTAAATTAGTCATGAAAATTAAGGAAACGGACACTCCAAAACTATAGAATTGTGTCTTATAATTAATCAAATGAACAATAAAGGAAATTAATAAAATTAAAATTTTTAAAAAAAAATTAATAAAAGTTTAATAATTAATTAATTAATGTATTTATTTTTATTATCTAAAACATTAAGATTAAGTGAATAACACCTTTGGACATAAGGTAAGGGATCCTTTGCGAACCTCCATTTTTTACTTTAAGTTATGCTTTATCTCTCTTTACCCTAATGTAAAATTTATTTTTTTATATAATTATTCCAAATTCTTTTTATGTGTGCAAAATTAATTTTTTCAAATCAGTACATCCTTATTTGATGGAGAATACATTTAAAAAAACCCACTTATCGATTCTTCCTAATAAGCAAGACCAATTAAAGGGAACTTCAAGAACTCTTACCCATTTTCAAGTGCACACCATAATCTATTTTAAGACACCATTAATTTAATAAATTCAATAATTTTATTATGAATAACATTATTTGAAATTTTTAGTTTTATATAAAATATTATTCTTCATCCATTTTAAATTCTCTTTAATATTTTTTTTAAACCTCACTATGATGTTTTATTTATAAAGTTTCATATAGACTATTTTTACAGGTTTTCAAATCAGTTTGACATCACTTATCATGATCAATGAAAATTTTGTATTATTTATGTCCATGTATGTTTTAAATACTTTCTTTTATGGACACCATTATAATATTCCCTTTGGATATTGCTTTTTACATGATTATGGTACCAAAGTATTTCTATGGGAAAACATTATATTTATTTTTAATTATCAATGAGGAACAAATATTCATGAACATGTAATTATTTTTGTTACTATAAATCTATCCAAAGCATTGGGTCATGTTTAGTGTCATGATACTTAATTTTCAGTGGTCTTGGCGGTTAGCCTTGACTCATGCTCTATATGCAATGGTCTCGGTGGTTAGCCTCAACTCATGATCCTACTTGTGGAATGATCCTTGAAACATTCTTATGTCATGTTTTATATTTTACCCACATTACTATGATTCCCTAATTACATGATCCCATGTTATATATATTATGCTTCCATATAATTTTTGATGTTCTAATCCTTTTTATGTCATCATATTATGTCTTCTAACCCATGTGGACTACTTTATTCTCATGTTTATTCCCTTAGAATTATTTTTAGTTGATACCTTTTTTCATGTATTCCCCAGGTTATCCTATTAATATGTATGGGATAAAATAGTGTTAATAGAACATTATAAATATTAAATAAATTATTTTTTTAATTTTTATTTCATGTTTACAGTTTTATGTACCAAACCCACTAAAGACAATAGACTTTATGATCCATGATTTTTATTTGAATGATAATTATGATTATATAATTTACTAATATGTGAAAATGGTAGTGTCATCATAGTTAGTATCAGGGAAATGTTTAGTTATTTTTGATATTAGGACAATATCACTTTATTAAGAACCATAGGGATAATTCTATCACCACCGTTAACCTAGATTGAATCCTAGGATATCACAAGAATGAATATAATTTTCCTTTAGAATTTTATCCTTTAATGATAAATGATTCCTATTTATTTTTTTATTAGATAAGTATTTTAGGACCTCTAACAATAACTTCTCTTTTTTAGTCAATGGTTGGAAATATAATAACTTCACAGAATAATCAACCTGATAGGAAATTTGATGATTCTCCTAATGAAATGTAAATTATGATAGGAACAGGTTCTCAAAACAACATGATAGTACTTTCTAAATTGGATCATGTTATGAATAATAACATGATTCATGTGGAACTCACCTCTTCTCTAAATAACATGAATTATGTGGAAAGGTGTCTCCAAATCCTTTATGTGAAAAAGGCCTACCATATTTAGTGGATCTTATGATCCCATCATCATAGAATAATGGATTAATTCCATTGAAAAGATCATCTGTATCCTCCAGTGCCCAGAAAAAGAAATATTTGTACTAGAAGTCTATAATTTTTATGGGGATGATCATCAATGGAGGAAAATGATAATTAACATGAATTATTGGAGGAAATTGATTCCATGTAATTGGAATATTTGATGAAAATATTTTTTAATAAATATTTTCCTTGAACAATTCATCTTAATATGGAAATTGATTTGCTTATGTTGAAGAAAAAGAAAAATTATTTTATCAAGGAATATGAGGAAAACGTAACAAGTCATTCACGGTATGACTATAACTTTTCTGTGAACACCAAAATTAAGGTGGATCCCTTATTTAGCAGAATAAAGCCGAGTTTACAAAAAAATTATAAATTATAGGCATTAATAGTTATGAAGAGATTCTTCATTGTGCTTTCAAGTTTGAAACGAAGATCGGAGTGTCTCTGTGGTCTCATGGGATCATCAATAAAAAGAATAAAATGGAATATATTATGGGATTATAAATATATAAATACCATTATGTAAGGAAAACCCAACATCCCACATGTTAGAATTGTGGGATAAAGTATCCTGGGAACTATCTAAAGGGAACCATGAAAAGATTCAAATGTGGAATAGATTAGAATTTAGATATTTACTACCAAAGGGATATGAATAATAAAAAATATTTCAATGAATAAATGAATGTTTATATCAACACTCATCCTATAGTGATTTTTTTAAACTACAAGGAACAAGGGAATTTTGTGAACTATTTACCAAATCCAAGGGTTTTTAGAGGAAGTCAACAATAAACTCTAAGGAAATAAGAAATGGAATATGCTAGCAATACTCATGAGGTGGAGCCTGATAATGATGTCGCGGAATTTACTCTTGTTATTCATTCAATAATAGAGAACATTATATTTGATTCTATTTCTACACATTCATTCATATCTTTCAAGTTATGTAGAACTATTCAAACACCACCTCAAAATATTGACTTTGAGTTATCTGTGATAATAGTTAATGCAGAAATTATTGCATCCAAAGTATATAACTCATCTCAGTAAAAAAATTTAGACTAAACCTCCCATAAAATATTTTCTTACATCCTTTGGTGAAGTTTGATGCTATATTTGGCATATATTGGATATCTTTATAAAAATCCACCATCAACTATTGGGAATGGGAGATCACTTTTCTCATCCAGAATCACCCTCCAATTATTTACATGTTTAAGGAGTAAAATGAAATATCTATAGACTCATAATCTCAATTAAGGATATTATTTCCTTATGAGAAAGTATATATAGTTCAAATGGTTGAAAAAAATAATATTGTTATGCTAAAAGATATGACCAATGTGAGGGACTACACTGATGTGTTCACTAAAGAGTTTCATGGTCTTACTTTGACCAAGAGGATGATCTCTCAATTGAACTTATACATGGATCTATTTCTATATCAATTAAACCTTATATATTTGATATCGTAGTGCTGAATGAATTAAAGAAGTAATTATAAGCGAATCTAGAAAAAGGTTTTATATACCCGAGAACTTCATTGTGTGGTGTACCAGTCCTATTTTCTAAGAAGAAGGATAGATAAATGTGCCTATGCATTGATTATCATTAGTTAAATAAAATCATGAAAAATAACATTTATCTAGGACAATGGATAGATTAATTGTTCAAACAGCTATATATACAGTGCCAATTATTTCTCTAAGGTGGATTATTGATCGGGATATCACCAATTAATGGAGAAGAAATAAGACATTCTCAAGACTACATTTAAAACAATTTAAGAACACTATATTTTAATAGTGATTCCCTTTTGACTCACGAGTGATCCAATAATATTCATGGACTTAAAAATTAGAGTCTTAATAGATTAACTAGGAAACGTTTCGGTAGTTATTATCAATGATCTTATAATATAATCAAAGAGAAAGGAGGAATATGAGGAGCATTGAAATACTATGGTAGAAAATATATAAAGAAAAAAAATCTATGCATAGTACAGTAAATGTGAGTTCTGTATGAAGGAAGTTTCATTTATGGGGCATTTTAACACTAGAAAAGGAGTAGCTATGAACATTTCCCAGACAAAGGCAATCTAAGAGTGAACCATACCAACATAGGTAATAGAGATCCAGAGTTTCCTTGGTCTCGTAGGGTATTACAAAATATTTTTTATGAACATATCATGATTTTAAAACTCACTAACCAAGACAATTCATAAGGGAGAAAATCCTTTCTTGAGTAGTGCATATGAAGACTGCTTCACAGAGTTTAAAAAAGGCTTATCACTACACTAGTGATCACACAACCAAAAAGTGGAAAACTCTATCTGGTGTGAAAGGATGGTTTAAAGAATGTATTCGGTTGTGTACTAATGAAAAATTATAATTTGATAGACTAGGACTTGAAGAAGATTAATGTTTATGATAAAAAACAATACTACACATGATCCGGAGTTTCCTGTTGTGATCTTTTCATTGAAAATCATGCTGTATTATCTCAACGGAATGAAGTGTGATATATATATATAAATCTTAAAAGCCTAAAATACATAATCACATGGAATGATCTTAATATATACCATGTAATATGGATAGATATCATCAAATATTATGACTACTCAACCCCATACCATCCTAGTAAATAAAATAAGGTGGAGGATGCTCTATTTAGAAGGATCTGACAACTTTATCAATGATGATAATTGAAAATGATCCAATATTCAATGGTTCTCAAAGGATGGACATGAGAATAATTAATAGAATAATATCATAAATATTTTATCAAATGATTTATTAACCATACTTCATGAATAAAATAAAGGATGCTTAAATAAATGATGTGAGAATATAGAAAAGGGTGGAAGATATCAGAAATGGGAAATCCTCATATTTCCAAATGGATTAGGAAGGAGTCATGATATTTGGTCCACAAATATGTGTACTATCCAATCCAGAGGTAAGAAAATATTTTCTGAATTATATACAAATCTCAATCGTCTCTATTCACCCAGGGAACACAAAGATGTATTGAGATCTTCGAGAAAACAATTGGTGATACAATATGAAGAAGGAGATCATAGAATATACATTAATGTTCCTGGTATATGAGAAAGTGAAGGATAAAAGGAAAATTTATAATGGTATGATGCAACCACCACCCATACCTACATGGAAATGGGAAAAATCACCATAGAATTTGTCACCAGGCATCCAACAACATCTAGATGATACAATTCCATATAAGTTACTGTAGATCATCTCACAAAGACAGATCACATTATCTCAATTTGATGGGAATTATAACATGATCAACTCTAACATATGTATATTAGGGAAGTGGTATGGATTTATAAAGTACCTCTATCTATTTTATTCAATAATGATCTGAGATTTACCTCCATGTTTTGGAAAATCCTTCAACATGATCTAAACACTGAGCTGAAATTCAGTACGTCATTTCATTCTCAGAATGATTTCCAATCTAATCAGACTATTTAGACATATTAAGGCTCATTTATAGTGTGTTCTGTGAATATCAATGGAGGATGGGTCCAATATAATTCCATAGTCTAGTTCTTATAAAACAAAAGTATCCATTCAAGCATCCAGATGAATTAATACAAATCCCTTAATGGAAAATGATGCATAACACCAAAATATTGGGATGAAGTTAGTGGATGTAAAATTCTATGATATGAAATAGTATATTAAGTGTTATTAAAGGTGAAAAACATTCCACAACATATCCAAGAAGAAAAATATTTATAGAAGAGTTATGCCGATAATTATCAATGATACATTGATCTTATGGTTGGAGACATGGAATTACTCTAAAAATCTTCATGGAAGAGGATCATAAGAATTCAGAATAAGGGAAAGCTATGTCCTAGGTACACTGTCCCCTTAGAGATTATTCATCATGTTAGAGCTGTGGACTATCTATTAGAATTTTCACTAATCATATCATAATAAAATGATGTATTCCATGTTTCTCTCTTATGCAGGTACATAATATATCCCTTACAAGTACTAAATTCAGAGGTGGTACAGTTGGATAATGGTCTCTCTAATGAGGAGCATACAATAAATATCTTGGATCATAGAAATAAAAATATATGCAATAAAACCGCTCACCTGGTCTAATTAAATTGGAAAAACCATAAGTCTTAAGAGGAAGCATGGGAACCTGAGGAAGAAATGAAAGAGAGGTAACCTCACCTATTTAATTTGAAAATGAAATTTCAAGGGTGAAATTTCATTGGGGGGGGGGGGGAATGTAAAAAACCCAAAACTTTTTAAATGGAAATTGATATCTTATCATAATGATATATAACATAAATAACATAAAATCACATATATAACACAATAAAACTTTATAAATTAAGAATGAATGGAAAAAATGTATTTCTAGTAGTTAAGTAACTTATACCATTGATTTAGTAACGTGACCTTTGGAATAAAAATTTGACCATTAGAAATAGTAATTTGTCCTATAAAATTTCAATTTCAACCATGAAGGTATAAATAAAATTTATTATTGTTATATATGTTAATACGACATAATTATATCATGGTATATGTAAAAAATTATTTTTGAAATTATTAATTTTGTATTTAAACTTTTATAAAAACTAAGTGTTTATAATCAATTTTATATTTAATATAATGATTTAAAATAAAAATCTTTTACATAAATTTATTTATAAATTAATATTTTGTTGGCTTATGATTATAAGAATATATAATGAGAACTTAATTAAAATTTCAATGTATTATAAAATAAGTTTTAATTTAAAATTGGTATTTTATAAGTAAATAATTATTTTAATTAAAAATTAATTTATCATGATTATAAAATTATTTTAATGAAATTGAGTTTATTTTTAAATTCTACATGTTGAAAAATGTTTGGGGAGTTTTTTTATATTTCTAAAATAGTTTTTTAATAGAAAAATACGGTAATTTACGGTATAAGCTAAATATTTGAATTATGGAGTCATAGATAATATAATGCTGATATAAGACAATATTCTCAAAAATTCCTTGGTTATTTTAAATTTTTTGGATAATTATCAAACTATTGGTATTTTTGATCCAAAATAATAAACTAATTGATACAATAATGAGAAAACACCACTCTCATAGACATTAATTACCTACCCACACCACCTCTTCTCATCACACCTCTAAAGTTTCAAGCCATGTCCAAATTCTACTCAAATATCATCCCAATCACCTACAATTTTCTAGGATAATTTTGAATCAACATAATACTAGAACCTATATCTCTAAAAAGGTTTTCAATAAGTAGGATTCATGAGGTAAAATCATCTTTCTTTTCTTTTAATTTATTTTAATGTAATTTTATTTTCTTATTATCTACTCACCTCCCCTCATCGAAATGAAATGATAACTCTGGAAAATTACATAAACTAAAATTTTATACTAGTAATGTTATAATCCATAATCATTTCTTTCCCAACAAATTTTTTTTCTAAAAAATAAAAAAAACATATATGATGTGTTAATTTTTTACATTCAAGGACGATGAGCTTTTAATTTCCATCACTACCTTCAAGGATGTCAAAAAATATATATTTCAAAAATATTATTATATATTTATTAAATCATATATAATTTTTTTAACATTTATATATTCATGATATTAATTAATAAATCAAAAAATTGTGATGATCAAAAACACCAAAATAGTCTACATGGTTATCATCAACTTCTTATCTAATGATTCAAAATCACCATAAATAAAAAAATGACTTGTATAACAATTAAATAATCTGTATGTTCATCAATAACATATAAATTCAATTCCTGATATCAATTCCCATATTAAAAGATCATTTATACATCTATACAAGTATACTGATCATGAAAATCATGGAAATGAATGATCTCGAAAGATGGAATTATATCTTATAGGTCATAAAAATTGAAATAAATGAACATAATAAAATTATTGAAAATAAAATACATGTATAAATGTTTCTTAATTAATTAAATAAGGGATTTAATTTTATAATCTTGGAGACTAAGAAAATCTGTAAAAAACATTCAGACATAAGGTAATGGATCCTTTCTGAACCTATATTATTCATTCGAGTTATGATATCTCTATCTTTACCCTAATGTAACTATTATTTCATTTGAAATAATTTTTATAAATTATATTTATGTTTTCCAAAATCATGTATCCAAATCACTACATCCTTATTTTATTGGGAAATTCTTTTTTTCAAAAAAATTGCATTTTAATTCTTCTTAATAAGCACGCCCGATTAAAGGGATCTTCCCAAATTCTATCCCATTTTAGAGTGCACTACATAATCTATTTTATGAAACCATTATTTTTCTAAAATCACTAATTTTATTTTGAAAACTCCTCTTTGTTCATTTCTAGTTTAATATAAAATATTATTTCATTTCTATTTTAAATGCTCTTTAATATTTTCTTTAATGCACACTAAGATATTTTATTTCTAATATTTTATAAACACTCGTTTTATTTTCTTTCACTTCAATATAAAATATATTGTTATGATGTAGGCATATTTTATGTTATTAATTTACATGTATTATTTAAATCCATTCTTTCTTGGATGCTATTATAATTTTCTCTTTTGATATACCTTTTGACATGATTATGGTACACAATTTTTCCCACAGGTAACCCTTATGTTTATGTTTGATTATCCATGTGGCACACATATTCATGAAAACTATATAATGGTTGTTCTCAGGTAGTTCTATAATTCATTGGGTAATGTTTAGGCTCATGATACGTTATGTAAAACGGTCTTGGTGGTTCGCCGTTACTCATGTTCCATGAGCGACTGTCTTTGTTGTCAGCCTCGACTTGTGCTCCTCCATGGGAAATGAGCCTTAAATCATCCATTTTTTATATTTTATGTTTCTTAAACATTACTTGTATTCCATGATTATATTATACCATGTAATATATTTTATCCTTACATATTTATATTAATTTTCCATGCCTTTTTATGTCATCATGTTATGCCTTCTGACACATGTGTTGTACTTTATTGTTATGTTTTTTCACTTGCTGGACTTTTTAGATAATCCCTTTGTTCATGTATTCCATAGTTTATCCTTTGATGATTCAAGGTATCAAAAGGATTTTAGGAGCTTATTTTGAAGATTATTTAAATGATGTATTTATATTGGTTTCATTTTTTCATTTTTATGAATCTAATCCTCCAAAGACATTATACATTACAATCCATGGTTTTTATTTTTAGGAATATTATACGTAAGATCATGTAATAAATTTAGTAAAAGGACAGGTATTTTATAATATTTATATATATTAATTCTTAAAATTAAGAGATGGAAAATTAAATTCACTATTCATGGAGATGGTATGTTAGATGAACACATGAACGTTGCTTCCATTTTCTCTACATATTGAATGAAAAAATGTTAAATAATTTATTATCAACAAGAAATAATTTTTTGTAATATATATTACATATTTTTATCAAACCCACACATATTACCTTTAATGTTAAGTGTCAACGAATCTCATCACACAATGAGGTGGCAGTCTTCCGTACACATGAATGACACAATCATATCCCAAATGGAATGGAAATTAAGAAGGTATGAGAGATATAATTCTTCCATAAGTATAATTTTGTAACAAATTTCATAAATTTCTATTTAAATTATACTTATTACCATCCAAATATATCATAAATGAAAAACAATTCACAAATGTTCGTGATACGGTTGTCCACCTTACACATGGGCAAATTTTTTTTTTCAAATTGGTTAGGTGGTAAGATGATAGATGTGGTATTATATTTAATGAGGTATAATAATATCATAAATATCATATATAAATATTTAATACATCCTTATATCCAAACATTAGAGATAGTAATGGAAAATGAATAACAATGATTTGTGAAGCGGTAGTTCACTGAACACACGAATGAGGATTTTGTATCTTGTTTTATGAAAGAGGATATGTATATAAGAAATTACATTAACATAACAACATATTCATAAAACTAAAATATTGTGGTTATCATATCTTCTTGTTTTAGTAAAAATTTAAGGATGCGATGGAAGAATAATAAAAATGCTTGGTAAGAAATGTTACCTCTTAATTTGAATACTTCATTTGGTTTTCACTAAAGGCATACTGGGGCGGATTTATGATAAAATTAAGTATTATAAAATTATATTACAGAATTAAGGAATGTATTTTGGTTGGTATTTTTAATATCTCAGCCAAAAAGACAATTTAACCACCAGCCTAACTGATAGCCACATGGTCTCAAGCACCCCTCCCTGTATAACAGAGGTTGTCGACTAGCAGCGACGCTGTAATAATGGTATAGTGGGGAGACTATACCATAATGATCAGTGTCTAAAAATGTTATATCAAGTGTAAATAAATTGAATATGGTAGTAGAATAAATATTGTATAGACTAACATAAGATAAATACAACAATTGAATAAAAGTAACCACTACCAAATTTACAATGACACATGCATGTATAGGCGATGATATGGTACTGGAAGTTGAAACACGGAAGGTGGTAAAATGGAATAAGTAAATAAATAAATGTTAAAGAAGAACCAAGGGATACATACATCGACATATTGGGCTCTAGCTCAGTCCTGTTCTCCTAACTTCAAGCTATAAGCATGTTAGACCAATGAAGGATCATGATCCTGCACCCAATGAGGTATTCTCGGGTATACTAGTACAATGGAGTCATTTGAAGGTTGTGAGATATACTCATTAGTACACCACTGATAGATTATAAATAATAATACAGTCTTGGATTATAAATATAGTATTGTGTAGGGATAATGAACAAACATATGGTAAATAAATAAATAAATATAACAAGTTGACCTCAGATTCCTCAAGGAGACCCAACTAACCATACTTTCTTCTGCATATGTAGAGATTACTCTGAATTCGAGTCATCCTATAAAAGATATATATATATATATATATATAGATGTGATAAACATAAATTAGAAACCAAGAATCAATAGATGGTCTAAACCTCAATCATGTGATTTTCCTTGGCAGTCACGTCTGTCGATAATAGTTATTCATTGTTAGTCACTTCATATAAAATTAATCACATTAATTTAATAAGAGGAACCCTGATCCTATCCAAGGTGGCCTTAAAATTAATCCCATGTTTCATTCCAGGGAAACTAAAAATACCCAATATCTTAAATTTTCTTTGACGTCAATCCATAAAAGAATACTGAGTATCACACTCAGCATGGTGTGAATTCATTGACCAATAAGTATGTCCTAGGTATCTGAAATAGGGGCATGAGTATCACATGTATCTTGATGTAACCATATATCCATTGATATTTTCCTCATGATCATCCCTAGGGAACAAATATCACTTAAGGAGGTAAAGAAACACATTGGGAACCCATCCATAGATTACCATGTGTAACTCTTTACGTGTATAAAGATCAAGTAACCTATAATCTGAACCTTTTCATTCTATAAAAATGATACCCATGTATATCCTAAGGTATATATTACCTCTAATATCACATGATCTTATCTAATACATTTTATAAAAAGGAACCCATGTATCACTCATGTTGTATCATAATTAATTAATCCATTCAAATTAATAAAGGAGAATTCCATGTTATTAAATATTTCACATCATGAAACACTATACAAAAGAGAGACATTCCAATCATTCATTGCGATTAATTCATTAAAAGGGGGTCCTTTTTTAGAAAGGAATACTAGTCATTGGAAAAATTTATTAAGTCCAAGTGGACTGCCCATGGAAAATACTACCATACAGGAAAGAGGTATTAAATATTCCATGCTAACAAACATACCGAACATGAATCATCAAATTATTTTAATATGAGAAGGTTTTAACCTAGGATGAGGTCGTTTAATTACTATGATATAATATCACAGAGTGTCACACCCATCCATGCAATAATTAATCAAATCATCACCTTTTATAAGACACCACACCTCAATGAGTATTTATATTAGAAAACAATTAATTAATTAATTGTATTCAATGATCACACACTTAAGGTAGGATAGAACCTGAGGTCCATAACCTTTAAAAAATCTTTTAAACATTAATGTGATTTTAAAAACAAGGCATTAGGTACCTCATAAATTATTTATTATTTTAAGATTCATCCCGCATAAAATATGGTGCATCGTATATCATTAGAATTTATAAATGGTGATAGATTATGGGAAAAAGATATAGACCACCTGCCTCATTCATTGGATGCTCTACTCATCCAATATCAATGCATGAATTGATATGGTATGAGATAAAAGGAACAAATAGATAAATTCCATGAAAAAGGAAATATTATCTTAAACTATAATAATTCGAAATATGGTGAGATAAATGTGGAAGAGAAGGGAAAAAGGGTCGAGATCTTATTGTTACCCATACAACGAGAATGACAGCGAGAAAAATGGACATCCAACAAGGGAGATATTGAAAAATCCTTGGAGAGGGGAGAGTGGTGATCCATATCAGGTATCCCTATATGTGATCGGGAAATGGGAAATGCAGAACAATACCCCATCTTCTATTTTCAAAAACTTCCCACACATTACACAACATGTAATTGTTAAATGTCACAAAATGGTTAAATGAATTATAACAGATGAACTTAATCTCATACATGGGAAATCCACCCAGTATTTCACATCATGAAACTACTGGTTCACACCCCATGAAATCATTTCAGGTTTTTTAATTGAATTACACTTGGCGCAAATGTTTTATGAGATATTTTCCGCACCATGACACACCCGTTCTCCCTCTAATGTTTACATGAACCCTTCGGACCTCTACTAAAACAAAATCCAAATCTAAAAAAATAATCATTTATGTATGTTAAAACCCTTGGATGTTATATTAGTATAATAATATATAAAAAACCATCCTAGAATTATATAATTCAAAATTCATTTGGAAATTCAATACCTAATAAAAACAAAAGATGTTACAACCTCTCCACCTTAAAACTCCTCATCTCTAAGAAGCCTTGTGGATCAATTCAAACAACAACTAAACTACTCAGGTTATGAATTTTTATTTAAGTTGATAAACTAAATTTGCAACACCCAATTAACAAAAATCAATCTCATTAATCTTATCATACATAATCCATAGAAACCTGATTCATCTCTCGAATTAAAAATAATTACATTGAGACAGTGATTACTCAAGCCAGCTTATCAAAAAAATGATTACCTCATATCTTCCATCCTTAAACTGGCCTATGGTACTCCCCACCATAGGTTATATAATTTAAATCCAATTATTATCCATAGTATGACTACCATTGATGTTTTCAAAAAAAATTCTGTTTTAATGTTTTAAAGACAATTCCATCATGATTCTTAACTTGACAAAATGGTCAATTACTGATCAAACTTAATCATACTGGTCACAGTAGATTTTACAAGAAAATATTTGGCTGAAATGACACTATAGTCATCTCATACCGGTGACATGCCTATTGTGGTTCCTCATCAACCTTATTCAACAAACAACAGAAATCAATTCATGACACTTCTAGGTGATTATCGAGAAATTTCTCGGCTTCGTTAGCTGATGAATGGAAACTCAAACATGAATCCTTTACCTATGGAACTCAAGTATTCTTTGAGAGCACTCACTAAAGAAATAAACTATATTATAGTGATTTTTTCGGACCAAAAACACATTCATGTTGTAGTTCTATCACATAAGTATGGTGTATATTTGATCAAACACACTTGATTCATCAAAATTTAAAATTAAAACATCTGAGCTCGACCACAATTCAAGGTACCACAAAGAAAATTTTCTACAGTCCAAGGATCTCATCCAAGGTAATCCATTCTCTAGCATTTATAATTCAAATATTAGTACAAATAAAAAACTTACACATCTGATGAATACTACCTGATCCAAAAGAGGCATCCTTCTGGCTAAATTCAGATGGAAATAACTAGTGTTCATGAGTTTTCTCCAGGAATTCTTACTCACGAACAGAATTTTTTGTCCGGACTAACCATGAATCTAAAATAAAATGATCATTATGTGAAACTATAATAGAGATTATTGATAATTCTCAAGGACATTAAATTTAGAATAGCGTATAATCGATGCTCTCTCAGTGTTCCCAGAATATTGTCAAAATAGGGAACATGGCCATCTATGGACAAGACCACACTAAGAAGATGTTAAATAATTCCAATAATACATGATATACTTCCATAAAAACTAATACTAAATTTCCAGTATGGTTTCAAACCAACCATACACATCCAATAACAACCATGAAAAAATTGTATAACCGCTAATGGTCAGTTCATTTCAAAGAGTTCTATTATAATTGTGGACATGTCTAATTTTTTTATCATTATTCCATTAATACCCAATTCACCCCAAGATCACTCTAGAATAACCGCCGATGTACATCTCTAACTAATGGTGTTTTCAAAGGTTACATAAATAGTTAAACATATTACCATCATACTGGATCATAAACACCGATAGGTCCTCAACATACTAACATCAATGGAAAGTAAAAGCAACACTTACCATTTCCAAAGATTCTACCACAATTTCATCACTTCTAATCAATTTTAAACTCATTAATAAAATCAATGTGACACTCCAAACCTTGGGAGTTTCTGTATTCATGGATTTACTGAAAAAGGGAACTCAACCCATGGCACATGCTCCATTGACCACTGACAACAGTTCCTAGAGGTGTCCAAAATAGTATAAAGCGTTAATAATTAAGTAGATATAGATTATCCACATAATAGAGTTATAGAATAGATTTTATTTTATGATTACGGATGTCACTCCTACCATGTTACATCCACATGTTTTATAAAATCATGAGTAAAAAGTCAAGACCAAACGACTAGCATAACAAAACACATGATAATTTTTACGACATCATCTCGAGAATTGGGATGAGTATGATTTCTTCTAACTCATAGGTCACTATACTATAGAAATGACTTTTAAATGTAGTGTAACATCTCAAGGCCTTAAATATTACCAATGAATTCATTCATTCCATTGTACAATTTTTTCAACTCAATGGGTAACATATGTATCAACACATACTGCCTAGAGATTTCACATCAAAAATGGCACATCCATGATTCTATACATAGTCTTATCAACCATATGAATTGCATATATAATGGATCATATAAATAATTTAGCTCAAAGATTTATTTTTCCTAATACTTTTAATCCAATAAATGATCTACTGAAGCATTCATAACTAAATATGAATAGAGATCACATGACCTACTTAGTAGAAGACCATGAACAAGGAATGTCTATCATTCTAAAATCAAGTATTACCTAATACTAACACCCATAAAAAGGATCAAATCATTAATGAAAACCCATAAAAAATGGCAACATATTAAAAACCATGAAACCTACTTGGGAACACCAACACCTGAACGACACCACACATTAAAAAGAGTTCATAAGCACTTATGAATATATTAAGAATTCAAGGGTTATACCAACCAAAGGATAAAACTTTATAAAATTAGAAGACATGGACCCTATATCTAGGTCACACCATAGATATCACTAGGATATACCACCTATCATTTAGGTTAACGATATTGAAGAATAGGCTTACAGATAACGCTCATGCTCTTGTTTCTAGGAAACCACTTTACGAAATATTTAGGCTACCCTTACACGAGGTTCAAGTTAGGAACACCACTTAAGGATTAATTTATTCTACTAAACATAATAAAATTTAGTTAATTAATCATTTGAAGTCTTAGTTTTAAATAAAAAAAGTACCAGTCATAAGAAAAAAGTGTTATGTAATTTTTTAGCTAATGCCACATGCAACACAAACATGTTTTATCAATATTTATTTCAATATTTTTTTTATAGCAGTCATCCTATCATGTATATTAATTTTATCACATTAAATAAATTTTACATATCATTAATTTATTTATAAGATTACAGAGTTAGTATAGTTAAATGAAATGTAAATTGTAATCTATGGATGAAAACACCCTTTAGGTTGTAAATGGAATAATAATTAACTGAAACCTCATATAAGTAAATGTAAAAATTAGATAAAAGGGGTTTTATTAATTATACAAGGGACAAGTAAAGTAAGATTCCACCATAATTCTGTATTTAACACTGTGTAAGTGGCTATAGACACTTTAAATAACAATCCCTATATAGAATAAACAAACCCACATGGGGTTAATTAATATGTAATGAAAAAAGATAAGGGTGACCTATGATGGTCTAGTTAATACTATTAGGGATCACCTAATTAATACACTATTTTATTTAATAAATTAATATTTTTAAAACTCCCATAGCAGTTTTATCTCAGAAGTACAAAATACCATGACCGACCTATTTGGGTTGAGTTAAGCCTTTATCATAAAAGAAAACCCCAACTGGCCCACTTTTGTCCAGTTTTCAAATTATGAATTGATTCATGAGGGTTATCCTACCCAAGTAATAAGGGAAATTTACATTAAAAAGGAAACCAATTTATTTAAGGGTAAAATATTAAGAAAAATTATATTTACAATGACTCGAGGTATATCAAGATTTTATATAATGGTTTGATTAAATGGGGTTTCATTCCCTAATTTATAAAGCTCTCATACACTTTATATAATGAAAATTGGATCTCATTTAATCATAATCATAAATATTTCAGTATATGTAACCAATATTACATGGCACAGACACGTTAGGAATAGTTAGTTAAGGTGTCAAGATCAATATATGTTGTGAAACCTAGTTTAGGTTGGTACTATAACATTAATAACTAATTTTATATCTAATTTATTATAGGTATGCCATAAATAAAAAAAATACATAGAAACATGGTAATAATAATTAAATAATAATAAAAAATAAACATGTCCTCTAACTATATAACATGGGGATTACCATATCATGTTATACAGGCAAAGCAAGATAAATATAATATAGAAGCATGTTGTAATGGAATGTGTACTAAATTAATTATAAATAATGTTATAAAAACAAGAATGATAATCAAAACCTAACTAGGTGTTATACTAAACATGTTACTAGAATTATTAACATGGTATATAATATGAATTTTAATAAACACACAATGAACCTCTATCAATTAAACTACATTCCAAGGAATATGCATGAAACTTGAATATATATGTTCCTATAATGTTTAATGTAATGCTACTTCCCTACCACATTGGGCCTAGAGTAAATTATTAAATCCCAAATATTAATTAAAAGAAAAATTACACCAATCAGTCAAGGTGAAATCATAATCAATTATAACAATGAACAAAATGAACAATAATCTTGTCCCTCTCCACTTGGTCTTTTCCTAATACATGGGTTAATAACTCCTAGGAATGGATTTTTACCAAACGCTAACACATTTATAGTATCATGTCTAATAATCCCATAATATTAAGATTGAGGAAGATAATATATGACACCACTTTGTATAATCTTGGCCTAACTAACTATTTAACCAGTAGCTAGACAGGTAGCCACAAGGGATCAAGAACACCTCCCCATATGCAAAAGGCTACTAACTAACTATGAGGGTTTAATGATGTTATGGTGGGGAGACTATACCATTATAATTAAATTCAAAAAACGTTATATCAGGTATAAATCAATAGATAATTGAATCAATATAAATAAAATAAAAATTATTGGATGATAAATACAAAAACTGAATAAAATCATCCAAGGCCATATTTTTATCGATGTATGCATGTCCATGAAATTCTACAAGGTACACGTATGAGAAAATATAAAAGAATTATAATCAAAAAAATAAATAAAGATATGAAAAATACTTCCAAAGGTATAACTACATGAGAATTATGAGATCTGACTCAGTCATGTGCTCTTAATCCCTAGAACAAGCAAGGCAGCACAAAAAAGGATTGTGATCCTACCAAAAATGAATTATTCTCAGGTACCCTAGTGAAACGGTGTCCCGAGATGGGTGTGATATATACTCATTTTTCCACCACCAATAGTTTATAAATCATAATATAGTATGTGAATATAAATACAGTTCGGTGTAGGGATAATGAATAAATAGGAAATTAATATATAATTAATTAAAAAATTTAGGCAGAGGTACTTTAAAGAGACCAGACCAATCCAACATACATCATCATATGCCAGGATATATCCAAATTAGGGTCAACATGTTAAAGATATTAATATAGGTTTAATAACCCGTAATAAAAAACCAATCATCAAGAAATGAACTAAACCCCAAGAATGTGATTGGTCTTGGTAGTTGTATCCTTGGAAAATAGCTATGCATTATTATAATCTTCATGTAAAATTCATCATTGGAATTTAATAAGTGGCACCATGATCCCATATAATAAGGCCTAAAAATGAATCCCAAGTATTTCTCTAGGGGCACTAAAAATACCAAGTACTATAATATTTGTTTAAATGAAATAAATAATATAATCCTATGTATCACTCTATTCATGGTGTAAAGTAATAAACCTAGGAGTTGTTCCCATAAATGTCCCATAGGGGTATGAGTATCACCAATTCCAGGGTATAATCATATTTCCACTGATCTCATCCACATGTTATCTCCTAGGAAATTATTATCACTCAAGTTGTAAAGAATCACATGGAGACCATCAAAGGTAAACCAAGTATTGCTCCAACTGTGTATACATACCAGGTAACCTATGAGCATATCCTCCGGGTATGGAAAAAATGAGACCTTATTATTTACCAAGGTACATATAATATCTAAAATCATGTTATCACATATACTTAGTACCATAAAAATGAACCCATGTATCACACAAGGCTTATCATAATTAATGTAATCATTTACAAAAAATATTGGATAAGGCCATGTTCAGAAACATTCCACATCATGAAGTTTCATACAAAAGATGGCCTTTCCCATCATTCATTATAATTAATTAATTTAAAGGGGTCCTTTTATTATTAATTAATATTGAGCATTGAATAAATGTATTAAGTCCAGGTGTATCTCCCATGGAAGATAACACCACACATGAGAAAATCATTAAATAGGCCACATTAACCAGAATACCACAGAATAATAATCCAATTAATTTAATATTACAATGTTCTATCCCTGCAGGTGGTGGTTTAGTCACTAGGAGATAATATGGTGGAGGGATTCACCCTTCCACACTATAATTAATCCACTCGTAACATTTTATAAGACAGTTCACCTCAGTGATGGGTTTTATTGTCAAATAATTATTCAATTAAATAAATTCAAGGATCAAACTCATAATGGTGTATAGAACTAGAGGTCCATGGAATGAAAAAATTCTGATTTAATATAAAAGTTCTACCAAAACTAGGGCACTAGGTTTCACATAATTAATTTCTTATTTAATATATGGTGCATGAAAATGTTGTTGCACGACACAATGATGTAATTTAGAAACATAGATACATTAATAGAACAATATATAGATAACATATATCATTCATAAGATGTCATAATCATCTAATATCAAGTCTTTAATTGAGTTGGATTGATAGAAAATTATGAAATGGAAAAATTCCTTAAAAATAGGGAAAATTTGATCACAACAAAATAACACTGAATATGGATAGATAAATAAGGAAGAAAAGGACTTGGAGTCAAGAGAATACCACTACACATTCAATGATACCATTAACAAGAAAAACATACATCTTATTAGGGAGATCTTGAGAAACCCTTGGAGAGGGGAGGGAGGTGCTCTCAAGTCGAGCACCCTCTATGAGTGAGGGAAAAGAGGCATGGGGGTTGATCCCCTATATTACTTTTATTAAAAAAGCACTTCACAAAAATTAAATGACATGTAATTTTAGAATGTTGTGTAGTTGTTACATATCATGTATTCCTTGGGAAATCAATAATAATGAAGGATATTGACATAGAATAAAATAATCATCAAACTATTATTAGAAATATCCCCCTTTGTCTTGAAAACATTTAAAAATCAAACTATTTTCCAAGAAGCCATTTAAAATAGATTTTTGAATCAAAGTGTCTCATACCACTTTGAAACTTTTAAAAGGAATGTTTATTTGAAAACATTAATTTCCATATAAATAAATTCTTAAAACCATTTTTAAAACATGGACATTAATGATAATGATTTAGAATAATAAATCATTCAAAAAATTTAATTGATATTTTCGTTAGAGTTCTTAAACAAAAGAGAGACACTTGAATACAAATAATTGAGGTACTAAAAACGTTTTAATATCATGAGAATAAAGGTATTCATTATATACTATGTCAAAGTACATTACATATACCATATAAAAGTGATTTGGTGTATAATTACAAAGAAGTCTCAATGGAATGTAAATTGAGATGAAATCTCTCATAAAGGACGTATCCTAAGGTTAACGAAAAATCAAAGACATAATAATGTGTGAAGAATATAAATACACTCAATATGATTGAATATTTTTTGAAAAACAATCAAAGGACATTCACACATATTCTTGTAAAAATAACACCAATGAATTGGATGTTTAACTCAACAAATTGAGATTGAGTAAACATTACTCATATCATGTTCATACCAATGACATTAGAATTTATCAATGGGGTGATTATGTGTATCAAAATTATATCCACAGAAAGGGGAGTGGAAATTATGACATAAGAAAATGAATACTAATTCCACACATAATCTGGGAGTAAAATAATCAATGATGTATGCGTAAAGCCTAATGAGTGGAAATTGAAATTTCTAATTCCCTTATCGATTGGGTAACTTACAAAACATGCACCCATAAAAGAAAGATTGTAAAATGATGATGTAAATATCCATAAATTAATGTATATTACACAATGAATACAATCATGGGCAGTACACACACCACATGCAATAAATAAGTTGTGAACAATGGAAATATCACGGGATTAAAAGTGAGATAAGAAACCCATTAATTTTTACTTTTTTCTGGTTCGAGGGTAGGTTAGCCTCCTGTATAATGGTGAAATAATTTTTATGTAATTATTCAAGAAGATTATACATTAATATGATATCATATATGATCTTTTAAAATTTAATTGTTAATAATATCTTAGTATTATCGCCGTTTCAGGTGTTAACTTACTCGTTTTATTTTATATGTTTTGTTACATAAGTCGTGTTTGTTATGGATAAGTTGTATCTTATTCATATACAGAACTATATCAAGTCATTAAACATGATTTTTAATCATAAAATGAGAATTATACTTGTATGGATATGATGGGAAATGAATCTCATTGCGTTCGTGGAGATGGTAGTCTGTACGTACGCACGAGTGATAATATAATTCTTTTGATATTAAAATCATAAATAATTGGATGGTATATCATTTATAAAGAAACATTATAATGTTATAATTATTATTTACATGAATTACACATCATTATTATACCCATATAAATAAGAATATATTGATTAATAATTACATCACGACGTGGAGACGGTAGGCCGTACGTACGCACGTATGGTGACATGTTATTCAAGGGATGTATATAATAATGAATTTGGTTGTTACATATTTATAATAACATCAAAATATATAGAAGATACTGTAGTTATTATTTTATAATGGATATAACATGGAGAAAAGAAGTTGAATAAGAAAGGAACTTCAAAGAGTGTGGTGAAATCATTACCACTTCTTTGGGTTCTTCCTATTGATTTGATTAAAAGGGTTATTTAGGTTGGATTTATGATAAAAATAAGGAATCTAGGTTGAATTGAGGGAAGATGAAAGAATAGTTTGGCAGGGGTTGTCCGAACCAAAAGGCTTTAAAGGTGTGAAGAATTGGTTATAAGTGGTGTCCTTTTATAAGGGGGAGGAGGGGCTCTTTAGGATAAACATAAAGAATTAATTTATAATAAATTTATATTCGGTTTCTAAAGGCTCCAAAATGGATTATTCAATGTATAAAGTGGGTATGGGTATAAATCCTTTCAAACAATAGATTTTAGATAGGTTTGGGTCACTATATTAACCTTATATTTTAGTTTTAACTCTTAGTTAATTAGTTTGACATTTACCATGTCACATTGTATTTTAATATTATATACTTAATAAAATTACTATATACATACAAAAGACCCAGAAACGGTTCATTAATGGTACAAATATCATGATGTAAGTCATTTGGATGATCCTTAGATTTTTAGAAATTTAATATCAATTAATAATTTATTATTTGTTTTAAAAACTCTTTTATGTAAATTTTGACACTATTTGGTATTTGATTTTTGTGAAACAAATAACAGAATGATTAATTCAAAAAAACATTTTTATGTCAATAATAAAATGTCAAATTATGCTATAAAATTCTTTTAATTTATTAAAAGTATCATATTATATTTATTTGGGTATTTATAACATTAATTATTTTAATATATCACTAATTATGTAATTACTGCATCACTATTGTGTCATAACTAAATTAAATTATACCTTGTCTAAAAGTTATAAATAAAATAGCATTACCTAGGAAATAATTTTATCTTTCTAATGAAGATTTAAAATCTAATTTATCTTTTCTATAACCCTATATTAAAAATGTTTTAGTAATTAAACATTGATTTCAACTCTTTTAACTCTTCTTTGAATTAAATAATAATAAATGTCCTAATCTAATCCAAGTGGCCCTAAATGATAATATTTTATTCCTAAGGTTGTTTTTGGTCGAATTATACTTATCCAATATAATTATGACATGTTTTAGGGTAATAATTATATCATTTTTACCCTTAATTACCTAATTTACATTTTACCGTGGCAAATAAAAGTAAAAAGATATTATTCACCAAAATTTATTTTTATCTTATTGAACCACATTTATTGCTTGATATTAACCATGTCTCTTGGAATTTTGAAATACCACTCACAGAAGCAGTAAAATTATGTTTTATGTGAATTTTCAAATTCTCTTAGGAGGTGGGTAAATGACGGTGAAAAGTTCCATAAAATTTTTATATATCTAAAATTATTCTAAACTAACTCTAATGAATTACATTGAACTTATATAGGTATTATGTATCTATTTTTACCTTAATTAAATTTAAATAAAATAAATAATTATTTAAATAGAAATTCGGTTTTAAACTATAACTCATTGTTTTTTCACTATTCATCAAAAGTTGAATGTATTTAGAAAAATAATAAAAATTCACCCTAAGCTAATTTCGATGTTCTGAATCCAAAAATGATGTCCATTTTGAAATATAAAATTTTTAAAATTTCAAAAAGTGGGTATTACTATTCATAACTGCTAGTTTGATTTGTTGTGGTGTTTGTTAGAACTTGAAATTGTGTACAACACATGCTACTGTATTATTCAAAGAGAAGCATACCATGAAAGCTTGGGGTGTTACATTCTCTAATCCTTCAAAAAAAAATTCATCCTTGAAATTTTTAAAATTGGGCTTGGGAATATAATGGAAAGTCCCACATCAAAAAAATAGTCAATAAAACTATCACCTTAATAGAAAGAAAGAGAAGTAAAAAAGGTTACCCAAGATAACTCATACTAGGATTCAATGTAGGAAAAAATGTATATGAAAGATAAACTAAGTTTTATGTTCTGATGGAGAGGGATAGAAAACAGGATCAGGAGAACGTTAACAACAAGAAATCCACAAACTTATTATAGGACAAATGGTCATTAGATTCCCAGTAGGAAAAGTATACGAACAAAATTTTTGTTAAGTTACATTACATATAAATGAGGAATTCGTTTTCGAGATTGACTAAGAAAATAAAGAGATATACTTACTTTTTTAGTAGAGTTTCATCTTTTAATAAATTTACACCACTAACTCGTTTTTTTAAACGATTATTATTCAAGAAGACTTGGTCACACCGGAAGAGCTAGTATAAACATCTGTAGAATCACATGATCCATGAATGATAAACTATATATTTACCTTGTGTTTAGAGATTAATAAAAATCAAAATTGTTAGTACAAGATCTGATGATCCCCTAAAAGGATATTATTTTAGAGAAAGAAACACTAATCCTAATATCTAAAATTAAACCTAAAATAACCCAAAGTTAAATAAATACTATTAAATAAAAAATTGTTTTTAAAATCCGTCAATATAATCCAAAATAATATTGAAACCCAAAACATAGAAGAATTTGGTTATGTAGTCTTCCACGTTAAATTTTATCTCCAAATGACATCAACTACTCTTAAAGTCACATATTTAAAAGTAATTAACCTAATCACATATTCTCTATTATAGGTTAATCATTTCCATAAATAACCCAAACCACTTTAAATCCACACTAAAAACATAGATAAAAAACCACCATTACTCCTCAAATGAAATCCGATAGTATTCTATTTTCCTTGGGCGTATAGTATTTCCAACAAAGGGAACATATTCCAAAATAAAATTTACCACTTAATCACCAAATCATTTTCCTATACTAAGGGTATTAATTTGATAAGACATAAGAACCAAAATCAAATTATTATTGATCAAAAAAATAATATAACAAAAAATAATTAGTCACGCTAACCAGGGACTTCACATAGTCCAGTGGTAGGTGATAAATCCCAATCAAACTTTGGTTGTGGGTTCGATTCCCACAGATTTTTCTGACGTGACAGGTTGTCACAAGGCTAGTGTGTTGTCCTTTTTAAAAAAATATATTTTATAACATTACCAAAATGAGAAACATTCCTCAAAATAACCATAACATGATTTTAACCATAAATGTTATCTCATACCTTAAATATTCATCACAAAATATAATAACTTGTAATTGCCTCAAACTCAATGATCATATAAAACCAAATGGTTATTTAAACTATATACACAAGGTAAAAGATAAGTCTTCCTCAAATATCATTCTCACATGGAAAACTGCAGGGTTACAAATACAATAGAAAATTATTCCAAAGTAATCCCATAAACAAGGAGAACTAATACATTTAAACATTTCTCCTACCATTTATATCCAAATAGCTTCTTCTTTAACCAAGAAAATATCCTATAGAACAGGGAATTCACTCGGGTAATGGCCAGGTCCCCTATATTTACGAAAAATGACTGTAAATGGATTCTTGGGACCATTTTTATTTTCATTCATAATACTCTTCATTTTTCATGGTAATTCTTCACTTTATGTCCTTCTGTCCCATACGTAAAGCATTTCTTTGTTCCATTGAGACACTTTCTTGGGTGTCTCTTTCCGCATTTCCTGCATGATGGAAATTTAGGATTCTTTTCTCCATAGTCTCCACTGCTGGAGCTCTCATCATTCATCACCTTTATCTTTTTTGTTGAGTTTGGGAGTTGTTTAATATATATTTTGTTGATAATATTTTTGGAAAACTGATTTAGAATAAACATGATATCTTTTAAGCCTATAAAAATTCCATTTTTTTACTCATTTCCACCACCATTCCAACCATGTACATCATTCTCAAAGTTACTATGACTTCCTTGGACTCCAGCCATCGACAAAAACCAGAAATCATTGTGTGAGTGACAATTGTTATAAAATATTTTAGGGAATATCATGACACCATATTCTCAATTTGAAACACCTTAGGATTAACCATGGTCATATACTTCAAATTGGTTTGTAATGAAAATGTAAATTATCCTCAGAATATCTCCTAGGAGTGTCGTAACCAAGAGTGCTGCAAGGCCCGTTGTTGTGCACCAGTTCCATTTCGAGTCTAGCTCAAAGCTGTGTTTTCAGGTTTAACCCCTAGGTACATTTGTGCCACAACCACCTCTACCTGCTTGTATCCAGACAGGGGTGTATTTCTTGGAAAACTCACAAAATCTACACAATACCAAAATTCTATGATGTTCTTCTATAATAATCCTCAATGTCTATATTAGGTCTATGTTCTCTATTTAGAGTTTATCTAAATCTAGTTTCCAAGGTTTGTACTAAACATCCTATGATACCAAATGTAATGCCCTTACCCCAGTTACCCAATGTCGGTGCATTATTAACTAACATTGGAATGATAAAAAAGGATCAAGTCTTGGAAGACTGATTAGTTTTGTAGCCTGAGAAACACTAGATAAATTAATAAAGTTTACATTACATTATAAAATGAAAGCTACAACAACATAGTCTCCATAGTCCACACTCGTATCCCCTCATGCTATCCCTGAAGGTCATTCATAAAATACTTCATCACATCCTCGGAAAAATAATACCTAGAAAGGGGTGATCTCAAATGCCCAGTAAGGATAACAATCTAGGAAAAACATTTATAAATAAGCACTAACATTTAAGGAAATTTATAACTAAAACAAAATCCTTTTAAACATGAACTTCAACATAATATGGCAGAAAAAAATGAAATAATTCCATTTACTTATTCAAATGGATATTCTACTAGTTGAATAATCACATGCAATATCAAAAAACACTTTCATAATGATGGAACGCTTAATGCCAGACAATCATAACCACATAGTCAAGGCCTCATGCCAAGACTACAAATAATATTTTGTCAAGGCCTTGTGTCAAGACACTAGTTTGTCTCCTGAGACCTACCGATGCATCGAGGAGCTATAGAGGGCTCCACCCATCACATACTAAGTCCAATGCATTCCTCATATGAAAAGTTTGAATCATAACATAAACATTCATATTAAAACTAGCATAAAAAATGTCAATACTTTGTCCACAAATAATGAATGGTATGAAAATAGCACATCCACAATCTAACATAACTCATTCGATACAATATGGAATATTTTATTGTATTATATTAAACTCAATCAAGAATAAAGAAGGGTATTGACATATATTAAAATAATCATCAAACTATTGTTAGAAATATCCCCCTTTATCTTGAAAACATTTAAAAGTCACACTATTTGTCAAGAAGCCATTTAAAATATAATTTTGAATCAAAGTGTCTCATACCACATTGAAACTTTTAAAATGAATTTTGATTTGAAAACATTAATTTCCATATAAATAAATTCTTAAAACAATTTTTAATACATGGACATTAATGATAAAGATTTATAATAATAAATCGTTAAAAAAATTTAAAAGTTATTTTAGTTAGAGTTCTTAAACCAAAGAGAGACACTTGAATACAAATAATTGAGGTACTAAAAACTTTGTAATATCATTATAATAAAGTTATTCATTATTTACTATGTCAAAGTACATTATATACACCGTATAAAAGTGATTTGGTGTATAATTACAAAGAAGTCTCAATGGAATGTAAGTTGAGATGAAATCTCTCCTAAAGGACGTATCCTAAGGTTAAGGATAAATAAAAGACATAATAATGTGTGACGAATATAAATACACTCAATATGATTGAATATTTTGTGAAAAAAAATCAATGGACATTCACACGTATTCTTGTAAAAACAACACCAATGAATTGGATGTTTAACTCAACAAATGGAGATTGAGTAAACATTACTCTTATCATGTTCATAAAAATGACATGAGAATTTATCAATGGGGTGATTATGTGTATCAAAATTATATACATAGAAAGGGGAGTGGAAATTATTACATAAGAAAATTAATAGTGATTCGACACATAATCTGGGAGTAAAATAATCATTGAAGTATGCGTAAAGCCTAATGAGTGGAAATTGAAATATCTAATTCCTTTATCGATTGGGTAACTTATAAAACATGCACCCATGAAAGCAGGATCGTACAATGACGATGTAAATGTCCATAAATTAATGTATATTAACCAATGAATACAATCATGGGCAGTACACACACCACATGCAATAAATAAGTGGTGATCAATGGAAATCTCACAGCATTAAAAGTGAGATAAGAAACCCCTTAATTTGTACTTTTTCTTGGTTCGATGGTAGGTTAGCCTTCTGTATAATGGTGAAATAATTTTTATTTAATTATACAAGAATATTATACATTAATATGATATCATATAGGATCTTTTAACATTTAATTGTTAATAATATCTTAGTATTATCGTCGTTTCAGGTGTTAACTCACTCGTTTTATTTTATATGTTTTGTTACATAAGTCATGTTTTTTATGGATAGGTTGTATATTATTCATATACAGAACTATAGAAAGTCCTTAAACATGATTTTTAATCATAAAATGAGAATTATACTTGTATGTATATGATGGGGAATGAATCTCATTGCGTTCGTGGAGACGATAGTCTATACGTACGCACGAGCGATAATATAATTCTTTTGATATTAAAATAATATATAATTGGATGGTATATAATTTATAAAGAAACATTATCATGTTATACTTTTTATTTACATGAATTACACATCATTATTATACCCATCTAAATAAGAATATATTGAATAATAATTACATCACGACGTGGAGACGGTAGGCCATACGTACGCACATATGGTGACATGTTATTCAAGGGATGTATAGAATAATGAATTTGGTGGTTACATATTTATAATAACATCAACATATATATAAGATACTGGAGTTATTATTTTAGAATGGAAATAACATGGAAAGAAGAAGTTGAATAAGAAAGGAACTTGAAAGAGGGTGGTGAAATCTTTACCTCTTCTTCAGGTTCTTCATTTTGATTTGATTAAAAGGGCTCTTTAGGTTGGATTTATGATAAAACTAAGGCTTCCAGGTTGAATTGAGGGAAGTTTAGAGAATATTTTGGTAGGGGTTGTCCGAACCAAAAGGCTTTGAAGGTGTGAATAATTGGTTAGAAGTGGTTTCCTTTTATAAGGGGGAAGAGGGGCTCTTTAGGAAAAACTTAAAGAATTAATTTATAATAAATTCATACTCTGTTTCTAAAGGCTTCAAAGTGGATTATTTAATGTATAAGGTGGGTATGGGTCTAAATAATTTCTACCAATAGATTTGAGATAGGTTTGGGTCACTATATTGACCATATATTTTAGTTTTAACTCTTAGTTAATTAGTTTGGCATTTATCATGTCACATTGTATTTTAATATTATATACTTAATAAAATTACTATATACATCCAACAGACCCTCAAATGGTTCATTAATGGTACAACTATCATGATTTAAGTCATTTGGATGATCCTTATATTTTTAGAAATTTAATATCAATTATTAATATATTATTAGTTTTAAAAACTCTTTTATGTCAATTTTGACACTATTTGGTATTTGATTTTTTTGAAACTCATAACAGCATGATTACTTCAAAAAAAAATATTTCAATAATAACATGTAAAATTATTCTA
Organism: Viscum album; assembly: GCA_963277665.1. Taxonomy (NCBI): domain Eukaryota; kingdom Viridiplantae; phylum Streptophyta; class Magnoliopsida; order Santalales; family Viscaceae; genus Viscum; species Viscum album. The sequence goes on from OY728148.1 coordinate 1,710,450,629, forward strand.
TAAAATTCGTTTAATTTATTAAAAGTATCATATTATATTTATTTGGGTATTTATAATATCAATTATTTTAATATCTCACTAATTATGTAATTATTGCATCACCATTGTGTCATAAATAAATTAAATTATATAATGTCTAAAAATTATAAATAAAATACCATTATCTAGGAAATCGTTTTAGTTTTCTAATGAAGATTTACAATCTAATTTATCTTATGTATAACCCTATATAAAAATTTTTTTAGTAATTAAACCTTGATTTTAACTCTTTTAACTCTTCTTTGAATTAAATAATAATAAATGTCCTAATCTAATCTAAGTGGACCTAAATGATAATATTTTATTCCTAAGGTTTTTTTTGGTCAAATTATACTTATACAAGAGAATTATGACATGTTTTAGGGTAATAATAATATCATGTTTACCCTTAATTACATTATTTACTTTTTACTGTGGTAAATAAAAGTAAAAAGTTACTATTCACCAAAATTTATTTTTATCTTATTGAACCACATTTTACTCCTTGATATTAACCGTGTCTCTTATAATTTCTAAATTCCACTCACATAATTGGTAAAATTATGGTTTATGTGAATTTTCAAATTCTCCTAGGAGGTGGGTAAATGACGGTGAAATGTTCCATAAAATTTTTATATATCTAAAATTATTCTAAACTAACTCCATTGAATACAATTGAACTTATTTAGGTATTATATATCTATTTTGAACTTAATTAAATTTAAATAAAATAAATAATTATTTAAATAGAAATTCGGTTTTAAACTATAACTCATTGTTTTTTTACTATTCATCAAAAATTGAATGTATTTAGAAAAATACAAAAAATTCACCCTAAGCTAATTTCGATGTTCTGAATCCAATAATGAAGTCCATTTTAAAATATAAAATTTATGAAATTTCAAAAAGTGGGAATTACTATTCATAACGGCTAGTTTGATTGGTTGTGGTGTTTGTTAGAACATGAAGTTGCGTACAACAGATGCTACTGCATTATTCAAAGAGAAGCATATCGTGGAAGCTTGGGGTGTTACATTCTCCCCTCCTTCAAAAATTTCATACATGAAATTTTTAAAATTGGGATTGGGAATATAAGTGAAAGTCCCACATCAAAAAAATAGTCAATAAAACTATCACCTTAAAAAAAAGAAAGAGAAGTAAAAAGGTTACCCAAGATAACTCATACTAGGATTCCATGTAGGAAAAAATGGATATGGAAGATAAACTAAGAGTCAAGTTCTGATAGAGAGGGATAGAAAACAAGATCAAGAGAATGTTAACAACAAGAAATCCACAAACTTATTATGGGACAAATAGTCATTAGATTCCCAGTAGGAAAAGTATACGGACAACATTTTTTTAAGTTACATTACATAAAAAGAGGAAATGATTTATGAGATTCACTAAGAAAATACTGATATATACTTACTTTTTAGGTAGAGTTTCATTATTTAATAAATTTACACCACTAACTCAATTTTTTAAACGATGGTTATTCAAGAAGACTTGGTCACACTAGAAGAGCTAGAATAAACTTCTGTAAAATCACATGATCCAGGAAGGATAAACTGTATATTTACCTTGTGTTTAGAGATTAATCAAAACCAAAACGGTTATTACAAGATCTGATGATCCCCCAAAAAGATTTTATTTTCGAGAGAGAAAAAATAATCTTAATATTTAACCTAAAATACCCCAAAGTTAAATAAATACCATTAAATAAACAATTGTCCTTAAAATTCGTCAATATAATCCAAAATAACATTGAAACCCAAAACATAGAATAATTTGGTAATGTAGTCTTACACGTTAAATTTCATTACCAAATGACATTATCTTCTCTTAAAGTCACATATTTAAAAGTACTTAACCTAATCACATATTCTCTATTATAGGTTAATCATTTCCATAAATAACCCAAACCACTTTAAATCCAAACTACAAAATAGATAAAAACCCACCATTACTCCTCAAATGAAATCCGATAGTATTCTATTTTCCTTGGGCATATAGTATTTCCAACAAAGAGAACATCTTCCAAAATAACATTTACCACTTAATCACCAAATCATTTTCCTATACTAAGCGTATTAAATTGATAAGACATAAGAACCAAAATCAACTTATTATTGATCAATAAAATAATTTAGAAAAAATAATTAGTCATGCTAACGAGGGACTTCACATAGTCCAGTGGTAGGCGATAAATCCCAATCAAACTTTGGTTGTGATTTCGATTCCCACAGATTTTTCGGACGCGACAGGTTGTCACACGGTCAGCGTGTTGTCCATTTTCAAAAAATATATTTTATAACATTACCAAAATGTGAAACATTCCTCAAAATAACCATAACATAATTTTAAATAGAAATGTATTCTCATACCTTAAATATTCATCACAAAATATAATAACTTGTAATTGCCTCAAACCCAATGATCATATAAAACCAAATGGTTATTTAAACTATATACACAAGGGAAAAGATAAGTCTTCCTCAAATATCATTCTCACATGGAAAACTGCGGGGTTACAAATACAAGAGAAAATTATTCCAAAGTAATCCCATAAACAAAGAGAACTAATACATTTACACATTTCTCTTACCATTTATTTCCACATAGCTTCTTCTTTAACCATGAAAATATCATATAGAATAGGGAATTCACTCGGGTAATGGTCAGGTCCCCTACATTTACGAAAAATGACTGTAAATGGATTCTTGGGACCATTTTTATTTTCTTCCATAGTACTCTTCATTTTTTTCCAAGAAATTCTTCACTTTATTTCCTTTTCCACACGTAAAGAATTTCTTTTTTCCATTGAGACACCTTCCTAGGCGTCTCCTTCCACATTTCCTGCATTATGGAAATTTAGGATTCTTTTCTCCATGGTCTCCACTACTGGAGCTCTCATCATTCATCACCTTTCTCTTCTTTGTGTAATTTGGGAGTTGGTTAATATATATTTTGTTGATAATATTTTTGGAAAACTGATTTGGAATGAACATGATATCTTTTAAGCCTATCAAATTTCAATTTTTTACTCATTTACACCACCATTCCCACCTTGTACATCATTCTCAAAGTTACTATTACTTCCTCGGACTCTAGCCATCGACTAAAACTAGAGAGCATTGTGTGAGTAACAATAGTCATAAAACCATTTAGAGAATATCATGACGCCATATTCTCAATTTAAAACATCTTATGATTAACCATGGTCATATACTTCAAATTGGTTTGTAATGAAAATTTAAATTAACCTTAGAATATCTCTCAGGAGTGTCGTAACCAAGAGTGTAGCAGGGCCCATTGTTGTGCACCAGTTCCCGTTTGAGTCTAGCTCAAAGCTGTGTTTTCTGGTTTTACCCCTAGGTACATTTGTGCCACAGCCACCTCTATCTCCTCTTATCCAGACAAGGGTGTATTTCTTGGAAAACTCACAAAATCTACACAATACCAAAATTATATGATGATTTTCTATAATAATCCTCAATGTCTATATTAGGTTTATGTGCTCTATTCAGAGATTATCTAAATCTAGTTTCCAAGGTTTGTACTATAATTCCTCTGATACCAACTATAATGCCCTGACCCTAGTTACCCAATGTCGGTGTATTATTACCTAACATTGGAATGATCATAAAAGATCATGTCTCTGAAGACTGATTAGTTTAGTAGCCTTGGAAACACTAGATAAATTAATAAAGTCTACATTACATTATAAAATGAAAACTACGACAACATAGTCTCTATAGTCCACACTCGTATCCCCTCATACTATCCTTGAAGGTCATTCATAAAATACTTCTTCACATCCTGGGAAAAATAATACATAGAAAGAGGTGATCTTAGATGCCCAGTAAGGATAACAATCTAGTGAAAACATTTATAAATAATCATAAACATTTAAGGAAATTTATAACTAAAACAAAAGCCTTTTAAACTTGATCTTCAGCATAATATGGCAGAAATAAAATGAAATAATTCCATTTACTTATTCACATGGATTTTATACTAGTTGAATAATCACATGAAATATCAAAAACCACTTTTATAATGATGGAATGTATAATGCCAGACTGTCATAACCACATAGTCAAGGACTCGTGCCAGGACTACAAATAATATTTTTTCAAGGCCTTGTTCCAAGAATCTAGTTTGTCTAATGAGACCTACTGATGCATCGAGGAGCTATAGCGGGCTCCACCAATCACTTGCTAAGTCCAATTCATTCTTCATATGAAAAGTTTGAAACATAACATTAACATTTGTATTAAAACTGGAATACGAAATGTCAATACTTTTTCTACAAACCATGAATGGTATAAAAATAGCACATCCACAGTCAAAAATAACTCATTCGAAACAATATGGAAGATTGCATTTTATTATATTAACCTCAATCGAAAATAATGAAGGATATTGACATAGATTAAAATAATAATCAAACTATTGATAGAAATATCCCCCTTTATCTTGAAAACATTTAAAAGTCACACTATTTTTCAAGAAACCATTTAAAATATATTTTTGAATAAAAGTTTCTCATACAACTTTGAAACATTTAAAAGGAATTTTGATTTGAATACTTTATTTTCCATATAAATAAATCTTTAAAACCATTTTTTAAACATGGACATTTATGAGAAATATTTAGAATAATAAATCTTTAAAATATTTCAAAATGATATTTTAGTTAGAGTTCCTAAAAAAAATAGAGACAATTAAATAAAAATAATTGAGGTAATAAAAACATTGTAATATCATGAGAATAAATGGATTCATGATATAATATGTCAAAGTACATTATATACACCTTATAAAATTGATTTGGTGTATAACTACAATGGAGTCTCAATGGAATGTTAATTGAGATGAAATCTTTCATAAAGCATGTATCCTTAGGTTAAGGATAAATCAAAGACATAATTATGTGTGAAAAATATAAATACACTCAATATGATTGGAAATTATGTGTAAAATAATCAAAGTACATTCACACATATTCTTCTAAAAACAACACCAATGAATTGGATGTTTAACTCAACAGATGGAGATTGAGTAAAAATTATTCATATCAAGTTCATACTGATGCCTTGAGAATTTATCAATGGAGTGATTATTTGTATTAAAAGTATATCCATATAATGGGGAGTGGAAATTATGACATAAGAAAATGAATAGTGATTCCACAAATAATATCGGAGTAAAATAATCAATGGAGTATGCGTAAAGCATAATGAGTGGAAATTGAAATTTCAAATTCCCTTATCGATTGGGTAACATATGAAACATTCACCCATGAAAGAAGGAACTTAAAATGATGAACTATATATCCATAAATTAATGTATATTACACAATGAAAACAATCATGGGCAGTACACACACCACATGCAATAAATAAGTGGTGAACAATAGAAATCTTACGGAATTAAAAGTGAGATAAGAAACCCCTTACTTTGTATTTTTTTCCTAGGTCGAGTGTAGGTTATCATCTTGTATAATGGTGAAATAATTTTTATTGAATTATACAAGAATAATATACATTAATATGTTATAATATATGATCTTTTAACATTTCATTGTCAATAATATCTTAGTATTATTATTGTTTTGGGTGTTAACTTACTCATTTTATTTTATATGTTTTATTATATAAGCCGTGTTTGTTAGGGATAGGTAGTATATTATTAATATACAGAACTATATAAAGTCCTTAAAAATTATTTTTTAATCCTAAATTGAGAATTAGACTTGTATGGATATGATGGGGAATGAATCTCATTGTGTTCGTGGAGACGGCAGTCCGTACGTACGCACGAGCGATAATATCATTATTTTGATATTAAAATCATATATAATTGGATGGTATATCATATATAAAGAATAATTATCATGTTATAATTATTATTTACATGAATTAAACATCATTATTATACCCATCTAAATAAGAATATATTGAATAATAATTACACCACGACGTGGAGACGGTAGGCCGTACGTACGCACGTATGGTGACACGTTATTCAAGGGCTGGATAGAATAATGAATTTGGTTGTTACATATTTATAATAACATCAAAATATATAGAATATGTGGGATTTATTATTTTAGAATGGAAATAATAAGTAAACAAAAAGTTGAATAATAAATGAACCTGAAAGAGGGTGGTGAAATCATTACCTCTTCTTCGGGTTCTTCCTATTGATTTGATCAAAAGGGCTCCTTAGGTTAGCTTTCTGATCAAAATAAGGCCTCTAGGTTAAAATATGGGAATTTGAGAGAATATTTTGGCAGGTTTTGGGCGAAATAAAAGGCTTTGATGGTGTGATGAATTGGTTAGAAGTGGTGTCCTTTTATAAGGAGAGGAGGCGCTCTTTAAGAAAAACTTAAAGTATTAATTTATAATAAATTCATATTCAGTTTAAAAGACTCCAAATTGGATTATTCAATGTATATGGTGGGAATGAGTTGAAATACTTTCATCCAATAGATTTTATACAGGTTTTCTTCAATATATTAACCTTATTCTTTTGTTTTAACTCTTAGGTAATTAGTTTGACATATACCATGTCACATTGTATTTTTATATTATATAGTTAATAAAATTACTATATACATACAAGAGACCCCAAAGTGGTCCATTAATGATACACCTATCATGATATAAGTCCTTTGGATGAACCTTATATTTTTAGGAATTTAATATCAATTAATAATATAATATTTGTTTTAAAAACTCTTTTATGTCAATTTTGACACTATTGGGTATTTGATTTTTTTGAAAATCGTAACAGCATGATTACTTTGAAAAAACATTTTTTGTCAGTACTAACATGTCATATGATTCTATAAAATTGTTTTAATTCATTCAATGTATTAAATTATATTTATTTGGGTATTTATAATATTAATTATTTTAATATTTCACTAATTAGGTAATTACTGTATCACCATTGTGTCATAAATAAATTAAATTATATAATGTCTAAAAATTATAAATAAAATACCATTATGTATGAAATCATTTTATCTTTATAATTAATATTTACAATAGAATTTATCTTATGTATAACCCTAATTAAAAATAGTTTTTTAATTAAACTTTTATTTTAACTCTTTTAACTGTTCTTTAAATTAAATAACAATAAATGTCCTAATCTGATCCAGGTGGACCTAAATGATAATATTTTATTACTAAGGAAGTTTTTGGCCAAATTATACTTAACCAATAGAATTATTTCATGTGTTAGAGTAATAATAATATCATTTTTACCCTTAATTACCCTCTTTACTTTTTATTGTGGTAGATAAAAGTAAAAAGGTACTATTCATCAAAAATTATTTTTATCTTATTGAACCATATTTTACTCCATGATATTAACTGTGTCTCTCGGATTTTTTAAATTTCCCTCACAAAAGCGGTAAAATTATATTTTATGTGAATTTTCAAATTCTCCTAGGAGGTGGGTAAAAGACGGTGAAAAGTTCCATAAAATTTTTATATATCTAAAATTATTCTAAACTATATCCAATGAATTACATTGAACTTATAAAGGTATTATGAATCTTTTTTGACCTTAATTAAATTTAAATAAAATAAATAATTATTTAAATAAAAATATGGTTTTATACTATAACTAAGTGTTTTTTCACTATTCATCAAAAATTGAATGTTTTTAAAAAAATAGCAAAAATTCTCCCTGAGATAATTTTGATGTTATGAATCCAAAAATGAAGTCCATTTTGAATGATAAAATTTAAAAAAGTGGGTATTACTATTCATAACGGTTAGTTTGATTGGTTGTGGTGTGTGTTAGAACTCGAAGATGCGTACAACACATGTTACTGTATTATTCAAAGAGAAGCGTACTATGGAAGCTTGGGGTGTTACATCATGGTACACCCATTCTCCCTCCATTGTTTTCCTGAACCCTCAGGACTTCCACTATAACCGAAACAATATCTAAAAACATTATTTAGGGATTTTAAAACACATAGAACCTCACTCTTTTTTTATAAATTTAAAACAACCCACCCAAGAATGGTAAAGTTCATATTTATTTGGAAATTATATCAAATCGAAAAACATGATATGCAACATTGTTTTCCAAACCAAAGGGTTTTGAAAGTGTGAATGTGAGAGGATATGGGTGATATTTTATAAGTGAGGTGGGTGGCTTAATGATTATTTTTTAATTTAATAATGTGTACCCATGTTTTTCTCACTCTACAGGTTTAAAAAAATGGGAAATTCTTGAAACTACAATAGAAAAGTTGAAAATATGGCAATACAATGGGTTTGGGACAATATTTGGGTCATTTTTAACACTTATATTTTTATTTTTAACCCTCAAAAAACAAATTTTCATATTAACTATTGTAATTAATTTTTTCAATTTTTACTATTTAAAATTGTAATAAATTAATTTCACATTATTAGATAATAAAAATTATGCTCATTCCAAATATGGAACCCATTATTCCAAATTCTATTCATAGAACTTGAAATTTTAAATTTATAAATAATTTCCCATACGTGAAGAAAAAATAGTTTTCCAAAGAGAAAATTTTCAAAAGTTTAAAAGGGTTTTAAAAATAAATTCAATATAAAATTTATTTGAATAAAATAAATTCAATAAATAGATATATAATTCATCTAATTTTAAAATTAAAACTATCATAAAATAATTGGGATTAATTAAATCATTTAAATGAAATTATAATTCTTTATAAAAACTAGAAATTTTCACTATTCACCAAAAACATATCTTTTAAGAAAATTGTCAAAAGTTCACACCAAAATAATTTTTAAATGATTATTTATCAAATGAATTTAATTTTTAAAAATAAATTTTCCAAAAGTAAAGTAAATTTAAATAAGTACTCAATAGGTGATAAAGTTCTTTTTTTAAAAAATATTATTGTAAGTACAAAATTAGATTTGTTATTATAGCTTATCTAGATAAATATATTAGATGAATGAAAAAAAAATTATTGAATAAATAATATATAAATTTAACTATAATCATGCACTAAATTTTATTTGTTTATTTTTTTGATGTAAAACAAATTTTTTTAGGAAAAAATATATTTTCATAAAATTATTTCCATTGTTGTCAAATATTTTTAATTTTAATTTATAAATAAATGGTTACTAAATAATTCATTATATATACACATGTAAATAATATATTTTCATAATTTAGTTGCTTCTATTCATCCCCACCATTAAAAAGGCTCTGTGATAACTATCAAATTAATTTATAACAATTTAATAGTATATCATGTTTCATTTAAACTATGTGCTTCATGTAATATTAGATACAATAAATATTTTATATAATAAAAGATAAACTTGTTGTTTTTTATAACATAGTATAAATATAATGTTACATCTAATTAAAAATATTTAAATTTTTAATTTTAATTAAAATATAATTTTCACAAGATCTAGGTGTGTTACATTCTACTCCCCCCTAAAAAATTGTTTCTTAATAATTACGACTAAGTCTTGGTAAAAAACTGTTTAAAATTTGAAACATCCATTTGTGGGAAACCAACATTGTAAAAAGGTTTAATAAAAATTCAATTTAAGAATAGATAAATGGGTATTTGAAGGGCATCTAAAAGAACGTGTAACATCATTTACATGTAGAGGAACATTGGCAGGAAGTCAAAACATGGTAATACAAGAGAAAAATAACTCCCAAAAAATGACATAGAGTTATAGAGAACATGGGTAGAATAAAGGCAACGACCAAAAATCAATAAATACATTATAGGTGAAAAGACCATTAATTAATAATAAATAATGTTAAATGATTAAAATTTCATTTCAATATCCTTTTCAAAATTTTGGGGAATTTTCATGAGAAGATACACTTTCTCAATTTCATTCATTTCAAAATCACAATTTCAACCATTGTTGTTCTTCGGTTAATTTACATTTCATCTCTTTACTATAAGAGATATATTTTTCATTATTGAAGAAATAAAATATAATAATATACATAATGGAATAATAACACAATAAATTTATTTATAGAAATTAATAAAAACTAAATTTTACAATAGGTTATTTGAAAACATAAAAAGTTCAAGTTAATCCATTTCATAAATAGTTAACAATAAGGATCCTCCATTTCTATCCAAAATTAAAATAAATAAATTTTGTAACAAGATAACTAAATTTATAAAATAATATTATCATCAATATACAAAACAACATGAAGTGTTTTTTAATTTCACATTCAAAATACATTAATTCATTGTCATATATTCTCTTAAAACATCGTAATATCATAAATTACCAGAAAATGATAATAAAAATAAGCATTATTTAAAAAATTAACTCTTTCCTCATACCTTAAATAAAATCACATATTATTTAATTTATTCAATAAATACAAAAAAAATTAAATTCTATTAATGATAAAATAAAACACTTTATCATCAATAAATTGATGATTTCCAAGGTAATAAATACATTCCAACTTAATTTATCAATATCCATCATCTATTTAGTACAACTAAACACTATTTTCTAAATATCTAGAACATATTAATGGTTATCATCCTTTAATAAAAATATCATCATTCCATTAAATAAATTTTCTAAGCCATCACTATCATTTAACATTTTATTGAAACCCTTTAATGATAAAAGACTACTATGAAATAATCCATTGATGTTTCATTATTCTAATAACATTAATAACACTAATAGAGATATAATTCATTGAATCCCAATACATAAATACTGTAAACATTCCACTCTATTAATACACCATTAACTATTCTTTTTCAACTAATTCCAAATCACTTATTTCTTTAAATATGTCATTTTTAGTCTCCTCATCATAATAAATATAACCATTACTCATAAAAACATGATGATTATATTCATGATATTTACCCGTAGGAAATATATTATTATAATGCCCCTTTCTACATTTTAAACATTAACCCATCAATGATATCTTATGGAGACCTTTATTATCATACATTGTGTTAAACAAAAAAAATTCATTTTTAGTATGTAAATACCTTATTTGTGTCTTTCTATTCCACACACAAAACATATTCTCATTCTTATAAGACATCTACTTGGTTGATTCCTCCCATGTTCTCAACACATAGTGAATTAATACTTCTTTAAACCACTGTATCCACCACACTAAATCTCTATGAACTCCACCATTCTCTTCTTTGGTGAGTTTGAGAGTTGTTTAAGGTGAATGTTTTTTTACATATAACATGATACTTGATTAATAATAATACCAATATCCTTCACATAAGCATAATATCCATGTGAAAATTACATTGGCATAATACATAGGTTTTTGACATACACATAAGTACGGAAAGTTATTTACTTAGTATTCAAGGATCATTTCCAAAACTCTAAAAGTGGAATGGGTTCACTCCCCACACAATCATAGTAGTAAATTTTCACTCTAAAGAATATAATAGTATAGATAATCACATACTGAACTAGGTTCATTCCACATTTGTGTCCTATTTATCTCAAGAGATATCAAACTTTTCCAAATTAATTTTAGGTGGATATAGGTCACACCCATCATGGTGATAATGTAACCACTATCTTTCTTTATAACATCACCACTGTGACATAATTAAATTCTTTTGTATGTGTGACACAATATCATAAGAAATCATCATATCATAACCCATGAAAAGAAATATATTTCATAAAAATTTCATTATAAAATAACATGTGGAATATAAGAAGTTTTCATGAGAATTTTAACATGGTATAACCTATTAAATAGAAACAGGTTTTATAGACATATTATCATCATAAATATAAATCATTCTAGGAAAGAATAAGAATGGTGTCTTAGAATCATATCCATTGTAAATTATATGTCACATAAAAGATCTTTAATCTTATGTGGAAATTCATTTTTGAAGATTACATGGAACATTTATCGAGGAAAATAATATTTTCGCTTTGGAAAATGCTATTTAAAATAGATTTTTTTTTTCAAAATCATATTATTTGAAAATAAATTTTGAACCTCATAAATGATTCTTTAAAATTATTTAAAATATTTATTGATTATAATATTATTTATTTGAAAATCAATTTTCAAAACTAAAAACTCATAAAACATTTTTTTAAATCCTTTTATTGTAAAATTATCTTTGAATCATATAATATATGATTTGAAAATACATTAAATCATTTTTTGATGAAAATATCTTATCGTTGGAAATCAATTTTTAATACAATAAATTTATAAAACAAATTTGGAAATAATATTTTTCTAAAATAATATTTGAAACATATCACTGAGGCATTAAAACATTATGTGGTCATGATGGTGGAAAATATTGTTCATGTACTACATATTAAAATGTACATTCCATTCACATTTCCTGTAAAAGAAATACATTCATTGTTTGTGAAATGTTGGGAATCTTGCTTTCAAAAAATTTTGTAAAAATTAAAATATGGGTAAATTTTTATTTAACAAATAAATTTTTTAATTTTATAAAAAATTTTGTAAACATGTTTAGAATACATGGTATGGGATCGAAAATGGGTTTTTGATCGACGAGAAAAACAGAGATGATTTTTCATTAAAATATTTTTTTGTTTTCTTGAGTATATAAAGACAGAAAAATAATGGTAAAATATTTATTCAGAATAAATAAACATAATGTAATAAATGTATTAAGGTTCTTCATATATGGATTTTAAGACTTTATAACAAGAAATATAAATATTAAAATCCAGATAAATGATGAGAGTGTATCATATAACCTTTACAATGTTGGTAAATTTTGAATAATATGACAGATTAAAGAAAAAAATCAATTATATTTTTGTATACCATTAAAAAAGTATATTGATGATATAACATGTCAAATAGGTAGTACATACACCTCATAGAATAATATAGGATTATAGTATAACTTTTGTCCCAAAGAAGGCAATTTGAGACAAAAATACCTTAGGGATTTGGTAACTTTTGAACTATAAACCCCATGAATGTGTGATAATAAAATGGATTTTTAAATGAAAATAATTTTGTGTATAAGAGTCAAAAAATAAAAAATGTGAAGTATATACACCACATAAATAAATATGTGGTGAATATGGCATGTGTCTCACAAAAACTAAAAGTGAGACAAAAATCCCTTACCTTATGTCTTGAATTCTTTCGTACACATTAAATAATCATGTATAATAAATATAAGTTTGTTATAAATTTATTAAAATACCAATAATGTATATATCATTCAATATATGATTTAATTATGACCTTTTATTACCCATTTGTTAATAATTCCTTGTTAAATTTTTTTGTGTAATAACTACTTTATTTTTCAAGTAATTTGTGGTTTGTTTTTTCAGTTATATTAAATTAATCATATATATATAATAAAAAATTAATTATCATTTAAATATAATATATATTAATTATAAATATATATATATATATTGTAATTCCTAAAATTTAGATATATCGGATATGAAATATGTCATTCATAGAGACAGTAGATCTTGCATACACATGAATGGTGTTTAATTTTTCTAAAATTATTGAAAGATATAAAAGTAAATAATATATTATCATTGATAAATCATTTTTATTCCATATATATCATTTAATTTCATTAAAATTAACCATTTTACCTCCCATGGAAAAAATGAATGAATCACATCCTTTCGTGAGGTGGTAGTCTGCCATACACAAGAACGATAATATGGTATCACCCAAAGAATGAATAGTAATAATGTATATGTGATATAATTATTAATGAATTATAAATATGATAATAATATCCTATATATTCATTTAATATTTCAATATTACCATCCAATTAAACAATAATTTAAAAACACATCACATCGATTTGTTGGCGGTAGTTTATCGTAAAAACAAGTGGGAATATTGTTTTCTAAAAAGATTTGGAGGTAAGAAGTTAGATGTGGTATTATAATTATAAAGGTATAATAATATCATTAATACAATATATTAAAATTAAATCCAAAAATAAATCCATCATAGTGAGGTGGTGATGGAAAATTAATAACTTCGGTTCGCGAGCTGGTAGTCCGTCGTACACATGAATGATGATTTTGTATCCCATGTGATGGAATAGGATGTGGATATTGGTAATTAAAATAATATTATAGCATATAATTTTGTTTAATTTTAAATTTTTTTATAGAACCATGGTTAAATTATAATTTAAGGAGGTAGAATAAGAAATAAAATAAATGCTCGATTAGGGACATTACCTCTTCTTGAGATAACTTCTTTTGTTTCTCACAAAAAGACTTCCTAGGGTTGATTCATAGCCAAAATAAATATTCTAGAATTATATTAGGGAAGTAAAAATATCAATTTTTTTATTTATTGGTCAAAAACATTGTTGTAAAAGTGTGAATAAGAGATGAGAGTGTGTTGAATTTTATAATTGTTCTTAGTGGAACATGTGTAAATTTTGAAAGGAAAAAGGATGACCTAGATTTTTCAAATTAAATATGATTAAAAAATGTTCAATTATTGAAAATATAATATATAAGGTCTAAAAAGGACATACATGGAAAGTTTTACAAGTTTTTTTATCATTTTTAACCATTATTTCTTAGTTTATACCCCTCAGAAAACATATTTTCACCTTACTACGGAAAATAATATCTACTGCTTTTATTATTCATACTGGTAAAAAATTAAGTCAAAATTATTAGATAATATAATTTTTTTATTCAAAATTTGTAATCAATTTTTCCAAATTCCATTCATATATTTTGAAAATTTCAATTTAAAATTAATCCCATAGACAAGAAAGAAGTGATTTTCCAAAGAGAAATGTTTTAAATTGTAAAAATGTTTTTAAATAAAAATTAAATATAAATTGATTATAAAGAACAAAATTGGATTAAATGATGTATAATTTAACTCATTTTACTTTTTATATATTTTTAAAATAATTTATACGTTTCTAAATTCTTCAAATTAAATTAAATTCTTAACAAAAACTAATATTTTTCATTGTTCATCAAAAAATTAATCTTTTCCGAAAATTTTATAAATTATAATCCAAGATGATTTTGGAATTATGATTTAAGAAATTTGGAATATTTTTTAAAATAGTTTTTATAAAAGTAAAAATATTTATTTAAAAAAACTGTGTAAAGGGTGAAAAAATACTTTTTTTGAAAAATATAGTTTTAATTGTAAAATTGGATTTATTCTTATTTATGGTCAAGAAATCCCTAATATGAAAGTTAAACATTTTATTTAGTTTATAATATATACTTTTCATTAAAATAATTCTATAAAAGTTAATTTTTTAATTTATTGACGTAAAAAATATTTGTGTGCAGAAAAATATTTCCTCACAAAATGATTTCATTTATTTTAAAATTATATTTATATTAATTAATAATTAATTGGTCACCAAAACATTAATTAAATATACATGTGAAAACCATATATTAAGATGATTTATTTAATTTTATTCATTCATGTCGATTTAATGTCTAGGTGATAACTATCATATTAAATAATAATTTTTAAAAAATATGTCACTTTTTTTTTAAACTCAGTGTTTTCAATGAAGAATTATACACTCAGTGTTTTATGTAACAAATTCAAAACAAAGTATTGTTTATAATTCCAGATAAACTATGTGTTTCAAGTAATTCCTTATATCAAAAATATTAAATTTATTTGAAAATATATATTTAACAAAATATAAAAGTGTTACAGAATTTCATTTTTATTTTATATATTTTAAACAAAATTTTAAATATTAACACTATCATTATTAATATACTTCTAAATAATATGTAAACAAAAAAATCAACTACCAATTTTTAAAATTCCAAAATATTATTTAAGTTTTAATTAAATCACACTTTACTAGACATTTGTACCTATAATGAAATTCTTCATTGCAATATGAGCTTCATCCTCGAGGTGAAAAAAACTTCATCTCTAACTTTGAAGTCCCTTTTTATGATTATATTTTCAATTTACTATTTTTTCCTATCATTGTAAATTTATGAGGTCTGATATACTTTTGTTATCAACTAAACCAACTCCTTCCTTTAAATCATCCTTTTCTCCACCAATTTTCTCATGTCAATATTCACTTGATTTATGACCCAAAAGGAATTATGATCATGCTCAACAGGGTGGTTTCCCCATTTAAAACAATATATGGATAAATACTTAAATATTTTTTGAACATGGTCAAATATATCCAAAATTCATCATCACATCAGGCTTTGGGGGAATCATACACTCAACACATAAAGAATAATGGGTTATATGATGGTCATCACATAAGGAATCTTATTCTCATTGTATAAGGAATACCTGGAAAGTCACTAGTTGTATTCCTAGATCATCATTAATGGATTATCGTGGTAACCATCAAATTCAGTACCTCAGTCTTATCACTTGAGGAATGGTGGTTCACTTATGAATGTCACATAAGTGTTACATTGGATTAAAATCTAGTGGGGATGTTCAAGAAGGTTTGGGGTTATCTAATATGGTATATAGGCTTGGGGGGATTACCTCCCAAGGGAGAGGTCGAAAATGATGATGTTTTTATATTTTTATTAGACCTTAGAGAGGAATCCTAAATATTTTATGGTAACATGAATAAAAAATCATATTTTTGGAGATACATAATTTGTTATTTTGTGTTAGTATTGGACCATGCAGTATTACATCATGCAGTAAGGACATTAGTGTTGTGAAAGGATTGAGAACAAAGATTGAGTGTGGATTAAATATTAGTGTTTTACAAATACATTCATCCCATTAGGTAACTAATGTGAAGGACTTTGTGGAGATTATACTTGATTGAAAGCCCATATCAATATCTTTTTCTCATTGAGGAGCCATAGGGATTAGATCATTACACTGTAAAAAAACTGGTAATTAAACAAATTTTTTTATAGTTTTCTTTTAAAAATGTGGCTAATTTTAGATCAATACTTGTTTATATAAACACCTGTCTAATTTAGCCATATTTTTCACCCATTTTCTAGAAAGTGGTTGATTTTTATTTTAGTTGGGTTCTAATAACAACATGGATTATTTAATCGTGTTTTCAAAAAAATGTTGCTAATTTAGAAATGAAATTGTAACAACATTGTAAAATGTAGGTAATTTTTATTTTAGGAAAGATTTCATAAAAATGTGTTTAATTTAGAAATATTTTAAAACAATGGTAATTTACATTTAACGAAATTTTTAAATCATACATAAATTAATAAAGAAATTAAATTTTATTTATTTTACACAGACACCCACCCACCCATACGTATCTACAAGCATAGAAACATACATATAAACATACAAAAATTAATTAAGAAATTAAATTTATAATTATATTTACATTAGTAATATTACACATGTAATTATTTTATATTAAAATAAAAAATTAATTTTATTTATATAAAATTAATATATACATACATACATACAAATAAATATACTAACAAAAAAGTTAAATATTAATTATTATTAACTAATTAAAGCTCAATAAATGATTATATATATATGTATATTTTCATTAATTTACATATATTTAGGATAATATATATATTAATATATATTATATTTGGTTCTTGAGGGTAAAATTACAATAAAACACAAACACACACCACAAAAACACATAGTCCAAAAAGGTAGGTTATAGGCCCCCAAAAAATAACCCACCCAAATAGCCACTTTATAACATTGATGATTTAAGGATTGATAACCCATTGAGTGGGAATCTCATTACATGGTTCACAGTTCAACCATTGGATGGCCGGAAGACCCTGCTTTCCTAACACCAGCATCACTTCCTACCCGACGTCCTTGTGTCCCCACCCCCTTTGATGGCCCGTAGGAAAAACCCGGTGGCTGGAATACCCAAAATGATGAATAGTTCTGATTCCTATAGTACCACTACATTACTTGCTATAGTACTCATAAATATTCATCCACCAGGATTGGATCTTGGGTTTCATGTATACTTATGGTGTGTGTTAACCACTGGGATACCACCCCAACTACTGTTAATATATATATAATTATAGATATATTAATTTATATATTAATTTAAATTAACAATTGATAACATATATACCTATATGTAACATATAAGAAAATATATATTAATAATATATAAATTTTTATAAATATATAATAATATATATATTAATTTATACAAACAAAAGTAAATAACAACATATAATCTCAAATATTTAAATATTTAATAACACACACATATGTTTATATATAAAT
Organism: Viscum album; assembly: GCA_963277665.1. Classification (NCBI taxonomy): domain Eukaryota; kingdom Viridiplantae; phylum Streptophyta; class Magnoliopsida; order Santalales; family Viscaceae; genus Viscum; species Viscum album. Next base: position 1,710,468,947 of record OY728148.1, read on the forward strand.
ATATATTAATAAAATTTAAAATAGATATGTATATGTTTCATAGGTCCTCAAAACGTGATATTCCAGATTTAAGAATACTTATTTCTAGGAGGTTTCCATTGGATTTATTCATGGAAATGGAATCTTCCAACAAATCATTATTCAAAGAGGACCTTCTTTCCAAAGGCAAGAGTTCGTTTATGTTTTAAACATTACGATACTTAAGAACATGCATTGGCTGATAAGATGGTAGGTCGGACTCATCACACCCTTTTGGGGGGGATTATTGTCTACTCCGGGACTCTCTTTGAAATTAAAATATTTTTATGAATCCTTATTAATTCACCAAGTATATCATAAGTATACCTTGGAATTTAAAATCACTTACTTAACATGTATTGATATTTTTAGAATTATCAGTATGTATTCGAGTTTTTCCCTCAATGGTATCCTATAATATACTGATTAGAGATTCTTATAATTTTTATTTAGGATGATACTAGTTTTTAATCCACTCAGTGGGGCACTTTGGAATTTATTATCATCCAGTGAGACAAAGTTTTGTTTTGATCTTGGGATCATGCTCATAAAATGTGCTACCTACGTATCCTTCTGAAAGAATTCAGAACCCTGGTAGTTAAGTGCCACTTAATGGGAAAAATCATACCTTTTAAGGTCATGTTATAAGGACCCCTAAGCCGAAGGTGCTTAGTTACAAATTAGTGTGTGACTTATGTTAAAACAGCCCAAGGAACATTGGAAAGCATATATGTTTCCGAATAGGATCAAACCCTATTGGGAGTGCAGCCCAAAGAGAAAAGGGCTGATTTGAGGTGTTGGGATTGAACCTCAAGGAGGCTTCCTATGTATCCCATATGGATGGAAATAAATTCCTAAGTGGTTAGATGAATCTCATAAGAGAGTATAGTCCTCTGGGAATGATGATTTTGGGATTAATTCCTAAAAAAGATTCCTAAATTGGGGGAAATAGGGTTGGATTCCTGAGGAGTATATCTAGTGAGATCGGGCTCTGAAAGAGCTTCATATGTATCCATGTTTGAATAGGAATCATAGTTCTCATTGTTCCTTCCAATGAGTGTTTGTTCACATGTTTCAACGATCACATATCTCTAAGCTCACATGAGTCGTGCTCAGTGTGAGAAACACGAGGATGTGTATGATTAAACAATGACATTCACACTTCCAAATTTTTCATCAATGTTGATGGTAGACGGAGCATCGACCGTGGAAGAGGGTGTGGCGATGAGCCTTCCCTCTGTTCTATTTACATTGGGCAGGGGTCCATTGTAAGTAAGAAGGGGTGAAGGTGATGGGCTTATACAAGGATCGCTACCCTGAAATTGGTTCTGGTAGGTGAGGGAGACTTCTCTTATACTTGCGAGGAATGCAAAGTGTGAAGTGTACCTTCCCTACTATAGAACTGAGGTCTCTGGTCCCCTCTTTGAAAGGGAGAGGCCAGAGGCCCACTATTTTCCAAACCAGGATCTTCAGAACATTGTTTCTGAGAGAAAAGTCCATGTGACTGCAGATATACAAACCCACAAGCATCCCAGGAATCTTAACCCCATTGTGAAACAAATGTGGTAAACCTATGACTGGGGAAATACAAACCCAAATTTGAGAAACACTTATGTTCTTCACCCAATGGTTTTAGATGTCATGAGGTTTCAGGGGAGGTTTCAACTTTTCCCCTTTTCAATAATGGAACCAAAGAATGAGATACCCCACCATGAAAGACTTCAAATGGTATTTGAGTTTTTCTTGTAGGTACCTTGCACAGGTATTCTGCGTAGGTACCTCGCGCTGCTCAATCATGCAGGTATGATGCGCAAATGTATCGCACAGTTGTACTGCGCAGGTATGGTGCACAGGTACACCATGTAGGTATGACTGGTGACTGAATAATTTGAAGAACATCAAAAAAACATGTCTATTCACTTTAATTATTCCTTATCTTAGAGTTTGTAGAACCACCTAAGACAATTTTAGAGATTTAGTTCAATGATATATGTAATGGGAGCTTAGAGAGTCTTTCAAAGAAATTCAGTCTCTGAAATTGGGAGCCCAAGGGCTCTATTTATACGCAATGGGTGGAATGGGTTAAAGGAAAGTTGTCCACGCAGGTCCTTCACACAGGTCCTCTGCATAGGTCCTTCACGTAGGGGTGTAGAAATTGTTTTTCCGCCGAGGTCCTTCATGTAGGTCACTCACGTATGTCCCTTTGTGAAAATTTTATCCATCTTCCAAATGCCATAACTTTTGATCCGTAAGCTTGTTTTGGGCTCCACGACCATTCAAATTGAAGGTCTTGAAAATATATACACTTATTGATATGGTAAATTGACCAAGTATTCAAAAATGAAACTCGGATATATAAATTAATGTGTCAGCACCTTTTCATCATTAATCTTGGAAATCCACTGCCTGCTTCTGGATAGGGAATCATTCCATATATCAGTTGGTATAGATTTGTACTTTAGAATGTAGAAATCTATCTTGAATCTTCATCCTTAATGGTAAAAAAACATCTTTACCCATAAATGAAAGTTTTCTTGTATGTGAGAATCATATCTCCACTCTACGGAAAATTGCATGAAACACATTTCATGGTGTCAACAGAAGCCCCCCCCTAGAATTTGATTCATTAGAAATGAAAAAAGTCTTCTTCTATGGTAAAAGTAAAGAACCTTGATGCATTCCAATATCATTTGGTTATATTTAGAGCTATGTCATGTTTGGAAGGATTCTCATATTTTATCAAAAGCCATAGGGCCTAGCGAGCATAGTTTGAATATTGATAGGGTCATATGGACAACGCTACATTATTACCTAAACAATACAAAAATGTATGTTTAGTGAGTTGGGACTCAACTTTTGTTTAGATTTCCCTTTGTAGGTTCTCAATCTAATGATTACTGAGTCTTTTGTTGTTGGTAGTTTAGAGTCATGCATGTTGGACTATAAAGGGTTAATATTTAGGTTTGAAAATAGCTTTGACCATAAATTTTGAAATAGGCATTATGCTGTTTTAAGTCATGTTATAAGGACGTTAGGTACTATGCAGTTTTAAGTCATGCAGTGATGACATTGGGTACTTTTATGTTTTATGTCATGTAGTGAGGGCATTGGGTACTGTGTATTTTTAATTCATGTAGTGAGGATATGGGGTACTGTGTAGTTTTAAGTCATGTAGTGAGGATATTGGGTGGCTTTAATTTAAGGTCTTCATCTCGGACCAAAAGTAATAAACTCTCCCAATTTCTTGATATTTTTTGGAAATATACTGTAACGCCCCGACCCCAGCTACCCAGAGTCGGTGCATTACTTCGTAACATTGGCATGATCACAAAAGATCAAGTCTCGAATGACTGATTAGTTTAGTAGCCTTGGAAACACTAGATACATTCGTAAACGTTACATTACATCATAAAGTGAAAAACTACAATAACAAAGTCTCCATAGTCCACACTCATATCCTCTTCTGACTATCCCTGCAGGTCATTCATAAAATACTTCTTCACATCCTGGAAAATATTAAAACATTTAACGGGGTGATCTCAGATGCTCAGTAAGGATAACAATAATGCAGAAGCTTTCATAAATAAACATTAACATTTAAGGCGATGTATAACTAAAACAAAAGCCTTTTAAACATGAACTTCCACATAATATGGAAAAAGTAAAATGAGATAATGCCATTTAAATATTCACAAGGATATTCTACTGGTAGAATAATCACATGCAATATCAATAACCACTTTCATAATGATGGAATGCATAATGCCAGACTATCATAACCACGTAGCCAAGGCCTCGTGCCAAGACCACAAAATAGATTTTTTCAAGGCCTCATGCCAAGACACTAGTTTGTCTCATGAGACCTGCCGATGCATTGAGGAGCTATAGCGGGCTCCACCTGTCACTTATTAAGTCCAATGCATTCCTCATATGAAGAGGTTTAAACATATCATAAACCATAACATAATCGTATCACATAAAACATTCATAAAGGAAACATAACATTTCCACATTTAAATCACAAGATATCCATACAACACATTGATATAATAAAAATGCTTTCAAAACCATTTTCAATACCAAAATAAAAGAAAGTTAAAACTTTGTATTTATTTTTCAGTAAAAAAAAATGATGGCTTGTAGTGGAACCCGAAACTCAAATAATGGTCACGGCGGCGGAGAAGTCGTTGTCGCCGCATAAGTACGGAAAGTAAAACATTACCTTTTTGTCGTTTAGTAAAACACTTTGTATAAAAAAGATTCCTTTTGAATAAACGTAAAAGTCAAAGGGGTTTATACACCATATAAAGGAAAGTTTTGTATAAAACCAAATATGCCTCAATGAAAGGGGATTGAGACGAAGTCCTTAAAAAGATCATTTTTTTCAAATAAAGTACTTCTATAATGTGTATTCACTATAATTACACATAAATAATGTACAAATACAATATAGGACATAATAATATCATGACATAATTTGAAAGTAGGAGATTAACCCAATGAATGAAAATTGGGTTAAGAAATTCCTTTACCTCGTGTCTGACTTGACTCAACCGTTCTTTAACATCCTGAATAATAAACTAGAGTTAATATATAACTTATTAAGAACCATTTCCAATTTCATTATCCTTATTATATCACTTATTAAAATGATATGAACATTATGTAATTATTTAAGTTAATAACGGTCGTTTTGTCGATCTTTGGTATTTGAGTCAACAATAAACTTCTTATAATTACAAGTTGTTTATGTGGTAGAATATCCATTATCTACATAATTATATTCATGATTTAGATGTCATATATATCTTATATATCCATTATATACATTCATTTATAATATTACATAACATTTAGAGGTAGGAAATGAAATGCACCGTTCATGGAGACGGTAAGCTGTACGTACGCATGAACGCTACTTTCATTTCAATTTCATATTTAATGGAACGAAATCTTAATGATATAAATGTATAATATAATTCCAGTATAATATAGTGTATAATACCATTTACTCCATCCTTTATACATCCCACATATGACATTAACGATTCAAATCACTTTGAGGGGGCGGTAGTCCGCACTTCCTAAAATGAAATTATCGCATTTTACCAATAATGGAAATCATAAAGTATGCCATAAATGAGAAATACAGAAGCATAAGTAAAACATAAACACATTATATATCATATATAAATATAGTGACATCTTAATGGCCACATTTGAAGGTGTTATATGTGTGTTGAACAATCATCGTTTCGTGAGGCAGAAATTCGCCATCCACAGAAACCGTATGTTCTTTAACCATTAGATGTAGGTGTGTGTAAGTGTAGCTAGAATCCTTCTTAGAACAACATCCTAGTATATTGAGGATACTTTTGTTGTTACAAAAGAAATGAATAAAAAGAGTTTAGGGGGTTGGAGAAGAAAAATAAAACAAAACAACATTAGAGAAGACATTACCTCAAAATCGGGTAACTCTATTTGATTTGAGCCAAAGGCTTCCTTGGGAAGAGTTCTTCCCAAATTGAGGCTTCTAAGAGTAATAGGGGGAAGTTTGTAGAGTAGTTGGGAAGAGGTTGGCCGAGCCAAATGGCTTGAAAGTGTAAATGAGGTGGGATAGGTGGGGGCCTTTTATAAGTGGAGAGGAGGGGCACTCTTGGAAAGTAAAGAAAAGTCACTTTATTATAAAATGAGTTTCGGATTTTAGAGGTCCCACACTTATATAATTCGAGTCTAAGGTGATAAGGGTTCGAAATCTCCTCATCCAATAGGATTTGGACAAGTGTAAGCCTTGGATTTTGCATTATCTTCCCATTTTATTTAAATCGTTAAATAATGAGGTCATCGATGAATCATCATGATGTCATAAATAATTTAATTTATTTAATGTCTAAAAATTATAAAACAAATACTATGATGTAGGAAATCTTTTTAGCTTTCTCATGAATATTTATAATCAAAATATGGACTTGTTTAACCCCACTTAAAAACTGTTTTAGTAAAACAACTCATGTTTGTGTCAATTTAATTTTAACATTAAATAAATATATATTAATGTCATTTTCCAACTAAAGTGGCTCCATGGGGTCCCCAAGTTGACCCATGGGTTGTCTTGGTCGGACATGACTCATCCAATAGAGGTAGGACAAGTTTCATTCTCATCTCATATTATTAAAATATTGTTTTTACCTTAAACTACACTAATTACCTCTAATCGCGATTAAGAACTTAAAAGTTACTATTTACCAAAAAATTATTTTAATCTCATTGAACCACATTTTACTTCTTAATGACAACCATGTATGTTGGATTTTTGAAAATCAAATCACAGAAGTGGTAAAATTTCATTTAAACGAAAAATCAGTTATTTAACTACCACTTAGTGGTTTCACTATTCATCAAAAATTGATGTTTTTCAGAACAATGCCAAAATTTCACTCTAAGCTATAATTGATATTCCGAATACAAAAATTTAGTCCATTTTGAAATATAAAATTTCTATAATTTTAAAAAGTGGTTATTACTATTCATAACGGCTACTTTGATTAGTCGTGGTGTTTTAGAACTCGAAGTTGCGTACAATGCAAGCTATTGCATTATTGAATGAGAAGTGTATCATGGAAGCTCGGGGTGTTACATTCTCCCCTCCTTCAATAAATTGCGTCCTCGCAATTTAAAATTTTTCTTTGTAAATAAAAGTTTGAAAAGAGAAAATACCTTAGTGGAAAACCCACATCGGAAATAAGATTAATAAAATTTAGCCTTAAAAAGAGGGAAAGGGAAATGAAAAAGTCACCACTCAATTATGATCTCTATTAGGAGAACATTGGTGGCAATTAAAGACATATAATTGGAGGAAAAACGTAAATATTTGTGGGGAGTTATTGAGGTCATCAATCACCATCAACTGTCAAATTGAGGGCCTCAAAGACTTCAATCTATGTTGATTTAAAATATCATCAGTTCAACAAGACATAAGGTATTAGGATAAAACATTTTTCTTGTTTTAATATCCCTTTACTAATGTTTAAGAATTGATTTATTCATTGAATAAGAGATAGGTATATATATATTTATGCTTGAAAATTAGAGTTTCAACGTTCAACTCATCTTTCACTCAAAAAGATAATAGAACTCAAAAATATTATACTTATCCTAATTGTATAAGGTTCAAAATGTTAACACATACCATTTAGATTAGTAAAATTATTTTGTAATAACCGGGGACTTCCTGTAGGCTAGTGGTAGGAAATAAAGGCATGTCGCACTATGATTGTGGGTTCGATTCCTGCAGATTTGTCCGACGCGACAGGTTATGCCCCACCCTGCAGGTTGTCTTTTTCCTAAAACTATAGTATCATAATATTCCAAAAATAATCTTCATAAATTTTTAACCTTAAACAATGCTATCCAAAGATCAACTTAATCCACTCCAACCTTTATAGTTATCCAAAATACCTTTGTCCAGACTTTCTCTAAAAAGTCTCTTAATTCCAAAATCAATTTATCAGATTCCCCAAACAACGTAAAGTTTCTCTTATTGTAACATACTAAAAATAAAATTACCTTCATCATATTAAAACCTTACTGAAATCAACATGTACTACAGTACAATCCTTATATACTCCATATTTATTATAACCAGTACATCATTGATACAACACTCAAATGACAAAATTCTTTAATAACAATATAAGAACTCTAATCATTCCTCCTCATCTGTGGTAGTATCATAACTTGATTATTATCCAATAACATCATTTGGGGCATACTCTGATGATTTGGACATTGTTTTGCATATTGTCCCCAATCCTTGCAGAAGAAGCATTATACCTTTGAAACCATTTTCTTACCCTTGCAGTCACGCACTTTGTGTCCTTTTTCTCTACACTTATAACAAACTCCCATTACCTTTAGGCAAGTTCCATGATGTTTCTTCCCAAAATTACCACATATTAGAAAATTTTACTTTCCCCTCATCCCTTTATCCATCATTCTCTCTTCCACCCCTTTCGTCTCTTGCTTCGCTTCAAAGCCATAGGACTCAGAGAATTATTTACTTGTCTTATTAACACATGATAATATTTCTTCATACGTTGAGAACACATGGGAGACTATTTCCCTTCGAAATGTTGGCTTAATACCGTGAAAGATACGATCCTTCTTACTCTTTGGATCATATGTATTGCTGGAGTTCACATTCCTTCTACTGGGCGCCATTTCTATACAATGGCATAAACTATATTAGTTTATGAATCAAAATACATAATTACATACTTATAAAAAACTTAACATAAATTGAACTATTTATGGATATAATCCATAATCATAAAAAGGTTTTCTTTGAGGGAGTATATACTCATAACCGTTCATAGTGGTTTGTAAAGAAAACGAGAATTATCCTAAGCATATCCCCCGGGAGTGTCGTAACCAAGAGTGCAGCAAGGCCCGTTGTCGTGCACCAGTTCTCGTTTGAGTCTAGCTCAAAGCGGTGTTTTCAGGTTTTACACCTAGGTACATCTGTGCCAGAGCTGCCTCTACCTGCTCGTATCCAGACAGGGATGTATTGCTCGGAAAACTCACAAAATCTCTACAATAACAAAATTCTAGGAAGTTCTTCTATACTAATCCTCAAAGTCTATCTTTGGGCTATGTGCTCTAATCAGAGTTTATCTAAATCTAGCTTCCAAGGTTAGTACTAAACTGCCTCTGATACCAACTGTAACGCCCCGACCCCAGCTACCTAGAGTCGGTCCATTACTTCGTAACATTGGCATGATCACAAAAGATCAAGTCTCGAAAGACCGATTAGTTTAGTAGCCTTGGAAACACTAGATACATTCGTAAACGTTACATTACATCATAAAGTGAAAAACTACAATAACAAAGTCTCCATATTCCACACTCATATCCTCTTTTGACTATCCCTGCAGGTCATTCATAAAATACTTCTTCACATCCTGAAAATATTAAAACATTTAAAGGGGTGATCTCAGATGCTCAGTAAGGATAACAATAATGCAGAAGCTTTCATAAATAAACATTAACATTTAAGGCGATGTGTAACTAAATAAAAGCCTTTTAAACATGAACTTCAACATAATATGGAAAAAGTAAAATGAGATAATTCCATTTACTTATTCACATGGATATTCTACTGGTCGAATAATCACATGCAATATCAATAACCACTTTCATAATGATGGAATGCATAATGCTAGACTATCATAACCACGTAGCCAAGGCCTCGTGCCAAGACCACAAATTAGATTTTGTCAAGGCCTCGTGCCAAGACACTAGTTTGTCTCCTGAGACCTGCCGATGCATCGAGGAGCTATAGCGGGCTCCACCCGTCACTTATTAAGTCCAATGCATTCCTCATATGAAGAGGTTTAAACATATCATAAACCATAACATAATTGTATCACATAAAACATGCATAAAGGAAACATAACATTTCCACATTTCAATCACAAGATATCCATACAACACATTGATATAATAAAAATGCTTTCAAAACCATTTTCAATACCAAAATAAAACAAAGTTAAAACTTTGTATTTATTTTTCAGTAAAAAAAATGATGGCTTGTAGAGGAAGCCGAAACTCAAATAATGGTCACGGCGGCGGAGAAGTCGTTGTCGCCGTATAAGTACGGAAAGTAAAACATTCCCTTTCTGTCGTTTAGTAAAACGCTTCGTATAAAAAAGATTCCTTTTGAATAAACGTAAAAGTCAAAGGGGTTTATACACCGTATAAAGGAATGTTTTGTATAAAACCAAATATGCCTCAATGAAAGGGGATTGAGACGAAGTCCTTAAAAAGATCATTTTTTTAAATAAAGTACATCTATAATGTGTATTCACTATAAGTACACATAAATAATGTACAAATACAATATAGGACATAATAATATCATGACATAATTTGAAAGTAGGAGATTAACCCAAAGAATGAAAATTGGGTTAAGAAATTCCCTTACCTCGTGTCTGACTTGACTCAACCGTTCTTTAACCTCCTAAATAATAAACTAGAGTTAATATATAAATTATTAAGAACCATTTCCAATTTCATTATCCTTATTATATCACTTATTACAATGATATGAACATTATGTAATTATTTAAGTTAATAACGGTCGTTTTGTCGATCTTTGGTATTTGAGTCAACAATAAACTTCTTATAATTACAAGTTGTTTATGTGGTAGAATATCCATTATCTCCAGAATTATATTCATGATTTAGATGTCATATATATCTTATATATCCAGTATATACATTCATTTATAATATTTCATATCATTTAGAGGTAGGAAATGAAATGCACCGTTCATGGAGACGGTAAGCCGTACGTACGCATGAACGCTACTTTCATTTCAATTTCATATTTAATGGAACGAAATCATAATGATATAAATGTATAATATAATTCCAGTATAATATAGTGTATAATACCATTTACTCCATCCTTTATACATCCCACATATGGCATTAACGATTCAAATCACTTTGAGGGGGCGGTAGTCCGCACTTCCTAAAATGAAATTATCGCGTTTTACCCATAATGGAAATAATAAAGTATGCCATAAATGAGAAATACAGAAGCATAAGTAAAACATAAACACATTATATATCATATATAAATATAGTGACATCTTAATGGCCACCTTTGAAGGTGTTATATGAGTGTTGAACAATCATCGTTTCGTGAGGCAGAAATTCGCCATCCACAGAAACCGTATGTTCTTTAACCATTAGATGTAGGTGTGTGTAAGTGTAACTAGAATCCTTATTATAACAACATCCTAGTATATTGAGGATACTGTTGTTGTTACAAAAGAAATGAATAAAAAGAGTTTAGGGGGTTGGAGAAGAAAAATAAAACAAAACAACATTAGAGAAGACATTACCTCAAAATCGGGTAACTGTTTTTTATTTGAGCCAAAGGCTTCCTTGGGAAGAGTTCTGCCCAAAGTGAGGCTTCTAAGAGTAAGAGGGGGAAGTTGGGAGAGTATTTGGGAAGAGTTTTGCCGAGCCAAATGGCATGAAAGTTTAAATGAGGTGGGAGAGGTGGGGCCTTTTATAAGTGGAGAGGAGGGGCACTCTTGGAAAGTAAAGAAAAGTCACTTTATTATAAAATGAGTTTCGGATTTTAGAGGTCCCACACTTATATAATTAGAGTCTAAGGTGATAAGGGTTCGAAATCTCCTCATCCAATAGGCTTTGGACAAGTGTAAGCCTTGGATTTTTCATTATCGTTCCATTTTATTTAAATCGTTAAATAATGAGGTCATCGCTGCATCATCATGATGTCACAAATAATTTAATTTATTTAATGTCTAAAAATTATAAAACAAATACTATGATGTAGGAAATCTTTTTAGCTTTCTCATGAATATTTATAATCAAAATTTGGACTTGTGTAACCCCATGTAAAAACTATTTTAGTAAAACAACTCTTGTTTGTGTCAATTTAATTTTAACATTAAATAAATATATATTAATGTCATTTTCCAACTAAAGTGGCTCCATGGGGTCCCCAAGTTGACCCATGGGTTGTCTTGGTCGGACATGACTCATCCAATAGGAGTAGGACAAGTGTCATGCTCATCTAATATTATTAAAACATTGTTTTTACCTTGAACTACACTAATTACCTCTAATCGCGATTAAGAATTTAAAAGTTACTATTCACCAAAAAATTATTTTAATCTCATTGAACCACATTTTACTTCTTAATGACAACCATGTATGTCGGATTTTTGAAAATCAAATCACAGAAGTGGTAATATTTCATTTAAATGAAAAATCAGTTATTTAACTACCACTTAGTGGTTTCACTATTCATCAAAAATTGAAGTTTTTCAGAACAATGCCAAAATTTAACTCTAAGCTATAATTGATATTCCGAATACAAAAATGAAGTCCATTTTGAAATATAAAATTTCTATAATTTTAAAAAGTGGTTATTAATATTCATAACGGCTACTTTGATTAGTCGCGGTGTTTTAGAACTCGAAGTTGCGTACAATGCAAGCTATTGCATTATTGAATGAGAAGCGTATCATGGAAGCTCGGGGTGTTACATTCTCCCCTCCTTCAATAAAATGCGTCCTCGCAATTTGAAAATTTTCTTTGTAAATAAAAGGTTGAAAAGAGAAAATACCTTTGTGGAAAACCCACATCGGAAATAAGATTAATAAAATTTAGCCTTAATAAGAGGGAAAGGGAAATGAAAAAGTCACCACCCAATTATGATCTCGATTAGGAGAACATTGGTGGCAATTAAAGACATATAATTGGAGGAAAAACGTAAATATTTGTAGGGAGTTATTGAGGTCATCAATCACCATCAACTGTCAAATTGAGGGCCTCAAAGACTTCAATCTATGTTGATTTAAAATATCATCAGTTCAACAAGACATAAGGTATTTGGATAACACATTTTTCTTGTTTTAATATCCCTTTACTAAAGTTTAAGAATTAATTTATTCATTGAATAAGAGATAGGTATATATATATTTATGCTTGACAATTAGAGTTTCAACCTTCAACTGATCTTTCACTCAAAAAGATAATAGAACTCAAAAATATTATACTCATCCTAATTGTATAAGGTTACAAATGTTAACACATACCATTTAGATTAGTAAAATTATTTTGTAATAACCGGGGACTTCCTGTAGGCTAGTGGTAGGAAATAAAGGCATGTTACACTATGATTGTGGGTTCGATTCCTGCAGCTTTGTCCGACGCGACAGGTTATGCACCACCCTGCAGGTTGTCCTTTTCCTAAAACTATAGTATCATAATATTCCAAAAATAATCTTCATAAATTTTTAACCTTAAACAATACTATCCAAAGATCAACTTAATCCACTCCAACCTTTATAGTTATCCAAAATACCTTTGTCCAGACTTTCTCTATAAGGTCTCTTAATTCCAAAATCAATTTATCAGTTTCCCTAAACAACGTAAAGTTTCTCTTATTGTAACATACTAAAAATATATTTACCTTCATCATATTAAAACCTTTCTGAAATCAACATGTACTGCAGTACAATCCTTATATATTGCATATTTATTATAACCAGTACATCATTGATACAACACTCAAATGACAAAATTCTTTAATAACAACATAAGAACTCTAATCATTCCTCCTCATCTGTGGTAGTATCATAACTTGATTATTATCCAATAACATCATTTGGGGTATACTCTGATGATTTGGACATTGGTTTGCATAGTGTCCCCAATCCTTGCAGAAGAAGCATTATACATTTGAAACCATTTTCTTACCCTTGCAGTCACGCACTTTGTGTCCTTTTTCTCTACACTTATAACAAACTCCCATTCCCTTTAGGCAAGTTCCATGATGTTTCTTCCCACAATTACCACATATTAGAAAATTCTACTTTCCCCTCATCCCTTTATCCATCATTCTCTCTTCCATCCCTTTCGTCTCTTTCTTCGCTTCAAATCCATAGGACTCAGAGAATTCTTTACTTGTCTTATTAACACATGATAATATTTCTTCATACGTTGAGAACACATGGGAGACTATTTCCCTTCGAAATGTTGGCTTAATACCGTGAAAGATACGATCCTTCTTATTCTTTGGATCATACGTATTGCTGGAGTTCACATTCCTTGTTACTGGGCGCCATTTCTATACAATGGCATAAACTATATTAGTTTATGAATCAAAATACATAATTCCATACTTATAAAAAACATAACATAAATTGAACTATTTATGGATATAATCCATAATCATAAAAAGGTTTTCTTTGAGGAATTATAGACTCATAACCGTTCATAGTGGTTTGTAAAGAAAACGAGAATTATCCTAAGCATATCCCCCGGGAGTGTCGTAACCAAGAGTGCAGCAAGGCCCGTTGTCGTGCACCAGTTCCCGTTTGAGTCTATCTCAAAGCAGTGTTTTCGGGTTTTACACCTAGGTACATCTGTGCCAGAGCTGCCTCTACCTGCTCGTATCTAGACAGGGATGTATTGCTCGGAAAACTCACAAAATCTCTACAATAACAAAATTCTAGGAAGTTCTTCTATACTAATCCTCAAAGTCTATCTTTGGGCTATGTGCTCTAATCAGAGTTTATCTAAATCTAGCTTCCAAGGTTAGTACTAAACTGCCTCTGATACCAACTGTAATGCCCCGACCCCAGCTACCCAGAGTCGGTGCATTACTTCGTAACATTGGCATGATCACAAAAGATCAAGTCTCGAAAGACCGATTAGTTTAGTAGCCTTGGAAACACTAGATACATTCGTAAACGTTACATTACATAATAAAGTGAAAAATTACAATAACAAAGTCTCCATAGTCCACACTAATATCCTCTTCTGACTATCCCTGCAGGTCATTCATAAAATACTTCTTCACATCCTGGAAAATATTAAAACATTTAAAGGGGTGATCTCAGATGCTCAGTAAGGATAACAATAATGCGGAAGCTTTCATAAATAAAAATTAACATTTAAGGTGATGTATAACTAAATAAAAGCCTTTTAAACATGAACTTCAACATAATATGGCAAAAGTAAAATGAGATAATGCCATTTACTTATTCACATTGATATTCTACTGGTCTAATAATCACATGCAATATCAATAACCACTTTCATAATGATGGAATGCATAATGCTAGACTATCATAACCACGTAGCCAAGGCCTCGTGCCAAGACCACAAATTAGATTTTGTCAAGGCCTCGTGCCAAGACACTAGTTTGTCTCATGAGACCTGCCGATGCATCGAGGAGCTATAGCGGGCTCCACCCGTCACTTATTAAGTCCAATTCATTCCTCATATGAAGAGGTTTAAACATATCATAAACCATAACATAATCGTATCACATAAAACATGCATAAAAGAAAACATAACATTTCCACATTTCAATCACAAGATATCCATACAACACATTGATATAATAAAAATGCTTTCAAAACCATTTTCAATACCAAAATAAAAGAAAGTTAAAACTTTGTATTTATTTTTCAGTAAAAAAAATGATGGCTTGTAGATGAAGCCGAAACTCAAATAATGGTCACGGCGGCGGAGAAGTTGTTGTCGCCGCATAAGTATGGAAAGTAAAACATTCCCTTTTTGTTGTTTAGTAAAACGCTTCGTATAAAAAATATTCCTTTTGAATAAACGTAAAAGTCAAAGGGGTTTATACACCGTATAAAGGAAAGTTTTGTATAAAACCAAATATGCTTCAATGAAAGGGGATTGAGACGAAGTCCTTAAAAAGATCATTTTTTTTAAATAAAGTACATCTATAATGTGTATTCACTATAAGTACACATAAATAATGTACAAATACAATATAGGACATAATAATATCATGACATAATTTGAAAGTAGGAGATTAACCCAAAGAATGAAAATTGGGTTAAGAAATTCCCTTACCTCGTGTCTGACTTGACTCAACCGTTCTTTAACCTCCTGAATAATAAACTAGAGTTAATATATCTCTTATTAAGAACCATTTCCAATTTCATTATCCTTATTATATCACTTATTAAAATGATATGAACATTATGTAATTATTTAAGTTAATAACGGTCGTTTTGTCGATCTTTGGTATTTGAGTCAACAATAAACTTCTTATAAATACAAGTTGTTTATGTGGTAGAATATCCATTATCTCCAGAATTATATTCATGATTTAGATTTCATATATATCTTATATATCCAGTATATACATTCATTTATAATATTATGTAACATTTAGAGGTAGGAAATGAAATGCACCATTCATGGAGACGGTAAGCCGTACGTACGCATGGACGCTACTTTCATTTCAATTTCATATTTAATGGAACGAAATCATAATGATATAAATGTATAATATAATTCCAGTATAATATAGTGTATAATACCATTTACTCCATCCTTTATACATCCCACATATGGCATTAACGATTCAAATCACTCTGAGGGGGCGGTAGTCCGCACTTCCTAAAATGAAATTATCGCGTTTTACCCATAATGGAAATCTTAAAGTATGCCATAAATGAGAAATACAGAAGCATAAGTAAAACATAAACACATTATATATCATATATAAATATAGTGACATCTTAATGGCCACCTTTGAAGGTGTTATATGAGTGTTGAACAATCATCGTTCCGTGAGGCAGAAATTCGCCATCCACAGAAACTGTATGTTCTTTAACCATTAGATGTCGGTGTGTGTAAGTGTAGCTCGAATACTTCTTATAACAACATCCTAGTATATTGAGGATACTGGTGTTGTTACAAAAGAAATGAATAAAAAGAGTTTAGGAGGTTGGAGAAGAAAAATAAAACAAAACAACATTAGAGAAGACATTACCTCAAAATCGGGTAACTCTTTTTGATTTGAGCCAAAGTCTTCCTTGGGAAAATTTCTGCCCAAAGTGAGGCTTCTAAGAGTAAGAGGGGGAATTTGGGAGAGTATTTGGGCAGAGGTTGGCCGAGCCAAATGGCTTGAAAGTGTAAATGAGGTGGGAGAGGTGGGGGCCTTTTATAAGTGGAGAGGAGGGGCACTCTTGGAAAGTAAAGAAAAGTCACTTTATTATAAAATGAGATTCGGATTTTAGAGGTCCCACACTTATATAATTCTAGTCTAAGGTGATAAGGGTTCGAAATTTCTTCATCCAATAGTCTTTGGACAAATGTATGCCTTGGATTTTGCATTATCTTCCGATTTTATTTAAATAGTTAAATAATGAGGTCATCGCTACATCATCATGATGTCATAAATAATTTAATTTATTTAATGTCTAAAAATTATAAAACAAATACTATGATGTAGGAAATCTTTTTAGCTTTCTCATGAATATTTATAATCAAAATTTGGACTTGTGTAACCCAACTTAAAAAATGTTTTAGTAAAACAACTCATGTTTGTGTCAATTTAATTTTAACATTAAATAAATATATATTAATGTCATTTTCCAACTAAAGTGGCTCCATGGGGTCCCCAAGTTGACCCATGGGTTGTCTTGGTCGGACATGACTCATCCAATAGGAGTAGGACAAGTGTCATGCTCCTCTCATATTATTAAAACATTGTTTTTACCGTAAACTACACTAATTACCTCTAATCGCGATTAAGAACTTAAAAGTAACTATTCACCAAAAAATTATTTTAATCTCATTGAACCACATTTTACTTCTTAATGACAACCATTTATGTCGGATATTTGAAAATCAAATCACAAAAGTGGTAATATTTCATTTAAACGAAAAATCAGTTATTTAACTACCACTTAGTGGTTTCACTATTCATCAAAAATTGATGTTTTTCAGAACAATGCCAAAATTTCACTCTAAGCTATAATTGATATTCCTAATACAAAAATGAAGTCCATTTTGAAATATAAAATTTCTATAATTTTAAAAAGTGGTTATTACTATTCATAACGGCTATTTTGATTAGTCGCGGTGTTTAAGAACTCGAAGTTGCGTACAATGCAAGATGTTGCATTATTGAATGAGAAGTGTATCATGGAAGCTCGGGGTGTTACATTCTCCCCTCCTTCAATAAATTGCGTCCTCGCAATTTGAAATTTTTCTTTGTAAATAAAAGGTTGAAAAGAGAAAATACCTTTGTAGAAAACCCACATCGGAAATAAGATTAATAAAATTTAGCCTTAATAAGAGGGAAAGAGAAATGAAAAAGTCACCACCCAATTATGATCTCGATTAGGAGAACATTGGTGGCAATTAAAGACATATAATTGGAGGAAAAACGTAAATATTTGTAGGGAGTGATTGAGGTCATCAATCACCATCAACTGTCAAATTGAGGGCCTTAAAGACTTCAATCTATGTTGATTTAAAATATCATCAGTTCAACAAGACATAAGGTATTAGGATAACACATTTTTCATGTTTTAATATCCCTTTACTAAAGTTTAAGAATTAATTTATTCATTGAATAAGAGATAGGTATATATATATTTATGCTTGACAATTAGAGTTTCAACCTTCAACTCATCTTTCACTCAAAAAGATAATAGAACTCAAAAATATTATACTTATCCTAATTGTATAAGGTTCCAAATGTTAACACATACCATTTAGATTAGTAAAATTATTTTGTAATAACCGCGGACTTCCTTTAGGCTAGTGGTAGGAAATAAAGGCATGTCGCACTATGATTGTGGGTTCGATTCCGGCAGCTTTGTCCGACGCGACGGGTTATGCCCCACCCTGCAGGTTGTCCTTTTCCTAAAACTATAGTATCATAATATTCCAAAAATAATCTTCATAAATTTTTAACATTAAACAATACTATCCAAAGATCAACTTATTCCACTCCAACCTTTATAGTTATCCAAAATACCTCTGTCCAGACTTTCTCTAAAAGGTCTCTTAATTCCAAAATCAATTTATCAGATTCCCCAAACAACGTAATGTTTCTCTTATTGTCACATACTAAAAACATAATTACCTTCATCATATTAAAACCTTACTGAAATCAACATGTACTGCAGTACAATCCTTATATACTCCATATTTATTATAACCAGTACATCATTGATACAACACTCAAATGACAAAATTCTTTAATAACAACATAAGAACTCTAATCATTCCTCCTCATCTGTGGTAGTATCATAACTTGATTATTATCCAATAACATCATTTGGGGAATACTCTGATGATTTGGACATTGGTTTGCATAGTGTACCCAATCCTTGCAGAAGAAGCATTGTACATTTGAAACCATTTTCTTACCCTTGCAGTTACGCACTTTGTGTCCTTTTTCTCTACACTTATAACAAACTCCCATTCCCTTTAGGCAAGTTCCATGATGTTTCTTCCCACAAGTACCACATATTGGAAAATTCTACTTTCCCCTCATCCCTTTATCCATCATTCTCTCTTCCATCCCTTTCGTCTCTTGCTTCGCTTCAAAGCCATAGGACTCAGAGAATTCTTTACTTGTCTTATTAACACATGATAATATTTCTTCATACGTTGAGAACACATGGGAGACTACTTCCCTTCGAAATGTTGGCTTAATACCGTGAAAGATACGATCCTTCTTACTCTTTGGATCATACGTATTGCTGGAGTTCACATTCCTTATACTGGGTGCCATTTCTATACAATGGCATAAACAATATTAGTTTATGAATCAAAATACATAATTCCATACTTATAAAAAACTTAACATAAATTGAACTATTTATGGATATAATCCATAATCATAAAAAGTTTTTCTTTGAGGAAGTATATACTCATAACCGTTCATAGTGGTTTGTAAAGAAAACGAGAATTATCCTAAGCATATCCCCCAGGAGTGTCGTAACCAAGAGTGCAGCAAGGCCCGTTGTCGTGCACCAGTTCCCGTTTGAGTCTAGCTCAAAGCGGTGTTTTCGGGTTTTACACCTAGGTACATCTGTGCCAGAGCTGCCTCTACCTGCTCGTATCCAGACAGGGATGTATTGCTCGGAAAACTCACAAAATCTCTACAATAACAAAATTTTAGGAAGTTCTTCTATACTAATCATCAAAGTCTATCTTTGGGCTATGTGCTCTAATCAGAGTTTATCTAAATCTAGCTTCCAAGGTTAGTACTAAACTGCCTCTGATACCAACTGTAACGCCCCGACCCCAGCTACCCAGAGTCGGTGCATTACTTCGTAACATTGGCATTATCACAAAAGATCAAGTCTCGAAAGACCGATTAGTTTAGTAGCCTTGGAAACACTAGATACATTCGTAAACGTTACATTACATCATAAAGTGAAAAACTACAATAACAAAGTCTCCATAGTCCACACTCATATCCTCTTCTGACTATCCCTGCAGGTCATTCATAAAATACTTCTTCACATCCTGGAAAATATTAAAACATTTAAAGGGGTGATCTCAGATTCTCAGTAAGGATAACAATAATGCGGAAGCATTCATAAATAAACATTAACATTTAAGGCGATGTATAACTAAATAAAATCCTTTTAAACATGAACTTCAACATAATATGGAAAAAGTAAAATGAGATAATGCCATTTACTTATTCACATGGATATTCTACTGGTCGAATAATCACATGCAATATCAATAACCACTTTCATAATGATGGAATGCATAATGCCCGACTATCATAACCACGTAGCCAAGGCCTCGTGCCAAGACCACAAATTAGATTTTGTCAAGGCCTTGTGCCAAGACACTAATTTGTCTCATGAGACCTGCCGATGCATCGAGGAGCTATATCGGGCTCCACCCGTCACTTATTAAGTCCAATGCATTCCTCATATGAAGAGATTTAAACATATCATAAACCATAACATAATCGTATCACATAAAACATGCATAAAGGAAACATAAAATTTCCACATTTCAATCACAAGATATCTATACAACACATTGATATAATAAAAATGCTTTCAAAACCATTTTCAATACCAAAATAAAAGAAAGTTAAAACTTTGTATTTTTTTTTCAGTAAAAAAAATGATGGCTTTTAGAGGAAGCCGAAACTCAAATAATGGTCACGGAGACGGAAAAGTCGTTGTCGCCGCATAAGTATGAAAAGTAAAACATTCCCTTTTTGTCGTTTAGTAAAATGCTTCGTATAAAAAAGATTCCTTTTGAATAAACGTAAAAGTCAAAGGGGTTTATACATCGTATAAAGGAAAGTTTTGTATAAAACCAAATATGCCTCAATGAAAGGGGATTGAGACGAAGTCCTTAAAAAGATCATTTTTTTTAAATAAAGTACATCTATAATGTGTATTCACTATAAGTACACAAAAATAATGTACAAATACAATATAGGACATAATAATATCATGACATAATTTGAAAGTAGGAGATTAACCCAAAGAATGAAAATTGGGTTAAGAAATTCCCTTACCTCGTGTCTGACTTGACTCAACTGTTCTTTAACCTCCTGAATAATAAACTAGAGTTAATATATCCCTTATTAAGAACCATTTACAATTTCATTATCCTTATTATATCACTTATTACAATGATATGAACATTATGTAATTATTTAAGTTAATAACGGTCGTTTTGTCGATCTTTGGTATTTGAGTCAACAATAAACTTCTTATAATTACAAGTTGTTTATGTGGTAGAATATCCATTATCTCCAGAATTATATTCATGATTTAGATGTCATATATATCTTATATATCCAGTATATACATTCATTTATAATATTACATAACATTTAGAGGTAGGAAATGAAATGCACCATTCATGGAGACGGTAAGCCGTACGTACGCATGAACGCTACTTTCATTTCAATTTCATATTTAATGGAACGAAATCATAATGATATAAATGTATAATATAATTCCAGTATAATATAGTGTATAATACCATTTACTCCATCCTTTATACATCCCACATATGGCATTAACGATTCAAATCACTCTGAGGGGGCGGTAGTCCGCACTTCCTAAAATGAAATTATCGCGTTTTACCCATAATGGAAATCATAAAGTATGCCATAAATGAGAAATACAGAAGCATAAGTAAAACATAAACACATTATATATCATATATAAATATAGTGACATCTTAATGGCCACCTTTGAAGGTGTTATATGAGTGTTGAACAATCATCGTTCTGTGAGGCAGAAATTCGCCATCCACAGAAACCGTATGATCTTTAACCATTAGATGTAGGTGTGTGTAAGTGTAGCTCGAATCCTTCTTATAAAAAAATCCTAGTATATTGAGTATACTGGTGTTGTTACAAAAGAAATGAATAAAAAGAGTTTAGGGGGTTGGAGAAGAAAAATAAAACAAAACAACATTAGAGAAGACATTACCTCAAAATCGGGTAACTCTTTTATGATTTGAGCCAAAGTCTTCCTTGGGAAGAGTTCTGCCCAAAGTGAGGCTTCTACGAGTAAGAGGGGGAAGTTGGGAGAGTATTTGGGCAGAGGTTGGCCGAGCCAAATGGCTTGAAAGTGTAAATTAGGTGGGAGAGGTGGGGCCTTTTATAAGTGGAGAGGAGGGGCACTCTTGGAAAGTAAAGAAAAGTCACATTATTATAAAATGAGTTTAGGATTTTAGAGGTCCCACACATATATAATTCGAGTCTAAGGTGATAAGTGTTCTAAATGTCCTCATCCAATAGGCTTTGGACAAGTGTAAGCCTTGTATTTTGCATTATCTTCCGATTTTATTTAAATCGTTAAATAATGAGGTCATCGCTGCATCATCATGATGTCATAAATAATTTAATTTATTTAATGTCTAAAAATTATAAAACAAATACTATGATGTAGGAAATCTTTTTATCTTTCTCATGAATATTTATAATCAAAATTTGGACTTGTGTAACCCCACTTAAAAACTGTTTTAGTAAAACAACTCATGTTTGTGTCAATTTAATTTTAACATTAAATAAATATATATTAATGTCATTTTCCAACTAAAGTGGCTCCATGGGGTCCCCAAGTTGACCCATGGGTTGTCTTGGTCGGACATGACTCATCCAATAGGAGTAGGACAAGTTTCATGCTCCTCTCATATTATTAAAACATTGTTTTTACCTTAAACTACACTAATTACCTCTAATCGCGATTAAGAACTTAAAAGTTACTATTCACCAAAAAATTACTTTAATCTCATTGAACCACATTTTACTTCTTAATGACAACCATGTATGTCGGATATTTGAAATTCAAATCACAGAAGTGGTAATATTTCATTTAAACGAAAAATCAGTTATTTAACTACCACTTAGTGGTTTCACTATTCATCAAAAATTGATGTTTTTCATAACAGTGCCAAAATTTCACTCTAAGCTATAATTGATATTCCGAATACAAAAATGAAGTCCATTTTTAAATATAAAATTTCTATAATTTTAAAAAGTGGTTATTACTATTCATAACGGCTATTTTGATTAGTCGCGGTGTTTTAGAACTCGAAGTTGCGTACAATGCAAGCTATTGCATTATTGAATGAGAAGCGTATCATGGAAGCTCAGGGTGTTACATTCTCCCCTCCTTCAATAAATTGCATCCTCGCAATTTGAAATTTTTCTTTGTAAATAAAAGGTTGAAAAGAGAAAATACCTTTTTGGAAAACCCACATCAGAAATAAGATTAATAAAAGTTAGCCTTAATAAGAGGGAAAGGGAAATGAAAAAGTCACCACCCAATTATGATCTCGATTAGAAGAACATTGGTGGCAATTAAAGACATATAATTGGAGGAAAAACGTAAATATTTGTAGGGAGTGATTGAGGTCATCAATCACCATCAACTGTCAAATTGAGGGCCTCAAAGACTTCAATCTATGTTGATTTAAAATATCATCAGTTCAACAAGACATAAGGTATTAGGATAACACATTTTTCTTGTTTTAATATCCCTTTACTAAAGTTTAAGAATTAATTTATTCATTGAATAAGAGATAGGTATATATATATTTATGCTTGACAATTAGAGTTTCAACCTTCAACTCATCTTTCACTCAAAAAGATAATAGAACTCAAAAATATTATACTTATCCTAATTGTATAAGGTTCCAAATGTTAACACATACCATTTAGATTAGTAAAATTATTTTGTAATAACCGGGGACTTCCTGTAGGCTAGTGGTAGGAAATAAAGGCCTGTCGCACTATGATTGTGGGTTCGATTCCTGCAGCTTTGTCCGACGCGATGGGTTATGCTCCACCCTGCAGGTTGTCCTTTTCCTAAAACTATAGTATCATAATATTCCAAAAAAAATCTTCATAAATTTTTAACATTAAACAATACTATCCAAAGATCAACTTATTCCACTCCAACCTTTATAGTTATCCAAAATACCTCTGTACAGACTTTCTCTAAAAGGTCTCTTAATTCCAAAATCAATTTATCAGATTCCCCAAACAACGTAAAGTTTCTCTTATTGTCACATACTAAAAATATAATTACCTTCATCATATTAAAACCTTACTGAAATCAACATGTACTGCAGTACAATCCTTATATACTCCATATTTATTATAACCAGTACATCATTGATACAACACTCAAATGAAAAAATTCTTTAATAACAACATAAGAACTCTAATCATTCCTCCTCATCTGTGGTAGTATCATAACTTGATTATTATCCAATAAAATCATTTGGGGCATACTCTGATGATTTGGACATTGGTTTTCATAGTGTCCCCAATCCTTGCAGAAGAAGCATTGTACATTTGAAACCATTTTCTTACCCTTTCAGTCACGCACTTTGTGTCCTTTTTCTCTACACTTATAACAAACTCCCATTCCCTTTAGGCAAGTTCCATGATGTTTCTTCCCACAATTACCATATATTGGAAAATTCTACTTTCCCCTCATCCCTTTATCCATCATTCTCTCTTCCATCCCTTTCGTCTCTTACTTCGCTTCAAAGCCATAGGACTCAGAGAATTCTTTACTTGTCTTATTAACACATGATAATATTTCTTCATACGTTGAGAACACATGGGAGACTATTTCCCTTCGAAATGTTGGCTTAATACCGTGAAAGATACGATCCTTCTTACTCTTTGGATCATACGTATTGCTGGTGTTCAAATTCCTTCTACTGGGCGCCATTTCTATACAATGGCATAAACTATATTAGTTTATGAATCAAAATACATAATTCCATACTTATAAAATACTTAACATAAATTGAACTATTTATGGATATAATCCATAATCATAAAAAGGTTTTCTTTGAGGAAGTATATACTCATAACCGTTCATAGTGGTTTATAAAGAAAACGAGAATTACCCTAAGCATATCCCCCGGGAGTGTCGTAACCAAGAGTTCAGCAAGGCCCGTTGTCGTGCACCAGTTCCCGTTTGAGTCTAGCTCAAAGCGGTGTTTTCGGGTTTTACACCTAGGTACATCTGTGCCAGAGCTGCCTCTACCTGCTCGTATCCAGACAGGGATGTATTGCTCGGAAAACTCACAAAATCTCTACAATAACAAAATTCTAGGAAGTTCTTATATAATAATCCTCAAAGTCTATCTTTGGGCTATGTGCTCTAATCAGAGTTTATCTAAATCTAGCTTCCAAGGTTAGTACTAAACTTCCTCTGATACCAACTGTAACGCCCCGACCCCAGCTACCCAGAGTCGGTGCATTACTTCGTAACATTGGCATGATCACAAAAGATCAAGTCTCGAAAGACCGATTAGTTTAGTAGCCTTGGAAACACTAGATACATTCGTAAACGTTACATTACATCATAAAGTGAAAAACTACAATAACAAAGTCTCCATAGTCCACACTCATATCCTCTTCTGACTATCCCTGCAGGTCATTCATAAAATACTTCTTCACATCCTGGAAAATATTAAAACATTTAAAGGGGTGATCTCAGATGCTCAGTAAGGATAACAATAATGCGGAATCTTTCATAAATAAACATTATCATTTAAGGCGATGTATAACTAAAACAAAAGCCTTTTAAACATGAACTTCAACATAATATGGAAAAAGTAAAATGAGATAATGCCATTTACTTATTCACATGGATATTCTACTGGTCTAATAATCACATGCAATATCAATAACCACTTTCATAATGATGGAATGCATAATTCCAGACAACACATTGATATAATAAAAATGCTTTCAAAACCATTTTCAATACCAAAATAAAATAAAGTTAAAACTTTGTATTTATTTTTCAGTAAAAAAAATGATGGCTTGTAGAGGAAGCCGAAACTCAAATAATGGTCACGGTGGCGGAGAAGTCGTTGTCGCCGCATAAGTACGGAAAGTAAAACATTCCCTTTTTGTCATTTAGTAAAACGCTTCGTATAAAAAAGATTTCTTTTGAATTAACGTAAAAGTCAAAGGGGTTTATACACCGTATAAAGGAAAGTTTTGTATAAAACCAAATATGCCTCAATGAAAGGGGATTGAGACGAAGTCCTTAAAAAGATCATTTTTTTAAATAAAGTACATCTATAATGTGTATTCACTATAAGTACACATAAATAATGTACAAATACAATATAGGACATAATAATATCATGACATAATTTGAAAGTAGGAGATTAACCCAAAGAATGAAAATTGGGTTAAGAAATTCCCTTACATCGTGTCTGGCTTGACTCAACCGTTCTTTAACCTCCTGAATAATAAACTAGAGTTAATATATACCTTATTAAGAACCATTTCCAATTTAATTATCCTTATTATATCACTTGTTACAATGATATGAACGTTATGTAATTATTTAAGTTAATAACGGTCGTTTTGTCGATCTTTGGTATTTGAGTCAACAATAAACTTCTTATAATTACAAGTTGTTTATGTGGTAGAATATCCATTATCTCCAGAATTATATTCATGATTTAGATGTCATATATATCTTATATATCCAGTATATACATTCATTTATAATATTACATAACATTTAGAGGTAGGAAATGAAATGCACCGTTCATGGAGACGGTAAGCCGTACGTACGCATGAACGCTACTTTCATTTCAATTTCATATTTAATGGAACGAAATCATAATGATATAAATGTATAATATAATTCTAGTATAATATAGTGTATAATACCATTTACTCCATCCTTTATACATCCCACATATGGCATTAACTATTCAAATCACTTTGAGGGGGCGGTAGTCCGCACTTCCTAAAATGAAATTATCGCGTTTTACCCATAATGGAAATCATAAAGTATGCCATAAATGAGAAATACAGAAGCATAAGTAAAACATAAACACATTATATATCATATATAAATATAGTGACATCTTAATGGCCACCTTTGAAGGTGTATATGAGTGTTGAACAATCATCGTTTCGTGAGGCAGAAATTCGCCATCCACAGAAACCGTATGTTCTTTAACCATTAGATGTAGGTGTGTGTAAGTGTAGCTCTAATCCTTCTTATAACAACCTCCTAGTATATTGAGGATACTGGCGTTGTTACAAAAGAAATGAATAAAAAGAGGTAAGGGGTTGGAGAAGAAAAATAAAACAAAACAACATTAGAGAAGACATTACCTCAAAATCGGGTAACTCTTTTTTATTTGAGCCAAAGGCTTCCTTGGGAAGAGTTCTGCCCAAAGTGAGGCTTCTAAGAGTAAGAGGGGGAAGTTGGGAG
This sequence comes from Viscum album, assembly GCA_963277665.1. NCBI lineage: Eukaryota > Viridiplantae > Streptophyta > Magnoliopsida > Santalales > Viscaceae > Viscum > Viscum album. The sequence goes on from OY728148.1 coordinate 1,710,496,066, forward strand.
AGTATTTGGGCAGAGTTTGGCCGAGCCAAATGGCTTGAAAGTGTAAATGAGGTGGGAGAGGTGGGGGCCTTTTATAAGTGGAGAGGAGGGGCACTCTTGGAAAGTAAAGAAAAGTCACTTTATTATAAAATGAGTTTCGGATTTTAGAGGTCCCACACTTATATAATTCGAGTCTAAGGTGATAAGGGTTCTACGTCTCCTCATCCAATAGGCTTTGGACAAGTGTAAGCCTTGGATTTTGCATTATCTTCACATTTTATTTAAATCGTTAAATAATGAGGTCATCGCTGCATCATCATGATGTCATAAATAATTTAATTTATTTAATGTCTAAAAATTATAAAGCAAATACTATGATGTAGGAAATCTTTTTAGCTTTCTCATGAATATTTATAATTAAAATTTGGACTTGTGTAACCCCACTTAAAAACTATTTTAGCAAAACAACTCATGTTTGTGTCAATTTAATTTTAACATTAAATAAATATATATTAATGTCATTTTCCAACTAAAGTGGCTCCATGGGGTCCCCAAGTTGACCCATGGGTTGTCTTCGTCGGCCATGACTCATACAATAGGAGTAGGACAAGTTTCATGCTCATCTCAAATTATTAAAACATTGTTTTTACCTTAAACTACACTAATTACCTCTAGTCACGATTAAGAACTTAAAAGTTACTATTCACCAAAAAATTATTTTAATCTCATTGAACCACATTTTACTTCATAATGACAACCATGTATGTCGGATTTTTGAAAATCAAATCACAGAAGTGGTAATATTTCATTTAAACGAAAAATCAGTTATTTAACTACCACTTAGTGGTTTCACTATTCATCAAAAATTGAAGTTTTTCAGAACAATGCCAAAATTTCACTCTAAGCTATAATTGTTATTCCGAATTCAAAAATGATGTCTATTTTACAAAATTCCAAACATATAAGTTTCATTAATTAATTTTATAATTAATTCCCGCTGTCACAACAAATAGCGTGTTTTTAAGAAACAATTTATATCAAAAGATTGGCAATTGTTTATGTCCATTTTCAATGTTAAATTAATTCTAATGACCACCATTGGATAAAATGGTAAAAATATATTCTAATTATACTTTAAAACCACTAAATAGTATAATTTATCACTATAAATTATTTTGATTAAAAAAGTTGTTTTAAGTATTTTTCACTATTCATAAAAAAATTGGAAGTTCTCAGAAAGTTACAAAAAATTCAACTTAGGATAATTTCGATATTACGAATACAAAAATGAAGTCCATTTTGAAATATAAAATTTCTATAATTTTAAAAAGTGGTTATTACTATTCATAACGGCTACTTTGATTAGTCGCGGTGTTTTAGAACTCGAAGTTGCGTACAATGCAAGCTAATGCATTATTGAATGAGAAGCGTATCATGGAAGCTCAGGGTGTTACATATACTTTCTTATTCAGGTATTAAAGGAAAAAAATGAAAACCGTGCTTTGAAAATTTATGAAACTGAGTAATGATATGGGAAAAAAGGGCTAGAAGCATTTGATGAAGTATTTTCTACGAACGAAGTTACCATTGCTTGACAAACTCGTTATGGGGATTTTACTATGCAGGTACAACTAAGGCATATGGTTCATAGTCATGTAGTGGAATATTTTGAATTATAGGCCTATTATGTAGGCAACTTATGAAAATCTGCTAAAGGGCACGTGTTGCACAGTCAGCCAAAAGAGCTCTCAGAAGTTTTGATGTTCTATTTCTAAAATTCGATGAATGTTTATGGGGATTCAGATTTTCTAAAGTAGAGAGTATGATTTATGGAGAAAGGTACCTAAATATGGAAAGAGTATTTCCAATCAAGACATCCAAAGAATCAGAGGAATAAGACTTTTACAATGGTCTGGCCCAAATGTAAAAGATATGGTGTCTGTTGTTTTAGGTCATACAACTAGAAATAGAAAAGGAAAAAATATATAACATGTTGTCAAGTTATTTCAAGATTATTTCAAAGTGTATCAAGCACATGATTAAGGAAATGTGAAAACCATGGCCTTGAAGACTTTCAGATTGTGAGAAAGATAATGGGACCAGTATATTTGAATGACTGTTTTAAAATATCGATTATTGTATATTGTCATCAAATATTAAATGGGACAAAGATACTATAACCATGAATGAAGTAACCATTATTTTAAAAACCCTTTATAGGGGTTTTGTTATGCATGTCAAACTGGGGCATATGCTACATACCCAAATAGTGGCATCTTTTGACTGACAGTCCTGTTATGTAGATAACTTATGCAAGGCCGCCTAAGGGCATGTGCTGTATAGTCATGTAAAAGAGCTCTTAGATATTGAAAACCTTGTTATAAAAAACCGTAAGAAAGATTATGAAAATATGAAAGTATTCAAGATTAAGAGTGTGAAATATGGAAAGAGAGTTTATGTTCATTGTTTATGAAAATTATTTAAATCAATATTCACCATGAAATTGATGTCTGTTACATAGATCTGACTCATATGAAAAATGAAAGCTTTCTTTGTTTCCTTTGAATGAATATGGTAATGTGCAGCTTTAAGTCATGTAGTGAGGACATTAATAATACCATAAGAAATTGAAAACACTTTATTTATATAAATAATCCATTTACCCAATTTCTAAGCCCACATGAGCTATGCTCAGTGTGAGAAACAAGGAGCAGTAAGGGTTTCTTTTATAATATAAATGAAATCCAAGTGAGTAATAGGGGTGTTAAATTTCCATGCAGTTTAACATCATGCGGTAAGGATGAGAAAAAACCAATATATAAGAAAGGCCACATTGTAACTGGATTCATAAGCTAAATGTCATTATGTGTCTTTCTGAATAAAGAATCAATTCCTGCATAATTCTTAAAACATTTTCTATGTAGATTTGATTCTTATATAGGAAATAAATGGGGGTTATTGTTTTTTATCACTGCTGCGCCCAAAATTGGATATTTAGGCATCTCTAAGTATCTCATTGGAAAATAAAAAATGAGAATCATGTCGTACATAGTTCTTGAAACAATAATTCCTCATGTTAATCATATTTGGCATGAAAAATGGGGGTTTTTAACACATTCCAAGGGAATGGTAAATCTTAAGACATAAAATGGTATATGGACCAAATAAAATATCTTAAGAAAAAACTTTGTATTGATCTGATTCATATTCATGAGAAGAAATGAATATAAGAAAATTTTGTGATTGTGGCTGGGCCCTGAATTGGAGATTCAGGCGTCTCTACATATCACATTAGAAAATGAGAATCAAGCCATACGATAATTCTTGAAACATAGTCTTCATGCAGATCTGACTCTAACATAGGAATGAGAGGGACTCATGTACTACTAAATAGTAATGATGATGTCAATTCCGCTTGATTACAGAATCTTTTAGCATTTTATAGAGAAAATGTTAAATGGTGTTATGCAGTTTAATTTCTTGCAACTAGGACATGGGGGATGTGAAATTTTAAGTCTTTTAGTAAGGACGTGGTACCGTCCAGCTTAAAATCTTGCATTGAGGACTATGGGGGACTGTATAGTTTAAATTCATATAGCAAGGACGATAGTGCTGCACAGTTTCGTGTCATGTTCCAGGGACAAAAGGGATGTACATAGTTTAACGTCATGTAGGCCGATGGAGAACCAATGTGAAGATATTGGTTTCAGGCTTGAACCTTTGGAGGTTTCCTACATACCCATCCTAGAAGGCAAGGATCAATGTCTTTGTAGTTTGATTGATAATGAATTGGTGATTGGGTGGTAATTGAGGAAAACAACCCGAAGATGGTGTTGGGACTTATGCATGGTTAGCGGCCCATAGAGGGTGTTATGGTTAATGATTACTCTAAGCTCACATAAGTCTTGCTCGGTGTGAGAAACAAAAGGTAACAACAACCCTAAAAATTCACAATTTAGCATCATGTGGGACAAATGGTGCATTTTCACAGTTTAAACGTCATGTAGGATGAACATGTATAGTTTAACGTCATGTTGGACATATAAGGGAATGTTTACCGCTTAAATTCATGTAGGACGATAGAGGTAGCTATGCAGTTTAATGTCCTGAAGTATGGAAAATAGCTGTATTAGTGTTACACAAAATACTTGTTAAAGAATCTTGCATTTGTTGGAGTTGTAATGATTTCTCCATCCATTGAGATCAATGAATAAGCTCCACTGGAGTAAACCGTATGTATTGAGTAAGTTCCTTCCCATTTTGGATCAAGCTTTGGAGGTTTCTTTCCAGGTATCATTGGGGTTCTGAGGACTAATACAAATTCTTCTTTAATGAATGAACAAAGACGATCTTCTTTATTGAAATCTCGTGCTATTTGATTCTGATAGACTTATAAATAGTGCAGCGTGCACAACATTTTTTCATCTAGCCATTCCAATTCATCCAGTCACATTTTATATTGATCATCTGTACATAACTGGTCACAAATGGCGAATTTAAGTGAAGGTAGTTGGACCTCAATAGGAAGGACTACTTACGATCCATATACCAATGAATATGGAGTTGATCGCGTAGCAGTGCGGGTGGTAGTTCGATAAGCCCATAGAGCATGAAAAAGTTTATCAGGCCACGACTTCTTATATTTATCCACCATATTTTGAAGTATGTTTGAAAGAGCCTTATTTAAGGCCTCTATTTTTCTATTAGTCACTGCATGATAGCGAGATGAATGGTTGGATTTTATATTATATTACTGATATAACTTTTTCACTTCAGGAGAACAAAAATTGGTGCCATTGTCCATCAAAATAGTATGAGGGGCGCCAAATCTGGTGATGAAATTAGTTTTGAAAAAACTAATGATGTTTTGAACTCCAACTACCATGAGAGGTATTTACTCTTCCCATTTAGAGAAGAAATCTGTAGAAGTGTGAAATATAATAGAACTGCTTAGTTGTGGATGGAGGATAAGGCCCTACTACATGAATTCTCTCTATGGAAAATGGCCAAGATTATTTAGTTTTATGTAGTAACTCTGGGGGTTTCTGAATGAAGTTGTCATATACTTGATAAGGATGATATTTTGTTGTGAAGTCTATACAATCCTATGTCATTGAAGGCCAAAAGTATCCAAGCCTTCGAATTTGATCGGAGTGTCTATGCCCAGATTGTTGGGAACCACAAGCTCTTAAATTAACTTATTTTCATGATAGTAACTGTTTATTCTCCATCAATAAATAAGAAGATAATCCCATCAAATTACCACATATAAAGGATCTTTCTGTGGTTTGGACCATCATAAAGAGTAAAATTAGCTGCTCGTCGCCGAATTTTCTCCTTCTCATCCCTATTTGGTGGAAGTATCCCATTTTGAAGATATTCAATGATGGATATTCTCCATAACATGGTATGATCATATGGTTGATAAATAGGGAAAATTTCATTGATTTCTTGTCTCATGGGTTGAAAAAAAGGTGAAACCATGTGGCGATGGGCTATGCTGATAAATGTCTCATCCTGATTTGGATTTTCCAAGGCTATAGCTATGTTATTTAGTGGATCTTCTTGGGCATTTTGTGATCGTGGGACATAGAACAGAGTTGGATCTGAGGGAAATTCATCCATTAATTCTCTGACGTAATCACACAAAGGTATTAACTATTATTTTTGATAGAGTATTCCCCCATTTATTTGTTTGATTACCAATTTTGAATCACGTTTTACCTTTAAATGATCCATTTTCACCTGAAGGGCCAATTCCAAACCCATGCTGAGAGCTTGATATTCTACCTAATTATTGGTACTACCTTCTGATAATAGAAAAGAATAAGGCAATACTACCTTTTCTAGGGTAATAAGGATTATTCCTAATCCAAATTTGTTGAGTTTAGGATTTTACAATCTCTTCTTTATTGGACTTCTATAGGCAACATCAAAATACATTTCCCAGGTCTGGGAATTATCATGAATAGAGAAGACCTCTTCAATAGTAAATTCAGTATTAAATGATTTATCTTCCTCATATGGATGCTCAGCAAGGAAATCAGCCAGTTCTTGACCCTTTATTTCCTTTTGAGGAACAAACTAGATATCAAACTATGGCAAAATAACCTCCCACCATACTAGATTTCATATAATAATAGGACGCATGAGGATAAATTTGAGTGAGTTATTAAGAGATAATAATTAGAATTCATGATGTTTTTGAAAATTCCTCAATTTCTGAACTGTAAAGATTAAAGCTAGGCAGCACTTTTCAATACTTGAATATTGAATTTCCGCAACGAATATAGTGCGACTGAGATAGTAAAGGCTATTTTCACTCCCAGCATCATTCTTTTCGGCATGGAAGGAACCCAATGATCGCTCTAAAGCTATAAAATAGAGAATAATTGGTGTTCCTTCAACAGGTGGCATTAATACTGGTGGACTCAAGAGATATTTCTTGAGGATATCGAATGCTTCTTGACATTCTTCAGTCCACTGGTAGGTGACTCCCTTCTTTATTAATCTGCTGAAGGGTAAATATTTGCCTGCCAAATTGGCGATAAAGCACTGAATATAGGACATGTTTCCTTGATGTCCACTTAATTCTTTCAAATTTACAAGAGTTTACATTCTAAGGAATGATTTTATTTTCTCAGGATCAACTTCAATACCATTATGGCATACAACAAATCCAAGTAATTTTTATGAGGTTACCCCAAAAGAACATTTCAAGGGATTCATATTCAAACTGTCTTGCTGATGTTTGTTGAATATGATTTCCAGATCGGCCAAGTGATCAGAATGTTGTCTGGATTTATCCACCAAATAATCCACATAACATTCAACAAATTTCCCTAAAAAGGGTTTGAAGATATGGTGCATGGCACACTGATACGTTGCACCTGCATTCCTCAGGACAAAGGGCATTACTCGATAGCAAAAATCACCTTGAGGGTCTCTGAAGAATATATATTCTTCATATTATGGGACCATTTGGATTTGATTAAACCTAGAATATCCATCCATGAAGTAAAGTGATTCTTATCCAGTAGTTGCATCAATTAGATGTTCTTTAATCGGGACTAGAAAATCATCTTTATGAAAATTCCAGTTAATATTTCTAAATTCAATGAAAAATATAATTTTTCAATTATTCTTTTTCACAGGGACAATATTTGCCAGCCATTTGGGATATAGAACATCTTTGTTGAAGTTAGCCTTGATAAGCTTATCAACATCAACTTCAATTGTGGAGGCATAAGTTTGTTGTGTTCTTCTTGTGGGTTGCATGAATCCTTGATGTTCTTTAGGAAAACCCAAATGAAGAGTGGAAACATCGAGATCAAGAGCAATAATTCATGTATAATTCCAAGAAAATACATCTCTATTTTGCTTTGGAAATGAAGTATACATTTCCTACTCTTCAAGAGTCATGGCCTCATTAATTATAGTGGGTTGTGGATCTTTTTTTATACCCAAATTTATTTCTCTAAGTTTATCCACAAGAGTAGAGATACCCTCTTCAAATGGTGGAGGAGCCGCCCTGAGATCTTCTTCTTCTTATTCTTCAATATGTGTTACTTCTTCTATTTTTACTTGCATAGAAGATGAAGATGAATAATTTTCATGGTCAGGGGAGAAGTTAAAATTTTAACATCTTGGGGAAGAGGCTACCATTTCTGAACCTATTGATGAGGAAGGGTCTTTCAGGGGTGATAGAGAGGAGATGATGTATTGAGAATTGACGTTATTATTTTCCTCTGGTATTGTTATACCTTCTTCTGTACTAGTTGATGAAGTATAGAATTACTGGATTTCAGTGGATGAAATAAAGACATCTCAATTTAATCATTCATCACTGCTTGGCGAATCAACAATTTATCCTATGCTTTCTGGCTTGGTAGCCGTAATTGACATTATGGAAGTTTCAATAAGAGTGTTTCGATTTAGGTCCATCTTTTCAATTTGATTGATAGGAAGCACAAAATCTGTACTCACATGTATGAATGGGTTTACTAGAATATTTTCCAAACCATTTGGAGCCTTAGTTTTAGTGATGTTCTTTGTCATGGATTTTTTATTTCTCTCCATTTGATAAAACTCTGCCTCAATGTATTGAGATTAACATGTTTTTAATGGGTCCTTGTCACCATACAATGTCCCAATTTGACCATTGAAACAATATACGAGACATTGATTGTACGATGAAGGTACACCACATGTTGATGTAGCCAAGGTCTCCAAAGAAAAATGTTCAAGGTTGTGTCCTAAAGAACAACCTTGAAATCTTAATTAGACACAAGGTCTCCAAATTGAATTATGAGTGTAATCTCATCCAGCGGTTCTTGTTCATTATTATCATATCATTGAAACATCAATGTAGAAGGAGATAAATCATATTTAGTGAGGCCCAATCGATGAAGTGTATGAATAGGAATGAGATTGACTCCTGTGCCATTATTAATGAATGATCATTGGATGTCTATTTCATTGACTTTTCCAGGTAAATACAAAGGTCTGATATGTCCATGGACAACATAAAATTCATATTCATCGGTAAAAGATATCCCTTCATGGAATTATGAAGAATTATTCTCTATATGGTAGACTTCAACTGCAATAATTTCAGTTTCAAAATCTTGAGGACTTGACAAAGCCTCAATAATTGCTCTCTGAAGATCTTTTGATTGATTCAACGCATCTAGAATAGATAACTTGGCCGGTACTTGGGACAGGTGTTTCAAGACATCATACCTTTGGTCCAAAGGTCTACATTTCCCTTCAGGAAAATGTGGTTTTGCAAGTGCCTAGGATGTTGTTTCTCTGGCAATAGATTCATCTTGTATCGGGATAGGGATTGGAAACACTCATGGATTTGGTAGATTATACCAACATGGTCTATCACTTTGTAGAGAGGAAGAAGGTGTAACCTATAACCGGTCCTCCAAAATCACTATGTCAGGACCGAATCTGTAATGTGTGGAAGAACATTCTTATTCCTATTGAGCCCACTGAAGGGCTTTGCCATGAGTTTCTATCGTATATAACGTTCTAGCAGGGTTAGGGTTGAAATAGTGGCTTCTGGAATACCCACATCTTCCCCTGTATCCTGGACCTCTGTCTCTTTCTATAACTCCTCTGTTAGATACATGCAACTTAGGCTCATCATGATAAAAACTATCATTGGAATAGATATCTGTTAAATGAATCATGTTAACAAAACCAAAGAGCAATTCTTCATCTGATGAAAATTCTGCCTGATGAACTAATTCAGGTCATGCCATTTGCGGGGGCGGTGCCCGTGCTTTTGAAACCGATGGCAAAAAATTTGCCAGAGTCAAAGACAAATTGGGATTTTACATGAGATAGTCTCCTTCTGACTACTCTTCTTTGTTCAAATCACGCCACTTCTCTGAATATTTTCCTTCTGATGAAGTGGTTTTTGCTGTGGCAGAAATATCATAACACACAATCGGTTGATTCAATTGAGTTCATAAAATGGAATGAGTTCTTTTGATTGTTTTCTTGACCATCAAATCATCGTAGTTTTCTAAATTTTTTACTTATGACTTCATGCCCCTTACCTTCTTCCTCTATATCAGTAGATGTAACACATGCTACCTGGGCTGAAGAACCTTTCAGTTTTACTTGCCTATAGTCCACCATCTTTTGCTGAAGGTCATTGAAGACAAAACACTTCTGAATAGGATTCCCAAGAATCTGATGAAACATCCAATAGTTGGGTTGGTTTTCATCTCATTCTTTGTTTGGCCTTTTGGGTTTTGGAAACTGAACCATATTTTTATCTAGAGGCGAGATGAAGTAACCAGGAACTTGTTCATTCCGAAAATAATAAACATTGTTCTTTAAATACTCAAACATTTTCTGCCTTAGATCTTTTTGTTCATCTTGATGAGGCAGCCATTGTTGTTGATGATCAGGAGGTGGAGACCTTCGATATGATTAAGGTTTTGAACAAGTAGTAGGTACAAGATAGTGTTTAAGTGTAACTATATCAATTTCTACATGCCATATTCTCCTTTTTGGAACTAATTGAATTAAAATAATTTTATCCTTAGTCTTTATAAGAGAGTCTTCTATCTACTGAGTGATTGAAGTAAGGTCTCAAAACCCTCCTGTGTATTTCATAGGGATCAATGGTGTGCACAATTCATCACGTATATTTTCCACACATAGTGGTAGAAACTCTTCTTGAGGGTGTGTTAAACTTAAGAAATATGTTAATCCCTTCTAGCAAGCAATGAAAGTTGAAACTCTTTCATACTCCATTTTTTTACAATTGGTAAGATAAAAAATTGTCGTCTTTGTTAATTTTGAGAAAAATTGATGATGAAACCCTTGATGGAGATCTTCCTACCCAGTAAATGACCAAGATTGCAAACTTGTATACCAGACAAAAGAAGGTGATTATATTGACTACACAAAACACCTAAGCTTAACTGCTTATTGTTGTTGAGGAGTTCGAATCATATGATCACAAAGAGAAAAATAATGTGTTAAGTGTTGTTCTGGATCTCCCGAAGCATTAAAAATTAGGAAAGTGGTATTCAACTAATTTGATGGGGGAGGAAATCCATCCACCCATTCAAGATAAGCTCTCTTTTCCAGTTGAACCTGTGCATGTCGACCTTCCATAGCTTCTAACCGAGATTTTAATGACTCAATGGTAGTCAATAATGTTTGAGAAAAATCTAGTTGAACTGGATTTTGTGCAGGTGCAATAACTGGTGTTTGGACAGGTGTGGTGACCGATACTGTCTCTTATGGTAGTATTGCTGGTTGATGTCGAATATGAACCATAAGATTAGACCTATGACGGTGTACTTGTAAAGGGGGATATTATTGATCCATCTCAGTAGCTGCAACTAATTCCCTTCAATGATTAACTCTAGTCTGCTTATGAGGAATACTACCTTGAATTAGTTCTGCATTTAACCTCATTAACTCCTTCGTTTGTTATTCTTGTAGTGCAAAACTTTCCTTTAATGACAGTGATTAGCCTTCTCCAGAGGTAGGGTGGGATATAACCTATCTTTTACCCTTTTTCATGGAATGTGCCTTTCTAGAGTATGGATGTAAATTACCTAACGTAATGTATTATCTCTGGGAAACCCTCTGGCTTCTGGTAGGCACACCTGCTTCATTTGTTTCCATACATATAGCCTCTTAAAGAGTAACTTCTTTATCTGATCCCTCTGAGTGAGCCTCATGTTCTGGGGGATCTTTTGCAATGGTATTGATAACATTTACTGACACATAATGCATTGATGGAATTCTATCAGTTCTTCTGATATATTATCTCCCATTGTGTGTTCTATGAGACTATGTTATCTTACATAAGTAATTCAATAGAATTGTTTGGTGGATAGTAATCTGAAGGGAATCATTGGATAATTCAGTTATATGATTTCCTTGCAGATTCTTCCCTAATTAGGAGAAAACTAACATCCACTGAGGAAGGGATTGCAAATGTGAAAAATCCCCCAACCATGTTGGCTTTGGTTTTTTTGTTATTCTTCTTCAAATCATTGAACATTGTTTAATGAATTCAATGATTGATTTAAGTGATCCCCCAGCCTTGCAAGCTGGGGTGATTCTTGAACTGATATAGATGAAATCTGTGCAACTGCTCTTCTGATTTTGTAGATTTTGGTTCAGAAATTAGCTGGGTGCATTATCCGTCCATCATTTACACCACCTATTTCAGAATATCGTTGTGTTATGCCAGAAATTTTCATCCTCTGACGCCTTACATCCTTTAAACTAGATGCTTTATCTAGATTCTTAGAAGCTTTATGTAAATGAATCTCAATAAATTCTTTTCCTTGAGCCTGATTCTGATGAGAACTGGTTGAGGCTTGTTCTTGATCATACATTTGATTACTTGCAAAACCTATTGATTGAGGCTGATTGTGGGTAATAACATTTCATGGAACCACTTTTGGCGGACTTTGTTGATTTTGGAGTGCAGTGAAATGCAATTCCCCATATACACCCCATCCTTTGATTCAAACATTAGATGGGGAATCAAAAATTAATTGGCATAGCCTTTTTAGATCATTAGGACATTCACACTGAAGGGTTCTCTATTGTTTTTGAATCCTTGTATTTTGGGAAAATGAAATAGATGCCAAGCCAATTTGGCATTGCGACCCTTCTATTATCTTTATATGATTTTGATATTCATCATACAGTAATACTTTAGTTTTAAAATGACGAGTAGTTTTCCATATGTTGAGATGAATTTCATGAATTCAGTCTTCTGTTATCAATTTTGGAATATCATACTGAGAATTTGATGAAGGCCAGAACATGACTGGTATTTCTCCTTTAGCTAATTTTTTCCTCATGTTCAACACATCATCATCATCTTATACTAGAGGTTTCTCCACTTGGTCTGGCCAAAGTGGATGCTCTGCATTTGAGGATAAATAACCCAAGGGAGGTTCAGAGAATGACCATTCCATTAAGATGTCTTCTTACTAAGAAAGTGTTTCAATAATAAATGACAAGGCATCGGACATGACTAGCCTTGTGTACGAAAGTTCCATGAGATAGGAGGTCTTTTTTGTAACTATATTGTTAGTTATAGATTTTTTTTCAATGTTAAATACTAATGTGGAGAATATTTTTGCATCGAAAGCCATCATGGGGAGGATCACCATGGTGGATTATAGAAAGGGATACATATTCTTGCTCTGTGGTCTTCGGGCCACATGGATTGTTAATGTGGATCTCATCTAAGATAGACACTCTGGATTTACCGAATTATCATGAAGCAAGCCTTCATGATAAAGTGTATGGTGAGAATCTTCAGAATTACAATTAGCACTCACAAAATTTTGTAATGAGAATGTATGATCTTGAAAAACTATAGATGAATGTCTGAGGGCTTCAAGAACTCTAGCATTAAGAGGAGCTAAATTATAGCATGACTCTTGATTTTCCATTGGTATTTGGTGATATTTATTCTTGGATGTTCTCTTATACTTTTTTGGGGCCAATTGCTGGGAAAAGTGGTTATTGTGGGTAGGTATATGTGCTTGTCTTGGATTATTTACAGGAATAGACCAATTACCTCTAATTGGAATGGTTGTATGTTCCCAATCTTGTTGTCTGTATATTATGGGGGAGTATGCCCCCAAGACCCTCCTGGATTGGAAAAGAGGTCTGTATCTGCTCGGGGATGTCATGTCGTTGTGTCATCCCATGTATGGGGACATATTTATGTGTATGTTCCCCTGATATTGATGATGTAGTTGTTAAAATATCCTGACATGTTTCCAGAATATGGGTTGGGATATGAGTCTGCCCTTTCACAATTGACAAGATGTGTTTAGTGACTTCAGTGACTGGAATGGAAGTATATTTCCATTCCATATCTAGATTAGGTGTATGTTCCTACTCCTGTCCTCATTTTCCTATCAACGAATATTGAAAGTACTTATGCATAGGGGAAGAGAGTTGAGTCCGCTACAAATTTGTCATCGGAGCTTTCCGACTGACTTCTACAGGTGCTACCAAATGAGATTGTTAGAGAAATTTAAGAACATTGGCAGGTGTATGTGCCTACTAGATATTATCCATCAAGAATGTTTGATGAGCTTGCTGACTGGATGAGGAATTATAAACAGGTGTATGTGCCTTCCTATAGTACTCTACTGGAATTTCCGGATAGGATTGAGGTGTTACTTCCAGACGAGTCTGCTGGGTAGTGAAATCAGGATGGATTGGTGTATATGCCCGCTCATTGTTTTGCATCAAGTTAAATTGATGGACATCTCTGTAGGGGGCAGAGGTAAGAACCTGCTTCCTGTTGACCGAATTTCACCTCTGATGGTTCGTCTTGCGTGCTCGGGTCTGAGGAACATGATCCGAACACCTAGAGGTGATACCCTCATTATGTTGAGGGTGCACTATTGCACGAGTATGGTGGCTATTTTTGGTGGGAGTCCTCATGAAGGACTCCTGTATTCTTGATGTGAGGCCTTTAGTGACCTCTTGTCAGTTAAATACATTCATGATTTAATTTATTTTTCTGGCCTTCCATTATCAATTGATAAGGTCCTATCATGTGGGTAACATTGTTAACATAGTTAAGGATTCACATCGGTTTCACCATTTTTGTTTCATAGGTCCTCGAAATATGATATTCTAAATTTAAGAATACTTGTTTCCAGTAGGTTTCAATTAGATTTATTCATGGAACTGGAGACTTCAAACAGTTCTCTATCCAAAGAGGACCAGCTTTCTAAATGTAGGCATTCGTTTATGTTTTAAACATTACGGTACTTAAGAACATGCATTGGTTGAGAGGATGAGAGGTCAGAATCATCACACCGTTTTAGGGGGAATTATTGTCTACTCCGGGACTCTCTTTGAAATTAAAATATTTTCATAAATCATTATTAATTCACCAACTATATCATAAGAATCCCTTAGAATTTAAAATCACTTATTTGACATGTATTAAGATTTTTATAATTATCAGTATGTATTGGAGGTTTTCCATCAATGGTATCCTCTAATATAATGATTACATATTCTTTTAATCACCATTTATGATGAAACCATTTTTTAAGCCACTCAGTTGGGATCTCTAGAGTTTATTGTAATATAGGGAGATGAAAGTTTGTTTTGATCTTGGGATCTTGCTCATAAAATGAAATACCTACGTATCCTTGAGAAAGGAATCAAAACCCTCGTAGTTTGGTTCCACTTAATGGGAAACATCATACATTTTATGGTCACGTGATAAGGACCCCTAAGAGGAAGGTTCTTAGTTACAAATTAGTGTGGGACTTATGTTAAAACAACCCAAGGAACATTGGAAAGGATATAGGTTTCCAAATAGGATCAAACCCTATTAGGAGTATGGTCCAAAGAGAACATGGTTGATTTGAAGTGTTGGGTTTGAACCTTAAGGAGGCTTCCTACGTATCCCATATGGATGGGAATCAAAGCCTATGTAGTTATAAGAATCTCATATAAGAGTATAGTCCTCTGAGAAAGATGAGTTTGGGCTTACTTCCTAAAAAAATATGCCTAAATTGTGGCAATTAGGGTTGGATTCTTAAGAAGGATATCCAGTGAGCTTGGGCTCTAAAAGAGCTTCCTATGTATCCTAGTTTAAATTGGAATCAGAGTTCTCATAGTTCCTTTCGATGAGTGTTTGTGCACATGTTTCAATCATCACATATCTCCAAGACCACACGAGTCATGCTCAGTGTGAAAAACAAGAGTATGTGAAAGATTCAATAATGACATTCACACTTCCCAATTTTTCCTCCATGTTGATGGAAGTGGGCGCGTCGACCATGGAAGAGGGCGGGGTGATGAGCCTTCCCTCTTTTCTATTTACATTGGAAAAGGGTCCAATGTAAGGAAGAAGGGGTGAAGGTGTAGGGCTTATATGAGTATGGAATCCCTAAAATTGGTTCTGGTAGGGGAGGGGGACTTCTCCTATACTAATGCGTAATGGTAAGTCTAAAGTATACATTCCCTACTCGAGAACTGAGGTCTCGTGTCACCTCATTGAAAAGGGAGAGGCCGGAAGCCCACCATTTTCCAAACTGGGAACTTCCCAACATCGTTTCTCGGAGAAAAGTACAGGTGATTGTGGGTATAAAAACCCACAAGAATCCCAAGAATATTAACCCCATTGTGAGGAAAATGTGGGAAACCTCTGACTGTAGAAATACAAACCGAAATTGGAGACACACTGATGTGACTTACCCAAAGGTTTGAGAAGTAGGGAGGTTTTGGGGGAGGTTTCAACTTATTCCCTTTTGAATAAGGGAACCAAAGAAAGAGATACCCCGCTATGAAAGGATTAAAATGTCATTTGAGCTTGTTGTGTATGTACCACATGCTTCTCAATTTTGTAGGTATGGCACACAAATGTACCACACAGTTGTACTACATAGGTATGGTGTGGAGGAACACCACGTAGGCATGTTTGGAGACTGACTAATTTGAAGAACTTCAAAAAAACATACATATTTCATTTAATTATCACTTCTCTTATAGATTAGAGAACTAATTGAGACAATTTGAGAGATCTAGGCGAAGAAGAAGCACAATGGGATCTTCATAGAGTCTTTCAAAAAAATTAGTCTCTAAAATGGGGAGCCCAAGGGCTTTATTTACAGGAAAAGAGGGGACATGTTCAAAGGAATGTTGTTCATGTAGGAACTTTGTGTAGGTCCTCCGCATAGGTCCTTCGCATTGGGGTGTAGAAATTTTTCTTCCACGCATATCCTCCACGTAGGTCCCTTTGTGAAAATTTTATCCATCTTCCAAATGCCATAACTTTTGATCCGCAAGCCTGTTTGGGATCCGTGGCCAGTCATTTGAAGGTATTGAAAATATCTATAGTTATTGATATAGTAAATATACCAAGTATTCTGATATGAATCTCGAAAATAGAAATTAATGTTTCAACACATTTCTGTCAACGATCTTGGAAATACACTGCCAGCTTTTGGATGGGGAATCATTACACATATCTATTGGTATGGAATTGTACTTCGGCATGTAGAAATCCATTTTGAATTTTCTTCCTTCATGGTAAAAAAATATCTTTACCCATACAAGACAGGTGTTTTCTATGTGAGAATCATATCAACATTCTACGAAAAATTGCATGAAACACATTTCATGGTGTCAATAATATAACATATAATAACATATATGTTAATTTATATATAGATATATAACATGTTTTAAATTATATATTAGTTTATATATATTTTTTTTTATATTTAGTTATGTATTTAAGTGAATATATAAATTTTTAAGTATACACATTCATAAATAAATTAAAACACACACACATACACATATATATATATATGTTATTGTGTGTGTGTGTTAATGTATATGAATTTATAAAATTATATATATATATATATATTTATAAGTTTAATTATATTAATTTATAAATATATAAATATTATAATATAAACACACATATTATTATCTTTATATATAGATGTTTTTATTCATATAAAAAATTACTAATTTTAAAAATAAAAAGAAAAATTTATTACAAAACATTTATTTAGAAAAATTATTTTAATTATCAAAAATATGTTTATAAACATTTATAGAAATACTCCATGTTTCTATAAAATGAAGGTAAAAAAATTATTTATGTTTATAAATGTGGCTAATTTAAAATAGAAATGTGACTAAATGATGTTTATTTATATTACCAATGAGGAGGTTTTGAGCAAGTTGAATTGCTTATTTCCCGAATAAGGAATGGAGTTCTTCTAATAGATGAAAACGTGCAATAAAAGGGAGTGAGATTGGCTTCTAGATGCCTGTTTTGCATATTTTCGCCATAAGTATATTTGTGCAACCAATTTTTGAAGGGTGATTATGCGGGGGAAATATTGAGATTTTTTGGGTATATCATGAATAAACATGGAGGTGGGGATTCAATATAGGAGGTTACCAACAACTTGTTCCATGGGATTGGTCTTCAAGGATTTGAGATAAAGGTTCGAGTAGTGATTTTTTTTAGCGATGTGTTGGACTATCTTGGAGGGTTTATAAGGTAAGAAATGGCTAAATTCTATCCCAAATTTTCTTCCATGTTCGCATGAAGTTTATAGTGGAGAATCTAGATATTCTAATCACCAGAGAAAAAACATATAATTTCTTATGAACATTGATTTCGAGACACTATTCTACTGCGGAAGAGAGAAAAATAAAAACCAGGTGATGGATCAAATGGAGAGAACCCATTATAGGGAAAAAATTAAATATGGATGGATCATGTCTGGAAGGTTATATAAAATGAGGTGGTATGGTGAGATACATTAACAGTTCAGTGGATATGGGATTTAATTCATTTTATGGGGTAGATAATTATTTTGAATTGTATTTAATAACCTTAGCAACGAGTCTTATTTTATGCATGTTGTATGAAATTATGATTTATAAAGAATAATATAAATCACCTACACTGGTAGGTTTTATTAAAGGAATGGTAAATTATACAAAGGAACTTGTTTACTCTATCAGAAAATTTAGAAACTTGTCAATCATTACATTTAGGTTTGTCACACTTAGATTGAATGGAATTGGTTGCAGTTTACAATAATGGGATTCTAGCTTATATACTCATTTTATAATTCGTGTTGGGGTCCCTTCCAAATGATTGAAATATTATTGTAGTGGGTGATACTCTTGGACATAATTATTTCTAACCTCTATGAGTGGACTGTGTTGTTGGATTTCTATTTGTATTTTTTTAAAAGTAATAAATTTTAAATTTTAGTCAATGAGGACAAGGTTGGTTCGTATAACTAAGGAGGAGGAACCATTCTCATTTTCAATGTAATACATGATTGAAAGGGAGAAATCTAGTTCACATATCCCTGTAAAATACCCAAAAGGATGTTGAGAAGGACTTTATGGATGAATTCCCAAATACGAGACATGGGAAATAGTGGTTTCCATGTATGTAACACATCCGATATATAGATACATGGGTGATGTTCCACACTAGTATGGGGGTCTTGGTGAAGGATCACCCTAGTGTGTGGCCTGGGTGACTATGGGCTCAATTAAGAGACCTAGGAGAAGTGGTAATTTGATAAGTGATCTGAGAGTCATAATTTGGCTAGGAGATCAGAAAGAATTCAGACATAGATGGGATACCTGAGTTGTGTCACACTCAGGTAGGTGAAGTAGGAAAAGTTTAAATCAAGAAAGTGACCTGAGTTATGTTTCAATCAGTTAAGATAACTGATCATAATTTCACATAGATAAGAGGACTCAGAAAATTATTCCTTTTTTAGTAATCTCTAAGGAGGACTAGGGTGTGTGGTTCCTGAATATATGATCCCTAGGATTACTAAGGAATACGACACCCTAGTTTTTGGTCTCTAGGATTGTTTGGCTATATAGATCTTTATTTATCATTTCCATTAGGTTTAGTCTTAAGAGTAACCTCTAAGATGATATGGAATACTTGGGAATAGTCCTCTATTGATCTGGTTTTTATGGGTTTCTAACTCAAAATAATCTCTTAATTCTTTAGGATCATGTCCCAAACATTGTAAAATTGACTTTTGGTGGGATATATTTATATGTAATTAATGAATTGGTCATTGATCCAATACGTAACCACCTCACATTATTTGGTGGGAAATTTCCCCACACAACTGAACTTGGGAACCTTGTAAAGAGATGATAAAATTAAAGGCTATAATTAAAATATGACTTGGGTATAGAAGAGTTCAGGGATGATGGTAGGGACACAAGAAAATATACCTATGAATTGATAGAGATACATTCACAAAAATCCATGAATATGCATATACGTCTAGTAGGAATTTCTCACCACAACATCACCAATCAAGGAAACATTTATTAAAAATATTTATCCCTCAGTGTATAAAAAATAATGTAGCCCATGGAGATCCCATTTATATATTCTTCAAAGAAAAATATATATTTTTTTCCAGACATGACTCATTTCATATAAGGGAAGACTATATCATGGTTTCTATGAAAAATTTCATTTCACACATTTTCTAGTGCAAAAAAAATCCCCCATAAAATTAGATTTAGTTGGAAAGGAATGTGTTTAATTATATGGTAACATGAAGAAGTTTCCTATATTACTTGAACAATAAGTATTATTTTTAATATGAATAACCATTTAGAGTATTTATATCATGATGAGGGTCACAAATAATGGTTTTTTGGCAGTAAGTAGAGAACCTCCACTCAAGGTTCTTGACTAATTTGGATGAATAATAAAATTCGGGATTTTTATATCACAGCATAGGAATAAGAAAAGAAAACCTGAATTTAATTTTTTGGAACAAATACTAGGATGGTGGAGTGAATGTAATTAAAGTATACTTTTTAGTTGGATTTGATATTAGAGATCTATATATTACTATATATCTAGTGATAATTGGAAGCAAGATACATGTAGTTCTAAAAATGGATTTTTCATTCACATATTTTATTAAAAAAATAATAATATCCCTTGTTATAAATAGTATATTAGGACTTGGTTTCTTTATATAGTGTTCTAGTATATAGATAATGTAGAAACCCCCACCCGAATAATGTCACCATACACAAGGAGTGTTTAGAAGAACATGATATTTTCAATGTTCGGGATAAATAATATGGATATCACTTCATATCCTATAAGAACAGGAATCAAGTTTCATATAGTTCTTATTAAGGGGTCTCTATACATATAGGGATCATAAATGAGAGAAAATACAATTGTCCTATTTGAGAACTGAGTTGTTGGATCGGATTGGATGTGAGCTGGTAAACCCATACACTAGGAAGTCCTATATATATGGATTGTATATAAAGAAATTATGTGATATAAAATTTTAGATGATATATAGGTAAGGTATTTTAGTATAAAACAAATTAAATTTATTTTTGGGTCATGAAAAAAGAATTATGTACCCTCGAATATATCATCTGAGGTAACAAACATAAAGAATAAAAGGGTAATTTAATTTTTTTCCTTTGTTGATGAAACTGAAGAGAATGTATTGACTTTTTTTGTGATAAATAGTGGTCCATATTATATATATTTTTCTGTTTATATTTGTCTTATTTTTTCATAAAAAATTAATAGAAAGGTTTAGTGGGTATTAACAAAGCTACTACTGAGTCCACACATTATGGTTTTGTAGAATAAAAATATTTTTGCCTCTTTATTTTTTTAAAATGAAGAAATATTTCTGTATATGCGAGTTTCATGCTTAGAGAGTGGATATAAGAATTTTTAATTGGATTCACTTTGTATATTTTTAACCAATAAATTTCCATATCTCATTCCCTAACTAGTTTATGTTATCATAACTCAGAATAGTTAAGTAGGTTTGTAAGGCCAGACAACATTAACCAAATGAGGAGGCAATACAACTAGTAGCAGGGGCAATGATGACCCAACATGAATTGAATACAAAAGACACTAATATTAAAACCTAAATGGGGTGTTAGTCTTTTTGTTTTATAGAACATAGACCAATAATTATAGGGCTTTATCAATTGTACATATTATACATAAAAGTGAGATAGTTTATATAGTAATAGAGAGATAAAAATGATGTGAATAAAAAAAATAGTAATAGTATAGATGATACCATGGAAAGGTTTACACAGTTTAATTTTATAATTCTTTGAGCATTTTTTATGTTGTCCAGGGACACACGATGAGAAATATATTCGAAAAATAATGTTTTTTAAAAGATAATATAAATTCCAATATTTGGGATTTATTAAGGGGTATCTCATCCTAAATAATTTCTTCCTTCATATAAAATTCATTACCATACATGAATGTGTATAAGAATAGGATCTCATAATCTCTTTTTGAAAGCGGGTATAAAAAATGAGTGTGTAACATCAATTTTATTTTAATATAATTATGTAATTCTGTTATATAACGGCTAAATCATAAAAAATGAACATACGATACAATAGGAAATGAATACATGTGTTTATAGGATAAAAACTAGTAAAGGTGGGACCATCCTAACATAATCTAGAAAATAGTTCATGGGGTTAAGGAAGAACATTCCTTTCTGTTTAAAAAGACACGTAAGAATTACATAGAATCATAAAGTATATTATTTAATTCACTTTTAATTCATAGTGGATTCTATTCACGTTAGTCAAGAAACAAGTTCTTAATTTAAATGAAATTGGAAACATAGAGGATTCACTCAATATTTCGATTTCTAATAGAAGTTTCTCAACTCAGAGAATTTGGTTGAAAATGATTCATACCTAAAATGTATGAAGTAGTTTTACGGAAAAAAGGTTATTCAAGAAGTTTTTGAGTACCCTAATGGTTATTAAATAGGGTTTTGTACACATTCTTATGTTAAATGAAAAAATCCTAAAATTTCATCAGTGCATGTTCTTCTAAAAGGGAGGACCTACTCAATTGAGGAAGTATCCATGCAATGAATTATGACATAACCATTTAACAATTTAAGTTAACTTATAGGGGAAACAAATATCTTATCTGTAATTTTATAATACATATGGGTCTAGTTAAAATAACTTTATTTTTCTAGGGAAAAGTATCAGTCCTTAAGAAATATTTTCACCCTTCTAAATTTCTTATGCTCTAACATTTTTATAAGCCATGTAAGATAGAGTCATAACCTGTATAGAATTAATTTTTTTTCATGGAACCCTTTATAGGTTTTAAACCAATTAAATCTTTGTGTATATATAATTTATAGTTTATTTTCATCTGATTTGAACCAAAATTGGGTGACTGAAGTTTATGGTCATACCGTTTTGATCAACTCTTGATACTGTCTATATAAAATTAAGGGAATGGAAAATATGAAATTAATTACCAACCTGATGATAATATAAAAATCTTTAGGGATAGTTTCACATAGTTTATGGTCATGATTCTTGAACTAAGAGTGGGATATAAATTTACAACCATGCTTTAATAATCAATACATATCATGAAAGTTTAGGAATCAATCCATGTATAGTGACTATATGAGACTTATTTTCACATATCAAATATGAAATATCATACCATATTCAAATAATAAATACATATAATATGTTTTTCACTTTCATAAATTTTTAGGGTAATTAGGTTTAGAAATTTATAGAATTAATAATACCAATACATTATATAGGGATGATAGATACACAATGTCCATTTTTTCTATAAAAATTGGATTCTTATTTTTTCACTCTAGTTTTATTTTTAACAATCTTTCATTTTTCAGGGACAATTTAATTTATTCAGAGATAGATTTCATAAAAGTTTCTACTCATATTTAGGCCTTATAGAGAACATTTTAAAAAGAAAAATGATTAAAATAAATATATATAATGGATATAAAAATAAATAAATCTCATTAGTCCAATAAAAAGATGAATACCAATTAAAATGTTTATATTTTTCAAAATAAAAATTGGAAAACATAAATAAAACATATACACATTATAAAATAATCCTATACTCAAATAAAACATTTTAAAACCATGATAAAGGATAATAAAACCTGAAGGAATAATGAATAACGTGTTAACTCATGACAACATTTCTTTGAAAAACAAACCATTAAAATCTCAAAACGTTATTTACATCCTGAAATATAACATTTCCATAAAAACCCATTTTGTATGTATAATATAGGTTTCTTAGATAATAATATTCATAGACTATGTTCACTTATGTTTAACCCATGTCATAAATAATTTAATCCAATGTAATTCTATAGGACTAACCATCCTAGTTGTCTCCATCATTTTCACCTTTGAAGACTACCTCATTGCACAATGCATTGGGTAGAAATATCAGGCTCTCCCATCATCATGAGATATATCAGGATCACCAATCATTATCCATAATTTTCATGTACCATATAATGAAAAAATAATTATTTAATCTTTCACTTTTTCATTATAAAATCATTGAATGATTAATTTCAACCCAAAATAAAATCCCACAATACTATAGTATAAAAATGTAAAGAATATCCCTTTTTATTTTGAAAATATTAAAATGAAATTTTTCTCAATAAAATGAAGAATTTAATTTACTTTAGTAAACCATGAATACCTATCGATTAATATTAATATAAAAATAAATGATATTACATCAGTAATATCCATTAATGTCATATACATAAAAAATATTCCTTTTTGTTTTGGTAAAAAACATTGGAAAGACCCTTTTGGAAAATATTAAATCATTGATTATAAACCCTTTTAAATTAATTAAAATTACTGTAAAATTAAATTTTATATCATTTTATTTATAAATTAAAAAATTATATGTTTTTTTTAAAACATCGACATGGATGAAAAATATTTGAATGGAATTCATTAAAATTATGTTTTCCAAAAACTTCCATTCCGGCTTTCATAGCATCTAAAATAAAAGGATGTTGAAGGATATAACATGAAATAGATTTGTAAAAATATTAATTTTATTAATTTAATGATAAAATACACCCATAATTCCTTTTTATACCATATAAAAGAAAACATATAATTAAAATAAAAAAATTCTCAATGAAAGGAAATTGAGACAGGAAATCCTTTTCTCATCTCTTGAATTTTCATGTACATACTTAAACATATTAATAAATAGATCATGTCAATTATTTTCATAATTAAGAAAAAAAAATTGGTTTTTTACCTTAAAATAATCTTTTTTATTTAATTTATTAATATTTATTATTCAAATACTAAATTCATTAAGTTAATGTGAGATGTTTTGATGGCGTTCAGTTCATAAATTCGAAAACAACATTGGTAGGTTGACAACTGTAAAATGGGTAATTTTCCAATAATATCTATATTATTAAAAAATTAATATTAATTATTTTTATACATTAGATACACTTTTCAAACCAACCGTGTAAGGTCGTCTGGAAAAATGAACCATGACGTTTCATGGAGATGGTAGTATGTACATACTCATGAATGAGATTTTCATTTTTCTAATAGGTGAAGAATAAATAGAATAGATAATATTTTAATTATAAATAATCGTAAATATTATAGGAATTTAATATTTATGAATTATTTTATTCTTTTTTACCATCCTTTTAAATTTTATTTGAAAAATTAATCACATCTCTTTGTAGAGGTGGTAGTCCAAACATACGCATGAGCGAAGTTGTCATTTTCTAAAATATGGTAGGGTAAAAATGTAAATAAAATATTATCATTAAAGAATAATTATTATGTTATAAATAATATACATATATATTAATTTTTATATCATTTTAACCATCCATATGTTCTATTTATGAAAAATGAAATACGTTACTTCGTAGAGGTAGTAGCCCCTACGTATGGATGATCGATGTTTTCATTTTCCCATAATCTGGAAATTGAGGTTAGAAAGTATTTTAACATATTAATAATAACATTTCATTATATTTAATATACTAATTTTATTATTTTATCATTTTTGAATAATATTTTAAAGGGTTATAACAAGAAAAAACCTTGAAAGAGGTCGGTTAGGACTTATAACTACTCAGATATCTTCCTTTGGAATACCCCTTAATCCTTCTAGAATTAGTCTTTTAAGAAGAAAATGTCCAATAGAAAGTAGGTAGTGATGTTGGGGGGATTTTTGGGTATGTATTTTCTAAAATATAGTGCTTAAAATGTGTGTGTAAGATAAAAGTGGAGGCTCCCTTTTATATGTGAGGGCAGTGAAACACTTTTAATTTTCTAAAATTTTAAACATTATAAATTAATAGTAATGGGAAAGTGTGTTAAAAACTATATAATATCAAATATAAGGAAATAAGGTTAAAAATAAAATTATCCAATAATAATGAAGATATGATTTATTGGCCATATCACTTAGTTTTTACCTTCTTTAACTGGGTTTATCCTTTACTGCGGTGACACATTTTTACCATAGTTACTATTCATAATAAAAATAATGGAATTAACCTCATTAAAAAATATAAAATAAATAATTAAAAACAAGGAATTCATTTTTCAATAATAAATTCATTGAAGTGTTATAAATTAAATTTAATATAATTTTACAAACTCAATGAAATATGTTTTTTATAAAATTGAGTTTTTGAGCATAAAAATGTACGTAAACCATAATCAAATATAATGTTGATTACTATAAAATTATTTTTATTATGTTTAATAAAACTAATAAAATTATACATTACAACCAAATAATAACATTATGGAACTTTTAAATAAATTTATTTTAAAAAAGATATGATAGTTTTAAAAAATTGGAATTTTTTCTATTCACTAAAAAATAAATCATATCAGAAACAACAAAATAATAATAATAATAATATATATCCCCATGTCAATTTGGGTCTCACTAAGATGGGAGGTGAATTAGTGGTACAATAATATTATGAATTGTTTTACATTTTAATTCAACTACTTGGTCTAGTTAAGGTTCTCAATCCACTCAATGTAATATCCCCACCACACCTTATGTGTAGTAGTATAATTATAGAGGGAAGAACATGATAATTAAAAAGTTTTTTAATGAAAGTAATACTCTGTTATAGGTTGGTCAGACACCCCAACAGGGATTTTGTTCACGTCCTCGACAAGTTAATAAAACTGGTTAGTCACCCCAGTTGCAATATCTCCACAATTTGTTAGACACCCCAATAACAATCTTCTAGTAGCTGGTTAAACACCCCAGCTACAAGATTCCTTTTTAGTATTGATCATGTGGTAGAAATATATTCTTCATAGATAGTCTTCCCCAATAATAAAGTTATATTTCTCATACTTGTGTACTTCCTCAATAACTTCATCAATGTTGGTCTCAAGACTCCTTCTAGAAAGAGATTGATCAAAATTATCCTCTTCAAATGATCAGGTACATGTAATCACCTTATTAAATAATTACTCATCTTTGTGTCATTTCCTATCTTTGATATAATAATGTATCAGGATCAAAATTTATATTTAAATTATATATACCTTTTCATTACCTATAGGTACATATTTATACTCTAAATTATGGTGCATGGGAATCTCAATAAGTTCTTTATATAAAATACTTCATTTAAATACACCTTTAAATGTTTTAATGAATAAACACATTAATTACTCATTCAAAAATAAATAAACTGTGAATCTAAGTTATTATATATTTAACTTTTAATACCCCATATTTTGTGGGTGATATATTTCTCATACTTTAAATACTATAATGTGTTTGGTATTAGTGCTTATTTAAAATATTAATGACCTTTATTCATGGAATATTTCTTCACATGGTTCAGGAATGGTGGTTCATCCAACATAAATACATTCAAAGCAATTAAAATACCCTCTAGTATAGGTAAACTCTTTTTATCATGAAGATTAGTTGTTACCTTGGACACACCCCATCTCCATGAATTCCTGTATATTTTAGTACCTTACTCATCATATCACTTGGGTAAATACTATAATTATCACTATAAACAAATGTTATAAGACTCATCATTTCTTGATGTGACTTCATCACTCAACTTGAATACCAAAAAGAATAGGTTTTCTATTCTTCATTTTTATCCTTCTTTATTAACAAGTATTATTAAATAATTGAAAATGTGTGTCATGAAGTATCTTTAATTACTCTATAGGAAAAAATATAAATGAACTAGATTCATGGGTACACCCTGTACGTGGCTTCCATGGTGATTGATTCTATTTTTAACATTAAATTAATATCATTGCTAGTGAAATGGAATTAATATATTATAATGATTATTCCTCCATAATTATTAGGAACTAACTTCATCTAGATTCTATGTTTCATCATCTCAAGAACCTTTTTTTCATGAGTCGAAGTGCACTAATATTGGGTAAAACATGTGCGTGTATCTTTCCTTGATCGTAGGAAATCGAATCCAACTTCTTAAATATAGAAGTGTCTTTAGTTTTATCCTAAGTTCTCGGCCATGATTTACTCATACCATCAATGGTTGAATTAATACACATATAATATACTTAGAAAAAAGGATAAATATGATGCATCTGCATCAATCATATGGCTCATATTGGACAACTTAAAAGGACAGAGAAATGACAACATCTTTTTCAACACAGGAATAGTAACTAGATTTTGTTTGTCCCACATCAGCGTATTTCCTCATTTAGGATGTGGTTTATTATCCTCACCAATCTACTGACCTAGATTTCATGGCTATGTAGAATTTCCACCCTTATTATATGACTCACCCACACGATCTTTATCCTAGTAGGCTTCTTGTATAACCTATGCGCCTTCAGGGCGTGCTCTCTACTGGAATTATACATAGTCCAACCTACATTAATCCACTACCGCCCAAAGGCTAGAATGTTCTTCTCTCCTCAGCGTGGTTAACCTTGGTATCCCATAATGTTGTTCTTGAGCTTGGTCTAGGATATAATGTGGGTTCTTCACATTATTTTTACATAAAGACCTTAATATATACTTAGAAAAATTATATATATTAAATATTTAAAACCAATTATTTCTCAAATAATATTTCAAGCCAAAATTCCAAACCACATTTCAACCATATCCTCTTCCTCTCCACATATTCTTCATATACAATGTTTATAAACATTACATGAAATCCCTTAAATCCTAATGATATAATAAAACATTTCATGGTTATGACTTCATCTCTCATGTAATATATAATTGTTTTTTCATGAAAATTTCAATTAAGCTTCTTCAATTCAATGAAAATAATTATTTTTAGGGTCTCAAAATTATTTATGAAATATTATATCATAATCACATGTATTTTACTTTTAAATATTAGCATCAACAATCGTTAGACTTGACATTGAAAATTTCTTGATCATGATATTCAATTCCATAAATTGAATTAACAACATTTTTCCCTGAATCTTCACTTTATATTCACTCACATATTGACTCATTGAAGACAAATGAAACACTTGGGAACAAAAATCTCACCCATTTTCTTTTTTTATCAACATTATATCACTTCTTAAAAGTCAATATTTTGAAACTTCAATTCTTATCCCTCTTATTGAAAATCAACTTCAAAGAATAATTGGGGTGCCTTATCATCACAAATTTATTCATATGAATTTGATATTGTCCATTATATTAAAATATATTGATCACTTATAAGAGAGTATTGATCTCACATGGTTCATATAGTAAAGATATATTAGTCAATAAACTCTTTGTCTATGTGGCCTAAACTAATTTATAAAATAAGAGAGGTAAAACCAAGGTTGTTTTATCTTTCCATAAATTACTATGCATGTGAAATGACACTTTAAAATTGTCAATTGTCATATTAGGGGTTATAAGAAATCATATTTATCAACAAATTGATACTTCTTGCATTCACATCAACAAAAATATTAGAATGTTTAAGTGAAAAAGATATAGATCCCCCTTTGTCTCATCTTGACCTCAATCGTGAACTCCCCTTTATTTGATAAGATATAAAATTAAGAATATGTAAATAATGTGTGACTATAATTATTTTATCTTTTGCTTTGAATCTATCCTAGAGTTTTAGATTCATTATCTTGGTTGCTCTCCCTTAAGTGATGCAAATTTTTCTTCTTTTTCAAAGAAGTCAATTGAATCCATGAAGTAGTATCTCTTCTTGTTGTATAGAATTAAAAACCTCAAATATCTCATACAATTCCCATCATTTTTTCTTAAAACGCCTGAAATGATAAAAAATGAAGTGGAACATCCTACTTTATTTAGAATAAATATTCAAGGTGATATTTTTCTCTAATAGTTGCTACCTTATTATATCTAAGCTCATTATGGGACATTCTATCTTTCTTGTTTGCATGATTAATGGATCATGCACATATTTTATTCCCTTGAACTTATTATTTTTGTGGAATATAATTTTCCACCTCCATCATAACTAGAAAACAGACATTCTAATTTTTCATCCACCAAGATTGTTGATGTGAGTTCTCAGACTTTGGTACTTGATACACACTTTTTTGTGGCATATTTTCATTCTCCATGAAATTAATTCTATTTTACAAATTAATATAACTATTACCAGGAAAATAAATATTTTTTTATGTCTTAGGAGTGTAGTCCTACATATATCTTCATTACCCTTCCATTCTTCCTCCTAGTAAAATTCTCTCCCATATGATCAAGGTTAGAACAAATGAAAAATATACCAAAAAAATTATGCCTCTTTTGGACCCTATTTAGTTGAGATGTTGGAACTCATGGAGTTATTATAAAATTTTTGGGGTTATTGGATTCAAAACATATTCTAATGATGATCCCAAATCATGCATAATAAAAACACATTGGTTCTTTCATATATTGTGGGACCACATTTCTAGATTTTTCAAGGGACAAAACATTACATCCATATTTCATATAGAGGATCAAATTTACTGAAACACATGTTAGGATATTTTTTTGAGGCATATTTATATTCTCTCTAAATATGTTAAAATTATCCTCAAGGTATCATTTTTTCATGATTTTTCTTTTTAACTTAGATACTATCACTCTATTATTTGAAGAACCATCCATACATGATTTTCTCATATATTTATGTTAGGTTTTGAGAGATATGATTCTAACCTTCAACTATTTTCCATGTCAATTTTTATAGAATATAATTGGAAACATCTTCTATCATATCATTTTTATCTCTTATCTTGGTTCCCATTTTCATTGAGTTGAGATTCTAGTACACATCTTCTCTCCTAAATTTTTTATTTTACAATGTGATATATTTAGGCATTGAATATCAATAATCATGCATTATTCTCAATTGGTATTCATCTTCACTATGTTATAACTCCTTATAATTACAACTTGATGTTTTCACCTCATTATCAGCCAAACCACATTTCTTTATCATCTCCCTGTGTTAGTCTGCAATTTTAAATCCTTTATAATTATGAGAGTAAGAATCATAAATATGATGAGGATAATATTTTAACTTGATTGGGGAGGAAAACTTTTGAGGCTTATTATTCATATTCCTCATTTTAATAAAATCCAAGGAGATTGATTTCATCTTTGATTTGGGATAATAAAAATGAATCAAATTTCTTATTTCTATTTCATTAGTTATTCACATCACCCTTTTTTACATTATTAAAATAATGGTAATAGATTCATTGAAATCTTTATCAGACTCCATCATACAAACTTATTCGATCATTAAAGTTTTCCTTCCCTATGATACAAATTATTGATCCCCATGAAAGATTGGGTTCCACTGAGAGGGGTACTGAGTTAATGGTACACTTGTTTTATGAAATATTTTACTTTTGAATTAAACATCTTCAACTTGCTGAGGTTATTGATCCACTCAATATAATCTATCAACCTCAACTAGTGTGTAATATAAAAATAAGACAGGGAAGCACATAGTGTGTAATAGTAAAATAAGAGAGGGAAGCACGTAGTATTTACAAGGATGAAAAACAAAAGGCCTTATTCTTATCGTGATGGTTAAACACCCCAATATAAATTCTCTCCACTATCTCCAAAAAAGAATAAAACTTTTAGAAACCCATGTTTTAATCAATCTGAAATTTTTTAGAAATGTTAATATCATTCTCTCTATGATTGGTTAGACACCCAAATACCAAGCCTCTAATAGCTTGTTAGGCACCCCAACTACATGCTTCCTCTTCAGTGCGGATCTAGTGGTATAAACATCTTATTAACAGATAGTCTTCCCCCATAAGAAAGTTAAATTTCCCATCCTTCTGTACTCCCTCAAGAAAATCAACAATAAAAGTCTTGAGAAAAATTTCAAATGAAGAATTATTTTAATTATCCTCTCCAAATTCTTAGGTACATGTAATAACATTCTTCAAGAATTACCCATATTTGGATCACTTTCAATCATTTTTAAAAGAATTTATTGTGATCAAATATTATATTTAAATGGTTTAGACATTGTCATCACCTACATGAACATATTTACACTAAATAATACGGTGAATGGGGATCTCATTCATTACCTTATTTAAAATCCTTCATTTAAATCCTCATTTAAATGTGTTTATGAATAAAAAATTTATTCTGTATTCAAAAATAAATACCTGAAGACTCTAAGGTATTTTATTTATCATTTAGAATACCCCATAATTTGTTGGTAATATATTTCTTATATTTTGATAACACAAATGTGTTTGGTAATAGGTCTTATTTTAGATATTAATTTCATTTATTCATGGATTCAGTGAGGCTTTCTTCATGCAGTACAAGATGGATGGTTCACCCAACAAGAATATATGTAATGCATTTAAAATAACCACTGGTACATGTAACATATTCTTATCATTAATATTTTTTACTACCTGTGGAACACCCCATGTCCATGTATGAATGCATATCGTTGGATGAAACTCATCATATAACTTGGATAAATACAACACATATAATTATAAAAAAATTATTGAATACTTGAAATTTATTTACAAGGATTCATCGCTCATCTTCAATACCTGAATGATCAAGATTTCCATTAATTATTGTTCCTCCATCTTTATTCATTCATAATATTCACCATTTGGATATCCGTTGTATGTAATCTCATAAAATCACTCATCATGAAAGAATATCACATGAATTGGTTTCATGGATACGCCATATTCATGGAATCCATGATACTACCTTACTTTTTTATCATTTGATGAATATTCATGAAATTGAAACTGTATGAATATATTATCCGGATCGTACCACATGAGTTATCATAAATTATATTTACCTGGATGCTTTATTTCGTCATATGATCATCATGGATCAATATCATTAATTCATGCATAAAAGTTCATGAATATCAGGGGAAACATGTGGTTAGATCCTATATTAATCTCAAGAAAACGAATCTATCTTATTGAATGTGGAAGAGGCATTGGTTTTATTCATGGTGCATGAAAATGATTTTTGTGGCTTGTCAATTGAAGAATTACCACACATAGAAAATATCCATATAATGACAAATGATGATGATATCAATCCCTCGATCGACTGGATCATATTGGATGGATTTTATGGTAATATAAATTTATATATCTTTTTATACGTAGGAATATAAACCACCTCAACTTTAACCCACATCAATTTCTTATCAGTTCAAGGTCATGGTTTATTATCCTAGCCACTACACTAACCCAGTGTTCCATGGAATCAAGGGATTATCACCCACATAACTTGTCCCACACACATGGTCTTTTTCATAGTATGATTCTGTCTCATTCTATTTTCCTTCAGGGCACACTCTCTAAAATCCTTATTCACATGCCTTCCTACATGAATCGAATGCCACCCATGGACTATCCAAGGATTCTTCCTTTATTGTGGTTAACCTATGGGTCCCACATGATGAGGTTGATATTTCCCTTAGCTAGATAGTGGGTTGGACCCATTTCTTTTAAATAAATCACTTAATAAATACTTAGAATAATTCTAATAATAGAATATATGAAACAAACTCTTTCTAAAATAATAATTCTAGCCAAATTACAAACCACTTTTGAGTAATAGGTTCTTCCTCATAACTTGTTCTTCATGTAAAATTTAAATCCATTTTATAGGGCCTTCTCTTAAATCAACATGCAATAATAAAACACTTCATGGACTTTACTTATTCTCTCATGAAATATATATATTTTTTAACATGGAACCCTTAATTTATATTATTCACATCATGAAAATAATCATATTCATGGTATTCCACTTGTTTTATGAATGGTTATCTCCTAAGAACATTCCAATAAAATTTAATTACCATCTTCAACAATCATCAATGTTGACTTAGGGAATTTCTCAGGCATGAAATCAAATTCCATCATATAAATCCATACCAATTTTACAATCATCACCACATCATCTTAAATCACATATTTTCTTATTGAAAAAAATGAAACACTTGCTCACAACATAATCTTATTATGAAATGATTATTTAAAATATTATTTTCATTTTTTTCGAACATAATGTTAAATATTGGAAGAAATTAGTAATTATATATTTGGAAAAAATGCAATAAAACCAATTTTATAATAAACTGTATTTTAAAAGTTTAAAATTAAATT
Source organism: Viscum album (assembly GCA_963277665.1). Taxonomy (NCBI): domain Eukaryota; kingdom Viridiplantae; phylum Streptophyta; class Magnoliopsida; order Santalales; family Viscaceae; genus Viscum; species Viscum album. The sequence continues at coordinate 1,710,529,633 of OY728148.1, forward strand.
ATTCTCATTAATTTCATAATAATCATACAAAATGAATGCTAATTCCATAAATTGGTTATATATTCTTTTTATTTCATTGGAATGATTTTTCAATAATGATTATCTAACACCATGATGTTTTATGAAATATTTTTTCAAATAAATTAAATTCCATCGATAGATTGCATTATACGAAACACATAGTTGTATAAAACATTGAAATAATATTAATATTATTATTTAATCAAGATAATTATAATTTATACATTAATAGGAAAATACTTTCTATTATTTGAATGAGGTATTTTTTACTATTGTCCAAAAATGTTAAATAAATATTTTTTTAACATTTATAGTATGAACATAATTTCCCACCATCATGAAAAATATATTATTTGAAGAATCTATTATAGTTTCTCAAGGTTATTTTCAAATTAAATGTTTTAATTAATATTTTAGAAATTTTAAAATATTAAATATGTGATTTAAAAATGGAAATAATATTTTCATCAAGAACATTTTATTGATCTTCTTGGGATTTGTTTTCATTAATGACATCAACCATAAGTGTTTATTATATGATCTAATGTTAAAATACTTATTCTTTATCCTGAAGGTTTATGATTATGATGATTAGAATATTATTAACCCATATAACCATGGGTTTTACCTTGATGGATTGCTGAAATTTTATATAACCAGATTTCCATTCGTGAGTTAAGGTATACAGACATGATAAATGTTTAATGATTTTATAGATCAAAAATGTATGGATGGGACCTATATATCCCTCCAATTCATTGGTTAAGTCTTAATATCTCATGATATAATTTTATGAAAGAAGATGATGTGGTTGATCTACTATGGGAAATAAGCCAATGGGCTTGATCCATTATGGGAAATAGGTGATGATGATTGATTCATTATGAAATTGTTAATAGGTGTTGATGCCTGATATGTTATTTTTTTATAGTCTAACATGTTTAACTTGACTTAATTGAATGGGTTCTATACTTATGATGGTTCCACACTTATATTACGTAAACTTCTAGTTCATAATTTCTTTATGATGATTTCCCACTCTTATAGTTCATGTATTATGAAATGAAAATGTTTTATACAATAGATCATGCTTATTATCCATGATAGATTGTCTATAATAATTGAAAGTTACAATTATAATCTTATACCCTTATGTTTATCTTATACATTCATATGACCATCGATTGATATCACCCATGATTTCACTTAATGATCATGTGAGATCACCCTTTCTTGTGCTTAACTTTCCCAAGATATGAAGAAAGGTTTATATATGGTATATTTATAAAGATTACTAAATGTATATATCATTAGGGAAATTTATTGAATATATTTCATGAAATAGAAATCTTTTGTAACATTTCTCCAAAGACACTAAACATTTACTGTCCATATACATGTATTTGTGAAATATATTAGATATTTATCTACTAATATATAATATATTTTTATATAAATCCTGAATTTTTATAGATTAATTTACCCTATTAATATAAAAATATATTCTTCACAAAATTGTTTTTATGAGAAATATCTCTTTTACATTAAAAATATTTTACTTTCATTAACACTCAAATGATAATCAATGTAAGATTAATTATTCATTTTAAAAAAAATTATGAATTTATTTCATAATATGGATATTCATATTCATAATTTCTAAAACCATGACTATGTCATAAAAATCATATTTATATTTAAATAATATTTCTATTGTATATCATGGTTTGTTTAGGATCAGTATTGTGTATACCACAGGCTACCGAACATATCATTTAAAAATAAATAAATTTTAAATTATTGATGTATTACATTATACCCCACTAAATAAAATTTTCCCTTGAAATTTTATCCTTTTCAAGATATAAAAGGCTTAAAATATTTTCAAAATAAATTACACTGAGTGAAGGAAAAACAAATGATCTTTAAAGGAAAATGTTTATTATTATTTAAATATACTTTTTTTGTAAACCCGCATTGAAAAATAGATAATAAACCATCATTTTGAAATGATTATAAAGGAAATAAGACGGTCTTCAAGAAAAACACATCATCTGGTTCCTATAAAGAAGAATTTTGGTAGGAAATAAATATATTTAAATATATGAGAAAAATAACATCCAAAGAATAATATAGAGTGATTGAGAAAAAGGTCTTGAGAAATTTATTGATGACAATAACATAAATCATTAAAATATGAATAAAAACATAAATTCTTTATAAATAATGGTGAAATTATAAAAAATCATTTGAAGATACTTTTCCTAGATTGTAGGTATATATTTACTATCAATATAAGGAACACCATAATACATACTAACTTGATTTCATTCTATTTCGTGATCACAATTTCATCTATTGGTTATTATTTGATCATTTATCACTTCTATATCATTTATTAATCAAATAAATGAATATTAAAGATGGGTTTTCTATAACTAAAACACCAAAATTTACTTTCAAGAGATCATAAGATCCAAAAAAGTGTGATAAGTTATTTTAATTGTTTCTATCCATTAAAAAACCAAAAATGGTTAGTATTGGATAAGATAATATTAAATATGGATATACCATAATATGAATAAATAATATATTTATATCTAAATCCTAAATAATAAATCCTAATGTAAAACATTAATAATTTCATAAACAAATGACCATAAAAATTGTTAAATTATGATAGATCAAAATTAAAACCCAAAAAAGAAATATTTCATACCATGCTCCTCCCAAAAAAATTTATTAATCATAAATTCATATAATGAATATGATATTCCAAATTTTAAATTTATATTCCCAAAAAATAGTATTCATCCTAAAATTACTATCACACTAAATTACATGTAAAACATATGAGTTACATAAACCTCAATAATCTATTAAACATCCTTAAAAATATCATTAATCACCTAGAAATTAAAATCACATAAAGAATTAAAATGGCATCAAGACATTTGAGATTATGATTATCCTTAAACATATCAATCCTTATATAAAATACCACTATATAAAAACTCTTTCAATAATATATATATTAATTTTGATCATTAAACATTGTTCCAAAACCTTATTCCAATTTTTTCATCTTATTACCTAATACATACTTCCAATAAAAAATTTGAACAATTTCCTAAATTTCGTCAGTCCCAATCAATTCATGTTTCCAACATTAAACAAAAATAACTCATACCACTTAAATTTCAATAAACATTCATTCTAATACTATTTTTTCATATTTATTTCACATTATCTAGTAGGTTGAGTCCAAACATTTTTAGAATTCCTCAAAAACATTCCAAGTTACTATAATTCCATTATCCCTTCAATGTTAATAAATATTGATTAAAAAGAATGTTTATAGAGGTAGAAACTTAAAAAATATCACATGTTTTGAATATATAATTTTGATAAATTATATAGAACTTGTTTCCTATAACACTTTAGTATATGGTTTTAAGTCAGCTTTTTAGATAAGTCTTAGTTTTAAAATAATCCAAAAAATAATATAACAAGAGGATGATAAAATATTTTCAATGGTAACCCAACATTATATCCATGTATAGGGTCGGAAGTCCTTTTTCTGAGTCATCCTTTATAAAAACATGATAATTTCACATATTCTATTTTACAAAAATGAGAATGGTGAGTTGATTTCTTTTCAAAGCACAATTAATTTTATCTCAATGTACTTAATGATATCCAAGTATATAAGATAATTGGGATATATAACAAAGTGTTTGATAGGTAAGTAGGTTATTGGAGAAATGTTTCTGAATAACATGAGAAAGATTTTGCAATTAGTATTACAAGTTAATACTATAGAAAAGAAAGGAAGTTTTTGTTGGAATTTTACCCATAATTCTTGAAGAATAAATTTTACTGTGAAGAAATAAATTTGTGGGTCAAAAATCAATAATTTAATAAATACATCATACTTAATAAGTAAATAAATTTTATATGAATATATTGTGAATGTTTTACTCTAAGAAAAACATAATTATTCTCAGAAGCATTTGATTCACCATAGGTTAATCCTAGGTTAACTTTAGTTTTGTTCTCTTAAAAATTTTAAATTAATAAACATAATTCATCTTAACATACCAACCTGTATGTTTATATAATATTTTTAATTTATTATCACAAACCTATATGTTAACCCTTGAGGTTTTCTCCTAAAATAATAATAACCTATAATGTTATCCCAACACTTTATTGGATACCAACTATAATACCTCAATCCATATTCAACCCATAATCACATGATTTATAAAAATGGTTTCACTATGTTACATTGTCTGAATCATTTATATTTTTAGTGTTATAGAATAAAACAAATTACAAAACAAAGTGGTGATGGAAATAGGTTTTATATTTTTTCCACAAATAATGGATTCTTAATTTTATACTCATGTTTTGATTATAAAAAACATCCTTTGTTCAAGGATAATTCCCTTTGTTCATGGATAGACATCATTTATCTTTATAATCACCATTAATCCCTATGTAAAACATTTTAAAATGTGGTTTGAGAAAAATAATAAACAGTAAGGGATGTTTGAAGAAAGTAATCTCTTTTTTATGGTGACAAACATGAAAACCCATGAAAACCATTACCCTTTTCACAATAAAACTTTTAAAACATAAATAAAACACATCGACAATCTAACATCACCCTTTTATTAAAAAACCCATGAAACACATTATAAATCATATCAAACCATGAATTATTCAAGAGGAACATGAGAACTCATTAAAAAATTTCATTGAAAAATAAACCTTTAAATGTTTTTAAACATTATTTACCATGTAAAATAAAATATTTCAACAAAAAAAACATTTCTCAAGAATAATATCAATATCTCGGTATAACACCCCAAACATTTTATAGTATGTTTAACCAAAAAAATTTTAATTAGATTACCAATATTGAATGAATCATGGAGTCTCATTGAAAAAAATTGTTATTTATATGAGAATATCATAACCTATCCATTAAACATAAATTTTCCACATCTATGTTTAGAATTTAAAAAAATGGCAATCTTCGATTGTGATTAGTATGTTATTTGGATTATAATAGAACCAAATTTTTTTTATGAATTGTAACATACCAATATAAATACTACAATGTCCCTTATAAATTGTAAATCATATCATTATTTTATTTTCAGGAGGTTATATGATGATAACATATGGATTGAGTTTTCAATGTATTAAAAATGAGTTATAGGCTTAAAATTGAAATGTTTTAATAAATTTTAATATTATTTAAAAATTATATTAAAAATAACTAGAAATTTAATTTAAAAAATGGATTTTATTTTTGAATTTTACACTTTGAGAAATTGTTATGTGAATTTTTTTGGATTTTTCTAAAATACATGAATTTTTTGAATAACAAAAAATATAGTTTTGATATTTCATTAGTTCAATGACATTATAATGATCTAATAATGAAAATAAAAGGATGACTGACTTTTCTATAGTGAAATATGACATGTGGAGTCCCAAGTGGCTAAAAACATGAGAAAATACCATGGGAAATCTTATAGTTTTGTAAAACCACTAATGAGGTGTCCCATTAAATTAATAAAAAATTCCCTCTCATTTACTATAAATACACACTCATACCTTCGTTTTATATCATTCCAAATCCATTATCCTCAAAGATCTGGTATTTTTACCTCCCTAGTATTCATACCAAGGTGTCCTCAAGCCTCCAAGTTCCGAAACTTATTTTTTTGCGAGTTACTCTACAAGGTAAGAGAATCTACCCCCTTCTCTTTTCTTAAAGATTTAATTTTATGACTTATAATTTATTTTCAATTGGATAATGTTGGGATATGTAATTAAATTTTTTCAATTATACCCATATTATTTTATTGTTCTGAGAGACTCCTTTTCTCTCACCATACTATTTTATGAATTTTTTGGTGACGTCGTTAAGCTATCGAATTTTCATGAGTGATTTCTCAATTATTTTTTTATTTCGAGTTACTCTATTTCTTTTTCATTCCTCATATCTCCTAATAAAAATCCTTTTATAACTACAGTACCTCTAATGAACATTAATTCTATTATAATAATATAATATTTCATCATCATATCTCTTTCTCCCTCGAAATATACTAAAAATTAAAATACCCTATAAGATGTGTTAATTTATCACATTCATTGACGACAAGTACTAAATTATATAACCATCTTCAATTCTGGTCATGAAACCATTTTTATGGTTGAACTAGATCATACTATATGTATTTAAGCTTATTAAATGTTCTATAATATTTACACACTCACAAAAAAATAATCCAAAATAAGTTCATTATGCACAAAACTGCCATATAAACTGAGAATTTATCATTATCTTTTGACAAACATTTAACCGTCATGGTATGCTACCAAAATCATTATAATATCTTTAATATCTATTTGAATTTTAATATAAATATATATTAACAATTATAGATACTTTACCACATTACAAATGAACTTCCATTCATGAATACAAGTAAATCGAACATGAAAACCAAGGATGAAAATGCTTCTAATGTAATAAAATTGATCAACATGAACCCATAAAAAACCATGGATGAACTTAATACGGTTATGATAAGTAAATTAAATGATTATAAGGTTCTATAATTATTAATTAATGAAGATAAATTTTATTATTCAGGTCATTAAGATCAATCGAGATCATATTCGAGCATAAGGTAAGGGGTTTCTTATCTCAATTTTAATTCCATGAGATTTCCATTGTTCTCCAATTATTTCATTAATGTTGTATATTTTGTACTACCATTTGACATAAATTATCATTATTGTCTTTATATTCATTGTATTCTATTATTTATTTGGGGGTTATTAATTTTTTGTTATATGAATCATTGATTACAACGTAGTAATGAGCTTTGTCTCAATTTCCATTTCATTGAGACTTACTTTGTATTGTGAACCTAATATTTCTTATGTGGTGTATCCACCTACCAATTGAGATCATTTTTCATTTTAAATTTTAAATATATTAAATATGCATATTTTCATTTCGTGGATATTATTATTTTCTTGATTCGTATACCCTTTTATATACGGTGTTTATTTGGAATGTTGTTTTAATTATGGAAATATCGATGAATCTCTATCCTCTACTCAATACGGGTATTGAGAGGTCATATTTTTCATATACTAAACCTATGTATAAATAATTATTTGGAAATTTAGTGTTGGGTGGGGCCCTCTATTGCCCCTCGATGCATCAATAGGTCTCAGGAGAAAAATGATTTGGCAAAAGACCCTTCAAGTTTGTTTCCCAAAATCCGATGGGTTTCTACGCACATACATAACCCATTTCGATGAAATAGTGGTATCATGTTTAGATAAATGACTACCAATTGATAAGAATATATATTTATTCATTTCCAGTTTTTACAATCCATGTCTTTTTCACTATGAAAAAATATAAGGATGCTGTTTCATTATCAGTTTTTTAATATCATGTGATTTTCAATTATTCACCATGCCATATTGACTATAACAGTTAGTTTATGATTTAGTTACTATGGATCATGATTTAACTCTTAGTAAATCTTACTGAACATTTGAGCTCACCACTTTCATTCATTTACGTTTAATAGGTTATGTGGATGAGATCATATATTGAGTTCTCATGGATGTTTTTTTAGATTTTGTGATGTATTCTATTGTATTGCCTTTAAAAATGTAATATGAGTTACATTTATGTATCTGTATTATTAAATACTACTAAACTGATAATTCCTTTGGTATTTAATTCCAATTGATCATGTTAATGTAATACGTAATGCACCGGATCTGGGCTTCTAGGGTCGGGGCGTTACAGTTTGTATCAGAGAAGGTTTAGTAGAAAACTTAGAATCTAGAATTAGAAATCGTAGATTAGGAAAAAAACCCATAAAATAGTCTTTGAGGATAAACATAAAAGATAATCATGCTATTTTGGTTAGTAATATATTATATGACTCTTTATAGAAAATAAATCTCTGTCTATATACATAAAGTAGTGGTGGCTTTGGCATATATGTACCAAGGAGTGAAATCTCTGACAAGGAGTTTGGGGCTTGACCTAGGGTATCCTGGTGAACGACAACGTGCCTCTCTACACTTTAGGTTTGACACTACTAGCGGATATTAATATGAAAATACACATTTCCTTTACAATACATTATGATGGATTGGAATATAAATTTTTCATCAAAGGAAACCATGTTTATGAGATTAGCTATGTATAGAATTTCAATTTATTCTAAATAAATTTCTAGTTGTGATAGTAAATTCTGATTCATAACCTAATATATTGAATGAAATTCATTATAAATGGGGCCTAATGGACGATTGGAATCAATACTCATGGAAAATATTACGATTTCCTCACTGAGAAATTCAACACAGTCAATGTTGGACCAGATCAAATTATAACAATATTGGAACAACTTACTCAGGTTGTGATGAGTAACCATGAAACACCTCTATTGCATCGTTTCATATGGTGGAAGACCCCATATTTTAATGGGAATACAAATCCATTGGTAAAAGATAAGTTAATAAATTTCCTTCAAAAGATATTCAAGTAAATAAGGTTCAATGAAAATGAAAAAGTATTGCTAGTAGTGTATTTCCTCAAGGGTAATAATAATAAATGGTGGTCCTTGATCTAGAATACTATAGAGGAAGAATAGATAGATGATATAGAATGGAATAATTTTAAAAAAATATTCTTCAAAAAATATTTCCCTCCTGACCAACAAACCGAAATGAAGAGGAAATTCTTTGGCTTAAAGAAAAATGAAGAAGATAGTGTTGCAGAGTATGAGGATACCTTCACAAGACTATCCAGTTATCCATAGATTTAAAACTTGACTAAGAATAAAAGATTGATCATTTATTTGAATACTTTATGACAATTCTTCAAAGGGTAATATATTCTCACTAATTTTCCTCATACGATGAAATTTTATTATGTACCATCAGAATAGAGAAGTAATTTTCAAGATCAAAATTTTTCAAGGGAAACCAACATATGAAGTAGTACTCTGATAACCATGGAAAAGGTGAAAAAACAAAGAAGAACAAGGGAATGAATCAATACCTATTATGCGAGAACTCTAGAAGGAATCATCTTGGTAAATGCTTGAAAGGTATGGGAGTCTTCTATAAGTGTTGAGAAAGGGGTCATTGATCTAATGAATGCAAGGGGAATAATAAAGTCAATGATATTAAATTCTACAACTTGAGATAGATGGTACACTATGAAAATGAGTGTCCTATGGACCAAGGAAACATCACTCGGAAAAGGACACGAGGGTAAGGGAAAGTATATGCGATTACAACCATAGAGGTTGAAGTTTCTAATGATGTGGTGGAAGGTCCTTCAATTTTTTCCTCCAACATAGCCAGCGAATTATTTGATTCTAGATCATCACATTCATTTATATCTCCCTAGTTTTCCAAGAAATTTAGACATGTCCAAATTGATTAAATAAAAAAGTTATTAGTTTAAACTCCTAGGGGATGTATCATTGCAACAAAGGAATGTCGATCGGTCCCCCATCCCAACACATAAATGTTCATTAGTTGAAAATTTTATCAGCATACCAATGATTGATTTTGATATAATTTTCTAAATGAATTGGTTGTCAAATTATGATGTTTTTTACACCATGAAATGTGTTCTATTCACTTTACCCTAAAGTGAAGATATGATTCTCACATAGACAACAAAATGTAATGTATGGGTAAAGTTGTTTTCCCCATCAAAGAATAAGATACATGCTTTATTTCTATATTCCAAAATACCACACCATACCCAATGGGTAATTGGAATGATTCCCCAACAAGAAGTAGGCAGTGGATTTCAACAATCATTGAAAAAAATGTGTGGACACATTAAATTAAATTTTTGAGTTTTATCTGAGATGACTTCCTATATTTACCATATCATTAAGTGTATATCTCTTCAATACATTTTATTTGACTGGTCGTACAGCCCAAACAGGATTACAGATCAATAGTTATAGCACTCAGAAGATGGATAAAATTTCACAAAGGGACTTACGCAAGGGATCTACATGGAGGACCTATGTGGAGGAACATCACAGAGGACCTGCACAAAAGAATAATTTCTACAAATCTATATAGAGGACCTACACAGTGGACCTATGCGGAGGACATACGTGGATAATCTCCTTTCGACCAGGTCCCTTCCATGCTTATAAATTGGACCCTTGGGCTCCCCATTTCAATGACAAGAAAAGATGGAAGACATCCCAAAGCTCCCAAGAGCACCGACATGGAGCACTTGAGCAGAGCACCTATGTAGAGCACCTGGGTGGAGCACCTGTGTGGAGCACCTGCGTGGAGCACCTGCAAGGAGCACCTGTGCGCTGCACCTTCACGGAGCACCTGTATACTGCACCTGCATAGAGCACCTGCCCTGAGCACCTGCACGAAGCACCTGTGCACTGCACCTGCACATAGTACTTCTGCGGGGGAGCTACGCGGAGCATCTATGTAAACATTTCCGATCTGATCGACGACATTTTCAATTACGCCCTTTATAAATCCATATCTCCAAACATGGAAAACCATTATTTGAGACACTCTATCACACTCAATGATGTGCCTTGAGTCGAAATATTCCTCTTGGTTCCCTTCATATGTTATGATTTTGGAATCTTCTTATGGATTCTTCGAGTACCTTGAGTTGATACAATCCTCAAGAAACTCCTCAAACCTCAACAACTGACTGCTTTTCAAGGTCAAACATAAAACGGGCATCCTCCTTAAGAGTAATACCCAAAAAATTGAATATGGGAATCCTCTATAGGAGTAAACCCAAACCAATCCCAAATTGGGTATCTGTCACGACCCGTCCTCGGGGCCCGTGCCGTGACTACCCCAAGCCTGCCTTCCATAGGCCATGGGCTGGCGACTAGCACCAAGGCATAAATCCCAACAAAAAGGGAAGGCATTTCCTTTGAAAAGTAAACAAGCACCACATAGTAAGCAAGCGGAAAAGTAAACACTAAGTAAAAACTGTACAAGCTATGTTGAAAGTAAAAAGGGGCCGGAAATACAAGCCCAACAGTAAAGTACAACTGAAAGGAAAAACAACAACTGAAAGGGAAAACTGTAGCGTCGAGCCGTCCTCTGGAAATCCCACCTGAAGGGTGGGTACAGATAGCCTCCACTTCTCCTTGGGTCCACCTAACCGCTCCGAGTATGTCCCGCCTAGTGGTCTACCTCCTGGTACCATCCTGCTCCGCGCGCCTCCACCACGATCAGTGCTGTCCGTCGTCTGCAACCAACACAACGTAGTGCGGGCAAAGCCCGTGCAGGGGTGAGTATAAGCTACTCAGTAGGGACCCCGAGACCCCCGAAGGTCTCCCGAAATCCACACAAGATAATCCACAAAGGAAGGTACAATCATGAAGTAACATCTGACACGGCTTAGGTATATGCCCATACATATACCTAAGTCATCAATTTCCCGTTCGGCTCCAACGTCCGAGCCCAAACACAACCCAGTCCACACAGGAAAGCAAAACGTAAACCCACACAGGATAGCTCAACATAATCCACAAAGGAGAGTAAACAGTAAATCCACAGAGGATAGCTCAACACAATGCACAATGGAGGGTAAACAGTAAATCCACACATGATAGCTCAACACAATCCACAAAGGAGAGGAAACACAAGATTTAGCTCACACAGTTATACTTCTTCGGATGACGATAAAGATGATCACTGATCCATCTAAGTCGTGAGACCCACGAAGGATCGATAAGTACTAACCCCCGCAAGGACCCAAACAGGATCGGACCCACACAGAATCGGGCCCACACAGGACCGAGCCCATGCAGGACCTGTAGGCGCTGGCTCACACAGAACCGTTGAGCGCTGACCCACACAGGATCGGACCCACACAGGATCGGGCCCACACATGACCGGGCCCACGCAGGACCTATAGCACTGATCCACGTATGATCACTGAGTGCAGTAGTCGTCGTAGTCCACTGAGGATTTCTGCACAGTCGTCACCGCAGTCCACTGAGGATCTCTGCACGGTCGTCATCGGAGTCCACGGAGGATCTCTGCACAGTCATCGCCGCAGTCCACTGAGGATCTCTGCACGGTCGTCGCTGTCGAAGAAGAAGTCGCAGCCAGCACTAGGGTTCCCGCACACAGCAAGCTCGTTCGGGAGGGTCCGCTCCACGAGCCGAGAGGCTGATACATCAACTGACACAAAGTCCGAAGTTGATGTATCCAAAAGTTCCGTATCGTCAACAGGAACTCAACGTCGCAGACGGCGCGTCAATCGGACGCCCGGTCTGAGAGTTATTGGCTTTTTCGTCCCAGGGGCCCGGTTGGTTTTTAAGGCAAAACCAACCCTACCTTACTCCAGCTGCGTCCAAACCTTGGGCGGAGTATGCTAAAAGATCCGTCTCACAAAGAGGAACTCAACAAAGCTGACGGCACGTCAATCGGACGTCCGTAGCTCAAGATATGAGTGTTTCCGCTCCGAGGGCCTGGTTGGTTTCGTGTACGAACCAACCCGGCCGAACTCAAAGTATTCTGAAACCTTGAGTGCGATATACCGAAACGACCGTCTAGATCCAAGGATCGCGTTGCCGCTGATGGAGAGTCGTTTGGAGGCCCGTAGCTCATGTTACGGGCGTTTGAACGAAGACCGTCTGAAGACGGGGGGTACGGGCCCGGGCCGACTCGGCCCGACCCCCCCCCCCCCCCCCCCGGGGAGTCGGCCGAACCGGGTCGACCCAAACCGGGTCGAACCAACCCGGTCTGACCTGGTCTGGTCCGTCCAGGGCGCGGCCCGGCCGGTCGGACCGGCCTGGTCCGGTTCGGCCGAGCGGCCGAACGGCCTGGCGCCGCGGGGCGCTGCCCCCGCGGCCAGGTGGTGTCGCGGCCCCCCGCGGCCAGGTGGTGTCGCGGCCCCCCGCGTGGGGTCGCGCTGAGTCGGGACGCGGCTTCAGCCGCGTCCGAGGGCACCGAACCCACGCGGCCGTGGGTCCGCGGGTGCCGCCGCCGCCGCGCTTCCGGCGAGTTCCGCGGGCCACCGGGATCTCTCCGGTGGTCCGATTTTCATACCGTCTGCGCCGCTGCTCCTCCCGGGACTCGTTCTTCACTGCGGGATCGTCAAACATACGTTGCGGCACGTTCCGTCGTCGCCCGTCAAATCCGCACAAAACGAAGAACGGCGGAGGGTCGTCGGGCCGTGTTCGTTTGGCCCGCACCCTCCGCGTTAGATATAAACAACGGAAGAATTTTTATTCCACACAGGAAACAACAATTTTAATAAAATTAAATTTGTTTGCAATCTGGTTCTTTAACTTCTTTAAAGAAACATTGAGGGGAATAAAGGGGGTAATTCCCAAAATAAATCCCTACCTCGTTGGTCGTCGCGCGCGGGCGTTCTTCGCGGAAAATCTCGTCGCGGAAGAGAGGGATCGTCGCGTCGTCGCGGGGAGGCGTCGCGTCGTCGCGGAATCCGGCGTTGAGTCGGCGAGCTCAACGGACCAAGAACAACAGATTTAAATTATAAATAATTAAATCTGTGTTTCGTTTAAAACCAAAATGAACCTTTAGAGAAAACCCGAAATCACTCACCTCAGATGGTTGGTGATCGGAGATCGGGGTGGGGAAGAACGTCTCGGACGGGAGCGTCGTCGATTTTCGGGTTCGGTGTTCTTCGCGTTCTTCGCGTTCTTCGCGTTCTTCGCGTTCTTCGCGTTCTTCGTGAGGGAGAAGAAGATACAAGGCTCCTCTCAAATCTTCTCAATGCGCAAAACCAGAGGTCGTGCATTGGCCTTATTTTATTATTACTCCAACGAATTTGAAAACTGGTTAAGAAACGACTAATCAATTCATTGAATTAATTCAACGAAAGAAACAGCCCATTTAATTCACGAAATAAACCGCCCAATTAAATGGTCTGTTAAGATTTTAAGAAACACGTCAGTTGACTTTAATAAAGACGGGTTTTCGCGGGTGCGTTTCTTAGCGGAAAGAAACGGCGGGGCTCGTGAGGGCCCCACCTCACCAATATCCTACCAAGGGGTTAGGATATTTCTGGATAGCATCATATCCGGTTTAACTCAGTTCAAGCCACCTTTAAGTGGCTTAAGTGAAATAAAATAAAGTTGTCGCAAAAATTATTTTATTTCTTAACTTTAAGCCTGAAAATTAAAAACCATACCCGAGAAAACGCAACTCCGGAAGAGGCATTTCTAAGCGAATACCGGCGCTACGATTTCATCGGTGCCCTCAGAATTCGATTCCAGGCACCGGTTCAAAAGTTAGAAAAAACCCGCTCGTCCGTTCACTGAACGTACCCGAGCCAAACTTCGGAAAATGATTCCGGGCACACTGGGCCTCGGAATCAGGTGCCGTCAGAAACTGCGCTTTTGTAAAATTCCAAAGAAAATTAAGGAAAAAAAATTCCTTGAAATTTACGGGTCTTTACATTACTCCCACCTCAGGACTTTACGTCCCCGTAAAGATACATCAAAAACTAGGGAAACAAATGTGGGTACTGAGCACGCATCTGAGCCTCCCGCTCCCAAGTGCTTTCTTGGAGGTTCCCGTGCTGCCATCTGATGCGCAGAAGAGGAATCGATCGCCCATGTAGGACCCGCTCCTGTCGATCCTCTATCTCCACTCGGACCTCCGCAAAAGTCGCCTCATCATCCACGTCTAGCTCCCCATAGTCAATGATGTGCGTCAGGTCATGCACGTATCTCCTTAGCTGGGATACATGGAAGACGTCGTGCACCCGGTGCAACTGAGGTGGCAGAGCCAGGCGATAAGCCACCTCGCCAATCCTGCTGATGACCTGGAAAGGCCCGATGAAGCGTGGAGACAACTTTCCTCCTCGGCCAAATCTCCTCAAACCACGTCGAGGTGAGACCCGCAAGAAGACGTGGTCGCCATCCTCGAACTCTAGTGGCCTCTGCCTCCTGTCAGCATATGACTTCTGCCGGCTCTGTGCTGTCCTCATCCGCTCCTGGATGACCTGGACCTTTTCTGTCATGGCCCGGACCATCTCTGGTCCCACTAGTGCTGACTCCCCAGGGTCTGTCCAGCACAAAGGAGATCTGCAAGGCATGTCGTACAACGCCTCGTAAGGTGCCATCCCAATGGTGGAGTGGTAGCTGTTGTTGTACGCGAACTCCACCAAGGGTAGGTGGTCCTCCCAACTGCGACCAAAGTCGAGGACACATGCACAGAGCATGTCCTCGAGGGTCTGAATGGTCCTCTCCGTCTGACCATCCGTCTGTGGGTGAAAGGCGGTGCTCAGACGTAGCCGCGTCCCAAACGCCTCCTGCAACCCCTTCCAAAGCCGGGAAGTAAAGCGAGCGTCCTGATCGGAGACGATAGTCAATGGCACACCGTGAAGCCGTACAACCTCCTGAACGTAGAGACGCCCCAAGCTCTCCACTGAGACCTGCTCTCGAATGGGTAATAAGTGTGCCGACTTGGTGAGTCGGTCAACAATCACCCAAATGGAATCGTGACCTCTGGAAGTGCGTGGAAGTCCAGTCACGAAGTCCATAGATATCCCGTCCCACTTCCACTCCGGGACCTCCAAGGGCTGTACCATGCCTGCTAGTACCTGGTGCTCTTCCTTCACCTACTGGCAGGTGAGGCACCATGAAACGAACTCGGCCACAACCTTCTTCATGCCCGGCCACCAGTGCTGTCGTCTGAGATCCTGGTACATCTTCGCCACTCCAGGATGTACCGCCAAAGGAGAAGTGTGAAACTATCTCAGCACCTCCTCTCATAAAGTGACTGGTACCAAGGTACGTCCTCTTAAAAGGACGTCGTGCTCTGCTCCAAGGGAGAAACCATCAGGTGCCTGTCCCGAGGATATCTATGCACGCCGTGTCTCACAGTCAGTGTCCCCACCCTGTGCCTATATACAGTGGAGGAGAGACTGTGAGAGACTGAAGGAAGGCTACTCCGTCTCTATCCACGAAGGATATCTGCAAGGCGGCTAGCTGCTCTGTCACCTCCTCAAGTAGCTGGATGCCCGTCCTCCTGCTGAGGGCATCGGCTACCACGTTCCCCTTCCCAGGAGTATAGACTATCTCAAAGTCATAGTCCTGGAGGAACTCGAGCCATAGCCGCTGTCTC
Organism: Viscum album; assembly: GCA_963277665.1. Lineage (NCBI taxonomy): Eukaryota > Viridiplantae > Streptophyta > Magnoliopsida > Santalales > Viscaceae > Viscum > Viscum album. Next base: position 1,710,545,848 of record OY728148.1, read on the forward strand.
AGGTTCAGGTCCTTCTGAGAGAAGATGTACCTAAGACTCTGGTGGTCAGAAAAGACTATGAAGCGCTCGCCCATCAGATAGTGCCGCCATGTATTCAGGGCGAAGACCACTGCTGCTAACTCCAGGTCATGGGTAGAGTAGTTCTGCTCATGAGGCCTCAAATGAAGTGATCTATAGTCAATTACGGCCCACTCCTGCTTCAGTACACACCCGAGTCCGGTCCCTGATGCATCACAGTAGACTACTTATCCAACTCCCTCCTCAGGCAACCTCAAGATAGGTGTGCTAGTCAACCTCTGCCTCAGCTCCTGAAAGCTCTGCTGACATCTGTCTGACCACACGAAGGGCTTCCCCTTCTTCTTCAACGCTGAGAGTGGTGCCGCAACTCTAGAGAAGTCTGGATCAAATCTCTGATAGTATCCGGAAAGGCCCAAGAAACTCCTCACCTCTGTCACGCTCTTGGGTGGCTCCCAAGCTAGCACTGCCTCTATCTTCGTGGGATCCACTGCAACTCCCACCTCAGAAATGACGTGCCCCAAGAAGTGGACCTCACGTAAACAGAACTGACACTTCGAGAGCTTTCCATAAAGCTGGTGCCCTCGGAGTGTGTCTAGTACAACAAGCAAGTGGTAGGCGTGCTCCTCCTCCGTGGTCGAGAACACCAAGATGTCGTCGATGAAGACTACGACAAATCGATCGAGGTATGGCTGGAAGATCCTGTTCATGAGGCTTATGAACACTGCAGGAGAGTTGGTCATGCCAAAAGGCATAACCAAGAACTCATAGTGGCCATACCAACACCTGAAGGCCGTCTTCTGCACATCCTCATCTCGAACTCTGAGCTGATGATAGCCTGACCTGAGGTCTATCTTCGAGAACCACCGTGCTCCCTTGAGCTGGTCGAAGAGGTCATCAATCCTGGGTAGCGGATACTTGTTCCTCAATCTCACCTGGTTCAGGCGACGATAATCGACACACAGTCGCAAGCTCCCATCTGCCTTCTTGGCGAACAAAATCGGGGAAGCCCAGGGTGAAACACTGGGTCGGATGAACCCCTTGCCCTGCAAGTCCTCCAACTGTACCCACAGCTCTCGAAGCTCAGCGGGGGACATCTGATATGCTGGAGTGGATATCGGGGCTGTCCTGGGGTACAGGTCAATATAAAAGTCTACCTCTCTGCGAGGAGGTAGTCCTGGAACGTCATCGGGAAAGACGTCCGCGTACTGATCCACCACTGCAGGAAAACTGGGACTCCGCACGTCAACTGCTCCCAGGATGAGGCTAGCCAACTGATGAGTGATGGACTGACCTCTCCTCTGCGTGAGTCCATCCTGTGCTGCTAAGGCTCCCTTCTCACCGGTGAAGGTGAACCTGCTCCCGTCGGTGCGCACACATCGCACCATGCGCCTAAAGCAGTCAATCTGAGCATGGACCGTAGATAACCAATCCATTCCCAAGATGATGTCATAAGGCCTCGACGCCGCTACAAGAAGATCCCAGCCGAAGCTCTCGCCTCCTAGAGTAAGCTCACACTGCCGGCACCAGTGCGTAATCGTCGAGTCTGCTCCCGTAGGAGTCTCTAGACGTAAGGATCGAGCCAACGGCTCCGTCGGAATCTCCGAGCTCCGAACGAGGGCAATGGCTATGAAAGAGTGACTCGTTCATGTGTCTATCAGAACTGCAGCAAGGGTGGAATAGACACAGATCGTACCTCGAATCATCTTTGGCGCGCCGTGGTCGTAGGCCTCTGCTACCTGGAGCTGTGCCTGTCTCTGCCCGCCAGCTCCCTGAGGTCGGGGTGGGCCTCCTGGTGGTGGTGGTGGAAGAGCCTCAAAGCGTCGCCCACCACCTGCTGCTCGGCCAGCTCCTCTGCCTCGTCCGCATCCTCCCTGCGGACCGCCACGGTCGACCCTCTGCCTCTACCTGGGTGGTCCCTCCACCGTCTGCTGCCCCTTGGTATGACAGGTCGGGCAGGCACGAGCCATGTGGCCCTGCCCGCTGCACTCGTAGCACTGTCTGCCTCTCGGAAGGCTGGCTCCGCGCTGTGTGCCCCACACCACTGAGCCAGTGTCCCGAGGTCTCCTGCCGGAAGGTCTGGTCCGCCTGGAACCCTGAGTCATCCGTCGGCTACCTGCTGCCGAAGACTCCGCTATCTGTCTCCCTGTGGTAGGTCTCGCTGTGGACTCAGCCAGGAAGCTCTCGATCAGAAGGGCTCGCTCTAGCACTCCTTCCTGGGTCGGGATGCTGAGGGAGATCAGCGATGCCCTGATCTCATGTCTCAATCCCTGCTCGAAGGTTCGGGCCCGGAAGAAGGGGTCCCGTACCATGTCTGTCGAGTAGCGAGAAAGGTCGGTGAACCTCACCGCATACTGGGCGACCGTCAAGCTGCCCTTCCGCAGCTAAAGAAGCTCATGGATGCGCACCGCACGGAGGGTGGCCGGGACGAACTCTGAGCGGAAGAGGCTCTCGAAGTCCGTCCAGATGAGGGAGGCCTAATCGTGTACCTGGAGCATCAGGATCCACAATCACCCTGCTGCCGCGTGCAGTGGGCTCGCCGCGAAGATCACCATGAGGTTTGATGGTGTCCTCACTAGCCTGAAAACTCAGACGACCGCCTCCAGCCAGTCCTCGGCTACCTGGGGGTCCGACTCCCCACGGAACCTGGGTGGTCTCTGGCACTGGAACTCGTGCAGAGCTTCGAGGCATCGTGCGTCGTCAGCTGCCAGTGTTGGAAGCATCAGGGGCTCGGCGGGTAAAGGTACCGCCGGTGCCTCTGCTATCAACGGGCCCTGTACCGAGGCCTCGTTGCTCGGCGGGCTATCGTCGCGCTCTACTCTAGGAACCCTAGCTGGCTGCTATCGTCGTGCCATCCTGAAAAGAAAACAAGTGTGCCATGGTCAGAACAGTATACCTGGTGAGCTGACACAAGTAATCACGAAGAAAACTTGAAACACACAAGCAATCAATGTTTTCGTGCATTAAGTCGGAAATCAGAAGTCAGGGTCCTGGTGTATGGATACGTCGGCCACCGCACCAACACTGGACTCCCTGGACTGATAACCACACTCAATATGCTAAACACTATTGCTTCACACAGATGAAAGATCAGAGTCTACGGTAGAACCGACCACCTCTGATACCAATTTGTCACGACCCGTCCTCGGGGCCCGTGCCGTGACTACCCCAAGCCCACCTTCCATAGGCCAAGGGCTGGCGACTAGCACCAAGGCGTAAATCCCAACAAAAAGGGAAGGCATTGCCTTTGAAAAGTAAACAAGCACTACAGAGTAAGCAAGCGGAAAAGTAAACACTAAGTAAAAACTGTACAAGCTGTGCTGAAAGTAAAAAAGGGTCCGGAAATACAAGCCCAACAGTAAAGTACAACTGAAAGGAAAAACAGCAACTGAAAGGGAAAACTGTAGCGTCGAGCCGTCCTCTGTAAATCACACCTGAAGGGTGGGTACAGATATCCTCCACTGCTCCTCGGGTCCACCTGACCGCTCTGAGTACGTCCCGCCTAGTGGTCCACCTATAGGTACTGTCCTGCTCCGCACGCCTCCACCACGATCAGCGTTGTCTGTCGTCTGCAACCAACACAACGTAGTGCGGGCAAAGCCCGTGTAGGGATGAGTATAAGATACTCAGTAGGGACCCCAAGACCCCTGAAGGTCTCCCGAAATCCACAAAGGATAATCCACAAAGGAAGGTACAATCACGAAGTAACATCTGAGACGGCTTAGGTATATTCCCATACATATAACTAAGTCATCAATTTCCCGTTCGGCTCCAACGTCCGAGCCCAAGCACAACCCAGTCCACACAGGAAAGCAAAATGTAAACCCACACAGGATAGCTCAACACAATCCACAAAGGAGAGTAAACATTAAATCCACACAGGATAGCTCAACACAATTCACAAAGGAGAGTAAATAGTAAATCCACATAGGATAGCTCAACACAATCCACAAAGGAGAGGAAACACAAGATTCAGATCACACAGTTATACTTCTTCGGATGATGATAAAGATGATCACTGATCCATCTAAGTCGTCAGATCCACGAAGGATCGATAGGTACTAACCCCCGCAGTGACCCACATAGGATCGGACACACACAGGATCGGGCCCACACAGGACCAGGCCCACATAGGACCTGTAGGCGCTGGCTCACACAGAACCGCTGAGCGTTGACCCACACAGGATCAGACCCACACAGGATCGGTCCCACACAGGACCGGGCCCACGCAGGACCTGTAGCACAGATCCACGTAGGATCGGTGAGTGCAGTAGTCGTCGTAGTCCACTGAGGATCTCTGCACAGTCGTCGCCGCAGTCCACTGAGGATCTATGCACGGTCGTCGTCGGAGTCCATGGAGGATATCTGCACAGTCATTGCCGCATTCCACTGAGGATCTCTGCACGGTCGTCGCTGTCGAAGAAGCAGTCGCAGCCAGCACTAGGGTTCCCGCACACAGCAAGCTCGTTCGGGAGGGTCCGCTCCACGAGCCGAGAGGCTGATACATCAACTGACACAAAGTCCGAAGTTGATGTATCCAAAAGTTCTGTATCGTTAATAGGAACTCAACGTCGCAGACGGTGAGTCAATCGGACGCCCGGTCTGAGAGTTATTGCTTTTTCGTCCCAAGGCCCGGTTGGTTTTTAAGCAAAAACCAACCCGACCGTACTCCACCTATGTCCAAACCTCGGGCGGAGTATGCCAAAAGATTCGTCTCACAAATAGGAACTCAACAAAGCTGACGACACGTCAATCGGACGTCCGTAGCTCAAGATATGAGCATTTCCGCACCAAGGGCCCGGTTGGTTTCGTGTACGAACCATCCCGGCCGAACTCAAAGTATTCCGAAACCTTGAGTGCGATATACCGAAATGACCGTCTCGATCCAAGGATCGCGTTTCTGCTGACGGCGAGTCGTTTGGAGGCCCTTAGCTCATGTTACGGGCGTTTGAACAAAGACCGTCCGAAGACGGGGGGTACGAGCCCGGGCCGACCCGGCCCGACCCCCCCCCCCCGGGGAGTCGGCCGAACTGGGTCGACCTGGTCTGGTCCGACCAGGGTGCGGCCCGGCCGGTCGGACCGGCCTGACGCCGCGGGGCGCTGCCCCCGCGGCCTGGTGGTGTCGCGGCCCCCCGCGTGGGGCCGCGCTGAGTCAGGACGCGGCTTCAGCCGCGTCCGAGGGCACCGGACCCGCGCGGCCGCAGGTCCGCAGGGGCCGCCGCCGCCGCGGCTTCAGCCACGGCGGCCTGTCCGGAGGCACACCGGGGCGCCGCCGCTCCTGGCTTCTGGCGCCGCCGCGCCGGCGTCCCGCGCCGCCGACGAGTTCCGTGGGCCACCGGGTTCGCTCCGGTGGTCCGATTTTGTTCCTGTCTGCGCCGATGCTCCTCCCGAGACTCGTTCTTCACTGCGGGATCGTCAAACATCCGTTGCGGCACGTTCCATCGTCGCCCGTCAAATCCGCACAAAACGAAGAACGACGGAGGGTCGTCAGGCCGTGTTCGTTTGGCCCGCCCCCTCCGCATTAGATATAAACAATGGAAAACTTTTTATTCCACACAGGAAACAACAATTTTAACAAAATTAAAATTGTTCGCAATCCAGTTCATTAACTTCTTTAAAGAATCATTGACGGAAATAAAGGGGGTAATTCCCAAAATAAATCCCTACCTCGTTGGTCGTCGCGCGCAGGCGTTCTTCGCGGAAAAGCTCGTCGCGGAAGAGAGGGATCGTCGCGTCGTCGCGGGGAGGCGTCGCGTCGTCGCGGAATCCGGCGTTGAGTCGGCGAGCTCAACGGACCAAGAACAACAGATTTAAATTATAAATAATTAAATCTATGTTTCGTTTAAAACCAAAAAGAACCTTTAGAGGAAACCCGAAATCACTCACCTCAGATGGTTGGTGATCGGAGATCGGGGCGGGGAAGAACGTCTCGGACGGGAGCGTCGTCGATTTCCGGGTTCGGCGTTCTTCGCGTTCTTTGCGTTCTTCGCGAGGGAGAAGAAGATACAAGGGTCCTCTCAAATCTTCTCAACGCGCAAAACCAGAGGTCGTGCATTGGCCTTATTTTATTATTACACCAACGAATTTGAAAACTGGTTAAGAAACGACTAATCAGTTCGTTGAATTAATTCAACGAAAGAAACATCCCATTTAATTCACAAAATAACTCGCCCAATTAAATGGTCTGTTAAGATTTTAAGAAACGCTTCAGTTGACTTTCATAAAGACGGGTTTTCACGGGTGCGTTTCTTAGCGGAAAGAAACAGAGGGGCTCGTGCGGGCCCCACCTCACAAATATCCTACCAAGTGGGTAGGATATTTTTGGATAGCATCCTATCCGGTTTAACTCAGTTCAAGCCACCTTTATGTGGCTTAAGTGAAATAAAATAAAGTTGTCGCAAAAATTATTTTATTTCTTAACTTTAAGCTCGAAAATTAAAAACCACACCCGAGGAAACGCAACTCCGGAAGAGGCGTTTCTAAGCGAATAGCGGCGCTGCGATTTCATCGGTGCCCTCAGAATTCGATTCCGGGCACCGGTTCAAAAGTTAGAAAAAACCAGCTCGTCCGTTCACTAAACGTACCCGAGCCAAACTTCGGAAAATGATTCCGGGCACACCGGGCCTCGGAATCAGGTGCCGTCAGAAACTGTGCTCTTGTAAAATTCCAAAGAAAATTAAGAAAAAAAAATTTCCTTGAAATTCATGGGTCTTTACAGTATACATCCTGGTATAAGACCTTCACCTTCACCCCTTCTTCTTTACATTGGTCCCTTGTCCAATATAAATAGAACAGATGGAAGGTTCGTCACCTCTCCCTCTTCCACGGTCAACGTGCCCTCTTCCATCATCATGGATGAAAAATTTAGAAGTGTGAATGTCTTTTTTGAATCTTTCACATCATATTGCTTCCCACACCGAGCATCACTCACGTCAGCTTAGAGATACATGATGGTTATAACATGTGCACAAATACTCATTGGAAGGAACTACGACAACTCTGATTCATGTTCATATCAAGAGGCTGTAACACCCCTAGATTTTATGAGAAATATAATTTTTAATTTCTTTGATGTCTCGTATTTTACGCTACACCAATATTATCTTTCACTATACGCAACACCATATTAGCTTGTACTATATGAAAAAACTATTCTTGGCTTTTGTTGTACGCAAGAGCGACCTTCCTCAATAGCGTGTAATGTATGCAAAATAGAATTTCACTAAACAACAATATATTGTTCTTATGAACTAGCCATTATGAATAGTATTAACCACATTTTGAAATTTATAACATTATAATTAATCCTACACATATTCTAGAACATTGTTTGAGATCAAAATAAATTTTTCAGGTAAAATAAGTATATTTAAAAAAATATTGTTTTGTCCCCTTTTGATGGAACAACCACTTTAAATATTGTTTTGACATGTTTATGAGTTAAATTTTACAAAATAATGTTATTCATTGCAATAAGTATAAAAAGATTACTTTGTATAATTTTTTAATATTTTTCTGTTAACTTTCATATTTTGATAAATAGTAAAAATACCATAAATGATAATTAAAAACAACTTTTTTCATTAAGATAAATTATATGGTTAATTATAATATTGAATGGGATTAAATTATAAATAGAATATATTTTTACTATTTAATATAATTCAATTAATTATAATTAATTTTACATTGAATTCATAGGTAAAAATATTTCAATCTTTTGCAATGTTTTAACTTTTAATATCTGTTTTCTATATAGCGGGATTAATTTTAAAATAAATAATGCACCTTTTATGATTTTAATTTGGAAAAATGGATTCAATATTTGTAATCCGTAGGTCCAAATTATTTCAATAGTCTAGTTTTTATTTTTAGACATTAAGAATAGTAACTACGATAAATTTTATTTACAATAGTTAAAGGTAAATTAGGTAATTAAGGGTAAATATAATATTATAAAATTACCCTAAAACTTGGCTTAATATAATTGGATGATTAGATTTCGTCATAAAATATACGAGGATCTAAATGTTATCTATTATAACCCACTTTTATGTGATTAATACCTTTAATTTATTTTATTTAAATGAAAGTGAAATATTTCTCACTCAAACTTTAATAATTAAATTATTTTTATTATAAGGTTACATAGAATATAAATTCAATTATAAATACTAATTTGAAAGATCAAATTTATTTCTTTATCTTGGTAATTTATTTGTAATTGTTATGAAATATATAATTACCTTAATATCTTATACATTAATGATGCAGAAATTATTTATTTAGTGAAATATCAATAATATTGTTTTTATTAGACAAATAATACACATAAAAGACCCAAAAACCAGAAAAAAACTTATTTTTAGTGTACATATGAAACATAAGTATCCAAAGGTCGAATTGATGACCATTTGTAGCCTTATAAAAGTGATTATGACAATTATATTATATTAATTTAAATGATGTCAAAGTGGTCACTTTCATAATTTAGTAAACATAACATTTTAAAAGTTGGCCTTTTTAGAAGTGAAATTCAAATAAAAGTATTTTTATGAATAATATTATATTTATATTCATCGTAATATTTTATTTTTAGTTTTCATTCAACAAATAAGAATATTAAATAATTATAAAAAAGTTAGTAATTATTTTATTCATAGAAATATCAAATAAATGGTTTTAAAAATATTAAAATAAATATTATATGAACTAATTAATAAGATCCACAAATTTTTTAGATGAATATGACATTTTAGTGACCTGTTAAATATTTTGTTTTGAATATATGCTCTGTGTGTATTTTATTTAAATTCAAATAATTGAATAGAGTCAAAATTTACACTATTGATATTTTATAAAAATAACATATTATTAAATTATTCAAAAATCACAAAAATATTTAAAAATTAAAAATTTAAAATTATATGGTCTACAAGGCTATAATGTGTCCGATTATTTTAAATTGACAATATATAAGTTTTTATTTATAATAAATTAAATTTTAGAATATTATTACCACAAATAAAATTAAATAGATTAAATAAGGATAAATCAAAATGATAAGATTTAAAATAAACATAAAACATGTATAAAATTTATTTATTGATTAAATTAAAACCCTATATCATCTCTTCTTTGAATTGAGTAATTTTTTGATGTTTTTATATGGGGTTGGAATTTATTATAAATTAATATTTTTTAGGATTCCAAAGGTGCCCCTCTCCTCCCTTATAAAAGGGAACCTCCTCCCTCTCTTATTTACAACATTTTGTTCCTTCATGCTTAGGAAAACCATGACCATTTCCCATATAAAATTCTCTAGAATCATAATTTATGTTCTGTTGTTCTTCAAAGACCAACTTTAGTGCCCTAAAAGGATGTTTATAAGAGGCACATCAAAGAAGTGGTAATATGCTTTACCGATTCTTTCAAAATTATTTTGACTTCTACATAATCTTATTTATTGTTTCATTATAAAGTAATAAAATCAGTATTTTTCATATTCTTATATGTTATAATAAATATGAAACAACCCTATTTCACCTTCTATCCATCCTATGGAAAATAAAATCACCATGTGTGCGTACGTCCTGAATAGCGTCTCCACGCCGTGGTGTAATCTGTTTTCCACCACCACCTTACTCAGATGGTTATAATGGTTTAAATAATAACTATATATAGTTATTATAAAAATATAATAATTATGATATATTATATAATCCACTCCAATTCCATTCAATAATCATGGGAACGATATCATCGCTCGTGCGTACGTATGGATTACCGTCTCCATGATGCGATGAGATTAATTCTCCATGTTAACCATTCAAGAATGATTATAAAATATATATAATAAGTAATCATGAAATATATGACATAAAAATGCTATAGTATTTATATATATATATATTTTATTTACTTCCATTAAATTTAATAAGGAAATGAAAACAGCGTTCATGCGTATGTACGGCCTACCGTCTCCATGAACAATGTATTTCCTTACTTTTATCGATTTATTATATATATTATATTCTGAATATATATTATATATAAATCATGGTTTAAATTATGGATGTAATTAAATCATTACATAAGTAATGATATCAATAACAACAAGTCCAAACACGTATGATAAATAAAACGATTTTACAGAAACCGCTACTTTAACATGGAATTGACAAAAGAAAGGGTAATATAAAGTCATAAGTGAATAATATATGATATCATAAATATTATTATGGTTTGGTTACCAGTTAATAATTTGTTTAAACCCAATATTTATGAGTTTCAGACATGTACTGATGAAATTGGACCTAAGGTAAGGGATTATTTTGTCTCACTTTTATTTATGTGAGACGTTTGCCTTAATCACCATATATTTCTTTTGTATGGTATTTATGATTCTCATTAATGTTTTATGATTTTTATTATGAAGGATATGATATTTGAGTATTCATGTAATTTTATTAATTTTATTATATGTATGATTTCACTGATCATAAATGGTATGCGGTAACTCTTCATATCTCATATATATCCGAGACTGTTTATTTGTAAGTATTTACTGGGGTTATATTTATCATCCATTTCCATGATATATAAAAATGTTTTCATAAAGTGCTTATTTTTATTCCATGTACGTTTAAAGTGATTTTTACACTTTTTTTACTTTTACCACATTGTATGGAAGGAAACTTTCTTTTGTTTACCATACAAGGTAGTTTTTGACTCTTCCGGAAAAAGTACGAGGAGAATGTTTTTTTAACTTATACAGTATCAATGGATTTTTATTGATTCATAATGCAATATTTTCATAAAGATTCTTCTATATGAATTCATGATTATTTTCAAAAAAACATTTTATTTTAAAATTTAAATGTCATTTTCTAAAAAGAAAAATTATTTTGAAGAAGAAAGGATATTATCCTCAAGAATTCATTTGATGTGTTTTATCAAAACTATTTCCCATAAAAGATGACATTATTCAGTATGATTGTGTTTCAAGTATAATACCCCTATTATTTACATGGTATTATTTTTTTTATGATGAAATGATATCCATTTGTTTTATATGGATTATGTTATAATGGGATGGTGTTTACGAAAACCATTTTATTCTTTGGGTTATGATGAATGATTTATGTTTATTTTGTGGCACAAATAAGAATGATTTTATTATGAGATAGGTGGGACCAATATCTCCCTCCAATGCACTGGGTAAAGATTTATATCTCATGAGATAAACATGGATGGAACATAAAGTAATCAGGTTCAGTAATATAGGACTGGAACGACACGTAAACCCAGTTCAGTAATGAACTTCATCCACTATGATGGTCTTTGAAATAATAACTTGGCTAATATAGAAATCATATTAAGTGATTAATGATTTTCCAAAATTATATGTTTTTATTCCGATGATATTTTCTCATGATTGATGTTCCATTATGATCTATGCCTTACGTACTGCCATGTTTTATGTCATTGCTGAAGGTTTTGATGTTTAAACTTTATGTTCATGTTTTTATCTTCAAATGTTTATGTTTTATTTTATTTTCTCCATTCCTACCCATACTGAGAATTTGATAAAATCCTTTATTTTTTTTCTTTTTCCCAGGATATAATGAATGTTTTTATGTATGAAAACCAAAAGGGAGGATCTTTATGGGAGATGTTGAAGATCTTTCACCATGATTAGAAGATTATGTTCTGATTTTCAAAATACACTAAACTGTTATGGTCCTTTGGTGTCTTTTTTTGTTATGTATTAAGTACTCCGCAAAACTTATTTAATGTCCATGTATGTCAAGATTTGGGTCTCTACAGTTGGTATTAGAGGAAAGGTTTAGTTAACCTTTTAAAACTAGGATGTGAAATATTTAGTGTGATACCTAGAGATATATCAAAGGTAAGTCTAGGGATTCCCCTAAGGTTGTGTATAAGTATATATTATAGTCCTAGATTAATGATAACAATCATTAATAATGTTTTATTAAACCTATGATGTTAGATATTGAATGTACTCCCCTTGATTATGTTGTTTTCCTAGTATGATTTTTTCCTCTCACACTATTCTTTTTGGGTTTTAGATAATGGATGGAACCCGAAGGAACTGTATTAATGATCATTGCACTGGGCAATGAAATGAATGTCCTCTGGAAGAAACAAATTTTATGAGAAATGGAGTGAAAAATCTTATTGCTATTCTTACAAAAGCTATGAATCATTCTGGACTTCCAAATGAGCAGAGAAAGGAACAATATTCAATTGAGTCCTTCCTGAGGCAACGTCCACCATCTTTCAGTGGGACTTCTGATCCACTTGTTGCTGAACAATAGATCAATACGATTGAAACGTCATTTTCTATACTTCACTGTTCGGAATTAGAAAAAGTCATTCTGGCTGTTTACCGTTTAGAAGGAGAAGCAAACCAATGGTGGACTCTAATTAAGAATACAAGGCCCAAATATAAAATTGAATCCATGGAATGGGATGTGTTCAAGAAATTATTTTTCAATTAGTACTTCCCTCATATTGTTCGAACAAAGATAGAAAATGTGTTCCTCAAGCTTAATCAAAAGGATGATGAATCTGTTGGTATATACGAAGAAAATTTTACAAGGCTTGCAAGATATGCATCTGGATTTATCATCCAACTTGAAAGTAAAGTTGATCAATTCTTTAGTGGATTAAAACCAAATCTTCCAAAGGCATTAGATATAGAAGACTTTAGTAGCAATGAAGAGATTGTAGGTTTTTCTATCAAGGTTGAACTAGAAGTTAGTGTTACATATCCATCTCATGGTTTTGACAAGAAATGAAAGATTGAGTTCAAGAAAAAATCTCAAAAATATGGTGAAAATCTTAAAAATGTTTCATTATGATCAAAGAGTAGAAAGAAGCACGGTGGATATTGTCTTAAAGGGACTAGATAATGTTTTAAGGGTGGAAAATAAGTTCATCGAGTAGATGAGTGATGAAGTGATGGGGAAAAGGCAGCTAATGATGTGAATAGAGAAAAGACTATAGAGAACGCACCACCAACACTTCAATGCTACAAGTTCAAGGAAATGGGGCATTATTCTAAGAGATGACCTAATCCAAGGGTTATTGATGATCGACATCATCAACCTCTAAGGCAAATGATAATGGGATGTCACATGTGATCACTATTGGTGATGTTGAGTATGACAATGAAGTGGTGGAATGATTAAGGGTATATGTAATGGGATTCCAAAATAATGTTGTGGAATCTCATTTATAGTATTATGGAATATTGGAATATCTATGTATTGGTTTTCAAAAAATTTATGGCACTAGTAAACATGAAAAGTGATTGAAATATTTTTGGAATGAAGATGATATGCACATAATGAAGGTATATAGAGAAAATAATATATTTGATAGTATTAATGAGCTCATGACTGATATAAGGACAATGTGACATCATGGTTTGAGTATATAGAAATTTTGGGATTTTGGTATGTGGAAATAATTAACTTTTGATAGAATTCGTGTTTTCACTATGGTTCTATGGTAATTCATGTTTCAAATGATACATGATTAAGGTATTAACATTTTTCTAATATTACCAACAAGATATATCTTATGATATATGGGGTATAAATAATGGTATTCACATGCTTGGTAGACAACCTCTCTAGTAATATTTTTCTTTATACTATGAGGTTGGGTAAAAGTATTTTCGATAAGCCTAATGGCTGGAATGGATTATGTTGGACAACAGATAGTATTGTTTAAGGCATGAACTTTTTTATATTATGATTGTATAGTTATAGAAAAATGACAACCCGTAAGACGAGCGACAACCCATCACATTGGACAATGTTGCGGGTATCGAACCCACTACCAAAGTGAGATATGACATTATCACCTACCACTATTCTTTTGGAATTCCCTAGTTAGTAGAAATTAGTTTTATTTTATTAATCGGTATGACAGTTGAAGTATAAGTCCATTTTTTGAATCATATACAATTAATCTCACCATATATGGACTTATGTATATTTAATAACATTTCCTATCTTTTTTTGAGACAAATGGAATAACCTATCATTCAATCACATGATCTGCTAACATTTCAAGGACAAATTCAAATTCATCTCTTTAAATAAGAGATGAAGTGAAAATTTCTCATGGAATGACCAATGATGATATTACACTAAAATAAAGTAAGTATTTATTCTTATGAAAAAATTCATCATCTTTAGATAAATGATCTTGAAAACTAAAAATACAGTCCTAGTACCCTCATATACGATGAATCAGATGGTACCTTAGATCATCATAAATTTATGGCTTTGTGATTTTTGGCTTTTTCATAGCCATGTTCTCTACCACTCTCCATAAGAACTTGATGGTTAAATTTTTCTTCCTTATCCATATTATCACCTATGTTCTCCTATGTGGAAACCGAGTGATGAGTTAATTTGGGTAACCGTTATGTTCATACTTCATTTTTTAAAATTAAGTTTTAGTATTCCATTTTACAATGTGGGTTTTTATGAATGAAACTTTCAAGTAGTTAACAATTTATAACCCTGATGAATTTTGCGGGTGAAATTCATTTTAAGGGGGGTAGAATGTAACACCCAGAGATTTTATGAGAAATATTATTTTTAATTTTGTTGATTTCTAGTGTTGTACACTACAACAATATTATATTTCACTATACGCAACACCATATTATCTTTTAGTATACGCAAGCACTATTCTTGGCTTGTGTTTCACACAAAAGCGACTTTTCTCAATAATGTGTGTTGTACGCAAAACCGAGTTTCACTAAACAATGATATATTGTTCTTATGAACTAGCTATTATTAATAGTATTAACCTCATATTAAATTTTATAACATTATCATTCATCAAACCCATATTCTAGAATATTTTCTGAGAACAAAATAAATTTTTGGGTAAAATAAGTATTTTTAAAAAATTAATGTTTTTCCGCCTTTTGATGGCGTGCCCACTTTAAATCTAGTTTTGACATGTTTACGAGTTCAATTTGATAAAATAAAGTTAATCATCACAATAATTATATAAAAATTTACTTTGAGTAATTTTTTAATTAATTTCTGTTAACATTTATATTTTGATGAATAGTAAAAATACGCTAAATTATAATTAAAACATCTTTTTTCATCGAGATAAATTACATGGTTAAATTATAATATTGAATGGTTTTATAGTATAAATAGAATATATTTTTTCCATTTAATATTATTCAAGTCATTATCATTAATTTTACATTGAATTAATAGGTAAAAACATTTCAATCTTTTGCAATGTTTTATCTTTTAGAACCCGTTTTCCCAACAGTGGGATTAATTTTAAATTAAACACTATAACATATGTGTTTTGAAATCGGAAAAATGGATTCCATATTTGGAATCTATAGGTATAAATTATTTTAATAGGCTACTTTTTATTTTTAGACAGTATGAATAGTAACTATGATAAATTTTATTTACCACAGTTAAAGGTAAATTAGGTAATTAAGGGTAAAAATAATATTATAAAACTACCCTGAAACTTGACTTATTATAATAGGATGATTATATTTCATCTTTGAATATACTTGGGTCTAAATTGTATCTATTATAACCCAGTTGTATATGATTAAGACGTTTAATTTATTTTATTTAAATGAATGTGAAATATGTCTCACCCAAACATTAATAATTAAATTATTTTTAATATAATGTTATAAAGAAAATAATTTCGGTTATAGATACTCATTTGAAATCTAAAATGTTTTCTTTTATCATTGTAAATTATTTTTAATTTTTAAAAATATATAATTACATTAATATATTATACTTTAATGATGCAGAAATTATTTATTTATTGAAAAATCAATAATATAGTTTTTATTAGACTAATAATACCCCTAAAAGACCCAAAAAACTGACCAAATCTTTTTGGTTGTGTACATATAAACCATAATCATCCAAATGTCTAATTGTGGATTATTTTGAGCCTTATAAAAGCGAATATGACACTTATATTATTTTATTTAAAATAATGTCAAAGTTGTCACCTACATAATTTAAGAAAAATAACATTTTAAAAGTTAGTGTTTTAGAAGATAAATTGTACTAAAATTGTTATTCTGAAATATATTGCATTCATTTTCATCATAGTATTTTTTTTTAAATTTTTATGCAAAAATAAGTATATTAAATGATTATAAAAAAATGTTCTAGTAATTATTTTATTCAAATAAATATCAATGAAATGGTTTCAAAAATATTAAAATAAATATTATAAGAACTAATTAATATGACACACGAATTTTTTAGATTAATATGAAATGTTAGGGAGCTATTAAATATTTTTTTGAATACATTTTCTCTGTGTATTTTATTTAAATTCAAATAATTGAATAGTGTTAAAATTTACACTATTGGTATTTTTTAAAAATAACATATTATTAAATTATTTAAAAATCACAAAAATATTTAAAAATTAAAAATTGAAAATTATATGGTCTATATGGTTGTAAAGTATCCAATTATGTAAAATTTACAACATATAATTATGTATTTAAAAAATTTAAAATTTAGAATATTGTTACCACAAATAAAATTAAATAGATTAAATAAGGATAAATCAAAATGATAAGTTTTTAAATAAAAATAAATTATGTCTACATTTTATTGGTTGATGATATTAGAACCCTATCTCATGTTATATTTTAATTGAGTTTTTTTTGGTGGATTTTATTTGGGGTTGGAATTTATTATAAATTAATATATTTTAGGATTCCAAAGGTTCCCCTCTCCTCCCTTATAAAACGGCACCTACTCCCTATCCTATTTATAACATTTTGATCCTTCAATAAAATCCAACCTCTACCAATTTTCATTGTAAAAGTCCCTAGAAACATAATGGAGGTCCTTTTATTTTTCAAATACCAATGTTAGTACCCTAAGAGGAGGTTTAGAAGAGGTTCATCAAAGAAGAGGTAATATCCTTTACCGATTCTTTCAAATTTATTTCTTCTTCTAGATCATCATCATTATTTGTTTAATTATAAAGTAATAAAATCAGTATCAATCATATACTGATATGTTATCATAGATATGAAACAACCCCATTTCACCTTCTATCCATCCAATGTAAAATGAAATCACCGCGCATGTGTATGTTTGAAATACCATTTCCACGCCGTGGTGTAATCAATTTTCCACCACCACATTACATGGATGGTTATAATGGTGTAAAGAATAACTATATATGGTTATTATAACATGATACTAATTATGAGATATTATATAATCCACTTCAATTCTATTCAATAATTATAGAAATGATATCATCACTCGTGCGTACGTACGAATTACCATCTCCACGATGCATTGAGATTCATTCTCCACGTTAACCATCCAACAATGATTATAAATTATATAGAATAGGTAATCATGAAATATATTATATAATAATTCTACTGGATTTATTTGTATATATATATTTCATTTTCTTCCGTTCAATTTAATAAGGAAAGGAAAACAGTTTTCATGCGTACATACGTCCTACCATATCCATGAACGTTGTATTTCATTCCATTTATCGATCTATTATATATATTTTATTCTAAATATATATTATATATAAATCATGTTTTACATTATATAAGTAATTAAATCATTATATATGTAAAGATATCAAGAACAACAAGTCCAAACATGTACAATAAATGAAATGATTTTTCCCAAAACGCTGCTTCAAAATGGAATTGACAGAAGAACGATTAATATAAAGTCAGATGTGAAACATATATGATATCTTAAATATTATTATAGTCATTTAACAAGTTATTAATATGTTTAAATGCACTAGATAGGAGTTTCGGACACGTATAAATGAAATTGGACCTAAGTTAATGGATTATTTTGCCTCACTTTTATTTTTGGGAGACATATGCCTTAAACAGCATCTATTACTTTTGTATGGTGTTTATGCTTACCATTAATGTTTTATGATTTTTATTTTCAAGGTTATTATATTTAAATATGCATGTAATTTTATTTATTTTATTACACGTTTTATTTCACCGATCATAAATGGAAAGGGGTAACTTTTCCAATCTAGTTTCTATACGAGATTGTTTATTCATAAGTATTTACTAGGGTTATATTTATCATCCATGTCCATGTTTTATAAAAATGATTTCATAATGTGTTTACTATTATTCCATGTATTTTTAATGTCATTTTTACCCTTTTTTAACTTTTAACACATTGTGTGGAAGGAATCAATCTTTTGTTTACTATACAAGGTACTTTTTTACTCTTCCACCAAAAGTACGAGGAGAATGTTTTTTTAACTTATACGGAATGAACTGATTTTTACAATTTCATAATTCATTATTTTTTTGAAGTTTTATCTGTATTATTTCATTAATATTTTCAACAAAATCATTTTCGTTTAAAATTACATGGAATTTTGTGAAAAGAAAAATGATTTTGAATATTAAAGCATATTTTCCTCAATAATTCATTTGAAGTGTTTTATCAAAACTATTTCCCATCTAAGATAACATTATTTAGTATGATTATGTTTCAATTATAATTTCTCTATTATTTTCATGGTTTTATTTTTCTCATAATGAAATGATATCCATTTGTTTTATATGAATTATGTTATAATGAGATGATGTTTATGAAACTCGTTTTATTATTTGGGTTACGATGAATGATTTATGATTATTTTGTGTTACACATAAGATTTATTTCATTATGAGATGGGTGTGACCTATATCTCCCTCCAATAAATTGGGTAATGATTTATATATCATGTGATAAACATGGATATAATGTCTTGTAAATCCGGTTCAGTAATATAGGGTTGGAACGACAAGTAAACCCCGTTCAGTAATGGAATTCATCCACTATGATGGTATTGGAAATAAGGTATTTGCTACTATGGAAATCATATCGTGTGCTTAATGGATTGACATAATTACATGTTTTATTACCATGCTATTTTATCATGATTTATGTTCCATTATGATATATTCCTTACATACTACCATGTTTTATGTCATTGCTCAAGATTTTGATGTTTAAAAATTATGTTCATGTTTTTAGGTTCAAATGTATAAGGTTTATTTTATTTTTTCCATTATTTCCCTTAATGAGAATTTGAGCTCAACCTTTATATGTTTTATTTTCCCCATGATATAAAGAATGGTTTTAGGTAAGAAAATCAAATGGGAATATCTTCATGAGAGATGTTGAAGATCTTTCACCATGAATAGAAGATTATGTTCTGATTTTCCCAAGACACTAAACTACTACGGTCCATGGGTGTCTGTTTTAGTTATGTATTAAGTATTCTGAAAAAGTAATGTAATGTCCATGTACTTCAAGCTTTGGGTCTCTACAGATATGTAGGAACCTATTCCAAAGCCAGAGCTCACAGGATATCCTCCTCAGGAATCCAACCCTAATTCCCCCAATTTGGGCATCCTACTTTGGAAATAAACCCCAAATTCCATCCTCAAATCATCAAGGCATCATTTTTAAAATGTAAGCCTAAAATCACCTCTCTCAATGATCATACTCTCCTATGAGAATTATCGAACTATGTGGGCTTTAATTCCCATCCATATAGGATATGTAGGAAGCCTCTTTGAGATTCAAACCCAACACTTCAAATCAACCCTGTTCTCCTTGGGCCATATTCCAAATAGGGTCTGATCCTACATGGAAACTCATATCCTTTCCAAGTTCCTCGGGCTGCTTTAGCATAAGTCCCAAACTAAGTTTTCACAAAGCACCTTTCCCTTATAGGTCCTTATCACATGACCTTAAAAGGTATGATGTGTCCTATTAAGAGACACCAGGCTAGGAGGGTTCTGATTCCTTACACAAGGATACGTAGGTAGCCCATTTTACGGGCATGACCCTAAGACCAAAAAAACCTTCGTCTCCCTGGATGAAAATAAATTCTAGAGTGGTCCACTGAGTGGATAAAAAAATAGTATCATCACAACGATGATTAAAATAATTTCTATTCGGTATATAGGAGGATACAATAGGGTACTGAAAAAAATGCACAAAGGAGAATTCAACTCAAGGGAGATTCCCCCCAATTCCCCCTCAAATGATTGGGAAAATGTAGAAAATACTCAAGGATAGAGAAGGATGAACCAGTCTATGGTCCAGTATAATGTAATGGCATACAGCCGGTTTTACGAAGCATCCCTCCTCGGTGGACCGTCGTCATTCGCGAAACCAAGGTGGAGACCCTCCGCGGTCACAAACTAGGGCTGTAGCCGAACCAGTTCACCATCAAGAACCACCCCAGCTTTGAGCTGCATCAGCCTTCCCGAGAAGCTTCTATTGTCATTCGAAAAATGGAGGTGTAACCCTCCACGGCCATGAATCACTCCCCGGGTTTGGTTCACGGGGGAGATGCGCTCAGTTCCCACCGCGAGTTGCGGATTGAAAATGTTGGTCGTAAGCCAAGCTTTCAGTCATGCACCTCTGAAAAAGGTGTCGTGTGACCCCAATAGAACCGCTTTCCTCCCCTCTATAAAAGTATCTTGAGGGAGAAGGAAAAGAGGAGGATTCAGAGGAGATTGATCAGGATTCGGGTGGAAGGATTTCGATGGAAGGGGCTTGGGATTTCGCAAAGAGCGAAGTTCCAATTTGCAAACTAGAGCAGGTATGAAGATGGAAAAAAATTAATAAGGAATTGAAAATGCATAACTTGGTGAAATGCGAACCACAAAAATAACATAAAAATACCGCGATCCATGGCCCCTGCGTGGATCCACTCCCCGGGGACCAGGAAATTTATGCCTCTTTTACGATCCACCGCACCGCGTAGCACCCTCCTATGCGGGCGAAGCCCTAACAGACGAGCCTCCAGCCGGTGCCGTCCTTGGCCTCCACTGTCTATATAGAACCCTCCGTGGACCACCCTGGTTCACGGATCGAACCCTATGCCACGAACCTCCTTGGTTTGCACTATCCCAATCAGTCCGCGGACCCTCCTAGTTCATGGACGACCAATCAGTCTGTGGACCATCCTGGTTCATGGATGGCCTCTTAGTCCACGGACCACCCTGGCTCCTGGATGGATTCTCCAACCGTGCATCACTTCCCTACGCAAAGGGCATCAACACCCATACCGTTGTGTGGCATGAAGAGTCAAATGGATTTCCCGCTCTCCAAGCTACATAAAATCCTTCCAACCCGGC
The DNA here is from genome assembly GCA_963277665.1 of Viscum album. Classification (NCBI taxonomy): domain Eukaryota; kingdom Viridiplantae; phylum Streptophyta; class Magnoliopsida; order Santalales; family Viscaceae; genus Viscum; species Viscum album. The sequence goes on from OY728148.1 coordinate 1,710,567,098, forward strand.
CAGATCCTCCGTGACTCCCTCATTGGCCCATTGATCAGCCCTAAGTCGAGGCCTCCACCAGTGCCAGCAGATCGATATGGTGTAACCATTGGGCACATCAGCATTCCATTTTGAGTTCACATACCCACGGTAAACAGGGGCGAAGGGGTTGCCCATACCCTTGACAAGATTCTCAAAGCCTTCCTAGGTTATCATTCCCATGGTAATGTGGAGTCTGAGCTCAGGAGCCCCCTTTCTGACCCTCCATTTGTTGGGGGCTGGGGTACATCTCCCTTCTTCAGAGGGTAGTAAAATACCCATCAGAAGGAAGTCCCCATGCACCTCAGTACTTCCCTGGGGAACAAGAGAGGTGACGGGAACAGAAGCACCCCATTACCTCTCCTACTTCGCTTTATTGCCATGGGTGTCCATCTCGGAGTAAGCCCCGACTTTATGGGCCGCCCACATGCATAATCCCCACTACACTTCTCATGAATTCATCTTTTGCGACATGATCTTATAGTCCCTTCCACCTCTTGTTTCTCACACCGAGCATGACTAACGTGGGCTTAGAGTAAGAATTGACCATGACATCCTCTTATGGGCCTCCTCAGAGTGTAAGCCCCAATCTACCACTCTGTGCATCCTTAGAGTGTAAGCCCCAATCTATCACTATGGGAATCCATCCCAGAGTAATCCCTGATCTTATTGGCCTCCTCAGAGTGTAAGCCCCAATCTATCACTATGGGCCTCCTCAGAGTGTAAGCCCCAATCTATCACTCTGGGTATCCTTAGAGTGTAAGCCCCATGCCTATGCGAACTACGAGGACATTGATCCATGTTAAGTCATGGTATGTAGGAATCCTCCCCAAGGTTCAAGCCTGATCAAAATCGGACCCCCAGGTCCACCTTCATCCTGATTTGAACTACATGGACTTTGATCCCTATCTCCTAGGTAGGGTTCTGAGGAAGCCTCCCTGAGGTTCAAGCCAACAATCGGTTGATCCAACTATCTTCACATTAGTTCACTGAGATGCTCCTAGCACCGTCTCAATTAGTCCAAATTTTTTAGAGTCATTAATAAAATGAGGGATTTTAAACCTCCGTCCTAAATGATTTTGAACCCCTGCGTCCAGCTGACCTTTTCCAACCAGGAGTAATCCATGGATACAATGCTTGGGTATAAACCAAAGCCTCACGAACATACGAATACATCTTAAATCGATAATAGGGTCCCAGAATATGCATCAATTCCCCCCAAAAGGTTGCGATGAGCCCGAATTCCCATCCTCTCGACCAATGTGAATTCTTAAGCGTCACTGGCCAAATCGCCCAGCGAACGCTTGCCTTTGGAAAGAAGGTCCACGCATCCTCGGATATAGAGCCATTGGGAATTTCGAGACCGACCCGAAACAAAAATGGTGAACCCAATGTGAATCATTAACCAATCATGATGGATTTAACCTAATCCCACCCTTTACCCCCTTATACTCTCATAGAGTGCCAAGAAATGTCATTAAATATTCATGGGATCATGAGATGCTTCTTTGACAGGTTTTTCTATTTGTATTTGTTAAAATGTTTTACAGGTACCTTTAGAACTCCCTTCAATCCAACGGCATCACGAAGGAACTCGCAAGTGCACACTTCAGGCTATGCGATGACTGGGTATCCTCACCAATATAGGACCTCATCACCCACCCAGCGTCTTCAACGCTGGGTCTCAGACACACTGATACGAGAGTACAATGTGAACGGTACTCTCCAAATGGTGGAGGTGGCCATGCACACCCTCTAATATGCCAGAACTCGCTGGTGGCCTACCCAGCAGTGGCCGCAAAGGCAGATCCAGATAGCCCCTGTTGCTGTCTCTAACCGTTTCGGGATCCTATCCCTGTAACAGGACAATGTGTACCACCATTATTTTAGGGAGGTAGATGAGGTCGACATTGAGGACTTCATCCCCACTGAACGAGGGTTCCTCTACAAGGCCCCTGCCGGCAGAATTCATCACGGTCACACCATGACTCAGAATCCTCATGATCAATAGGATGTGGCCCCAAGGATTCAGGCCCACATTCCACAAGCATCGGCGGACCACCCTATGATGGAGATAAACGTATAATCAGTTACCGGTCATCACCCTTGTCCCTAAGGAGAAGCTCCACTGCCCAGTCACAGAGACGCATCACGAACAGTCACATACACCTTTTCGCTCCTCCCAAGCCCGCTATCCAGATATGGAGGCATTATATGGGTAGGTGCACATCCCCGCCGAGCTCCCTCAAGCCCGTCACTCATGAAGGACGACACTTACCGGGCATGCACCTCTCCCTGCCCAGGTTCGTGAAGCCCACCAACCTGACGTGGTGGCAACCCAAAATCTGTAGGGCCAGCTCCTTTTAGATCCCCTTGATTCCTACCATCCCAGTATGGTGGTGATCAACAAGTCTCACCACCCAGATGTGGCGGAAACTCATAGGCGGCCACGTCTCACCACCAACAAAGGCCACCGACTCGATACGGTGTGAAACCAATATATATAGGGCATGCTCCCTACAGATGCAAGTAAAGTCTGCCACCCTGATGTGGCAGCAAGCATAGAGATAAACTGGCGTATCTCAGAATAGGGGCCGATTCATTCACCTGTCCTGACATAGGAGAAATGTCTGTACACACTGACAACTGGAGGACGGAAGCAGGATATACCTACTCCAATACCGGAATGGGACTTCATACTCGTTCCAGCCAAAGATGTTTCTCTACATATCCTGGAAATACTGGAGAAGAAGGTATAGATCTCAGATCATATCATGCAGACTTGATAGAATGTAATTGCATCATCGACAACAGTAAGGATTCAGGCCCCTAAGCTCGTCTCCTCAATTGAGGTGACTCATCTAAGAGACAAGATAGCCCCCTCAGAGTAGATATGGATCCTTGCTTCTTCCCAAGAGGGTCTTCAGCCATATTCCGCGACACAAGGGCAACCGAATCGAGCAGCTCCACTTATTCCAACTGGGGGACACTCGTACATCATAGAGGATGCTCCAGAGCAGGCATATATCTTTGCTAAAAGTCAAGATGTCTGTTGGCATATGCCGACAACATCACAGGACCTAATTAGACAGGGACCCAAAGGTGAAGGCCGTTATCAGCAGTAGACAGTCCCCACTGCTTGCAAGAGAGCGCTCCGAACGCGCCGAAGGAAACCGAAAAATAAAGAGTGGGTTCATGACACCGCTCTACTGGAAGCTGGGGATACCAAGGCCGTTAATCCCCCACCACAGGCTCAGAACCCTACCCACCCATTACCATATTATGGGAGTGGATGTAGCAGTTACAAAGGTCCTCCCCGTAATGTTGCTAAAATCAGCTCTGAAGGTCCTCCCAAGAACACCCGCAGGGGCCTCCCCCACCGGCATATACCAATCCATCACAAGAGCTCCTCTTATGATGCGAGTCACAGAAGCCCTCCTTGTGACCAGAAGATCAAGCAACAAGAAGGTCCTCCACTTGCTGCAGTCCACCCTTAAGGTCCTCCCTGGGGTATACACTATAAAAACTCTCTATGCAGTGGGACCACAGATTATGATAGTAGTCCTCACTATCATAGTCGCAACTACGGAGGCCCTCCTCGTAGTGACATCTCATTATGAAGAGAAGGCCCTCCCCTTTTCGTGGCCTACCCTGAAGGTCCTCCCCAGGGGTTATGTTGCAACGACACTCCGCGCATCCGGGCATCAAATCACGGCGGTAGTCCTCGCCGCCCTGATAACGGAGGTCCTCCCCTAGAGACGTCAAGAAACGAGAAGGTCATCCCCTCATTGTGGAACATTCTAAAGGCCCTCCCCAGGGTGTGCCTCATATATATTCTCCCTACGGCAGCTGTAATGGTAGTCCTCGCCATTACAACAGCCGTGATGGTAGTCCTCAAAACCATGGCCACCATTGTGAAGGTCCTCCCCGCATTGTCCCCAAGAAACAAGAAGTTTCTCCCTTTGTTGCAGTGTGTCCTGAAGGACCTCCCTAGGATGCACATCGAATGTTAATCCATGTTGGTAATCCTCACCATGATGGTAGTAATTTAAAAGGTCCTCCCCATAACGACGCTATGCAACTACAAGGTCCTCCCTTGTTGCGATATGCATTAGAGGTCCTCCCTAGGGTGTGCATTGAAAAAGTCCTCTATCTGGTGAAGCATCAAGCAGTAATGGTATTCCTCACCATTATGGCATCCATTACGATGGTCCTCCCCGCGATGACATATCATATCGATAGGAAGGTCCTCCCCTTGCCGAATCAAGAACAGAAAAGCCCTCGTATGTCGAGGTACTCATAAGGACAGGATCAAGGATGTCAGATTCCCAGTTAGTCACTGACAAAATCCTTCTTCAATCAGGAGATGATCCAGGGCCATGTTCATCTTCTGAACCACCTTGGAATCGCCCACATGATGATTCAATACCTACTAGTCCCACTGCCTCCGACCACACTATCAGTGAGCACCACAGTTGGGCTGACTAGGTAGAGGAATCACTAGAGGAGGGGTATGCCGATATGCGGTACCTGAGGAAACGACTGGCCAGGGATGATATACCAGTTATGTTTTGGCCTACGGCCACCTCTCAATTCGACATAGCTAGAGAATTGTTGGAAGAATGTGTTCACGACATCCGCCATAATATATGGAAAACCGTCCACCGAATGAAATCAAACTTCCTACCCTACGACGGGTATGTAGACCACGACAAGATAATAGGAGACCTCCAGCATCACATAAACCTGGAAGCACTACCTTCATTGCGTCAACAGTGACCTGAGAGGTGAAAAGGAAACATGGAGATAGCTTGCCTCCGTGCACTGCACCAGCTACGCCACCTCATTGGTGACACTCCGATGGGAGTCCATATTAGGGGATGGGGAGAACATGGAGCTTTTCATTTCACTCCTCTCCCTGCCCAGAAGAACCCATTTGGCATAGTGTCTTGCAATTTAATCACGTAAAGATGGAAATTGAGTGGTCTCTCTGTTCAGGAAAGGCAACACGCCCAATAAAGTCATTCCTTGAGTAAGTCCCAGAAGCATTAGGCCTGACGGGAACGACCTATTCAAGAACTCCTGAATCAGGCCACCGAATGCATACAACAGGCCTCTCACATAAGAGAGGCCAATCAGAGATCTATTCCTGCCTCCCCAGAAGTTATTTATTAACAGAAGAACTCAGCACCAAACCCAGTTCACCCCCGAATGGGGGAATGCAAGATCAGGCAGGTAGCGATAGCAGTAGCCACTGCCGCAGTCCAGGGTCAACCCTAGCCTCAAGAGCTTGGGGAATTTTTAAGAACAAATTCCCCTATAAGACCAATAAAAACAAGAAGAGACTGTATGTCCATTGAACGGAGCCATCCTCAGCCCTCGGGGTTGGGGGAATTATTACCCCCCTAAACAAAAACCTCCCCCATAAGAGTTAGTATTATCTCTTCTAGTGAGGACAGTTAGAAGAGGAGGTTCCCGTCCTATCCCATCATTTGAATCATCATCCCCTCCGAGAGGAAGGCGCACCATAAGGTTGCATCAATGAACTCTCCGTGTCACCCTTCTTCATGATGTCCGAAGGCAATCCCAAGTCATGAAAGGAAAGACCAACAGAAGACACAGGAGATCCTATTCCAATTTGGAAGATGACATCTCCTCTGCCCCACGATATGCATCTATCAATGTCATAGGGGTTAACCCCATGAGTGATACTAGAGATTATGTAAACCGGGATGGATCGGGGGACAATGGTCCCGGTCAGGCTGTGACTCACAATGAACCTGTTGGTGTGAACAACCAGAACTAGAGGGTTTCCCATAATATGGGCGTCCTTCCAGCCAATCCTCCTCCAACTACCTAGTGAACTTCCAAATAGGATAAGAACTAGAGGGCTTACCAAAAAATGGTCTCCAACTTCAAGTTCAAAGGGTCTATGTCTCCTATCGACATAAAATTTATGCCTGCTTGGTGAAGTCCTCTTCTGTTCGTGGATGATCTTTACCTTCTTAGTGGTAGCCCACACCAACTATGGACCATTGAGTACAGACTTTGCTAGGTCTGTCTAGCATAAAGGTGATCTTCATGGAATCCTGTAGAAGGCCTCAAATGATGCTATGCCAATGGTTGAGTGACAAATACTATTGTATGAAAACTCCACCAGTGGTAGGTGATCCTCCCAACTACGACCAAAATCAAGGACGTTAGATTGAATCATGTCCTCCAAGGTCTATAAGGTCTACTCCATCTGACCATCTGTTTAAGGATGAATAGTTGTTCCCAATCATATCTGAGTCCCAAAAACCTCCTGAAATCCCTTTAAAACTAGGATGTAAAGCCCAAATTGGGTTCTAAGACAATCAATTAAGTTACCCCACGTAGCTGCACTATCTTTTAGATATAGAGGCATCCTAATACCTTTACTGATCCATTTCACGGATGGGTAGAATGTGATCCAACTTGGTGAGTCGATCAACTATCACCCAGATATAATTGTGTCCCCTGAATATTCGGGGAAACCCCATCATGAAGTACATCAGAATAAAATCTCGTTTCACCTATGGCACCTCTAGTGGTTGTTCCATGCCAGTTGGGATCGGTTGCTCAACCTTCATTGGCTGACAAGTGAGGCATCATGAAAATAACGTGTCCACTAATTTCTTCATCCCTAGCCACCAGTACTGAAATTAGATGTCCTAGTAAATATTTACCACCCCAAGATGTACCACCAAAGGGGATGTGTGAACCTCTCCAAACACCTCCTCCAAAAAGTCATTGTTAAAATAATGTGTCCTTTAAAAAAGATAACATGCTCCCTTCCAATCAAAAATCCATCAAGACCCTACATTGAGGATATCTAAGAATGCCAGGACTCGCAGTCAACATCCACTTGTTTTCCTCCCTAACTCTCTTTAACATTGGGAGAGTTACATTCATTGACTGAAGGTAAGTTGCACCATCACCATCCATGAAGTATATATGTATTGAGGCTAGTTGCTCTGTCACCTAACATAGTAGATTTAAACCAGACCTCCTGATGAGCATGTCTGCCACCACATTACACTTCCTAGGCATGTAGAATATCTCAATTTCATAGTAATGAATGAATTCCATTCAATTCTATTGTCTCAAGTTCATGTCCTTCTTTGAGAAGATATAAATTAGACTCTTATTCCTAGGGTAGATGGAAACCCATTCACTCATCAAGTACTGTTGGTACATCTTCTAGGAGAAGACCACAACTGCTAACTCCAGATCATGGGTCGCATAATTCTGCTCATGATGCCTCAACTGCAGTGTGCCATAGGTGGTCACCGATCACTACTACATCAACACACAACCATGTCTGTTCCCTGTTACATTTTATTAAACTACATACCCAACTCCCTCTTCCAGTAGTCTCAAGATAGAGATACTCATAACTCTCTGCATCATCTATTAGAATCTCTACTTGCACTTCTCTATCCATGTTAAGGTTTGTCTCTTCCATGTCAAAACTGATAAAGGTGGTGCTACTCTATAACATTCTAGCACAACCCTCCAGTATTATCCATCAAATAGAAACAAAAACTCCACACCTTAATAACACTCCCCGATGACTACCTAGTAAGAACTACCATTATCTTCACTAGATCAACAACAACTCCAGCCTCTATGATGTCATTTCCCAAAAAGTGGAGTTCTCAAATCTAGAATAAGAACTTCCAGAGCATACTGTAGAGCTGGTGCTCTCAGAGTGTATCAACAACTATTCACAAGTGGTTATCATGCTCCTCTTTTGATGTTGAGTACGCCAAGATATCATCAACGAAGACCACCGTGAAATGATCGATGTAAGGCTGGAAGATCCTATTCATGAGGTCCATGAACACTGATGAGGCATTGGTCATGCCAAAATGAATCACCAAAATCTCATAATGGCTATACGAACATCTATAGTCTGTCTTCAGTACATCCTTTTCCCATACCCAAAGAAAATCATATCCTGATCTGAGGTCTATCTTCGAGAGCCACCTTGATCCATCTAGTTGATCAGTGAGATCATAAATCTTTGGTAGTGGGTGCTTGTTCTTAATGACCACTTAGTTCAAGTATGGGATGTCCATTCATAGCCTCAAAATTCTATCTTCCTTCTGGAAAAACAACTTTGGGGCTGCCCATGGTGAAATGATTGGCATCATGATGCCCCTCTCCTGTAAGTCCTCCAACTGTACCCTCAATTCATGAAGCTCAGTAATAGCCATCTGATATTCTGATGTGGATATCGATGATATACCTAGGTACAAATCGATGTAGCTGTCTACCTCTTTATGAGGAGGCAGCCCCATAACATCCTTAAGAATTACATTCTTATACTCATCCACCACTATAGTAAATATTGGACTCCTCTTTCAAAATACACTGAGGGTGAGGCTAGCCAACTACTGAGGGATTGAATTAAACATCCTCCAAAAAAGTTCATCATATGCTGAAAAAATTCCATTCTCAATCGTGAATGAAAATTTGGTCCCATCCAATTGGACACACTACACATTGCACCTAAAACAGGTGATATAAGAACGGACTGTTGATAACTAGTGCATACCCAAGATGAAAACGTAAGGCTTTGACGCCACTACAAGGAGATCCCATCTGCAGTTCTTGCCTCTAAGAGTAAACTCATACTATTGGAAATAGGGTGCAATCATTGAATACCCTCCCATAGGAGCCTCTAATCTTAAGGATCGAGCCAACGACTCCATCAGAATCTATGCGCCTCAAACGAGGTCTGTGGAAAAGAGACTGGAACCTGTGTCTATAAGAACTGATGCTAAATTGGATAAGACATAGATAATACCTCTAATAATCTCTAGAGTGTTGTGGCCATAGGCGTCTGTCACCTATTGTTGGAATCAACCATGTATGTCAGCTCCTTAAACCTGTGGTGGTAATAGCACCTCAAACTATTGTCCACCACCTATTACTTGGCCTTCTCCCCTACCACATCCATCACCCTATGAACCTCCTCACTTGAACACTTGACTCTTCCTTGTTCGTCCCTTGATTGTATTCCGATCATCTGTGCGGAATTTCAAGCCATCATGAGCCATGTGTCCCTATCCGACACACATGAAGAACAACATGGTTCCCTATTAACTCTCTCTTCGTTGGGAGACCCGCTCTACAGACCCTGAGTCTTGGGATCATTACCTAAAGGAATTGTTCCCCATGGGCCCCAATGTCTACTATCTGCAATTTACCACTGAAGACTCTATCACCTGAGGTCGACTGGTGGCTTCGGCCGCTAGTTCCTGCTCTTCTAGGAAGCCCTTCACAAGAAGGAATCACTCCATCACACCAACCTATAACACTACTAGAAAACTAACCTTTACCAACGGTTTGGAACCGTTGGTATAGGCCTCCAAACCGTTGGTATAGCCTATACCAACGGTTTGGAGAACCGTAGCCAAGTAAGCCGTTGGGATAGGTCTATACCAATGGTTTTCCAAAAACCGTTGGTATAGACCTATGCCAACGGTTTTGGAAACCGTTGGTATAGGTAATATGAAATCTATACCAACGGTAATGGAACCGTTGGTATATAAATTCCAAAAATAAAACATCCACTCAGATTTGATCCCAGGACCCCTCGTTTATCATTGAACGACTCAACCACTAACCTAACATGACTTTTGTGATCATAATTACATAAATATATATATGTATTCTCATAAGTATTTTAAATTTTGATTTATATAATGTTCTCGGTTAGTAGTTCTGGAAAATAATTAAAGAACCTATCCCAACGGTTTTGAAAACCATTGGGATAGGGCTATCCCAACGGTTTTCAAAACCGTTGGGATAGGTCATGGTGGGTTTAGTTTATTTAGGGCGAAGGATCAAATTTTGAGCCTCTTTCCCAACCGTTTTGGTGAACCGTTGGGAAAGAGGCTCAAAACACACCCTTTCCCAACGGTTTTGTTGAACCGTTGGGAAAGGTCACTCTTTCCCAATGGTTTTGGTGAACCGTTGGGAAAGAGGCTCAAAACACTCCCTTTCCCAATGGTTTAGCATAAACCATTGGGAAAGAGTGACTCTTTCCCAACGGTTTACCAAACCGTTGGGAAAGGGCACCTATACCAATGGTTTTTACAAACCGTTGGTATAGAAGTGTTGGGAAAGATCATCTTTCCAGTAGTGTAAGGGGATTCTGAGGGAAACCATCGATACCATGATCTCCTATAGGATTCCCTACTCAAAGGACCAGGACCAGAATAAAGGTCCCATCACCATGTTCGTTGAATTGTGAGAGAGGTTTGTAAACTTTACAGATTACTCAAACACTGACATGTTGCCCTACTATAGGTTAATTCGCTCTTATATGCGCACCAAGTGCATGGTTTCAAGGAAGAAACCCTTCCAGAAAGGTCAATTGAAGTCTATTCATGTGACAGTCACATTATCATGCGTTTGTATGGTCATGTTTTAACATCTCCATGCCAAGCCCTGCAGAAGGCACATGGCCAAGATCACCATCTGGTCAAGAGGTGTCTTCACTAAGAGAAACACCCATGTCACTACTTCCATCCAGTCCTCAGTGACCTTTGGATCAGTCTCTCCCCAAAACCTGAGAGGTATTTATTTATGAAACTCATTCAAGGCACTGAGTCTGTGTAAGTCCTCTACCGATAACATTGACAGTAACTATTGATCAAAGGGTGGTGGAAACACTTGTTCACCACCTAGTGGGGGAATCTCTTGTGATAGTCCCTAAATCGACACCTCATTGCTAGGTGGGATGTCCACAGGATTACGTATTGGATGCCTTGCTGGTTGTCAACATTGCAACATCTTGAAATAAATCATGTTGTATCACAGTCAAAAGATTTATACCTGGTGAGCTGACTCTTATTCAAAAATATCATAAGGATACACTTATAAAACTAGTGTCTTTATGAATAGAGCTGAAAAGAATAATTCAAGGTCCTGGTGTATAGATACATCAGCCACTGCACTAATAATAGACTCCTCAAATATGAATGTCAAATTTGAAACATTAAACACTATATCCCCATAAAGAAAACAACATACTCTCAGTCTTTGATGTAGAACCTAACACCTTTGATACCACTCTTTCATGAATTGTATTGAAGGACCAATGTCGTAAAATACTCCAAGCCCACCTCCAAAATACTATGGGTTGTCGACTAGTTCTAAAGGTGTAACCGGTAAGTGGGAGTCATTTTGCAGAGTACATGTACGTACACAAACACAACCACATCTGAAAGATGGAAAAGTAAACATGCATGCCCCTAAACAACAACTGAGTAAAAGTAATATTTTAAGTCAAATGGTCCATAATACAAACCCAACAAAAGATAAAATGAAAATAATAAAGTGCACGGAAAACTCTAAAATCTGTTTTCTGGAAAATCCAACAAGATGGTTAAGTGATGAGTAGCTACTCGAAGTCATATTAGTACATCCATCCTGCCTAGTCTCATTGGGAAACAATGGGTCCTAGGCCACCATGTCCTCCATCAAGGCAGTGGTCATCTGTATCTAATAGAACACATGAAGGTGAAGGCCATAGAGGTGTGACTAACTGAATAATTAGCAGAGACCCCAAACAAACTAGTAATGTCCGTAAAGAAATCCACAACCAACCATGAAGAATGATCACAAAGCACGATCATAAAGAAAGACAGCTCACACCATGTATATTATAGAGTAGGAATGTATGACCATTTTTCACAAAATTGAACACTATGGGATGATGGAAAACATATCCAAAATGAGTAAGTGGGCATGCCGGGTCATATAGAAGTCGCATTCCACTAACATAGGACTATTTTAGTATTCATCCTTTATGATTACCATGGGTATACTGGGTAACACATAGGTCTCTCCTAATCGTCGGCTTGTTGGGTCACACCAAAATCACTTCCCACCAATGGCCATACTGAGGTACTCCTCCTGTCGAGTAACGTGGGTATGTCAGGTCACACAAGAGATTCTACTGACCATGGGCCTACTAGGTCAGAAAAAATTTTCTTCCCACTAGGCCATAATATCTGATCCACATAGATTTGTTTGTCTGAAATCTTTAGGTCTCATCCAACCGAAAGGTTTCCGCACATAGCACGCTTTATTTCGAGAGAACCATTCTCCAAGCCCAATGTCATATTTCATCTTCCATTAAAACGCCCATATATTATTCCAAATGATCCGACTCATCATGAGGTATTCAAAACCACAAACGTATCATCAATCAGATGCCCGGTTTGAATGATATTGGTGTTTTAAAAAAATGAGACAGTGGGGTCTAGGTTTGACCTGACCAGACTCGGCCCGGGGTCCCCTGACCTGACCAAGTTCTGGCCTTTTTGGAGCATTTCTGGCCCACTACATGCTCAATACACCCTAGGAGGACTGTTTTTCTAGGCCGGGGCACGGCTAGAAGCCACGTCCGGCTCCCCTTCCCTCACGGGTCATCTGCGGGTCTGATGCCTCCCATTGTAGTCCATTGACCGCAACTTCACGCCATATGGCCAGCCAACATGGATAGTTGGATTCCCCTCATATTATTAGTGATTGGATGCCCCTGATATTTGAGGCATGTGGATCTTCTCGTTGCTTCACGGCGTCCGCCAGCAGCGACAAGTGACTCCGGTGCGCCCTCATGGCGCGCTGCGGGCCACCTGGTCTGCACCGGTGGTCCGTTCATTGTTATGAATGCGCCTCTATGATCCATGCAGTTTCGCCTTCCTGGTGAAGGCCCTATATTTTCCATGCCTCCCCTTTCAAATTCTTTACCACAAAGAACGCACAAGCAGAGGGGCTCAGACCTTGTGTGTGTTGGCCTGCACGCTCCCCATTAAGTTTTAAAATAGGGGAATGTTTATGGATGAGGTTCTATCAAAAATAGTTTAATCCTACTATATTAATCCCAAGAAGAACACCCTCACACACAAATGAGAAATCTACAGATTAAACTATTTGTGGGTTGATCTGTGTTCATCATTTTAGTATAAATAATAGTAAAACATAAACCAAACAAACCCATACCTCGATCGACATTCATCGTTGATGCACTCTGCCATAGGGGATTCAATCTCCATTGGCGTTTATCTCCTCCCAGTGCTATTCTTCATAATGAGTTGACATTGATAATGATCCTTCTAGAGTTCTTCGATCGTCATTGGAGGAAATCCTTGTCCTAGATTTGTCAAAGAATTTCTATAGTTTTATTCTTTTTCCACCAATGTGTTATCCTATTAAAAAGAATACATGTCAAAACATTTCTGTTATGTTGCACTGTCACCTCATTAAGCTATTTCATTTATAAAATAATGTATCAGTTACACTGCAAAAAAAATATTCATTACGGAGCTTCCTTTAATGCACCACATTTCCGCACCACAGCGTCATCGTCCGCCACTCAACGATGAGGAAAGAAAATAAAATTACTTTTTATGTTATTTTATTATTTTCTAAGAAGTCCGAAAACAAACTTTTCTATCTGACCATTGTTGATCAAATATTTTTCCTTTCTAGGCAAATCCTGGTGTTTTTAGTTCAATTGTGCCATCATATTTTTTTTATATAATCACCAATTGAAATGTAAGAAAACCACACATGCACGTTTACTTAATCGAATTGAAAAAAGATAAAAATTCCATTCTGATCTCACTGGGACTTGGAATCATGTGTCTTGAAACCGTATAGTGTCAAAATAATTTCATTCAATTTAAAAAAATAAATGTAAATTCTGAGACATTACAATTATAATTTTACATCATTATAAAATTGATCCAAAACAATAAATTTATAACATAATATGATAAGAATGAAGAAATATTCATAAAATAATAATGAATATAAATTTTTGTGTCTTATCACTTATATTTTAAATTAATTGACAAGATTTACCCTTTACCATGGTGACACATATTTATCATGTTTACTATTCATAATGATCAAATTTGATATTGAATTAATTAATAAATTTAAACATACGGATTAAAAATATTGATTCAATTTTAAATGATTCATTTTTTAGATGTCTCATAATTTATTTTTAACATAAGTGTGAAAAACAAAATGATTTTTTAAAAAAAATCACGTTTAAGCATAAAATGAACTTATAGAATAATAAAATGTAATTTTGATTCTTATGCGTTTATTTGGATTATATTTTATAAAATGTATAATATGTTAATTTTGAACCATATTTAATATATAATGGAAATCTCAAAAAACCTTATATAAAATAAAATATATGGGAATTTCCCAAAAGACATCATCTTACACTATTCACTCCAAAATCAATATTTTCAAAAAAATACTAAAAAACAATCATAACACTATTATAAATTATTATTTAAAAAATTATTTCTATTTTTTCATACAAAATTTCTGAAATTGGAGTACATTATTTATAATATTCACAAACATATTGCAATAAAATCCATTTTTGAATAAAATGTATTTTTAAATATTAAAATGCATTTATTCTCGTTACATTTATAATAGAAATAAATAAATGAATATAAATTCATTATATTTAATATAAAATATATTAATTTCCTTATAATCATTTATAAATTTTTATTAATATAATTTATTAATATAAAAATACATTATAGACAAAAAAACACTTTTATGAATAATATCTATTTACTTTCAAATGATTTTATCTTCTTCCCCAACCAACTGTTAATCAATTAATGATTCATTTTTCATTTTATTAAGGATACTATTTATCAATATATTTAATAATATGGGTATTACTATTCATACCTTTCAAACCAAGATCCAGGCCATAATAGTCATATTTGAATAATGATATTTTATTAGTATAAAAAGGTTTATTTAAGCTCCATATTTTGTATACCACATGCTATTGAATATAATATTTTAAATAAAATATACGATAAACTATTGTTTTGTTATGTCTGAATCATGCATAAAGGGGAAATAAATGGCCTTATTAGTGCTGTAAGGGACCAAAATCAACGTGAATGAGGTCCCAAAACCAAGATAACCTGAAAAATCTTCATCCTAAAACACAACAATGTAAAAAACCTAACATGATCCAATACAGGTCGTGTCATTCAATTGGAGTCCTCCCAAAATATAGAATCTAAAGATGGGGCTAGGATAAGAAATTATTTGTCCCTAAATATCGTTAAATAATAGGATTAAAGTCACATAGAGTTCTTGTAATAGATACTCCCCATAGAGATGTATTACATATATAGGGGGAAAAGGGATAGGTGTTGATGATTTAGTGAGATAAGTGGATAGATACATGAAATAAATTATAAAAGGCCACATCACTAGAGAAAAACCAATTATGTAAAAAGTGGATGTTTCTAAGCCTAGTATAGTGATATGGTGTCATTGTAATTTATCAAATTATTTATTTTTATTACTATATAAACTAGAGAAGTGGATGTTGTGTTGAAAACCCATGGAAATTTTGATTAGAACCACAAAAACAAACAAACAAAGTAAGAAAATAATGAAATTGGTGGTAAAGTAATGTGAAAATAATGTGTGATAAACAATGATAAAACAAGAAAAATATAAGAATCTAATGTGATATAGATGAATTTTAAATATCAAGACCAAGGTAAAAAATGAGAAGATATTGGAATTTTGATTATTTCTTTTTGAATTTATTTATTGAAAAAGGAATATCAAATTAGATTTCAAAAAATTCATGAAAGTCACATAACCTTCTATCAATGGGGGAATTGACCAATTTGATGAATTAAATGACCTTTCAATATTATTATTCATTAAGTCAAAAAAATTGGGTTTGGAAAAGATAAAGTTATAACTTTGTTTAAAGAAAAACAACCCAACAAATAGTAAATTATATAAATGAACAATTGAACAATATTATTTTGTCCTAAAAATAGATAATAATGGTTTTTGTTTTATTACAATAGAAGAAATCCATAATAATAAATAAATAAAATAATATAAATAAGAGACGAGTTATCACTAATGATTCATCTCCAAACTCAATCATTGTCTCCCCTTTCTTCTTTGATTTCATGATTTCTTATTGTATATATTAACTACTTTTCTCATGTTTTCATAAGTATGCTAGATTCTTCCATAGAAATTATATTCATATCCAGGTTCATAAATTTCATCCAAAAACCTATTACAATTTTTTATACATTTTATTTTATTCTCCATAATCATCTTAATTCACTTCATTTTTTAATAATTTGACAATTCTATCATAACTGATACAATTTTTTCTTTTAAAACTTCTTCCAACAACATTGTCAAAAAAATAATCCTCATCATCTTCTCCTACAACTTGATCTGGTAGTTACCTACATTTAAATTCTTAAATTTCCATTAATTTAATTTATATTTCATAACCAGATAATAACGACATAACTTATTTTTTAAGCTTCACATTTTCTCCCACGATTGATTCTGAATTGGTATTATCAACCTAGTGACTTCATTGTGATAATAAATCAAAAACATACTTTACATTGAACCAATCCTTCACACCCACAACCTTGCATCACAAAAGGACTCTTCCACTTCAATGAAATTCAGTAATAATGAATAGTGAAGATGAATCTTTTTTTTGGATGACCATCAAATGAAATCCGAGCCTCAAAAATATCCCTCAAACTCAGTGTGGGTTTCTCTAGGTAAAAACTAACAAAGTTTCATGACATTTTTTCTTCAATGAGAAAAACCTTTGAGCCCATGGTTCACACACAACTTCAACCACAATAAAACTATGATAGAAGATTCAAATCTCATTAACAATTTATCATATTAAAGCTAGAAAATGAACTAGCCACATATTTTTTGGTCAGTCATGAGTATTAATACAACCTTGATTCAATTCAAACATCATCATAAAAATATCAGGAATAAAAATTACATATATCATGCACATTCAGTTGTGGAACCCTCAATCCTCATTAATATCCTCTAACTAGTTCTAGATTTTAATTGTATCACTCTACTTTTTTATCTTCAAGCTCGATTTTTGTTATTGTTTCTTCATCCCCATCTATTATTTGTTAGTAATAGAATATGTTTATCTTTTTAAATAACCTTATTCTATATATTTTTCTTAGGTTCTCTGTGGTAGCCTCATCTATCTTCATAAAAAATATCTATTCGTCATTCAATTAATTGATCTAAAATTGACGTCTCTTTATTTATTTAATCATTGGCCCTGGTTTGATTTGATTCACACTTCAATGCTCATTTCATCTTAAACATTGATCGGACTAGATCAATAGGCTATTATATACAATATTAGGTTTACTCTAGCTTTATTCTTCCCCATTGAGTTCTATAGAACTCGATGGGGCTCGAAATCAGGCAAAGCATTGAGATCATTTTGGTACATTAATTTCTTCTAGATAATTTTATATGTGAGTGTAGTTTCAAATTTGGGTACATCAACATGGAAATGTATTGGCTACATAGTAGCTAGGATTATTTGGTTACATGAATGTTTTATTTTATATTATAGAATGTGAGTACTTCAAGAGTTTGGAGGCATGGATTCTACTATAATTTGGATATGTGATTATCATGTAGAAATTAGGCTACCTAAAATGTGCTTAAATCCTACCATATGGATAAATCTATATTTTTCTCCCCATATAGGTAATATTTTATGTCCTCAATTTTACAAAAATATATATATATAGGTGACTACCTGATAAAGTGGTAGGAGCTTAGACAATGTTTTATCTTTTTTATGTTATAAAATTAGTTTTAATATCTTTTACTAATTTATTTTTAACTTTCCTTAATATAAATTTATTGAGGGGGGTTTTTTTCTAATTATAAAGTGAAGTATTTCACTTATATTTTTAAATAGATTATTTATTATTTCTTAATATTTCCTTTTTGAAAAACATCCAAACGTGAGGGATTTTTATAAAATATTGGTTCACATTTTTAATTTTCTTTAAAAGGAGTGTTTTTTGAAGATTTTTTATTTGCATTTATATTTTATGTTTTCAATAATCAAATTTCTCATAATATTATATTTTTTGTGTAAATCAGAATTCCTAGAAATTGGTTTAACAATTCTCCACTATATTTTTGTTAAATGTTGAGTTAAAGTGAATTGTATTTCATAACTCATATTTCATGTAAAATATTAGAACTTTATAAACTTTTTATTCAACTACTAAAAACCTAAAACCAATCTCAAAATGTTCACTCTATAGGTGTGAACATGAGGAATTTATTTATTTTTATATCTATTTTTAGTATACATTTTTCATTTTTTATTCTTTGATAAAATGATTTATATAAATAATATTTTCACACAACATGTTTTTTTAGATATAAAATACATTTATTTACATTTATTTAAACTTTGTTTAATAATGGAATCATTGTTTTTGTACTCTAAAATATTCCCATTTTCTCTATATCATTTCAGGAATTCTGTATTTTCTAAAATACCATATACCCTTCTTTTCACTGATAACTCAAGATATAGATCCTAGAATTTCAATCCATTGATTAAAATAGAAATCTAATGAATTTATCTATTTTTCATTCAACTAAAAGGAACTATTAATTTTCCATTTATAAAATCTAAAAATTGACTTAAATTCTACAATATTTTGGTGATTTTTTCTATTTTATTTAGAGTATTTTTATCA
The DNA here is from genome assembly GCA_963277665.1 of Viscum album. Classification (NCBI taxonomy): domain Eukaryota; kingdom Viridiplantae; phylum Streptophyta; class Magnoliopsida; order Santalales; family Viscaceae; genus Viscum; species Viscum album. Next base: position 1,710,585,778 of record OY728148.1, read on the forward strand.
TTATTTTCAATCGTATATTGGGATTCACAAGATAGATTGATGAGTTATTTGATCTGTTTGAAATATATTGAATGTATATACATTTAATATAGCTGGACCAATTGTTTATTCTATTCATGAAATAGTCTAAAATATTACTGAACACTCTGATGTCACATTATCTTATATGTATATATCTTTAGGTGATATTATTAAGACTTAACCTACCTCATTTAAGTTTCCACAATTTTATATTGATTACCACAAGTTATTTTAAACCTAATTCATGTGTTTTAAAGTGACTATAAGTGTTTCTTCTATGTTTCCTTGTGAGGATGAGGCTGACTGCTACTTGGATTTATCTCCTCCCATGCAGTTTATGCCATCCTGTAGATGACACTTGTTTGTCTAAATACAAGTTGTACTTCAATTTCATAGATGTAAACCTTGTGAATCAAATAAATCATCACATTACTATATCAAAATAAGACCTAAATATTCCATATGATATCTAAGTTTTCAGCATGCACTCATCTGTTTGTGATACATGCATATCAATGTATTTAGTGAAACTCACCAATAGATTTGAAAATTGTAAAAACATACACATTGTACAAGAGTTGCGCTTCTAGAAGAGGAATTTTCTAGATGGAATGTGTGTGCTAATAAATATTATAGTGAATCCATTATATTAAGTATACATCATGAATAATGATCTTTATGATATTTTGATATCACATGTAAGAGATTGACTTATGTAGTGAAGCTCTTTAGTAGACAGATAGTGATTTATATGGTAACCTAGCTAACCACATGTTTTGTTATCATGTTAAGTAAACATAACACATTTTATATTTTTTTCAAATGGTAAGTGAGCCTATAATCTGATGAAGTTTCAACCAACCATGCATCACGATAAATTTAGTGACTGCATTATATAATCTATTAAAATGATTAGTATTCCAACCATACATTACATCAATTGATTGTAAGACTACTTTAATATATTTCAAATTATGTTTACCTAAAAAGTTAATAGACCACAATGTGTATACCTCTTTATCACTTAGCTCTAACCATAAGTTTAATACATTATTAATATTGATAAAATCTAGAATTTTAAAAATTAGAAGTTTTTCATTATTTTTTATAATATTATTGACCACATAAATATTTTAATTTTTTATGTAATTTATTGATTCACAAAATTCATATATTTTATATAAAATATTTTTTTCTTTTAATGTTTTTATCAGATTTAAAATTTGATTTAATTTTTTATTTATTTACGCATGTATAAAAAATAATTTTTTTGAATATTTAAATTTTATATTTTTATTTTATTTCATAGTATTATTATTTTATAAATCAATATTTAGTGATGATAGACATATTAAGACCAATTTTTTGTACATAATGTTGTATAATTAAATTCTCTATAATAACCCAGACTTTTTTAATGAATTTTTTTTCTTAAAAGTATGTGTGGTTTTATTTTACACAACAAAACCATATCTCTTAAATAATAAAGTGGTATTTATGTAATTTAAATTTAAGTATAATAACTTATATTTTACCATTATGTGACCATTGGTCAATTATGACCATTGTAGAAATATGATCATGGGGAACTATACTCCAGATAATAATTCTAACATTATAATTAGTGTTAATTGATATAGAAAGAAGATTTTGTGACCTGAACCAGTATAGTCATGTCATATGAACCCACTTTTTTAGAACCTGGTTGGGAGGTGGCATCATTAGGGTTCTGCCATTACTAAGCCCAAGCTGAGCTTCTATACATGCATCTTGAATAGAATTTTCTATGAAAGAAGTTCATGTTTGTGGAAATTTGTACTCGGGTGATGTTAGCCGAGATACCCCATGAATCTATCAGAAAAATACACCTTACCCTTAGGTTATACATGGGTTTTATAATGGGTTACATTTCCTGTACATAGTGTTTAATTGTTTTTTATAAATGAAATTTCAATTCCATTAATTCCATTTTAAGAATAGTTTTTCATAATAAAATTGAGATGGAATTTGATAAATTTATTTTTTAGACAGAAATTATACTTCCAAAAAGGATATAATATTTTATAATAAACTAATATGTTATGAATAATAATTATTTTAAATAAATTTTATTATAAAAAACATTTATTTAAATATAAATTATAAAATAGTTTTATTTTATTTTTCATGTGTCCGAAATTTCATGATACACTTTCAATCCATTGTTATTTTTTCTAAATAAGGATTTTTTATTTAGGTATTATAATTATCAAACATATAAAACTAGTATGAAAAAATAATTAACATTATTTAAATAATATCATCAAATGTTTGTTATAAAGAATTTACAATAATTTTTTAAAATATATTATTTTTTTCAAATAGTAAAAATACAATTTGAATATTTCATTAAATTTTATAAAATAATAATTATTTCATAAGGATTTAATAAATAATTAAACTCAACCAATCAACGAAAATATTTTATTTTATTAATTTTAAGTATTTTAATATATTTTAATGAATTTCCTGACAATTAATTTACTTTCCAGAGAATAAAATGGAAACTTTAACATTAAAGACATTTTTTTTGGAAACATTAATTTTCCATGTCGAAATAATTAATATAAAATGACGACCTACAATTTTGTATTAAAATAACATAAAATATGATCCAATTTTCCAAAACCATTTGAAAATACCATGGAAAAGTCTATGGTTTTTCATTTTCCACAAGGCCTATATTTGGAAATTGATAAACAAATACTCCACTTTTTCTATAAATACCCACACATTTATCAATTTACATTCACTCCCAGTCTATACATGATGAATATATGGTATTTTTGCATCTCAAAGTGGCCTCAACCCCCATGTTCCCAATACTCATGTTTCAGGTGTAATACGTTAAGGTAAGGGAAATCTCCACTTATATTTCCCATCCAAGTTCCACATTTATGTAGTATGTATTCTAATTTCGAAATTATATTCTATTTTACACATTATTTTTTCTATTTAATATAATAATAGTATCTTATTAATGGTATAACCTCATTCCCTCTTATTTTATCATTTTCTAAAACCATGTTTTATACTTGTTATGCGGTCATATTTACTTCTCAAATTTACTATTTTTTCCTAAAGAAATTATCTTTTTTTAGGAATGGACAAAACTCTTTTTTTTCTAGTTTTACCCACATATATATAAAAATGATTTATTTTATTCTAGAAATAACATACATTAAACCATTATTAATTTTTTATATGCAAAAAATTTAATATTGATCATGTTTTTTAATAACTTTTTAAATGCCAGGATTTTTTATATGAAACCTGTTTATTTTATTCCCCATAGGTTTTTTATGAATTTTTTATGATATATTTTGATTACATGAAATTAATAAATAGTAAGTGTGCACCCCAATATCACTCCAAGATATTGGTTAAAGAATTTAATTTCTATAGATGACATGATTTTTGATACCTTGGTCAATAGCCTTGGTAATGTGTATGACACCTCGATGACAAATCATGGTGATATGCTTACGATCATCTCATTTAGATGTTGTGGCCACATTTTCAAGTTCTGAATAATTTCATTTTCATTATTATATTCCTCATGTTCCCTTTCACATGCCATAATGATATTCATCATTTTATGATTTATATTCCTCATGATCACTTGAAAATTGTTTTCTTTTCTTTATCTTAGAATAAATGTTTATATTTTCATGTATTATGTAACTTTTTTCAAGAATCTAATCTTTAAAATATCCATTATTTGTACAGTTTAATGAAAAATTATGTAATAAAAAGGTGGGATGTCATAGTTGGTATGAAAATATTGCTTAGTAATATTTGGAAAATAGGATTTGAAAACATTAGGATGATCCTTGGGGAAATGTTAAAAGTCAATCAAGAATCCTGGAATTTTTGGGAATTTATCTATAAGTTGATTCAAGGAAAATAAATCCATTTCTAGATATGAACAAATGGATGTGGCTCTAGAAAATATGTATCGAGTGAAAAAATCCAAAAAAGCCACTCTTAGAATGACTCAAATGGAGAATGGGGCATGATAATGAGACTTTCTGCTCTAATTATTTTACACTATTGGGAGACCTTTTGGGTTAATCATAAGATTTTTATGAACCATAATGAAGGATTTAAAGAAAATTTAATTGGTGAAAAAGAATAACATATTTAAGAATGATGTTTTAGGTCATAATAATTCCTTTAGAATTATAATATTAATAAAATAATAACTTTTCTCACTAAGGATATATTATATTAAAAAATTATATTAATAAGAGGAACTGCATAAATGGTGATCATAATAGACCATGCGCTGATGACCTTTTGAAGGAATCAATAATGGAAAAATTCATAATAACGATGAATCAACTAACATTAGTTATCAACAATAACATGAACCATGTTTAGAGAGTGGATTCTCTTTGAAGGAATTTCTTTATATTGAGTTTATTATGTATCAACGACCACCTTCATTTAGTGGATCTATCGAACCATTGATTTCTGAAAAAAAATTTATAAGATCTATAGAGAAGTTTTTTTTTTCAGTACTCCATTGTTCGGAATAAGATAAAGTCACTCAAGTTGTATACCACGTAGATGAAGAATCTAATCAATAGTGAAAATTGATTAAAAACATGATGTGGTAAAAAGATATTGATGATATTTATTGGGGATAATTTAGGGGAAACTTTTAAAAAAATATTTCCCTCATTTTATGATAATGAAAATAGAGAAGGAATTACTAGAGCTGTCGAAAAAGGAAAATAAATCAGTTGGAGGATTTGAGATGTCTCTTACAAGATTTTCTATTTCACATCTAGATTTTGTAAGAATGCTAATAGAAAGGTTGAAAGATTATTCGATGGACTATGACCCCATTTATGGAATAACATAGACAATCGAGACTATAAAAAATACGAGAAGATAGTGTGAAGTGCTATAAAGGTTGAACTGAAGTTTGGAGAGATGCACCGGTCCTATAGATCAAATTATAAAAGAGATCAATGGATCCAAGATTATGAAAGAACATTCATCCTGCATGGGTAGGAACAAAAGTGGAACATTTCACATGGAACAAATATGGGAGTAATCATTTTAGGAACTTCCTAATTTTGTGTGAGAAATGTTTCAAGTGTAAATGATATTCCCATATTTCATAGAACTATTGTAGTCGGGTTATGTCTCAATATCTCAAAACTAATGATAAAGGTAATATAGTGAAGGACCAAAATTAAGATCAATGTTATATGTGTAATAAAAATTAAGAGCCTTTCGAATCGCTATTCATATAAGAATGTAATAATGGGGAATTTACATCAACACTATCATTTGGCAATAGAGAAAGGTTAGGAAGTTTCTATCATAGAGGCTAAAGTAGAGTCTCCAAATTATGTGGTGGAAGGTACTCTCATTTATCTATCATATCAAGAAAGTGAATTATTTGATTCTGGTTCTATCAATTCCTTTATTTCATCAATGTTTATAAATAATATAGAGTCAATCTCTAGACTGCGAGAAGTAGAATTGTTAATCAGGACTCTTGGAGGGATTATCCAATCATAAATAGTGTATTGTAACTGTAATATTAACTTTAGAGAGAAAATTCACATTAAAAATATAGAATTCATTTCCATATTGTAATTTGAAATTATTCTAGGGATGGGATGGGTCTCAATGTAAAATTATGAGATCAACTATAGAAGCAAGTAAATCTCAGTAGTCTTTAATTGACAACCAATGCTTATTTTCCAAGGACATATATTAAAACCTAATCTTTGTCAAGAAGATCCTCAAATATCTTTATTTATGGGGATGATTGGTGAAGAGGAAGAATGAAATTAAGGTATTAGAATATGAAATTTCCCCATCACTCAATAATACACTGATTTATTTCCTAAAGAGTTAACTAGACCACCCCTAGAAAGAGGGTCTGATTTCTCCATTGATTTCATGCCTGCTTCCAAGCTAAAATCAAAGACCCCATGTATAATAGAAATTTTATACCTATAGGAATTCAATAAAAAAATCTAATATATATTGGATAAGTGTTTTTGGGCTAAGTTTGTAGCCTTGGAGAGCACATTCTCTATTTGTAAATAAGAATGATGGATCAATGAAACTATGCATTGATTATAAAACTCATGATAGTATCACAATAAAGAAAAATTATCCTCTTCTAAGGATTGATGATATATTTCAATGGATTTATGGGGATCTATCCATCTACATGATTGATCTTTGATCTAGTTATCATCACTTGAGGGTGAATAAATAAGATATTCCAAATATTACCTTTCAACAAGATATGGGCATTCTAATATTTTTATTATGACCCTAGGGTTGAGTAGTGATCCTAAAATATTTATGGATTTAATGAATATGGTCTTTAATGACTACCATGATGAAGTTTGTGGTTTTTTATTGATCATATTCTGATATATTCAAAGAAACTATAAGAGAAAGAACATCATCTAACACTTATATTGAAAACTCCAAAGAAAGATAATCTATTTATAAAATTCATAAAATGTGGATTTTGGTTACAGTAAGTTTCTTTCATGGGGAACATTATAACTAATGAAAGAATCCCAGTTGATCCTTCTAAGAACATATTTGTAGAGGAGTGGTCTCATCCTAAAATATTAACATAGATTCATTGTTTCCTTGGTTTATTAGGTTGTTATAGGAGGTTTGTGAAAACAAATTCACATATTTCTAATACACTAAATATGTTAACTCGGAATAGGATAATTTCATTTGAAAAAAAAGTGTGATGAATATTTCCAAGAGATGAAGAAGATATTGGTAAGTACACACGTGTAAACTCCACCCATTATCAGAGAAAAAATATTTATTTTTAGCGATGCATCTAAAAAATTGCTTTGGTGTGTCCTCATGAAAATTTATAAGGTGATTTCATATACATCTCAATAGTTAGAAATTCAGGAGAAGAATTATCCTATTCATAACCTCGATCTAGTTGAGGTTATTTTTTATCTAAAGAATTATAGGTACTGAATTTATGGGGTGAAATGTGATATATACACAAACCACAAAATTTTAAAGTATATTTTTGTGAATAAGTAAATGAACATGAGATAGAGAATTTTATTGGAAATTCTTAAAGACTATGAATATTTAATTCATTATCATCCTAGAATAGAAAACAATGTCCCTGATTCATCATGTTTGAAATAACCTATTTTAATGGAAATAATTTGGATTAATGGTGATCGTTTGATCAAAGACCTAGTAATAAGAGACGTGCAAATCATAAAGTAAGGTACATCATCATCCATATCCCAAATAATTTCACAATCATAATTATTGAAGAAGATCAAGAAATATCATCGAGAAGATCCATTGTTACAAAATAAGATAAAGGATATGAATAATGTGAATCTTCTTAAGTACAATTTTGATCAAGATGGTGTACTGGAATATCATACTAGAAAATGTTTTCCATTTATTTTGAAAATAATTGAGTTGTTGGATGATGCTCTTAGCTCTATATTCCATATACATATTGGAATCTAAAAAATATATATGGATCTTTATGATCATTATTGTTGGGATAACATGAAAAGGGATATTTCTGACTACACTACAACTTTCTTTGTGTTTCAACAAGTGAAGGACGACTAGAAAACTTCTTAAATGGGTATTAAGACCACTTACCACACCATCATTGAATTTGGACAATATCACTACATAAAATGTCACTAAACATCAAAAAAACATCCAAAAGAAATAATGCAATATTAGTTGTAGTGGATCATCTAACTGAGACTTCCCATTTTATCACCATTTAGGAATATTTATCTCTTGAACAACATTCAATGATATACATAAATGAATAACTGAATTTTAATGTATTGTCAATTCCTATCATTTCTGATTATGATCCATGGTTCACATAAAAATTACGATGAATATTTCCATATGAAATGAGTACCAAATTGAATTTTTTAGTCTATCACCCCCAAAATGATGGTCAATCTAAAAGAACTATTTAAACACTCATGGACATAATGAGAACATGATATTTGGTATTTGAAGGTGTATGTGATAAAAATATCCAATTTTTTTGAGTTCTCATAAAACCGAAGCGTCCATTCGAGTATGCAAATGTCACCCTATGAAGCTCTATATAGGAAGTGAGCTATAACTTCATAATTTTGGGATGAATTTAGTGAGTTAATGATTCTTGGTCCCGATCTTGTACAAGATATGATTGAAAATGTTCATGTTATCCAATAACAGATTAAGGGTGATCATAGTTAGTATAAGATCTATGATGACAACCATTAAAGGAACATAGAGTTTTATGTTGGTGAAATTTTTTTACTTTCAATATCACCATGGAATAGATTCATATTTTTTGTGAATAAAGGGAATCTTATCCTCAGGTACATTAGCCCCTATGAAATCCTTGATCATATAGGAACAGTATGATATCAGCTAGAACATCCACCAAATCTTGCTCACATTAATGATGTATTCTATGTATCTTTGTTGAGAAGGTACATACCTAACCATTAACATGTACTGAATTCATAGGTGTACAACTGGAACATGAACTCTCTTATGACATGAAGTCAGTGGAGATCATAGACCATAGATAAATGGTTCTACACAATAAGACAACCCACCTTGTCAATGGGTTGTGGGGGAAACATAAATATGAATATGTGAGGTGGTAACTAGAGTAGATGATGATATATAAGTACCCAAACCTTTTCTCAATTGATATAATGATTTGAAATTATTGGTGATGCAATTTCTTAATTAGGGAAGAATGTAACGGCACCGAATTTTTAAATGACATTTTGTTTCTTGAAAATGTGTGTTATTTTATTTTACCAAAAAAATATGACTTTAATAATGAATTTGTATCTTTAGAATATAAATTCAAATTTGACCATCAATATTCGATGGTTTTATGAACGTTGGTAAATTATAACCGTTGGGAAAATATGACCATCGAGAACAATACTCTTGATTATAATTATACATCATAATTATTATTAATTGATTTATAAATAAGATTTGATGTCCTCAAACAATAGATTTCTGTCCTATTAAGCCCATTTTTTAGTACTTGGGAGTGGGGTAGTATTACTGGGGCTCATACATAACCAATCCAAAGCCATGATTTATCTTTTGAATCGTGAACGAAATAATCTACAATAGCAGTTTATGTTAGTATAAATTCCCACTAGGATGACGTTAGCTAAGATTTCCCATGAATCAATCACCATCCCAAACCATACCATAAAGTGGTACGTGGGTGTTATAATTCATTGCATGTCTTGTACATTGTAACACCCCTAAATTCTAAAGTATGAACCTTGTAGTTGATAATGTGTGTGACACATGAAACCATGAGAATAAGGGGTTATAATATTCAGATAAATTATAATATATTTACTATTTAAAATAGATTTTTTACATTTCAATGTGTTATTAACTGAGTTATCTTGCACTACACGGAAGAGCTGGCTTCTTCAACGGCTTATGTTACACACAAGAATGAGTTGTACAGACCAATAATATGTTATTAAAATATTATTATTTAATATAATTTGATAGAAACTAGACATAATAAATAGTATTAAATAACATCTGAAAAGTTATGGTTTATTTAAATATAAAATGAATTAATGGGTTTCCAATTAATGAGAAATGAAAATAACATCCAATTGGATATAATATAAATATATTTATTTATATTTATTTTTATGCTTCCAAAGGAGTTTTACCCTTATAAACATAATTAATTCTAATTAATTACTGATTTTAAATATATATAAATTTATATATTGTATAAAATATTTTTTATATTCATTAATTATTTTAGATAGAAATTAAATAAGAAAAATATATATTTTATATAGAAAAACATATATTTTTTATTTAGTTTTTTACACCCTTTTAGTGAAGAAACCATTTTAAATTGAGTTTTTGAAACTTTTATAAATTTAATATGTAAAAATAAATTTTATATTTGAAATTGAAACATAATAATTATGTTTTATTGGATTTTTTATATTTTTCTAAAAAAATTAATTGTTTAATAAATAGTTAAAAATATGGACTTTTAGTTCAAAACTGATTTTTTATATAATTTATTTATATTTTTAAATTATAATTTGAATTGGTTTTGAAGTTTAATTAGATGATATTTTTATCAATTAACACAATTTATTTCATTAGAATTATTTTCACTTAGAAATTAATTATATAAACATAAAAACCTTGGAGATGTTTTTACTTAAAAAACATACACTATCATCCTGCCAGTGGGATGAATTTTAAATTAATTTATTCTACTTCTATGTTTTGAATTAAAAAAAAGGATTCCATATTTTTAATCATAAAAAATTTTAATTTCTAATCCTAAAAAAATAATTTACAATAAATATTAGAGAAATTAATTTAACTAAATGGTAACTTTTAAGGTAAATTAATCTTAGAAAAGAAATAAACATTAATTTAAGGGTCTAAATGACCTATCTACATGTCCAAAACCAATTTTATGTACATTGATAGTCAATTAACTTTATATTTTTGTGTTTTTTTGGTTTATGAAGACTTTTTTAGGTAAACACTTGGGTACATCAAACTCCTTTTCAAAAATACCATGTGAGTTCTTACCCTCCCTTATAAAAGAACACCAACTATCCCAATTACTCACACCTCTAAAAAATAATACGTTCATAAAATCTATACCCAAATATCTTAACATCCATAAAATATCCCTTGAACCCTACATTTTGGAAGAAATCAATCTAATGAATCATTTTGGTACAAACCAAAAGTGGTTACCCAATTAGGAGGTAACATATTCTCTCAAGCTCCCTAATTTTATTCCCATTATCAAAATCATAAACAATTATTTTTCTATGATTGTATAAAAAAATGTATTATTATTATACTAAGTTGTTTTATTCTATGTTTTAAAACTACACTGACACACAACTCCTTCTAATTGGTAATAAACATACAGTTTCTGTGTACGGTGAACTAGTGCCTCACAAAATGATGATTGTTCAACTTTTAATTACCACCTCTCGTGGTGGAAATTATGATAGAAACATTATTTATATATACGATATTTATGATATTTATAATTTTTATATAATTCTTTTATAATTTTATTATACATCCCATTAATAATTTTAACTTTTTGTAAAAATGATATCATTGTTTGAGAAAATGTGTACTACCACCCCTTAAAGCGATTTGATTCATTCACATGATACATAGAATGGTTAAAAGTATATTATAATTGAACATATTATAAATAAATAATTCTATATAATATAAATTTCATAATTAAATTTCTTTAAATATACTATATATTCACATATCATTTTTTATTACCCATTAACACACTTAAAAAGTGACATTTTCATTAGTGGATGTGTCGACTACCGCCACCTTGACAAGATGTGATTCCTTTTAAATAAAAAGAATTATATATATAAGTATATAATATTAATTAAAATGGAATTTATGATATAATTATAATTCTATAATGATATTGTCTTATTTAACTTCTTTCCATAACGATCATTGAAAAATGGGAACATTACTCACGTGTAGGTATAGTCTATCGTCTCCATGATCATAATGTTGATAAATTTATCATAACCATAATTAATTATTTATTATAAAATAATAATTAATGAAAAATTATTATAATTATATCATTCTAATTATATTGTAAATTTTATATAATGACCCCTTTTACCATAGTTTTCCTACCAAATTTGTTTTTGACATATAGAATGAATTTTTTCAAAACACCCAATGTAAACATAACTGTTTTGTAGTTGAATACAAAATAGTAATAAGTGAAACGAATTTAATGATAAACATGAAATATTTTATAAATCATATGTAAAAATAACAAAATTTAATTATATATAATGTTAAAGGGAATTCACCCGAATTGAAATAAAAGCGAAATGATTTCATCTCAATTTACATTTTATTGAGACCTAATTATTGTTATGGACCCAGTTACTTATATACAGTGTATATAATTCTCTTTTACATGATATATAATGAAAATTATTACTCTCATGATATTAAACCATTTATTTAATTTTATTTAATTATGAGGATAATTATTTAAAATGTTTCAAAGTGGTATGGGACTCTTTGGAAAACTTGAAGATTATTTTCCCTAACAATAACTTTAATGATCTTTCAATGGTATTTCAATTTGAATAAATTATATAACTATTTATCAATAAAACCTTTTATTTTATATCTTATTTTTATTAATTATCATGTTCAAGTATTAGTAATGATTTTTCACTCTTTTGTACTAAAAATGTTTTATAAAATGTTTTTTAAAAAATAGGACTTTGTATCTCTCTTTAGTTGGAGAAAAAATTTTACTCAAAAAAACCATGTTTTATAAAAATGTTTTCAAAAATGTTTCAAAAATGATATGGTAAGAAATTTTTAATGATTTTTTTTTCTTTTACCAATGTTTTCAATGTAATTTTCTTGTCTCCTATTGAACATGGATTTTGTTTAACTATTATCACCAAAAATAAATGTTATCTTTACCTTGAATGATATGTATAGATTTACCCATCACAATTACATTGAAAATTTATTGGCATGTTTAATAGTTTTATTTTCAAAGATAATATATTTGAAATTTATTTTAAAATTAAATGGTTTTTCAAATGGATTTTTGAAACAAAAGTATATTTTAATCGAGAATATTTTTAAAATAACAAGTTATAATATTTCCATTCATCAATAAAAACACACCGATATTTTACTACAAGAAGGGTATTTTTTATTGATACCATCTTTATTCTACCTCTGGATGGTTTAGGATTGGTTTGGATAAGGATATTATTTATATCCACATACTTGATTCATTTTTGAAATCCCTTTGCAATATTAAATCTCTAATTATCTTTAAATTTCCACTAATTAACCATAATATCTTTCATGGATATTACTATTGTCTGAACCATATACAATTTTACATACAATTTCTATTTTGATAGTTATTTTAATATTTGGTGAAATATTAACAGTTCTCTATACCTTATTCAATATAATTATTTGATTATGGATATTATTTATTTCGATTAAGCATGATGAGGAATTTATTGGACCAGTATGACATGCATGGGTGCCAGTTTTTAATATCCACTCCACGCATCGGTATTCTATGTGGATGACCCATTTGTCTAGCCGACTTAGATGGGTTTTTACCTGATATGTTGTAAACCATCTTGTGTAATCTCTTGACATTAAATGTACCACGTACCATAGATATAAGGCATAGAACAAACAATCATTTACCTCATTTAGTTTCAATTATTATTCCTCCAAGAGATTTTGCATTGATATATATTTGGATGCATTTCAATTCAATTAATTTATTAAATTTAATGTGTTTTAGTTTCTTACCTTTCCATATTTATTTTTCATTATCTATTTATTTTATGGTCATGTGTTTCTAGATATTACCTTTTATATTGTTTATGCACTTTATTATCAGTTTATTGATTATATGGTTTGAGTGTTCAGTTATTTACCATGACATAATTATTAATCTCATTGATTCATTATCACTTCCTCTATATTTGATCATTTTTACTCACTGTTATATTGTTTCTTCCTTAAGAATCTAAGAACCGTACTATAAAATATGTTAAGGGATTTACTATATGGATTAGATTTATCCTATAGGATATTTATTTTAAAAAAATAATTTCGCAATTATTGTATTCATTTTTTATACCAGACTCGTTTTTATATTTGCTTTAATGATACTACTAAACTCTCCAGTACTCTAGGATTTGATTCCTTGTATTCATTCCAATGCAATTAATAGAATACACTGGATCTCAACTATCTAGGGTTGAGTCAGCACTATTGGTATCAAAGTAGTTTTAGTAGAAACATTGTTAACTAGATTTTAGAAAACATAGGTTAGAAAACATACCCTAAAAATATAATTTCATTATAACTATAGAAGAACATCCTAAAATTTTGGTACGGTGGATATTACATGCATATTATTAGAAATACATTCCTTTTTTGATACAAAAAGTTGATGCAGTTCTAAAACATATATACCTAGGTGTATTAACTCTAAATTTTTTTCCAAACCTAACTTAGGGTAACCTTTTATGTGACTACAGACCTTACTGTGCACCTGGTTTTACACTCCAATGAGATTTTACTAGGATAATACATGTTTTATTAACAAACCAATATGAAGAATTTCAAAAGATGAAGACATTGAATAATAAAGGTTAAACCTAAGGTGTTTTATATTTATAGATATGGGTTCATAATTTGTAAATTATATGACTGATATTATAGATAAACTATAGACAAAGGAAGGACATATGTGAAAATAAATGGAAGAAGTATTTTTGTATTGGGGTTATATTGAAAACATTAGATAAAAAGTTACTTTGTGATTAATATAATTTCAAGGATTTTCATTAAATTTATTTTCAAAATTATATTAATATGGTTTTATAATAGTACAAACTATATGACGGATGAATACCAATAATGTCTAGAAAGGCCACTAGTCTTGAACCCATGACCGAAGGATGATAAGGGTTTCATACTAAATATTAACCTATGTAATGTCATGGTTAATATTTCATTTTTTAGTTTAATAATTTACACAATAATTGTTAATGATGATCCATTAATACCACTTTTTAGGATTAGATATAAATATATGTAACATATTGGTTTTCGAAGATATTTAAAGACAAAGAGCTAGACTTGTAACTCTCTTACAGGCCTTAAGATCCATTAAAAATACATTTTTGTGCTTTCGACATCAATATTAATGTTTTGAATGAAATAGAGAATAGATCAAATAATAAAAATATTTTGAAACCCTATTTATATAAATATATAAAATAATTATAAATACGTAGTAAGAGAATTAACGAAAATTATGTAAATGACATAGAAATAAAATTTTATCCTAATACCTTAATTTTTGATTAACTGATCGTCTCTTGAATCATCAAATATTTTTCTCATTGAGGTCCAAAACATTAAATTGATCATTCAAATGTTCTTTATTGATGTACTCAATTACTTGATATAAATATTTACTCATTTACTTAAAGTGTGTATCTCTACTTTCCACTAATGTTCTCCCACATAGATATCTAGTTATATGTTAGTATATGTAAACTTTGAACATCACATTCTCTCTTTTATAGGGGATTTTTTACAAAACCTTCTCGTGATCTATGAATTCAAAATTAGAAATATCAAACAATATATAACGAAGATAGATTTTAAATTGCAAAGTCATAATTTAGTTATGGTCAGCAAAATGTAACACCCTGAAATTCTATGTTAAGAACCTTCTATTCGATAGAGTGTATGACACGTGACACTAAGCACGTAATGGAATATAATATACTGTTAATTTATAATATATTTACTATTTATGATAGATTATATCTATATAAATTCATGAAACACTGAGTTAGTGTTCATTACACGCAATAACGACCTTCTTCAATGGCTTGCATTACACAGAAGACAGAGCTTTACTGAACAATAATATATTTTTAAAATACAATTATTTAATAAAATATTTGTAAAACTAATTGTTATGAATATTGATAAAAATAATAATCAAATATTATCATTTATGTAAATATAAAATTAACTCATTTCTTACCAATTAATTATAATAAAATAAGAACAAATTGGATATAAAAAAGAAATATATTAATTTTTATGCTTCCAAAGGAGTTTTATCATAAAAACATAATTAATTACAATTAGTTAATGATTTTGATAAAATATATATTTTCTATATTCAATTTAAATTCTTTTATATTCACCAATTAGGTTTTATGGACAAAAGATAAGAAAAAAGACTATTTTATACTTAAAAGCTTATATTTTTTATTTTGGAATTTGTAACACCTTTTATTGGATAACCAATTTTAAATCAAATTTTGACCCTTATATAAATTTATTTTGTCATGATAAAAATAATATTTTAAATAGAAATATAATAATTATGTTAGGGTGATTTTTTTATATTTTTCTAAAACAATTAATTTTTAAATGAATTGTTAAAAATATTGAATTTCAGTTCAAAACAGCATTTTGTCTAATTTATTAATAAACTTAAATTATAATTTTACTCTATTTAAAAGTTTAATTAATTAATATTTTTATCAATTAATACAATTGATGTAATATTAATCATTTTTACCATGAAATTAATTATAGAAATATAGAAATCTTTTGGACTTCTTTACATTAAAAACCCACATTTTTGTCCCGCATGTGGGATGAGTTTTAAATTTATATCAACCACTTATATGTTTTTAATTTAATAAAATTGATTCCATATTTGGAATAAGAATAATTTATAATGTCTAATAATAAAAATTTTTTTTAAAAAAAATTAGTGAAATAATTACAATTATTAAGGTAAAATTAATCTTTATAAAGGAAAAAAAACATTATCTTAAGGTCCCAAATGACCCATACACAAGTCAAACACACATTTTATGGACATAATTAGGCCATTATCCTTTTATTATTAATTTTATTTTATTTTTAAGACTTTTTTAGGTAAAAACGTGGGTACACCTAGCTTCTTTTCAAAAATACCTTGTGAGTCATTTCCCTCCCATATAAAAGGTCACATCCTCTCCACATTCCTCACACCTCTCATTCCACTTAGGATCAGACAATATCTTCCAAAATAGATTTTAAACATCACTCCCATTTACCATGAGGCCTCAAATTGGGAAGAAATAAATCAAATGGATCCTTTCAGTACAAACCAACAGAATTTACCTGATAAATAGGTAACATCTTCAGTCAAGATCTCAAGTTTTATTCCCATTTTCTAACCCATAAACAATTCCTATTATATTAAAGAAAAAAAAGATATGTACTTCATATTCTAGGATTTTTGTATGATAATATTTTGACCTAAACATACACCCAATTACATCATATGGGTAACTAAGAGTCCATTTCTGTGTACGAAGAACTAGTGCCTAAAAAACAATGATTGTTAATTTTTTCCATACCACTTGTCATTATGACCATTATGATGGAAAATATATTTTTATATGATATATATGATATTTATTATTTCTTTTTTACTTCTTTAATATTTTTATTAAACATACCATTAATACTTTCTATTTCATGTAAAAACAATAACCTCGTTTGAGGAAATGTGGACTAACACCCCTCAAACTGATGTGATTCGTTCATATGATTCATGGAATGTATAAAAGATAATTAAAATTAATCTTATGAGACATAAAAAACTATATATGATATTTATTATATAATTACCTTAATTTTAATATACTCAATATATATCATTTTCTTTATTACCCTTTCATACACATAAAAAGTGATAATGTCGTTCGTGGACATGTGGACTACCACCTCCTCAACACGATGTGATTCATTTTACATCAGAAGAATTATATATATAAGTATATATGAGAAAATAACATTATATTTATGATATAAGAATAGTTCTGAAATGATATGGTGTTACTTACCTTCATTCCATAACCATCATTAAAAAATGGGAACGTTACTCATGCGTATATATGACCTAGCATCTCTATGATCAAAACATCGAATAATTTTTCAAAAAAATATTTAATAATTTATTTTAAAAGAGAAAATAATGTATAAATATGATAATTATATAATTATTATTATTCAGTAAAGGTTATAAAATGACCCATTTGACTAATTTTTACCTACCAAAGTTGTTTTCGAATTATAAACCTAAATTGGTCAAAACTCCTAACATAAACATAATTTTTTTAGTAGTTGTATAAAATATATATATATAAGCCAAATAAAAGTAATGATAAAAATAAAAAATGTTATCAAGAAGTTATAAAATTTACATATGTTTATTTTATAGTAATTTAATGTATGTTCACCCAAAAAGAAACACAAGGTAAGGGATTTCATCCCAATTTACATTTTATTGAGACTAAATAGTTTTTATGAACCTATTTTTCTTTATAATGTGTATATACTTCCATTTTAAAAGATATATAATTAATATACTTACTCTCATGATATTATAACTTTCTTTTAATTTTATTCCTTTATGAGTATTATGATTTAAAATGTTTTAAATTTGTATAAGAAACTTTGAAATGTGTAAAGATTTTATTTATCAACAATAACATTGATGATATTTCAATGGTATTTACATTAGGGTAAATAATATTACCATTGTTCAATAAAACCCCTAAATTTTATATCCTTTGGTTATTCATTACTATTTTCATGTATTAGTATGATTTTCCCTTCTTTGGTACTAGAAATGATTTAGAATTTTCTTTAGAAAACCCAACTTTATATCCCTTTTTAGTTTGAGAACTTGTTTTCATTTAAAAACAATATTTTATTAAAAAGTTTTAAAAAAAGTTTTAAAAATTATTTGGTAAATAAAATTACAATTTTTTGAATTTTATAAATTTATTTAATGGAATATTTCTTCTCTCTTTTTAAACAATTCATTTTCCTAACATTTTACTTTGAAAAGGGAGTGTTTTTTTACCTTGTATGACATATAAGGGTTTACCCACCATAATTCCTTAGATTATTCCTTTACATGTTTAACAGGATTATTTTCAAAGATTTAAAAAATAATTCAATGAAATGTTTTCTAAATTAAATTTTAACAAAAAGGATATTTTCCTCAAGAATTTTTTTAAAAGAAATTTTTATAATATTTCCATTAATCAATGACAACAACCCATTATTTTATTGCAATTGGGGTATGTTGTATTGATACCATCCTTAATCTTCCTATAGAAGGTTTATGATTGATTTTGAGAAGGATGGTATTTATATTCACATCCACGATTCTTTATGAAATCCCATTGAAATATTCAATTTATTATGATCATTGAATTTACCCTAATTATCTATATTATATATCATGTATATTTATATTTCATAGACTATATACAATTTTTAATACATTGTCTACTTGGAACATTATTTCATTATTTGATTATTTATTGATAAACTTGCATTATTTCTTCAATATGGTTATTTCATATGGCATAATATTTATTTCTATTATGAAAGATGATGAATGTTTTGGATGGGTATGACATTGGTGGGCCCTGGTTTTAGATAGACCCTCTATGCATTGGTAGTCTCATTAAACGAGTCATTTGGATATCCACATTATATGTTTCTTTACATGATATGTTGTAAAATGTCTTGTGAAAGTTATTGAAGGTAAAGGTAATATGTACCTATGAAACATGGTGTCCAATTATCAAGAATTTATATCATTAATTTTAGTTGTTATTCATCTATGAGATTTTGCATCGACATATCTATATATACATTTCATTTCAGGTCATTGATTTAATATAATGTGTTTCATTTTCATTCCTTTCAATACTGATTTTACCATACCTACTTATTTGAAAGGAATGTGTTTCTAGTTATTACCTTTTCATATTGGTTATGAACAACCATCTCAATTAATTCATTACATGGAATGTGTGTTTAGTTATTTACCATTTCATAAATATTTCTCTCATTGATTCATTATTTCCTATGATTTTTTTTATCCTTACTTAGAATTTGTGCTCACCCTTATTATTTTTATTCCCCATGAATCTAAGAAGTTTACTATGAAACATATGCAGGTATTTACTAGATGGATTCTAGTTATCCTAAAATTTATTCATTTAAAGAGGAAAAATGTTATGTTGTAATTAGTGTATTCCTTTGTAATAAAAAACTTAGTTTTATATCTAGTATACCAGGACTACTAAACTCTTTGATCCTTCAAGATTTTTTCCTTTTAATAATACCAATGTAATTGATAGTAGAAACAAGCTTTCAGATTTATATAGTCGGTTCACTAAATACATTTTTTGTAATATCAATGTATAAATAGATTTTTTATTCTATAAATTATGTTTTACAAATAGTTTTTCTCAATAAAATTGAGTTGGAATTGAATAAATTGATTTTTCAGACATAAATTATACTTTTTAAAACACATATAAAAATTTATAAAAAACTAATATACTATTAATAGAACATAGTTTAATGAAATGGTAAGATAGAATCACTCTTATATAAATATAAATGAGAAAATATTTTTTTCAAGTGTTATAAATTTGACTATGCATTTTCAATATGCTATTATTTTTAATAAATAATGATTTTTATATTTAAAATTTACAATTATCATATTTAGAGAATTATTATGTTAAAATAAATATAATTGTTTAAATCATTATTTTGAAATTTGGTTATGTTGAAATTATGATTATTTTCTAAAATACTTTATTTTTGTGACTAGTAAAAATATAGTTTATGTTTTTTATATGTCAAATGACTTCTTAATTATTTCATAATTATGTAATAACCATTAAACATAATAAAATACCATAAATATGTTATTTTATTAATATAATGTTTTTAATATATTTTAATCACTTTCCAAACCAACAATTTACTTTTAAAAGCCTAAAATGGGAAATTTAACATTAAAAACATTATTTTTATGTAAACATTACTTTTCTATAGAAAAAAATAGAAATATAAAATGTGTAAAAAATATTGTTGATTAAAATAACATAATATATTACCCAAGTGTCCAAAAACATGCAAAAATACCATTTTCAAGCACATGGTATTTCATTTTGCACAAAATTCATTTTCCAATGCCTTTATTAGGAAACTAATAAACAAATCCTCCCCATTATCTATAAAAACCACACCTATTTATCCACTTTAGTTAACAAACAATCCATCCTATAGGAAGATAATTTAGTTTTACCACCAAATGAGTCATCCCAATGATTTTTCAATCCACCATGTTCCTAATCCTCATGTTTTATGAGTAACTTTTTAAGGAAAGGCAAATCTCTAATTTTATTTTCCATTCAAGCTCCCACTTTATGTGTTATGTCTTCCAATTTCCAAAATAAGTTATTTTTTTCACATTATTTTATCCCTAAAATATAATAATAGTATTTTATGAATTGTAATCTCTTTCTCCCTCGAATGTTATCATTTTCTAAAACCAAAATTTATACTCATTATGCTGCTGAATTTACATCTCAAAATTTCATTTTTATCATGATGAAAATGTCTTTTATTATATTTTTTGAATAATCAAACCCCTTTATTTTCTAGGGTTATTCACCATGATGTAAAAATTATTTATTTTATTCTGGTAATAACATATATAAAACCCATAATCCTTGGAATGAAAATTAAATAAGGATCATGTTTTTAAGACCTTTTGAAATGCTATGATTTTGATATGAAACATGTTTCTTTTATTATCCACAGTTTATTTATGAAATGTGTGATTATGAAATTTTCTAATCACATGAAATTAATAAATATTAAGGTAATTTATTTAATGATATATATTACATTTTATTAATAATTTAATCTCTAGAGATGACAAGTTTTAACATTCATTATTGAATAACCTTGGTAAATTTTATGACACCTCAGTGAAAAACCATGGTGATATGTTTATGAATTCCTCATGTTAATTTTGTTGACACATATTCATCTTATTATTAATTTCTTTTTTTATTTTCATATTCACTATTATCCCTCTATTATTCCATAATTACATTCCTCCTGTTCTTATTGATATTCTACAAGATCACTTATAAACAATTTTTGTTGCTTTCTCTGATTGGGCTTTATACTCATCCCATTACATTGATGTATGTACCCAAGTAATGAAATAAAGTAAATGTACTATGGATTAGGCTTTAAATAAATATTTCAAGAGGATTAGAATAATGAATTATGTTTTCAAGAATTAAGTACCTTTTTTTCTATGAAACTGATCATTAAACTATACCTTATTTTTACAATTTAATGAAATGTTATATAAAAAAGTTGGGATGTCATATTCTCAAAAAATATGTACTTCATGAAATTTTATTTTATTTTATTTAAATTTTATTTTTATCCTCCAAACTATCTTATGATTTCTATATGGTATATTTGACCAATTATTATGGAGAATTTATTGAATTATTTAATGGGTAATTAAAATTATATTGAATTAGTCTTTATATTTTGAATTCAAATTATTTTTTTATGAATATTTGGGAATTATGATTTTCATTCACCTAGATAATTATGTTTTTTAAATTTGAATTATTTTTCCTAGTTGGATATTAACTTATTAGTTTCTACAAATCCTAGTTAAAGGCTTTATGACACATTCAATGTATATTTGAGTAATGACAACTTAAAATTTTGAGAACCAAAATAGTCTTTCTTTGAATTTTTAAGTATTCAATTGATCAAGTCTTGAATGATAAAATTTTAATTTTTTGTATCGACTTTTCAAGATTTGAATAATAACATTAAAAATATCTATAACTACGTTTAAGAGATGAATAGATACATTTCTCAAAACTAGTACCCATGATTATCTTGTATATCTTTTATTTCATTCTGGTTTATTTTTTCTATAACACAATTTATCATCTCACACACAAGATCATTCTTTTTTTTATTTGAAATTATTAACCATTCTTACATTATTTCCTTAGGTATTAAACCTCAAATTTAAAGTTAGGACTATTCAATTTATAACTTATATTGTTAAAAGTTGGTTTTTCTAATTAGTTTGTGAGACTTCATACAAAATTTAGGTGTCTTAGTTATACATCCACTATAAAATGTTAGTCATCATTGGATTATGACTCCCCTTTAAAGATCATTGTGGTGAAAAATGTATCTCAAAAAGAGTATAAAGGTATAACAGTGTATTGGGTCCTATTTGGACTGAACAATAATAAAAATTCCTTATGTCTTTTCATTTATATTTGGTTTATAATATACTCTATTAACTAATTTTTGAAAAAAAAATAATGTTGTTAAATTTTTTAAATTTTACTATTAATCCTACTATAGAATATATACCATCACTTTTAAAACCTAATAATGTTCATTATGCAACATAGACACACATTCCTATAACTAAGTGACATAATTATCTAAAAATAAAATCATTATCTGGTTGTGTGGTGTAAAAATGTTCTAAAAAATAATAGTTTGTAATTTGATGATTCTCATGAGATTTGATTTTTTTTGAAATAGGTCTGAGATATTTTTTCAATATTTGAGTGATGTTTCCATCAAATCCAAAAGGGATAGATTGAATTACCTTTGGATTTTTTAATGATGTTAAAAATGGCTTTGATTTTTTTCATCCATGGTTGATAATTAATGAATGTTTTTGTGTGGTTATTTAAGCCGTTAGGAAATTTTTATGTGATTACAAGTAGAATGAAATTAATTTAAAGGAACTCTATGTTTATTTATGAAAATATAGAATTATGTTGATGTATTGAGGTTTGATAAAGTCCATGTGTGTGTGTTTCTTTGTCTTATTAAGTGTATTTTTGGAAAATGTGTATGAATCATTGAGTGTCTTTGAAGGTGTGTTTATGGATATGTATATATGAACTCAGCTATGTGTAAGTGGTGAGGGGATCATTGTACAAGGGAATCATTATATGTTTATGTTATTAAAAACAAAGTGTAAGTATCATTCGACGCGTAGAGAATATTGATGATGTTGTAGAATAAAAAATTAATGTTTCAAGAATTTATTATTATGAAATCATATAAAATAGACATTACTCAAGATTCTCTTCAAGGAATGAAAAATTATATCTAACATGTTATTCAATATTATTTCCTAGAGGATTTGAAAAGTGGTATCATTATTCTTATCTATATGAAATTTCAAACTATGTTTTCTTATAGAATTCTAATATGAGTTTTTGAAAAATATGAATGTCCATATATTAAATCAAATGATCTTGATTTATAATAATCCCTATAATCTTATTTTAATTTGATTCAATATGAATTTTACATGTGTGGATAGTCATGCAATTTTTGTATTTTAGTTTTTCACCAGGGATCATTTATTTATGTCAAAAGCTGGAGAGGAAGAGTTTGAGATGTTAAAGTAAGAAGAAGATATTGTGAATTCTTATATTCCAAAAAATTATTATGTTTTGGATTATTATTCTATAGTGATGGAAGAAGATGATGATTCTAGAAAGGGTTTTGTTATCCAACCAAAATAAGAGAATTTAAAGTTTTAATTTCTTTGTAAAAAAGACTCTAATTGAATGATATAGTAATCCAAGATCATGGGAATAAACAAGAGTTTAACCAGTTGATAAATTCATACACGATTCTGTTTTATGATTATATTTATTGATGTTTCAAGCATGATGAACTAGAACTGATTTCTCATGAATTAATTTAGATATGGGATTTTCTAAAATACTGAATATTAAATGCTATCAAATTGAAAGGAAAATAAAAAATATATTAATGAAATTGATATCATCAAAAATATTATAATAGTGGAAGAGAGTTTAAATCCCAAAGTTATGAATAAATTAAAATCATCTATTTTAGTTTGAGAATTTGAGATAATCATATATGTGTTTGAATTTAAATGTTTTGACAATATTATGAATTTTTTGAGGGAGAATTTTGTTTTCTCTACATTTAAATGCTTTAGGAAAATATTATCAATAGCTTCTAAGTATCCATATTCTCTAGTGACCTTTATCATCTTGTTTAAATCATTTTTTAACCAGTGGAGTGATGTGTAAATGCTAGTAAGATAATGATAAAGAGGACAACAATATGATATCTATCTTTTCTACTCAAATTTTATTATAGTAATATTGTTAAGAATCCATGTCTCGATGATATTTTAACAAATTAATGCATAAGAACCCACAATGGGTTTGAAAATTGTAGAAACTACTTATTCTTTATCCTGTTTACTTGTTTATTTCTTATGGGTAAGTCTGAATGAATATCTTCAGTGGTTTATGTATAAAATAAATATAGTGGTTTACTTATAATCAAAAGAAATTATAAATTAAAACAACCATTTAATCCACTCCCCCTCCATAGTGGTGTAACAATACATGGGAAATTTTATGTGTGAAATACATGTCTACTATGTATTTTAATGTCATACCACTAGGACTACAAGGTGAAATGTTCATAGTAATGGTTTATGTGGGACTAATTCATGAGAATACCTTTTTAGTTCAACTAGTATGTTAGTAACTAGATAGGAGAAGGAATGTTTAGGGCCACCCTTTATAGGAGGCAATTTTTCTGTCCACAAGTTAGGTCATGGAGGAATATTATTCATGTGATATAACGAATTGATGGTTCTAGGTATAAAAGAACCACGAGTCTATCCCATAATCAACTTGGATTTTTTTATAAAATCAATAATCCACAAATAAATTATGAAAAATCATTATAACTAATAAATATATCCATTAAACATTAAAAATTATCCCAAATCGAAGAGAAAATATCTTTCTGGTTATGTTTGAAATTTATTTATTGATTAGAAAAATATCCCTTTATTGAAATCATCTTCTGTGTAGATGTTGATCAATTAAACCCCTTTAAATTATACCTTTTTTACTGATATTATCTGAAATATAATCCCTCTAGAATTGAGCCAAATGTTCTCCTCGATCTCTAAATTAATCTGATGGGGCTCCATGTTCTAACACAGATGATTGAATCATCTTTCATTTTTTCCTTAACTGCAAGACAATCCTTCAAGATTGAAGTATTCTATCTCTATATCTCATGTTCTCTCATTATTTAGAGGGATGAAGGAGGTGGATAAATTCTCTAATTCTTAATAGAAACCCTATAAGAATTCTTTGTTCATGTGATAGCTCAAGGGAGGATAGGTGTTGTGCACAACTAAATAAGTTTCCTTGCAAGCACTAAAAATGACATAAGTCAGAATATATAGAGATAGGGTTTTAATGTGAATAATTGAACAGAAAATATAATTTAAATATTAAACATAATATATTCCTCATGTCAATATTAATAATAATTAAATTTAATGGCACATGGAAAAATATATAAATAAATATCATCTTATAAAATAAATAATTCCCTATTTATTTAAATGATATTTAAACTTATATAATTTTCATTAAAAATAAATTAACTCAACCCATCCACCATCCTCAACATTTAATTAACCAAAAGTAATAAATAAATATTATTCATTTGAAAACTAATTAAATATTATTTTGATAGACTTTTGAATAAATTTAAATTAAATATTCAGATATTAAATAGATATTTACTTAGTAATAAATATTATTTAATATGTTGTAAATAATTAATGTGAAAAAATATATTCTATTTAATAATATTAAGAATAAAGATTTATTAAATATTCAACTGCTGCATATATTTTATCATGATTATAACTGGTAACTGAATATTGATATCAAATAAAATTATCCTGAATAAATATTATTACATAGTCTTGATAATAATAATAATAATAATTGTTTAACACTAATTTAATTTAACTTAGATCAGCGGAAACATTGATTGTGTTACCCTATAGAAATTTTCCCCAGTGGCATTAGATGATATTTTAAAAATTCCAAGATCAGTGTCTAATAACATGTTAAAAGACCCATAAATGATGAAATTAATGCCATAATGAAAAAACCACACACAAACACTCATTTTGTAAAATAAATTATTTTTCATGATAACTCTTAATCCTGAAGATTGAATTCTTGTTTCATCAACCTATAAGATCGATTTATCTTCATTTTAATATCTTAAATTAATTCATCAATACACTATCACCATGGATTTTAGTTTTATAGCTCAAATTTAATCGATGGGTCTGAGGTGTTATCTTTAGATCTTAGAAAATAAAAGCGAATTCTCAACATATGAATTTATTTCATTTTCCCCATGGAAAACTCAATTTATTTTAATTCATTATGAACAAATTGATTCACAGTTTTGGGTAAAATATTAAATTATATAACTCATGGTATGTATTAATAATATTCATAGAGTCTAATGATCATTACACATGTTCATGGGAAGGAATATTAAATGGCATGAAAAAATATAGAATTCATAATGGTGTGTCTGTCCCCATAATCTCCCCTATTGATGATTATCAAGTAGAAAATTCATTAGATAAAGAATCATATTATTATGAGTACTCACTCCATACATTCAAAAAACTATGAGTCTCATCATCGAATGTTTTCTTTGCAATACGAGATGTGTTAAATAAAGTCACAGATCACATTGATACCCTAGCTTCCCCTTGCTATGATGTAACCTGCCTCCCCAATTACACCTCCCTAATGACTATGTGAGTGAATTTAATTCATGGTACACACTTTCTCTCTATTATTTTAGACCCCCTAGGCCTGGAGTTTCTTTGTTCCCAGTTCCTTCTATCTCTTTTATTATCTCCTTTGAATAAATATATAATAATGACTATAATGATGTTCGGAGAACTTTTTTGTTCTCATCATTGTTGAGAACTGTTATTACATATTTAATTCAATAAATACAGGTTTAAAATTTAATTTTTTAGGTATAAAACTAAGACCAAATAGGAGAATTCAAGGTAGTCTAACAAAATGGAGGCCAAAAAATTCATCATCCTCCACTAAATTACAACTAGGATGTAAAGATACAAAACATGAAATGGTATGAGGAGGGTTGAATGTATTTCCATTGGAATCCATAAAATATTCCTCCTTGTTTCACTCAAGCCAGATATGAAAAATAATAGTTTTTTAATAAAGGAGTTTCTTGGATTCGTGAATAGTATATATTATAGTCCAATGTGAATCATATATAATTCTTATAAAATTGGTGACCAATGATGAATCAAACTCATCCATTGAGAGAAGAGTTTAATTTCCCTAAATATTAATAAACCACATAGCATGGGATGAGCTTCAACATGGAGAGTACTACCTTCAGCTTCATAATCACTTTTGGTTAAAACTTCTATGATACAACATTCATGAAATATTCCCCTGCAGTGCATAATTCTCATTAATTAAGACCTATTTGAGAAATGTTTCTTGTAACAACCCAAGATTTTATGAAAAATATTCTTTTTAATTTTATTAATGTCTTGTGTTGTACGCTACACCAAAAGGAGCTTGCACAACACACATCCTTGACTTGCCTTGCATTACACGCAATCGCGACCTTCCTCGATAGCGTGTGTTGTACGCAACACCAAGTTTCGCTAAACAACGATATGCTATTAAGATATTACTAAAACTAGCTGTTGTGAATAGTAATAACCACTTTTTGAAATTTTGTAAATTTTATTTTTCAAAATGGACTTCATTTGTGTATTCGGAGTATCGAATTTAGCCTAAGGTGAAATTTTTGTACTTTTCGGATAACTTTCATATTCTGATGAATAGTGAAAATTACTAAATTATAATTAAAAACAACTTTTTTAATCGAAATAATTAATAGTGATAAATCATTAATTTGAGTGGTTTTAAAGTATATTTAGAATATATTTTTACAATTTAATACAATGTTGGTCATTGGTTGTAATTTCACATTTAAACCAGACATAATCAAGTGTCAATCTTTTGATAGATATTGTTTCTTAAAAACACGCTATTTGTTTTAACAGC
Source organism: Viscum album (assembly GCA_963277665.1). Taxonomy (NCBI): domain Eukaryota; kingdom Viridiplantae; phylum Streptophyta; class Magnoliopsida; order Santalales; family Viscaceae; genus Viscum; species Viscum album. The sequence continues at coordinate 1,710,614,397 of OY728148.1, forward strand.
GGGATTTAATTATAAATTTAATTAATGCAATTTCTATGTTATGAATTTGGTAAAATAGACTTCATTTTTGAATTCGGAATATGAAATATAGCTTAGGATAAAATTTTGGCATTATTCTGAAAAACATCATTTTTTGATGAATAGTGAAAATACTAAGTGGTAGGTTAAAAACTGAATTTTGTATAAAACATAATTTTACCGCTTCTGTGAATGGAATTTCGAAAATCCGAGAGACACGGTTAATATCAAGGACTAAAATGTGGTTCAATGCGATGAAAATAATTTTTTGGTGAATAGTAACTTTTTACTTTTTTACCACGGTTAATAGTAAATAGGGTAACTAAGGGTAAATATGATATTAATATTACCCTAACACATGTCCTAATTCTATTGGACAAGTGTAATTGGACCAAAAACAAACTTAGGAATAAAATATGACCATTTAGGCCCACTTGGATTAGATTAGGACATTTATTATTAATTTATTTAAAGAAGGGTTAAAATAGTTAAAATCAATGTTTAATAAGTAAATCATTTTTAATATGGGGTTATACATAAGATAAATTCGACTATAAATATTCATTAGAAAGCTAAAAAGATTTCCTACATGATGGTATTTTATTTATAATTTTTAGACTCCAAATAAATTAATTTATTTATGACACAACGATGATGCAGTAATTATCTTATTAATGAAATATTGACATAATTGATGTTATAAACACCAAAATAAATGTAATTTGAGATTTTTTATGAATTCCACTAATTTTCTAGGTTACTATGATATATTAATGTTTATTTAATCAACTTGGTTCGAACATTTAATTCTGTTATGACTTTCACAAAAATCATATATCAAATAGTGTCAAAATTCACACAAAATAGTTTTTAAATCAAATATTATATTATTAATTGTTATTGTATTCCTAAAAATCTAAGGTTCGGCCAAATTACTTAGATAAGGATATATATATTAATAATAAACAATTTGGAGTTCTTTTGGCATGTTATAGTAAGTGTATTAACCATATAGTGAAAGAAAACAAAAAGACACGGTAAAAGTTAAATTAATTAACTTAGAGTTAAATCTAATTGATAAGGTTAAAATAATACCCTAAACTTGTCTAAATCCTATTGGTTGATAGGATTTCGACCCATCCCCACTTTAGCTTCGAAATAAGACCCTTTGGAACCATTATAAACCGATTTTGACTTTAATATAAAATAATATTTTGAGGTATTCCTAAGGTGCCCCTCTCCTCCCCTATAAAAGGACACCTCCTCCCCCTCCTCCTCACACCAATTTGAGCACTCAATCTCGGCCAACCCCTGCCATTTTCTCCTCTCCACTTACCTAGAATAATCCTAGAGGTCCTGGTCTTCTCCAAAGACCAATCTTAGTTCCTTAAGTGGAGGATTCAAAGAGGCGTTCCAAAGAAGAGGTAATATCCATTACCGATCTTTTCAATTTCTTTCTTCTTCAACTTCTTCTTCTTTAGTTGTTTCATGATAAAGTAATAACATAAGTATTACTTACATACTGATATGTTATTATAAATATGAAACAACCCTAATTCACCTTCTATCCATCCTATGGAAAAATGAAATCACCGCGCGTGCGTACGTACGGAATACCGTCTCCACGCCGTGGTGTAATCTATTTTCCACCATCACCTTACAAGGATGGGTATAATGGTGTAATGAGTAACTATATATGATTATTATGAAGTAATATTGATACTTAAATAATATATATATACTCCAATACAATTCCACGATCATAGGAACGATATCATCACTCGTGCGTACGTACGGAATACCGTCCCCACGATGTGATGCGACTCGTTCTACATGATCTTCATTTCATAATGATTATATAAATGAATTGAATAAATGAATATGGTATATACTACACTAATACCATTATGGAAATGAATTATCTATAACCTAAAGATAAGAATAAGAATTTATTCGACAAAACACGCATAAGAACAAAAAGTTATAAAGACCCGAGCAACAAGTAACAATGAAATATTACTAACAAGAAGCTAATAATATGACCATATATGATCTCATATCAATATGTATGATTCTGGAATAAGTCAATAACATTATTTAAACCATTATACAGGAGCTTCGGACACGAACAAAGCAAATCGGACCTAAGGTAAGGGAAATATCACAATCTCATTTTTATCCGAGGTTGTTTATTCGTAAGTATTTACTGGGGTGTAATTTATCATCCACATCCATGTTTCATCAATATGTAATATTATTTCCATCCACCTACAATTGTTTAAATCCATTTTTACCCTTCTGTGAGTTTTTAGTAAAAGAAATGAAAGGAATCTTTTGATGTTTTTCGTACGAGGTACTTTTGACTTTTCCGACCAAAGTACGAAGAATGTTTTTTTTAACTTATACGGCACGAACGGATTTATACTGTTTTACAAAGCCTTATTTTCATGAAGCTTCCTCTAAAAGATTTCATGACTATTTTCAATAAAATCTCTTTCTTTTAAAATTGCATGATGTTTTGTGAAAAGAAATTGATTTTGAAGAAGAAAGGATATTTTCCTCAAGAATTCAATTCAAGTGTTTTATCAAAATTATTTTCCATATAAGATAATAAAGGGTTCTGTTTCTATCCATATTTTTACATTGATTTGACTATGTTGTGATGGAATTATGTTTATGAATTCCTTTATCTTATATGAATGGTTTTATGATGTCATGTTGTTTAAGAATCCCATTTTTATTACATGGGTTATGCAATGATGTAGGATTTATGATTTTGTGGCACACATAAGAAAGGATTCATTAAGAGATGGGTGGGACCTATATCTACCTCCAATGCATTGGGTAAAGATTTTATATCTCATGAGATAGACATGGCTGGAATGGTAGGTTATACCGGTTCAGTGAAACAGGACTGAAACGGGGATTACTCGATTCAGAAAGGGACTTTGTCCACTAAGATAGTCTTGGAAATGAGTCTTGACTAACAAGAAATGATTCTCTATGATTATGTGTGTATGCCACAATGGGTAATGTTTTATGTTATGATTTCATTTCACTACTATGATTTATCCCATGTTATGAAATTATGCTCTCTTTTGCAGGTTAAGATTTCCAAAAATGTTATGTTCTTATGAAAATTATGTGATTGATATTTCTTTTGTTTACCCTTACTGAGCATTTGAGCTCACCCTTTTATGTTTTCTTTTCCCCAGGATATAAAGAAAGGTTTTAGGTAAAAAAAAAGAAGATCTTTATGGGAGATGTTGAAGATCTCTCACCAGGATTAGAAGATTATATTCCGAGTTTCCAAAGACACTAAACTATTACGATCCTTGTGTGTGTGTTTTTGTTATGTACTAAGTATTCCGCAAAAGTAATGTAATGTCCATGTACGATAAGCTACGGGTCTCTACAGTTGGTATCAGAGGAAAGGTTTAGTCAACCTTTGGAAACTAGGATGCGAAAACGTTAGTGAGATCCCTAGAGATATTTCTAAGGTATGTCTATGGATGTCCCTAAGGATAATTATACGTATAAGATACAGTCCTAGAACTACGGTAACGATCATAGAATTTAACCTAAGAAGTTAGATATTGAGGATACTTCCCCTTTACTATGTTGTTTTCTCTAGCATGATTTTTTCCTCTCACAAAATTCTTTTTGTGTTTTAGTTAATGGAGGGAACCAGAAGGAATTCGGTTAACATTGAATCCAATGGACAAATTGGTGACTATGAGCAACAAAATTGTGTAATGCCTAAAGATAAAGATATTGTGATTATGCCGAATCAGTCATCGCGATATATGATTAACAAGGTGAAATTTAGTGGTATGACTAATTCATCAAAGAAGAGGAAGATAAACTATTATGCATGTTCGCATGTTGAGGATCATAAAGAAAGGAAGATTGAGATTTCTAAAGAAGGGAAGAAGAACCTTGAGGAATACCTCAAATGGAGGGACCGATGTTATCTGTGTGGAGAAAAGGGTCATAGAGTGACAGATTGTTATGGAGTTCAATGTCTTATTTGTGGAGAACATGGGCATTACCCAACTCAATGCCCTGACCTAAAAAGATACTTCTAAATCAAGGAAGGACTTATTCCAGGACAGTCATTGAAGTGGATGGACTGAAGTGTTTAGGTATTGGTATTCAAGAATAATGTTGTTGAGGTACTTTTATGGTGTATTGGAATATTTATGTATTGCTCTAATGCGGTATTCGAAGTGATTGAGGTATTTTTGGAAAAAAAAGATGATATGCGCATAATGAAGGGAAAATAGGAAAATGAAATATTTGACAGTATTCATGAGCTCATGATTGATATAAGGACTAAGTGACAACATGGTTTGAGTATATAGAATTTTGAGGATTTTGGTATGTGGAAAGTGTTAACTTTTAACTGCACTCATGTTTTCACTAAGGTATTCAAGAGAATACACGATTAAGGACTTTGAATGTTTGGAATGTGACCAACAAGACATATCTTATGATATGTGGGGATCAACGACAGTATTAAATCTCTGGTAATCGTTGTCACTATATTATGAGAGTGGACTGCAGTATTATGTATAAGCCTAAATATTAGACTGGATTATGTTGGACATAAGTTAGTATTGTTTAAGGATAGAAGATTTTCGATATTATTGATGGGATGTTATATTAACGTAGTTTTAGAAAAAGGGCAACCTGCAGGACGGGCGACAGCCCATCGCTTCGGACAAGGCTGTAGGAATCGAACCCACAACCGAAGTGCGACTGGCCTTTATCGCCTACCACTGACCTACAGGAAGTACCTATTTAGTAGAAACTAGTTTTATTATATTAAGCAGTATGATATATGAAGTATAAGTCCATTTTAGGAACCATATATGATTAATCCCACTATAGATCGACTTATGTATATAAATTTTGCTAACCTTTTGAGACAGATGGAATGACCCGTCATTCTATCACATGATCTGCTAACACTTCACGAATAACAAATTCAACTTCATTTATTTAAGAGATGAAGTGGAAATTGTTAAAGGCACGAACAACAGTGAGATTGTACCAAAATAAAGTAAGTATTTATTCTAATTCAAATTCTTTAACTTTAGGGAAATGATCTTGAAAACCAAAAATGTTGTCCTAGTTCTCTTATACCTGATGAATCAGATGGTACCTTAGATCGTCACAAATTTATGGATTTGTGATTACTGGATTTTCCATAGCCATGTTCTCTACCACTCTCCATCAGAACATGATGGTTAGATTTCTCTTCCATATCCATATTTCCACCTATGTGGAAACCCAGTGATTAGTTTATTTGGGTAACCGTTACGTTTCATACTTTTGTTTTTAAAGACTGGTTTTGATATTCCTTTTTACGATGTGGGTTTCTATTAAAGAAACTTTCAAATAGTAAACCATTTATAACCCCGATGAATTTCGAGGGCGAAATTCATTTTAAGGGGGGTAGAATGTAACAACCCAAGATTTTATGAAAAATATTCTTTTTAATTTTATTAATGTCTTGTGTTGTACGCTACACCAAAAGGAGCTTGCACAACACACATCCTTGACTTGCCTTGCATTACACGCAATCGCGACCTTCCTCGATAGCGTGTGTTGTACGCAACACCAAGTTTCGCTAAACAACGATATGCTATTAAGATATTATTAAAACTAGCTGTTGTGAATAGTAATAACCACTTTTTGAAATTTTGTAAATTTTATTTTTCAAAATGGACTTCATTTATGGATTCGGAGTATCGAATTTAGCCTAAGGTGAAATTTTTGTACTTTTCGGATAACTTTCATATTCTGATGAATAGTGGAAATTACTAAATTATAATTAAAAACAACTTTTTTAATCGAAATAATTAATAGTGATAAATCATTAATTTGGGTGGTTTTAAAGTATATTTAGAATATATTTTTACAATTTAATACAATGTTGGTCATTGGTTGTAATTTCACATTTAAACCAGACATAATCAAGTGTCAATCTTTTGATAGATATTGTTTCTTAAAAACACGCTATTTGTTTTAACAGCGGGATTTAATTATAAATTTAATTAATGCAATTTCTATGTTATGAATTTGGTAAAATAGACTTCATTTTTGAATTCGGAATATGAAATATAGCTTAGGATGAAATTTTGGAATTATTCTGAAAAACATCATTTTTTGACGAATAGTGAAACTACTAAGTGGTAGGTTAAAAACTGAATTTTGTATAAAACTTAATTTTACCGCTTTTGTGAATGGAATTTCGAAAATCCGAGAGACACGGTTAATATCAAGGACTAAAATGTGGTTCAATTAGATGAAAATAATTTTTTGGTGAATAGTAACTTTTTACTTTTTTACCACGGTTAATAGTAAATAGGGTAACTAAGGGTAAATATGATATTAATATTACCCTAACACATGTCCTAATTCTATTGGACAAGTGTAATTCGACCAAAAACAAACTTAGGAATAAAATATGACCATTTAGGCCCACTTGGATTAGATTAGGACATTTATTATTAATTTATTTAAAGAAGGGTTAAAATAGTTAAAATCAAAGTTTAATAAGTAAATCATTTTTAATATGGGGTTATACATAAGATAAATTCGACTATAAATATTCATTAGAAATCTAAAAAGATTTTCTACATGATGGTATTTTATTTATAATTTTTAGACACCAAATAATTTAATTTATTTATGACACAACGATGATGCAGTAATTATCTTATTAATGAAATATTGACATAATTGATGTTATAAACACCAAAATAAATGTAATTTGAGATTTTTTATGAATTCCACTAATTTTCTAGGTTACTATGATATATTAATGTTGATTTAATCAACTTGGTTCGAACATTTAATTCTGTTATGACTTTCACAAAAATCATATATCAAATAGTGTCAAAATTGACACAAAATAGTTTTTAAATCAAATATTATATTATTAATTGTTATTGTATTCCTAAAAATATAAGGTTCGGCCAAATTACTTAGATAAGGATATATATATTAATAATAAACAATTTTGGGTTCGTTTGGCATGTTATAGTAAGTGTATTAACCATATAGTGAAAGAAAACAAAAAGACACGGTAAAAGTTAAATTAATTAACTTAGAGTTAAATCTAATTGATAAGGTTAAAATAATACCCTAAACTTGTCTAAATCCTATTGGTTGATAGGATTTCGACCCATCCCCACTTTAGCTTCGAAATAAGACCCTTTGGAACCATTATAAACCGATTTTGACTTTAATATAAAATAATATTTTGAGGTATTCCTAAGGTGCCCCTCTCCTCCCCTATAAAAGGACACCTCCTCCCCCTCCTCCTCACACCAATTTGAGCACTCAATCTCGGCCAACCCCTGCCATTTTCTCCTCTCCACTTACCTAGAATAATCCTAGAGGTCCTGGTCTTCTCCAAAGACCAATCTTAGTTCCTTAAGTGGAGGATTCAAAGAGGCGTTCCAAAGAAGAGGTAATATCCATTACCGATCTTTTCAATTTCTTTCTTCTTCAACTTCTTCTTCTTTAGTTGTTTCATGATAAAGTAATAACATAAGTATTACTTACATATGATATGTTATTATAAATATGAAACAACCCTAATTCACCTTCTATCCATCCTACGGAAAAATGAAATCACCGCGCGTGCGTACGTACAGAATACCGTCTCCACGCCGTGGTGTAATCTATTTTCCACCATCACCTTACAAGGATGGGTATAATGGTGTAATGAGTAACTATATATGATTATTATGAAGTAATATTGATACTGAAATAATATATATATACTCCAATACAATTCCACGATCATAGGAACGATATCATCACTCGTGCGTACGTACGGAATACCGTCCCCACGATGTGATGCGACTCGTTCTACATGATCTTCATTTCATAATGATTATATAAATGAATTGAATGAATGAATATGGTATATACTACACTAATACCATTATGGAAATGAATTATCTATAACCTAAAGATAAGAATAAGAATTTATTCGACAAAACACGCATAAGAACAAAAAGTTATAAAGACCCGAGCAACAAGTAACAATGAAATATTACTAACAAGAAGCTAATAATATGACCATATATGATCTCATATAAATATGTATGATTCTGGAATAAGTCAATAACATTATTTAAACCATTATACAGGAGCTTCGGACACGAACAAAGCAAATCGGACCTAAGGTAAGGGAAATATCACAATCTCATTTTTATCCGAGGTTGTTTATTCGTTAGTATTTACTGGGGTGTAATTTATCATCCACATCCATGTTTCATCAATATGTAATATTATTTCCATCCACCTACAATTGTTTAAATCCATTTTTACCCTTCTGTGAGTTTTTAGTAAAAGAAATGAAAGGAATCTTTTGATGTTTTTCATACGAGGTACTTTTGACTTTTCCGACCAAAGTACGAAGAATGTTTTTTTTAACTTATACGGCACGAACGGATTTATACTGTTTTACAAAGCCTTATTTTCATGAAGCTTCCTCTAAAATATTTCATGACTATTTTCAATAAAATCTCTTTCTTTTAAAATTGCATGATGTTTTGTGAAAAGAAATTGATTTTGAAGAAGAAAGGATATTTTCCTCAAGAATTCAATTCAAGTGTTTTATCAAAGTTATTTTCCATATAAGATAATAAAGGGTTCTGTTTCTATCCATATTTTTACATTGATTTGACTATGTTGTGATGGAATTATGTTTATGAATTCCTTTATCTTATATGAATGGTTTTATGATGTCATGTTGTTTAAGAATCCCATTTTTATTACATGGGTTATGCAATGATGTATGATTTATGATTTTGTGGCACACATAAGAAAGGATTCATTAAGAGATGGGTGGGACCTATATCTCCCTCCAATGCATTGGGTAAAGATTTTATATCTCATGAGATAGACATGGCTGGAATGGTAGGTTATACCGGTTCAGTGAAACAGGACTGAAACGAGGATTACTCGATTCAGAAAGGGACTTTGTCCACTAAGATAGTCTTGGCAATGAGTCTTGACTAACAAGAAATGATTCTCTATGATTATGTGTGTATGCCACAATGGGTAATGTTTTATGTTATGATTTCATTTCACTACTATGATTTATCCCATGTTATGAAATTATGCTCTCTTTTGCAGGTTAAGATTTCCAAAAATGTTATGTTCTTATGAAAATTATGTGATTGATATTTCTTTTGTTTACCCTTACTGAGCATTTGAGCTCACCCTTTTATGTTTTCTTTTCCCCAGGATATAAAGAAAGGTTTTAGGTAAAAAAAAGAAGATCATTATGGGAGATGTTGAAGATCTTTCACCAGGATTAGAAGATTATATTCCGAGTTTCAAAAGACACTAAACTATTACGATCCTTGTGTGTGTGTTTTTGTTATGTACTAAGTATTCCGCAAAAGTAATGTAATGTCCATGTACGATAAGCTACGGGTCTCTACATTTCTGGTCATATGTTATAGGGGGCCAATGAACCATATGTCCTAAACTCCCATATTTGACTAATTAGGTGACATTAAATCCATATAAAGTGTTCCATTATGTAGGTCTATTGGAAATAGTAGTTATTTCATAAATATACAAAATAATCATCTGTGTAATGTGAACAAAAACATAGTGATTCTTATAAATCCCAAAGCCATTATAGAGATCCCATAGAACACAGAATCCTATACTATGATCCACCTTATACAAAGATCCAATATCAAATAATATTCCTACACCAGCATTAAAGGATTCAATAATGGGATTAATACCCATTCAATTTCCAATAAAGGAACAAATTTCCTTATCCTAGATAGCATTAAATAGGAGATAAACTTCAGAATCACTATTTGGAATATTTTAATATTAACACATTAAAGAAAGAAAAATACCTTTAAATTGGACTACATTATCCATTTATATAGATTGATGGTGTGGATTACATGAAATAAACTTTTATTTTTTGAGATGGATTTATCCTTGAAATCAAGGCCCCAAGCATAATCCCCTAGAGTGACATGCCTGATTATTCTATATTTATTGGGATTGAAATTTACCAGGAAAGCTAGGAGACAGGTGAACCTGCTCCTGAGATAAATAAATAAAATAAAGTGGCAAGAGTACAAACAGGAGATCAGGGAGTCACTCAACAAAGCCGAGAAAAAACCTCACCACAGCAATTTGCCTGAACAAAATGATCACAGAAATCAGGCGACACACAAGACCAACATGAGGTGCCCTCATTAATTGCCCTTTTCGCAAGAGCATCTTCAACTTGATTGGCCTCACGGTAAACACGCGAAACTTCAATGACGAGTGAATCAAGAAGCCGAAGACAATCAATCCAGTCCGGAAGGATCTTCCATGGAACATTCCTCGAGCGCTCTTTCAAGATTTGGACAGCAGCAGACGAGTCTGACTCTATCCATATCAAATTCCAACCAAAGTGGACAGCATACCTGATCGCTTTCATAATGGCCCAAATCTCAGCTTCAATTGCATATCCACTGCCAAGGAAATGAAAAAAGCATACTTTTACAAACCCCCGATACGTGCGGAAAACACCACCACATCCAGAGGGCCCCGGAGCACCTGAGGCGGCCCCATCGACATTGACTTTGATCCACCGCGGTAGGGGAGGGATCCATCGGATATATTTCACCATTAATGGTTTCTTTGCCCTGCCATTAATACCAAGAGATCTCAACAAAACCAGGTCAGAAACATCATTTTTCATGCAACCAGTTTGAATGTTGGAGGCCGTAGAAACGGCACGATGCATCATTAAGACACCATCATGAAAACGTGGCTGAATATTGTTGAACAGCAGGTCATTCCTGGTCTTCCAAATGAAAGCAATAACAGCCGCTATTGCAGCCAAAATAAGAGCATGAACCTGCTCACTGAAATTTGCCATGTTAATGTCTTGCATTAATTCCTCAAGTGACTGAAACTGAAAACAGCACCGAAAAATCTGCTGCATATAACACCATAATTTGCGCGCAAATGTTCATGAGAATAAAACATGGGAGAGAGACTCGTCTGCTGCCAGACAAACAACGCAAACCGGGGCAAGATGCAGCCCCTTGCGCTGCAGTAGAGGCTGCACAGGCAGCCTATTCTTCCAGATTTTCCAGATGAGCAGGGAGCACGCCGGGGGAATGAAGGGCTTTGTGAAGTCAGAAACCCATCTAGGGGGGTGAGTCGATGACTCATAACGAGAATTGTAGCATACCTTCGTGCGGAAGATCCCATTCAGATACAGAGTCCAAACTATAAAATCATGATCTGTGAAACGGTACTGCATGACTTCCGTTCTGATTTGGCTGGGCAGAATTTCAGAAAGTGCCTGGTCCGCCACGAGGTCAGCGATGGTTTTATGCTTTAAAGATGGTGGAACGATGATGTCATCACAAATAGGCCGCGATAGCCAAGGGGTGGTCCAGCAATTCAGGCTGGACTGCTTTCATACTAACCACTTCAAACCGTTCATCAGATCAGAGTAGGCTTTCTTAATAGCAGACCAAACCGAAGATCTCACATAGCTGGCATATCCATTTTGCAATTTCCCAAGAAATCTAGTGGCAAGAAACTCCACGAAGGGATGGGGATTTGAAATCAGCCTCCAAACAAACTTCTCAATCAAAGTGTCATTAAAAATCCGAACGTCTTTAATGCCCAATCCGCCCATTTGAACCGGCTTCGTGCAGTCTTTCCAGGCCACAGTTACAAGTTTCCTTTCATTAATTGACCCAGTCCAGACAAAGTTTCTGATTTTGGCACTTAATTCCTTTATCAGCGATCCTGGCCATTTGTATATGGAAAAAGAGTAAACGAACATTGAAGTTATCACTGAGTTAACAAGACAGATTCTCCCAGCTTGGGACATATTTTTCCCTTTCCAGCCCGACAACTGATTTGTGATCCGTAAGGCAATGTTTTCTAAGTGACATCTTTTAACCCTGCCCCAAAAGAGAGGAATCCCAAGATAAATGAAAGGGAGGGAACCCCTTTTGACTCCCAGTTTAGCCGCAACTCTGTTTTTCCTTGAAGAGATAGGCCCATCCCCAAAAAACACATAGGACTTTCCCCAATTAATTGCCTGGCCAGTGACCTCTTCATAATGAGAGAAAATTCCTTTTATACAAGAGATGGTGGCATCACTTGCCTTCCCAAAAAGCAGAATGTCGTCAGCATAAAATAAGTGTGAAGGAGCACACAGCTCCTTTCCGATTTTCATTGATTGATACCAGCCAAAATTAGCAAGATCATTGAGGCACCAGCTTAGATAGTCTTCAGCAATAGCAAATAACATACCAGAAAGGGGATCACCCTGCCTGACACCTCTTGAGCATTGAAAAAAACCCCTAGGAGACCCATTTAACAAGATGGACAGCCTAGCACTAGATAAGACGGATCCAATGAGCCCAATAAATCTCTGCGAGAAGCCATGCCTCTTAAGGATAGTAAACAGAAAACTCCATCTTATGGTGTCAAAAGCTTTTGAAATATCAATCTTAACAGCCATATTTCCTTCCTTCACCTTTCTTTTCATGACATTAACACATTCAGAAGCAGTGAAAAGACAGTCCTGGATGTTCCTCCCGGGAACAAATCCGAATTGATTTCCAGAGACAATCTCCTTAGCAACCCCACCCAACCTCAGGGCCAGAATTTTGCTGATTACCTTTGGTATTGTATTCCCAATGGCAACAGGTCTGAAGTCTCTGATATCGAGGGCATTTTCCTTTTTAGGGAGCAAGGCAATGAAATTTGAATTCATCCCAAATGGCATGTAAGATGATCTGAAGAATTCATTCACTGTATTTGTGACATCAACATTCACAATATCCCAATAGAACATGAAAAATTTATTAGTGAAACCATCTGGACCTGACGCACTATCAATATTCAGCGAGAAGAGGGCATCATGTATCTCTTTTGCACAAGGGACATCAATGAGCCTCTTGTTTTGATTGTCCTCAATGGAGGGGTAAAAACAATGTATAATTTTATCAGAATTGTCAGGTCCAACATCTGAGTACAGCCTTTCAAAATGACCTGTCACAGCCTCCACAATATCATTCTCTGAATCAAAAAGCCTCTCATCAATGCTAAGGGCAGTAATACTCCTCCTGGCCTTCTTCTCTTTTGTAATGCAATGGAAGAATTTGGAGTTCCTATCCCCTTCCTTCAGCCATCTCACATTGGATTGGTTCTGAACCAGATTATCCTTAAGGGCCAGCAGCTTGTCCAGTCTTGAGGCAGCCTGTATTTCCTCTGGAGAGGGAACCTCCTGGGATGCACCATTGTCTTGAAAATCTGAAAGGATACATTCACCCTCTCTTATATCATTATCAATAGAGGAGAAGGACTCCTTACTCCATTGCTTCAGCCTGGCCTTTACAAGTTTCAGTTTACAACATAAAATGTGTAATGAGCTGCCCACAATACTAGTTTTCCAAACATCCAGAACAATCTCTCGGCATCCAGGGATAGTAATCCAAGCATTATTAAATTTGAATGGCAGAGAGGCTACTCTGGCATTGCTATCAGAAATTTCAATAAGCAAGGGATTATGATCAGAATGCAACCGTGGGAGAGTTCTCCCAGCCACATCAAGAGCCCTATTCCCATTCAGCACATGAACAAAACATCTGTCCAGTCTGCTAGCTTGTCTTCCATTAATCCTGTATCTGCTCCACGTGAAATCAGAGCCAGAAATTGGAACCTCCACCAGGCCACATTTGTCAATGCAAGAAGAAAAATCAGAAGCAGCAACACGACAGAAATGCTCCCCAGTCTTTTCCCCAGGCCTAAGCACAGTGTTAAAGTCACCAATAATAACCCAATTACTCGTCATACTCTCCGAAACATTGGCAAGGCTTCTCCACAGCGCACGTCTTCTTGTATAAAGGTTGAAGGCATAAACAAACGTCACTGCAATTGAAACATTGTTAAAGCGGCATGATAGAGTAACAGACTGAGAATCATTCAACGTTGAGTTGACCACAACGCTATCATGTTTCAGCACCCACAGAGATTCAGAATTTCTAGTAAGCACATTACTTGAAACAAATGAAAAACCCATGGACTCCCACCTAAAGGAACTCCACTTCTCAAAATTCATTCTTGGCTCAGCAATACCAACAAGAACCGGCTTTTTTGTCATAATAATATGTCTAAGGGATCTGACCGTGGGAGGATTCCCAATCCCTTGACAGTTCCAGAAGAGGGTCTTCATTTATTTGATCTGAGCCTAGCACTAGGCCCAGTGATATTCTGTTTTACATCCTTCACATAAAGCAGAAGGCCAGTCTCTACAGGACCATGTGCCACCTGTTCATCAGTCTCAGTCCCACTATCCTCCCCAACCAGATCAAGCAGGGAGAACCTGTTGGCTGAAGCATCTGAAAATGACAGCAGGCTAGCAGGTAATATTCTCTTTGCGTTTAGCGAAGCTTCACCCAATGCAGAAGGTTCAGAAGGCTGCCCCATAGCCAATCCAGAGTCAGGTCCATGGCCTAGCCCATTTCCATGACCCTCCAGTGGAGCCACCCCAGGATTTGAGACAGCCCGCTGGGCCATAGGGCATTCAACTTCAAGTGTTTCAGCAGCACCAGCAGCATCAGGACTAGCTCCCACAGATGCAGTCCAGTCCGCATCCAACCGCTCTGCAGTGACCTCATCCTCACCATTTTTAGAATTCAGGGGAGGACACTCATGCAGAATTGTTCCAGCAATTTCAGCAGCAGCAGGTCCAGTACCCACAGGTGCAGCCAGTTCTGCATCCTGCCTCTGTGCAGCAGCAACAGCTTTAGCAGGTGTCTCATCCTCTTTGTCTTCACGGGAAGCAGCCAGCTCTCCATTTCGAGATTGTGCACCATTGACAGATTGTGCACCATCACCAGGCAGTGCACCATCATTTGGCTCAATCCCTGTGCCAACATTAACTGGCACCGAACGTGCTGCAGCATCCATGGTGATGGCCCTCACCTCCTTATCCTCAACACCCTTATGCTGATCTCTGTCAATCAGACACCCACCATCAACCATTTGTTCAATTCCAGATGACTTGGTTGGGGCATTGGTGACTCTATTCTCATCTATGAACTTCTTTCCATCCATATCATTGTTCTTGTTGAGCCTGCAATTTCCAGCCTCATGCCCACGACCCTTACAAAGACTGCAGATTTTATTTCTGTTGCATTCAGAAATAGTGTGGCCAAATAATTGACAGTTCAGACAGAATTTGGGTCTTCCCTCATAAACAATACCAAGATTGAGACTGTCATCTTGGGTGGTTAAGACCACTTCCTCAACAAGTGTGGCTGCCATATCAACTTCCACAAGAATTCTCGCATAATGTCCAAAAGTAGGATTTTCAGTCTGTTTATCTAAACGGATTGGATTTCCAACCGATGAGGCAATGTCCCAGAGAATTTGAGGATGCCAATAGAGCCAATTAAGATTACACACCCGAATCCAGATCTGCCCGAAAGTATTCTTTACAGTATTTGGATCAAAGTTCTGATCCCATTCATGGATTCGGAGGAAGCCAGGCTTGAGAGGGACCGAACCAAGACACCAGGCCCGACGCTTCAGTTCATCTGAGGGAAAAATAATGTGGTAAAATCCGCGTCCCATCGCTGTCATCTTCCAGTCGCTGAAGCCCCAAATCTCAGCCAGCCTTATCATGAGCTCATTGAATTTCCACGGCTTCACCCCTTTTGGAATCACTACTCTCGCAATGATCGAGTGCTTGCGGAGTATGATCCTTTCCTCAACGGCTTTCAGATTTGCAGAGACATGTGCAACACGCCCTTTGCGAATGACTCTGCCTGAGGACGCATTATCACAATCAAGAAATAGGGAATTTCCCCCACCTTTGACCGCATCCGCGAAGCATATTCCCGGTCTCGTCTCCTTTAACCTCTCGATCTTTTTTTAGCACACAAGCTGAAGAGATCTCTGTGTCCAACATGATCGACATCCTTCGCATGACAATCATCCAGCCTTGGTTCATCAGCGGGCGCCGATGTGGGCGAACTAGGGTTCGCGCTTGAATCCGATTCAAACTCCATCCTCATTGAATATAATATCTTACTCAAACATAAAGTAGTGAAGTATCAAAGATCATCTTCGTCATTTATAAAAATATTGTTAATGTGTTTTTTTGATCATCTTGAATAACAATATTATATATGTTTAAAAACTATATAGTATCATCAATGCTAAAATCAAGAATATGACAATGTGAAAAATCAATTAGATTATTATACCAATTCTCATTCATAACTTAATTCCTCAATGAATAAAAATCCACCGATATTATTCAATAAGAGTGTAGATAATGACATTGAGGGTACTCTATATTGTAGTATAGAAAAAAAGAACTCGTGAAAAAGTATAAAATGAAAATGTATAAAGTAGTTGATTCTTAGACACCAAATCCAATAGAATATCACTTGAACTAGATCTTGATGCAAACTAACTGGTTAGTTCTAATATTTTAGATATGATTTTATTGAGTGTGTATATAATATATTTTCATAACATAATCTTTCATGGATAGTTTTGGTCTTGAAACATGTATTTGATTCAAATATTCTTAGTATAACCTCACTACCTTAAGAAAATACCACTTGTTGTAATATCCACAATTATCCATTTATTAATATCTTTTCAAATAAATAACATCTTAGATGATACAATAGTAATATATTGTCATAACAATGATAATTATCATACTATTTTTTTATAACCCAAAATTGACCAATTCATTGCTTAACTGCATTTTAAGATACACCACAAGTTGTAATTTACATGGTTATTAATGATATGGGAACCTCTGGCTTTAATAATATTATCTTGTATAATAAATTTTCCTTATTACGATAGTAGAACTAATTGATTTAAAGTAAGACTCATGTTATATACTCTAATCCCTATTATTTCTATTTATCCATTTACCATGAACTCATTTCTTTCTACTTTGTCAAGTATTATCCAATTGATCTAACATCAAATATATGTAATTCTCATAGATCTAAATAATATTTAGCTATCGTAATCTATGTGTGAGTAATAAAAAACATTTATATATATCTTTGTATATATGAGATAAATTAAATTCATTTAATCAAACATAATTATATTTATAATAATATCCTCTTGTACCCGTTTATGTTCTCCTAAATAGATTTCATATCATGTGACTTAGGTTATAATTAAGAATTTTATTATTTGAAATCACATTTTTAAAACATGTTTATTATATTTTATATAACTAATATCATCAAAAAATATATCTCTGTTTATAAAGATTATTGCCTAGAACTCCGGATGATAAGTCATTCATGGAGAAATTCATTCCTTAGCCTTAGTAAGATGGAAAAACTAAATGTATCTTTTTCTTATGTAATCATCATATTTGTATTAGAATATAATATAGCTCCAATTAAATTTTTGTAAACACACATAACAAATTCATTGGAAATGAATATTATTAGATAACTCTACTTAAATTTATCTATAAATGATTATATGTACTTTTTATATCTTATTGTCATACATTGGTGTTACCAACCTTTCTAATTGTGTCATATTAACGTTTTATATAGGGCATCGATTGAGATAATTGGCCTTGACTTCCTACCACCAAATATATTGATCACAAAATGTTTATATGATAATTTAAACCGAGATAAATTTTATTATAATCATTAGTTTATAGGTAGATGATATATATACATAGACTAAACTATTAAATAATCAATAACTCTTTATTTGAACTTGATTGTATAATTGATGTGCAATTAATCTTTAATACCAACATAAATAATAAAATTTAGAAACATAAAAATATAGATCCCATGAATTTTACCACATGATATCCATTTATTGACGTCAAAAATTATTTTCAATCTAATTTTATTTCCATTTGCAATTTCATTATTGGAATCATTAAAATATATATCATCCACTGTGGTGAATATAAAACCACCTATTTGGTTTTAACTTCTTATGTAGTTAGTGTCTCTAGAATAACACCTCCTAATGAGCATACTGGATTCTATGTTTCTATACCAACACATGTATATTCTTGGTCTGCATTTGCTTGAATATCAACCTACTACTATAATGTCAATTGAGATGTAGTCCCTATTATTAGTAATATAGTTGGTTTTAAAAAATATATGCATATCTTATGGACATTAATATCCTGATTATCTATAATATTATTATGGATATGTACTTTATATTTCATTAATTCTAATTTTAATGTAAATTGACCTTTCAACAAAACAAATCTCATAAAACATTAATATATGTACATAATGTATTCGTTATTTTAGTGTAAGAAATATGATATCCATTGGGTTGTATAGTTGGAACCTAGTATGTTATTGTACTATTTTCTTGAAAAATATCATGAAAACAATTATTGTTGATTTTAAATACATGTATTTCATTTCAAAGATCCCATTTTTCTTCTTTGAGAAAATTTATGTATAAGTTAATGTGATTTTGATAATACCTTCACAGCCCATATTAATGATCTGTGGACACTTGGTTATGATACACACCATAAAAAATTACATCAGGAACTTGTATCATTTATCAATTGTATTAATTTCCCAAGTGAGTATTCCAAAAATATATTAACGGAATCTCATAAAGTATATAAGCTTACATCTTACATTAAAAATTAAATAAGTTCACATAGCATTCCTAATCTATTCCCAGTATCTTTATGTCATACATTTATTTTTAAATGTTTTGTTTTCTAAAACATGATAGTGAGTTTTATTAGTAAACCTAGTTTCATAGCTCAAGAGATACTATAAAAATTTCTTGATACAAACTTTTCAACTACTATCAGTTTTATTGGACAAGGAATTAAATTTCCATAATTAGGTATTTTGGATCTTATATTCAAATTCATTATTAATTTTTATTTTGTGATTCAAGAATTGCTAAATATTTATTTAAGTAAAAAATACCATAAAAACATACATTATAATCATTAAATAATGTATTGTTATTTATAATTTTCACACTAAGATAAATGATTTGGTAATAATTAATATAAAACAATAGTTTAACATAAATCGATTAGGATGTCCAAAATTTTGTAACCTTCTATACTAAATAAGGAATCACCATTATTTATCTATTTAGAGACTTTACAAAAATGTAATTAAAATTAATATATTTTTTTGGTCCCAATATTTGAATATATATATATATAATATAAGAAAAAGGATACAATTATTACACAGAAAAATAAACATAAAGTATGATTTTCTACTTAAATTCATTCCAATACTTCTTCTAATGACCTTTTTTTCCAAATCAGTTTTACATTGCATCATGCCCCTTTACATGACCTCAAGTCTTCCTCTTATTTTAGGGGAGTTTTAAATAAGGTTTAGACTTGGAGATAGTCTTGGGACCTTTAGAACCACCCTTACGATTTTTCACCGTATGTACTAATGGTTTTTTTTATGATTCAGGTGATTATATACTTAGAGAAGTTGAGAAACACTATTATAAAACTAGTGTTTATCAGCATTGGTATTTATTAGCACTACAAAAAAGATCTGATAAATGGCTTATTTATCAGTGCTAAAATTATATCTAATAAATTTAACCTTTTATCAACACTTTATTTTAGCTCTAATAAATTTAACCTTTGTTATTTATTTTTTAGCAATAATTAATGGTACCATTTATCAGTGATTGTTTTGTTACAGTTGATAAGGGTACCAATTATTAGTGCTTTATTTTTAGACATGATAAAGATAGATTTTATCCGCACTTTTTTGCACTAATAAGGGTAATAATAAATAAAATAAAATAATAAAATAAATTAAAAATAAAAAAAGAGTATTAAAAAATAACAAATTTTATGATTATTTAAGTTATTAATATTTATTTATTAAATATATATATATTAATCTATATAAATATGATTTACATATTACAATATATTTATGTTCTTTACATTAAATAGCCATATAATTAGTGATTAATGGTTTATAATTAAAAAATAATATGAATTAAAAATACTAACTAATTATGTATTATAATGCATATATAATTAATTGTGTCATTTGATTTTTTTTTCAATTTAACAAAGCTCAAATTTGTGTAATATTGATTTCATATATACATAAATAATGCATTTTTATTTACTATTGATGCACATAAATCTTATCCATTTTTTCAGTATTGTTATAGTTTTCTTTTTTTAAATTTATTTAATTTCACTAATTTGTAAAATATATGCATATTAATGCACTTACAATTAGATATAGATATTACTTTCCCAAAATATTTCTATTATTATAAATAATTTTAAATAAAATTTAAATAAATATATTTAAAAATTTATATATTTAATAGATATATATATTTATTAAGTATATATATACATTTTTTATAACTATAATTATAAATCCTTTATCAATAATTAATTAATAATAAATGATAACGATAGGTCCATATCATCTTTTTTTCATGCTATAAAATATTAGGCTTTATCAACACTAAAAAAGTGCGGATAAATTAAATTTTTATCAGCACTAAAACATTAGCGCTGATAATAATGGATCTTAAGAGAACTTTTTTATCACTGATAATGACATAACATTATAAATTCTTATCATATAAGAATTTATAAAAAGGCTCTTTATCACTACTTATTTGTAAGCACTGATAAATTTTTTTGATCTATTCAAAACCCCCTAACCATTTGTAATTCCATCGAGGTATCATTAGATTTCCGTAGAATCCACCCACTACTAGGGCTCCTCCTTGGTTAATCAAAGCATGAATCAAACCACTCTACTACATCCAGTTTCTCAAATATCATTGGACATTTTTTGTTCTGTTGTAGTTAGGGATTACAATGTGGAATTTTATCAACCTAGTGAGGTAGGCCTTATGATTTTCCTTGTGTATTTTTCTTTTCATTTTTTATTTATTGTTCAATAATTTCATGATCTATTAATGGGTTGATCCTTGTATACTATTTCTCTATTTACATTTATACTCAATCATTTTATACAATCATAATTCATAGTTTTTATCTTATATTGATCATTGAATTATAATGGCTCCAATTATTCCTTATCTATTTTTATATAGAGATCTTGGTCATTGATCCATGTTCAAGATTTTACCTTCTTCTTAATACTAAAGTTATTATAATTACATTCTCATTGTGAGTTAATATGTTCCATCTTCATTCCATGGAGGTTTTAGGTATGGTTCCCCAAAAAAAATCTATAACATTATTGTTTTAATATTTTTTGAAAAACATATGGTGGTTTATTAATAATGGGTTAAATTTTCATGTTACCTTTATTGAACCATTAACAATAATCCCTTCATTACAAATAACAAATAAAAAATTAATTACATTTTCATAAAAATATGTGATGTCATTGTATATCATTATTCATGATAGTGGTTAAATTGACTCAAAAAATTGTTAATTTCATAAATGAAATTATATCCTCAATTGAAATAATTATTTGTATTGAATAATTTAAGACATCCTATTGAGACTAGGACCTCTAAAAAGTTTAATGGTTGAAATTTTTAATGTTTATTTGTAGATTATATTAAGGGATCATAAATTTAGTTATTTTTTCTTAAAGGGTGGTGGAGGGGTTCCTCTATAATTAAGGAGATTCATTTTCTCAAATACCCTTTCCGTAATACATGATTTTTAAAAATATACATCTCATGTGGGTATAATGAGAAGAAATAATAGATATGTTTTTTTTTTCAATACCTATAAATATTAATGGTGGGTATCTATTATAGAAAACAAAATGAGGATGACTTGTCTGTAACTTTCACATTCAAATGAATTCATAGGATAACACCTGTCAAAGTGGTGTAATTATTTTCGTAAATCCAATTACCCATTTTTTTTAACATAATGGAATTGTTTGAAACAAAAAAAAATGTTGAGTTTCCTTTATAAGAATTTTATATAACTATAAACATTTATAATGAATATCTTATGTGTATTTATTTATATACTGTAAACAATTAATCTTTTATGAGCCCAATAGAATGGATATGAATATAAAATGGTTGCACTATAATCGTTTGAAAAATGAGTATGAATATGGAGTTATATAGTTCATCATTTTTGCAATAGGTAATATAGACGGATCTTCTAAAATCCTCTATCTATGTTTACATTGTTTTCATTCAAGAAAAATTATTCCCGAAGAGTTGTAAGAACATTTGATTTGTCACAGGATAGATCAAACCTATAAATGTTGGACTAAACATGGGGATAATAAAATGTGAACATAGATTGGGATGATACTATGGTTTATGAATAATTTCTTATGAATACCTTTGTAAATGATGATTGTGATAAAATTGTATAAAAGATAATGGAAATTAATTATGACGTTTGTGAATGTTCAATGATTTTTGAGGAGTTAAATAGATCTTCCAAGAAATCATTGCATTCAGTTTGTACTAAATATACAATATTTTCTGTTTTATTGAAGTTATATAATTTGGAAGCTTGTAGAGGATGGAGTGACACTAGATTTACCTTACTAATTAGTCTCTTGAATGATATATTACCAGATCAAAATGAACTACCCTGAAGAATATATGATGTCAAATGAATGTTACATTCAATGGGATTGATCTTTGAAAAATACTATATTTTCTATATTATTTAATATTGTTTCTCAAGGAATATGAATCCCTCATAAAATACCCTATGTGTGTTTCAGAACGATACATAAAAAATGAATTAAATCTTTTAAAAATATATTCGGTACATTCCGCTCATTCTGTAGTTTAGAAAACTATATGGATGTTAAGAAATTAAAAGAAAATTAACATGGCATCAATATAAAATAATTAAAGATTAGAACTTATGTCATCCAGTAGATTCATATTTGTGTCAAAAAATTTATTATGAGTTTCCTATATTTGGAAATGAGATGATAAAATTGTGTATTGAGTTATATAAATATAGAATAAATATTTGTGGTTTTCATAGTATTACTCAGAGTACATGTTCCATGATGTTGGTAAATTATAACTTGTCACCATGGTTATATATGAAGCTTAAATACATTATGTTTTCTCTTCTTATATCTGGACCTAAGAAGCACGACAATAAAATTGATGTCTATTTGGATCCATTGATCAAATATCTAAAATTTATATGAGATATATTTTTTACAATGTATTATGCTCATATATGTGAATAATTCACATAGAGGTCATTGTAGTAAAATATGATAAATGGCATCCCTTTTTATGGATATTTTTCTATCTATTGAATTAAAAGAATTTTGGGGTGTCCCATTTGTGAAAAAACATGCATACTTAGTTCTATTGAAACATTTTTTTAAAGACAATATTTTTAAGAAATCATAAATTTTTACACCAATGGCATAAATATAGATCCTAGACGACAATATTAATTGGGAATATCTAACAATATACTACACCATCTCAAATAATGTTGATGAACTATAAAATAATGTAAAAAATATTGAAGCTCTTTTTGGTAAACCATTTTCAGAAAACCAAACAAAGTTATGTTGGAAGAAGAGATCAATTTTCATTAAATTAACTTTTTGGAATTTTTTGTATCCCTGGCATTTTCTTCATGTCATTCTTGTATAAAAAATTCATTTGATTGGGTTATTGGAATGTGACTAAATTTTCCTAGAAAAAAAATAAATGACATCGAGGCTTTGTTCCACTATATAAAAATGGGGATAAGGGGGTAGTTGGAATCGGTGAAGGGTAAAAGGTAGAAGTGTCTTCTTCTAGTAGCTTACCCTCTATCGAAATGGGAAAATATTAAATTATTCTTTTTCCTTAATAGTTGAAAAGTTCCATAATGTATTCATCAAATACAATGATGGTTATGTCAATGTCTAAATAGAAGTTAAAAGTACTAAAACAAAACTATCTTTATGTTTTGATGGAAGATTTAAGGCCTGTTTCTTCCCATTTATTTTTCCCCAATACGTATGATATATATTCACCAAACTATGCCTCTTTTTTAGAGACACATATAGTATAGTTGTAGACCCAGTGAAGTTTCTCATCATGAATAATGATATTTTAGTTATATTATATGAATTATAGATGTTATTTCAACCATCATTATTTGATATAATGGTCCACTTAATGGTTCACTTGGTTAGAGAGGTTCAACTATGTGGTTATTTTGATTATCGATGGATATACCCCACTGAATGGTATATGAATATATTAGAAGTGTGTGTCAAGAATCGAAGTCAGCTAAAAGGTTCTACTATAGAATAATATATTTGTTGAAGAAGCTTTTAAATTAGGTACTGATTACCTATCAGATGTTGAAATCATCAGTCTCTGAATGTCTCATCACAACAAATCCTTTCTAGGAAAAGGAATTTCTAGATGATTTGTTTTTAAAATTACCTTGACAGAGCAGAAGGAAGAACACAATTACATATTACATAATAATGTTGAATATAATCCAAACATTGAATCCCATAAATAAATTATTAGAGATTTGAATCCATCAAATACTGAAGCATGGATATCAAAGACATATAATAATAAGTTTATAGGATAGATCAGAGATCAAATTTATAAGTATTTATCCAAAAATATGAATCTAATTGTTAAATGACTTCAATGGATAGCTAGAAGACCAAATTCAAATGTTACATCTTATACTGTTTCTGTATTGAATGGTTATATATTCTATACAAAAGATAATTATGACTTATGTATGATGAAAAATAAATGTATTACACTTGTGGCTGAAGCGATGTGAATATCTGGTTCTAAGGATATAAATTCAATTTATGAAAATAGGCCATATTTTGGTATTATTGAATAAATATATGAGTTTCATTATATAACATGTCAAGGGTATTTTTTTTAAAAAAATTGGATGGTAATATCAATGGAATGAAAGTTGAGAAATGGTCTTTATGAAGGTTAATTCTAATATAGAAGTGGAAAAAATTAAATCATAATGGAACCATAAGAAATGAAAGAATTTTATGTTACTAGTCTAACAAATAGTAATTGGTTTATTTTCCTACTGGTGGATAAAAAAAATTTTGAGTTTAGTGAAAATTCAATAAAGGATGACCCTTTCATTGGGACATCATAGTCAGTTCATGTCAGTCCCAATGTAGGCAATGCCTTGTGTGTTAGAGCAGACCAAAAAGAGTGGATTTGGTTTCTCAATAGAAGAGAAAAAATCCTTAAAACCATTATAAAAATTAAGAGTTTTTAATGAGAAGGTAAATGTTTTTTAATATATTATTTTTTTCTCATAATATTATACTTTCTCTTCTGCATTAACATAATCTTAATTAAATGTTTGTCTACTAATACAGACAATGTATTCTATACATCATGATTTTACCAATTCCTTATAAGAACATACTATAATGAAGTAAACCCTCTAAAAAGATGTAAAGGTAGTGTTTTGATATACTTTCTCTCTTTTACTAGAAAATTATATAATGATATTTTTATTTAATTTTCATTATTCTTTGCAGGGTTTATTTATTTATTTAGAATATTTCTATCTTTGTGTCATGCCTTTGTAAGAAGATCAATGAAAATATCTAGGAGCAATCACAGATGAAATCTTGATGTTTTCACAGAAAAATCATTGTCCATACAATTAATGTATTGTTTAATATTTCAATTTAATTTACTTCTTTTTAGTATTACTCACATAATAATTTTTTTCTTATATAGGTGGATTATTTTGGTTGATTTTGGGTGTTATGTTCATATTTTATGTCTTTTTACAAAAAAAATTCGACAAAATTGTTCTCCCAGAAAACCTTTTCACCACTACAATGTTTCATTTACCAACTTCATTCAAGTAATATCCAATACCGTTTTAGGAAGAGAAAATATATTTCCTATGCTGAATTATATAGGTATTCATGATGTTTTCACATTAAAATCATTGTCCATAGAATTAATATATTTTTTCATATTTATTTTTAGTTTATTTCTTTTATAATTTCTTATATAATAATTTATTTTTATACAGGTGGATTATTTTTTCTATTAGGATTGATCTATCTATATTTTATGACTTTATGGACAAAAACTTCCACATAATTCTTCTCCCACATAACCTTTCACCCCTAAAATATTGAAATTTATCACTTTCCATACAATTACCTCTACTTCCGAATTACAGAGGTAATATTGATATTTTCACAGTAAAATCAGTGTCCATATAATTAATTTATTGTTTAATATTTATGTTTAATTTATTTTATTTTAGTATTAATGATTTTAATATCTTTATTATATTGGTGGATTGCTTTTTTCGAGTTGATGTGGTTTGTTCAAAGCTTGTAAAGTAATGTTTTTAGTTCAATAAATAAATTCAATAAAAATCATGATAACATTGACATTTAGGATTGTTTTGAAACTTTTTGATGTGTAGGAACTAGCTGCCCCACAACATGACACATGATGTGACTGATATGACTCTATGTACTTTTTTATTTAATATTGAAATTAATTTTATAAAAAAATTACTATTGACATACTCAGAAGAAAGAAAAAATATTCATATTGTATTTATACAATATCAAAATGATCTTTATGTCATTTTTTATTTTTAAGAATCAGCCTCACTGAAATATTATATACGATTTTCCTAATATGACTCAAAGTGTCTATTATCAGTATAAAATCAACATTTGAATTTAAAAATTATTACTCACGAGAAACTAAGACAACACACTCATATTTTCTTGATAATTTAGGGAACTTACTCATAAATTATTTGTGACTTTTTAATTAATCTCACATAAAACTAATACATGATGTGATCTGTATGAGCCAGAGTGCTTGTTTCAAAATTAAAATGGAATTTCAGTAATAAATTAAAATGACGTAATGGAAACTGAGAAAGAAAATTATATTGTTTTTATAGTTCAGTAAAACAATCCATAAGTGATTTGGAACATGTTATAAGCATCCTCACCTCAATCAGATGTGACTCTAATCATGTCTTTATTTTAAATTGACATTAATTTTAGTAAAAAAATGACATATTCAGAACAAAAAAATGAACAATTTTAATACTTTAGGAAATGAATCCATAAGTGATTGGAGACTTCCATGAATCACCCTCATCTAAATTCAACACATGATGTGATTGTTATAACTCTATGTTACTGTTTTTATTTAATACTGACATCGATTTTAGAAAAAAGGCCAACTAAACAACACAAAATTGATCAAACACGTAAAAATTGTTTGAATAATTAAGAACAATGATCCATAAGTCATTCTTGATGTGTGTGAATTATACTCACCTCTATCTGAAACACAAAGTTATCGGTATGAGTTAAAGTGTGTGTTTCAATTTTAAAATAAAATTTTAGTAAAAAAGACAAGTGACATACTCAAATCAACAAAACAAACATTCAAATTGTTTTTATACTTTAGGAAAATTATCCACAAGTCATTTGGGAGTTATAGGAACCATACTCAACTCAATCCGATGCAGAGTGTGACTGTTATGAATCAAAATTCGTCTTTTTATTTGAATGTTTCGTTAATTTTAGTAAAATGGAAATGTTACCTACTCAAAACTGAGAATACACATTCAGATTGTTTTGATACTTTATTATAATTATTTATAAGTCATTTTTGACAATGTAGGAATCAACTTTACCTCAATATAATATATGATGTTCTAGGTATGACTCAAAGAGTTATCTATATGTTAAAAAAATTATATTATAGTTTAAAAAGTTTCACTCACTGAAAACAGATCAAACACACTCATATTTTATTTATAATTTAGAAAAACGATTCTTAAGTTAGTTTTGATGTGTTGGAATACATTTCACATAAAACAAATTCACAATTTGATTAGAAAGATTCAAAAGATCTTGTTTCTAGTTTTAATTGATATTTTAGTCAAAAAATACATATAAACTTACCAAATCATAGAAAACACATTCCAATTGATTGATACTTTATGAAAATTATCCATATGTCATTCGAGATGTGTAGGAATCAACTAAACCTCAATTTGATGCACGGTGTGACTGACATGACTCAAAGTGCATCCTTTTTATTTAAAATTTTCACCAATTTTAGTTAATGGACAACTGTTCCATGAAAAATTGAGTAAACACATTCATATTTTTTTGTACTTTATAAAAGTTATTCATAATTCATTATTTATGTATATAAATCAGCCACACTTTAATCAAATACATGATGTGTCAGGTATGACTCAAAGTGTCCGTTGTCAGTTTAAAGTTGATATTTTAGTTCAAAAAGTGTCAATTACTAAAAAAAATAATCAAACACACTCCTGATCCCATGATAATTTTGGAAAACTATTCATAATAAATTTTTTACATGTATAAATCTATTTCTTTTCAAACTGATATAGGATGTGATCAAAATGAGTCAAAAGTGTGTGTTTATAGTTTAAAATGACATTCTATTAAAAAAGAAAACTAACGTACACAAAACTATGTAAATGCATTCATATTTTTTGATGATTTAGGAAAAAGATCCATATTCCATTTGTGACATTTTGGAATTATCCACACCACAATCTAACACATGTTGTGAATAATATTACTCCAAGTGCATCTTTTTAATTAAAACTAGCATCAATTTTAGTAACATTAACACGTTATCTTTATTTATTTATTTATATTATTACTAACATAAGAATTGTTTTCTTATACATGTGTGTTCATTTTCTCTATAAGAGGTGTGTTTTTTTAAAAAATCACATGAGTCGGGTCAAGATTATAATACAAAAGAATATTAATGTTTTAGAATGTATTTAATAATTTACATTTATATAATTGTATAAACTAATGTTTAAAATATCTATGAAAAATTATTTTCCTTTGGTGTTTTTTGTTGTAAATTTCTTTTCATTTAAATCATGTATGGGGACTTGTTTTTATTGATATCTTGTGTGTTTATAGTGTTCCGGTGTGCTCTTACAGCACATTGTAGTAGTGCTGCTGTGTGTTTTTATAGAACACTGCAGTATGGATCTCTATCAGTGCTTTTAAAAGCACTAATAAAGGACACATTTATTTGTGCTTTTATTAGCGCCGATAAATAGAGCCTTTATCATCTCTAAAAAAGCAATGATAAGTGGTTTCTTTATCAATGCTTTTAAAAGGGTTGAAAAGGGATCAATTTATCAGCCCTTTTAGCACTGATAAAGGAACCCTTTATTAGTGATTTTTCAATGTTGATAAAAGTCTCGGGCTTTTAACATCCCACATGTAGTCAGAACTTTTCTAGCACTAATAATGGCCATTTCTTGTGATTTTAATAGCCTATTTTTAGTAGTTTAAAGAGATTTGGGAGAGACTTATCAATGTTATTCATATTAAAATTTAAAAATTCCTATAGTATATTTTTGGGATTGAATTAATTGTAATACCTATTCATAATACATTAGGTATCTTAAACCCTAGAATATTTTTATTCTCAATGTATCCAATCATATTGACTACATGATATCCATATTTTTCAACCACATTATATTTTGATGAAAAGAGTCCCTTGGAAATCTCATGTATCTTCTATCTAGATCTCTCTTACTAAATATCACTATGTATTTTGAGAATGAAATATGCATCCATGTTTTTTATGGGACATAAAATGTTTAGTTTTCATGGATGATAACATCAAACACTAGACTTATAGTTCATCATCCAAATATTTTAGGTTGAAGAAGAACTTTCCCTTAATTGCCTTAGTTTTTAGATCAGAAAATATAGACTCTAACATGTAAAGATCCTACTCTTAACATAGTAAAATGTGCAAGAATCTATTCCATTTTAAGATGTTACTACAAGTTAGAAGACTTTCCTTCTCTTGTATTGATATAAAGGATATCAAGGTCAATGAGTTCTCCCCTACTCTATCATAAATTAAATAATATTTTAAGTAATTTCGACATGATTTCCCAAAATAATTGAGATTAAATAATTTTAATTGTATTATTCATCTCGTACTTTTTTATCAATCCCCAATAGAACTAGACATTAGACTCTTAGTGTCATATCGCCTAGACATTCTAGAGGCATGGATACATCTTTCCATTCTCCTAATAAAAACTATATCCATTTAAATCATAAGAAGGTATTTAGGTTGTATGCCTTTATAACTATTAACTCATAGTTCCTTGATAAATTAAGTGAAAACCCCAATCCTAAAATTCTAATTCAGTTTTCCTTGACACTTACCTCAAAATTTTTATTAAATAGACAATGGTAGTTAAATTCAATGCATGTTTATTTAATTCAAAACCACCAACTTTATTTAGATTATAAAATAATTAAAATTGTCCCCAATTATGTCTTGATTGGCACTTTAACTATTGTTCAATTTTAACATAGATAATTGAAGGATTATATTACTTAATATTTTATTGATAGATTTTGTGAATTTTTCATTAATGTATTTATTTTACAATGTATTATGTGAATTTTTTTAATTTAATTAACTATGTTCTGATAAAATAATATACACATAATATAATTTATTTTAATTATATCTTTCAAGCTTATAAACTTGTTTACTTATATGATCATAATAAATCATCCATAAAAATTAACCTTTTATTGGACATAAATCAAATAAATAATGTGTAATTATCCTGAGGTTTTTAATGGTTGTTTAATAGAGTATATGATAAAATAACCCTTGACCCTAGGGTAATAACTCATGGAACCAAATTTTTGTTCAAGTAACAACATTTCACCCACCCTCCACTGTATCTCTTGGGTTGGATTCACCTTAACTATGAAAATTAACTACCTCCACTCTCCTAGGATATCCATCTCTTACATATTATTTAATCACAAGAAGGCGGGGGACCATAATAATGGTTATGTGATTTACATAAAGGAAACCTTGGTCATGTACTTCCTTACATAATATAGTGGATTGGATGACACATAGGTCATCATATTAATTTAATAATAATTACTAAAAAACTTGGGAAATAAAAATTGAATTAAAAAAATCAAGACATATATATTTTATTCTAACTCATGATCATCCATCCATAAAGAAAATATGCATTTCAAACAACATTCTAGAATTCATTTCAATCAATATTTGATAAGTTAAATTTAAAAAATTAATTAATTCATCTATCTTAATGTACATCAAATCATTCCATAAGATTATCATTCAATGTAATTTTATAAAAATTAAATTAATTAATGTTATTTGAAATTAATCGAGTGGATGATATGTAATTTTCGGAAACATGACGTATACCTGTACAATCTATCTAACATATGACACATTCTGGGTCATGTATTATAAACTCACATGACATGTAACATACATGGCATGTAAGATAATTACATAGTGTGAACTATATATTTATGACACACATACATGTGATAATTATTGTGTAAAGTACCACTTTTAATTCTCACATGGTATATGATATGAAACAACAATACGTTGCTTATAGTTTTTAATTTAATGCTGAAATTAACTAATCATTTAATATTACATAAACCTTATCACATGATATGTATTTTTAATTAATGTCCAACATACATGATTGAATATATTTAGTGTATAATGTATTAACCGGTAATAGGGGAATATTTGTAATCAAAATAAATTGAAAAATAGAACCGTCACTAATTATTCCACCCTTCTCAGGGGAATTTCAAGTTTGGAATTGGGATATTCTATGCAGTTCAAAGTCATATAGCTTGGACTATTGGGTGAAAAGTATTTAACAATGGCTTTTTTGGGTCTTATACATGATATCCCCTTTCTGGTCCATCCCATTCTTTAGTAATTATAAAGGAGAAGGTGTGGATGGTTTCACACTTGATAGGAAGCCCTTTGATTTTTTAACATCGAACCATGAGGAAATATTATGCTCAACACATATGGAAGTGAATGTTTTGAATATAGTGGAAGAATAAGTCGATCTCATTCCCATGATGGATTTTTTCATATATAATGGATAATCCACAATAAAATGATAACAAATTATTATGTTAAATGAATATATATAGGAATCTTGTTAATGAATCCTGGAATCAAAATATATGATCGTCTATGTTAAATTTATAGCTAACCTATGATAAAAAAATACCCCAGTCTTGGGATATTTTTTTTGATGTAGATATTGATCGACTGAACCCCATTTGAATTATATCATTGTTTCACTAAGAGGATCAACATAGAATAATTCTAGATGTAATCCACATCTGATTCTCAATATCTGAACGAATCTGATATAACAACAAGTTCAAATATAGATTATCTAATCATCTTACATTTCTTTCCTTGATCATGGTACAATCCTTTAATATTTTATAACATTCTCTCTCTTCATGCTACAATCTTGAGAGGGAGGAAAAAAGAAAATGAAATTCTATCGGTCTTGAGAAAAGCCTTGGATATATTCTTCATTTTCCAAAAAATCTAGGGGAGAGTTTTTGTTCACAATGATATAATTTTCCATAAAATGTTAAAAATGACATCAGTTAGAATACATAGAGCAAGGGTTTTAATATTAATATATATATAAAGAATCCCAATAAAATATTAATCCTAATATATTACACATTCCAATAATAATAATAATAATATTATTTAATGGCACACACTATATTGTGAAAATAAATATCATTTTAAAAAATAAATAATTCAATATTTTTTTAAATTATATTTTAAATTATATTAACTTTGTAATATATAAATTAACTCATCCCTTCCACATTCCTCAATATTTATCAATCCTTGTGTAAAATATAAATAATGTGCATTTGATAAATAAATAAATTTTAATTTCATCTTCTTGCGGATTAATATTTATTTTAATATTGATGTACCAAAATAATTTTTTTATGTAATAATAAAAATTATTTATTAGCTTTTTAATAATATGAGATATAAATAAATATTAAATTTATAGGTCTTTTGAATAAATATTTATTCAATATTATCATATTAAATATATATTTATTTATCGCTAAATATTATTTAATACCTTATACATAATGAAATATATAAAATAAATATTTTATTCAATATTATTGTGAATAAATATTTAGTTAATATTTAACTCCAAATATATTTTATCATGAATATACCTAGTGATTGAATAAATATTATTTCTAGGTCTTGATAATAATATTTATTCTCACTGTTAATCTAAAATTGAATTTAATAGAGATCTATGGGAACACTATGTTTGTTACCCTCAGGTTATCTTCCTTAGTGACATTGGGTTCCCTTTTGTAAAGTCTAATATCTGCATCCAAAAAATCCAAAAAACAAATAGTGGAAGAAATTAATGTCACAATGATCAAAACCATTATCAATAACATAATTTTTAATATAATATATTGATCATGATATCTCTTAATCAAACTATTTACATACTTGTGTCATTAATATATGTGATCAATTTATTTTTCTTTGAATACCTGAAATGAATTAGTCAATACACTATGGAAATCGATTTCTGTTTGGTAGTTCCAATTCAATAAAAGGGTATGAGATGTCATCTTCGATCCTAGATAAGATAAATAATTTTTTTAATTATCCATCAATATTATATCACTATTGGAAAATACAAATTATCTTATTTCCCCATGGACATATGGTCCAATGTTTTTTTGGTAATACTCCAATGTAAACAACTCTTTATATGCATTAATAATAATATTAAATTATAAGGATCATTATTCATGTTCATGAATAGAAATATAATATGTCATAGAAACATAAGGAATTCATTCTGGTTTGTTTATCCTCATTATCTCATGTATTAGTGATTAACATGTGAAAAAATCATTAGATTAAGGGTCATGTTTTTATGAGTACACATGCTTGATAGTAAACATACTATATATAACATCATAAAATGTTATCATGAGAGTAGGATATAATTTTAATCATATCATCATAGCATTTCAAGGATTTTATTTTAGTGTAGAACTACTATGACCTATTCAATGTAGTAAATAATTACTAAAAATTAATTAGTTTTTATTAAATAGAAAGAGAAAAAATTGGAAAATTGATGGTTGTTTAAAAGCATAACAACCTAGATCATCCTTATCCGCCAATAAATTATAGTTAGTAGATAAATATAAAATGGAAGAAATGGCAGTAAGAGGGTTAGATATAGTTCCTTTGGAAGCTAAAAAATTCTACACATTGTTTTCTTACATCCAGGTATGGATAATAATAGCATTTTGATGAAGGACTTTCTTACATTCTCAAATGGTATATACTATAGACTAATCTTTTTATTATGTACCTTATATTAAATTAATTATCAAAAATGAGTAAAAATACACTATTGAGAGAAGAATATTCCTATCCTTTCAAATATATGGACCAAATATAACCGAATAAACTTTCCCTTAGAGAGTAAAAACTTCCTCACAGTAAGAATTATAATCTAAAACAACTAAGCCTCTTCAGTCATCAACAATACCACCACCATGTAAAATTGTATCCAATAAAGTTTTATTCAAGTTATGTTTTAGGTCGAAATATAGATCAGACCAATTAATATAGTGTCCTAGACACCTCTCTTCAATGGACTAGGTGTGATTGAAGACAGAGAAATTATTCCATTGATAAAATCAATTCAAAATAGTATCAATTTCATTAATCAATATAATCAATAGTTATTTAATATGTGATATGACCTCATCATAATTTATAAAAAAAATTCCCCATTCTAGACTAATATTCTATTTCATAATAACACACACCCTTGGTCCATAAAGGTTTAATTTATTTTTGAATAGATACATAATAAACATATTTCATGATATATATTAAACTTTTATTATAAAATTATTGTTCCATGGTGTACTTTTTAGATATATCCAACTTAAAAAATTTCATTATTACTTGAGGGAAATGGAAACACAATAACAGGAGACCTCTAATGATTTTTCCTAGTAAACATGAGATATATAAATTGATGATCATATAAAATCATAATATAAGAATAATGATATTGTGTAATGATTATAACTATAAGGTTTATACCCAATCATTCATAGAACATAAATCATGATTCAAAGTAAAAATATTTATAATTTCGAAATACATGATCCATATGTGTGAGGAATTATCATTAATCAATCATGATCCATGAGAACTCATCAGAGTCATAAGAACTTGTCATAGGAATTATGGAACAATCATAAGTAGAAAAAACCATTTCATTATTCAAGGTTTTCTTTAATTACCATCATAGTGAAAAAAGTCCCATAGTGGATTAGGTTCACTCTTAATTCCATCATTTCATTACTCAAGGATTACTCCCAAGACTATCATAGTGGACAGAGTCCCATAAAGAACATATTCTACTCCGCATAAAAATATTATTATCTCATGAGTTATTAATCGTTGCCCAATTATTTGGATAGATTT
This sequence comes from Viscum album, assembly GCA_963277665.1. Classification (NCBI taxonomy): domain Eukaryota; kingdom Viridiplantae; phylum Streptophyta; class Magnoliopsida; order Santalales; family Viscaceae; genus Viscum; species Viscum album. Next base: position 1,710,649,920 of record OY728148.1, read on the forward strand.
AACAGAACAACCTACAACATAATTAAAACCATATATATGTGTGCTAGAAGATCATAAAACCATTCATCAATTCATCATAGCCTAACCCATGGAAAAGAGTATGTTTCAAAAATATTTCAAAATTATATAATCATAATACAATTAAATAGATAAATGGATGGAACAAATCGATCATATCCACATTAATACATAATAAATTTAAAATTATGTTGATATAGATGAAAAATAAAATTAAAAGAGTATTTGAGAATTTTATAGAAATTTGGTGAATAATATATTTTGCTTCGATATATTTAAAACTAAAAAATTTTAGAATATTGTAAAAATTATTTTGTTTTAAAATTATAATTTTAAATTGTAAATGAGTATTGACAGAAAATAATTCTAATTAGAATTATAATTTTTTCCATGTGGTAAACATTAAAAATAAGACTATTTTCAATATTTGGGTAAAAAAGTCCAAAACTATCTCATTTATAACAAAATAAAAAGTTTTCTTTTAAAAAATTGAAAATAAAGTCAAATATAGTTTAAAAATAAATTAAATAATTACATATTCTTAAAAAATAAAATTCTATACAATGTTTTAAAAAATATGGACAAGGATGAAAAAATTTGTCGCCTAAAGAGGAAATAAAGTTAGATTTTATTAAAACATTTTCTTGGTTATTTTAAGTAATAAAGAGTCTAAAATGGTTACAATACATGAAAATATATGTAAATATACCTATGAAAAGAAAAAATATGGGTTTTAAAGGTCAAGGATTATATAATTATCCTTAATAAAAATTTAACATACATATTCTTAAAAATAAATGATATTGTAACATAAACCCTTACCTTAAATTATTTTTTCATTTATATTCATTCTTACGATCCTATAAAATAAATTTAGATTTATTAATCATACATAAATAAAAATATTCATTATTTTCATACAATATAAAATTACATTATAATTTTTATTTACCCAATTATTAACAATTTTTCATTAAAATCAAAAGTCATGTTAAAATTGATATGTTTCCCATGAATGTTTTGGTTCAAAGGATTTATTCATTGAACCTTGGTTGTGGTTTCATAATATAATTTTTTTTAATCATGTTATAATTATCATACTTATTCATTATATACACTTTTTTAACCATCTATATAAAGTGGTGATGTAAAATAAATGACATTACTTTATGGGGATGATTGTATTTACATAGACACAAGTAATGTTTAAAATTTTCAATAAATGGAATAAAAAATAGTTAATAATAATATATCATAAAATAATAACAATAATAACATAAATATCGTATTTTTTCATAAAAACCATCCATATGACCATCCATGTACGAGGGATAAGAAAAATGAATCACAATGCTTCGTTGAGTTTGTAGTCCACACATACACATGAATAACATTACCATTTCTCATAAGATGAAAATGTTATAGATAATAAATGAAAAAATAACATTAAAAAATTAAGTATAGTAACAATAATGATTTAATCCTATTAATATAGTCGAAGAGTATTTTTATGTCTTAGAAAAAGAAATAAAATTAAAATAATTATGTGAAGATGATTACCCCTTCATTGAGAAACCTAATTTAGATCTCTTATTCAGGATACTTGGGTGAGTATTCTAAGAAGAAATCCACCTCTATAATAGGGATTGGAATGTTTGAAAGAGATTATTACAATGTTTTTTTTGAGATAATTGGAATAATATTGTGTGAATAAAATTTCATAGGTAGTTTCATTTTATAAGAGAGGTGGGTGGAAAACATGAAAATAATTAAAGCAATCAAATTTAATTGTCATATTAAAGTTAAAGTGGAAACAAAGAAATCCAAATTATAATATAAGACACAAAAAGGTTTAAATATCATAAAAAAAATATAAATTTTTAAGTTATATTTTAAAACTTATATTTTAGATTAACCCCTTGTAAACCCTTTTAACCATAACCGAGGTGAAGCGTTTTTAGAATAGTTACAATTCATTATGAAAAAATGTCAATGAAATCATTAAGAAAATTGGAAATGATAATTTAATCTATGTAAATCATTTTATCAAATTCAATTTCTATAACATGTAGAAATTAATTTTAAAATAATCCTATAAAATGCGATGAAAAATGATTTATGAAAAATGCATTTTTAAGCATGAAACTAATTTTTTTCTCATTTCATTCATAGTATAAACCATTAAATTAATTTTAACATATTTTATTGAACATTTTATATAGTATTTGCATTAAAACCCCCTTTTACATTCAAATAATTTATTTTCATTTCTACCTCATTGATAACTAATGAATTCATTTTCTTCAAGCGTGAAAAATAATTTTTAACAAGTTTAATAATATTAATTTAAAAAAACATATATAAAAAAAGAATTCTCATAAAAAAATCATCCAAATTGTTCTTTAGGATTGATAGTATTATATAAATTAATTAGAAATTATCTAAAATAATTATATTTCATTTAAATCCCACAAATTTTTATTTATTTTTATAATTTATAATAATTATTCACAAAAAATAATGGTTTTTTACTTATGAATATGTTAAAAAAATTATTTTATTAAATAGAAACATATATAATAATTTTTCTTTTTTAAACTATACCCCACTTATAATAATTTAGACTACAAAATTATTTCACCATGACATAAGAAACTGATTATATATTTTTATTATCACATCCTCAAGTTCCCACATAGATTCTTCTTGACCGAAATTATGTTACAAGTGTTTCAAAAAAACAATACATGGGACTTTTTTATATCTCTTTGAAAACATTTTCTGTAATAACACCATGTGATAAATCCATTTTCCCAAGGGTTTCCATAACCAAAACATTTTATCAAAACATTTCTCATTCCCTTTCAAAACCATTTCTAAGATAAATCCTAATTTAATTCTTTCTAATCATTTTAGAAACCAATTTAAAAGATTAATTAAGAAATGTGTGAAGAATAAAACTTATTTATGAAACCATATACATTGAAACACCTGAAAATTAAATGGACATGGGTTAAAAATACAAGATGTTATGAGGTATTAATATTTGAGATGGGATCCTAGGTGAAGAAATCCAAATCATGAATCTTCATTCCCCCTTTTCTGAAAAAATAAGAGATATAAAAATAAATTACTATAATGATTCCTAAAGAATTCAAAATGATAAATTATGATTCAAAAAACGAAACATAATGACATGATAAATCATTTAGAAACATAGTTATATAAATTCAAAACACTTAGATATAACATCAATAACCCAGATCTAATGTTTTTTTGAGGATATAAGAGTGGATCTAAAGATAAACTAATAATAAAAAATAATGTGAAGATACCTTTCAATAAATATATCCAACACCCAAATATCCATCAAAAATGATCATTGTGTGACCAATGGTCTTCAAGATATCAAATAAGCGTCTACATATACAAGAGCATATTCAACTAGAAAATAAATTAAGAAAAATAGATGAGTTTTGAGTCTTGAAATAAAATTAAGTGTAATTAAAATCATTTCACATGGTTTGGAAACATGGTTTCAAAAAATATGGACAAATCATGCACCCCTTTCTGGGATACTAGAGAAAAAACATGGATTTGATTCATAGTTTGAAAAACCATGCATCAACCATGAAAATACCTCTATTTCATGTGGCACAGTCTAGAGTGTAATTCATTGGGTTTGGAAGAACCATTTTACCTCCCCTATAATTCCAATATAAGATCCAAAATTTCATAGGTATAACTGCATGATTTTCCCTAAGCAAGAAACAACTGTGAATATGCCTATAATACTCCAAAAAAAAATACTTCCACAAGTCACCCAAAGAAACCTTATAAAGGAAAAAATTAAATATGTTCAAAACAAATGAATGTAAATAATAAAAAATATACATTAGGATGTGACAATTATCCTCACCATTTTGTTTTATCCCCCATGAATGCTGTGTTAGGTAAGGTTTGTCCCAAAAAAGATGAAGACATTCCTCCTTCATCAAAGAATCACACTCTTGATTTTCATAAAAATCTTAACCATACTTCCATAGAATCCAAACCAAAGGTATAGAATTACCAAATATAACCTTAACATAAGAATTGATAACTAAAATTAGTTTATCATACATAAACACATAATTTTGTATGTCCCAATTCAGAACATGAGATGGGCCCAAAAGATACCTGTTTGAGTTGATACATATAGAACACATTGTGAACCAAATAAAACTAAGGTGCTAAATCCACTTGATACACAACCACTCAAATTTATTCAGTGATATAAAATGATCCAACATACCTAGAAAAAAGTTTCCCATGATTTTAAATAGGGTAGTGACCCAAATAGAGAGATAAATTCAAGAACACTGGATATCCAATTGCAAACATGAGAGGAATATAAAATTGATCCACATAATGCTTTTACAGTATCTTATCTATCACCAAATTATGTTGAACCAACCAAATATTCATCATTATCTACTAAAACAAACCTGTTCCAACCATGGAAACTTCCCCAAAATTAAGCCAAAAAATAGGATATCAAAAAGTAAATCCATAAAAATCTACACAATTTTTCCTTCACCGATGGTTCACACATTATAAAAAAATCCCTAAAACTCTGGAACTCACCATGTCACTAAATATTTTGATGAATCATCTCAATGAGAGAGGATATCACCTAAACTATCTCTACAACATTACGAGACTCCACTTCCTGGACTCCCATGTAAAACTAAGAAAACACCCCCATTATGTTCCATTCATCATTTTCATCCTTCATATACCAGGAAGGAAGCTTCCTTCTAGGAGTGTCAACAACAACAATAACCATTTTTAAAGAGTTAGAAATGTCAAAATTCAATGACTACAGTTATTCAACCTAACGTCTCTTCAAAAGGTTCAAATAATTTTGAGAAAATATATAACCTAAACTTTTATGGTAATAGTAAATATATCTACTTTTAATAAAAACTCAGTGAGACAAAATTTTGATTAAATTTAAAGCCACTGTAGTTTCAAAATCATGTGTGGGATAATTCCTCTCTTGAGGATGAATATGACATGATCTATAAACCTTTAAAAGGTCTCCTATCATATGTATATAGTAAAAACCTAAACATAATTCTTCATTGTGAACCAAAATGCCCCGATTGGGCTCTAGTAAAGTTATACTTAGTGTTAACGTCAAAACCCATTTTTACTCATTGAAGGATTCATAACACATTGAATCCCATAATAAATACACCCACTACTAAGTGGGGGATGTAAATTGAGAAATAAGATTCATGAAAAACATTACAAACCACTAATAATATCCTTCCAAACCTAAGAATCTTCAAATCTCAAGGAAATTTATTGGTTCTTCCCATGACATGACAACCATAACCTTTCATGGATAAACTAAGATACGATGTTCCCATATAACATGACACAATAACTTAACATCTTAGATGTGTAATTTTAACTTTGTTAGTTTTGAAAAAATACGGTGATCCCTCAAAAATACGAAATCATTCACTCTGTGAAACACATAATATTTTTTGGTCTAAGTGTACACCAGTATTTCATCGATTAACACCATAAAAAAGTGTTGAGATACTGGTGGAAAATCTAGTTCATAAATTAAATAAATATAATAGGATTGTTAGTTAGGATAATTAGCATCACAAGGTGATTTATACGGTCATACATGATTTTAAAAGAGGTATTCATAATATTTGACTCCTTGATTCTGAGTTGTTGCAACCCAGGACGAATATAAATTTTATAAAAAATATTTCCCTTTTAAAATGGTTAAATAAATCATTAATTAAAGGATTTGGATATTTTTTTCCTAAACATTACTTCATTGAGCTTCTAGTAATTGATGTTCAAGAGAGAAGTTTTATAATACTTCTTAAAAAAGCACAAGGGTTTCCCTAGGTGACACACCAAGTTGTATAAATAACATGGACCTCAAATCATCTTACTAAATTTTATACTCTTTTAATTTAGGTGGATCCATACAGCAAGATAAAATTGACATCAGTTGAGTTTTAGGTGCACTGTCAATCGAGAACTCCGACTCCCACTTTCACTACGGGAAAAAAGTGGTATTAAAAATGGGTTATTTGTGACGGGATATTCTTACCCGCCGCAAATGGTTTGGCACGACTTGCGCGCCAAACCGCGTGAAAGATATTTGCGACGGGATCCCCTTCCCGTCGCAAATAACCAGCATTGGTAACAGGTTATTTGCGACGGGAAGGGGTTCCCGTCGCAAATAACCCTTTTTATTGCCACCCATAATAGATGTGGACGGGGTTATTCGCGACGGTCCTGTCGCAAATACTACCAATTTCGACGAGAATACCGCCGTAAAAAACCCTATCGCAAATAATCTAAACTATAAATACAACCAACATTGACATATTTTCCGAATCTGAACTACTTCTTACTAGTTTATATGAGTTGAGTGAATTTTGTTTTGCAAGTCGATTTCAAGGTGGTTGCGGGGATCATCCTACAAGTACAACAAATCAAAAGCTCGAGAAACAGTTTAAGATTTTTATCTGAATTTTAATTTAATATTTATTTAATGTTTTTGTTTTATATTTTTACATTAGTTTTTATTATTTCTAATTAGATATAATTATGTTTTTTTAAGGTTGTGTTAAATTTTATTTCTTAGATTTAATTTTTAGTAATTAACACTATTTAATAATTAAGGGATTATAATTAGTAATTAATAACAATAATTTTAATTAAAGATAGTAATTAGTAATTAATGAATGTAATTAGTAGTTAATGAATGTAATTAGTAATTAATGAATGTAATTAGTAATTAATGAATATAATTAGTAATAATCAGTAATAATTTGTAATAATTATCAATAATTAACAAAAAATAAGAATAATTCAAAAAAAATAGTAATAATGAGCAATAATTAACAAAAAACAGGAATAATTCAAAAAATAGCAATAATTAGAAAAAATGAACAATAATTAGTAATAAGTAACAATAATTAGTAATAAGTAACAATAATTAGTAATAATTAGAAATAATTAGTAATAATTGGTAATAATTACAAATAATTACCAATAATTAGTAATAATTACCAATAGTTACCAATAGTTACCAATAATTTCCAAAAATTACCAATAATTAGTAATAATTCGCAATAATTACCAATAATTACCAATAATTACCACTAATTACCAATAATTAGGAATAATTAATAGTAATTAAAAATAATTACCACTAATTACCAATAACTAGGAATAATTACCAATAATTAGGAATAATTACCACTAAATATGAATAATTACCCACAATTAGGAATAATTAGCAATAATTACCAATAATTACCAATAATTAGTAATAATTACCAATAATTATCAATAATTAGCAATAAATAGCCATAATTAGTAATAAATAGCAATAACTAGCAATAACTAGCAATAACTTGCAATAATTAGCAATAACTAGCAATAATTATCAATAATTAGTAATAATTAGGAATAATTACCAATAATTACCGATAATTACCAATAATTTGTATTAATTAGAAAAAATTACCAATAATTAGTAATAATTATCAATAATTAGTAATAATTAGCAATAATTCCCAATAATTAACAATAATTACCAATAATTAGTATTAATTAGCAATAATTACCAATAATTAGTACTAATTACCAATAATTAGTAATAATTACCAATAATTAGTAATAATTACCAATAATTAGTAATAATTACCAATAATTAGTAATAATTACCAATAATTAGTAATAATTAGTAATATTTACCAATAATTAGTAATAATTAGTAATATTTACCAATAATTAGTAATAATTAGTAATATTTACTAATAATTAGTAATAATTACAAATAATTAGTAATAATTACCAATAATTAGTAATAATTACCAATAATTAGTAATAATTACCAAAAATTACCAAAAATTAACAAAAATTACCAATAATTACCAATAATTACAAATAATTACCAAAAATTATCAATAATTACCAATAATTAGGAATAATTACCAATAATTAGGAATAATTACCACTAATTAGCAATAACTAGCAAAAATTAGTAATAATTAGCAATAATTAGTAATAATTACCAATAATTAGCACTAATTAGCAATAACTAGCAATAATTAGCAATAAATAGAAATAAATAGCAATAACTAGAAATAACTAGCAATAATTAGTAATAATTAGCAATAATTAAAAATAATTATTAATAATTACCAATAATTACCAATAATTACCAATAATTAGTATTAATTAGCAATAATTACCAATATTTAGTACTAATTACCGATAATTAGTAATAATTAGGAATAATTACCAATAATTACCAATAATTAGTATTAATTAGCAATAATTACCAATAATTAGTAATAATTACCAATAACTAGTAATACATACCAATAATTAGTAATAATTACCAATAATTAGTAATAATTACCAATACTTAGTAATAATTAGTAATAATTACCAATAATTAGTAATAATTACCAATAATTCATAATAATTACCAATAATTTTGAATAATTACCAATAATTAGCAATAATTAGAAATAATTATCAATAAATAGAAATAACTAGCAATAACTAGCAATAACTAGCAATAATTAGTAATAATTACCAATAATTACAAATAATTAGTAGTTATTAGTAATAATTAGCAATAATTAGCAATAATTAGCAATAATTAGGAATAATTACCAATAATTAGGAATACTTACCAATAATTAGCAATAATTAGAAATAATGAGGAATAATTACAAATAATTAGGAATAATTACCTATATTTAGGAATAAATACCAATTATTAGGAATAATTACCAATAATTAGTAATAATTACCATAATTAGGAATAATTACCAATAATTAGGAATAATTAACAATAATTAGTAATAATTAGTAATAATTAGTAATAATTAGCTAATTGAAAAAAAACTAGCGTGATTAGTATCTTTCACAATTATCATTTCATCTTTGTATTGGTTTCAAGAAAACTTCTGTATCCACATGTAATATTTGCATTCATTTTCAAAATTATCAACCTACTCACCAATAGAGAGGTGAAAGTGAATGCACATTTTACATGTGGAGACAGAATGTTAAAAACATAGATGAAAAGACAAATGTAACATAACATAGAAAATTATATTATTTTAATACAAATAATAAAAATGAACTAATAATGTAATAATGTTATTATTATATAAATAATATTTATGAAAAACTAATATTAGAATTATTAATATAATAAAAAAATTATGAAATATTAAAATTATCAATATTCGTAATAGGTTTTTCTCTATTCTTAACATGTTCAATTCTTAATGGGTCAATTTTTAGGTCTATCCCAATAAAAATTTTGCGTCAGTCATGTCTAACGTAAAATCTATAATTATCCTTGCTTGGTTGATCATATTAATATTATTTTTTTATAAATATTAGTCATATAATAATAATTAAAAATAACTATCGGTAAATATCGGTAATTATTAAGAAGTAGTTTTAATTTGTTATCCTCTCTTTTTGAGTGTTTTTTCTAAAAAATTATTCAAATCCAATCATGATTTTATATTTTATTAAAAAATATAGAACACTGAGGTCGTCAATAGTCATTATTAGATGAACTCATTTGGATAAATCAACGTAGAAATCCAAATGGTTCTAGTTTAAATCTAGTATATATTGAGGGTGTGGAGACTTTCAAAGCATTAGTGGCATTAAATCCATAATTTGTTTCAGAAGGCACAATAAAATGTCCTTGTAAAAAATGTGAACTAAGAACATTTGACACATTTGACAAAGTTGTGGTTCATCTCTTGCGTTTTGTTTTTCAACCAGATTATGTTTTTTGGTATCAACATGGTGAACACAGTTCTACAGAAGGTGATACTAACTTGATTCCAGATCCATACCGGTTTCAAAATTTAGTACATGATGTTACAGGTCCATCTATTCAACATACAGAAACTTAGGATGATATTGATTCAACTCTTGAGTTAGCACACTCTGAATTTTATGTGTTGTTGAGGTCTGCTGAGGATGTGTTATAACCTGGTTGCAAGATAGGAAAATTAGAAGTAGTTGCAAAAGTTATGGCTATCAAATCAGTTAATGGAATGTTAAACAAACGTTTTGATCAAATATTTTCTTTGGTTAAAACTCTGTTACCTGAAAGAAATGTTTTGCCTGCAAATTACTATGAGAGTAAGAGGTTGGTTCAGAATTTAGGACATAATTGTCAGAACATTAATTCATGTTCAAATGATTTCATTTTATATTCTGGGGAAAATTAGTCGTTGGATAGTTGTCCCACTTGTGGGAAATCGAGGTATAAAGAAGCTCAACATGGGAAGTCTGGCATGATTCTTGTAAAAAAGTTGAGATATTTTCCTCTTACATCCAGACTTCAGCGTTTATTAATGTCTAAGAATACAGTGACAATGATTTCATGGCAAAAAAAGAATATTTCAACCTGTAAAGTCTTGAATCATCCGGCCGATGGTGATTTATGGAAATATTTTGATAGAGTGCATCCATCCTTTGCTTCAGAATCCCGAAATGTGATACTGGGTCTTTCTACTGATGGTTTCGGTCCATTAGGATCTTAGGGTTGTAAGCATTCATGTTTGCCAATCTTTTTAACTCCGTACAATTTACCTCCATGGATGTTGATGAAGGAGCCCTATATCTTTTTGAATTTACTAATCCCAGGACATCCAAATAATAATATTGATGTTTATTTGAAACCAATGATTGATGAATTAAATATATTGTGGAGTACTGGTGGTAGTACTTATGATGTTGCTACAAAACAGAATTTCATACTAAGAGCAGCATTGATGTGGACAATTAGTGACTTCCCGGCTTATGGATTGTTATCTGTCTGGAGTACACATGGGCCGAAATCATGTCCTTACTGTATGGGAGAGAACAAGGCATTTATGCTCGTCCATGGAAAAAAACTTTTCTATTTTGACTATCATCACAGATTTCTTCTAGTTGATCATCCTTTTTGCAGAAACAGATCTCATTTTAGAAAAGGCACAGTTGAAAGGGATGGACCTCCAAAAATTCTATCAGGTATGGAGTTAAAATCAGTTTTATATTCATTACCTCCCATCACATTTGGACCCACAATAAACCAATAGAAAATTTCTGGTTTTGGGAAAGAACAAAATTGGCTAAAACGTAGCATATTTTGGGATTTTCCATATTGGCCTGATTTGCTGGTCTGCCACATGTTGGATGTCATGCATATTGAGAAGAACTGTTTTGATAATTTGTTTCATATAGTTTTGGATACACTAGGAAAGAGCAAAGATAATTTAAATGCATGATTAGATCTTTCTCAAATTTGCAGGCGTCCAGAACTCAAACTGTTTAAGAATGTCAGAACAGAAAGGTTAAAGAAATCAAAATCAGCTTATACATTATTTAAAGAAATCCACTTATTATTTTGTCAATGGATTGCAGATTTAAGACTTCCAGATGGTTTTGCTTCCAATTTGGGTAGATGTGTAAATAATGGTCATATTACCAGATTAAAAAGTAATGATTGTCATGTTATAATGGAAATAATTCTACCCATTGGATTAAGAGGTTTATTGAATTCTGTGATATGGGATTCCATAACAGACATACAGAAATTTTTTCTGGATATTTGTGCAATGAAAACAGATTACGATGCTCTATGAAAACATGAAGAAGATGTTGTTGTAATTATATGAAAACTGGAAAAAATATTCCTACCATCTTTCTTCGACTTAATGGAACATTGGATATTAAATTTTCCATATGAAGCAAAATGTGGAGGTCCGATATAGTTTCGATGGATGTACCCATTCGAAAGATGCATGAAAAAATTGAAAAACAAGTATGTAACAAAGCATCTGTTGAAAGATCTATTGCTGAAGCTTATTTGCAAGATAAGATATCTTTATTCTGCTCCCACTATTTTGAATATGAGTATCCTCCAAAACACAGCTGCATGAGACAGAACGAGGGGAATATTGATGAAATCAACAATCAATTATCTGTTTTTAACCAGTCAGAGCTTGGTTTTGGTGGATTTCATGAACGATGGCTTTCAGATGATGAACATCACAGAGCTCATATGTATATTCTGTTCAATTGTGAAGAGATGACATCATTTGTATTGTAAGTGCATCTATCACTTATTCTATTATTTATGTTATAATAAATAACATTTTTTATAGATTTTATGATAATAATGACAACCCTGCTTTTTATTACAACTTAAACATGCTTTATTACATAAAACATCACTTGATACAACAAAGAAGATCGAGAGGATTAGTGTCTTTGGGGCTTAGGATCATTACATAAAAACTTAAAACCTGAAATACAACATCTTTATTGAAAACTTCCTTTACATGACCACTACATTCCTTCGTACTTAGCATTGCATGGGATAACCTGAGGACATGCATAAGAAAAGGGTGAGCTATAAAGCCCAGTAAGGGAGTACACATGGAATAACATGACGAGTACAATACATGTTAGGCAATGAGAATATCAATATATCATATGAGAAACATGATCATAAAGGCATGATAAAGCATGATAATCATAACATGGAAATGTGGCAACAACACTTAACATTGAATTAGCATGAGCCAAGGCTCATTGCACATGGAGCATGAGTAAACCCTCATTGCACATGAAGAATGAGTAAACCCTCATTCCACTTGAATTATCATGAGTCAACACTCATTTCACATGATGTATCATGATACTATACTTTAACCAATGCATTGTAGCGCTATAAGGGAACACCCTTCTTAAGCATTTCATTTCATGCATAAGTGTGCCACATGGATCATAAAACATAAATTCATAAAACATGATCATTTGTTCCACGATAAAGGAATGTGGAATTCATACATGAAAATTTACAATCAATAAGTAAATGTGCATAAAGGGGAATACCCTTGATGGAGAAATGAGCATGGTATTCACTACACAATGACATTGGCTTAGAAAATCGGTGTGATTTCAGCAGCGTAACGACATGACAAAAGAATTCATAACAAATTGTTGATGAGAGAGAAAGGGGTTCCTCATCATATTTACATGTAATGGACAGTAATGAGGTCATATAGATACATGTCCCAACAATTGAAAAGGAATTTATATTCATGGTGTAAAAGTATTGCTTGAATGTAAAAGAAGAGAGAGAAGTTCCTTTTGGAATTTCGGCATAGTAACGGGTGTACATGGGAGGCATTTAGTGAGAGAGAAAGGGGTCTCCCATCATTCAAACAATAATAGGGCTGTATGGGGGAGGTGAAAAACCATACCCCAACAATCATAATTGAAATTAAAAGGGCAATACAACTTAAATAAAATTAACAAAAAAGAGAAAGGAAGAAAAACCCTTACTTGGAAGTGTGCTTCCAAAGGATAGAGAGAGGCTTGTGAGAGGATTATTGGGAGCTTGGGGAACCTTGAGAGTATTCTAGAAAGAGTATGGAAGATTTTTTATGAACTCCAAGGGCTCTGAGTGAGGAGTATGTGGGAGATTGGGTGGGATTATATAGGAAAGGTGAGATAATTCTTTATTATTTAGGGTTGGGATCCCTTATATTAAAATAATCAAAACCACAAACCATACCCTGGTATTTGCCCATGGTTTCTGGAAAAGGAAAGAGGAAAACAATATTTTACAATTCCAAGGTCCGAACTTATTAAAAAATTAGGGTTTCTTATGTGGAGGTGAGCCACACTTCCATGGAAATTAATTTAAAAAGGAAAAGTGTTGAATAAGTTTTGAGGGGTTCATTAATGCTTTAAAAAGTAAGTCAAACAAACCCAATATCACATTATCTTAATGATAAAACATATATTGGCCGAACATTATGATTATGGTATTTTATTGCATCACCATTGGGTCAATATGATGTTATAAAACACACCATATATTTAAACAGTATTTAATTTTTACCCAAAAATTTGACTATCGTAGAAATTTATGAAAAATTCACCGTTGGATAATTTCGACGTCCTGATTCCAAAAATAATATTTATTTTATCTAAATAATTTTCTAAATATGTGAATTTTCACTTTTAAAATAAAAACCGACATTTATAAAAAATTCACGGGTTTTGAGAGAAATGACATTCAAACCTTAATAACAATTTTAGTTGCATTCATAAAATTATAAGATCATTTATATTTAATAAAAATTAATTTAATATTAATAATAATATTTTATTAAAATATTATTTAATTCAAAAATCCCTTAATTTAATAAAATATAATTCTTAATTAATTAATAACTAAAAACACCATTTGTACTTTAAAAACTATTTACGATGTATCAAAAATAAGTAGAAATTATATTCATTATTACATAAAAAAATAATGTACATGAACATAGTATTACTTATTTGTTACATAAACTCTTAAAATAGCCGCATAAGACCTAAGGGTAAGGTGTACGATGGTGACTGACTCTTGTGGCGGCTCGGATAACATCGCTCGAGTGGTAATTTCTATCAACTTCCACTTTTCCCGTAGACGATCACGTTCAAGTTTTACATATTGAATCTCAGCTTGGGCTTGGTTAAGGGTGAAGCCCAAAGACGCCACCTCTTTTCTGAGCTCCGACAAATGGGGTTCGTAAGGGTTAATTCTACTGGATGAGGCCATCGCTTCCTTTGTCTGAGTAAAAATGGGTTTGTTAAAGCCTTATATTTATACTACTCATATGATCACTGTTCAACGACTCTAAAAGTAACAGTCACAAATCATAACATAAAACAAAAGAAGTTGACATATTATAAAAACATTTTTCATAAAGAAACATTTAACTGGATCAAGGGGGATTTTCCATTAATGAAACTTTGGGTCGTTACAATATTCCCCCCTTAAGAAATTTCGCCCTCAAAATTTTCCTTTTCCCACACTAAAACAAATGTGGGTAACTCAGCTTCATCATATCCTCCGACTCCCAAGTTGCTTCTTCAAACTTGTGGTTTATCCACAACACCTTGACGAGGGGCATTGTCTTATTTCGTAGAACTTTTTCTCTATGATCTACGATCTTCACTGGTTGCTCCTCATAAGAAAGATCATGTTCCAATTGTACCACCTCGGAAGAGAGTACATGTGAAGGGTCTGGTATGTACTTCCATAAGAGTGATACATGAAAGACATCATGCACCTTGGCCATAGTAGGTGGATGTGGTAGTCGATTGGCCACAACCCCAACACGATCAAGAATATCGAAGGGGCCGATGTACCTTGGACTTAACATCCCTTTCTTTCCAAACCTCATGACCTTCTTCCACGGAGATATGCGTAAAAACACCATGTCTCCAACTTTAAACTCAAGGTCTCATCGACGATTATCTGCATAACTCTTCTGTCGACTTTGGGATTCCTTGATATGCTGCAAAATGGTTTTCACCTTCTCCACCATTTCTTCGACCATTTCTGGTCCAAGCAGCTTACGTTCACCGACCTCATCCCAACATTCTGGTGCTCTACACCTGTTCCCATACAGGGCTTCATATAGTGCCATTTGGATGCTCGAGTGGAAACTATTATTATAAGAGATCTAAACCAGAGGAAGATGTTGATCCCATCCTCCTTTAAAGTCCATTGAGCACGCTCTCAACATATCCTCAAGTGTTTGGATAGTCTGGTCGTATTGGCCATCCGTTTGAGGATGATAGGCCGTACTGAAGTTCAGTTCAGTATTCAGAGCATGTTGAAGACTCTTCCAAAACGTTGAGGTGAATCTTGGATCTCGGTCAGAAACAATAGATAGTGGTACTCCATGCAACTGTACCACATCCCTGATATATATCTGTGCCATTTGATCCAAAGAGAAATCCTCTCGAATAGCAATGAAGTGTGCAGTCTTTGTAAGACGATCCACAACAACACATATTGTATTGTTGCCTTTGGATTTCCTTGGAAGTCCGGTGACAAAGTCCATGGTGATGTTCTCCTATTTCCATTCTGGTATGGGAAAAGGTTGCATCATCCGCTTAGACTTCTGCCTCTCTGCGTACACTTGCTGACACACCAGGAACTTTGATGTATATTCAGCGATCTAATTCTTCATATTATCCCACCAAAAGTTTTCTCGGAGATCTCGATACATCTTTGTGCTCCCTGGGTGAATAGAGAAATTTGAACAATGTGCATCATCCAAAAGTACATTCTTCAGCTCCGGACTTGATGAAACACATAGTCTTTTCCCAAACCGCACAATTCCTTCTTCATTAACATTAAACTCTAGGGATTTTCCCTTTTTGATAGCTTCCACTTTTTCTTGAATTCTCGCATCATCCTTTTGAGTACCCTTTAACCTTTCCAAAAGAGATGGTTGAGCAATCATTTTGAAAGGATTGATTATGTTCCATTCTTTATGATTCCCACATCCATCTTCATCATGTCTAAGAAGTTTGGATCCTTCTCAATTCTCATCATTGATAGAATAGCTGGATCCTTTCTACTTAGGGCATCTGCCACCTTGTTCTCTTTCCCAGGGTGGTAATGTATTGAAAAGTCATAATACTTGATGAACTCTATCCATCTTCTCTGGTGCATAATAAGCTCTTTCTGTGTGAATATATATTTAAGACTCTTGTGGTCAGTATATATCTCACATTTCTCTCCATAGAGATAATGCCACCAGATTTTCTAGGCAAAGATCATCGCCGTCCACTTTAGATAATGCGTTGGATAGTTTCTATCATGGATTTTCAACTTCCTTAAGGCATAGGATATCACTTTATCATTCTGCATCAGCACACATCCTAAGACCTTCTTCAAAGCATCACTGAATACCACAAAGAGCACCCCACTTGTGGGTAAAGTGAGCACGGGTGCAATGATAAGCCACCTTTTCAACTCCTTGAAGCTTTCTTTGCATTCATCACTCCAAGAAAACTTTACTCCCTTTCGAGTTAGCTTGGTAAGAGGGTTGGACAATTGTGAGAAATTCCTCACAAATCGTCGATAATATCCAGCTAACCCCAAGAAGCTACGGATATCAGTTACCAATGTTGGCCTCGACCATCCATTAATTGCATCTGTTTTGGAGGGGTCCATAGATATCCCATTGCTTGTGATGATATGGCCAAAAAATGAGACCTCCTTCAACCAGAACCCACACTTCCTATACTTGGCACAGAGCTTCTCCTTGCGCAAAGTCTCCAGTACAGTTCTTAAATACTCCTCATGGTCCTCCTTGGTTTTGGATTATATTAGAATATCATCTATAAAGACTACCACTAATTTGTCTAGGTAATCTCTAAAGACTCTATTCATCAAGTCCATGAATATTTTTGGAGCATTGGTGAGTCCGAAAGGCATTAATATGAATTCATAGTGCCAGTACCTTGTACAAAAAGTAGTCTTGGGGATATCTTCCTTCTTCACCCTTAATTGATAATATCCCGACCGCAAGTCCACCTTGGAGAAGTATTGTGCTCCACACAGCTGATCAAACAAGTCATCGATTCTTGGGAGAGGATACTTGTTCTTTATCGTGATTTTGTTAAGTTCACGATAATCAATGCAAAGCCTCATTGACCCATCATTCTTCATGACGAAGAGGACTGGTGCACCCCATGGTGATGCACTAGGGCGTATAAACCCTTTATCCAGATTCTCCTGTAGTTGTTTCTTAAACTCCTCAAGCTAAACAATAGCCATTCTATATGGAGTCTTGGATATTGGTAGCGCCCCAGGTACAAGTTCAATTGAGAACTAAACATCTCTTCTTGGAGGAAGACCAGGAAGTTCCTCGGGAAACACTTCAGCGAATTCCCTCACAATAGGCATTTCTTCAAGGGTGGTTTCTTCCTTGGACTCAATCATCTGAGACAGATATTCATGTTCATAAGTCATTAATATCCATGCTTGATATGATGGAGCTAAAGGAGATTCATCTTCCTCCTGACAATCGTAATGAATCGAGGGTCGATTCTCCATATAGTGTGTGATTTCCCTCTCCTGACAATTTATGTTGGATCTATATAAGGAAAGCCAATCCATGCCAAGAATTGCATCAAATTCCACTAGAGGGATTATGACGAGGTTCTCTGGGAAATTAAATCCATAGATTATAAAAGGGGAGGACTTATACTCATGGGATGCAATGATTGCCCCATTTTCCGTACTCACCGACATCTTTACTTTCATGATTTGTGGTGGTGCTGGGATTGTTCTACTAAACTTTTGAGATATAAAAGAATGCGTAGAACCTGAATCAAAAAGTAGGTTCTCTATTCTTGAATGAATAACTAGCATACCTGTCACCACTTCGTTGTCGGGGTTCACTTCGGCAGAAGTGATGGAAAAATCTCTTCCTTGTTATCTTGGAGGTTGTTGGTTGCCTCCGAAAACCCTTGGATTAGGGCATTGATTTGAAAAATTACCCGTATCTTTGAATTTATAGCATTGAACAATGCGTTGAGGTTCGAATGGAGAGTTCCTCTCCTCTATCGTAGCCGCGGGTCCTTCTTGCCGACAGTTAATAGCTAGGTGCCCCTCTCTTCCACACCTGAAGTGTTTTCTCGTCCCCCTAAGGAAATTTCCAGGGTGATTCTTTCCACACTTTTGGCAAGTGGGGTGCTGGAACTTCTTAGCGCCGTTGGATTTATCCATCGGCCCACTAGCATTGAAGTCCACCTTACGCTTCTTGTCCCCATGATACCCCTGTGATTATCCGATCTCCATTTCAACATTGAGGGCACATTGGACAATTTCCTCATAACTGTCGAAGTCAAGGATTGCCAATGCTTTCTGCAAACTATGCTTCATCCCACCAAAGAAGCAGTCAACCTTGAATTCGGGGGTAACGACAAAGCCAGAAGCCCATCGTGCAAGCCTTGTCAAGTTTTCCTCATATGCTCTCTTGGATTCTTCATCTATCTTCTTGAGGGAAAGGAAGTCCCGTTCCATCATAAGACGTAGGGTGCATGGAAAATATTTATCGAAAAACATCTTCCGGAATTCCTTCCATTCCAAAGCCTCGATCTCATCCTCAGGCTTCGTATTTTTGATCAATGTCCACCATTGATTAGCTTCATCCTCCATACGATAATCCGCCAGGAGAACCCTCTCTTGTTCAGAACATTAGAGGATGGAGAATATCTTTTCAATGGAGTTGATCCATTGTTCAGTGATCATGGGATCGGATGATCCACTGAAAGTAGGAGGACTTTGTCTCATAAAGCTTTAAATAGCGACTTGTTCTTTCTTAGGGGGGGTTGAACGTTCCTCTTTACCTGTGTTTCTATTCAAAACATGAGTTAGATGAGATAGAAGTGTGACAAAGTTCGCGATTCCCACTCCCATTGGATTGGGCATCTCATAAGTACAATCATCACACTGATCTTCATAATGGTTGTTATCCCGAGTCCTCCTATTACCGGCCATTGGCTGGAATAAAAGGAAAGTTAGGGGTAACACATAAAGGGTAATCCAAAGACAAAACTTGATGACATATAAATAAACATTAATTTCCTTAACTCATGAGTCTATAGGCTTCAATCTAGGCTTTTCATGATCTACTTTCTAACATATATTCTTAGGGGAATTTTTCCCTTAATAAGGGTTCATACTAAGCTTGTGAATTTATCAAAGCATATCCCCCAGGAGTGTCGTAAACAATAGTGCAGCAAGGTCTATTGTCGTGCACCAGTTCCCATTTGATTCTAGCTCAAAGCGGTGTTTTCGGGTTTTACCCCTAGGATACATCTGTGCTAGAGCCGCCTCTACCTGCTCGTATCCAGACAGGGATGTATTTTCTTGATAATCCACTTACTCAATAATTACCAAAACATAGGGATTTTTTGTTATACTTAGTCTTGTATCTAAGGCTTTACTAGGGTTTTCCTAATCCCAAAAATATCTAAACCTATCCTATGATACCAACTATGACAACCCTTCTTTTTAATACAACTTAAACATGCTTTATTAAAAAAACATCACTTGATACAAAAATGAAGATAGAGAGGTTTAGTGTCTTTGGGTCTTAGGATCATTACATAAAAACTTAAAACTTGAAATACAACATCTTTATTGAAAGCTTCCTTTACATGACCACTACATTCCTTCGTACTTAGCATTGCATGGGATAACCTGAGGACATGCATAAGAAAAGGGTTAGCTATAAAGCCCAGTAAGGGAGTACACATGGAATAACATGAGGAGTACAATACATGTTAGGCGATGGGAATATCAATAGAGCATAAGAGAAACATGAACATAAAGGCATGATAAAGCATGATAATCAAAACATGGAAATGTGGCAACAACACTTAACATTAAATTAGCATGAGCCAAGGCTCATTGCACATGGAGCATGAGTAAACCCTCATTGCACATGAAGCACGAGTAAACCCTCGTTGCACATGAATTAGAATGAGTCAACACTCATTTCACATGATGTATCATGATACTATACTTTACCCAATACATTGGAGCACTATAAGGGCGCACCCTTCTTAAACAATTCATTTAATGCATAAGTGTGCCAAATGGATCATAAAACATGGATTCATAAAACATAATAATTTATTCCACGATAAAGGAATGTTGAATTCATACATGGAAATTTACAATAAATATGTAAATGTGCATAAAGGTGAATACCCTTGATGGAGAAATGGGCATGGTATTCACTACACAATAACATTGGCTTAGAAAATCGGTGTGATTTCAGCAGCGTAACGGCATGACAAAAGAATTCATAACAAATGGTTGATGAGAGAGAAATGGGTTCCTCATCATATTTACATTTAATGGACAGCAAGGAGGTCATATAGATACATGTCCCAACAATTGAAAAGGAATTTAGATTCATGATTAAAAAGTATTGCTTGAATGTAAAAGAAGAGAGAGAAGTTCCTTTCGGAATTTCGGCATAGTAACGAGTGTACATGGGAGGAATTCAATGAGAGAGAAAGGGGTCTCCCATCATTCAAACAATAAGAGGGCAGTATGGGGGAGGTTCGAAACCATACCCCAACATTCATAATTGAAATTAAAAGGGCAATACAACTTAATGAAAATTGAAAAAAAAGAGAAAGGAAGAAAAAACCCTTACTTGGAAGTGTGCTTCCAAAGGCTAGAGAGAGGACTGTGAGAAGCTTATTGGGAACTTGGGGAACCTTTATAGGATTCTAGAGAGAGTAGGGCAGAGGTTGGATGAACTCCAAGGGCTTTGAGTGAAGAGGAAGTGGGAGCTTGGGTGGGTTTATATAGGAAAGGTGAGAGAATTCTTTATTATTTAGGTTTGGGACCCCTTATATTAAAATAATCCAAACCAAAAACCATCCCATGTTATTTGACCATGGTTTCTGGAAAAGGAAAGAGAAAAACAATATTTTACAAGGACGAGGTCCGAACTTATTAAAAAATTAGGGTTGCTTATGTGGAGGTGAGTCACACTCCCATGGAAATTAATTTAAAAAGGAAAAGTGTTGAATAAGTCTTGAGGGGTTCATTAATGCTTTGAAAAGTAAGTCAAACAAACCCAAAATCACATTATTTTCATGATAAAACATATATTGGCCGAACATAACGATTATGGTATTTTATTGCATCACCATTGGGTAATTATGATGTCATAAAACACACTATATATTTAAACGGTATTTAATTTTTACCCAAAAATTTGACTGTTTCAGAAAATTATGAAAAATTCACCGTTGGATAATTTCGATGTCCTCATTCCAAAAATAATATTTATTTTATCTAACTAATTTTTTAAATATGTTAATTTTCACTTTTAAAATAAAAACCGAAATTTATCAAAAATTCACGGGGTTTGAGAGAAATGGCATTCAAACCTTAATAAAAATTTTAATTGCATTCATAAAATTATAAGATCATTTATATTTAATAAAAATTAATTTAATATTAATAATAATATTTTATTAAAATATTATTTAATTCTAAAATCCCTTAATTTAATAAAATATAATTCTTAATTGAATAATAACTAGAAACACCATTTGTACTTTAAAAACTCTTTACGATTTATCAAAAATAACTAGAAATTATATTAATTATTACATACAAAAATAATGTACATGAACATAGTATTACTTATTTGTTACATAACCCCTTAAAATAGCCGCATAAGACCTAAGGGTAAGTTGTGCGATGGTGACTGACTCTTGTGGAGGCTCGGATAACATCGCTCGAGTGGTAATCTCTATCAACTTCCACTTTTCCCGTAGACGATGACGTTCGAGTTTGACATAATGATGCTCAGCTTGGGCTTGGTTAAGGGTGAATCCCAAAGACACCACCTCTTTTCCAAGCTCCGACAAATGGCGTTCGTAAGGGTTAATTCTACTAGATGAGGTCATCGCTTCCTTTGTATTAGTAAAAATGGGTTCGTTAAAGCCTTATATTTATACTACTCATATGATCTCTGTTCAACGGCTATAAAAGTAACAGTCACAAATCTTAACATAAAACTAAAGAAGCTGACATCTTATAAAAACATTTTTCATAAAGAAACATTTAACTGGATCAATGGGGTTTTCCATTAATGAAACATTGGGTCGTTACAATATTCCCCGCTTAAGAAATTTCACCCTCAAAATTTTCCATTTCCTACACTAAAACAAATGTGGGTAACTTAGCTTCATCATATCCTCCGACTCCCAAGTTGCTTCTTCAATCTTGTGGTTTCTCCACAACACCATGACGAGGGGCATTGTCTTATTTCGTAGAACTTTTTCTCTATGATCTATGATCTTCACTGGTTGCTCCTCATAAGAAAGATCATATTCAAATTGTACCACCTCGGAAGAGAGTACATGTGAAGGGCCCGGTATGTACTTCCATAAGAGTGATACATGAAAGACATCATGCACCTTGGCCATAGTAGGTGGAAGTGCTAGTCGATAGGCCACAACTCCAACACGATCAAGAATCTCGAAGGGGCCAATGTACCTTGGAATTAACTTCCCTTTCTTTCCAAACCTCATGACCTTCTTCCACAGAGATATGCATAAAAACACCATGTCTCCAACTTTAAACTCAAGGTATCGTCGATGATTATCCGCATAAATCTTCTGTCGACTTTGGGCTGCCTTGATATGCTACCGAATGGTTTTAACCTTCTCCATCATTTCTTCGACCATTTCTGGTCCAAGCAGCTTACGTTCACCGACCTCATCCCAACATGCCGGTGTTATACAGCTTTTCCCATACAGGGCTTCATATGGTTCCATTTGGATGCTCGAGTGGAAACTGTTATTATAAGAGAACTCAACCAGAAGAAGATGTTGATCCCATCCTCATTTAAATTCCATTGAGCACGCTCTCAACATATCCTCAAGTGTTTGGATAGTCCGCTCGGATTGTCCATCAGTTTGAGGATGATAGGCCATACTGAAGTTCAGTTCAGTATTCAGAGCATGTTGAAGACTCTTCCAAAACTTAGAGGTGATTCTTGGATCTCCGTCAGAAACAATATATAGTGGTACTCCATGCAACCGTACCACATCCCTGATATATATCCGTGCCATTTGATCCAAAGAGAAATCCTCTCGAATAGCAATGAAGTGTGCAGTCTTAGTAAGATGATCCACAACAACACAGATTGCATTGTTTCCTTTGGATGTCCTTGGAAGTCCGGTGACAAAGTCCATGGTGATGTTCTCCTATTTCTATTCTGCTATGGGCAATGGTTGCATCATCCCCTTAGACTTCTGCCTCTCTGCCTTCACTTGCTGACACACCAGGCACTTTGATGTATATTCATCGATCTCCTTCTTCATATTATCCCTCCAAAAGTTTTCTTGGATATCTCGATACATATTTTTGTTCCCTGGGTGAATAGAGAAATTTGAACTATGTGCATCATCCAAAAGACCCTTCTTCAGCTCCGGACTTGATGGAACACATAGTCTTTTCCCAAACCGCACAATTCCTTCTTCATTAACATTAAACTTTAAGGATTTTCCCTTTTTGATAGCTTCCACTTTTTCTTGAATTCCTGCATCATCCTTTTGAGCACCCTTTAACCTTTCCAAAAGTGATGTTTGAGCAATCATTTTGAAAGGATTGATGATGTTACCTTCTTTATGATTCCCACATCCATCATCAACATGTCTAAGAAGATTGGATCTTTCTAAATTCTCAATATTGATAGAATAGCTGGATCCTTTCTACTTAGGGCATCTGCCACCTTGTTCGCTTTCCCAGGGTGGTAATGTATTGAACAATCATAATCCTTGATGAGCTCTATCCATCTTCTCTGGCGCATATTAATCTCTTTCTGTGTGAATATATTTTTAATACTCTTATGGTCAGTATATATATCACATTTCTCTCTATAGAGATAATGCCACTAGATTTTCTAGGCAAAGATCATCGCCTCCAACTCCAGATCATGCGCTGGATAGTTTCGCTCATGGATTTTCAACTGCCTTAAGGCATAAGATATCACTTTATCATTCTGCATCAGCACACATCCTAAGCCCTTCTTCGAAGCATCACTGAATACCATAATGAGCTCCCCACTTGTGGGTAAAGTGAGCACGGGTGCAGTGATAAGACTCCTTTTCAACTCCTTTAATATTTCTTTGCATTCATCACTCCAAGAAAACTTTACTCCCTTTTGAGTTAGCTTGGTAAGAGGGTTGGACAATCGTGAGAAATTCCTCACAAATCATCGATAATATCCAGCTAACCCCAAGAAGCTACGGATATCAGTTACCGATGTTGGCCTCGACCATCCCTCAATTGCATCTGATTTGGAGGGGTCCACAGATATCCCATTGCATGTGATGATATGGCCCAAGAATGAGACCTCCTTCAACCAGAACCCACACTTGCTGTACTTGGCATAGAGCTTCGCCTTGCGCAAAGTCTCCAGTACAGTTCTTAAATTCTCCTCATGGTCCTCCTTGGTTTTGGAGTATACTAGAATATCATCTTAAAGACTACCACAAATATTTCTAGGTAATCTCTAAAGACTCTATTCATAAAGTCCATGAATATTGTTGGAGCATTGGTGAGTCCGAAAGGCATTACTATGAATTCAGAGTGCCGGTACCTTGTACGAAAAGCAGTCTTGGGGATATCTTCCTTCTTCACCCTTACTTGATAATATCCCGACCGCAAGTCCACCTTGGAGAATTATTGTGCTCCACGCAGCTGATCAAACAAGTCATCGATTCTGGGGAGAGGATACTTGTTCTTTATCGTGATTTTATTTAGATCACGATAATCAATGCAAAGACGCATTAACCCATCCTTCTTCTTGACGAAGAGGACTGGTGCACCCCACGGTGAAGCACTAGGGCGTATAAACCCTTTATCCAGATTCTCCTGTAGTTGTTTCTTAAACTCCTAAAGCTCAACAACAACCATTCTATATAGAGTCTTGGATATTGGTAGCGCCCCAGGTACAAGTTCAATTGAGAACTCAACATCTCTTCTTGGAGGAAGACCAGGAAGTTCCTCGGGAAACACTTCTGCGAATTCCCTCACAATAGGCATTTCTTCAACGGTGGTTTCTTCCTTGGACTCAATCATCTGAGCCAGATATGCATGTTCATAAGGCAGTAATATCCATGCTTGAGATGATGGAGCTAAAGGAGATCCATCTTCCTCCTAACAATTGTAGAGAATCGAGGGTCGATTCTCCATATGGAGTGTGATTTCCCTCTCCCGACAATTTATGTTGGCTCTATATAAGGAAAGACAATCCATGCCAAGAATTGCATCAAATTCCACCAGAGGGATTATGAAGAGGTTCGCCGGGAAATTTTATCCATAGATTATAACAGGGGAGGACTTATACTCATGGGATCCAATTATTTCCCCATTTTCCGTACTCACCGACATCTTTACTTGCATGATTTGTGGTGGTGATGAGATTGTTCTACTAAACTTTTGAGATATAAAAGAATGCGTAGAACCTGAATCAAAAAGTACGTTCGCTATGCTTGAATGGATAACTAGCGTACCTGTCACCACTTCGTTGTCGGGGTTCACTTTAGCAGAAGTGATGGAAAAAGCTCTTCCTTGCTGTATTGGAGGTTGTTGGTTGCCTCCGAAAACCCTTGGATTAGGGCACTGATTTTCAAAATGACCCGGCTCTTTGCATTTATAGCATTGAACAACGCGTTGAGGTTCGAATGGAGTGTTCCTCTCCTCTGTCATAGCCACAGGTCCTTCTTGCTAATAGTTAATAGCTAGGTGCCCTTCTCTTCCACACCAGAAGCATTTTCTCATTCACCTAAGGCAATTTACAGGGTGCTTCTTTCCACACTTTTGGAAAGTGGGGTGCTGGAACTTTTTAGTGCCGTTGGATTTATCCTTCGGCCCACCAGCATTGAAGTCCACCTTACGCTTCTTGTCCCCATGATACCACTGTGATTCTCCGATCTCCATTTCAACATTGAGGGCACATCGGGCAATTTCCTCATAACTGTCGAAGTCACGGATTGCTAATGCTTTCCGCAAACTAGTCTTCATCCCACCAATGAACCTGTCAACCTTGCATTCAGGGGTAACGACAAAGCCATAATCATATCGTGCAAGCCTTGTGAAGTTTTCATCGTACGCTCCCACAAATTCATCATATTTTTTCTTGAGGGAAAGGAAGTCCCTTTCCATCTTATGACGGAGGGTGCACGGAAAATATTTATCAAAATACATCTTCCGGAATTCCTTCCATTCCAAATCCTCGATCTCCTCCTCAGGCTTCGTATTTTTGATCAACATCCACCATTGATCTGCTTCACCCTCCATACGATAAGCTGCCAGGAGAACCTTCTCTTGTTCAAGAATTGGAGGATGGAGAATATCTTTTCAATAGAGTGATCCATTGTTCAGCAATCATGGGATTGGATGATCCACTAAAAGTAGGAGGTCTTTGTCACATGAAGCATTCAATAGAGACTTTTTCTTTCTTATGGGGGTTGAACGTTCCTCTTGACCCGTGTTTCTATTCAAAACTTGAGTTATCTGAGATAGAAGTGTGACAAAGTTCGCGATTCCCGCTCCCATTGGATTGGGCATCTCATAAGTACAATCATCACACCGATCTTCACAACAGCTGTTAGCCCAAGTCCTCCTATTACCGGCCATTGGCTGGAATAAAAGGAATGTTAGGGGTAACACATAAAGGGTAATCCAAAGACAAAAATTTATGACTTTTAAATAAACGTTAATTTCCTTAACTCATGAGTCTATAGGCTTCAATCTAGGCTTTTCATGATCTACTTTCTAACATATATTCTTAGGGGAATTTTTCCTTAAATAAGGGTTCATACTAAGCTTGTGAATTTATCAAAACATATCCCCGGGAGTGTCGTAACCAAGAGTGCAGCAAGGCCCATTGTCGTGCCCCAGTTCTTGTTCGAGTCTAGGTCAAAGTGGTGTTTTCGGGTTTTACCCCTAGGATACATCTGTGCCAGATCCGTCTCTACCTGATCGTATCCAGACAGGGATGTATTTTCTTGAAAAACCACTTAATCAATAATTACCAAAACATAGGGATGTTTTT
The DNA here is from genome assembly GCA_963277665.1 of Viscum album. Classification (NCBI taxonomy): domain Eukaryota; kingdom Viridiplantae; phylum Streptophyta; class Magnoliopsida; order Santalales; family Viscaceae; genus Viscum; species Viscum album. The sequence continues at coordinate 1,710,677,477 of OY728148.1, forward strand.
GTTATACTTAGTCTTGTATCTAAGGCTTTACTAGGGTTTTCCTAATCCCAAAAATATCTAAACCTATCCTCTGATACCAACTATGACAACCCTGCTTTTTATTACAACTTAAACATGTTTTATTACATAAAACATCACTTGATACAAAAAAGAAGATCGAGAGGTTTAGTGTCTTTGGGGCTTAGGATAATTACATAAAAACTTAAAACTTGAAATACAACATCTTTATTGAAAACTTCCTTTACATGACCACTACATTCCTTCGTACTTAGCATTGCATGGGATAACCTGAGGACATGCATAAGAAATGGGTGAGCTATAAAGCCCAGTAAGGGAGTACACATGGAATAACATGAGGATTACAATACATGTGAGGAAATGGGCATATCAATAGAGCATAAGAGACACATTAACATAAAGGCATGATAAAACATGATAATAATAACATGGAAATGTGGTAACAACACTTAACATTGAATTAGCATGATCCAAGGCTCATTGCACATGGAGCATGAGTAAACACTCATTGCACATGAAGCACGAGTAAAAACTGATTGCACTTGAATTAGAATGAGTCAACACTCATTGAACATGACGTATCATGATACTATACTTTACCCAATGCATTGGAGCACTATAAGGGTGCCCCCTTCTTAAACATTTCATTTCATGCATAAGTGTGCCACATGGATCATAAAACATGGAATCATAAAACATAATCATTTATTCCACAATAAAAGAATGTGGAATTCATACATGAAACTTTACAATAAATAATAAATGTGCATAAAGGTGAATACCCTTGATGGAGAAATGGGCATGGTATTCACTACACAATAACATTGGCTTAGAAAATCAGTGTGATTTCGGCAGCGTAACGGCATGACAAAAGAATTCATAACAAATGGTTGATTAGAGAGAAAGGGGTTCCTCATCATATTTACATGTAATGGACTGTAAGGAGGTCATATAGATACATGTCCCATCAATTGAAAAGGAATTTAGATTCATGATGCAAAAGTATTGCTTGAATGTAAAAGAAGAGAGAGAAGTTCCTTTCGGAATTTCGGCATAGTAATGGGTGTACATGGGAGGCATTTAATGAGAGAGAAAGGGGTCTCCCATAATTCAAAAAATAATAGGGCAGGATGGGGGAGGGGAAAACCATACCCCAGCATTCATAATTGAAATTAAAAGGGAAATAAAACTTAAAGAAAATTGACAAAAAAGAGAAAGGAAGAAAAAACCCTTACTTGGAAGTGTGCTTCAAAGGCTAGAGAGAGGCTTGTGAGAAGCTTATTGGGATCTTGGGGCACCTTGAGATGATTCTAGAGAGAGTAGGTCAGAGGATGGACGAAATCAAAGGGCTTTGAGTTGGGAGGAAGTGGGAGATTGGGTGGGTTTATATAGGAAACGTGAGAGAATTCTTTATTATTTAGGTTTGGGACCCCTTATATTAAAATAATCTAAACCACAAACCATCCCATGGTATTTGCCCATGGTTTATGGAAAAGGAATGAGGAAAAAACTATTTTACAAGGCCAAGGTCCGAACCTATTAAAAAATTAGGGTTTCTTATGTGGAGGTGTGTCACACTCCCATGGAAATTAATTTAAAAAGGCAAAGTGTTGAATAAGTCTTGAGGGGTTCATTAATGCTTTGAAAAGTAAGTCAAACACACCCAAAATCACATTATTTTAATGATAAAACATATATTGGCCGAACATAATGATTATGGTATTTTATTGCATCACCATTGGGTCATTATGATGACATAAAACACACTATATATTTAAACGGTATTTAATTTTTACCCAAATATTTGACTCTCTTAGAAAATTAGGAAAAAATCACCGTTGGATAATTTCGACATCCTGATTCCAAAAATAATATCTATTTTATCTAAATAATTTTATGAATATGTGAATTTTCACTTTTAAAATGAAAACCGACATTTATAAAAAATTCACGGGTTTTGACAGAAATGGCATTCAAACCTTAATAAAAATTTTAATTGCATTCATAAAATTATAAGATCATTTATATTTAATAAAAATTAATTTAATATTAATAATAATATTTTATTAAAATTTTATTTAATTCAAATGTCCCTTAATTTAATAAAATATAATTCTTAATTAAATAATAACTAAAAACACCATTTGTAATTTAAAAACTATTTACGATGTATCAAAAATAACTAAAAATTATATTCATTATTACATACAAAAATAATGTACATGAACATAGTATTACTTATTTGTTACATAACCCCTTAAAATAGTCGCATAAGACCTAAGGGTACGGTGTGCGATGGTGACAGACTCTTGTGGCGGCTCGGATAACATCGCTCGAGTGGTAATCTCTATCAACTTCCACATTTCCCGTAGACGATCACGTTCAAGCTTGACATAATGAAGCTCAGCTTGGGCTTGGTCAAGGGCGAAGCCCAAAGACGCCACCGCTTTTCCGAGCTCCGACAAATGGGGTTCGTAAGGGTTAATTCTACTGGATGAGGCCATCGCTTCCTTTGTCTGAGTAAAAATGTGTTCGTTAAAGCCTTATATTTATACTACTCATATGATCAATGTTCAATGGATATAAAAGTAATGATCACAAATCTTAACATAAAACTAAAGAACTTGACATCTTATAAAAACATTTTTCATAAAGAAACATTTAACTGGATCAAGGGGGATTTTCCATTAATGAAACTTTGGGTCGTTACAATAATCATATCAAGAAACAACATCCACAAATTACAGCAGCTGCTCTCGAATAACACAGACAAAAAAAATATCTCAGTTGTTTCAAATACTGGTAACATAATTTTTTCATACTTTAACCTCTCCATCAATTTATAGTTTACTATATTCATAATTATTTCACAAATTTTCAGGTGTCTGGACTTGTTGATAAAATTGACAAATGACTTTGTATATTGAGTAACCCACCATCCAAAATGGTGAAATCTTATAATGCATATGTGGTGAATGGTTTTCGATTTCATACACATGCATATGGGGAATCAAAAAAACAATGAACAGTAGAGTTTGCTTGAGAGGATCTCATCATAGAGAAAAAGAAGTTGGATTTTACGGCATACTTGATGAAATCATTGAACTCTGTTATCTAGGACAACATTACATAACGATGTTCAAATGTCAGTTGTTGGACACTAAGAGAGGCATGCGTGTTCATCCAACCCATGTTATCATCGATATTAAATGTTAAAGTGTTCTTGCATTAAATGAACCATTCTTACTGGATCAACAGGCACAAAAGTTTATTATGAAAAGTATTGTGCTACGTCAAGAGACATGACTGATTGGGGGAGCATAATAAAAATGAAAATTTGAGACAATCAGTTTAGTCAATGTGAATGTGCTTTCACTAAAGTGAAAGGATTTGATGTTTTTCAAGAGAGTACTCAAAATCAATATTTTGTATAAAGAGTCATGAGTATCAATGATGACACCCCTCAATTAAAAGTTAGTGATGATGATGATGATGTTAATGACGTCACAAATGAATTTGAAATGGTAAGAGATGAAGCAAATAGAACACAAATGGATATCGATGATATTGACGAGAAATATGAAGATTACATTGACAGATATGAAGATGATGATGAAGCTAAACATTGATACAATCCAATGGTAGTGATATATAATCATAACTAATATATACGTATATATAATAATAATTATCAATAATTTGCTAACAAAATTTGTTTTCTATTTCAGATGGACGAGGACACATTTCGTGAGTCGGTGAATGATGGACTATCTTTCGATGCGGACGAGTTACTGGCACCTGACCCTCATCCTGAAGGTGCTTCAGGGGGTATGCGGAGGGGGCGCGGTCTTGCACGACTGATGATTCCTAACCCCATCCTCGAGTGACGTCCACGTCTTGGGTTTGATCCCCGCACCCATAGGTGTGATAACCTGTACATTTTACAAAGATTTCATTAATCTATTTACATAATAAATGTTTGATTATTGTTTTTAATGTTTTCTGCATATAGCAGTCGGACAGGGCAGCGCTATTTTGCGCAACTGTTTTTCTCAGCCATGGATGACATGAAAGCATATTCACATTGATGTGCAGCAGGCCATGTTCATCCATTGGTTGGTATGTACGTAAATAAATAATTTTTTTGAAATTTATTTCATTTATAACCTGATATTTTGAATTATTTGTAGGGTTTATTGTATACGATTGAGGATACCATGCGTGATGCCATCCACAAGGCATGGGAGGTGGCCATGCGTGATCACTTTCATTAGTTTTTGCACAATTTAAGAAGACCTTACATGAAGAAAGCATGAGTGTCAGAATTTGATGAGTCATGTAGAGCACACCGACTAGAGTACATTTCATCCCACGTATGGGATTGATTACCTGCACACTGGTTGAGTGGTGGAATTTAGAGGATATCATCAGTGGGGAGGCAGAATCGGGGGAGACAGGAGGTGACTCATCGAGCTGGGAGTCATACTTTTAGTACTCATAGACAACATTTGGTACGTACATTTTTCATAAATATTTTATATAACTTTAAATATAAACAATTTATTTTATATTCTTATAGGATGTCGAGCACGCAGATATTACAGAGTTTGATGTATATCGGAGGATGTACAATGATCCAGCTACTGGGGGGCTCAGAGGTGATCGCCAGCGGCACATCATGGTCAGTATTATTTGTTTTCAAGTTTAAAAATTAACTGCATATATTATATTCACAATTTTAATTTTAAATTGCAACTACATGAGTCATATGAGACCGCAGCGTGACAAACCCAACCTGAGGGTCAAGCCGAGGCATCAGATCTATCCAGTGGCCATCAGTTTGATGAGGCAGCATGGATGTAGGTGACCCAATATGCCTTCAAGAAGGGATGAGTAGTTGGTATCAGCTCTCGACTGACTCCCAGAGATTATTATGGCAGTGTTGCGATGTCGGCGTCCAACTCGAGAGGAGCTCGTGCATCTTCTTCTGCTACACAGTATGAGGATCGGTTGCGATCTCAGAATGATTTGATATAGAGTCTTCAAAAGGAGCATGAGGAGATGTGTCGGCAGCAACATCAGCATGTGGAGGAGCATCGACAACAGCAGCAGGTGTATGAGGAGTAGATGAGTCGGTGGCAGCAGCAACGGTAGGAGCAGATGGAGTACATGCGCCGACTCACTCATCCCTTAGGGATGGAGGTTCCTCCACCAGAAGATCCCCCTCTCCCCTCCTCCTTCAGATTAGTTATTGTTTAGATGATATAAAGTTTGTAAATTTAAAATATGACATTTTTTCTATTCAGAGTTTCTGTCTCTCTTATACTGGTGTCAATATTGTATTATTTAATTTCTATTTATTTTTACTACATTATTATTTATTATTGATATTTATTTTAATGTTTTTTATTTTATTAATAATAATATTAATCTCACTATTTTATTATTTGTTTATATTTCCTTTTGAAAATGTTGATAATTTTAATATTATTATTTTCAAATTATTTTAATAATATTATATTCAGTATTTTTAATACATAAAAATTTTCAAAAATTTTAATTAAAATTATAATTTTTTAATTATTTATAAAAATATGATTTCAATATATTATTATTATTATTATTATATGATATTATATTATTTATATTACAATATTAATATGATTAATAATATTATTCATATTTTATAATATTAATTTTTATATATATTTTTAAAATTTTAAATATTTTAATTTAATTACAATTTTTTAAAAATTTGAATGATTTTTTGTTTTAATATATGAATGAATTATAATTGTATTATTAGTATTATAATATTAATTAAAATTTTTTATTAATATATTAATATTTTTTTATTTTTTAAACATATTTGCGACGGGCCCGTTGCAATTATCTATTTTTTTTAAAAAAAATTTAATGTTTTTGTGACGGGAATATTTGCCCGTCGCAATAGGCAATTGCGACGGGCCAGTCGTGATTCCTTATTTCTTTTTTAAATTTTTTTTTAACTTTTTTGAGATGGGACTAGTGGCTTGTCGTAAATGTTATTTGCAACGGGCCCGTCGCAAAAGCCTTATTTAAAGTTTTTTCAAATATATTGATTAGTATTCGTGACAGGAAATATTCCCATCGCGAATAATATTTTTAGTGACGGGCTGGTCGCAAATAGTGTTAGTTGTGACATCATCTACCGCAATGGGTCATTTGCGACGGACCCCCGTCGCAAAATCCCATTTGTGACGGGATCCCTTCACAAATTAACCCATCGCAAATGTGCTTATTTCTAGTACTGTTTAGTGGAAAACATGATAAGTCATTTAGAAACACATTAGGAAAGTAATTCACTAACGACATATGATTACCACTGTTATATTCCTATTCTAAGTTAGACATATATGAAAACATCAACTTCCAAATAGGATTTAGAGATGACCCCACCCAACTGAACCTTGGATCCCATTCTCCCTAAAACACATATGATATTTCATCAGTTGTAGTGAAGAAAAGAAACTGATGATAATAATTTATATGATGTTCATGAGATATTAAAAAATATATCATGATAATAACATTAAAAGGGTACAATTTGAGAACCAATAAATCTTAAACCATCTCCATATTTTGAAAAAATAAAAAACATGACGGACAACAGAGACCCTAACCCTTTTTCTTACATATAGGTGTCACTAATTCCATAACGAATAGAAAGATTTCCATTTTATGTTTTAAAAGATCCATAATATGATTTTATAAAATGCAGTGACAGTCACTAGGATAAAATAAATAATTTTCTAAGGTTGAATAAATTAGAATGATACCTCTCATAGCCACAAGACTCAAATCATCTTCCACTAGAAACTCCCCAACTGCATGTAACTACTTCATTGTAGAATTTTTTTAAGGGAACCATTTATTCCATGATGAATATAAATGAAAAATATATCCTATTTCTTCTAATGAGTTTGAACTAGAGTGAGTAGAAGATATATTCTAACAAACCTTATTCATGTAACCATTATTCTGAAACAAGTTTTAAAACATTAGTGGTATGGGAAAATTTATTTTGTGTTTCATGTCTAGACACACTGATAACATGTAAATCTACTATCCATTGATCATGATGTGGTAGGATACCTAGTAGTATAACAACCATTTTTTCTGTCATGAAACCGACTACACTTTTCCTTTCCTATATAAAAATCACTAGATACGCCACTAAATGAATAAAGAACTCTCGTAAATCCTGACAGACCCACCAGGTTTGGATCCACCATCAATGCTCTATTCAAAACCTCAACATAGGTTAAAAAATTTGACAAAAATACATAAGATCATATATTATATTGAATAATCATATTAAACCTCTGGGCCTTTATCTTCACATTATATACTACCTTAGGTGAAAACACATAGAGCTCAGTGAAATTTTTATCATACTCTATCACTGACTAATTAACTTGCTGATGTTTTAAAAACTCCGGGGATTTTCAAATGTTCATAAATTTTTGGTAGATATTCTTGGTAAATATTACCTTGGAATCTTTATACTCAAATCCATCATGTATTTTTTCAAGTCAACTGAGTACCACCACTTTCTACTCAGAATTTAAATATTGAAAAAGGAACACTTCACATTTACTAATTCAGAAGTCTCTAGGAATTAAAAAATTCATATTTAGTATTTCCAACCAATAATTGTTTTCCAAAATACCATTAAAACTATCAAAGATGGTGGTTTTGGAAAATAAATTCCAAGGCATGATTGATGCCCTCATTCCTTCAAGGTTCCACCTTCCTAGATTGAACAATGGAATGTTCCACACTTTGGTCCATAAAATAGACAATGTTAACTACTAAATTTATTCAATTATGATCATATAAAGGGTTTATATACAATATTCAATCAGCAAAATCAACATAAGGAATAAATAGAAGTCTTATTGGGGAATTATATGACACATAAATAGATTAATAGAAATAAAAACATGGGATCCCTGAATTAATTCTAGTTTAGAATAAAATATTTCAATTGAATTTATCAATATAAGTATTAAAATAAATATTGTTATTAAAACACTCTAAATCTTAAGAGACATATCTCACAAAAACCAATGGTACCAATCGCTCTTCACAGTGATAGATTCCAAGCACTCTCTTGTAACCTACCCCTTAAGTTCCCCCATTCCAATATCTTTTCAACCATGACATCCAAAAGTTCATACAAACCTTGAAAAAAGACAATACACCCTTTGATACAAATTTTTTATGAACTAAACATAGTTACATATCTATCCATAAACTAAATTTGTCCTAAAAAGTTCTGAAGGGAATTATCAATCACCATGGGATAGCGCAAGCACCCGACCATCATGATATACCTTTGTGAACAATTTTTTCACTAGGAACATAAATAAGGTTATATAATGGAACTGAATAATATCAGCATTCCAAATAAAATAAAATAATAGAAAGATATGAATTTCAAGAAAAAAAATCACTAAGGTACATAAAAAACAAATTAGTCAATAATTATTAAGTCCCAACTCTATGTGACATGATTATACCTCCGGAATCTCACATAATACTAACAAACTAAACATATACCACCATGTGATGCCTTAACATTAACAACAACAGATAAAACAAGATCTATATACACCCAAATTTGTATGCTGGGTGTGAGAAAAAAAGCCTGGTGGGATCCCACAAAATGTTTCATAATAAGACATTATAAAATAAATTAATAGTTCTAAAGTAAATAAAATAATGGATTGAAATTAAATTTAATAAATATCAATGATAAATCACCATTTTATAGTTTAATAATGCATAATGACAAAATACATTCTAAATCATTTCTAAAAATATCCAAAATAAATATTTCAAAGATAATCACAGGATAAAACAAGACTAGGAGTATCAAAAATTCTATGTCAATGAGGATCCTAATAATATTTTCTTGATCAGCTGGCTACCACATGTGTACATTGTCCTAGCTAAATAGTTCTAGGTGAAAGAGTTCTCCCATGACGATGTATACCTTTCTGACCATTTTTCACATCCAGGATTACATTATTAGAGTCACACCAATGTAATTTCATCATAAAAACATAAACAATATTTATTTAAACCATTTATGTTAATAACCCATATAAAGAAATTAATTGTCAAAAAAATTTCAAAACAAACACATTTTATCAAAATAATTATCATTACTTTTAAAACCATTTTAAAACCATTTTTGTGATAAATCCATAACTCGTGATTTCCGATCATTTTAGAAACCAAAATCAAGTGGAAAATAACATGTTTTGTTGAATAACAACAAATAATGAAACCACCATCCGAGACGTACTAAGTAAGTACTGATGGGTAAGAAACAATGAATAATGAGATGAGGGAATTCAAAATCATTCAATAGTCCTATTTCAATAATTCCCAATCATAAATCTCCATTTTATCCTTTCTAGATCTATTGGGGAGAGGGGAATAAATTACCCTGACTATTCATGAATAATGCACAAAAATAAACTAAGACATGGAAAAAAACTAATTCTATGATGGATAAATAAAAAACCAATTGGATCAAGTCACAACACTTAGATCTAAAAGAAAAAATCGAGTCAAAGGTTTTTTTTAGAATAGGAGAGTAGATATGGAAGATCGATAAAGAACAATAATTAATTGGAACATACCTTCTAAGAAATATATCTAACACCCAAATATCTATTAGAAAATATTACTAGGAGGAAAGGATTCTCTAAAATATCCCGGATGAGTCTCCATTTTTGAGATCATATTCCACCAAAACATAAATAAAGAATAACCAAAGAGTAATGGGTTTTAAAATAAACATTAGATTAATTAAAATCATGTCGCATGGTTTTCGAACATATTTTGAAAAAAATAAAACCATTTATAGGATACAATAGAAGACACATGGTTTTGTTTCACAGTTTGAAAAAACATGCACCAGCCATAAAAATGGCCCCTATTCTAAGTTGTATGGTTTCAAGTGAAGGTCGTATAGTTTGAACTAACCATGCCCCAAATTTTACACCCGCCTCTAGAACTCTATCACATAAAGAACATTTTCAAAGGTAGACTCACATGTTTTTCCCTAGTTATCTTCCAATAATACACATGCCTATAAACCGTAAAAATGTCCAAAATTCATAAAAATAGACCTAATAAATTAATCAGTGTAAGATGGTCCAAATAAAATAATATAAGTACATGAATGAAACACTAGGATGAGATAGTATTCTTGTTCTATAGAAATTTATATCTATGATCCAGTATTCCTATAAATTATTATTCATAAGAAATATCAGGATTTAATTTTATTACCTATGAGTTCAATAAATGTGATGGATCTAGTATGTACTTCTTCAAAAGAGATACTTGGAATACATCATTAACTTGGTAAAAGTTTAAGGAAGAACCAAGTTATAGAATACCATTCTGATGCTATCAAGAATCTCATTAGGACTAGCATACCTAGGGATTATTTTTAATATATTTTCAAGTATCAAAACATTATTCCCTGGATATATTTGAGTGAATACATTATGACTAACATTGAACACTAGATCTCAATAATGATTTCTAGCATAACATTTTTATTGTCTCTAATGTTCCAAAATGATTGATTCAATAGGTCTGAATTTAACTTACATTTACACAGTTAGATCATGTCCTAATAGATTTCATACGCAAACTTCATCCCAAAATGATGTGGTTCTACACTTTTTTTCTAAAGAGGGATTTTGTAAAGAACTATCTGAATACTTGAGTGAATAATATTTGTTATAAAATAATTTAACCAAAGAAAGGGGTTGATACCGAAGTCCTTTTAAATACATATATTATGATATCATCATGTCATCAAAATTTCTAAAGGACCACTCAAATTGAACATTTTTTGGGCAATGATTTGTAGTTATAAATATAAACTCTATATTTAAATCTTATTTAACACTTCTCCATAACTTCATTGGAAACCTAGAATCTTGACCTAATACAATAGATAATTATACTCCAGGAAACCATTAAACTTACATAATGTATAACATAGAGAGTTGATCAGAATAATAATCGTCTTTGATTACAATGAAATGTACTAATTTTAAAAGTTCACTGACTAGATCCAAAATAACACTGTAAACTTTAGAGGTCTTGGGGAGTCCCATGAAGACATAAATGGGGATTTTCCCCATTTCAACTCATGTATGAGTAATGGTTGCAACATCTCCATAGACATCTAACTCTCATCCTTAATATCCGTCCATTCTAAGAACCAAGATACATACTCCACAAAACACATATTCCCGTTATCTCACCCAAAAAGCTCTTTAATATCTTTATAAACACTCATGATCCCAAGATTAATATATAATGATAAAATACGAGATTCATATAACAAGTGATTCAATTATGGTATTTTCTAGACATGTGCTTTGTAACTAAATAGTATTATTCCATCATGATCAATGTTGAACTCTAGAAAAATCATTACTTTCTTTTATTGCTTCACATCTTCCTTATGTGGATTTTTTTTTCAACTTATGAATATATATATTGGATCATTCCAAGAAATTCCTTATTTAAAGGATCACAAATTATTATTCATATATTAATGTTTATCATTAAATTTTATTTTTATCATTATTTATGTTTGACATGTTTTTATTTTCCTTCACATAAGTCACACATGTTTATATTTACCCATACATAACTCTATTAAAATTTCAATTAACATATCATAATATTTTAAGTACCCTTATGTTAGATTTGTAATCTTCTTTCTACCATCATATAAATATTTTATCAAACCTTATATAAGTGTTATAATTTGTTACATACCTTCATATAATTTCATTTTACCCTTATGAATCAATTTATTTATTTTTCCTCAATATATTTAATATTTATTTATCCTTATGCATGAATTTTATTACACTTAATCAATTTATAAATTTTATATTACACTTATACAGTATATATATATTTTTTATTTACCTTTAATATAGTTTATAATGTCTGTATTACCCTTACATGGAATATATAAATGTTATATTTCCCATATATTAGTTTCTTCATAACCTTAAGAAAGCTATGAAAATATTTATTTGCTCTAACACAATATACAAAAATGTCATGTTGCTCTAACACAATTATTAACTTACATGATATTTACCAAAGTTTAAGCTGCCATCTCTAGTTCCAAATATTATACCATCAGTTATAGAATTCCACTGCTAGTTTACATATAATAAATCTAGAAGAGTTCTATTACCGACAAATAGAATCTTTCTACCATTAGTGTATTTTTTCTAATTATTGTATATGTACTCTAATACTAGGGAAATTCATATACCAACCAAAAATGAATGATACCACCAATTCACTTTTTTGATTTTTAGTTCAAAATGTGAAATTTTTGGTGAAGTGTGATACTTACAGTATAAAGCTTCTACCATCATTAAAATGTGTTACCTTCAGTTCAAATTTGATTCCTTTAGAAGTAATTTTCTATCTATTCAAGTGGTTTTATACCATCAGTAAGAATATTATACAATCAGGATTGTTCTTCTTCTGCTACCTCTAGTTTAGAGCTGCTATTAGAAGTTTAATCTACAAATTCTAGTTTAAATATACTACTGGTATTTGATGTTGCTACCTCTAGTTGAAATTATTTTGTCATAGATTTAAATAATTAAATTTTAAATTTAATATTCTAATTGCTAGTGTATGTTATTTAATGAAAGATAGAGGAACTTGTATTTAAGAATGATTGTTCTTAAAATAGATACTCAATGCATTGATGTTAAAGTAAGACATTCTAATGTTTTTTCTTGTTAAGAAGAATTTCTTCATTTTATTATTATCCCATAATAGAAATTTGGATATTTTAAAAATCTATAAGATCATATGAACCCCTAATACATGTTGGTTGTTCAATTACCTTATCCTATTTATTGGATGTCTTTACTTTATGATAGGTTAGAGAATTTTCTAGTGTCAAAAACAACACTTAGTTTTTTTATAAAAGAAAAAGAAACCTCATAATGAATTTATAAAACTGTAATAATGATTCATTTAAAGAAAATATAAAACAATAATAAGAACATTACCAATCATCTCTTTCTTGATTAGAGAATGAATAACAACACGAATAAATCTACATTCTTTCTTTATTCTTCTCTATTTTATTTATAATCATTATTTAAATCCTATAAATTTTTTATTTCTTTATCACAATGTCATGTATTTTATTCGATAGTACATATAATCTCTTCATTTAGTTTATAACTTCTATCTCATGATGAATTATAGAATAGGTTGTGTGTATCTTGGACTACCTTGTGTGAAATTGTATGTAAAACCTGATCCAGTTTGTGGATCAAGATGATTTTATAATAAACTTCTTCGAAGTAGGTGACTGTCAAGTGTAATGGATTATTTCTTAGTTTAATATTGACCTATTGTATTTATTTTGATGTCAATTTTTTTATTTTTTTTATTTTTCTTTAAGAAAATAATTTTTATGTTTTCAGAATTCTTTATTAAAATAATAATTTATTAATTATAATTAATTACTATTTTATATGACATGTGTAATTTGATTGGAATTATTTAAAAAGTTAACGTGATTTTAAAATTTCTTTAACTTCTTTGTGATTGAGGCTTTGATAAATATTTCAAAAATAATTAAATTATATATTAATACTATTTTAGTTAACTGAGCTATTTTATATATTGAGGATTTTTATTTTAAATATTTTTAAAATTGAAATTATATTAGAAACTCAATTCACCCTCTCCAGAGTTTCCCACTAGGACCAAAAATTGGTATCTCAGTTCTTCATTTTTCTTATCCCTTATTTCCTTTTACTTTGATCAAGCATTTAGAAATATATTTTAATATGTTTTTATTCGCTAATTTTTTATGGATTCTAAGTCATAATTTTATGGTACAAACATACCTCATTAAATTAATGGCCAAAATTATAGTTAATTTAAAATTAAAATTAAAATTCATCTTGGGAGAATGACTTTTGGAATTTTTGGATCTATTGAAGGTCACTATTAAAAGCATAAAACTACATGATATAATGGGATTCACAAACTAAAAATGATAATTATTTTATTAAAAATTCCATGAATTATTTATTTTATTAGGAGTGGATGAATTTAATAGGATATCATTTTGTGATACTGGTTATCAAATTTTGGATACCCTTTCTATTCCTCATGAAGCCTAGTCTAATGTTAAGGAAATGATATTAAATACAGATATTATTAAGTATGATGCATTAAAAATTAAGCATTATGAATAAATATATGACACATAACTTAGGATCAATGAGATTATAGATAATATAATTACACTTGGACAAATGATGGATAACAAAGCTTAAGTGATAGGGATCTTAAGGTGTATACTAGGTCATTGGAGAGGTACTATAACCACTATTCATGAATCATGTGACAATATTAACTACCATTAAAAGAGTTAATTATAAATTTTATGATATTTGAAGAAGATATAAAGGTAAATAATGAATATTATGATCTTAAAATGAAATCTTATTCTATAGTAGAATCTCACTAAAAATCATAGGAAGTTTACAAACAAGACAATACAAGTGTAAGTGAAGATAATATTGATAGTGATGTGGAAATGTCTCAGCAATCCTAGAGATTTAATAAGTTTTAAAAAATGAATAAATTCTTTTATAAGTTAAATTTTAAAGGAAAGTGTCATAAAAGACAAATTTTGAGGGAAATTTATAAAAAGGTTGAATCCTCTAATAATATTGCATGCATAAAATATAAGAGGAAAGGAAACATAAAATCTGACTATCAAAAACTAATGTATAAGAAATTTTATAAGGAGAAAGATAAAATAATAAATAAATAAACAAAACAAAATTCAAGTGAATATAAATATATCTCCAGGGACTCAAACTCTACGAAATAAGATATTAATGAAAAGAGAAATTTATACATTACGGCTATAAATTTTGAGGTACCATCTACCCCTTCTACTAATATATCTGATGACACTAAAATTTCAAATTAATATTTATAATACGATTGTGATATATTGGAATATAACATGAATTATTTAAAGGATAAATATAAAAAACTAAAAAAATTCATGTTTTTTTGTTGTAAATAAATCTAATCTTAGTATAGAAAAAGAAATAAATATAAATGTGATAAAGGACGATTCCAAAAAAAACTTGGTAAATATATATAATTAAATGTATTTTGAATATTTTTTAGAAAATATAAACAAACATGAATATAATTTTTGTTAAACCAAAAAATCAAACAACCAAACCATGAATTTGGTGTCGATTTTTTCAATAAGGAACAATGTTTAAATTTTTTTATTCCTAGTTCAAATAAAATATTTAATTTCAAGGAAAACTAATTTTTTTTGAAATAATACCTATAGAATTATACCCAAATGATATTTTTTTATCAAAATATTTTATTTATATTACTATAAATCTGATTAAAAAATGTGGATTCTAATGAATTTATTTTCTCACTTCTATGGACCCAAAAATATCGAAGTACTGAATTCATTTCATGTATGATTTTACATAGGAAAATTTATTGATTAGATCCAATAAAATCTATAGTATTTGTACAATTGATATGTCAAATATATGACTATGTACTATTAATGATTCATGAATCGTAAAGAATTGGATGGTGAACATGTAAATTTTGGAGAAAATGTATAACGAATGATTATTGGACTTGTATAAATTGGTAACTATGAATATGTAATTATTTATACTTTTAAATTTCATGATGGAATAAAATATAACCTTCTTACTATTAGTAAGTTCTATGATATTTTTTATAATGTTAATTTAAAAAGATGCTTGTAAAATTTATGATTACAAAAATACTATAGCATTTATAGCCTGAAGAAATGATAATGTCCATGTAGTTCATTTAAAATCATTATTTTCTCATAATGATTCTCATTTAAGTAATTTTCACAGAGAATAACTTTTTGTGGGATAATATATGAGGTCACTGAAATATATATTCTCTTGAAAAGATAAATAAGAATATTTTATTTAGGTATATACCTTTTCTAGAATTCTATGTAGTTAAAGTGTACAATCCTTTAAAAAGGGAAAGAAAAAAAAATTATCATTCAAACCAATGAATGGGGTCTTACCTCTCAATCACTAAAATTAGTTCATATAGATATATGTAGATCATCTTGAGTTTTTTTTCATAGGAAAACACTATTAATATATCTTTATTGTTGATTATTCAACATATACATTGTTTTTTTCTTATTATATTAGTGAATATCCTTTCTATTTTGAATAACATGAAAACCTAGTGTAGAACCTTAGTAGACTCATCATAAACACCCCAAGAAGTGATCATGGACGTGATTATGAAAATAAATACATTGAGGATTTATGCTCACAATATGGATACACTCACAATTCCTTGGCACCTTTAACACCTATACAAATGTGGTCATTGAATGGTGAAAAAGGTCTCTTCATGGACTTACTCGAACTATGCTTAGTTAATATAACATACCTCTCAATTTTTGGGATGAAGTTGTTAACATTTTTTATTATGTAATTAATATATATCTTATCAAATTTATCATGAAAAATAATCTATATGAATTATAGAATGGTGGGATACCCAATGTAAATTACTTTAGAGTTTTTGATGCAAACTCTACATTCTATATAAAATGGAGAATTTGGAAAGAATTATACCAAAATATACAATGGAATTTTTCTGGTAATTCATCAACAAGTATTGCCAATGGAGTCTTTAATAAGACATATAATTTTTTATAATGATCTATTCATGTAAATTTTTATGATATGGATCCAAATGAACCAAATCCAACTATTGAAATACCTAGGGATGATATAGAAAATATGATAATCAATTATACCTCTACTAAATAAGATCTTTAGAGTGATTTACATAATAAATAACTTATCAGAGATCTTAAAGTACTTTATATCATAGATAAATAATTGGAATAAACATGTACTTCAGTCCCTAGAACAATTATAACCCACAAAAACCATCCCTTGAATGTTGTTCTAAGAGACCTGATAAAGGTACTCAAACCCAAACCTTTCTGAGATGCCAGGGTACAAAAAATTTATTCAATTTCAAATTGAACCTAACAACATTAATGAATCAATAAAACATATAAATATTCTAATTTCTATTCATTTATAATTAAATATTTTTGAATGAAACAATGTCTATAAATCAGTAGATATTCTTAAGGACTATAAGACTATTGTCACAATGATGGTTTATTGAATTAAGGTTGATGAGTATAGAATAGTTATAAGAAACAAATCTATATTGGTTACATAAGGATATAGTCAAGTAGGATGTATTTTCCATGAGGAACCCATTTCACTAATAAGTATACTTGAATCCAATAGAATAAAAATTTTATATACAACACATCTTAATTTCAAACTACTTCAAATGTGTTTTAAGAGTTTATTTCTAAATGGTTATATTATTTTAGAAATTTTTATTGATAAAACTCATGAATTTAGAAATACTTATATTCTAAAACATTTTTTAAATTTTCTAATTCTTATTCTGGCTTTAAAATAATTTCTTATAGGTTGGTATGATAGTCTTAGAACTTTTCTTAATTCAAAAGGTTTCAAAAAAGGTGTTTCTAACCCAAAACAATTTATAAAAATAATTTCAACTAATGTTTTATTAGTTCAAATATATGTTACTAATATTATATTATGATCATAAAAAAACACCTTATATATTATATTGTCTAAAATTATTAAAAAATAATTTGAATAACTTTTGATGGGTGAGTTAAAATTATTTATTGGTTTTATAATTTTTCAAAAAAAAAGATGGAATTGTTTTAAATCAAATAAAATATACAAACGATATTTTAAAAAACATATTCTTGTATATATCCAAAGTAATTAAAACTTAAATGAGTACCACCTATACATTTTTTCTTGATTAAACTAGGAAACTAGTTTTCCAAACCATTTATAGAGGTATGAAAGAAGGTTCAATTTAATTGATAGCTAGTCTGTCTAATATTATGTTTAGTATGTGAATGTGTTTCCATTATCAAGAAAAACAAAAATTATAAAATTTATATACTGTCAAAATAATTTTCAAATACCTCAAAAATACAATTTATTTTAAACTATTCTACTGTACAAGACATGAATTTACTTAGTCATTTATTCTGATACTGATTATTCTGGTTGAAATATCGATATAAAAAATCACCACTTTAACATGTCCCTTTTTAGTAAAGTCTTTTAAACATGGTGTAATAAAAAATTAATAATTCTTTTACGTTATCCACTTCTAAAGAATAATACATAGATATAGGTTGTTATTGTGACCAAATTCTGCATATGAAACACACATTATAATTCTTTGGATTTCAATTAAAACATGTCCATATAAAATTTGATAATACAAGTGCTACACATGATGAAGTTATATAATACAACTTCAATGTCCAATTAAATTCTATATACTACGATGATTTATTATTTTTTAAAATAAAATGTACTTATTCTCTAAGGAAAATAAATGGAGACTCAACATGGTGTTTTTCATTTAAGATAAAACAACTACGAAATAAGGAAATTAAATTGTAACCCTTGTTCAAAAAATGGGTATTGTATGATGAGGGAATTTATGGAAGTTTCAATCTAGAGAAGAATCCATTTAGAACTATGACGTTTATTGATCCCAGTTTAGATATAGATAATGTGGTGGTTTATTATTAAGATGATGAAGTAGATAAATCTGTAATGACCCAATAAATTCATTAATGAAAATTCATCTTTGTATATTTAAATATATTCTCATGGTTATGTGAAACATATACAATTATTTGGGTCTATGTTTTGGATTTTAAAATTCTCTTAAGAATTTTGATCGTTACTAATATTGTTGTTGAACAGTGATCACATGATTATTATAAATATATGGCTTTAACAAATCCAATTTACACCGACCTAGGAAGTTATGGCCTCATCTAATAGACTTGCCTCATACAAAGCCCATTTTTCAGAGTTCAGAAAGGAATTGGTTTCATTGGTATTCTCTATTGACCAATCCCAAGTTGATCATGAATATGTTAAGCTCGAGCAGAAACGCCTATGAGAGAAGTGTAAGTTGATAGAGACTACCACTCAAGCAATGTTATCTGATCCACCAAATGATTATATCACAATTGTGCACCTTACCCCAATTTCTTATGTGTGTGTTTCAAGGGGTTATGTAAAAAGACCATAATTCTACGATTATGTACATTATTCTTGTATAGATAATATACATTATTTATATTATTTTTTACTTTGTAAATATTTTTTAAAGGACAAATATTATTTTTAGCAAATATTCAACTAAGAAGTATATCTTGATGAATTAATAGATTTTTAAATTAAATATTATTCTAAAAAATATTATTTTTATTATTAAAATACTTTTTATTAAATATAAATGATCATATAATTTTATGAATTCAATTGTAATTTTTTTATGGTTTGAATGCTTTTTTTGTCAAAACCCGTGAATTTTTGCTAAATGTTATTTCTTATTTTAAAAGTAAAAATTAAAAAATTTAGAGAATTCTTTAGATAAATTGAATATTATTTCCAAAATCAAGAGGTCAAAATTATCCAACTGTGAATATTTTATAAAAAATATAATAAAGTAGAATTTTTGGGTAAAAATTAAATACCTTTTAAATATATAATTTGTTTTATGAAATCATAATGACCCAACAGTGATGTAATAAAAAACTATAAATATTATTTTCATCCAATATATGTTTTACCATTAAAATAATCTGATTTTTGTTTTGTTTGGGTTATTTTACAAAGATTTACTGGACCCTTCAAGGCTTATAAAACATTTTGTCTTTTTAAATTGGTTTCCTTCAGACCATGACTCATCTCCACATAAGAAACCCTTTTATTTTAAGAATTTAGGCAATTGGACTTATAAAATACTACTTACACCCTCCTTTGGAAAAAACCATGGTCAATAACCATGGACTAATTTGTGGTTTTGATTTGTTTAATGTGTGGTGTCCCAAACCTAAATAATAAAGAATTCTCTCCCCATTCCTATATAAACCCACCCACGCTCCCACATCCTCTTCACTCAATGCCTTTTTAGATCGACCAAACCCTGCCCTCCTATCTATAGAATTCTCCCAAGGTTTTCTAATATTCCAAGATTCCTCTCTAAAGTCTCTCCCTAGCTTTGGGGATCACACTTCCAAGTAATGAATTCCTACATTTTTCTTTCTATCCATATATCTTAATATTATTATAACCTTTTATTTTAAATTATAAATGTGAAGTTATGATTTCTAACCTCCACCATTACAAACTATTTATGTTTTAATGCTGATATACCCCTTTCTATCTCATTATGTTCCTCCCATGTACACTCGTTACCATGCCGAAATTCCGTAATAAATTTCCCTCTCCTCATTTACATTCAAGTAATTATTTTATATCATGAATATAAAGTCCATTAATTTTTTTTGGAAATGTATATTTATGACCCCCTTGATATCCATTTAATGTAAATATGGTAAGACAGCCCTTTCTCTCTCATCAACCATTTTTATGACTTCTTATGTCACGTAGTTATGCTGCCGAAATTGCACTGCGATTTTCCAAGCCAAAGTAATTGTGTAGTGAATACTATGTCCATTTCTCTATCAAGGATATTCACCTTTATGCACTTTTTCATTTTTTTTAAAGATTTTAATGTATTAATTACCCACACTTATATCATTGAATAAATGAATATGTTTAATGAATCCATTTTTTATGACTGTTAGGTCCACAAGGATGAATACCCTGAGAGGGGGGTGAATCAGGGTATGACTAATTTAAAATTAACGCATGTTCAGATCTTGTTTCGCTGATAAGCAAAATACTCTTCTCTCTCTATCCTATTGCACAAAGTAAATTGAATTTAAATCACGCATAGGACACAACAATTTCATTTGGTTCACTGCAAAGGGCTATGTCCAAGGTGCATACGCTGACAATTTTTCAGTCGTACCAATTCCACTAAACTTCACTAGCTGTGGATTACAAGGTTTGAGCTAGATCACTTCTAAGCCCAGGAACGCTGCCTTTACAAGTTTAGGGTCAGCTCACTACTTTCCCAAGGGTAACTCCCTGTTTCTCTCTCCCTCTGGATCACTTCTGGTGGAGAGGATCACCTTCTTCCTCTTCCTTTTATCACTGCTTCGGAAAGGATCCACTCATAGTTTATAGACATGTAGGTCTCATCATTTCCATGAATGAATGCATATTTCTCTATATGTAGATTGTATGTTGATGTAAAACTTTCACCTGTAGATGATTATCTCTTTGCACCAAAGGTATCGGGAAAAATTCCAGCTTCCACACAACCCAAAATTTACTACTAGAAATAAACCTTACTTGGCGCGAATGTCTAACTCGACACGCAATTATCGGCGCACAAGTCACAACTGGCGCGAAATTCCACCTCACACACTTGTGCGACACAAGCTTCTTCAACTCTGAACTTTCGAGACACACTTCCTTTTACATCCAATCCAATATTTCCATGCAACTGCCAACCAGCGTGCAACTTCTCACACTGGCGCGCAACTTCAACCACCGGCACGCAACTTCACTTGTGCGACCCACAAACCACTTGCACGACCACCACACCTGCACGACAGGAGCTCTGATTTCTCAATGTGTTGAACTCTGTTTAATAATGACGAGGGGTGGTTGAGTATTTATAGGAAAATTGACCACCCTGCGTGACGTCTCACAAGTCACCTACGCGACCCAGTCTCGGCGCCCATGTCTTATATCCTCCTAGACACTTGTGCGACCAACACTCAAACTTGCGCGAACCTGTTTCCTATGCCATATTTTGATCTTCTGATCTTTAAAAACATATGGCGTGCGAGATTCCTATAATCCAAGCCCTCGGTGCGCATGTCCCTTTGCCAGAAACACTTTTATTCATTTGTCGATTTTCAGGTTCAAAAATTTGGCATACAGTGGAAAACGGTGCCACCTTGTATCTGTTTTTTTATACTGCCTCCAGATCGTCCATTCCATTGTCAATGTTCTTGAATCAAACATGGATCGTTGACCACAAATATTGAACTCAAAATTCCACCATGAGACCCCATTTGTCAATAAATTTTTATGTCATGGTTCTCATTGTCAACAATCACAACAAAGATGTTCCCTTTGTCAACAAACATAATCACCTCAAAAATACTTCAATGATGCCATGAGGGATTTTTTCCCAACAATCACCCCCTTTGGGTTTGTTGAAAACTCTTCCATAAAAATATTCATCATTAATTCTTCAGCCACCAATCACCTTTTGCGATTTTGATAGCGATCAATGACTTACTCAACACATACCCTAAGCCCACATGAGCAGTGCTCAGCGTGAGAAACAAGAGTAAATGAAAAGTTCATCAATGAATCACTTCATCTCTAACTCCCACTGTTGACACCAAACTGATACCAATTTTTACTTAACTAAAACCAATTGTTGAAGGACTTTTTGTAAGAACAATGTTTGGTTTGGAAATATTCTTACCACTCTCCAACACCACTCTTCTGCTTTTATCACGATCCTCAACTGTTGTGATATCTATTCTTTGATCGATCACTTCTAGCATCATCAGATTTAAAAATCTCCCCCTTTATCATGTCTCCCCCTATCTGGCTGCTCCACTGGCCAGCTTCTCCCCATATCAAACATGATTTATCAAAGTTTCACACTGTCTCTCCCTTGACCAATAACTATTTTCTCCCCCTTTTTCAATGAACCCAAAGCTTACTCCTTGCCAGTCTATGACAGAGTAGAAAACACATATTAGCACATTAGGGAAATCACATCATACCTCAGGGAGAGGGGGGGGTTCCACATCCACACTATTTCACGTTCGGGGAATCGACTGAACTCCCAGAGCCAGTCGATGCCTCTCAAAAGCTTCCTTGGGTAAGGCCTTTGTCAGAATGTCTGCAACCTGGAGCTCTATAGGCACATACTCCAACTTCACGATTCCCTGCTCAACATTCTCCTTGATAAAATGATACTTTATATCAATTTGATTTTTCCTTGAGTGATGGATGAGATTTTTGGTGATATTTATAGAACTTGAGTTATCACACTGGATTCTGATCAGAGACTTCACTTCAACTCCCATATCTTTAAGTTACTGCTTCATCCATAGTAACTATGTGCATGCTTGAGTGGCTGCAATATACCCAGCTTCTGAGTTGCTCAACGAAATGCAATATTGCATCTTTATTAGCCAATAAATAAACAATCCACCAAGATAGATTGCACCACCTGATGTTGATTCTCTATCATCTGTTGAACCAGCCCATTCTGCATCAGTATATTCCAATAACTCTATCTGAGATTTGTCAGTATATGTTAAGACGAAATCCACTGTGCCTTGGATCTACCGAAGTATTCCTTTCACTGAAATCATGTGGCTTTCCATGGGATTAATCTTATATATCACTGCTTGGCATGTGGCGAAAAAATATCAGGCCTTATTGTGTTAAGTACAACAGACTTCCAATAATTTGCCTATATTCTGTAATATTAACTACCTTTCCATCCTCATTTTTTGATAATTTCATCCGGGTAGCAACTGGACACTTCATCTCCTTGGAATTCTCTATTCGAAACCTTCTCAGGACCTCCATGGCATATTTAGATCGAGAAATGAATGTTCCATTATTTCCTTGTGTCACCTGTAGACCAAGGAAAAACATTATCTCTCCAATCATTGACATTTCAAACTCATTTTTAATGAATTCAGAAAACTGTCTGCACTGATATTCATCTGATCCGCCAAATATTATGTCATCAACATAAATGAACACCATCATCCATTGATTACTTTCATTGCTGAAATAAATATTGTAATCAACTCCCCCATGCTAGAAACCAAGCTTCTTCAAGTACTGATTGAGCCTAGAGTACCATGCTCTCGGCGCTTGTTTTAGCTTATATAACGCCTTCTTCAGCCTACAAACTTTTTTCTCAGCCTCATGATTGCGAAAACCATCTGTCTGTTTAATATACACCTCCTCTACCAGAACACCATTCAAGAATACGGATTTGACATCCATCTGGAACACATTGAACTTCCTTTGCACTGCGATGGCTAGGAATAATCTGATTTTATCCAACCTTGAAACCGGTGAAAATGTCTCATCAACATCTATTCCCTCGATCTGGGAGTACTCCTTGAACACTAGTCGTGCTTTGTTCTGGATCACTGTTCCATCTTCATTCATCTTATTGCAATAGACCCATTTAGTCCCGACAACATTCTTTTCTGCTAGCCTCGAAACAATCTCCCATGTTTGATTCTTCTCAATCTGATCTTGCTCTTCATTCATATCCTGAACCTAGTTTTCATCTTCAGCTACATTAGAAAAATATTTCGGCTCCACCTGAGATAAAAATGATGTTTGATGTAATGACTTCATTCTTCGAGTTTGAACTGGAGATTTCTGATCACCAATGATATTCTACCTATCAATTTTTGCTTGACTCTTTGGCTTCCTTATTGACACAGACTTGACACATTCTTGTTCATCATCAGTATCTTCTTCTAAGTCAGCCTCTGCCACTACTGCTCCCCCTGTGTTGCTTACCTCATTATCACTATCATCCAAGAACTGTTCACTGGGTCGTTTAGTATTCTGTTCATTTTCAACTATAGTGAAATCATTTCTCTCAACAATTTTTCACAACCTATTGTTGAAACATTTATATTCTTTTCTTTTCCCTAAGTAGCCAAGGAATATCCCCTCATCTCCTCGTGCCTCAAACTTCCTGTGATTTTCATTGATGAGAATAAAACACTTGCTTCCAACGATTCAAAAGTATTTCAACATTGGATTCTTTCCATACCATAGTTCATACGGTTTTTTTCCTTGCTTCAGACACAACAGAGACCTGTTCAAATCATTGACCGATGTCAAAACTACTTCCTTCCAAAATTTCTCTGGTAGGTCTTTATCAATAAGCATCGTTCTATCCATTGTGTTGATGATCCGAATTCTTCTTTCAACCACTCCATTCTGTTTGGGAGTTCTTGCTGATGAAACTTTAGGCCTTATCCCATGTTTCTTGAGATAGTTTTCAACTTGACTATTTGTGAATTCTGTAATGTTATCAGTATGAAACTTCAGAATTTTCTTCCCAAGCATTATTTCTGATTCCCTCATATACTTCTTTATTCAACTGAGCACCTCTGTCTTATGTGTAATGATGAATACCCAGGCCATTCTGCAAAAATCATCAATGAAAAGAACATAGTACCTTTGCCCATTTATATCTCGTGGTGAAATAGGTCCACATACATCAGCATGCACCAATTCGAGAACTCTAGATGATTTTTGTTCCTTTGGCATGTATGTCTTTCTGATGATCTTCCCTTGTTGACAAGCACCACACCTATGAGTGCGATCACGTGATAGTTTGGGAAGGTCACTAGCAGCATCACACTTTACCAGATCTTCCATGGATGGTTGACATAGATGACCAAGTCTCTTATGCCACAGCTGGTATTCTTCTTCTCTGGATAAAAAGAACGAATCTTCTTCCCCACCTACTAGGTAAATATTTCCCTTTGTTCTTTTTCCCTATAGAATGACTGTTCCATCATTTCCTTTAAGAATACACATCTTCTCCGAAAACCGGATAGAGTGCCCAGAGTCACATAGTTAAGTAACACTAAGCAAGTTATGACTAAGACACTCTACTACCAAGACATCAACACGTCTCATTTCTTTACCCCAAACATGGATTTCCCTGAGCAAACAATATTCGGGCCTTCATCGTTTCCAAATTTGACAACTCCTTCTTTGTCATATTTTATTCCTGTAACAAGATCCTTATTACCCGTCATGTGATATGTGGAACCACTATCAAGGATCCACACACCAAAGTGATCTGCTACTTTAAGGGAAATCTCTTCCACCACAGCCTTCTAAATTTTCTTCTTCTTGGTCCATACTTTTTCTATCATACTAAGAATGGATTGAGGTTTCTGTTTTTTCTCATAGTATTATGAACCATCTTCATCTTGCAAATCTGCAAATCTATTCTGCATTTTTAACTCACTTGTTGGTTTATCGATCTACTTCTAGCTAACATTTTGATTCTGCTTTGGCACATTTCTCTGAATGGTCGAAGTGAAGTACCTAGCCATTTTTCCAAATACTCCACACCAAAAACAGTGTCCTTCAAAATATGTTCTAGAAAACCATTCTCTGTTTGGATTCCATCTCTATTCTTGTTCCCTTAGATATCTTTTGGCTATGGAACACACATACTGTGAATGTCCCATATTTCCACAATAATAACACCTGATATAAGGTGCATTCCTTCATGTTACTTAAGCACTACGAGTTTCTCCTTGGGATATCTGAATATTCTGATTCTACTTTGTGCCCAAATCCACCTTCAATCTCGGGACGGGTGCTTGCGGTCTGACTTCAACAACCTCATTTTTTTTCTGATTAAGCCCTGAATCAGCCTTAACTTGTGAGCTCAATTGCTACTTCTTTTCTGATGAACTACTTGGCTCTTCTTTCTTATTTTTAGTCTTCATAACGACCTGCTTTCCCAACAATGTGTTGAGATTCAATTGTTTTTCCTGGTCTTTAACTTTTCTCCGCAGACATACAATTTCATCTTCAACATCATCGATACGCTTGACATGATCTTTCACTTTTCTATTCAAGAAATCGATCTCCCTTTTCAGTTCTTCAATCTTGAGCTTATGATCATCAACCTTTTATGTGCATTCTGGCCTTGAAGACATAATATTTTCAATTTCTTTCACTAGCACAGACTTCTCTTCTTCTTGCTGTTGCATGTAGAGTTAGGCATCAATCACCACCTTGTTGGATTTCTTTTCTTTTTCTCTCAAAACATCTATCTCTTCAATAGATTCTTCTAATTCAGCTTCCATGTCAACTCTCCCTTAAATTTATTCTTCTTCCTCATCATTTTCGGTTTCTTTCTTTTCTTGAGCACTACTAACAAGAGCCACCATTTCATTTTGTCCATGATCTTTGCAGTTTTCTATCTCTCTAATTTCTTCACCCTCAGACTCATTTGAACTGTCTATTTCTTGTGAAAGATGATTCTTCTTCTTAAAAAAATTTCTCTTGAACTGCTTCTTCCCTTTCACATAGGATGAAGATTTTTTCTTGGGAATTTCAACTTCATATTCATCGTTTTCTTCTTGAAAAGTGTTGGGGAACCATGGAGCAAGATGACCAACTTTTCCATATCTAAAGCATGCAAGTGGAAGCTTCCCTTTGAACATTCCTTTTCCTGTTTGAATATTTGAGGAGAGGAATGACATTACCTCATCTGCCTCTTCTTCTTCCTGAGAATCTTCAATGGTAAGCTTCATCATAGCCTTAAATGCCACCTCTTTGGACTTCCCCTTTTCCACAGCCTCATTATCATCGTTCCTCATTTCATATGAAACCAAGGTACTATGAAAATTGTCCAGTGTCAGCTCTTTTGGATCTTTATCTTATATTACTAAAACATCCGTATTGAACCGAGCTGGATGTTTCCTCAAGCTGCGCTTTACGATCTTTATGTCATCAATGACTTCTCCAAGACCTCGCATATCTTCCACAACAATGTTTACCCTATCAAATAATGCATCAACAAACTCATTCAGGTCCATTTTCAGATCTTCATATTTGTTCCACAACACCTACAGCTTTGCCTCTCAGACCTTTTTATCCCCTTCATATATATTCAAAAGCTTTTCCCACATGGCATGTGACATGTTGCATAACATCAAATTCATCTTGATGGGATTGGAAAGGGCTCCACCTAAGGCATTGATTGATTTGGAATCAGCATCCAACTCTCTATGCTCATCTTCTGATAATGCACCACTATTAATATCAGCTATGATACCATCCATAGCTGCTGAAAACACATCCATTCCCAAGGATCATAAATAGTGTTGCATTCCATTCTTCCATATCTGAAAATTAAATCCATTGAAGATCGGAATACCTTTATGATTAGTGACCACCATTAAGATAAGACCTAATATCAACCTTTCCCTCTGATACCAATTGTTAGGTCCACATGGTTGAATACCCTTAGATGGAGGGTGAATCAGGGTATGACTAATTTAAAATTAACGCCCATTCTGATCTTGTTTTGCTGTTAAAAAACACTCTTCTCTCTCTCTCCTATTGAAAAAAGTAAATAGAAAGTAAAGCATGAACATGACACAACAATTTTACTTGGTTCACCGCAAAGACCTAGGACCAAGGAGAATACGCCGACAAGTTTTCATTCGTAAAAATTCCACTAAAATTCACTAGCTCTGGATTACAAGGTTCGGGCTAGATCACGTCTAAGCCCAGGCACACAACCTTTACAAGTTTATGGTCATCTCACTACTTTCCCAAGGGTCACTCCCTATTTCTCTCTCTCTCTGGCTCAATGTCAGTAGATATGATCATCTTCATCCTCTTCCATTGCTCACTACTTCGGAAAGGATCCACTCACAGTTTATAAACTTATAGGTCTCTTAATTTACATGAATGAATTCATCTTTCTCTGTATGTAGATGCTATATTGAACTAAAACCTTCACCTATAGATGAATATATCTTTGCATTGAAGGTATCATGCAAACTTACAGCTTCCACGGAGCCCGAAATTCACTTCTGGAAATAAACCGTACTTGGCGTGCAAGTCTAACTCGGCGAACAAGTATCGGCGCACAAGTCACTGCTGGCACGCAAGTCCACCTCACACACTTGCGCAACACAACCTTCTTCAACTCTAAACTTGCGCGACACACTTTCTTTTACGCCCAATCCAATATTGGCGTGCAACTTCTCACACTGGCACGCAACTTCAACCACCAGCGCGTAACTTGACATGCGCGACACACACACCACTTGCGCGACCACCACACCAGTGTGATGGGAGCTCTGATTTCTCAAAGTGTTGAACTCTGATTAAGAATGAAGGGTGGTGGTCCATTATTTATAGGCAAATTGGCCACCCTACGCGACGGAATGCAAGTCACCTGCGCAACCCAGTCTCGACGCGCAAGTCTTCTATCCTCCTAGACACTTGCACGACCAACTCTAAAACTTGCGTGAACCTGTTTCCTTTTCCATATTTTAATCTTCTGATCTTGAAAAACATATGGCGCGCACGATTTCTATACTCCAAGCGCTCGGCACGCAAGTCCCTATTCCAAAAACACTTTTCTTCATTTGTCGATTTTCAGGCCCAAAAATTTGTAAAACACTGGAAAACGGTGCCACCTTGTATCTGTTCTTTTTTTACTGCCTCCAGATCATCCATTCCATTGTCGATGTTCCTGAATCAAACATGGATCATTGACCATAGCTCTTGAACTCGAAATTCCACCATGAAACCCCCTTTGTCAAAAAATTTGTATGTCATGGTTTTCATTGTCAATAGTCACAACACAGATGTTCACTTTGTCAATAAACACAATCACATCATAAATACTTCAATGATTCCTTGATGGATTTTTTCCTAAAAATCTCCCCCTTTGGGTTTGTTGACAACTCTTCCATAAAAATATGCATCATTAATTCTTCTGCCACAATTCACCTTTTGCGATTTTGATAGCGATCAAGGATTTAATCAACACATACCCTAAGCCCACATGAGCAATGCTCGGCATGAGTAACAAGTGTAAATGAAAAGTTCATCAATGAATCACTTCATCTATGACTCCCACATTTGACACCAAACTGATACCAATTTGTACTAAACTGATACCAATTGTTGAAAAACTTTTTGGATGACCAATGTATAGTTTGGAAATAGTATTACCACTCTCCAACACCACTCTTCTACTTTTATCATGATCCTCAGCTATTGTGATATCTATTCTTTGATCGATCACTTCTAGCATCGTCAGATTTAAAAATCTCCCCCATTCTCATTTCTCCCACTATCTGGTTGCTCCACTGGTTAGCTTCTCCCCATATCAAATATGATTTATCAAAGTTTCACACTGTCTCCCCCTTGACCAATCACTAGTTTTTATCCCTTTGTCAATGAACCCAAAGGTTAGTCCTTTGCAGTCTGTAATAGAGTAGATAACACATATTAGCACATTAGGGAAAACACATCATACCTCGGGGAGAGGGGGGGTTCTACATCTACAATATTTCATGTGCGGGGAATCGACTGAACTCCCAAAGCCAGTAGATGCCTCTCAAAATCTTCCACAGGTAAGGCCTTTGTCAGAATGTCTGCAACCTGTAGCTTTGTAGGCACATACTCCAAAGTCACGATTCCCTGCTCAACCTTCTCTTTGATAAAATGATACTTTATATCAATGTTATTTGTCCTTGAGTGACGGACATGATATTTACTGAGATTTATAGCACTTGAGTTATCACACTAGATTCCAATCAGAGACTTCACTTTAACTCCCATATCTTCAAGCTGCTGCTTCATCCACAATAACTGTGTGCATGCTTGAGTGGCCACAATATACTCAGCATCTACAGTGCTCACCGAAATGCGATATTTCTTCTTTCTTAGCCAAGAAATACACAATCCACCAAGATAGAATGCACAACCTGACGTTGATTTTCTATCATCTTCTGAACCGGCCCATTCTGCATCAGTATATCCCAATTACTCTGTCTGAGATTTGTCAGTATATGTTAATTCGAAATTCATTGTGCCCTGGATATACCAAAGTATTTATTTCAATGCAAGCATGTGTCTTTCCTTTGGATTACTCTGATATCTCACTGCTTGGCATGTGGTGAAAACAATAACAGGCCTTGTTGCGGTTAAGTACAACATACTTCCAATAATTTCTTTATATTCTATGATATTAACTGCCTTTCCAACCTCATCATTTGATAATTTCATCTGAGTAGCAACCGAAGTCTTCATCTCCGTGTAATTCTCCATTCCAAACCTTCTCAGGACCTCCTTGGCATATTATATTGAGAAATGAATGTTCCATTCCTTCCTTGTGTCAACTGTAGATGAAGGAAAAACATTAGCTCTCCAATCATTGACATTTCAAACTCATTGTTCATGAATTCGGAAAACATATTGCACTGAGCTTCATCTGATCCACCAAATATTATATCATCGACCATAACCAACACCATCATCCTTTGATTACATTCATTTCTGAAATAAAGATTGTAATCTACTCCCCCATGCTGGAACCCAAGCTTCTTCAAGTACTAATCGAGCCTTGAGTACCATGCTCTTGGTGCTTGTTTCAGCCTATATAATGCCTTCTTTAGCCTGCAAACTTTGTTCTAATCCTCATGAATGAGAAAACCCTCCGGCTATTCAATATTCACCTCCTCTTCTAGAAAACCATTCAGGAATGCAGATTTGACATCCATCTGGAAAACTTTGAACTTCCTTTGCACTGCGATGGCTAGGAATAATCTGATTGCCTCCAGCCTTGAAACCGGTGTAAATGTCTCATCAACATCTATTCCCTCGATCTGGGAGTACTCCTTGCACACTAGTCATGCATTGTTCCGAATCACTGTGCGATCTTCATTCATTCTTATTGAGATACACCCATTTAGTCTTAATGACATTCTTATTTGCTGGCCTCGAAACAATCTCCCATGTTTGATTCTTCTCAATCTGATCTAGCTCTTCATTCATAGCCTGAACCCAATTTTCTTCTTCAGCTGCATCAGAAAAACATTTCAGCTCCACCTTAGATAAAAATGATGTTTTCTGTAATGACTTCATTCTTCGAGTCTGAACTAGAGCTGTCTGATCACCAATGATATTCTTCCTATAAATTTTAGCTTGAATCATTGTCTTCCTTGCAAACACAAACATGACACTTTCCTGTTCATCATCAGTATCTTCTTCTGAGTTAGCCTCTGCCACTTCTGATCCCCCTATGTTGCTTACCTCATCATCACTTTCTTCCAGGAACTGTTCACTGGGTCATTTAGTATTATGTTCATTTTCAACTATAGTGACATCACTTCTCTCAACAATTTTTCGCATCATTTTGTTGAAACAGTTATATGCTTTTCTTTTTCCTGAGTAGCAATGGAATATCCCCTCATCTCCTCGTGCCTCAAACATCATGTGATTTCCTTTTTTTGAGAATGAAACACTTACTTCCATAGATTTGAAAGTATTTCAACGTTGGCTTCTTTCCATACCACAATTCATACGGAGTCTTTCCTTGCTTCAGACACAATAGAGACCTGTTCGAAACATAGACCGATGTCAAAACTGCATCCTTCCAAAATTTCTCTCATAGGTCTTTATCAATACGCATCGTTCTATCCATGTTGTTGATGATTATATTTCTTCTTTCAACCACTCCATTCTATTAGGGACTTCTTACGGATGAAACTTGATGCCTTATCCCATGTTTCTCGTGGTGAAATAGGTCCACATACATCAGCATGCACCAATTCGAGAACTCCAGTTGATTTTTGTTCCTTTGGCCTTTATGTCTTTCTGATGATCATCCCTTGTTGACAAGCATCACACATATGAGTGCGATCACGTGATAGTTTGGGAAGGTCTCTAGCAGCATCACACCATACCAGATCTTCCATGGATGGTTGAAATAGATGACCAAGTCGCTTATGCCACAGCTGGTTTTCTTCTTATCTGGATAACAATCACGAATCTTCTTCCCCACCTACTAGGTAAAGATTTTCCGTTGTTCGTTTTCCCTGTAGAATGACTGTTCCATCATTTACTTTAATAATACAAATCTTCTTGGTAAACCGGATAGAGTGCCCAGAGTCACATAATTGACTGACACTAAGTAATTTATGACTGAGACCCTCTACTACAAAGTCATCAGCACATCTCATTTATTTGCCTCAAAACTTGGATTTTCCTGAGCCAACAATCTTCAAGCCTTCATCGTTTCCAAATTTGATAACTCCTTCTTTTTCATATTTTATGCCTGTAACAAGATCCTTATTACCCGTTATGTGAGATGTGAAAACGCAATCAAGGATCCACACCCCAGAGAGATCTAATGCTTTAAGGGCAATCTCATCCACCACGACCTTCTAAATTTTCTTCTTCTTGGTCCATAATTTTTCCTTCATACTCAGCATGGATTGAGGATTCTGTTCTTTCTCAGATTATGATGGAACAGCTTCATCTTGCAAAGCTGAAAATCTATTCTGTATTTTTAACTCACTTTTCAGTTTATCGATCTACTGTTTGCTAACATTTTGATTCTGCATTGGCACATTTCTCTGAATGGTTGAAGTGCAGTGCCTAGCCATGTTCCTAAATCCTTCGCACCAAAAATAGTGTCCTTCAAAATATGTTCTAGAAAACTGTTCTCTATTTGGCTTCCATCTCTGTTCTTGTTCTCTTTGAGATCTTTTGGCTATGGAACACACATACTGTGAATGTCCCATCATTCCACAACAATAACACCTGATATAAGTTGTATTCTTTCGTGTTACTTCAGCACTACGATTTTCCACTTGGGATCTCTGAATATTATGATTCTACTTTTTTCCCAAATCCACCTTCAATCTCAGGATGGGTGCTTGCGGTCTTACTTCAACTGCCACAAATTTTTGTTTCTATTTAAGCACTGAATCAGCCTTAACATTTGAGCTCAATTGTTTCTTCTTTGCTGCTGAACTACTAGGCTCTTCTTTCTTCTTTTCAGTCGTCGTAACGACCGGCTATCCCAAGAATGTATTGGTATTATAAGGTTTTTCCTAGTCTTTAACTTTTCTCCGCAGACTGAAAACTTCCTCTTCATGATCTTCGATACGTTTGACATGATCTTTCACTTTTCTATTCAAGCAATCAATCTTCCTTTTCTATTCTTCAATCTTCATCTTATGCTCATCAACTTTTTCTGTGTGCTCTGGCCTGGAAGACATAAGATTTTCAATTTCTTTCACCAGCTCAAACTTCTCTTCTTCTTGGTGTTTCATGTAGAGTTTGGAATCATGTACCAGTTTGTTGGATTTCTTTATTTTTTCTCTCCAAACATCTATCTCTTCAAGAGATGCTTCTAATTCAGCTTCCTTGTCAACTCTCCCTTCAATTTCTTCTTCTTCCTCATCAGTTTCGGTTTCATTCTTTTCTTGAGAACTACCGACAACAGACACCATTTCAATTTGTCCACAATCTTTGCAGTTTTATCTCTATTCAATTTCTTCACCCTCATACTCATCTGAGCTGTCTATTTCTTGTGAAATAAGATTCTTCTTCTTAATGAAATTTCTCTTGAACTTCTTCTTCCCTTTCACATAGGCTGAAGATTTTATCTTGGGAATTTTAAATTCAACTTCATCGTTTTATTCTTGAAACTTTTTGGGGCACCTTGGAGTAGGATGACCAACTTTTCCACATCTAAAGAAAACAAGTGAAAGTTTCCCTTTGAACATTCCTTTTCATCTTTGAAGATTTGAGGAGAGGAATGACATTACCTCATCCTCCTCTTCTTCTTCCTGAGAATATTCAATGGTAAGCTTCTTCATGGCCTTAAATTCCACCCCATTGGACTTCCCCTTTTCCACAGCCTCATTATCTTCATTCCTCATTTCATATGAAACCATGGTACTTTGCAAATTGTCCAGTCTCAGCTCTTTTGGATCTTTATCTTCTAGTACTGAAACTTTCAGATTGATCCGAGGTAGAAGTTTCCTCAAGATGCGCTTTATGTTCTTTATGTATTTAATGAATTCTCCAAGACATCTCATATCTTCCACAGCAATGTTTACCCTATCAAAGAATGTGTCAATAGACTCATTCGGGTTCATTTTCAGATCTTCATATTTATTCCACAACACCTGTAGCTTTGCCTCTCTAACCTTTGTACCCCCTTCATATATATTAAAAATCTTTTCCCACATGGCATGTGATGTTTTGCATGACAACACATTCGGGTATATGGGATTGGAAAGGGCTCCCCCTACGACATTGATTTATTTGGAATCAGCATCCAAATCTCTATGCTCAACTTCTGATAATGCACCACTATTAATATCAGCTGTGATAACATTCATAGCTGCTGAAAACACATCCATTCCCAAGGATCGGAAATAGTGTTGAATTCGATTCTTCCATATCTGAAAATTACATCCGTCGAAGATCGGAATCCCTTTATGATTAGTGACATCCATTGAGAGAAGACCTAATGTCAACCTTTCCCTCTGATACCAATTGTTAGGTCTACAAGGCTGAATACCCTGAGGGGGGGGGGCAGGGTGAATCAGGGTATGACTAATTTAAAATTAACGCCCGTTCTGATCTTGTTTCGCTATTAATCAAAACACTCTTCTCTCTCTCTCTCTCCTATTGCACAAAGTAAATAGAAAGTAAAGCATGCAATGACACAACAATTTTACATGGTTCACCGCAAAGGGCTACGTCCAAGGAGCATACGCCGAAAAGTTATCGGTCATACCAATTCCACTAAACCTCACTAGCTGTGGATTACAAGGTTCAGGCTAGATCACTTCTAAGCCCAGGAACACTGCCTTTACATGTTTTGGGTTAGCTCACTGCTTTCCCAAGGGTCACTCCCTGTTTCTCTCTATGTCTCACTACCGGTGGAGAGGATCACCTTCTTACTCTTCCTTTTCACACTGCTTCGGAAAGGATCCACTCATAGTGTATAGACCTTTAGGTTTCATCATTTGCATGAATGAATTCATATTTCTCTGTATGTAGAAGATTTGTTGAAGTAAAACTTTCACCTGTAGATGAATATCTCTTTGCACCGAAGGTATCAGGCAAACTTCCAGCTTCCACACAGCCCAAAATTCACTACTGGAAATAATCCTTACTTGGCACACAAGTCTGACTCGGCGCGCAAGTATCAGCGTGCAAGTCACAACTGGTGCTCAATTCCACCTCACACACTTGCACGACACAAGCTTCATCAACTCTAAACTTGCGTGACACACTTCCTTTTACACCCAATCCAATATTGGCATGGAACTTCCAACCAGCGCGCAACTTCTCACACTGGCGCGCAACTTCAACCACTGGTGCGCAACTTCACTTGCGCGACCCACACACCACTTGCGCGACCACCACACCTATGCAACGGGAGCTCTGATTTCTCAAAGTGTTGAAATCCAATTAATAATGAAGAGGGCTGGTCCAGTTTTTATAGGCAAATTGACCACCATGCGCGATGGCACGCAAGTCACCTGTGCGACCCAGTCTCAGAGCGAAAGTCTTCTGTCCTCCTAGACACTTGCACGACCAACTCTCAAACTTGTGAAAACTTGTTTCCTTTTCCATATTTTGATCTTCTGATCTTGAAAAACATATGGCGCACAAGTTTCCTATACTCCAATCCCTTGGCGCACATGTCCCTTTTCCAAAAACAATTTTCTTCATTTGTCGATTTTCAGGCCCAAAAATTTGGAAAACACTGGAAAACGGTGCCACCTAGTATCTATTATTTTTGTACCACCTCCAGATTGTCCATTCCATTGTCGACGTTCTTGAATCAAACATGGATCGTTGAACACAGCTCTTGAACTCGACATTCCACCATCAAACCCCCTTTGTTAATAAATTTGTAGGTCATGGTTTGCATTGTCAACAATCACAACATAAATGTTCACTTTGTCAACAAACACAATCACCTCAAAAATAATACAATGATTCCTTGAGGGATTTTTTCCCAAAAATGATCCATGTGGAACAATTATGCATGAAATAAAATTTTTAAGAAGTGTGTGCCCTGATAGCGCTCTAATGAATTGGGTATAGTATCGTATCAAGATACATCATGTGCAATGGGATATGACTCATGCTAATTCAAGTGCAATGAGGGTTTACTCACGCTTCATGTGCGATTAGTTTTTACTCATCCTCCATGTGCAATGAGCCTTGGCACATGATAATTCCATGTCAAGTATGGTTTCCACATTTCCATGTTATGATTATAATGCATTATCACGCCTTTATGTTCATGTTTCACTTGTACCCCATTGATATTCATATTGTATAACATGTATTTCATCCTCATGTTATTCTATGTTTATTCCCATATTGGGCTTTATAGCTCTCCTTTTCTTATGAATGTCCCCAGGTTACCCCTTGCAATGCTAATTACGAAGGAATGTAGTTGTCATGTAAAAGAAGTTTTCAATAAAGATGTTGTGTTTCATGTTTTAAGTTATTATGTAATGTTCCTAGGCCCTAAAAAACTATACCTATCGATCTTCTATGTTGTATAATGTTAATATATTCTGTAATAAATCTTGTTTAAGAGTGTAATAAAAATAGGGTTATTATAGTTAGTATCATAGAATAGGATTAGTTATTTTTGGGATTAGGATTAGAAAACCCTCATGAAACCTTCGAGATATAAATAACTACAATAAAAACATCCCTATGTTTCGGTGGGTATTGGGTAAGTGGTTTATCAAGGAAATATATCCTTGACTGGATGCGAGTAGGTAAGGGCGGCTCTGGCATAGATGTACCTAGGGATGAAAACCCCAACATGGAGTTTCGGGCTTCCACCGGGGTGTCCTAGTACACAAAAATGTTCCTTGTTGCAATCTTGGTTATGACACTCCCGAGAGATATACATTTGTATATTCAAAATAATAGTGTGAACCATTATTAAAGGAATTAAAAAAATCCCCTATGAATATATTCTATAAATTAGATCATGGATAACATAGATTAAAGCATGTAGATTCATAAGTTAAGGAAATAAAAGCTATTTATATGTTATCTATTTTGTCCTTGGATTACCCTTTTTGTGTTACCCCTAAGTTTCCTTTTATTCTAGACAATGGCTAGTAATAGGAGGACTCGGGCTAAAAAACGATGTGAAGATCAATGTGGTGATTCTGCTAATGAGATGCCCAATCTGATGGGAGTAGAAATCATGAACATTGTCATGATTCTCTTCTAGTTAACTCAAACTTTCAATAGAAATATGGGTCAAGAAGAACATTAAACCCACCACCCCAATAAAGAACAATGATCTATTGAAATATTCATGAGACTAAGGCCTCCCACTATTAATTGATCTTATGATCACTAAATCACCGAAAAATGGATCAACTCCATTGAAAAGATATTCTCCATCCATCATTGATTCGAACAAGAGAAGGCTCTCCTGGATTCATATAGTATGGAGGGTGAAGCTAATCCATGGTGGACATTGATCAAAAATACGAAGAATCAGGAGGAGATCAAGGTGTTAGAATGGAAAGATTTTTTGAACTAGTTTTTTGATAAATATTTTTCATGAACCCTCCTACTTAAGATGGAAAGGGAATTCCATTCCCTTAAGAAAAAAAAGATGATGAATCCATCCGTGCATAATAGGTAAACAACACAAGGCTTTCATGATACACCTCCAACTTTTTTGTTACCCCCGAATTCAATATTTACCGCTTCTTTGGTGGGCTGAAACCTAGCCTACAGAAAGCCCTGGAAATCCGTGACTTTGACAATGATGAGTAAATTTTCTAATGTTCCCTAAAGGTCAAAATGGAGATTGATGAATCTCAGGGGTATCATGGGGATAATAATTGTAATGGAGAATTCAATTCTTTTGGTTCGATGGATAAATCCAACAGGGATAAGAAAATCCAAAACCCCAATTTCCAAAGGTGTGGAAAGAACCACCACAAAAATTTCCTAAAGGTGATGAGGAAATTCATTAGTTGTGGATTAGAACAGCACCTGGCTATTAACTGTCTGCAAAGAAAAACCCGCCGCTACCACAGATGAGAGGAATTCTCTGTTCGACTCTCAACTCATTTTTCATTTCATAAACTGCAAAGAACCCTGGTATATTTCAAATCATTTCCCTAAGACCAGGGGGTTTGGAAGCAACCAACAACCTCCAAGACATCAACGATGATCTTTTTCCATCACTACCGCCAAAGTGAACCCTGAAAATGAAGTGGTGACAGGTAGATGAGTTATTCATTCAAGAATAGTGAGTGTACATTTTATTCAGGTTTTACACATTATTTTATATCCAAAAATTTTAGTATAAAAATTCCAACACCACCACAAATCATTGAAGTAAAGATGTCAGTGAGTATGGAAAATGGTTAAATCATTGCATCCGATGAATGTAACTCCTCCCCTATCATAATCAATGTATTTAACTTCCTGGAGAACCTCATCATACTCTCTCTGGTATAATTTGATACAATTATAGGTGTGGATTGGCTTTACCTATATAGAGCTTACATAAATTGTTGTGATAGGGATATAACTCTCCATGTGGAGAATCAACAATCAATTCTGTAAAAGTACAAGGAACATAAAAAATCTTCTTTAGCTCCATCATATTATTTGTGGATATTACTACCCTATGAGAACATGTATCTATCTAAGATGATTGAGTCTTAGGATGAAACAATTGTTGAAGACATGCATACTATGAGGTAATTCACTGAAGTGTCTCTTGAGGAATTTTCTAGTCTTCCTCCTAGAAGATATGTTGAATTCTCAATTGACCTTATACCTAGGGTGTGTCAATAGCAAATAATATGTATAGAATGGATATTGTAGAGATTGAGGATCTGAAGAAACAACTACAGGTGAATCTGGATAAAGGGTTTATATCCCCAAGTTCTACCCCATCAGGTGAACCAGTTCTCTTCGTCAAAATAAGGATTGGTTAGTGCACCTTTTCATTGATTATCATGATCTTAAAAAAATCAAAATAAAGAACATGTATCTTGTCCCACGAATTAATGAACTGTTCAATCAACCAGGCAGAGCACAATACTTCTCCGAGGTAGATTTTTGGTTAGGATATTATCAAGTAATGGTGAAGAAGGGAGATATCCCCAAGTCTTATTTTCATACAATATACAGGCACTAGTAATTCATATTAATTCTTTTCGGACTCCCCAATGCTCCAAAAATATTAATGGACTAGATGAATAGAGACTTTAGAGGGTACCTCGTCAAATTTTTAGTATTTCTTATAGATGATATTCTAATATACTTCAAAACCAAAGAGTGTCATGAGGATCATCTAAGAACTGTAATAAAGAACATGAGAAAGGAGAAGATCTATGAAAAGTAAAACAAGTGTGAGTTTTGGTTGAAGGATGTCTCATTCTTGGGCCATTTCATAACAAGAAATGGGTATCTATGGATCTCACCAAGAAAACTACAATAGAGGGATGGGTGAGGCCAACATTGGTAACTGATATCCGTAGCATCTTGGGATTAGTCGAATATTATCGATGATTTTTGAGAAATTTCTCACAATTGTATAACCATACTACAAAGTTAACTCAGAATGGATTAAAGTTTTATTGGAGTTATGAATTTGAAGAAAGAGTCAAGGAGTTGAAACAGAGGCTTATCACTATGCATGTGCTCACTTTACCCAAAAGTGGATAACTTTTTGTGGTATTCAGTGATGCTTAGAAGAAGGGAATGGGCTGTGTGTTGATGAAAAATGACAAGGTAATTGATTATGCTTCAAAAAAATTGAATTTTCATGAGAAAAGGTTTTCAACACATGATTTGGAGTTGGCTATGGGGATATTCTCTTTAAAAATTTGGTGGAATTATCTCTTTGGGGAGAAGTGTGAAATATATACAGAACACAAAATCATCAAGTATATATTCACACATAAATAGTTGAACATGCCCCAATGAATGTGGTTAGATATGATCAAATACTATGACTGCTCAATCCATTACGTCCCTGGGAATGAAAAAAAGGTGGCAGATTCTCTAAGTACAAAGGACATAGTGAGTTTATCATTGATGACAATTGAGAAGGATCCAATATTCTTAGATTTGATGATGATGGACACGGGAATAATAAATAAGGGAACATCATCAATCCTTTCGCAAATTATTGATCAACCTTATCTTTTAGAAGGGTTAAATGATGATCAAAAGGATGATCTGGTAATTCATAAGAAAGTGGAAGCTATTAGATAAGGGAAATCCTTAGAGTTTAATTCTAATGAAGAATGAATTGTGAGATTTGGGAAAATACTATGTGTTCCATCATGTCCAGAGCTGAAGAAGTATATTTTGGATGATACACATCGTTCAAATTTCTCTACTCACCCAGGAAACAAAAGGATGTTTGGAGATCTCCAAGAGCATTATTGGTGGGATTATATAAAGAAGGAGATAGTCGAGTTTACATCAATGTGTCAGGTGTGTTAGAAAGTAAAGGCAGAGAGGCATAATACTAAGTGGATGATGCAACCATTTCCCATAATAGCATAGAAATGGGATAACATCACCATGGAATTTGTCACCAGACAATCAAAGACATCCAAAGGCAACAATGCAATCTGGATTGTTTTGGATTGTCTTACAATGTCTACACACTTCATTACAATTCGGGAGGATTTCTCAATGGATCAACTGGCACGGATAAACATTGGAGAAGTGGTAATGATGCATAGAGTACCACTGTCTATTGTATCCTCTCGAGATCCGAGATTCAACTCTATGTTTTGGAAGAGTATTCAACATGATCTAGATAATGAACTGAACTTTTGTAAGGCCTATCATCCTCAAACTGATGGCCAATATAAGTGAATTATTCAGACACTGGAAGATATGTTATGATCAGGTATAATGGACTTTAAAGTATGATGGGATCAACATCTTCCTCTGGATGAATTCTATTATTATAACTATTTCCACTCTAGAATCTAAATGGTACCTTATGAATCCCTATATGGAAAGAGGTGAAAAAACTTGTATGTTGGGATGAAGAGGGTGTGTGTAAGCTGCTTGGACTTGAAATGGTTGAAGAAGTGGTGGAGAATGTGAAAACTATTTAGCAGCATATCAAGGCAACCCAAAAAAAATAGAAGAGTTATGTGGATAACCATCGACAAGACCTTGAGTAAAAAGATAGAGAGATGATATTTCTAACCATATATCCATGGAAGAATGTCATGAGTTTTGGAATGAAATGGAAGTTAATTCCTATGTACATCGGCCCCTTCGAGATTCTTGATTGTGTTAGGGTTGTGACCTATCAACTAGCACTTCCACCTATTATGGCCAAGATACATGATGTATTTCAAGTATCCCTCTTAAGAAAGTACATACTAGACCCTTCATATTTACTCTATTCATAGTTAGTACAACTAGAGGATGATTTTTTTTATGAGGAGAAACCAATGAAGATCTTAGATCATAGAGAAAATGTTCTACGAAATAAGACAATGCCCCTTGTCAAGGTATTGTTGAAAAACTATAAGTTTAAAGAAGAAACATGGGAACCAGAAGAATTGATGAAGCAGAGTAACCCACATCTGTTTTAGTGTTGGAAATGGAAATTTCAATGGTGAAATTTCTTATGTGGGGAAGATTGTAACGTCCCAAAAAATTCTTTAATGAAAATTCCTCTTGGTCAATTTAAATCTCTTTTTGTGGTCATAAAAAATGTATGAATTCATTTTGTTCTATGTTTTGGATTTTAAAATACCGTTAAGAATTGTGATCGTTGCTAATATAGATGTTCATCAATGATTACATGATTAGTATAAATATAGGGATTTAACAAATTCAATATACTCAGACAAAGGAAACGATGGACTCATCCAGTAGACATGAACCATATGAATCCCATTTGTCAGAGCTCAGAAAGTTGGTGGTGTCATTGATATTTCTTCTTGAACAATCCTAATCCAAGCTTGAATACGTTAATCTCGAGCGGAACTGCCTATGAGAGAAGTGGAAGTTGATAGAGATTACCACTCAAGCAATGTTATCTAAGCCACATCAATAGTATGTCCCCATCACACACCTTATTCTAAGGTCTAATGTAGGTGTTTTAATGGGTTATGAAACAATAACCTAGTAATACGATTTGGTACCTTATTATTGTATGGATAATATACATTCTTTTTATTATTGATACTTTGTAAAAAAAATAAATCAATGTAATATTTTTTGTTAATATTCAATTAAGAAATCTATTTTGATGATTTCATGGATTTTTTAATTAATAATAACATTTTAATAAAATAATATTATTATTAATAAATTAATTTTTATATAATATAAATTATCATATAATTTTATGATTTCAATTGTAATTTTTATTATGGTTTTAATGTTTTTTTGTCAAAACCCATGAATTTTCGATAAATTTCAGTTTTCATTTTAAATGTAAAAATTTACAAATTTAGAAAATTATTTAGGAAAAATGAATATTTTTTTTGGAATTTGGACATCAAAATTATCCAACTGAGAATTTTTCTTAATTTTCTAAAACAGTAGAATTTTTGGGTAAAATTTAAATACAGTTTAAATATATGTGTTTTATGACATCATAATGACCCAATTGTGATGTAATATAATACCATAGACATTATTTTCGGCCAATATATGTTTTACCATTATAATAATTTGATATTGGTTTTGTTTTATTTGTTTTTCTATGATTTAGTGGACCCTTCAAGGCTTATAAATCAGTTTTTCTTTTTAAATTGTTTTCCTTGAGAGTGTGACTTACATCCATATAAGCATCCCTATTATTTTAATATGTTCGGCTGTTGGCCTTATAAAATTTTATTTTCCACTCCCATTTGGAAAAAACCATGGAAAAAAACCATTTTTTGGTTTTTGTTTTTGATTAGTTTAATGTGTGGTGTCCCAAACCTAAATAATAAAAAATTCCTTCTCATTTCCTATATAAACCCTCCCAATCTCCCATTTCCTCTTAACTCAAATCCTTTGGGGTTTGACCAAACCCCATCCTCCTCTCCATAGAATCCCCCATGGTTCCCCAAGCTTCCATGAAGCCTCTTTCAAGCCTCTCCCAAGCTTTTGGGATCACAATTCTAATTAAGGGATTCATACCTTTCTCTTTTTATCCAAGTTTCTTAATATTGTTATGCCCTTTTATTTTAAATTATAAATATTGGGGTATGATTTCACACCTCACCCATACTTACCTATTTTTGTTTGAATGATGAGAGACCCCTTTTTATCCCATTAAATACCTCCCATGTACAACCATTACCATGCCAAAATTCCATAAGGAATCTCCCTCTCCTAATTTACATTCATGTAATTATAATGTATAATGATTCTAAATTTAATTAAAATTTTTGGGTCATGTATCTAGATGACCCCCTTACTATCCATTTCATGTATATATGATGAGATACCCCTTTCTCTCTCATCAACCATTTTTATGAGTTCCTATGTCACGTCATTATGCTGCCGAAATTGCACCACAATTTCCAAGCCAAAGTCATGGTGTAGTGAATACTATGCCCATTAATCTATCATGTGTATTCACTCTTATAGACATGTAATTACTGTTTAAATAGTTCTATGTATAAATTACACACTCCTTTAT
Source organism: Viscum album (assembly GCA_963277665.1). Classification (NCBI taxonomy): domain Eukaryota; kingdom Viridiplantae; phylum Streptophyta; class Magnoliopsida; order Santalales; family Viscaceae; genus Viscum; species Viscum album. The sequence continues at coordinate 1,710,721,958 of OY728148.1, forward strand.
ATTGTAATAAATTATTATGTTTATGGAATCCATGTTTTATGATCCATGTGGCACACTTATGCATGAAATTAAATGCTTAAGAAGGGTGCCCCCTAATAGTGCTCCAATGCATTTGGTATAGTTACATGATATGTCATGTGAAATGGGTGTTTAATCATTATAATTCAAGTGAAAAGAGGTTTTACTGGTGCTTTATCTGCAATGAAGGTTTACGCATGCTCTATGTACAATGAGCCTTGGATCATGCTAATTCTATGTTAATTGTTGTTGGCACATTTCCATGTTATGATTATCATGATTTATCACACATTTATGTTCATGTTTCTCTTGTGTTCCATTGATATGAATATTTTCTAACATGTATTTTATTACTCATTTTATTCCATGTTTATTCCCTTATTGGGATTTATAGCTCACCCTTTTCTTATGCATGTCTTCAGGTTACCCCATGCAATGCTAAGTACGAGGGAATATAGTGGTCATGTAAATGATGTTTTCAATAAATATGTTGTGTTTCATGTTTTAAGTTATTATGTAACGTTCCTAAACCCCAAAGACACTATACCTCTAGATCATCCCTGTTGTATAATGTGAATATTTTATGTAATAAATCAGGTTTAAGTGTGTAATAAAAAGCAGGGTTGTTATAAAATCTAGTTTTGATGTAGATGATTGATATATTTATTAATAAAAAGAATAATTGATTGCTCTTTAAATTAATGAATTGAGTGTCCATGATGCTGTCAGGATCCCAAATGTCTCTTAAGAAACCCCTAATTCTATTTTTTCTTCACCTTCAAGGGAAATTATCTTAGAATTTGATAAAATCACAAATATTTAATTCTAAAATGATGACCATTTTGAGGATACTTCTTTAGGATTTCTAGAAGATGTCATTTTTTCTGATCTCTCATATTATAATTTTGACATTGAATATAAGGATGAAGAAACAAATCCTTTCATCGCTATTTATAAGCCTAATAAGACAATAAGTGGAGATTGAAAAAGAAAATTCCATAGTTTCTCAGTGGTTCATGATGTTGGAAGCCTATAAGAACTATATGAGATAGTTTTAGATGATGGGGCTACACCTTCTAATGGAGAGATGTTACCTAGTTCAGTTCTTCTTGTCTTAATATACATTGATTCAAATATTGATGATCATGATGTAGGTACTCCACTTGATCATGGTAGAAATTCCATTTTTTCCTTCAAAGATACCGTAAGGGGTGTTTGTTATAAAGAATAGAATAGGAAGAGATGTTGTAACCTTTCCCTTATGAGGTAGATGCCAGTGATGTGGGAGTATTTATTTTACTGACATTACCTGATGATAATTCTTATGGCGATGATGTTCCTTCACCTAGAAAAAAGTTGTTATTACCTTATCCTCCTACACCTCATACTAGTTTTCTTACTCAATATGATTCAGATTCCTCTATGGAAAATCAGTTATTTGATCATTGTTGTATGAATAAACATTCCACTTTCTATGATATGATTCTTTAAGAAGATGATATTTCATTGATACAATCCTTGGTTCTAGATCACCTCCAACCTAAAATATTTCCATGCATCATAAAATTAAAAATGGGAAATAATAATCTAGTTGTGTATCTCGGTATCATCCATTCTACTTTAAAATAGATTATGATAAACCTATCATAGATTATTTTTCATTAATCTACTGTTGGGTATTCTTTTGTACCATATATTTTTGCTGTTAAGTTTATAATAACTATTATTAAATTATAGATGTATGATGTGTTAGTTTATTCATATACCTCTAACCAAGATAACATTCAATAGATAAATTTTCATGGTTGGCATATGTATAATTGTTTTAGATATTTTTTGAATGCATCTGGAAGTGAAATAGACACTATAACCAAATCCAATAAGTTTTGCCGGTATAATATTTTTACCATGAATGGCCTTTATTTTCTTTTCATGTATTTGGGTTAGAATCTAAGGATTCCTTTTTTTACTAAGGCCTAGAAGGAACTAGTGTCTATATTAAAGGGTTATCACCCATGTTAATGTTTCTTATGGAAAAAATTATTATTTTCAACCAAATAATGGAGTATAGGGGGTGGATTATCACTCTATTTGTAGATATGATAGATCCTTTCTTATACACATCTAGTACAATAGTCATTTCTCTTCCTAACATCCATATGATAGTTTTAGTGTATACACATATATTAAAAACCCCCTCAAACCACATATATTGTAGTTATTCTTTAATACTAACGCCCATTGGTGATTTGAAACGTCTAAGGCTAGTTGCATCTTTTTTTGTGTTCAGGTATCCCACACCTCTTTCCCATACATCAAAAACACCTTTTTGGATATAGAAAATCTCTAATTAATTATTCCTCCCTTCATGATGAGGAAACGTAAGAATCTGACTTGGATTCTATAGGTTCATTTCTTTTTTTGGGTTCTTTAATTATTTGACTATTATATTAATGAACATTCAAAACTTTTAAGATAAATATTTAGTTTTTGATAATACAAAAAGGGTGATAAAATATATCATTGAGAAAATATATAATTTAGTACAACGATTATGTTTGTGGAACTTTAATTTTTGATGTAACTTTATTTTTGAAATCCATTATTTTTTAATTTCATTTTCAACTATGATTCATGATCACCAAAAGGGGGATATTTTTTTCTCAGTCCAAGAAATTATTTATTTGAAATCTCAAAAATCATGTTTCCCTTATTAAATTGTTTATTTACATTTTAGTTTTACCCTTATATAAATCATACATGTTTCAATTTACATTTTTGTGTGTCTTATATTTTTCTATTTACCCTTATGAATTAATTTAATATTTCTTTTACCTTTAAATAAGATTAGATGTACCCTTGTATAATCTTTGTAAAATTTTTTACATTTTATATTAATCTTTAATCTACCCTTATTTATGTTTTATAATTTTCTACTTATCTTTACATAATTTCTATTTACCCTTATACATGAACATTTTTTCCTTTATATAGCATATATTAATATTGTCTTACCCTTATTCATGATTTATCGTACCCTTATATAGCGTATATATTTTTTATCTTACCCAAACATAGTATATATAAATTTTATCTTACCCTTAAGTGTCATATATAAATTTTAACCTACCTTTACATAGCATATATAAATGTTGAATTAACAATACATAACATTCATCATACCCTTACGAAAGCTATGAAAAAATTTATTTTCCCTTATAAAATGTATGAAAAGCTTTTTTTAACCATAAAAACTCTTATTATACATGATATTTCTATAATTATATATTTCTACCACTAGTACAAATATTCTACCATCAGTTATAGCATTCTACCAACAGTTGACATGTACTACCACCAAAAGAGTTGTACTACTGCTAAAAAAATCATTCTACTACCAGTGTATATTTTATTCTTCTAGTACACGTCTTATACCACCAGTGAAATTTGTTTTCAATTATAACAATTATGTAACTTATAGTTCACATTTGGAACTGTCAGTTCAAAATGTTTTACTGCCCAAAAAGTGTGCATCCACCAGAACAATGTTTCTACTATTAGAACAAATTATATCACTTTTTATATAAAGATTTTTTGTTTTTTTGTCCTAGGTAAATAAAATTTTTATAAGGAAATATTTGTTGTTATAATGATGGATTTCATTGTCAATAACATTTGAATTTTCCAGACACTATGAGGATGTGACAGTATTAAGAAAAGTGGAAACACATGGTTGGTCAAGTACCATGAACAAGTGACCATGTGAATGATTTTTGACAACATTATAGTTTATGTAACCATAAAAAAGTGACCTCACATGAAGAATAATTTATGTTCTTTAAAAGCTATGTGACTTTGAAAAAGTGACCACATAAATGAGTGTTGACATGAATTGAAGGTCAAGTGGTCATAGACTATTGACCCCATAAAGGAGAGTTGATACGCATGCAGGGTCAAGCAACTATGAAAACATGATTGTAAATAACTGAATTCATTAAGGGGTGTTGAAATTCACACAAGGTGGAGTGAATATGGGTCACCCTCGATAGCCAGAAGAAGAATGTTTTTTATAAACTGTTCGATAAAAATTAAATCCTTCTTATTGTGTTTAAATATCACGACAAAAGTTTTAATAAATCCTACATGTGTTCTGGAATAAATTTTTAATTAAGGAAGATGGTAGATTAGGGAGTATGATGATGTTTGCACAGTCTAGTGGATCTATTTAGTTAAATAGTCACATAGGATAACTGCATAACTGAATTTTCATGTAGGTAATCTTTATTTATATGAATGATGTAGTTCATTGACAATATGAGAAAATGATGTAAACGATTTGAACATATAGCTATTTTCAGCTACGTTGTTGAATTTTTCATGTAGGATATGTATACAACATAGGAAAGGAATTGTAGCTGAGACTAGAGTTGGATCACTCTTATGAAGAAGAATTACAATATTAAAGTCGATTTGGTCACATGGTTTTAATTTTGATAAAACATAGGTTAAATAAGATTTTAAGAGGGTGTGTTTTTTATACATTAACTAATGTAGTTAATAAAAGATATGAAATCCATTTAATATGGATGTTTTTCATAGGATCAGGTATGATATTTCATGGAGTTTTAATTAAAATATATTTATGCTTTATCATACATATGTAAAATAAAAAGAATGAGAAAAGTGAAGTTCATGTATAGGAGGAAGCAAATGTTTTAGTTATTTACATTATTATCATATTCATGTAGATATAATGTTGTTGAAAAAAGTTATGTGTCTTATATAAAATAATGTTATAAAAATATAGAGAGAGGTGATGGTGAATAAGAGTAGCATTGTTTTAATGTAGTGTTGTACATGTAAATTATAGAGAAGCCTTACTGGTGAAAAAATATATGAAGCGGGAGAATAATATCTGTCCATAGTAGATAATATTTTTATTTTCTCTAGGAGGAAGGTGTATCTTTTTTATACTTTCATATAAAAATTTGTATTTGTGTGGGTTTCACTAGATGTGAAAAATGCTCAAAAAAATTTAGAGTCATTTAAGCGATTTCTAAGGATTTTCCCAACTCGCAATGGTTTACAAGATTTATTAGTGGGTTGTATGATCATGGGTTTTACAAAATCATACCCAGTAAAAGTTACTAACATTGGGTATTGAACCTTTTAAATCACATGGATTATCTCTATGTCTTCGTGTGATTGGAATAAAATTAAAATTCACTATAATGAGTGATGATGTTTTTTAAAGAAAAACATAAAAAAATTAATCGCTAATTCCCCCTTAGTGATTCCAAGATCACGTTTTCCCAAAATATTTATCATAGGATGTTCCCTTCATTGTTGGTTTGTTTTTGAATATAATAATCAATTGATTTTTATTTTCAAAAAAATATAGTTTAAATATAGTGAATAGACATGGGATTCCTATGTTTGATGGGATGGGTTTTAACATATATAAGTACATAATTTTTTCTTAACACATGTCATTCAATTATAAAGCTTTATAAATAATAAATAAAGTTTTTATTACCCATGATCAAAATTACACCATTATTTTGGAATATAATAATAATTTAGTGAATAATGATCATGATAAGAATATGATTTTATCTACTCTTTTAGAATGTTGATTTTGGAAAGTTAAATCGCTCAAATCTATAAAATATTTATTGGATAAACTCTAAAATATCATTAAAGGGAAGAACAAAGTGAACTGGGATATGTTACAGTTCTAGAGACTCAAATATAAAGATATCAAATGAATTGTTATGAGAATTTTTATAGTTTCTTTATAATATTCATTGATGTTGAGAGTACCTTTATAGGAAATGTTGAGAATTTGTCAAATTATATTGTTCCAAAAAAGAATTTATACATTTTTCTAGATAATTTTTATACTAAAATCATTCATTATGAAGAACAATTTACATGAGATATTCCAATTTATTATCTACAAAGAATTATATTTTATATGAAATTAGGAAATTTGATACTATTAAGAAAAAGATAAAGTCTAAAACTAAATTTAATTTTAATGCCTTCTAATATAAAAAAATAAGTGGGATTATTATGAGTATGATAAATATAGATCTTTAAAATTATTCCCTAATATGTATGTGAAATTATGTAAAATGATTCTTATCATTTAGAGAAATTTCAAAATTGAGAAAGGAAAGTTTAAGGGTAAGATATCAATTAAAATATTTAATTTTGGGGATATTGGACATTATTTATAAAATTATCCGACATTGAAAAAAGATGAGTCTAGAGAAGAAGAAGATGATATTTTTAAAAGATCCTTAAAAAGTAGTTCATCTAAGCCAAATTTCTATTCTCAAATAAAAGATAATAATTTGTCTATAAACAGAAAGTTAAATTTTCTATCCAAGTATTAGGAAAGTCAAACTAATAATGAGGTTGATGGAATTGAAACTAAAATTATTTTTGGAGGAAATATTTATATTTAAAATTATAATGATTAATATTTCACTAGTGGTGAGGGAATCTACTTTGAAAGTGAATATGAATAAACTAACATGGATTTTATTCTAAATAGAGATTCAAGATACTTTTTTATTGAAATTTAAAAATGTTAAATGGATAACAAGAAGTTTAATAATGATGATAAATTTACTAAAAGTATGGGAATAACCCATTAAGCATAAAATATTAGTTGCTAAATGATATTGATATTATGGTTATTTTTATTAACAATGAAAATTACCAGGGTATCAAAATCAAAGAAAAACATTAAGGGATGGAAAACTAATAAGATATTATTAAACTATATTTTTTCAAAGTAGAGGAAGAAATAAACATTTATATAATTATTTGTTAGAATTATATTCAAGAAGCAGGAAAATATTCAAAAAATAAGTGAGTCATACAAAACAAGATTTTGGATAAATAGGTTGAGCCCAATAAATATGAAAATTCTTCAATTTATGAAATTGAATTAAAAAATTCTTTTTCAAACTATAAAAGAGTTAAAATTAAGTATATATTGAAGGTAAATATTTTATAATTATACTAAATTTTGGTTGCATAAAATGAAGTCAGAATTTATGAAACACAGAATGGACAAATTTAGTTAAATTATTCAAGACAACATGATGTTTTCATAGGTAGATGTTCCTTATATGGATATGTTTGGTGATGTGGAGGATTTATGAATATATAAAGGATGTTTTGGTTTAACTACTATCGTGACAATGATTCTAGAGGTTTTGGGAGATATAATTTGAGTGGTAGTTATCCCATTATAAGAGTAAATGTTCTAAAGATTCCTAGAAAATATTTATTGAATTCTAAAATTATATTTCAGGTGTTAGAATAATTGAATAAAATATTTTAAATACTAATTGATCTTAAAAAATAAATTTTCACCTTCCTTCTAACTTAACATTATAATATTTATTAAGAAAATGGTAATGAAAAAGATCTTTTTGCAGAGGATTCTCTTAAATCCTATAAAGAGTAATATACATGGATATTAGATCGTGGGTGTTCTCTGTACATGATAGGAAACATGTAGTTGTTGAATAATGTTGTTATATACAAATAAAGCTTTGTGACCATTAGAAGTGAAGGGTTACTCAATATTAAAGGGGCTGGTTCTATTGATATTGGAAAATAAAAAATCAAATCCATGAAATCCTTTGTATTGATGGGATGAAACAAAACATGTAAAATTTTTCATAGATCTATGATGAAAGAATTGAGGAAATTTTTAGAAAATATTGGTTTTAAGTGAAAATGATTGAATATACAAGGTTTATTACAACAGTTAAGGGAACAAAGGGGATTTTTTTCAAATTATTTATTCTTAGAATTATTTTTTTTAGCATGAAAGGATAAAATGAATTCTAACATAAAAGGCATGGTCATATTGGAAAAAGGAATATGACCAAGATATATCAAAAATAATGTTTTCACAACTTTCATATGTTGAAGGGATATATTGACCGGATTTTATACATAATTCAAAATGGGAAGATCTATAATTCCTCTCATAAAATGATAAAAAATTCTAATGTTATATCCTTTGGAATTAATAAATTATTATATTTGTGGGCCCATGAGAAATAAATCAACACTTTGAGATAATTTTATTATTGATATTGTTAATGTATTTATTTATATTACTTTTTTTATGTTTCTTAAACATAAGTATAAGGATCTAATAACAGTTAAATGTTTCATAATAAGGTTCAACAAATAGTGTGTGTATTCTATGAAATTATTTTAGATAGATAATATGGATTAATATTATAAAAATTTTAATCTTTTCTTGGAAAACTTATTATTTAGTACAAACATAGTGCACCATATATAAGAAAAATGGAATGGATGAACAGAAGAATCAAATCAAGGAAGATAAAAATTGAATAATGTTGATAGAAAATTAAATTTCTAGGAATTTTTTGAGGAAATACATTTGAGAATCAGTACATGATCAAAGTCAATTTTACTACAGACCTAATTCAATTTGACTCTATATGAGATATTCTAAAATAATAATCCAATCTTCAAACATATCTATGTTTTTGGAAGCCCTTGTATTGTCATGATTAATGGTGAAGACCTAGGTATGTTTGATCCAAGAGGAGCTGTTGGAATATTTTTTAGTTCTCCTCGAAATGGAACAGTATTTTTATCTATAAAAAGGATACTGGTAGAATGGTTGATACATAGGATATGAATACCCTTTAATTTTAAAAGATAAAAAATTTTGGATATAGAGTTGGCTCTCGGAGTAGTGTATCAATGAATTATTTTCAACGGTTTAAATATATAACAGAAAAAATGAAAATTTTATAGATATTAAAACTAAAGGATATGTTACTGCCATATCATGTAATGAGTAATAGTTACATTTGAGTCCTTTTAGGTTGGAATGATAGGTTTATATTCAAAAACAATTATTAGAGTTCAATAACAACATGTAAAAACCAAAATAACTCCAAGAAAAACATTTTATACATCACTTTTTTGTCAAATTGAACCTAAATATGGTCAGTAATCTGTAGATAATCAATAATGAACTGGTTATATAAATTCATAGCTAGGTCATATTGAGAATAATGAGACCTAAAAACTATTTCCAAAATATAAAGATAATAATTTCATCACAAAAATGTTGGCCTTCCAAAATCAATTGAATTAAAATCGTGAATTAGTGAGGAATAAACCAATATTGGTTCCTAAATTGTTTTTATAGATTGAAGGAGTTAACATTTATGAGACCTTTTCACTAGTTAAATTAATGAAATTATTGAAATGTTCCTTTCTAATGTTGTAAAAATGATTTAAAATATCTATAAAATTTATTTAAATTATACATTTCTTAATGGAGATTTATAAGAAGAGGTTTACATTTAATTACAATTTGGGATTATACTTAGGGAAGATAAAAATTAAATGTTAAAGTTAAATAATTCTTTATATGTTATAAAACAATCCCCAATAGCTTTCCATTAAATTTTTGACACCTTCTTAGAGAGATTTATTTTCAAAAAGTGAAGAGTGGAAAACAATCAATACATCAAATATTAAAATGAGGTACCACTCCTTATTATTGTATATATATATGTTATCATATTTTCTATAAATTATAAAGAATTGTGTGAAACACTTTCTAAATAAATGATTGTATTTTTTATAATGTAAATGTTTTTTGGGGTGAGTTAAATTCTTGGTTTGAAAATATCACAATAAAACTATCACATTTTTCAATCTAAAAAGAATTATGAAAAGGAACTCCCAAAAAGCTTATCTATGGAGGAATCTAGAAATTTTTCCACACCAATGTTTTTAGGAATAAATCTAGAAAAATAAGAGTAGGGAAATTCAATGGGGTTTAGAAATTATATTGGATGTTTTTTATACCATATATCTTTATGACTAGATATTTTATATTCTATAATTTTTTTTCAATCCATAAATGTGCTCTAAAATATCCCATTTTATTACTGTAGAAATAATTCTCAAGAATATAAATGGTATAATATATTTTTGTACAAAAATATGATAATAATGAAAAATTGGATATGTTTGGTTATGATGATGCAGACTTGGCAGGATGTCATGAAGATAGAAAATCCAAATTAATGTATTTTTATTTATGGGAAATACATGTGTGTGTGGGAATAAAAAATCAATATTATATCACTTTAGTCTCTACTGAGTCAGAATATGTGGCTGAAAGTCATGCCATGACTATGTTCTTTTGGATGAGAACTCAGTTCGAAGATTTTAAGGTAATTTTGAAGAAGCCACTTCTTCTTGGATGTGATAATCCAAGTGATATCAATTTATGAAAGAATTTGGCTCTAAATTTCCTAATAAAGATCATTGACATCAAATATCTCTTTATGAAGGAGATTATGGAATGAAATGAATTTAATTTGGACTTTATTCCAATAAATTATTATATTGTGGAAATGTTCACCATGCCATTGTCTTTATATGAATTCCATTAATGGATATTACACATCAACTTGTGTGAGGATAAGGTATATCGATTATTTCTCCTATCCTATTATATTTGGATGATGAATTAGATGGTATGGAAAATGGAAACATAATATATCCCCTAATATGGGTTTCCCCTCTATTCAAAGAGCATATATTTGTGGGGTTTTGTTGAATGGGGTCATCTGTGATTTCAACATGTGTGTGGTATTTTAAAAAGTTTGATTAGGTGGATTCATGAACTGTATCTTAGAGGTTGAAGTGATTTCTATTATGAAGGTTTTTTAAAAGAAATTATTGTTATATATCTATCTTTTTTGGATTACATTGAATTATTTCCCAATAATTATTATTTCTTACACAGAGTATTCTTATAACAACCCTACTATTTTTACACACCTTAAAATGATGTATTACATAAAATTTCACTTAAGGAAACTCTGGGGATCGAGAGTTCATGTTTCTTGGGAAATTAGTAACATTAAATGAAAAATTTATACATTAAATAAGACATCTTTGCTGAAAGATTATTTTACAATACCACAACATTCATTTACACTTATCATTGCATTGGATAACCTGAGGACAAACATAATAAAAGGTAGATTGTATAATCATATTGAGTGAGTAAACAAGGAATAAAATAATGAATACAATACATGTTAGTAAGTAGGCATATCAGTGAATCATGAGAGAAACATGAACACGAAGGCATGATATAACATGATTATTATAACATGGAGATGTTGAAACAACAGTTAACATGATATTAACATGATCAAGGCTCATTGCACATGGATCATGAGTAAACCCACATTGAACATGAATTATCATTAGTCAACACTCATTTCAAATGACTTATCATGATACTATTCTTTACCCAATGCCTTATAGGGCTATTAGGGCGCACCCTTCTTAATCATTTCATTTCATCCATAAGTGTGCCATAGAGATCATACAACATGGATTAATTAAAAATCACAATCTATTCTTTGAATAAGAGATGTGGAATAAATAACTTTAAGTTCATAATCAAAAAGTTCATGTGCATAAAGGTCAATACCCTTGATAGAGACATGGGTATGGTATTCACATACACATTGTTTTGGGAAGTGGAGATTTTCGTGTAACTTTGGAAACATAATGAAAACACATAGAAATTGTAAAAAGCATTGATTAGAGAGAAATGGGATTCTCATAATTTATAAATGAAATGGATATTAAGTGGGTCAAGTAACAAACTATCCTAATATATGTAATGGAATTTAGCTGCATAATATAAAAATAATTGGTTGATGTTAATGAAGAGACAGAAATCCCTTATAGAATTTTGGCATGGTAACAATTGTACATGAAAGGAATTAATGAGAGGTAAATGGGTCTATCATCATTAAAAACAACAAGGGATGTACATAGAAGGTTATAAATGATACTCCAATATATTTTAATTAGAAATAAAAGGTCATGACAATATTAGGAAGCTTGGACATAAATAAGGAAGGAAGGAAAGTTAGGATCCCTTACTTCAGTGTGTGACTTCAAGAGAATGAGGAGGGGATTAATGAGAGCTTGGGGCCCCATAAGAGGATAATAGATAAAGGAGGATATATTAGGGGCATTATCCAAGGATTTTGAGTGAATATATATGGGATAGTGGGTGGGTTTATATATGAAAAGAGAGGGGAATTCATTAATATTACACAAACATAGGTTTTGGAATTTATATAATTAAATATTCAAAACCACAAACCAACCGATGGTTTTTGACAATGATTTTTTTCAAAGGGGAGTGGAAAAAATTATTTTATAAGGCCAATGTACATACTTATTAAAATATTAGGGTGTTTTATGTAGAGTTGAGTCAAACTCTCAAGGAAATCATTTTAAAATGTTAAAATATTTTATAAGTCTTGGAGGGTACATATAGGCATTGTAAAATAAATAAATAAAATCCAAAATCACATTATTATAAATGTAAACCATATATTGGCCAAATACTCATTTTATAATATTTTATTACAGCACCATTGGGTAATTATGATGTCATAAAAAAGATTATATATTTAAATGATATTTAATTTTTACAGAAAATATTGTTTCTCATAAAATCATAACAAATTTACCATTAGATAATTTTGACGAATTGAATACAAAAATAAAATTCATTTTATCAAAATAATTTTCTATATATTTTAATTTTCACATTTAAAATAAAATTGACATTTATTAAAAATTCAAGGGGTTTTACAAAAACAGCTTCCAAAACATAATAAAAATTACAATTGTATAAAAATTATATGATCATTTAAATATAATAAAAACTAATTTAGTAATAATATTTTATTAAAAATTAATTTAATTAAAAATATTAATTAATTCATTAAAATAGATTTATTAATTGAATATTAACTAAAAATAATATTTTTATATTAAAAACCATTTACAAAGTAATAATAATAAAATGAATATATATTATTTATTTTATACAAAAATAATGCACATAATCATAGTTATAGATTCTTGTTACATAGCCCCTCCTAACACCTACATAAGACCTAAGGGAAAGGTGTGCGATGGTGATAGACTCTTATGGTGGCTCGGATAACATCGCTCGGGTGGTAATCTTTATTAACTTCCACTTCTCTCATAAGAGATTCTATTCAACCTTAACATGATGAAACATGTCTTGGTCTAGGTCTATAGTGAATCCCAATGATGCTACCTCTTTCATGAGATCTAACAAATGGGCTTCGTGTAGATAAATTCTGTCGGATGAGGCCATCACTTCCTTTTTCTAAGATAATAGGATTCGTTAAAGACCTATATTTATTCTAATCATATGATCATTGTTCAATGGCTATATTAGAAATGGTAAAAATTATTAATGGAATATTTAATTCCAAAAACATAAAACCAAGGAAGTGCATCGGTTCTATATAACCATTTTACATAATAAGACATTTAATTTGATCAAGAAGAATTTTCATTAATAAATGTTTGGGTCTTTACAATATTCCCCCCTCCTCCGATGAAATTTCAGTCACGAAATTTAATTTTCCAACACAAAATTATATATTGGTAACCCTACATCATTACATCCTCTAATTACCACGTTTCTTCTTCAAACATTTGGTTTTTCCACAATACTAATACGAGGGGCATTGTTTTATTTCATAGATCTTTGTACCTATGATCTAAGATCTTCACTGGCTTCTCTTCATAGGAGATTGGATTCTCCAATGGTAACACCTATCTATTGAGTACATGTGATGTGTTAGGTATGTTCTTTTTGAAGAGTGACACATGGAATACATCATGTACCTAAGATAGGTTTAGTGGGGGTTTTAGTCGATAGGTTATTGCTCCATTGCGATCAAGTATCTCAATAGGGAAGATATACCTTGGACTAAGCATCCCATTCTTCACAACTCTCATAACTCTCTTAATCAATTATATGAGGAGGAATTCTATATCTCCAAAATAAAACAATAGTTATCATAGATGTTTAACTGCATAGCTCTTTTGTTGACTCTATGTAACTTTAATGTCTTTCTAGGTGATCATAACTTTATCCACCATTTCATTGACCATTTCTAGACTTAGAAGTTCTTGCTCCCCATATTCATCCCAATATACTGGTGATCAGCACCACTTCCCATAAAGGGCTTTATAAAGAGCTGTTTGGATCCTTGAGTGGAAACTGATATTGTATGAGAACTAAAATAGAGGAAGATGTTGATCACATTCTCATTTTAAGTCCTTTGAGCATGCTCTCAAAATGTACTAATGTTTTTAGATAGTCTTCTAAGATTGGACATCATTTTAAGGATGATAATCCATAGTAAAGATCATCTCATTATTCAGATAATATTAGAGAAACTTCTAAAACACATACATGAAACTTGGATCTGAATCAGATATAATAGATAGTGGTAAACCAGGTAGCATTATTACTTCTTTGATGTGTATCTATTCCATTTGATTCGATGGAAAGAAGTATGGAATTTCAATGAAGTGTGCAGTCATTGTAAGATGATCTGAAACAACCTAGATAACATTGTTTCCTTTAGATATCTTTGGAAGTATAGTGAAAAATTCCATGGTGATGTTCTCCCAATTCCATGTTGGTAGGGGTAATGGTGTCCTCATCCCCTTAGATATATGTCTCTCATCCTTAACTTTTTGACACACCACACACTTTTATGTATACGTAGAGATCTCCTTCTTTATGTTATCCCACTAATAAAGATCTCAAATATCTCGATGCATCTTTATGTTTTTGAGTGAATGGAGGAACTCAAACTATGTGAATCATCCAAAATGTCATTATTTAAATCTATATTTTATGGAACACATAGTATTCTCCTAAATCTCACAATTCCTTCTTCATTAACATTGAACTCTGATGATTTTCCTTTTCTAATAGTTTCCACTTTCCTCAGAATTCCCACATCATCATTTTAATCATCCTTTAAACTTTCCAAAAGAGAAAGTTGACCAATCATTTGGGAATGTATTGATGATGTTCCCTTATTTATGATTCCTATTTCCATTTTCATCAATTCAAATAAGATTTGATCCTTTTCAATTATTATCAATGATAGAATCAATAGTTCTTTTCTACTTAGAGTATCTTCCACCATGTTCACTTTCCCATGGTGGTAATTGATTTAGTAGTCATAGTCTTTGATTGGATCATACCATCTTCATTATTGCATATTCATCTCTTTCTATGTGAATATATTTGAGGATTTTGTGATCCTTATATATTTTACACTTCTTCTCAAAGAGGTAATTTCTCCATATTTTTAATGCAAGAATTAATATAGAAAACTCTAGATCATATGTTTGATATTTTTTATTGTGAAAAATTAATTTCCTTGAATAATAGGCATTGAAATTGTCATTTTTAATCAACAGACATCCCAGGACCTTCTTCGAAGAATCAATGAATACCAAAAAAGTTCTATACTTGTGGGTAGTGTGAGAACAAGAGTAGTGACAAGCCACCTTTTCAACTCCTTGAATCGATCTTCTTATTATCACTCCATGAAAACATGACTCAATTCTAATTTATCTTGGTTAGAGGGTTTTAAGATCATGAGAAATATCTCCAAAATTAGCGATAATATCCAGATAACCCAAGGAAGCTACAGATATCCGTCACAGATGTTGGCCTTAGTCATCCCTTAATTCAAATTTTCATGGAGGTATCCACAGATATCTCATTTCTAGTGATGATCTAATCCCTGAATGAGACCTCATTCATCTATAACTCAAAGTTTATGTACATTTACAAAAGATTCTCCTTTTCAATGGTCTCTAGTACAGAGCTTAGATACTCCTCAAAGTCTTTCTTTCTTTTAGATTATATTAGAATACCATCTACAAAGATAGAAAAAAAAATTTAATGTAATATAAAAAGACTCTATTCATTATTCACACAAATATTTCTAGTGCATCAGTGAGTCTAAAAGGAATTAATATGAATTCATAGTGCTCGGACCTAATACGAAAAATAGTCTTGGGGATATCCACCATATTCATCCTTACATAGTAACATCTCAACTGCAGATCCACCTTGGAGAAGTATTGTTCTCCACATAGCTGATCTAAAAATTATTAAATTCATGGCATAGGATACTTGTTTTTTATCATGATTATTTTGAGCCCCCGATAATCAATACAAAGGCGCATTGACCCATCATTCTTCTTGATGAAGAGGATTGGTGCACCCTATGGTGAAGCACAGGGGTGTATAATCCGTTTATCTAGATTCTCCTATATTTTTCTATTTATCTCCTCAATATCCACAACATCCATTCTATATAAAGTATTGGATATTTTCATATCCCCATGTTTAAGATCAAACGACAATTCAACATCTATTCTGTGAAGAATACCAGTAAATTCCTTAGGAAACACTTCAGTGAATTCCATCACAATAGGTATATCTTCAAGGATGGTTATTTCCTTAAACTCCATCATCTAACCAAGATATTCCTACTCATAGGGAAGTAATATCCACGCTTATGATGTTTTGGATAAAGAAGATTCATCCTACTCATTGAATGTTTTCAAAATTGGGGCTCGATTAACCATATAGATGGTGATTCCCCTCTCACCACAATTTATGTTAACTCTATAGATGGAAATCCAATCCATACCATGAATTGCATCAAGTTACCCTAGAGGGAGTATGTAAGGTTCGTGAAGAAGCTAAATTAAAAAATGGTGACAAGGGAGGAGTTATATTCCTAGAATGAAATAATTTTCCCATTTGAAGTTCTCACCAACATCTCTAATTCCATGATTTGTGGTGGTGTTGAGATTATTATACTAAACATTCGGGATAAAAAATAATGCATTGAATATGAATAAAAAATTATGTTTTCTATTCATGAATAAATAACTAGCATACATGTCACCACTTTTTTCGGGGTTCCCATTAGCGGTAGTGGTGGAAAAATATCACCCTTACTACCTTGGATGTTGTTGGTTGCCCCTGAAAACCCTTTTCTTATGCACTAGTTTGCAATGTTCCATTGTTATTTCTAGATGAAGCAATAAAAAATGCATTTACGTTCTAACATTGTGTTCCTCCCCTCTGTCATAGTAGAGGGTTTTGTTATCAGTAATTAATGTCCAGGTTCCCTTCTCTTCCAAACCTAATGCATTTTCTCATCCCATTTAGGGATTTCCCAGGGTGCTTCATTCGAAACCATTTACAAGTGGGGTGATAGAATTTCATAGCACCATTAGACCACCAAAATAAATTTCCACTTTCTGATTCTTATCTCTATGATAACCCTGAGAATTTCGGATCTCCATTACGACCTTGATGGCACATCGGACAATTTCCTCATATCTATTGAAGTCACAGATGCTAGGTAATTATGTAGGTTATGTTTTCTCCCACCAAAGAAGTAGTCAACCATGAATTATTTGGTATCGACAGAGACGTAGGTGTATCATAAAAGATTTGTGATGTTTTCCATGTACATTCTACTGGATTCATCATATTTTTTCTTGAGGTCAAGGAAGTCACTTTCCTTCGTATTACGGAGAGTTCGAGGAAAATATTTTTCATAAAATATTTTCCAAAAATCCTTCCAATCCAATGCCTCAATCTTTTTCGAAGGCATTATATTTTTAATCAATTTCCACCATTGATCATATTCACCCTCAAAACAATAATCATCAAAAACATCCTTATCTTGTTTGTTACATTGAAGGATGGAGAAGATATTCTCATTAGAGTTATCCATTATTCAGTGATTGAGGGATCGACTGATCCATTAAAAGTATGAGGCATTTGTCTCATGAAGTTCTTGATTGTGGGTTATTATTTATTTGGGGGGGTGGACATTACTGTTGACCCAAGTTTCTATTCAAAACATGAGTTAATTAAGAGAAAATTGTAACAACGTTCTTAATTCCCACTCCAATCAGACCAAGCATCTCATTATAACATTAATCACATTGATCTTTGCATCTATTGTTAGAACAATTCCTCCTATAACCAGCCATTGGATGGAATAAAATTAATGTTAGATTTAATTATTAAGGATAATCCATTGAAAAAAATAAAGAGCTTATAAATTACATTTATTTCCTTAACTTATGAATTTATAGGCTTCAATCAATGATATCCATGATCTACTTCCCAACATATATTATTAAGGTCATTTTTTATTCCCTTAATAATGTTTCATTATATTCTTATGAATTTACTAAAGCATATCCCTTGGGAGTGTTGAATCAATAGTGCAACAAGGCTCATTTTCGTGCACCATTTCATGTTCGAGTCTATCTCAAAGAGTTGTTTTCAGGTTTTAACCTTAAATACATATGTTCCAGAGCCACGTCTACTTTTTCATATCCTGATATGGATTTATTTTCTTGATAACCCACTTATTATATACTAACCAAAATTTAGGGATATTTTTATTATACTCAATCTAATACCTAAGGCGTTAACTACAGTTTTCTAATCCTAATCCAAAAAATAATTGTATCTATCCTATGATACCAACTATAAAAATCCTGCTCTTTATTACCGAATTTAACAAGTTGTATTACAAAAAAATTCACTTAAGACAACTCTGGGGATCAAGAGTTCTAGTTTCATATGAAATTAAGAACACTACATGACAACTGAAGACATAAAATATAATATCTTTATTGAAAAAATTTCATACATGACCACAAAATTCCTTCGTACTTATCATTTCATGGGATAACCTAAAGACGTACATAAGAAAATGGTGAGATATAAATACAACTAAGGGAGTAAAAAAGGAATAAAATTAATAATAAAATACATTTTAGGTAATAGGAATATCAATTTATCAATAGAGAAACATGAACATAAAGGCATGATATAGAATTATTAGCATAACATGGAGATGTGGAAACAACAGTTAACATAATATTAGCATGATCCAAATCTAATTAATCATGGATCATGAGTAAACCCTCATTGAACTTGAATTAACCTGATTAAAAACACATTTCACATGATGTATTTTGATAATATTCTTTACCCAATTCATTAGAGCGCTATCATGGTGCACCCTTCTTAATCATTTCATTTCGTTCATAAGTGTGCCACATAGTCATACAACATCGATTCATTAAACATAATAATTTATTCCATGAATATGATATATATAATAAAATTTTTTTGTCCTCAATAAACATTTATAGGTTCATATAATTGAACACCCTTGATATAGAAATGAGTATAGTATTCACTTACACATTGATTTTGGCATGGGAAATTGTGGTGTAACTTCAACAGCATAACATTGTCAAATAGTAATCTTAAAGTGGGTTGTTGAGAGAGAAAGGGGCATCTAATAATTTTTACTTGAAATGGACAGTAATTGGGTCATGTAAAATAATATCCCAATATATTTAATGGAATTTTTATGCACAATATAAAATAATTGATTAAATGTAAATGAAGAGAGAGAAATACCATAGGGAATTTTAGAATGGTAACGGGTGTTCATGGGACACATTAATGAGAGATAAAGGGGTATATCATAATTAAAACATAATTAGGGTATTATATTGGAGGTTTAAAATCATACCTCAACATTTATAATTGAAAATAAAAGGTTACAAAAATATGAGGAAACTTGGTTGTAAATAAGGAAGGAAGGAATGTAAGGATCCTTTACTTGAGTGTGTGATTTCCAGAGCTTGAGGAGGGGATTCAATAAATATTTGGGATCCTTGGGTGGATTAGAGAGATTTTAGGTCATATTAGGTATGTGTTCCATGGATTTTGAGTGAAATGAAGTGGGATCTTGGGTGAGTTTATATATGAAAATAGAGGGGAATTCTTAATATTTCACAAAATTAGGTTTGGGAATCAATATAATTAAATATTCAAAAGAACAAACAATACCATTTTTTTCCAATGGGGAGTGGAAAAAATTATTTTATAAGTAAAATGGCATAAAATATTAAAATATAAGGCTTTCTTATGTAGAGGTGAGTCACACTATCAAGGACATCATTTTAAAATGTTAAAAATACTTTTTTAAGTCTTGGAGGGTCCACTAAGCCATTATATAATAAAAAAACAAATATAAAATAATATTATTTTAAATTTATAACATCTATTGGAAGAATATACTATTTATATTATTTTATTACATCACTATTGGGTCATTATTATATCATAAAATACATTATATATTTAAACAGTATTTAATTTTTACCCAACAATTAGAATATCTCGAAAATAATGAAAAATTCACTATTTGATAATTTTGATATCCTGAATCAAAAAATAATATTCATTTTATATAAATAATTTTATAAATATGTGAATTTTTACTATTAAAATAAAAACATAAATTTATTGAATATTCATGGGTTTTGACAAAAAAGAATTCAAACGGTTATAAATATTACAATTGTATAAAAATTATATGATCATTTAAATTTATAAAATTTAATTTAGTAATAATATTTTATTAAAATAATATTTTATTAAAATAATATTTTATTAAAAATACATTAATTCATAAAAATATAATTTTTTATTGAATATTAACTGAAAATACTCACTGTGCTTTAAAACCCATTTACAATGTAAAAATAATAAAATGAATGTATGTCCATTATTCTATACAAAAAATAATTCACATAATCATAGTGCTTGGGTCTCGTAATATAACCCCTTATAACACTCTCATAATACCTCTGGGTAATGTGTGCAATGGTGACAGACTCTGGGGGTGGCTTCGATAACTTCACTAGGGTGGTAATCTCTATTAATTTTTACTTCTCCCATAGGTGATTCAATTCAAGAATAATGTGTTGAAGCTCAGATTGGGCTTGGTCCAGAGAAAGCCCTATGATGCTACCTCCTTACCAAGATCTGATAAATGGGATCTGAATGGAGCAATTCTACTGGGTGAGTCTATTGCTTCTTTGTCTGATTAAATTGGATTTGTTAAATCCATATATTTATACTAATCATGTGACCACTGTTCAACGACTATATTAGAAAAATTAACAATTAATAAGGGTATCTTAATATACTAAACAATAAAACCAAAAAAGTGAATATGTTTTATATAACCATTTTACATAATAAGTCATTTAATTAGATCAATAGTAATTTTCATTATTAGAAGTTTGGGTAGTTACAATGATTATGTAAGATTAGAGTTGTGGTATAGTTATCCTTTCTTTAGTATTCGTATCTTTACTTATTTATGTTCATTGGTTGAAAAAAAATCCAATGGGGAATATTATTGAGACCAAGAGGACATGTTTTGTGGGTTGTGGTGAAAAAATTGGTAAGGAGGAAATGATGGTGTTTGTGTTGATGGATTTTCCTATCAGTAGCTTAAGAAGATTCAAGTGATAGTGAGGAAGTGATCACGTGGAGACCTGGGCACACACATGGTAGGTCACGTAACCATGAACAAGTGATTGTATAAATTAGTGTGGACACACACATTAGGTGAAGTGACTATAAGTTGTGTTGACATGAACCGTAGGTAAAGTATCCATGAACAAGTGACAACATTAAGGATTATTGACATGAACGGTAGGTTAAGTGATAATATACCGATGACTGCATGAAGAAGTGTTGACACACATGGTAGGTTAGTGATCATAAACTAGTGAAAATCAAAAAGTGATCACATTAGTGAGTGCTGACACACATTGTAGTGAGGTGTTTGTGGGACTCCCTCGGTAAAAATAAGAAGAAGGTTGTTTGTTAAATCATTATATACAAAGTGAAGTGATATTCTAGTGTTTATATATCATGATAAAAGATATCGTGAGTCCTAATTATATTCCTTTAATAGAATTTATAGAAATATAGAAGGTAAATGAGTGGGTAATATGAGGTTTAAGAAGTCTGGTGGATCCACATTGATGAATGGTTATGTAGGAGAACCACATAGACAAATGATCACGTAATAAAACCTCAAGTAGGATAATTATATAGGTGAATAAGCATGTAGGTGAATTATGTATCCTATTAGTTCATGTATACATTTTCATCTACATATCCAAATTCTTCACATAATATATATATACTTTATATGAAATATAATGTATCAGAGATTGAAGATGGGCCATTCTTAAGATGAATAATTCCATGATTAAATCTTGCATGGTTGTGTTCTTTTAATGTTGAAGAATCATAGGTAAAATAAAAATGAAGAGGCTATATTATTTTTTCACAACCCATTGTATTTACCTGTAGTTATTAAATATGTTTCATATAGATGTTTTTTACCATATCCAATGTTTTTGGGAGTTTTAATTATAATATATTAATGCAGTATCATAAATATTCGAATTAAGAAAAAAAAATATCATGTGTTTGAGGAAACCAAAGTTATAGATATTATCATTATTATTATATTCATATAGTTATAAGGATGTAAAAAAATATGTTTGTAAAATACAAGAGTGTAATGAAAATATAGAGAGTGGTGTTGGTGAAGAAGGGTAGCAGTGGTTACATGAAATTTTATGAATATAAATTAAAGTTAAACCTTGTCAGTCTAAGAAGAGAAGAAGAAGAAGATCACATCACACTGGACCACAATATTACTATCAAAATGATGAATACATATCTTTTTCCCTTTTCATATTGAGTTTTTCTATTAGTATGGGATGCAAAAAATAGTTAGATGACTTGTTAGAAATTGTTTAGGATTTTCCCCACTCAAAGTGATTCACAAGTTTTATTAGTGCATCATATGATCATGGGTGTCACCAGATCATACCAAAGACTAGATACTCAAATTAAGTATTGAACCATATAAATTACATGTGTTCTCTATATCTATTATTGTGTTCGTATTAACATGAATATATATTATAACCATTGATGATGTTCTTATAGAAGAAAATCATAAATTGTGGAATCATTGATTCACCCCTTCCCATTCCACTGATTTTGAAATTATGAGTTCCCACACAGCTACAAGTTGAAATAATATATATCCAAGAGGTTTTCACAACTTCTAAAATATGTTTTTTACTATCAATAAAATAATTATATCACCATACTTCTTATTCTATATCTACCTCTAGTTTAGAGCTTCTATCTCTAGTTGAATCTAATACTTCTAGTTCATATATTCTACCACCAGATAAATATGCTACCAGAAGTTAAATTTCATCTAATATTATTGTCAGGAATTAGAATTCAATTTATTTATTACAATTTTAATTATATTATATTTAATTAATGAAATAATAACATGGATTTAAGAATATTTTGTTATTAAAATATATACTTGATTCATAAAATAAATGTCAAAAAATCAAATGAATCTACTCAGTATGAGGAATTGTCTCATATTATTATTATCCTATAATGAAAAATTAGAGATTATTAAAAGATACAAGATCATTGTAACCCCACATTCATAGTGGTTGGTTGAATAAATTATCTTATTAACTTCTTTTTTGTATGTACTTTGAAGTTAAAGTATTTTCTAGGTCTTCAAACGACACACTTTTTTCATGGAAAAATAGAATCCTTGCAAAGAACAATTGAATTAAAATCATGGATTATTCTAAAGAGAAACCAAATAAATAATAACAACATTCCTGATCATCACTTACTTAAAAATATAAATAATAACAAAACAAATAATTTTACAATATTTCTTTATTCTTATCAAATTTATTTAAATTGGATTTGTGATTGTTATTATTGGTTTATTCCTTAAGTATGATCTTCTATATTGTATTGGAGAGTAATATAATACTCACTTATTTAGTTTTATAACTTATATCCCATGAAGAAATATAGATTTGTTTGTGGGTATTCTGGATGGTCTTGTGTGTAGTGGTATGTAAAACCCAATCTAGATTTTGAATCATTTTTATTGTTTAAAAATCATCATAAAAGAATATGACTATGAAGTGGACTAAAACTCTCGTATTTATTTCACTTTTCTCTTATTTTATTTTATGAACAATATTGTTTTGGTTTTCCAATTTATTTATCAAAACCCAACTCTATTCAGTATATTTAATTATTTTTTATATATATTGTGTTTAATTTGATTAGATTTATTTCAAATGTTAAAGTGTTTTTGAAATTATTTCAATTAGGATATTTTTAATCCTTTCAAAAAACTTTTTAATACATTAAATTATATAATTCTTGTATTTTATTTAATTATGCTACTTATAAATTAAGGAAATTCATTTTAAATAGTTTCTAAATAGATAATTTATTGTAAACTCGATTCAAATTCTTCTTTATTTATACACTAGGACTAAAAATATGGTTGAACATTCATATAGAAAAGTATGGATTTTTCCCTTTACATATAATTTCAAGGTTTATATTATGAAAATAAATAAGTTTTGGATCTATATAAATACACATCATGGGAATATTAGAACAGTCCTTCTATCTTAAATAAATATCCACCTTGTTTAACTTCTTAAGGTGGTAATGTATTAACCAGTCATAATCTATAATTAGTTCTAATGGTCTCTTCTAATGAATATTCAAATACTTCTTTGTGAATATATAATTAAATATTTAATGATCCATATATATGTAACACATTTCACCCTAATGTTAATTCCTCTGTATATTTAATCGAAAAATTACTACAACTACTTATCAATCATGAGTCAGGTAAACATTATCATGTGACTTCAACTAATGTGAGGCATATACTACTTCCAAAACATTATACATGAGAACACATCATCCCATCATTGAAGCATCAATGTAGATCAAAAACCATTATCCACTAAAGGGTATTGTGGGCATAGGTGCAATGACCGACCTTCTATTCAATTGCAGGAAATTATTTTGCATTAACTCGTTTATAGGAACTTGGCACCCATTCCCATCAACATGGTTATTGTATTTGATAAACATGAGACATTTCTCACAAAGCATCGATAGTATCCAGAAAATCTATGAAAACTTAGGATATCAGTCATCATGTTTGGGATGGTCTAATATTCAATAATTTTTTCCATTAAGGGATCCACTGATATACCTCACTTGTAATTATATAATCCAATAAGGATAATTTATTTTTATAGAATTTATATTTTCAAAATTTGGCATAAAAATTATCTTTTCTCAAGGTATTAAACATAATACACAAATTAAATTCATGCACTTAATTTCTATTGGAATATATAAATATCATCTATAAATAATGCCACAAGCTTATTGATGTAATCATTAATAAGTCTAATAATTAGATCCATGAATTTAATAGGGTAATTGGTTAGTCTAAATGGAATCACTATAAAATCATAGTTTCCATACCCTTATATGGAATGTGGTATTTTATATGTTATCATTTTTTACGCCCAACTATTGATGTATAGATCGATGGTCAATCATTGTAAATTTTTGATCTCTATTATGTTGATTAATAAAATCATTAATATGGGGTATAGGATACTTATTATAGATAGTGAAATTGTTATTTTATTTATAATCAATCAAAATATGTATTGACCCATCATTATTCATAGCAAAAGAATAGGTTCACCTCATGGTGATACACATGGCATAATGAATACCTTATCCAAATTCTCAAAGATTTTATCCTTAATTTCCTATAACTTAATCAGGGTCATTCTATATGTTTTATTTAAATAGGCGTAGCAATAGTAATAATTCCCATTAAAAAATAAACATCACAATTCCTTGGAAGACTCGGTCACTCTTAAAAAAATAAATTATCATATTTCCAAATAATAGGGATAACATTAATGTTTTGTTTATCCCTATATATTTGAGATAGATACCCCACAAGAATATGTTATAAGAACCATGTAATTTAAGTCGTTTCCATTGGAAGTTTATTTTTATCCTCACAACAATAAGAAATCATGGGTTGAATTCAAAATCAATCATGGATTCCTTTAATCAATAATTGATATCGAAATTATATAAAGAGAGGCAATCCACACATAAAATCACATGAAAATCTACAAGGCGGAGAGTAGTAAGATTTTTAAGAATCACATTCCCATACCCATTTAATAGAAAAGAGTTATAGGATTGATATTCCATCATTGTACCATTATATGTTTCCACTGATAATTTTGATGGTTTTGGGTATAGAGGAAGCACCAAATGGGGAATTCCTAATTTGGTTTTTGTCATAATTTATTGTTAATATAATATTTACATGATGAAAACTATTGTAATCAATATAATTGAATAAAATATTTATTGACAACTGAATGTCACAACCAAGATATGGGATCATTGCACATTATTTATAATTAATTAAAATAGTTAAAGAATTAATTATTGATGAATTATTTTTTCCTTGATGGATATCACAACATGTCCACATCATAACCTCGTATTTTTAGTAATAAAGATCATATTACCTCTAATATTGATCCACACATGTTCCATGAACCTTCAAATATCACTATAAGAATCTATAGGGGTAGCATAGTAGAGCCTGATACTTTCATTTTTTTACTTCATTCTCCATAGTAATTACATGAAGAAGTATTATAGTTGATATCTATAGACTCAAGAGTGGTGGTGGAGGAAGAACTATCCTAGTTCTTGAGATTTATCTTGTAGAGGGTTCTCGCTAGGTCTTAGAGAGAATTCTTTCCAAATATATTTAGGCACAACCAATGAAATTGAAACCCTATAATAATAATACGATTGTATTTACATACCGCTATGGATAGATAACAAAAAATTTACAAGTTATCTTTATTATTTATTTAATCCTATTAGAACCACATTTATACAATAATAATAATATTATTATTATTTCATTACATTCACTGAACATATAAATTAGATAAAAAATTATTCAAATAAATTTATATTTATATTATGTCTCATCAAACCATTAAAATCAGTCATTAATTCCTCTATAATATTTATTAGACCTTGAATTATTACTGTTTATTTAATAAAGAAATATATTTTCCTTATTCCCTAATATATAAAAAAAATATCATATCCACTAAATATCAAATAAATATTTATTAAATATTCTTCTCATAATATATTCTCTTGAATAACTAGTGGTGGAATATTTATGATCAAGAAAAAATGAATAATTATTAAAGAACATTTGGTAATAACATATATTCAACTTTATAAATAATAAATAATATTGTTATTTAATATATATTATGGATACACTTAGTATGTAAATATATAGAACTCTTCTTAAGTGTCATTAGGTGAAGCAACTCAAAGTCCAAGGTTAGTGTCTAGAAAAACTCCAAGGAACCCATATATGAAGAATTTAATGAATAAATGACATAAAACCTCATAGAAACACTGAAAATGTAAAATAATCCATTTTTGTGATATCTATTTCTTATTAAGTATTGTGAAAGTTCCATTAACCTATGTGCTCAATGTTTCTTTCTTTGAATTTCTATAACTGATCATGCCTACAGAACACCATGGACAAAGATTTATTTAGGCTATATAATTTCAATCAAAAGGAATGAGATATCGGCTTCTGCTAGACAATGGATGGTACAAATATTTTCTCACATTATTCATTAATAAATTTTTACTCATTAAATATTCAATGTACCCAACTTTCCCAAAAATATATATAATCATGGTTTTAATTAATATATAAAATTAGAAGAATCATAGGACCCATTAATAATGATATTAAAATATAAGGATTAATACGCATGTCAAATGATATGTACATCAAATGACACATACAAATATGGATTTATTACTGGCTTGTCTTATCCTCAAATTTTTTTTACAATGGATGTTACCATGGGTATACACCATGAGAAGGTTATTCAAATCCTATAATTATCCATCCCATATCTCCTATACCATTTGTTTCCCTCAAATGACTTCATCTATCTATAGAGAATGTACTTAAAAATAATTTCATGGAACTTTCAGGTTGTCATCATAGTGATGAAATGTTGAAAACATTCTGTGTGACAATTACTCTTAAGTTATTATCACATACTATGTCATGTAGAAGGACACTCAATATATGAAAATTTGTTTATTAATATAAAAAAATAATATTGATCATAAATTACAAAAACATTTCCTTAATAACACCAAATCCAATAGACTCCCACTTTCACAAAAGCTAAATTCTAACAACCTTTATCCCACTATCTCTCAAGTGATACTCATTCCAAAAATTTGACAGTCCTTTAGTCAATGAATCTTCTATGATTAATTATATTGAAACCATATTTATTAGAACATCACTAATATTAGAAAAAATCATTCATAGAAGATACTTCTAGAGTATGTTATTTGTTTGTTGATATGGTGTTGGATCATTTGCAAGAGGCACCACTAAAGTATTATCATAATATAATATTATAGGGACTCTACTGATAGTTACTACATCAAGATCAAGTAAAAAGATTCATAAGAAAATTTATTCTTTATCTATATCAGAATACACTATATTCTTAGACTCCACTTTAGAATAGGTGAAAGGTAGCTGTTTTGAACTCTTCCAACTCACAGGACCTCTATTGAGACTTTGGACATATCCTAAATTCAATTTCATATCATTATGATCTAATTGGAAACTATAATAAGTGTATCCTCTGATGAATAGTACCTCAATCTCCCCCATAAACTAGGAACATATCCTTAGTTCTTCTCATTTTCTTATGGATAGCCTTAACTGTAAACCAATATAATTTACCTAGATCATTTTGATATTTTCCTACCATGATTAGTATATAAGAAACATCAAGTATATTACACAACATAAACTAAATCATTGCTCCTAACATTGAATAGTATGAGATATTACTCAATCATTATTTCTCTTATTGTGTCCGAGGACACATTTTCTTGAAATTATGTATACCATGTGACCCTGGAACCAATCCCCTCTTTGATTATTCTATACAAATTATCTTTAGTATCCGGTCACTATATGTACCTTAACTTATTTCAAGTACCCCATATATCTATCAAGAATGATCCCAATCCCTAAAATTTTGGTTTCTTCACCTAATTCATTTATGGATAAACACTTGTCTTACCAGTCCTTAACATTCTATAAGACTTATCTATCATTTACAATAAGTTATATTTTATCAACATATACAACTTGTATGATGACTGAATTCTTTAAAAAATATTTTTAACACATGGTTCATAATTGTTCTTAATGAAACCAAGTGGTTTTATATATTTATTGAATAGAATTTTCAATATCCTATTTTTGTGCTTAAACCCATAAATTAATATCTACAACTCCCATATAATTTAACATCACCTAGAGTCAAAAATCCTTCTCGTTGTGTCATATAGACATCTTCCTAAATCATTCAATTAAGGAATGATATGTTTGCACCCACTAACCAAATGTCATATTCAAGGTAAATAGTTATATCAAGTATAATTTCCATGGGTTTAAACATTTATACTAGCGAAAAGGTTTCATCGTAGTCAATTACATGATTTGTTTTAAACCCTTTAACCACTATCATTCAACTATAGGTACTTACTTTACCTTCTATGTACAATTTTCTCTTGAATACCCATTTTTACCCTACAAGATTTAAATTAACTAGCATATTGACTAGATCTCATACATGGTTTTGATACATGTTATCCATTTTAGAATTCATGGAATGATTCTATCTTATAGCCTCTGAGCTCTTTATTACCTATTTTTAGGAGAGAGGTTCATTATTTTAAACAATTAATTTGAAACCATATTTGGTTATTAGAAAACCATATCTCATTGGTTCTCTTATCTATCTAGTGATCCTACAAAGATCTTGTGTTTCAGGAACATTTTCTTCCACAAAGACTTGTGGAATTTGATTATATAGTAACTCTGGTATACCATGAGTGTCAACTTCATTGATGTCATTCTTTCTCTCACAATCCTACTTGATGATTTTATTCCTCTCAATATATATGTATTTTATAATGATAATTACATTATTTTTTGAAGGATTGTATAAGTAGTATCCCTTTTTTCTTTAGGATACCCTATAAAGAATCACTTTGTTCCTTGGAGTGCTATTTTTTTGCCCGAAAAGGCCTTGAAAATTTCCTCACAACACCAGACATGTGTATGAGAAAATGGGTTTCCTTTAACCCTATATCTTGAAGGGGGCTTAATTCTCCTAATTAGTTTTCACTCAAATTAGCTTTTATGTCATAGTTATTATTTTATATTCCCAAAGGGATAATGAATGATATACATGAATCAACATCAATCATACCATTTATATTATGGTATAATCCCTTATTTCATTAACACCATTCCATTATGGTTTGTAAAGTTGAATAATTTGGTATATAACTCCAAACTACCATTAAGAGTCAATAAAATATTGGTTATGATATTCACCACCTCAATATTATAGATGATTCTTTATCTAATTTCCAAATTAATTCTCTAAATTATTATTGAATTGTTTCAATTTTATAAAGGTATCAAACATATACCTCATCAAGTAGACATATCCATATCTACTCAAGGAATCAGTAAAAGTGATAAAGTAAGAATTACTACCTCTAGATTATATTCAAAATGGTCTACACACAAAAATGTGTACAAAATAGATGGCCATTTCACCATGTCCATAAAATAGAGGTTTTTTCATTTGTTATTGTAAAATATAATAACATATTTCAAGTGGTTTTATCTCAAAATAGACAAAACGACCATCTTGATTGAGCTTAGTAAATTGATTCTCATATATATGAAAAAAATGATGATGTCATAGGTTTGTGTTACGCGAGATAAAAATACATGATTCATTATCAATACATGGTTTTAATAATTTAATACATATATACCATTATTTAAATTTTCCATACCATAAAATATGTTTTATATAAAATTAAATAAAATTTATTTCCAAATTTGAAAATAAAACCATATGTATCTAGGAATGATACATATGTTTTGTTATTTTAAATATTTAAGATATAATAAAAATCTCTTAAAACCAATATAATTTTTGTTTGTAATAAAATGTTGTTATTTCTAATGGCTATAGTATCCAAACTCATACCATTATTAGCTCAAAAATCCAACTCTCCTCCAATTTTTTTTTGGAATTTACTTGGCTCATGTATTTGGTTACATATGTCAGTTACAAAAGCATTATTTAATACCCAATGCGTGTATATTGAAAGATTACACTTGATAATGAACACACATTTAGCTTCCCATTACTTCAGGTAGAA
Source organism: Viscum album (assembly GCA_963277665.1). NCBI lineage: Eukaryota > Viridiplantae > Streptophyta > Magnoliopsida > Santalales > Viscaceae > Viscum > Viscum album. The sequence goes on from OY728148.1 coordinate 1,710,753,159, forward strand.
GTTCCTATTCTAGTGTCCTTTCTGCCCACATTAAAAACATTCCTCTTCTTTTTTCCATTCCCTTTCTCAATATCTTCTTATTCTTTGAAGGATGGTTCTTGGGATCTTAAGAATTTTTTTGAGACTAATGCCCCTTTTTCCATGTTCTTCCTTTTCTTATTCACCATAAAGACTATCAGTTTTTAGGCACCATTTCCTTGCTTAATCATAGAATTATAGTAAGTAGTTATTAAATAAACTTATCATTATTTCACAAGATATAATTATCAATAAATCTAGATAAGGACTTGGGTAGTGAGGAAATTATGAGATATGTGCGCAACTCATCTGGAAATTTAATCCCTAAGATGTCTAAGTGGTCAATGTAGCAAATAATATTAACTACATGAGGCCTATAGGGTGACGACTCTCTAAGATTTGTTCTAAATAAGAATTTTATATCTCATATCTATCTTGTATTCCCTTCTCTTGATAAACATCATGAAATTGAGATGTCAAGCTATACACACTCATGTACCCCTGTTTCTTTAGAAACTCATTGGTCATGAATGATAGAATGAAACACTTAACATATGTGGAATCATTGAAATATTTCTCAAATTGAGAACAAAATTTATCACTATCCTCATTACTAGGATATTTAGCAGTAGGTTATTCTAGCACATAAAATTTTGTTTTCATGGCATTGGATAACTCATAATCTCTTTTTCCACTCTTGGAAATTTCTGTCAGTGATAATTTTATCTTTATACATTATGGATCATAATGATATGTTTTAATTAATGTTTATTGTTGTTTCTATAAGTAATATGATCATAATTTTAGTACTTTATCTAATAATTGGTAGGTGAATATATATTATACTCATTAATCTCCCAATATTTTACTAAAACACAATTAACCTCACTATTGGCTTCAGAGCATCCTATTTCCTAGACATTCTAGTGGAAAGAATATATATCACCCTTCTCATCACCTAGAACTTAACTAACCAATTAATTTAGTGGGTTATACATTGGCATTACAAATTCAAACCTCATTAACTCATAATTCCTTGGTCTGTTGAGTGGACTCCCAAATCATAGAATTCTTAAATTGTAGTTTCTCAACCTTTTCCTCTTAGTTACACTATGTCCAACATTGGAAGTAAACTATTTATGAAAACTTATTTATGTCAACTCAAAATGTCATGTTATAATTCCTTAATAATTTAAAGTACCCCGACATAGTTTGGTCAAGCACATTGAATCGTCGATCAATTTTAACTTATGTAGTCGAAGGATATACCAACTTAATATATATTATTGATTTATTTTATCTCTATAAACATGTTCAACATTTTAACTTTATTTCATTATTGTTAATTTTAAGTTAATTTACTTAAGTTATTAACCATTTCTTAGATAAAATTTATGCATAATCAAAAATATTTTAGTTCTATATTTCATGATCATTATTTTATAAGTTCATGTGATCACAAAAAAACATCTATAATTTATTTAACCATTCAAATTTATAAAAATATAATAATAATTTGGTAAGATCATGAGCTTTATCTAATGGGAAGTTTATCTTATAAATGATAAACTAACCATCAACCTATGAGCAAAACACCTTGAACCATGACTTGGTTTGTGATGCAGCCTTCCACTTATCCACCCATGTACCTCTTGTGTTGGTTTCTCATTACCTCCAAACATGAACATCACCAACTTTCATGGGACCTTTATCCATTCCATGTGATTTTACTCACTTGTATGTGATGGAAAACAAAGGACATGTTAAGGGGTTTACATAAAATAAACTTGATCCTCACAATCCCTTACATAACGAGAGGAGGGAAGATGCACATACCAGAAAATTAATTTAAAAATAAATTAAACGGAAAACAATCACACACAATGGTATTTAATATTATCATTATCATCCTAATACATGCAATGAATTTCAAATTTAATAAAATAAAATTCAATTCTAATCATTATCATCAATGATAAATCACAATTTAAAGAATTAATTATATTATTTAATTAATCCATTATTTTATCTTAACATTCATTTTAATTTTAGTAGGATTCTCATCCATCATAATTTTAAAAAAGACTGAAAAATATCTTAAATTACCTATATATTAAAATGTACCATAGATGCAGCACGGTGATAACCCATACAAACTACCTAATATGTATTATATTCTTATATTGTTTACTCCTGAGATATGAGGCATAAATGAAAAAACATGTCATTTAAGGGTGGGAATTATCAATGTAATGACCATAAATAAAACCTAGTATTTACATAGTGTTTTATGATTCAATAAACATTGAGTAATTAATATATTTGGACTTATACAAGATAAGTAGTTATGAACATTATGAAAATATAATTATAAATTTAATATATATAGATATAGATATAACATATTAAATGTTAGGTATTATAAACATTAGGACCACACATAACACGTGTTGATAGTGTTTAAGAAGTATACTAAATTAATTTTTCATTCTGTGTAATTTGGTAATATACATGATATGTACTATCGAGCAACATGATTCGTATATTTTTCTATAATCTATCTAATGCACAATCCTATGGAGTTGTCATGTAATTGTGCCATATAAAATAATGGAGTACAAGACATTTACATGGGATATAGGGCATCTGGTCTCTTAATTTCATTTTCATGATTCATGTAGGTCACGTAATGAAAAAAATGGCATGTTTTGACTAAAGGATCACATGTTGTGAATGGATTCTATATGCCATGTAATCCTTATAACCATGCACCATCCTAGAAGGATCAATACATAGTGTACTAAAAAGACACCTCATGTAAAAAATTTACATGGATCAAATTAATGATAAATTAATAAATGGTATAATGAACATGGGTATAGGGAATGTACAAATGGGATACATAACATGTACTCGTGTTTTAACCTTTAAAAAACCACAACACCTCCAAAAGAGTTGTTATAATATATTTTATTCATAAAAATAATCAATTTGATTGTATTTTCAAGGAAAAAAGTGTATGTAGAGAAGATGTCATGATTTATATTAAAAATGATTTTACAGGAATTAAAAACTAACAATAGATGTGAAGATAAATCAATGATATTAAAATAATTAAAAATAATTATGAAACCCCTCTGATATCAGTTGGAGTTTTCTGATATAGAAGAATCACTTGATGGGCCACAACTATCATGGATTGTTTTTGTAATCAGTGATTAATCTAATATTTACATGATAATAAGTATCATGATCAACAAAATTGAATCAATTATTAAATGATGATTCAACGTTGACCCAATATGTAGGATCATCACAAGTTATTTATAAATAATTAATACAATTAAAGAATTTACGTACAATAAATTCAATTTTTTTGTGGATCTAAAAACATCTCTATGACATACCTTCATTTCATTGTAGGAATCAGGATTATATTTCCTCTAGTGGTGATCCATATGTGTTACATGAACCACTAATAATTATAAAAAAAATCAATGGGTGTTGGCATAGTAGATCCAAATGCCTGTATAATTTTCATTTGATCACATTGAGAATTTCTTAAAGAAGGATTCTGTTTGATCTCTCTTGATTCAAGGGTGGTGGTGGAGGTGTATCACTCTCTATTCCTAAGAGTGTTCATGTAGAGTGAGCTCACTACCGCTTCGAGAGAGATCTATGTAGATGTCATTGTGCACAAAAAATAAAATTGAAACACTAATAAGATAATTTAATTGAGTTTATATTACTATAATTCTATAAAATAATAATTTCACAAGTTCCCATTATTATTAAATTAATCCCTATGGAACCCCATTCCTTTAATAATAATGTTATTATTATTATTTCTTTACATGAACTAAAAAAGTGGATTAATTAAATATCATCTATTCAAATAATATTCAATATAAATTACTTCTCACCAGACCATTAAATTTTTTCATCCATTCCTCCAAAAAATTCTCAGATATTTAATAATTAAATTTTTTTAATAATTAAATATAACTTCATTAATAACCAATATATGAATAAATATTATATTCACTAAATTGATAAATGAATTTTTGTTAAATATTATGAAAATAAAATATTTTCTAGATAAACTATAGATAAAATTAATGAGATCATGAAAACATGAATAATTATTAGAACATGTGTGGGAATAATATTTATTCAACATTTTAAATAATAATAATAATTATTATTTTATTGAGATTTAGGATACACCTAGTGTGTGTGTGTGATTGTGTGTCAAAACCCAGATCTTGGAAAGGTATGTTATCATTTAAGATGGAGTTTTAATCCATTATTTTGGTTAATTATGTTCTTACCCCAAGACCTAGAGGACTCTAGGGGGTGTTCTAAGGATTTAGGACACAAAAAGTAGAGAAGAGAGACTTTCTAGGTAGGTCGCACAATTTTCACAAGGTTATTACTAACCATGTAGAGAGCCCAGGTAAACCGTTCAAGAGGATGTTTTTCGGATAGTATCCTTTCCATGGTTTGTGCACGGTTCGGAAAACACTGCAACTAAACCGTGCGAGGGGGTTCCATTGGGAAAAAGCATCCACACGGTTTGGAAAATAGTGCAGTTAAACCGTGTAAGGGGGCCTTTTGGGACAAAAGAATCCACATTGTTTGGACATGGTTTGGAAAACCATGAGGGAAACCGTGTGACCTAGAAACTTCTAAAAATTCACAATTTCTCCACTCTAGGATTTTTAACCCCAACTCGAGAATTCCTCCCATTTCCCCTCTGTCCACCATAGGGACAAACCAAATCTACCAAGGGCTCTAAGAGATAAATATCCCTCATTAATATGAACTTTTTGGTGTTGTTGGTTGCAGATCAATGATCCAAGTATGGTTAATCCCATCCTTGCTTCTCATTTGAGTTTAGGGTTTGTATCTTCTTCTCCTCTCCTTTTGAATCTCTAAAACCCTACTCTTTGGGTGGGATTTAGGTTGAAGCTTCAAAGGTTTGTTGAAGTGGGAACTAAGGTCTTTATTAAGAGTGAGACCAACTATGGAATTGAGTTAGGTGCTCAAAAGTTATATCCCATGGTTTATTTGAGGATTTTTACAAGTGTGGTTTTGTTCTTCGATGTCTCTTAGTATGATTAGTTTACCCCTGGCATGTTTTGGTGAAGTGTTTATTATAAAGGTAAAGGGGAACCCTCACAATCCCCATGGGATGCGTTGAGGGAGATGAGACTAAACTGGGGCCACCCATGGGGTGAGTCGACTTTCCCCGACCTAGGTATTTGTGAATAATAAGTGATATTTTGAGTATTTATGTATAGAACTTGATAAAAGTGTTTATGTGATTGCGTGTATTGGGTTAGAATCTTGGTGGTGCACCTAGTCTTGAAAATAACCTAAGGGATATTGTGTTAAGATGTGTCGTCATAATGGAAAGGGTCATTAGCATATTAATAAAGCCTAGTGAGTTTCATATAACGAACAAAGCCTAGTGAGATAGTTAAATTAAATGAATGCATAGTGAGATAAGAATAATGAAAATGAATTGGGTTAAATGGATAAAGGATGTGATGTGTGGTAAATGTGTTTATGGGATAAAGCATGGTGTTATGCTTCTTCTTATTGTTATGGTTTATGTTTGGTTTAGGCAATGGTTGTGATGTCATTTAAATGGTTGATGGTTACATATATGTATAGAATGAACACATAGCTTAGTAGTGTGGGGTATTGACTGAGGATCTATGCCCAAGGGTTGAGTTGGACTGAGGCTCTAAACTCCACCCCTAATGCACAGGGTAGCCATAGGACTGATGCTTTGTTTCCCTATCAGTTGCATCCTTAAAGAATGATGCTTTGAGCTGAGGATATGGCAGACATCCACCTGGACTGATGCTTCGAGGTGAGGATGTGGTCGACATCCTCCTGGAATGATTCCTTGAGGGGAGTATATGGTTTACATCCACCTATAATGAATCTTTGAGGTGATGATATGGTTAAAATACTCTAGTACTGATGCTTCGAGGTGAGGATATGGTTGACATCCTCCCAGAATGATGCTTTGAGGTGAGGATATGGTTGTCATGGGCAAGTTGGACCTAGTGAGGTATGACAACTGTGTGTTTTACTCATGTATGTGATTGTGTAATTTAAGCCACGTAACTGGTTATGTTTAATAAACCCCTGATACATCTGTTGAAAGGGTAAGATATGGAAATGAAAATAAATGTTGGCAAAGAACCTAAACTGGCTATGGGAACATAATGTTTTCCTTGTCATTTGTTATTAATTTCCTTTATTCATGCACAATTATTTATACTGAATATGTTTTAGACACCGTTGGTGGTGGCCTATTGAGTTTTACTGACACCCTTGTCAGGCAGCCATTGGGTACCCGATCAGACATCATGTTTGTAGGCCAACAGAAGGGCAATGTCCCTTATTAGGAAGTTTGGTTGGGATGGGTGTACATGGAGGAGGACTCTAACACATGGTCGAGAATATATTTGGGATTTTGTAGTTTGTAATCATTTGGGGTTTTGTTCACTTTTTCACTTGTATCATGGAATGTCATATTTACTATTGGACATGATTGTACATCGTTTAATGGAAATGGTTGTTTATGCATGCTCTTTTATTATTTATTAATTTTCCTATATTTTTTTATCTTCTATTGTGGATTACTTTGATAAAAGGGGGTATAGTCTCCCCAATTGACTTTTCAGACCACTGATGCTAGTTTGCAACCTTTGGCTTACAAGGAGGCATGATTAGGGTCAGTTAACCACCCAGCTCGGAGCACTGATTTAGTGGATTCTAGGTCGGGGATGTTACAATATGGTATTTGAGGAGGTCCTTCTTCTCCTTCTCTAAATTCTTGTTATTGGGTATGGTAGATATGAGTTAGGTTGTGTCGGGCCTTGGTTAAGAGCTCGTTATTGGGATTAGCTATCCCATGTATGAGGGAAAACCCATGTTACCCAGGGAAAGAATTATTTTTCTTGAATGTGCGATGTTTCATTTTATGATATTTCACCATTAGGTGATGCACATGTTTTGTGATGTGATTGTATTATGATATTTGGATCATGGCCTCAATGGAATGTGGTTGTGCATTCATGAATCATTGTAACCACCTAGAGAGGTAGGTGAAATGCATCGTGGTAGGCACACATGGTTTGGGTTTGTGAGACATGAAAGGTAGAATGAAGATTGCATTTTTATAATTGAAAATGGAAAATGATGAAAAATAAACAATGCATGTGGGTTATCCTAAATGAATGACAAGTGATTTCAAGTTAAATATGTGTAGTTAAGAGTTTTAATTAATTGAAAATTTTGTTGAAACCTATTGTGTGAGAATTGTGGTGGTGTAAGGTTGTTTACTCATTGTGAACCATGGCACATGGTAGGGATGCTCAGGGTGATGTTTTCAGAATTCTAAGGTTTATTGGGATGGTGAATGTACGGTGGGTTGTGGTGGATGGTGAAGATCCTACTTTTATAAAGCCGTGAATGTTCTTTAGCATGTGTTCTAAACCATATGTTTGGAAATTTAGATAAATTCCACAATGATATCGAGTGCCGGTATCGAAACAAGAGGATGTTTCTGAGAACACTCCTCCTATAGCGGGGCAAGAGAATGTGGTGATACAAGAAACTGGGGAAGAGTTGTTCCAATAGAACTTGTCTTATTTAATGTAAAAGATGGATTAGGAACTAGGGCGGTTTGCATCGAGTATTTTTGAGCTGACCAGAGATTTTCTGCTGCAGCACCATCCAACCTTTACCGGAGTGGTTGGGACAGAGGTAGTGGAGTTAAGGATAGAGTCTGTATAGGTAATACATGATCATGTAGAGACTGACTATGTGAATCGGGTCAAGATGGTAGCTTATATGTTGTAGGTCCAGGAAATGTGTTTGTCGGACATTCTGGCTTAGTTTGAGCAGGCTGAGGGGATGTTGTGGAATGGTTTCTAGGAAATTTTTTTGTACAACTTTTTACCCAGAGATTTGAGGAAGGAGATGGCTACAGAGTTCATGTGCTTGACTCAGGGATCGATGTCAATGATAGAGTATGTTGGCCGCCTCACCGACCTATAACTCTTTGTTCTATCTTTAGCGGCGGATGTGAAAATAGTTTCATGGTGTTTCCAGGATGGGCAGTGGCATAAGATTGGGTCTTAGGTGAATATCATTCACATGAATTGTTTTATAGAGGTAGTGGATTCAGATTTGATCTCAAAAGGGAACCTGAAGAGAGTTTTAGGTAGTGGGATTGCCATGCCAGCTGGGAAGACATGTGGTGCAGCTTCCAAGGGCCGAAATCATTGTTTTGGAAATTTTCAACTAGTTGAAAGTGTGAAAGGTAGTCAAAAGATAGGGTTATCCTCTCAGGGTGGTGATTGGCAGTTCTTTTATTTGTGTGGAAAGTTGGAGCACATGGGTGGATAGTTTCCTTGACCTCCAGTTGACTGTCGGTCATGCGTCATACTGGGACTTGTGCAGATGTTCCGCAAGAACCCCCAGCCGGTGAGTATGAATGTTTGTGATAGGAATATAACCAGTAAGGGAAGGGGATTATTTTCTCTATATGAGGCAGGAAGTTGGTGCCCCACGATCCATACAGGTAGTGGCGATGGACGTGGAACACTAGGGTAGGATCACCCACGTCAGCAGGGTAGTGCAGTGTAGGGCACACAGGTTAGAGCCCAAGGTAGAGGGGTAGTTCAGCATCACACAGTTCAGTCTACTCCTGGTGATGGTGAAGCTGGGCCATCAATTGTCTGAGGTATGATCCTTGTAGATTATATGCTTTCTAGTTCATTTTTTGATACTAGTTCCACAAACTATTTTATTTATGATCATTTTTTGGAAGAATTGTGTTTTCTTATAGAGTGTGTGTGGGGTTATGTCGACTGATAGTCTATTGGGGGGGGAAAGGAAGATATCTGGAAGTATAAGGGATGTTCTCTAGAATTTGGTGGGTATCATATCTTATGGGATTTGTTCTTTCCAAATGTGATGGGATTTTCCATTGGGTTTGGATTGGTTGGTGTTATATCAGGCGCACATAGATGGTTACCATCGTAGGGTGTCATTCAGGTCACTTTAGGGGGATGCTTATGTCCATTGTGGAGAGTGGGATGTTCGAGCAGGTCATGCGGGACAAATATATCAGAAGATTTATAGGATCACGTCTCAAGTACCTTTTCTTGTGCTTGAGGATGAAATAAAGAACAATATGTCTTACCTCTAGTAGTGGATCAGTTTCAATATGTGTTTCCAAAATATTTCTCGAGGTTACCACCGGAGAGGGATGTTGAGTTCACAATCGTGTTGCTGTTGGGAGTAGAGCTAGTTTCTATTCCACCGTACCGAGTGGCACTGGCCGAACTCCCAAAGTTCATTGTTCAACTAGAGGAGTTGTAATGCAAGGGGTTCATGCCTATTAGTTCATCTCCTTGGGATCCCCTTATCTTTTTGCAAAGAAGTCTGACGGATCATTCAGGTTGTCCATTGATTATCGTAAGATAGATCAGATGGTGGTGAAAAATCAGTACCCTCTTCCTATAATTGATGACATGTTTAACCTATTTAGGGGTTCATCAGTGTTTTCTATGAATTTTCTAAGATTGGATTATCACAATTTGAAGGTGAATCCCTCTGACGTACTGCTGACAGTTTTTAGAAGTCGGTACGGGTTGTTTGAGATTGTGGTGATGCCTTTCGGCTTGACCAATGCACTAGAAGTGTTAATGAATTTGATGAACCAAGCCTTTCATTCTTATCTGGATAAGTTTGTGGTTTTCTTTGTTCAAGACATCTTGGTGTACTCGAAAACACATGAATATCATTCCAAATATATTGATATCATCTTGATTGCACTAAGAGGGCATTAGATTTATGCCAAGCTATCAAAGATTCAGTTCTGGATTGGAGAAGTTCATTTTGTAGGTCACATCATCTCTGAGGTAGGTGTGTTGTGGATCTATGGAATGTGTAGTTTGTTGTTTCTTGGGAGCAGTCCAAGAGTGTTTCAGACATTTAGAGTTTTCTGGGTATGGCTGCATATTACTAGAGGTTCAATTATGATTTCTTTCATTTTTTATCACCACTATCGGGCTTGAAAAATAATAGAATTAGGTTTTACATGATGGAGGCTTGTGATAATTCCTTTCAAGAGTTGAAAAAGAGATTAACGACCTCACCATTATTGATCTTACCTCAGACAGGTACGAAGTATGCTCTATTTTGTGATTTGTTTGGTATCAGGCTTTGGGCTGTGTTGATGCAAGATGAGTGGGTTGTGGATTATGGGTCAAGGAAATTGAGACCCCATGAGAAGAATTATGCCACTCATGATATTTATTTGGATATAGAAGTTTATCCCTTAATGTTCTGGAGGCAATACTTGTTAGGGAAATGGTTCACGGTGTATACTGACCACAAGAGTTTAAAGTATATCTTTTCATAGCGGGATTTGAATTTCTGGCAGTGAATATGGGCTGAGTATCTCTATTCATTCTTCTTTGAGATGGTATATACACCAGGGAAAAGGGAATAGTGTTGAAAATTATTTGATCAGGAAGAATCAGAACCAGGTGGTTCATGAATCTAGCAACAAGTGGAGGGTGATGGACTTGTTCGCAGAGATGCACCTTGTTGTGCGGGAGGAAAATGGTCAAGTGACTCTTTCTTTCTTTTTAGTTGAATCAACGCTTTTGAGAAATGTTAAGTGATGTTAGCTTGATGATACTAAATCTTTTTTCATGAAGGAAAGACTTAATTGTGGGGAGACACCACCAGGTTGGGCCGTCGGTGTGGAAGGGGTTGTTCATGTCCATGATCATGTGGTTGTGCCATTGTGCAAGTTGAAAGAGTTGATGTGCGAGTTACATGCATCAAAATTGTAAGTGAATCTTGGTTTTTCCAAGATGTATCGTGATCTTCATAGGAAGTATTGGTAGCTAGGAATGAAAAATAATGTTGTGAGATTTGTGGCACAGTGCCTTACCTGTCAGCTGGTGAAGGCCGTGCATCAATGCCCAGGTGGACCATTACATCCATTTCTCATTCCAGAATGGGAGTGGGATGATGTGACAGTTGATTTTGTAGTGGTTCATATGAGTATTCCTTGGAAGAATGATTCAATCTTCTTGGTTGTGGATCGACTGATAAAATGAATCATTTCTTACCGATTCAAGAGAATTAAACAGTTGATCAATCGGGTGAGTTTTATGTTTAGGAAATAGTATGGTTTCATGGTGTACCTTAGACTATAGTTTCAGATCGGGGTCCAAATTTCATATCACATTTCTAGAAAGGGATATAGAAGGCGCTAGGTACTCAAGTGATTTTGAGTACTATTTTCCACCAATAGATGGATGGGCAGTCAGAGCGTACAATCTATGTGTTGTAAGTCATGTTGAGGTATTGTGTCTTGGATTTATGTGGTTTCTGGGAAATCGCCCATCGCTTGTTTAATTTTCCTAAAAAAACATTTTTCAAGATAGGGTTTAGATGGCACCATTTGAGGCTCTCTATGGGAGACCATGTAGATATCTTCTATGTTTCTTTCAGGCTAGTGAAAATAAGATGTTGGGTCCAAGTCTCATGCAGCAGACATCAAAGAAGGTTGAGTTTATTCGGAAATGGATAGAAACAGCTCAGAGTTGGCAGAAGTCATATGCAGATCAAAGAAGTAGATCTCTTAAGTTTGAGGTGGGTGATAGTTTGTTCCCTAGAGTATAGCCATGGTTGTGTCACCGACAGATTCTGAAGCCATGAAAGTTGGGGCCTAGGTATGTGGGTCTTTATGAGATTGTGTATAGGATCAGGTTAGTGGCGTACCGATTGGCTCTTCCACAACGGTATAGCGGGATGCATGATGCCTTTCATGTGTTGTAGCTTCAACTGTATCACCCTGAACTAACTCACATGGTGGATATTGAGGATGTTGTTATAGAGGTTGATGCATCCATTAAAGAGCATCTGGTTCGTGTCATGGATCGTAGTGAGAAAATCTTGCAGGGCAATTTTTTTCCATTGGTGCGAATACTATGGCATCATGGAAATGTTCAAGAAGAAACGTAACACCCCGAGATTTTATGAGAAATATTATTTTTAATTTCTTTGAGGTCTTGTGTTGTATGCTACACAAAAATTATCTTGCTCTATATGCAACACCATATTAGCTTGTATTATAAGCAAACACTATTCTTGGCTTGTGTTGCAGGCAACAGTGACCTTCCTCAAAAGCGTGTGTTGTATGAAATATCTAGTTTCACTAAACAACGATATATTGTTATAATATTATTATGAAATAGCCTTTATGTATATTATTTACTAAATTTTTAATTTTATAAAATTATCTTTCATCTTACACAAATTCTAGATCTTGGTATGAGAACAAAATAAAATATTCGGGTAAATGTAGTATTTTTCAAAAAAAAAAATTCCTCCTTTTGATGGTGCACAAACATTAAATATAGTTTATAGAATTGTTATGAGTTCAATTTGACAAAATAAACATGTTCATTGCAATAAGTATATAAAAATTTACTTTGGATAATTTTTAATATTTTTCTGTTAACTTTCATATTTTGATGAATAGTAATAACACGCTAAATTCTAATTAAAACATATTTTTTCATCAAGAAAATTTATATGTTTAAATTATAATATTGAATTTTTTTAAATTATAAATAAAATATATTTTTACCATTTAATATAATTTAAGTCATTTTCATTAATTTTACATTGAATTCAAAGGTAAAAATACTTCAATCTTTTGCAATGTTTTAACTTTTAAAACCCATTTTCTCAATAGTGGGATTTATTTTAAATTAAATACTTCAACATCTATATTTTGAATTTTGAAAAATGGATTCCATATTTGGAATCAGTAGTTACAAATTATGTTAATATGCTACTTTTTATTTTTAGACATTATGAATAATAACTACGGTAAATTTTATTTACTACAGTTAATGGTAAATCAGGCAATTAAGGGTAAAAATAAGATTATAAAATTACCCCAACACCTGCCAAGATTATAGTGGATGAATAAAAGTACACCCATATCACCTATGTGACTGAATATATTCATATAATGGACTTTTGACAATGAAAATGATGTAATTATTATTAAAACCAATGAAAGTGACCACATGTCACTCTCTGATTTCTTATAAGTGTAATAATTTAATTTAGTGATAAAATTCATAAAATTTCGAAAATAAATAGTCTCCAAGAATCTAATAAATTTATATACATCATTATCATTTATTTAGATTTTTTTGGGATTAAATAATTATCATTATTGATGACACAATAGTGATTTATAAATTATTTTATTGATTGAAATATAAAATAAATGGTATTAAAAATATTAAAATAAATATTATATAAACTATTTAATGTGATCCAAGAATTATTTAGATAAATATGGAATTTTATGAATCTATTAAATAATTTTCTTTGAATATATCTTCTATGTGGATTTTATTTAAATTCAAATAAATGAATAGTTTTAAAATTGACACTATTGTTATTTTATAAAACAAATGTGCTATTAAATTGTTTAAAAATCACAAAAATATTTAAAAATTATAAATTTAAATCTATACGGTCGAAAAATCATAATGTATCGAATTATGGAAAATTAAAAACACATATTTAAGTATTAATAACAATTCAAAAATTATAATATTATTACCACAAATAAAATTAAATAGATTAAATAAGGATAAATCAAAATGATAAGGTTTGAAATAGACATAAAACATGTATAAATTTTATTGGATGATTATGTTACCACCCTATATTATCTCATATTAGAATTTATTCATCTTTGGATACTTTTAAGTGGTTTTTAATTTTATTATTAAATAATATTTTTGAGGTTTCCAAAATTGCCCCTCTATTCTCTTATAAAAGGGTACCTCATCACTCTCCTCCTCGCACAATTTTGAGCCTTAAAGGTTGTCCAACTCCTACATATTACTCCTCTCAACTTACTTAGTAACATTTTGAAATTCTTTTCTTCTCAGAAGACCAACTCTAGTGCCTTAAAAGGATGTTCAAATGAAGTGTGTCGAAGAAGAGGTAATCTCTTCTGTTGATTCTTTCAAGTTTATTTATTCTTATACTTCCTCTTATTTACTTTTTTCATTATAAATTAAAAACATAAGTATAACTAATATACTGATATGTTATTATTAATATGAAAAAACCTTATTTCACCTTCTATCAATCCTATGTAAAATGAAATCATTGCGCGTGCGTACGTACAGAATACAGTCTCCACGCTGTGGTGCAATCTATTTTTCCACCACCGCCTTACATGGATGGGTATAATGTTGGAAATAATAAATATATATTATTATTATAACATGATACTAATTCTGAGATATTATATAATCCACTCCAATACCATTCAACATTTATGTGAATGATATCGTCGCTCGTGCGTATGTACGGATTACCGTCTCCACGACGTGATGAGATTCATTCCCCATGTTAACCATTCAAAAATGATTATAAAGTATAAATAATAAATAATCATGAAATATATGACATAATAATGATACTGTATTTATGTACACATATTTTTCAATTACTTAATTCCATTAAATTCAATAATGAAATGAAAACAGCGTTCATGCGTACGAACAACCAACTCTCTCCATTAACGGTGTATTTCATTCCATTTATCAATCTATCATATATATTTATATGCTGAATATATATTATATATAAATCATGTTTTACATTATATAATTATATTAATCAGGATATAAGTAATAATCTCAAGAACAAAATGTCCTAACACGTACGATAAATGAAACGATTTTACCCAAAACGCTGCTTTAACATGGAATTGAAAAAAGAAAGGGTAATATAAAGTCATAAGTGAATCATATAGGATATCATGAATATTATTATGGATTTTTTACAAGCCAATAATATGTTTAGACACACTATACAGGATTTTTTGACTCGTACAGAATAAGTTTGACCTAAGGTAATTGATAATTATTCAAATCTCGTTCTTATCTGAGGTTGTTTATTCGTAAGAATTTACTGGGGTTATGTTTATCACCCATGTCCATGTTCTATAAAAAATTTTCCCTTAAATGTTTACTATTCTACTATTTATTTATCATGTCATTTTTACCCTTTTTTGACTTTTACCCCAAGGTATGGAAGGAATCTTTCTTTTGTTAACCATATGAGGTACTTTTTGACTTTTCTGGAAAAAGTATGAGGTGAATGTTTTTTTAAACTTATATGGTTTGAATGTATTTTTACGTTTTCATAATGCCTTCTTTCCATGAAGCTTACTCTACCAGATTTCATGGTTATTTTCAACAAAATTATTTTCTTTTAAAATTGAATGAAATTTTGAGAATAGAAAATGATTTTGAAAAAGAAATGATATTTTCCTAAAGAATTCATTTCAAGTGTTTTATCAAAATTATTTTCCATCTAAGATAATAGTATTTAGAATGATTATATTTCAAGTATATTGTCTATATTATTTACATGGTTTGATTTTTCTTATGATGAAATGATATCCATTTGTTTTATATGGATTATGTTATGATGAGACTATGTTTATGAAACTCATTTTATTATTTGGGTTATGATGAATAATTTATGTTTATTTTCTGGAACACAAAATAATGATTTCGTTATGAGATGGGTGAGACCTATATATCCCTCCAATGCATTGGTTAATGATTTATATCTCATGAGATAGACATGTCTGGAATGGCAAGTAAATCTGGTTCAGTAATACAGGGTTGGAATGCTAATTAAACCCGATTCAGTAATGGACTTTGTCCACTATGATAGTCTTGGTAGCAATTCGTTGCATACTATGGAAATCATATCATATGCTTAATGGTTTTCAATAATTACATGTTTTATTCCCATGAAACTGTATCCTGATTAATGTTCCTTTACGATCTATTCCTTACGTACTGCCATGATTTATTCCACAACTCAATATTTTGATATTTAATCTTTATGTTCATGTTTTTAAGTTCAAATATATATGGTTTTTTATTTTCTCCATTCATACCCTTACTGAGCAGTTGAGATCACCCTTTTTGTGTTTTATTTTCACCAGTATATAAAGAAAGTTTTTAGGTAAGAAAAAAAATGGAAGATCTTTATGGGAGATGTTGAAGATTTTTCACCCTGATTAAGAGATTATGTTCCACATTTTAAATGAAAGTAAACTATTACAGTCCTTGGGTGTTTTTTTATTATGTATTAAGTATTCTGCAAAATTAATTTATCGTCCATGTATTTCATGTATTGGGTCTCTACAAGAATCATGGGAGAGGAAATCAAATACATAGGCTCAGTGGCCCGATCACTTTTCTATGGTAGTGAAATGATGCTTGGGAGCTTAGCTCTAGGATGAGTCATTATAAGTTGGGGAGGTTGTAATATCTCCAATCATGGAACGGTATGTTCTCATTTAATCTTTGGTTGGAATACTTTTTTGGGTTAATTAAGTTCTTACCAAAGTCCTAGAGGGGGATCAAGGTTGTTCTAAGGGTTCGGGACACAAAACGTTAAGAAAAGGGGATTTCTAGGTAGGTTGTACTTCCTACACATGGTCAGTTCTAACCATGTAGATATCTTGGGTAAACCATTAAAGAGGAAGTTTTTCGTACAATATCATCCACACAGTATGCTCACAGTTTGTAAAACTATGTGGATAAACCATGAGAGGGGGCCCCTTTGGGCAGAAGCATCCACACGGTTTGCGCACAGTTTGGAAAACCATGCAGGTAAACCTCAAGAGGGGTCCTTTTGGGATAGAAGCATCTACATGGTTTGCGCACGGTTGGGAAACCTGTGCAAGAAACCGTGCACCCCAAAAATTTCTAAAAATTCACAAGTTTACCACTTTTGGATTTTTAACCCCATCTCATGAATTCCTTCCATATCTCCTCTCTTCACCATTGGGATGAACCAAAACTCCCAAGGGCTCGAAGAGATCAATATCGCTCATTTTTATGGAATTTTTGGTGCCATTGGTTGTGGATTAAATCTCTGAGTAAGGATAACCCCATCCTTGATTTTCTTTTGATTTTAGGGTTTTTATATTCTTCCCTTATCATTCTAAAGCTAAAAACCCTACTCTTTGGTTGAGCTTTAGGCTGAATCTTGAAAGTTTGTTTAATGGGATAAGGCATGGTGTTAACATTCATGTTATTATTATGGTTTATGTTTTCTTTGGGAAATGGGTGTAATTACATGTAAATGGTTAATGGTTACAAATATGTATACAATGTGCACATATCATGGTAGTGTGGGGTAATGATAGAGGATCTATGCCCATAGGTTGAGTTGGACGGAGGCTATAAACTCCACCCCTAATACATGGGGTTGGGATAAGACTGATGCTCTATTTCTCTATCAGTTGCATTCACCTAGACTGATGCTTCTAGATGAGGATATGGTTGACATCAACCCGAACTGATGCTTCATGGTGAGGATATGGTTGACATCCACTTGGACTAATGCTCGAGGTGAGGATATGGTTGACATCCACCCAGACTGATGCTTCGAGGTTATTATATGGTTGACATCCACCCAAACTGATACTTCAAGGTGAAGATATGGTTGAAATCCACCAGTAATAATAATTCGAGGTGAGTATATGGTTGACGTACACCTAGGATAATACTTCGAGGTATGGATATGGTTGAAATCCACCCAAACTAATGCTTTGAGTTGAGGATACAGTTGTCCTAGGGAAGATGGTCCTAGTGAGATTGGACAACTGTGTGTTTCCCTGGTGTATGTCATTGTTTACTTTAAGTCGTGTAACTTGTTGTGTTTAATAAACCCCTGATAAATGTGTTGAAAAGGTAAGATATGAAAATGGTAAAAAATGTTGTTAATGGAACTAAACTTGTTAAGGGAACTTAATCCTTTCCTTGTAATTAATTATTCATTTCCCTTTTGCATGCACAATTGTTTATATCTGATATTTTTTAAATGCCATTGGTGGTAGCCTACTGAGTTGTACTCACACCCTACTCAGGGAATTGGTGGGTGCCTAAGAAGACATCATTTTTCAGGTCAAGAGAAAGGGAAAGTCCATTGTTAGGCCACTGGGTTGGCATTGGTGTACATAGAGGAGGACACATACTTTCTCTGTGGGCCATTTTGTTGATTTTATAGATTCTCTTCATTTGGTGTTTTGTTCATGTTTTCACTTGTGACATTACATGGAATATTTACTATCAGACATGTTTGTACCCCTTTTGGGGTAAATGGTTGTTTATGCATGATCTTGTATTATTGATTTTTATTACACTATTTTTTATCTTGTTTTTTGTCTTACTCTGATAAAATTGGGTATAGTCCCTCCAATTGACTTTTTACACCCCCGTTTCTAGTCTGAAACCTTTGGCATATGGGGAGGTGTGCATAAGTTCATGTAACAACCCATCTTAGAGCACTCGGTTAGTGGATTCCGGGTCGGGGAAGTTAAAGTGTAACCCTCTAGGCCCCATTCACTAGATAATTAGGTGATGTAGTTCAAAGTCTAAGGTTAATTTCTAGCAAAACGTAAAGGCACCCATAAAAAATTTGTTAATGATTCAATGAAATAAAATGTAATATGAACTCTTACCTTGTAATATAATCCATTTATTACAATATATCTAACCTATTAGGTTGAATACATGCACCATCAATCTATATGCTTTATGTGTCTTTCATTGAATTTTTCGAATTGAACTTTCATATAGAAAACCATGGATTGGAATTTATTTAGGATATATCATTTCAATAAAAGGTTTTGAGATATAAATTTCCTTTAATAATAACATGTACAAATCCTTTTTCACATTATTTATTAATGAAGTATTACTCATGATGCACCCAACATATCCTACTTCCCTATGATCATATGTCACCCATATTTTTGTTAATGCTTAAGAGTATGCGGCTTTTAAAATTCATTAATAATAAAATTAATGCCTAAGGATCAATACAAATGTCAATATATAGTAACATACAATAAAAAATACGAATGTGGATTCCCTTTTGGTGGAACATGTTCTCATAATTTTCAATACTGGAAATTACCAAGGGTGTACACCCTGAAAAAATGCCTCAAATTCCAATGAGTCCCCACCTTGGATATCTTATATCAATTATGTCCCTAAAATTATTTAATCTAAAAAAGAACATATATTCTTTATAAATATTATGGAACTTCTGGGTTCTCATTATTTCGGGGAATTATTATGAACTTTCAGTGTGATAGAAACTCTTAGGACATTATCACAAAATATGTCTTGTAGATGAAAAATAATTTTATTATAAGACCAAAATACATTTTTTATTTAAAAAAATATATGTTAAGGAAATGTGGGAAAAAATGGTCACAGTTACGAAACTTCAATCAATATAGTAAAAAACATGGTCATTACCACAAAAATTAAATGATTTGGAATAATTAACTCTATATAATTATCATTGGAAAGAGGTTACCTTCAGATATGGATCTATCATGATGATCTCTTCAAATTGGAATTCCATATTTTCTCATAGTTGTATGTGTTCCTCCAAGATAAAATTCTCCTCGTTTAATCCACTTATCAAAATTTGATTCTGGTTATCGATCCAAGAAACATTCACATCCTTCAAATCTACTTACATTAGTCTTATGAACATTTATTAAGGGTCCTCCTTATAAATTATGATCTTCATCTAATAATACTACATCGTTTCATTAGAATGAAGAAGGATCTTTGAAACTTATTCTCTATCTATTACAACCATGTCTTCACCCTTCAGAGTTATGAAAATTGGAATAATATTTTCTTCAGGGATGGAATCCCTGTCAGGAAGAATGCCCATTAATAGATCTGAGTCCATACCTATACCTCCTTGTTCTTCCTCATCCGTCACACAATAATTTGAGGCCTGATTAGCCTGTATTAAAATATTCGGAGAAACAACATCAGCACAGGTTGATTCAATCATCCTTGTCTCTACCTCATCATTTTTAACATTACTTGAATATATAATGATAACTTTTTTTGATAGATTTTAGTAGTCCTTACGATTTCTTGACTTTTTCCTGTTGATTATAGGTAAATTTCAAGAAAGTAGTTTTACATTATTTCCATTTCTAGAACTAGCATTAACACTCAAAATGATGTGGTGGTCTTTCTCTATGACTATCATGTTATTTAAATCAGTTTCCTTATTATTTAGTTCAATATCCTCTTGGGACTTTGATCAATCCTTTTTATTTTTTCATTTGGGAATATATATACACCAAACATCTAGGTTTACATTATTCATCTAATACTCATTTAGAGAAGAAAATCAATTGTGATGCTTTAATGAGATTTATGGGGATTTCTAGCTATGAAAACTCTAACATAGTGAAACATTTAGACTATGAGATACATGAATCGAAGAGAGTGGTCTTGGAACAAAATTTATTCTATTACAATTCAACTTGGATCATGCTCCATGTCTAATAGTTTACCACTTCCCCATGCTTCCATATTTCAACACACCAGAAAAGGAGAAAATTTTCTTTTTTCTAGATCCAAATTTCTCTTAAACCAGTGGTATTCAACTAAAGACACCCAAATCCCATTTCAATATGTCCAATACATCTACCACCTTAGGTTTTGCATACATTGTAAGTAGATATTTATGAATTGGAGTAGAATTTTTTACCTCTATATTATCTGAATGCTCAATAAATAGGATAGTTAGGGTTGTCTCGTTCATATTTGGGACCTCCCCTGATGAGCCTTTCCACCTTGGTGGAAGGAGTGGAAAACGTTACACATTCATTTATAGGACAAGAAATTTTTTTATGTGTCATAGACAACCAGTTGTTTGTAATGAAATTCCTCCCCAATCGAGATCCAAACCCCCTACACTAAGGGTTTAAAAACATCTACTTCAACACTAATATGTGATAATATCGAATGACAGACAACAATTTTTCTATTGTATGAACACAAACAAATTACTGACCATATTCTAAAGCATGCATACAATTTAAGAGTTTTGAAATGGAAGAAGATGATCAAGATATATTAACCACTGTGTCATTCTTGGGACCTCCCATTTCATATAAAATTCATAGAAACATATAAATAGGTATAAATTGAAGAAGTTTTAGGTTCAAGTAGGTCAAGACAAAAAATGATTATGTTTTCCTCCAATGAGAAGAGAAACATGATATGCCAGTTATCGAGGAGGCCAACAATCACCCTCTCCTATAGACCCCAACATCCAAACACAAATATATCAAAAACATCAACAAATGGATTGTGAAAGATAAATCGAGACACTGAGGTTTGGATAAATAGAGATGATGAATTAGAGAACCCTAATGTCAAAATCACAAGCTAATGATAACCATCAAGATGATCATGCACTTTAGGGCTTAGAGTAATACATGGGATGGTGGGATGATAGTGGGGTTGTAGAAATGAAGAAAAGAGTGAAGATGCTGTTGGGCGGAGAAAAAGGGAGTGATGGCAAGAGGGGGGTGAATTGCCTTTTAAAAATGATTAACAAATTAAAATCAAAGTGAAAGTGCAGCGAAAAATAAAAGAGGCAATCCCACAAGAAATTGTTAACGGAGTTCGGCCAAAACCCGGCCTACGTCTCCGCTCCCAACTCAACCGTTGAGAGATTCCTACCGCTTGCTTTTCAATGGTTTTAGCAAGAAACCCACTAGGCTTTGAGGTAGCACTAGAACCTATTACAGCTTGCTTTTGATGGTTGATCAAGAACCCACTTGCTTTTTAATGGTTTAGCAAGAACCCACTATCCTTCTTACAGGTGAAGGATAGCTCACCTATGACACAAGCCTTTTAAAAGGAAAGGCTTGAAGAAACCTCTTCACACCTTAGTGGTGATGTGAAACCCAAAAGAAAGAGGGATGAAGAAAGAGTTTGGGGTTTGTAGGCACAAACCCAAATTTAAAGCTCAAAATAAATAAAACAATAAAAACCGTATTTGGAGAAGCCTTGGGCGCCAATGGATGATTGGAGTTGAAGACGTGCACTCCCAAGCTTCTTTGGAGGAGCTCCTTGGATGTGGAATTGAGTTGGAGCTATTGGGGTTCCCTTGGAGGAATGTGCCGGAGGTACGCCAAATGATCAACAAGGTGTTCGTGGGCTTCCGTATGGTTCCGGTTAGTGTCCGGGGCTTCCTCAGCCTTTATTTATAGGCATGGAACCCATTGGGGGCCTTCGGAGCCGTTGGAGAAGTCTTTGGAGCCGTTGGAGGCCAAAAGAGGGTTGACTGGTCAAAGCCAACGGCTAGTTTGACTGGGCTACCGGCTGGCCGGTACAGCTCCACCGGCTGGCCGGTGCTTGAGGAAAGGAGAAGAATTTGGTCCAGGCTCCACCGGCTGACCGGTGGAGGAGCCACCGGATGGCCGGTGGGGAGACAGTAGCTCACACTGTTTGGGCTGGGTGCCACCGGCTGGCCGGTGACAGAGCCACCGGCCGACCGGTGGAACCTGGCAGTGGGCAATGCCTCTGCCAGTTCCACCGGCTGGCCGGTGCTATCACACCTGTTGTCCGGTGGACTGCAATTCATTCCATTTGCCAGCTTTCTTGGGTCAAACCTTTGGCAATCTTTTGCCTATCATCCACAACACTTAAAAACAAGGTTAGACAAATAATTGAGTGATTGTGATCATGAAAATAAAACCACGAGGGGTTCGAGAGGTACAACAATCTCCCCTTATTTTGATGATCACAATCACCAAAACAAACAATGTAGAAAGTGAAATGAAAAACATGCTTTAAAGAATTTTTCCCCCAATCAATCAAGAATTTCTCCCCCTTATTGATTATCAAAATAGAATGGGGCATAAAACTTGATTGAGGGAAAAGGTTTGAAAAACTAGATAGAGATTTTAAACCAAATGAAATTTTTGAAATTTGAATTGAAAGTTTTGAATCAAGAATTGAATAACAATTTGAATTGAAAGTTTTGAAAAGAAAATTGAATAACAGTTTGAATTGAAAGTTTTGAATCGAAAAATTGAATAACAATTTAAAAAATTTGAAACCAAGTGTTGAAATTGAAAGTTTGAATCGAAAATTTTGAAATTGAAATCAAAAGGGCTTAAACGATCCTAACTCCCCCTAAATAAAAACAACAAATCACCGGGGAGAGGGATTTTGAAAAGAGACAGTTTTCGGCCCGGAGAGACTCGCCAAAAGGGATTTTTCAATCCAAATTTGTTTCATGGCGGGTCTTCTCCTATAAAACTCATCGGAAAAGAAAATAGACTTGGGTTGGCCGTACCGGGCATTTTTGCAATTGCACTCATAGATTAAGTGCCCGGGTTTTTTGCAATAATTACAAAATTTATAACTAGAGCTCCCCCTTACGAAAACAGTGGGTGCATGGGAGGAGGAAGCTATATTGGTATATCCTAGCCCTTGGGTGGTTCTTGAAATTCGTTGGGAACCAAGCAATTTTGAAAGATTTTTTTCCCCTTGGGTGAATTTGGCTAGGGATTCTCTAAGGTCCTTGATGGTTGATTCCAAAGAATCAACATTTGGGAAATTTTGGATTTTTAGGGAGAGTTCCTCCTTCTCTTTGAGAAGTTGTTCTTTTTCGGAGGAAAGTTTTTTGAAATTCTTTTTCAAAGAAACAAATTTTGAAGAAAGCTCATGAAAACCATTTTCTAATTGGTCTCGCACATGTTGAAGTTCTTCATATGATAAATGATTAAAAGAATTTGAAGATGAGGACGAGGATGAGGAATCAGAAGAAGTTACCTCGTGAAATGCCATTAGGCATTTTGTACCTTGGTCGCTCGAGGAGGAGGAGGAGGATGATGAGGAGGTGTCACTCCATGTCGCCTTGAGGACCTTTTTCTTTCCTTTTTCCTTTTGCGTGGCCCGTTTCTTGTTGAGTGGGCAATCGGGCTTGTAATGGCCCTTTTCGCCGCACCCGTAGCATTTTACCTTGGGATCGGATCTTGCTGTGGGTTCTTGCTTTCGCACCTTGCGAGATTTCTTCTTCTTCTTGTGCTTCTTCATAAATTTGTGCATTTGGCGGGCGAGATTCTCCATTTCCGAGTCGCCGCTTGATGATGAAGAAGATGAAGATGATGATGATGATGAGGAGCTTACTTCTTTTTGTACCTTGAGGGCCATGTTCTTTGGTGTCTTGATTGGTGTGCCCTCCTTTTGAGCTTGCCTCCTCATCGTGATCTCATATGTCATGAGGGATCCGATGAGCTCTTCGACCGGCATGTTCTTTATGTCCTTTGCTTCTTGGATTGCCGTTACCTTCGGAGCCCATGAGCTTGGTAGGATCCATAGGATCTTCTTGACCATGGTTTCTGCAGAAATGTCATCTCCAAGAGATTTTATACCATTGCACACGTCAGTAAATCGAGTAAACATATCAGAAATATTTTCATGTGGGTGCATAGAAAATGACTCAAAATCTTGACGATACATGTCTAATCGAGTATCCTTGACTTTGTTGGTCCCCTCATGGGTAACCTCCAAAAGTTTCCAGATTTCGTGAGATGTGGTACAAGTGGAAACTCGATTGAACTCATTTCGGTCAAGGCCGCAATGTAGAGCGTTCATGGCTTTGCCATCAAGCTCGAAATTTCTAATATCGGCTTGGGTCCATTTGGATTCATCGGGGGAAGAGAGAGTGTAACCTTGCATGACAATTTTATAAATGGGATAGCCAATGCTTCTAAGAAAAGCGGTCATGTGGGTTTTCCAATAAGTATAGTCGGTTCCATCAAAAAATGGAGCACGACCCAAAGAATAGCCTTCGGGGGCGAAAGAGGTTGAAGCCATCACAATGGATCTTTGAATTTGAAACCGGTTAAGGTATTACTCAAATTACCCCTCTGATACCAATTGTTGGGCGGAGAAAAAGGTATTGATGACAAGAGGGGGGGTGAATTGTCTTTTAAAAATGATTAACAAATTAAAATCAAAGTGAAAGTGCAGCGGAAAATAAAAGAGGCAATCACACAAGAAATTGTTAACGGAGTTCGGCCAAAACCCGGCCTACGTCTCCGCTCCCAACTCAACCGTTGAGAGATTCCTACCGCTTGCTTTTCAATGGTTTTAGAAAGAAACCCACTAGGCTTTGAGGTAGCACTAGAACCTATTACAGCTTGCTTTTGATGGTTGAGCAAGAACCCACTTGCTTTTTAATGGTTTAGCAAGAACCCACTATCCTTCTTACAGGTGAAGGATAGCTCATCTATGACACAAGCCTTTTAAAAGGAAAGGCTTAAAGAAACCTCTTCACACCTTAGTGGTGATGTGAAACCCAAAAGAAAGAGGGATGAAGAAAGAGTTTGGGGTTTGTAGGCACAAACCCAAATTTAAAGCTCAAAATAAATAAAACAATAAAAACCGTATTTGGAGAAGCCTTGGGCGCCAATGGATGATTGGAGTTGAAGACGTGCACTCCCAAGATTCTTTGGAGGAGCTCCTTGGATGTGTAATTGAGTTGGAGCTATTGGGGTTCCCTTGGAGGAATGAGCCGGAGGTACGCCAAATGATCAACAAGGTTTCCGTGGGCTTCCGTATGGTTCCGGTTAGTGTCCGGGGCTTCCTCAGCCTTTATTTATAGGCATGGAACCCATTGGGGGCCTTCGGAGCCGTTGGAGAAGTCTTTGGAGCCGTTGGAGGCCAAAAGAGGGTTGACTGGTCAAAGCCAACGGCTAGTTTGACTGGGCTACCGGCTGGCCGGTACAGCTCCACCGGCAGGCCGGTGCTTGAGGAAAGGAGAAGAATTTGGTCCAGGCTCCACCGGCTGACCGGTGGAGGAGCCACCGGCTGGCCGGTGGGGAGACAGTAGCTCACACTGTTTGGGCTGGGTGCCACCGGCTGGCCGGTGACAGAGCCACCGGCCGACCGGTGGAACCTGGCAGTGGGCAATGCCTCTGCCAGTTCCACCGGCAGGCCGGTGCTATCACACCGGTTGGCCGGTGGACTGCAATTCAGTCCATTTGCCAGCTTTCTTGGGCCAATCCATTGGCAATCTTTTGCCTATCATCCACAACACTTAAAAACAAGGTTAGACAAATAATTGAGTGATTGTGATCATGAAAATAAAACCACGAGGGGTTCGAGAGGTACAACAGATGCTCCCCTGAGGAAGGGTGTCCCTCCACCTCTGCAGATTTAGGGACAAGAATAGAGGCCATCACCACCAAGGGAATAATAATGATATAATAAGGTGTTTATTAATATTAAAAACTATGAATACTAGTTATTATAATGTACACAAAAAATTTCTTCTAGGGCCACAACTCCAGTAAATTCAACATCTAATTATTTATGTGGTGATATGATATCCTTAGAACATTCATCAGATATAAAATAGTGGGTATAATCAGAATAAAATAAGAGATTTTTAAATATAGATTGAATGCTATGTGTACCATTAAACAATTTATTCTCGTGTTCCATATTAGTAGTTTTCATTGTATAATGTTTCCCCTTATATCTTGGATTAAGAGGTTGTTGAAATCAATTTTTATAATTAACCCTCAGATCCAAGCACTAGTTGGATTAATTCCCATAATTCCTTATAGTTGTAGAATTATAGTGTGGGAGCTGAATTAAACTGATATTTCTCCCTATTTTTTCACTGGTATTCCTCTTTACGTATCATCAACATTCAATTACTATATAGACATTATTTCCACACTTTAAATTTTACCAGTCCATTAGAGATAAGTTTCCCCATGAATTTTTCCACACTTATAGTGTAAAGAAAGATTCATTTTCATTCTTTTATGGGTTTTATTATTATTATTTCCATGAATTTATACCTCTATCTTCTTATCATAACCATGGGAAAGAGGGAAATATCCACTCTCTATTTATACCATGAGGGAACAACAATTTTTCATACCAAATAATGTTCTTTATGGATAAAACCTTTCAAATACTTTGTTTCACAATTCAGAAAAATTATCAATTATACTTTTGGGGTAGATAACAAAACCATAATCATACCCTAAAAGTATTTTAAAGTTTCCTCATAAGTACTAATAGATTCACCATAATTAGACTGGAGTTCAAGGAATTTCATTTCTACTTTCATGTAGAGATTTTAGGAAAATTACTTAAAAAACACACTCTTAAAATCATCCCATTTCTTGGATTCAAGTTATCATTATTTCCACATTTTCATTATAATATCCCACCATTGGTCTATTTTTTCTTCCAAATGATGCAATGTCAAGACAAATTTTTCTTTCCCTAAGACCTTTAGAATTGAAAATATTTTTTTTGTTGTACCGGTACACATCATGAACATACGTAGACCAGAGAACCCATTTAAATAGTATGTATTATACCTCATTAAATACTTAACCGTGCATTGGTCCCTCATTTTATCATTTGAATGTTCAGCATGAATATAACAACCCAATATTTTATTGCATGTACCTCTTAAATAATTTCAATTCATATGATATCTTAAATTGCACAAAAAATTATTTCATTTAGTATAAATAATATAAAATAACATTAAGAACAAAAAACAATCCTTATAAAATTGGATGAATAGAGTAATAGGTATTTCTAGAAGTTAAGGAACCTGTAATGAGGAAATCATAACATGACCTAAAGAATAGTAATATTACCCATTTGAATAGTAATCTGGCCAAATGAATAGTAACCAAACCCATGAATGTATAAATATAATTTATTCATATTATAAATGAATGTATGATACAATTATATAATAGTATAAGTAAATAAATATATTAAAAATTATTGTTTATGTGTTGTTATTTTTATAAGTCATAAATATTTAATTACAATTTTATAATTAATAAATTAATTTAAAACTTATTTTATTTTCATAAAATGTACTAATAAATTAATATTTTATTGCCTTGTGATATTTGGATAGTTTTATAATACCTTAATTAATTTTTCAATGTGTTAAATATTAGTTATAAACATAAAATCTATATTTTCTGTGGAATTGATTTTTTAAAAAAATTAAATATATTATATTTAGAAAATTATTTTCACAAAAATACGTTCATTTTTAGATTGTACATGTCATGAAATTGTTAGGGTTAATTTTTGGGATTTTTCTAAAATAATTTAATTGTTGGTGAATAGTTGAGTATGATATTTTTTTGGTAAATGTTACATACTTGAGTTATTGATTAATAAGTGGTTTATGGATTATGTAAGCCCATAATCTAAAACTATTCCTCATTATTTAATTATATTTGTGGATATTTCTAAAATTATTCATATTCTTGAAAAAACATAATAAACAAATGAGTAAAATATTCAAAAAACACCCATCTCATCCACTGTAAATACCACCCCCCATCACCACTTCTATTCACACCTCTAGACCCAAACTTTTGTCCAGGTTCTACCCAAATACTCTTTCCTAGTCCCTTATACACTTCCAAAATCTCTTGGTCTCAAAAAAAATACCATTCCAAGTTCTGATAAAGGGGTACTCAAAAACAAGAATTCAAGAGGAAAATCATATTTCTTTTCTTTTAGTTTTATTTTCAATTTATTATTTCATATCGTATCCTATCCTAACATTATATATAGAATTGATGATGATAAATCTAGTATAATATATATAATGTAATGATATAATGTCAATGGAACATCCTCCATGAAACCTTTTTATCTCTTTCTTTTATTTTAAAAACAAAATCTTTGTCTGTTAGGTGTTATTTACCACCTTCATGGATGACGGATTTTCATTCATAGATTTTAATTTCAAAGCTGGTCATGAAACCATATTTTATGGTTGGATGAGATTTTTAAATTTATATTACATCCTATTTAATTTTATAGACCAATTATATATACATAGTATTAATTAATTAAACAAAACTAGTGTGTAATGATCGAGAAAACGACCAAAATAATCTAATCAATTGTCACTAAAGGTTTGTACGATAATTCAACCTCATAAAATCTAACCAAATGATATATGATTCAATTTACAATAATTTATGTTCATTAATAATATATAATTCCAATTCTAGAGAATTATACCCATTTTATAGGAACTTCATTACTTATAAATAAACGAACTGATCATTAAAACCAAGGAAATGAACGCTCTGAAACCACCATTTTTTCAATCGGGTTTCACATTCAATTTACTTTTCCAAAAACTATGTAAAAACTGATAATTATATTTATTATGTAGTAACTTAACTCTATATTAATGATTATAACCTACCTTAAGTGTTATAAGACTATATATATAATATTAAAACATCTTTTTTCCACTCTCCCGCCAATGTCCCATCAAAGGTCGGTCAACCATCTTGAGAGAAATTTACAAATAATCACACAAAAACATCCTCAAGAGTAGATGTTATAAATTAT
The DNA here is from genome assembly GCA_963277665.1 of Viscum album. Classification (NCBI taxonomy): domain Eukaryota; kingdom Viridiplantae; phylum Streptophyta; class Magnoliopsida; order Santalales; family Viscaceae; genus Viscum; species Viscum album. The sequence goes on from OY728148.1 coordinate 1,710,782,582, forward strand.
ATATAATATATAAACATATAATTATATTCATTATATACTTCTTAAATTAATTATGTTTATGTACATTTAGATAAAATAGAAAAATTGTTGCAAAAATATTAATATTTATGTAAAACATGATATAAAACGCTTCAATTTTCATCAAATAGGAAATATAATCCAATGATTATAACTGATAAATAGTTATATAAATGAATATAATTCAATTCTAGATTTTTATTTTAATAAATATATGTTTATTGTTTAGGAGGTGAAAACCCGACAAAATTAAGTGGGAAATAAGGTAAGAGATTCCATCGCAATTTCTATTTCATTGAGACTCACTTGGTATTGTGAACCTAATAATTATTATGTGGTTTATATTCTACCCCCTTTGATATCATTCATCATTTAAAATTACATTTATATTAATTATCTATATTTTGGTGTCATAAATATTATTATTGACTTAGTTGTATACCATTTTACATACGATGTTTATATTTAATGTCGGTTTAATAGGGAAACTATTGATAAAACTTTATCCCCTAATCAATACATATATTTATGATACATATTTTTTATGAATTATATATATGTATGAATAATTATTTGGAAATTTAGTGATGATCGGACCCCATTATAGCCCCCTGATGCATCAACAAGTCTCATTAGACAAAACAGTTGGTAAAAACCCTTCGTGTTTATTTCCAAACAAAATCATATAAGTTTTTACCTATAAACTTAAATAATATTGATGGTATAATAATTCTTGTTCTAGATACATTACACCTACTAAATAATCATTTTTACCATTCATTACTCATTTATTTCTTTCCATGAGATTTTAACTATGAAAAAAAAAATATGGATACATTTTCACTCCCAGTCTATTGATGGAATGTGTTTTCAGATTATTTACCTTTCTATAATGTCTATTACTTATTAAATTTACTTTATTATTATTATTTCATATAAATATTACTTATAATTAAATATCACCCTTATTATGTATCCCTTCCCCAGTTTATGAATATGAGCCTGCTATATGAGTTTTAATGAGGCTATTTATTTCATTTTATTACGTATCATGTTTTGATTTTCTATCATTCCCAATTTAATATTGTTATATCATATGTAATATGGCCTTCTAAGAATGATGAATTTATTGTTCCTTAGGGATTTTATTCCTTTCAATCATGCTAATGTAATAAAATAATGCACCAACTCAGAAATTCTAGGGATAGGGCATTATAGTTGGTATCAGAAGAAGACATGGATAATATAAGTGGAAATGGTTTTGGCATATATGTACCTAGGAGTGAAAAATCAGACAAGGAATTCTAGGCCTAAATCAGGGTAACATGGTACATGAAAATGGTCTTTTATCTGCCCCTAGGTTGACACTCCTATTGGATATTATTAGAAGTATTAAAATTTTCATTATAAACCATTATAAAGGGATTAAAAGTAATTTTGTCCTCAAAGAAACCATGTTTATGATTGTGAGATTAGATTTGTATAAATTTTCAATTTATGATAAGTGCTTTTATACTATGAAATTGATCTTTATTATTAAAAACCTAATTTAGTGTAGGTCATTTTTTAGTGATGTAGCCTAATGGAAAAAAGGGAATCAATTCCCATGGACAATGTATGGATTTACCCACTGAACAAGTAAACAGAATTAGTGTTGAAGTTGAGTAGATCATGGACATATAATGAAAACATATGTGGGTTATGGTGAATAACCATACTATAGTAGTGTTGAATCATTTTATGTTGAAGAATCCCCCATATATTAGTGAGACTACTAATCCAGTGGTAGTTGAGCAGTGGATCAAGTCCCTTGAAAAGATATTTCTAACATTGGTATGTAATGAAAAAAAAATGGTAGTACTAGAAGTTTATTGTGTCAAGTGAGATATTGATCAATCGTGGACATTGATCCAAAATAATAAGGAGGAAGAAAAAATAGAAGACATGAATAGGAGAAAATAAAAAGAATAATTTTTTGAAAAATACTTCCATCATGAGAAACAAACTAAAATGAAGATAAAATTACATAGAATAAAGAAAAGGGAAGAATATTGTGTTTTGGAGTATGATAATACTTTCATAAGACTATCCATGTATTTAACATATTATGTATGAGATTGAGAAGACAATATGGATCATTTATTTGAAAGTCATATGACAATTATTGAAAGAGAATTGGCTTCTCAAACATTTTAATTATATGATGAAATAGTATTAAATGATACAAAAATTGCAGAAGGAATTTTATAAATATAATTTGTTCAAGGTAAAACAAGAGAATAAGAGGTATACTGATAACCATGTAAAAGGTGAATCAACAAAGAAGAATAAGTTAATGAAGCAGTTCCCTTTATGTGATAATTGTGGAAAGATTCATCCTAAAAAATTCTTCAAAGACATGATAGTATGTTATAACAGTGGGAAAAGCATCACCAAAATAATGAATACAAGGGGTAGAAACAAATAAATAATATTCAATGATAAAATTTTATTGATATGGGACACTATGCATGTGATTTTTCTAAGCATCAAGGAATCTTTCCTAAGAAAGGGCCATTAGAGAAAGGAAATAAAATTTGATCACAACTATTGAGGTTAATGTTCTTAATGATGTGGTAGAGAGTACATTAATAATTTCGTAAAATGTATAGAATGATTTATTTGATTATATATAATCAAATTCTTTTATATCTACTTAGTTTTCAAAAAAAATATACATTTCCCTTTTGATTTAATAAATGAGTTTTCAGTAATAACTCATAAGGTAAGTATCATTATTTAAAAGATGTGTTAGTCAATCCCTTTCACAAAACATAAATGTTCGTAAGTTTCTAATTTATCATCATCCTAAGGATTGAATTTGATATAATACATGTTATGAAATGGATCTCATACTATGATGTAAAAATTTATTACAAGAAGATGGAACTTATAATTTATGTGAAAGGTGTAGAATCCCTTATCATTAGAGTAGAAACCTCATCATCTAATTCTTATCTATACCCACCCCTAGTAGTTCTACTGAATGAAATTATTGGGGTGGAAGAGAAAAAAAATTATGGGTAAGGAATGAAATATTCAAATTTAATATTTACATATTGTGAAAGAATACATTGATTTATTTCCAAAGGATTTACATAATCATCCCCGAGAGCGGGAAGTTGAGTTCTCTATTGATTTTATTCCTAGTGGAAGACCTATATCAAAGACTCCCTATAGAATGGACATTGTTGAATTAATGGAGATGAAGAAACAACATGAGGAATTGAGATAAAAGGGATTTATTCACCCTAGTGTTTCTCCATGTAGATCACATGTTCTCTTTGTTAAGAAGAAGTGTGGATCTATGTGGTCGTGCATTGATTATAGAGAAATCAATGCTAATACAATAAAGAAAAAGTATCCTCTACCTCGCATTGATGATTTATTTGATCAAATTCACAGAACTCAATATTTTTTAAATATTGACCGTCATTATGGATATCAACAATTGTGAGTTAGGAAGGATGATATTCCAAATATAGCATTTCAAACCAGATATGGACATTATGATTTTACTATAATGCCATTTGGACAGACTAATAGACCCTATGTTTTCATAGATATAATGAAAATATCTTCAATGGAATATCTTAAAGAAATTTTGTGGTATTTATTCATGAAATATTGTTAAATTATAAAATCTTTGAGGACCATGAAATCTAATTGCAGGATATACTAGAGAATCTTAAAAGAAAATAGTTATGTGTAATGTTTAGTAAGTGTGAGTTTTCGCTTCCAATAGTCTCATTTCATGACCATATTATCTCTATGTATGGAATATCTATTGGTCCTATGAAGAAAAAGGAAATCCAATAATTTTCTATGACAACAAACATAACCGAGGTATGTATATTTATTCTCTTAGAATGTTATCATCGACATTTTGTATAGAATATTTACCTATTAAAAAACCCACTAACCCAAATCACACAAAAAGGTGTTATGATCATAATAAAAAAAAGAATGTACAGAATGGATTGAATAATTGAAGAAAATATCATCCAATTCCCCAATTTTTACTCTTCCATTAAGAAATGATGGGTTTGTGATTTAGAGTGATGCGTCAAATATTTCACTAGGTCGTGTCTTTATGAAAAATTATTATGTTATTTATTATGCATCATGGTAGTTGAAGACACATGAATGAGATTATAAAACTCGTCATCCTGAGTTATCATCCCTAATATTTTCTCTAAAAATATAGAGACACTATCTCTATGGAGAAATATGTGACATATATATGGATCACAAGATTTTGATATACATTTTTACACCAAAATAAATCAACATGAAGCAAAAGATATGGCCTAATTTACATAAATATTATGATTGTTTGATACACTACAACATAGGAATGGAAAATAAGGTATAATATTCATAAAACTGGAAAGATCATGTACTTATAAACCAAATGATTATTGAGAGAGATCCTATGTTTATGGATCTAGTAATGAAGTATATGGGAATTTTTAAGGAAGAGGTCTCATCATTACATTTTCAAATGATTAAAAAGCCATATTTACTAGAGAAGATAAAATTCTCTCAATCAAATGATGAGAATTTTCAAAAAAAAACTAAATCCATTAAATATGGGTGATTGGAAGTCATAGTTTACGAGGATAAAATTATAAAATTTTCAAGATATTAGGTTTTATGTCAATACTGAAGCTGAAAAGTGAACTATTACATGATTATCATAGCTCAAATTATCCATAGACCTTTATAGTACCAAGATATAAAAAGATATTAAGTAACATTACTGGTAGGATAATATGATGTGAGAAATTGTTGAAAATGTTTCAAGATGCCTAGTTTTTCAATAGGTGAAGGTTGAAAGGCATAACCCTAATGGAGTCACGAAACCTATTCCTATTCTTGTGTGGTAAAGGGATGATATTATGATGGAATGTTTTATAGGACTACCAAGGACACCTAGATGGAATGATTTAATATTTTTAATTTAATGATAATCATAAATAATAGGAACATTTACATTTCATAAGAGATTATTTAACACTATAAAACCTAAAAAGACTCTATATTAATGTATTTTTGAATTTCATGGTGAACCTCTATCAATTGTGTCCAATTGAGATCCATGATTTACATCAAAATTATGGAAGAGTCTTCAGAAGGTTTTGGAAACTGAGGTTCTTATGAGAATTGCTTATCACCCTCAAAATTGAAAACTGTTTGAATGGACTATTCAAACAGTGTAAGACATGTTGAGATCATTCTCACATGGCTTCCAAGGTATGTGGGATCAGAAATTACATTTGGTAAAATTTTCCTACAATAATAGTTTCCATTCCCGTATTTAAATGGAACCATATGAAGCATTATATGGAGAGAGATGTTGAACTCCAACTAGTTGGGATGAAGTAGGTGAGAGGAAATTTATAAAACCTGAACTTATTGAAGATATAAATAAAATGGGAAATAAAATTAAGGATCATATTAAAGCTTCCAAAAGTAGGAAAAATATTTTTTCTACCAACCAGAGAAAGGATTTGGAATTTCACTAGGTAATCATGTCTTTCTAAAAGTATCTCCATGTATGGGTTTCTTAAGGTTCTATGTGAAAGGGAAACATATCCCCATGTATGTTGGAACATTTGAAATTTTATAAATAATTGGGGTTTGGCTTACCATTTAGAAATGCCACCAAGTCTCTACAAAGTTCATGATTTGTTCCATATGTCATTGTTAAAGAAGTACATTCTAGACCCAATTCATGTACTCACCAATGAAGAAATTAAACTGGATTGTGATTTCTCTTACTATGATGAGCCCATAAAAATTCTTGACACAATATAGAATGTATTTAGAAACATAGGACTGAACTAGTAAAGGTTCTTTGGACAAACCATAAGATGGAGGATGCAACATGGGAACCTAAGGATTTTATAAAGAAGAACCACCCTCGCCTTTTTAAGGAAATGTTTATAAATATTTCTAGGATAAAATTTATGAAGTATCTAAGAATATAACACCCAATATTTTATAGTATGTATCCTCTTAAATAATTTAAATTCATATGAAAACTTAAATTGAACACAAAATTATTTCATTTAGTATAAATCATATAATATCAATTAGAGAACACAAAACAGACCTTACAAATGGGAATGTTTTATGTAAGATTTATATATTGAATTTAAGGAACCCATACAGATGAAATAGTAACTTGACCTCAAGAATAATAATATGAACCTTATGAGTAGTAAACCAGCAAAATTAATAGTAACCACACCTAGGAAATTAAAAATAAATGTTTGGTATATTATAAATGAAAGTATCATATAATAATGTCATAATATAATTAAATAAATACTTTAAAATTTATTGTTTAACTGTTTTTATTTTTATAAGTCTTAAATATATAATTATAATCTTATTATTAAAATTTTATTTAAAATATAATTTAATAAAATTTATTCATAAATTGATTATTTAGAATAATTTATGAGAACTTAGTTAATTTTTCAGACTGTTATAAAATGAGTTATATATTTAAAATTGTTATTTCTTGAGTAAATGATTTTTTTAATTAAAAATTAAATATTTCATATTTATAAATTTTTTTCACAAAGTGGAGTTAATCTTTGGATTATACACATCAGAAAATGGTTAGGGTGAATTTTTCGGATTTTTCTAAAATACATGAATTTTTGGTGAATAGTAAAATATGATAATTTACGATAAATGTTAAATACATGATCTATTGATTCATAGGTGATGTATGGATTATTTAATCCCATAATATAGAAATATAACTAATTATTTATTATATTTGGTGATAATTATCAAACTATTCATAGCATTCACCAAAATAATAAACAAATGTATACAATATTCCAAAACACCCCTCTCCTCCACTGTAAATACCACCCCAAACCACCTCTTCTCCTCACACATCTACGACTATAAATTTGTCCATGTTCTACCCAAATCATATTTCCTAGTCCCTAACCCATTTCCTGGAGGTCTTGGTATCAAATGATGAAAAAACCAAGGTCCCTTAAGAAGGTACTCATTGAAGAGAAATCAAAAGGTGAATCCTCTTTCTTTTCTTTTAATTCCCTTTAAAATTACTTTTTCATTTCTTATCCTCTCCTAACCTATTACATATAAATTATTATGATAACTCTAGTATCATATATATTATATTATTATATAATTTTAATGTAATATCCTTTATGAAACTCATTTCTATCTCTCTCTTTTATTTCAAAAACCAAATCATCATCCGGGAGGTTCCGATTTTCAACCTTCATGGACAATGTATTTTTGTTCATCAATTTGTTCTTCAAGGATATAAATGAAACAATATTTATGGTTGAAAAAAATATAAAATCTGTATTACATCCTATTTAATGTTTATTTATAGATTTTTATACATATTATTAATTAAGTAAACAAAACTACTGTGTAATGATCGAAAAAACTCCCAAATTAGTCTAAGTAATTATCACTAAAGGTTTATCTAATGATTGATCCTAATATTATTTAACATAATGATATATATATATATATATATTCATTTATAAGGTATTATTTTCAATAATAACATAGAATTATACCTATTTTACTTGATCCTCATTACATATAAATAAGTGAACCGATCATTAAAACAAAGGTAACGAATGCTCCTGAAACCCCATTTTTTCAACCATTTTACACTTCCTCATTAATTTTCCCCCTACCATTAAAAACTAAATAATTAAAGAAACTAATTTAGAAATAATTTTATTATATATTATTGATGTTAACCTATTGTTAGTTTCATACTACTATATATAAAAGTTTGAAACATCTTCTTCTCACTCTCTTGTTAATGATCCATCAAAGGTAGGCCAACCACATATGGAGATATTAACATGTTAATAGATTAAACCATACTCATGGGTGGATTTTATAAACTATTTATAATATATAAATATATAATTATATGCATTATATATTTCTTTACGTAATTATATTATTTTATATTTAGATAAAATTTATAAAGTGTTACAAATCTAGAAAATTTATAGTAAAATATGATATCAAAAGCTTTAATTATGATCAAACAAATTAATAAATATAATACAATTATTATAATTTATAGGTATTTATATAATTTACAATAATAATATTTTGTTTATGACTTTTAATAAATATAATTTTTTTTGTTCAGGAGGTTGAAATGGAAAAAAAATTATTCAGGAATTAATGTAAGGGATTTCATCTCAAATTCAATTTCATTGAGATTCACTTGGTATTGTTCACCTAATCATTTTTATGTGGTGTATATAATTAACCATTTTAGATAAATTTTAAATTTTATTTAAATTTATATTAAATATATATATTCTGGTGACATGGACATGATTATTATCTTAGTTGTGTACAATTTTACATATGGTGTTTATTTTTAATATTGTTTTAACTAGGGATATATTGATGAATCTATATCATATACTCAATATAGATATTTATGATACATATTATTCTTGAATTATTCTATATATTATAAAATTATTTTTACTTTATGTGATGAGAGGGTCCCACTATATCCCCTTGATGCATCGATAGGTCTAATAAGACAAAACAGTTAGCGACAAACCCTTCGTGTGTGTTTCAAAAAATAATCAGACGGCTTTCTACACATAGTTTTAAACTATATTAATTGAATAATGTTTCATGCTACACAAAAATTTCATACAATGAATAATAATTTTATTCATTCATTACTTAGTTAATAATTTCTAAGAGATTTTCACTATGAAAAAAATTTATGGATACATTTTCATTCCTAGTTTATTGATGGCATGTGTTTTTCAGATTATTTAACTTTCCATAATGTCTATGCCTTATTGAATTTACTTATCTTATTATTATTTTTTATAAGGCTTATTGAGATATTAATCTCAACCTTATGGTGTTTCCATTACCTAGGTTATGAAGAGAAAACCATTGGATGAGTTTCAATGATGTTATTTATTTCATTTTATTATGTATCATTTTTGTATTTTTTATCGTTCCCAATGTACTATGGGTATAACATATGTAACATGGTCTTCCAAGACTAATAATATTATTATTCCTTTAGGATTTGAATCCTTTTAATTATTTCAATGTAATAAAATAATGCACAAGCTCCAGGCTTTTGGGTCAGGGAGTTACAATGAATCATGGATTGATAAAGTTTTGTGATAATATCAACAATATTTATAATCCTATATTCCATGTCCTTTGCTTTTACAATATGAAAATCATTTTATTTTCTGTCAAATTTATTATAAACATGGTTTCTCATGACTCCATCTGTTGAATAAAACCAAAGATCAGAGTATAAGAATCATGCTTCATTAATCAGATTTAGAAATCATATAATCATGAAAATCATTCCTACGATTTTATAAATTTTGAAACCTTTTTCTCAATCGATGACACATATAAGATTACTCAATATCACTTTTAGTTCTTCATAAGTTGTCCTAATTCATATCCATTTATTCTTTATAACCTAATATCTAAAAAAATTAAACCCTACTTTTTACCAAATGAGGTGACCTAAGCATAATATACATAAATATTTTATCATTTTTGATGAATATTCAATATATTTAACAATAATATATACCATAGAACCGTAAACGTTTAGTTTAATTTAAAAAATAGATACATAATCAACTTATTTCAATATATCCCACAATGTTATATCATGGCACCCTTCTTAGACATATTGTACATTGAAACGTTCTTCATAACATAAAAAAAATTGAACATAATAAAGGGTGAGATAATTGCTCAGTTTTTGTAAACATATAAGATATAGATTAATTATATTATTCAATAATGATATAGTAATAAGGGTATGATAGTATGATCTCAAATTAAATTGATTATACACAATCACTCATAGATCATAAATCATTATAGTGAGGAATTGTCATTATTCAGTCATGATCCATGAGAGCATATCATAAGAATATGAACATGTCATAGGAATTATGAAAAAATCATAGGCATAGAAAACAACTTCATAATTCAAGGTTTACATTAATGACTATCATAGTTGAAAATTTCCCATGGTGGATTGGGTTCACTCACCATTCCATAATTTCCTTAGTCAAGGTTCACTCCTCTGACTATAATGGTGGACAAAGTCCCATAATGAACTGGGTTCACTACACATTATAAATTATATTATTTCATGATATATTGATCATTAACCAATTAATTAGAGCTATTTAAATTACCTACCCAACACATAATTAATACTATACATATGTTTTCACAATATCATAAAAACATTCATCAATTAATTATATCAGGATTTGGGGAAAGAAACAAGTTTAATAAACATTTAATCATCACATAATCATATTCCATCTAGAATAATAACATGGATGTTATCATTATATCATTTCCCTTTTGAATCATAAGAAACAAAAAAGTATAATGATATAATTGAAAAATACTTTTAAACTATAATTTGAATATTTCTTTGAAAATATGAGAAAATATGATTTTTTAAGAAATCTTTGAAACCAAAAAGTTATTGAATGTTGAGAAAAATAATTTATTTGAAAATAAACCTCTAAAATAGTAAAAATACCATTAAATAAAATAATTTTCATTATGGGGGAAAATTGTTTCATGCAGTAAATGTTAAAACAAATATTACATTCACATTTCTGGTAAAAAGTTCCAAAATACCCTGTTTGATAAATGAAAAGATAATTCTTATGAATTTTTTTAAAATAATGTAAAATATGGTTTATAATGAACACAAATAATTATATAATCATTTAAAATAACATTCTTGAAATTATTTTAAAGAACATGGAAATAGAGGAAAATGTTCTTCGACTAAAGTAGATGTATGATCGACTTATCATAAAATAATTTATCAGCTATTTTATGTACCAAATAGTGAAAAATGTTACTAAAAATTAAAAATTAATATATATATATATATATATCTAATAAAATATATATTTTTTAAATACTAAATACGATATAATTTCCCCCAATGTTAATTTAACATGCACAATCCCAAAAAGAAATGATATTGTAACATAAACTCTTACCTCAGGTCCCTTCTTCATTTTGTGAGATTTAATGCTCTTGTATAATAAATTTATTTTTCATATATATAAAAAATATAACCATATTAATAATTTTTCCAAAATATAAAATTCCCGTATAATTTTAATTTATCTATTTACTATTAATTTTTCATTAAAATAAACATTTAGGTAAAAACTGGTTTGTTTTTCATGCATGTTTTGGTTCAAAGGTTCTGGTCTTTGAACCTTGGTCAAGATTTTGTCATATAAAAAAACATACATATTATTATTGTCATATTTAACCTCCATATACAATTTAATAACCATTTATATAAGGTGGTGGGGAAAAAATAATTCCATCGCTTTGAAGAGATGATAGTTTGTTCGTACACAAGAGTAATATTTTCAAATTTTAGAAAATATAAATAACGAAATATAAATAGTAACATATATTTATAGTATCATAATAATAAATTAAATATAATATATAATATTTAAAACTATCAATATAACCATCCATGAATGGATAACAAGAAAAATGATTCACATCGCTTCGGGGAGGTGGAATCCCACACGTGTGCACGAGTGACATTACCATTTATCATAGGATGGAAAGTATGTACAAAATTATTGCATAATTAAAATAAAAACATTTAATTATATTAATTATTCCTGTTTTATCATTTCAATATGGTAATAAAATATTTGTACGAGGTAGAGGATGAAATGAACATAAAATTATTTGATGAAGATGATTACCACTTCATTGAGAACCCTCATTTGTATATCTTATTAAGGACCTTTGGGATTGTATTTAAAGATGACCAAAACCAATTGAACGTGCATTTATAATTTTTTAATAAATTTTTGTAGGCTTTGGTTGAGATAAGTGGATCAAGAATGTGTTAATAAGATCAGAGAGGATGTTCCCTTTTATAAGTGACGTGATTGGAAAACTTGAAAATACTTAAAACATTAAAACAAAATAAAGATATATTCAATATAAAATATAACTAAAGTATCCAAAATTCAAATATAATATAATTTATTCTTGAAATATCATTAACCAATAAAATTTAGATAAGGTTATGTGATATTTTAAACTATGTTTTATAGTTTAACCCCCTCGTTAACCCTTTTTAAGCTAATCGAAGGTAACAAATTTTTACCATAGTTACTATTCACTATGACCCCGAATGAAATTGGAATCATTAAAAAATTATGTTCTAATTTGAAATATAAAAATAATTTTATAAAATTAAATTTCATTAAGAGGTATAATTTATTTTTAAAATAAGTGCTCAAAATGTAATGAAAACCTTTTTTATAAAAATAAATTTTGAAATGTAACACTTAATTTATTCAAATTAATTTCTTTGTAAAAACCCTTAAATTAATGTTAATTACTTTATCCAAAATATTCTATAAATATTTAATTAAAACTATTCCTTCATATGGATTAATTTTAATTATTTAATTAAAAACTCATTGTGCACTGAGAAATAGTTTTTTATAAAAACAACTATTTTTCACTTAAAATGATTTTAAATTCCTTTATAACCCTTTGATTGAAAAATAAATCATTTTATTCACATTAAAATAGTAATTTGTATTAATTTTAATACTTTTTATTTTTAATAAAACATATATGATGAAAATAATTCCCAAAAAGAAAATATTTCAAAATAGTTCTTTCGAATAAATAATATTTCCTAAATGAATTGAAAATTATTTTCAATAATTATATTTCATTTATATAACATTGAATGTGATTAATTATTTAATTTATGATTAGTATTCAAATATGTATATGGTTGTGTCCCTCATAATCTATCAAATTTAATTATTTATTAAAAAAAATATATTCCAAAATCTTGGGGTGGTATAGTGTGATCAGAAACATAGTGATTTCCATATAGCCTGGAAATATGAAGAAGATATCATACAATCTATAGGACTATATTGAGAATCACATTGTGTAAAGATCTGTGCATATATGAGATACCTTCACCTTGAAATAAAATAGATAGAAAATTATCAATGGAATAAACTAGGGGATTAAAACATTTTTGATATCCATGAAAGGACCAAATTTACATTATCTAGTCACCCTTCAACAAGAGATGGTATTCTGATTAACCATTAAGAATTTTGCATCAGTAACACATTGAAATTTCCTAAAAACATTTATATTGTATTTCATTATTATTGATATAGCCCACTGATTAGAACTCCATTAAAGAAACATGTATTTGGATGAGATATATTTATCCAAATAATCATATACCTAATCATCATACCCTAGAAATCATGCATTATTGTTTTCTATTTTTTATATTAAACAAATTCGAATTTGAAGCAGTGAAGTTATATCAGTCATATTCATCATTCTGAATAATATTGTCAAAGAGTTTTTTCAGATCATCTGCAATAAAAATAATAGAGAATTTTTGAAACTCCTTAGAACAATTAATGCTAAAATATTAAATGGGAAAATGTGAAAAATATAATTGAATATTAACCTAATTATAATTATAGAATATTTTGTTCCCTTTTCAAAGAATCCATCAATAATATTCAAGCAAGGTATATATAGAGACATTTAGGGTACACCATAAAGGATAAAAGAAAGAAAAAACTATTTGAATAGTATAAAAATATAAAGTACAAAGTATTTATTAATATTATGTACAAAGTATTTGTTTCTAGAGAACTAATTTAAATAGAATTACACAACTAGGAGTGGTCTAGGAACCAATATTTATAGAAAATATTCTTACTATGACCTCGCTATCTTGATAAAATCCCGCAATTAGTGATATCCCCAAGTATTCATTTCTTGGTCCCTTATTAAAAACATGATACATTAGATAATACCATAGTTAATGATTATCATAATAATTATAATACTATTACTATTTCGGTATAACCCAAAATTGAAAAAATCATTACTATATGACCCAAACCATCATTGAATTTAGTCAATGTTTAATATTAATAATCCTACTAACTATAGTATATGTGGAAAGCAGGGTCAAACACATATAAAAGGTAATTATAACCACTATTCATCTAAAAACCTTCAAAAACTCCATGGTTGTCTGCAGTGGAGTGGATACTCTGTTTCCATTTTCTTTTTATAAAGCATTAAAGTGACATAAAACATAAAATCGTGTATCTAAACTAAATTAAAGATATAGACTGTTGAAAACAAATATATACAGAGATATAGTACATTGTTAAAAGAACTATCAATTAAAATGATCTGGGATAAACCTTCATTATACTAGTTTTTAAGGTATTCCAATTCACTTAATGGTTTTTGCAGAGTGCCACCTTAAAAATAATGACTCACCTCCCTCGCCAGGAGTTTAGCCACACAAGATAATTAAATTAAGAGTTATCCACTCCCAAATTAATCGACATTGAACAGTTTGAGAAAAATGACAACAAGACAAAATCACCATAGGTCTTGAAGTCTTTTGAAAAGTGTTTCCATAATCATTCTATCCAATTGATTATGAAAGTTTGAAAATTAAATTCTGATGGTACAAAAAACTGAACAAATTCATTTTTGATCTCTCCGATCATTACTAAATTTATTGAAATGATTAAGTAAAAGGAAAAATAAAAGGTAACTGGTTGATCTTCCATTCATCCCCAAACTAAAAGATTTATCCTACTATCTCTCTCATTATCATTACAGAAATGAAAAACATACTAACACGGAGTACAAAAACTAGATTAATGATAAAATATAAACTCCTAAGATCATGCTCTGCTCTTGAACTCATCCAGCTCCAAGAAGTTGTTCCAGAGTCTCCCTCTAGACTCCCTATACTCAAAAAGGATCTTAGAATGTGTTTCAGGGATGTTTCTGTCCAATGAGTGTCACACCCCCCTATATGCTACTTTCTATGCATTTTTAATCAATTGTCATCTACTTCATGTCACTACTCACTTTCCACCAAATTTAATTGTCCTTCAAGTTTACAACACACACGTGTGTTTTTTTGTGACAAACAGGTTGCACTAGTTTTCCTCATCTAACAATCTCTGGATGAGTTAGTTAAGGGCACATGGACAATTTCCCATTTCTTGAATGAACCTGTGCAAGAAAAAAAATCAACATAGTTACAACATGAAGGAAATATAAATTTATAATTTAAGAAGATTGCTTCTTAAAAATTATTTTAAAATAATTAATAAACTTTAAAATAATTTTGTTAAATAAAATACATTATTAGTACTATTAAAAACTAGAAATTATAATTTAGAGATTATATTGAGAAGAAATAATATTATAATAATATTATTTAATAATATATTCAATTATTAAATTTATTAAATTTGTTAATGAACACTCAATCAATCCATATAAACATTTTCATTTTAGAAAATTAATTAATTATTAATTATTAAACATTAAGTAATTAAGTAATTAATTTATTTCTTAATTTAAGCTGTAAATTAATATATTTTTATCAGTTAATTTTATTAACTTACTTTTCTAATGTTTATAAATTGTTAAAATTCTAGTTATAGATAATAATTTAAATAGTTAAATTGATATATTTTAATTATTTATTTATTTTTAATAATAATTATTAATTTGATTAATATTCAAAAAATTAGATTGTTAAATTATTAATTAGATTATGTAACACCCCATGCTTCTACAGTACGCTTCTCTTTGAATAATGCGATAGTGTGTGTTGTACGCAACATCGAGTTCTAATACACCACAAAAAATCAAACTAACCATTATGAATTGTAATACCTATTTTTTCAAATTTTATAAATTTTATTTTTCAAAATGGACTTCATATTTGGATTCGGAATATTGAAATTATCCTAGGGTGAATTTTTGATATTTTTCTGAAAAATTTCATTTTTTGATGAATAGTGAAACTACTAAGTGTTAGTAAAAACTGAATTTTTTCATAAAATATAATTTTACCGCTTCTGTGATTGTAATTTCTAAAATCCGAGAGACATGGTTAATATCAAGGAGTAAAATGTGGTTCATTGAGATGAAAATAATTTTTGGTGAATAGTAACTTTTTACCTTTATTTACCACCGTTAAAAGTAAATAGGGAAATTAAGGGTAAAAAGGATATTAATATTACCCTAACACATGTCCTAATTCTATTTTACAAGTGTATCTCGACCAAAAACAACCTTTGGAATAAAATATTATCATTTAGGTCCACTTGGATTAGATTAGGACATTTATTATTATTTAATTCAAAGATTAGTAAAAAGTTAAAATCAAAATTTATTTACTAAACCATTTTTAATATAGCGTTATACAAAAGATAAATTTGATTGTAAATATTAATTAGAAAGATAAAAGGATTTCCTACATAATTATATTTTATTTATAATTTTTAGAAATTAAATAATTTAATTTATTTATGACAGAATGATGATGTAGTAATTACCATTATAGTGAAAAATTAAAAAAATTGATAATATAAATACCCAAATAAATATAATTTGAGACTTTTTATGAATTAAACTAATTTCATAGGTTAATATGACATGTTAGGACTGACTTAATTTACCTTTTTTGAAGTAATAATTCTATTATAGTTTTCACAAAAATCAATTATTGAATAGTGTCAAAATTGACATAAAAGAGTTTTTAAAACAAATATTATATTATTAATTGATATTAAATTATTATAAATCTATGGTTCATCCAAGAGAATTATATCATGATATTTGTATCATTAATGAACCACTTGGGGGTCTATTGGATGTATATAGTATATTAATAAACTATATAATATAAAAATAAAAAGTGACATGGTAAATGTCAAACAAATTAACTAAGAGTTAAAACTAAAAGATAAGGTTAATATAATGACCCAAACCTATCTAAATTGTATTGGATGAGTGGTTTGTGACCCATACCCACCTTAAACTTTAAATAATACACTTTTGAGCCATTATAAACCGAATATGAATTTATTATAAAATAATATTCTAGCTTTTCCAAAGGTGCCCCTCACCCCTCTAATAAAAGGGCACTCTCCCTTCTCATTAATTCACACCTTCAAAGCCTGTTGGTTCGTCCAACCCCTGCCGAATACTCTCTCAACATCCCTCACTACAACTGAGAGGCCTTAGTTTGATCAGAAATCCATCCTATGGAACCCTTTTGATCAAATTAAAAGAAAGAACCCGAAGAAGAGGTAATGTTTTCACCACCATTTTTCAAATTCATTTCTTCTACAACTTCTTCTTTATTTTTTATTCCCAATATAAAATAACGAATCCAGTATATCCTATATTCTATAATATTATTATAAATACAGTACAACCATATTCAATATTCTATCCATCTTTTGATTGACATGTCACCATACGTGTGTACGTACGGATTACCGTCTCCACGTCGTGGTGTAATTGTTATTATTCAATATATTATTATTTGGATGGGTATAATAATGATTTATAATTCATGTAAATAATAAATATAACATGATAATGATTCTGTGTATATGATATACCATCCAATTATATATTATTTTAATATCAAAAGAATGATATTTTCGCTCGTGCGTACGTACGGACTTCCATCTCCACGAACGCGATGACATTCATTCTACATCGTATCCATTCAAGTATAATTATCATTTGATTTAAAAATAATGTTTAAGGACTTGATATAATTCTAGATATAAATAAGATACAACCAATCCATGACAAACATGGCTTACATAACAAAACATATAAAAGAAAACGAGTAAGATAACAATCGAAACAACGATAATACTAAGATATTATTAACAAATCAATGTTAAAAGATCATATATGATATGATATTAATGTATATAATTCTTGTATAATTTAATAACAATTATTTCACCATTATACAGGAGTTTAACCTATCCTCAACCTATGAAAAGTACAAGGTAAGGGTTTATTTTGGAATCACTTCATTATCTGAGGATGCTTATATGTAATAATCTACTAGGATTTCTTTATCATCGACAAAAATGTTTCTTAAAAATGTATTTCAAATTTTTTTTTACTATTTACATGAATATGGGTTAAATTCATTTATACACTTGGTTGACTTTTTATAAGAGGTTTATAATGGAATCTGTCTGTCGTTTTCCAAACACGGTGCTTTTTAACCTTTTCGACAGAATTATGGTAAGAATGTTTTTTTAACTTATACGGTGGGTATGGCTATTTTCCACAGTTATAAAATCATCACAGTTTCCCTTCCAAGATTATAAGAATATTTTCAAAGAAAATCTTTTATTTTATAAATATATGACACATAAATGATTACAAAATAGAAAGATATATTTCTCTAAAAAGAGTTTTGATTTCATCTATGTCAACATCCTTTGATGGATTTTACGCTTATTTGAAGTTGATTTATTATGATACAAAAATTCTATATTTTATTGAAGGTTTTTTGATATGTTTGACTATGGATGTGTTATTTTTATACCATTCATGGTTTATTGATGAAGTATTTACATTTCATATGCTAGTTTTAATACAAATGTTTATGTTATGTTTAAACCTTTTCATATGGGAATGCATTGGACTTAATATGTGACGGGTGGAGTCCACTATAGCTCCTCGATGCATCGGTAGGTCTCATGAGACAAACTAGTGTCTTGGCACAAGGCCTTGACAAAATCTTATTTGTAGTATTGGAAAGAGGCCTTGGATATGTGGTTATGATAGTCTTGCATTATGCATTCCATCGTTATGAAAGTGGTTACTGATATTGCATGTGATTATTCGATTAGTAGAATATCCATGTGAATAAGTAAATGGAATTATTTCATTTTATTTTTTCCATAATATGTTGATTTTCGTGTTTAAAATACTTTTGTTTTAGTTATACATTGCCTTAAATGATTATTCTTATTTATGAATGATTCCACTATATTGTTATCCTTACTGGGCATTTGAGCTCACCCCTTTTCAATGTTTTAATTTTCCCAGGATGTGAAGAAGTAAATTATGAATGACCTGCAGGGATAGTATGAGGGGATAAGAGTGTGGAATATGGACACTATGTTGTTGTAGTTTTCATATTTATGATGTAATGTAAAACTTTATGAATATATTTAGTGTTTCCAAGGCTAATAAACTAATCAGTCTTTCGAGAGGTGATCTTTCTTGTTATCATGCCAATGTTATTTAATAAGGCACCGACTCTGGGTAACTGGGGTCGGGGCATTACAGTTGGTATCAGAGGAAGTTTAGTACAAAATTTGGAAGATAGATTTAGATAATCCCTGATTAGAGCACATAGACCTAAGATGGCCATTGAGGATTAGTATAGAAGAACTTCCTAGAATTTTGGTATTTTAGAGATTTTTTGAGTTTTTCGAGCAATACATCCCTATCTAGATACAAGTAGGTAGAGGCGGCTCTGGCACAGACGTACCTAGAGGTAAAACCTGAAAACACCACTTTGAGCTAGACTCGAATGGGAACCAGTGCACGACAGTGGGCCTTGCTGCACTCTTGGTTACGACACTCCCGGGGGATATGCTTAGGATATCTCTCATTTTCTTTACAAAACATTATAAAGGGTTTATGAGTATATAATTCCTGAAAGAAAACCTTCTTATGATTATGGATTATATCCATAAATAGTTCAATTTATTTTATGTATTTTATAAGTATAGAATTATGTATTTTGATTCATAAACTGATCTAGTTTATGCCATTGTTTAGAAATGGTTCCTAGTGGAAGAAATGGAAACTGTATCAATGCACGCACTCCATGTAGGGATTTCCCTCATACTCAAGATAATTATAGTAGAGCTGGTGATGCAACTGGTGCCAATCACCTAATAACCATGCTGGGAAAACTCACTCTGGTTATGAATAATAACCTTACCAATATAGAGCACCCTGATCCATAGCGTGGAGGGTCAATGTTAGATCACTTCATGAGGAAACAACCACCAACATTAAATGGGAGTAAAAATCCCTTAGTAGCTGAGCAATGGATAAATTCCCTAGAGACAATATTTCAGGATTTGGGGAGTAGTGAAAGGTAAAAAGTTATCATGGCAGTTTACCACCTCATTGGAGATTCTGATCAATGGTGGTCATTGATTCAAAAAACTAAGGAAGATGATGAAGTATCAAATATGGAATGGATGGAGTTCAAAGATCTGTTTTTAGAAAAATACTTTCCTCACGACCATCGAGAAGATATTGAAAGGCAATTTCTGAGTCTGAGACAAAAGGAGGATGAGAATGTCACAAAGTATGAGTCTAACTTTAAAAGGTTATCAATGTATGTTGGAGATTATATACTGAACCCAAGAAGTAATATTGACCATTTTTTTGATGGGTTAAAACCATTTCTCCGTTGAGCATTAGTCTCGCAATCCTTCTCGTCGTACGAAGACATTGTCTCATGTGCTATCATGACTGAAAATGAATTATCTAAGTCTTATGACTTTTAAGCAAAGCAAGAGAAGAATATATCTACTGATCAATCTAGGAATAGAAATAACAGGAATAAGGGAAAGGTTGAATATCCATCTTGTGGTAAATGTGGGAAGAAACACCCTGATTATTGCTTGAAAGGAATGGGTGTCTGCAACAAGTGTGGTGAAAAAGACCACCAAGCTCGTGATTGCAAAGGGAAGAAGGGATCTACCAATGTTCAGTGCTAAAATTACAGGTATATGGGACATTATGCAAATGAATTTCCTAAGCGTCAGGGTAACTTACCTCAGAAAATTCCAAGGGATCAAGTCCAAGCTTATGTTATCACTACTGCTGAGGTAAAAGCTCCGAATGATGTGGTGGTAGGTAATTAAATGGTTTCCTCAAGTTTAGAAAATGATTTTTTTGATTCTGGAACATCGCATTATTTCATACCTCCCTAGTTTTCAAAAAACATTAGATATTTCCAATTTTATTTAACAAGGGAGTTGTCAGTTAAAACACCAAAGGGAAGTATCATTGCAATAAAGTTTTGTGAATTAGTCCCCATTAGAGCACATAAATGTTCTTTATCTGCTGATCTCATCATCATACCTATAATTGAGTTTGATATAATCCTCAGTATGGACTGGCATTCGGACTATGATGTGAAGATTTATTGTAAGAAGAAAGAGGTTACGATTCTTGATGATGATGATAAGGAACACCTTATCTTTAGAGCAGAATCGTCACCACCTAATTCTTATCTAGATCCACCCCCAGTAGATCAACTAAATTCAATTATTGGTGTGGAATGTAATGAAATGACTATGGGTGAGGAAAGGAATGTTCAAATAGAGGATGTACCTATTGTGAAAGAATATATAGATGTGTTTCCGAACAATTTACCTAGACATCCTCCAGAAAAAGAAGTTGAGTTTTCCATTGATTTAATTCCTGGATCAAGGCCTATATGAAAGACCCCTTATAGAATGGCCACTATTACATTAGTTGAACTAAAAAAAAAACTAGAGGAATTGAGTAATAAGGTATTTATTCACCCGAGTGTTTCTCCATGGGGAGCCCCTATTCTTTTTGTTAAAAAGAAAGATGGATCTATGAGGTTATGTATCAACTACAGGGAGATAAATGTTATAACAATAAAGAACAAGTATCCCCTACCTCACATTGATGATTTATTTGACCAACTGCATGGTGCTCAATACTTTTCAAATATGGAACATTGTTCTGGATACCATCAGTTGTGTGTAAAGAAGGAAGACATTCCGAAGACAGCATTTCGAACTAGGTACGGGCATTACGAGTTTACAGTAATGCCTTTTGGATTGACTGAAGCACCCTTTGTATTCATGGATATGGTGAATAGATTTTTCAAGGAATATCACAATGAATTTGTGGTGGTATTTATTGATGATATCTTGGTATACTCCAAAAGCTACGAAGATCATGAAAATCACTTACGCATTATCTTGAAGACTTTGAGAAGACATGAATTATATGCGATGTTTAGCAAGTGTGAATTATGGATTTAGGATATTTCTTTTCTCGGCCAAATTGTCTCTAAAGATGGAATCGCTGTTGATCCTTCTAAGACCACGGTAATCCATGAATGGCCAACACTGATGATTATAAATGTGGTACGTAGTATTATTGTCTTAGCAGGTTATTATCAACATTTCGTCCAGAATTTTTCCCGATTGGCTAACCCATTAACAAACCTCACATGTAAAGGGGTTAAATTTGTTTGGAAGAAAGAGTGTGAAGAATGTTTAGAAGAACTGAAGAGAAGATTAGTCAATGCTCCTATATTGAATCTACCATCGGGGAATGATTGGTTCATTATTTATAGTGATGCATTGAAGAAAGGACACGGTTGTGTCCTTATGTAGAATGATAGGGTTATTACCTATGCATCACGACAGTTAAAAATTCATTAACAAAACTATCAAACTCATGATATCGAGTTAGCACCTGTGATCATCGCTTTGAAAATATGTATGCACTACCTCTATGGTGAAAAATGAGAGATTTATACTGATCACAAAAGTTTGAAGTATATTTTCTCACAAAAAGTACTCAACATGAGGTAAAGGTGATGGCTTGAATTACTCAAGGATTATGATTGTATGATACACTACCCCCTGGGGAAAGCAAACAAGGTGGCAGATGCTTTGAGTAGAAAAGACCATGGAGTTTTGAACAATATGAGAATTGAAAGGGAACCAATTTTCATGGATCTAGTGAAGATGGACATGGGAATAACAATGGAAGGTGAAACATGAATTCTTTTTCAAATGGTTTCCAAACCATATTTACTAGAAAGTATTAAGAGTTCTCAGACCGATGATGAAGAATTTAAAAAGAAGATTAAAGATGTGAATGATGGGAGATTGAGAGACATTGTGTATGAAGATGGAATTTTGATATTTGGGAAGAGGCTTTGTGTTCCCGATATACCTGATCTAAAATGGGAATTGTTGGATGATGCTCATAGTTCCAATTTCTCTATACACCCTGGGAACACCAAAATGTATAGAGATTTGAAGGAATGTTTTTGGTGGGAAAACATGAAGAGGGAGATTGCTGATTTTGTGTTAAGATGTATGGTTTGTCAACAAGTGAAAGCTAGAAGGCAACAACCTGGAGGAGTCATGCAACCTCTTCCCATACCGGAGTGGAAATGGGACAATATTACGATGGAATTTGTCATGGGGCTACCAAAGACTCCTAGAAGGAATGATGCAATATGGGTTATTGTTGATCGCCTTACCATGTCAGCACATTTTCTTTCTATAAGAGAAGATCTACCACTAGAACGTCTAGAAAGACTATATATTAATGAAGTTGTGAGACTTCATGGAGTATCCCTATCGATTGTTTCGGATCGTGATCCCCATTTTACTTCGAGATTCTGGAAGAGTCTTCAGAAATCCCTGGATACTGAACTTCATTTGAGCACTTCCTACCACCCTTATATAGACGGACAATTAGAACGGACTATTAATACCTTAGAAGAAATGTTGATATCTTGATCACTTGACTTTCAGGGTATGTGGGTTCAATATTTACCTTTGGTAGAATTTTCCTATAACAATAGATTCCATTCGAGTATTAAGATGGCACCATATGAAGCGTTATACGGAAAGAGATGTCGCATGCCAACCTGTGGGGATGAATTTGGTGAAAGAAAATTTGTAGGTCTAGAACTAGTGGAGGAAACAATGGAAAAGGTGAAGGTAATCAAAAATCACTTCAAAGAAGCTCAATGTAGGTAGAAGAGCTATGCCGATAATCGAAGGAAGGATTTGGAATTTCAAGTCAGTGATCATGTTTTCCTGAAGGTATCTCCAGGGAAGGGAGTGATACGTTTTGGTAAGAAAGGTAAATTGAGTCCCAGGTACATCTGATCTTTCAAAATTCAAGAACTAATTGGGGTTGTAGCTTACCGATTGGAAATGTCGCCAAGTCACTCCAAAGTTCACGATGTGTTCCATGTATCTCTGTTGAGGAAATACATGCCTGACCCAACGCATGTACTCACCTATGAGAAATTAGAACTTGAACCTGATCTGTCTTATTGAGAAGAGCCCATCAGGATTCTTGATATGATAGAACAAGTACAGAGAAACTGGACAACGCGTCTGGTAAAAGTTTTGTGGAGAAACCATAAGACGGAAGAGGTAATGTGGGAACCTTAGGAACTTATGATGAAGAACCACCCAAGTATTTTCATGTGGTAGTATTCTAGAAATCTCGAGGATGAAATTATTTGAAGGAGGGGATAATGTAACATCCCAAGCTTCTACGGTACTCTTCTCTTTCAATAATGCGATAGCATGTGTTGTACACAACATCGAGTTCTAATACACCACAACAAATGAAACTAGCTATTATGAATAGTAATACCTACTTTTTGAAATTTTATAAATTTTATTTTTCAAAATGGACTTCATTTTTGGATTTGGAATATCGAAATTAGCATAGGTTGAATTTTTGGTATTTTTCTGAAAAACATCATTTTTTGATGAATAGTGAAACTACTAAGTGGTA
The DNA here is from genome assembly GCA_963277665.1 of Viscum album. Taxonomy (NCBI): domain Eukaryota; kingdom Viridiplantae; phylum Streptophyta; class Magnoliopsida; order Santalales; family Viscaceae; genus Viscum; species Viscum album. The sequence continues at coordinate 1,710,807,203 of OY728148.1, forward strand.
GTTAAAAAACTGAATTTTTTCATAAAACTTAATTTTACAACTTCTGTGATTGGAAGTTCGAAAATCTGAGAGACATGGTTAATATCAAGGAGTAAAATGTGGTTCATTGAGATGAAAATAATATCTGGTGAATAGTTACTTTTTACCTGTATTTACCACGGTAAAAAGTAAATAGGGTAATTAAGGCTAAAAATGATATTAATAATACCCTACCACATGTCCTAATTATATTGGACAAGTATATCTCGACCAAAAACAACCTTAGGAATAAAATATTATCATTTAGGTCCACTTGGATTAGATTAGGACATTTATTATTATTTAATTCAAAGAAGAGTTAAAAGAGTTAAAATCAATGTTTTTATTAAAACATTTTTAATATAGATTTATGCATAAGATAAATTCGATTATAAATATTAATTATAAAGATAAAAAGATTTTATACATAATTATATTTTATTTATATTTTTTAGACATTAAATAATTTAAATAATTTATGACACAATAATGATGCAATAATTACCATAATAGTGAAAAACTAAAATAATTGTTATTATAAATACCCAAATAAATATAATTTGAGACTTTTTATGAATTAAATTAATTTTCTAGGTTAATATTACATGTTAGTACTGACTAAATAAACTTTTTTTGAAGTAATCATTCTGTTATTATTTTCACAAAAATCAATTATTGACTAGTGTCAAAATTCACATAAAAGAGTTTTTAAAACAAATATTATATTATTAATTGATATTAAATTCCTAAAAATCTGAGATTCGGCCAAGAGACTTATATCATGATATTTGTATCATTAATGGACCACTTTGGGGTCGTTTGGATGTATATAGTATGTTTATTAACTATATAATATAAAAATACAAATTGACATGGAAATATCAAACTAATTAACTAAGAGTTAAAACTAAAAGATAAGGTTAATATAATGACACAAAACTATCTAAATTATATTTATTGAGTGGTTTTTGACTCATCCCCACATTTAACTTTAAATAATACACTTTGGAGCCATTATAAACCGTATATGAATTTATTATAAAATATTATTTCTAGATTTTCCAAAGGTTCCCTTCACCCCTCTTATAAAAGGGCACTCCCCCTTCTCATTAATTTACACCTTCAGAGCCTTTTGGTTCGGAAAAAACCTACCCAAATACTCTCTCAACTTCCCTCACTACAACCTAGAGGCCTTAGTTTGATCATAAATCCAACCTAAGAAGCCCTTTTGATCAAATCAAAAGGAAGAACCCGAAGAAGAGGTAATGTTTTCACCACCTTTTTTCAAATTCATTTATCCTTCAACTTCTTCATTCTTTGTTATTCCCATTATAAAATAATGAATCCGGTATATCCTATATTATATAATATTATTATAAATATGGTACAACCATATTACATATTCTATCCATCCTTTGAATGACATGTCACCATACGTGCGTACGTACGGATTACCATCTCCACGCCGTGGTGTAATTGTTATTATTCAATATATTATTATATGGATGTGTATAATAATGATTTATAATTCATATAAATAATAAATATAACATGATAATGATTCTGTATATATGATATACCATCCAATTATATACTATTTTAATATCAAAAGAATGATATTGTCGCTCGTGCGTACATACGGACTACCATCTCCACGAACGCGATGAGATTCATTATCCATCGTATCCATTCAAGTATAATTATCATTTGATTTAAAAATAATGTTTATGTACTTGATAAAATTCTAGATATGAATAATATACAACCTATCCATGATAAACATGGCTTATGTAACAAATCATATAAAAGAAAACGAGTATGTTAACACCCAAAACAACGATAATACTTAGATATTATTGACAAATCAATGTTAAAAGATCATATATGATATCATATTAATGTATATAATTCTTGTATAATTTAATAACAATTATTTCACCATTATAAAGGAGGTTAACCTACCCCCAAACATGTAAAAGTACAAGGTAAGGGTTTATTTCGCAATCTCTTCATTTTCTGAGGTTGTTTATACGTAATAATCTACTGGGATTTCTTTATCATCCACATCCATGTTTCTTAAAAATGTATTTCAAATTTTTTTTAATATTTACAGGAATATGGTTTAAAGTCATTTATACCCTTGGTTGACTTTTTATAAGAATTTTATAATGGAATATTTCTGTCTTTTTTCAAACAAGGTGTTTTTAAACCTTTTCGACAGAATTAAGGTAAGAATGTTTTTATTAACTTATACGGAGGGTACAACTATTTTCTGCCGTTATAAAATCGTCGAAGTTTCCCTTACAATATTATAAGAATATTTTCAAATCAAATGTTTTATTTTATAAATATATGACTCATAAATTATTTCAAAATAGAATGATATATTTCTCTAAAAAGTGTTTTGATTTCATCTATGTCAACATCCATAGATGGATTTTATGCTTATTTAAAGTTGATTTATTATGATACAAAAATTCTATATTGTATTGAAGGTTTTGTGATATGTTTGACTATGGATGTGTTATTTTTATACCATTCATGGTTTATGGATGAAGTATTTACATTTCTTATGCCATTTTTAATACGAATGTTTATGTTATGTTTAAACCTTTTCATATGGTAATTCATTGGACTTAATATGTGACGGGTGGATCCCGCTATAGCTCCTCGATGCATCGGTAGGTCTCATGATACAATCTAGTGTCTTGGAACAAGGCCTTGACAAAATCTTATTTGTAGTCATGGCACGAGGCCTTGGCTATGTGGTTATGATAGTCTGGCATTATGCATTCTATCACTATGAAAGTGGTTACTAATATTGCATGTGATTATTCGATTAGTATAATATCCATGTGAATAAGTAAATGGAATTATTTCATTTTATTTTTTCCATACAATGTTAAAGTTCAAGTTTAAAAGGCTTTTGTTTTAGTTATACATTTCCTTAAATGTTTATTCTAATTTATGAAAGTTTCTGCTATATTTTTATCCTTACTGGGCATTTGAGCTCACCCCTTTTCTATGTTTTATTTTTCCCAGGATGTGAAAAAGTAAATTATGAATGACCTGCAGGGATTGTATGAGGGGATAAGAGTGTGGAATATGAACACTATGTTGTTGTAGTTTTCATTTTTATGATGTAATGTAAAACATTATGAATATATCTAGTGTTTCCAAGGCTACTAAACTAATTGTTATTTTGAGGCTTGATATTTCTTGTGATCATGACAATGTTATGTAACAATGCACCGACTCTGGGTAACTGGGTTTGGGGCGTTACAGATTATAATAATTTAAATGCTATTAATATTCATTTAATTGATAAATTTTATTATGGAACAATAAATTTTAATAAATTTTAATTTAATTTAGGAGATGATCTATTTTAGTAAAATAAATTATAATTCAGGTTAATTAATTTAGAAATTCTATTTAATTATTTACCTTATATGTTTTGTTTATTTATAACTATTAATTATTATTTTAGTTTAGTAATTTTTAATTAATTTTTTATTTATGTATTTTGGTTATTTTAAAATATCTCCCCCCCCCCTCCGCATTTTCCACTACGCAACAGGGGAGGGTTGGTTCTTCTCAGTAATTCCTGAAGCTTCTCCGATGCAGCGGTTCCCTTCGGAAAGACCTCCCTGCTTAAACTCGAAGGGGAGGCATTTGCTCCGGTGCAACAGATTAATCCATTGTGCACAAGAGGGAAAGACAAAGAATGTTCCTCCTCCATCCTCCTGCAATAATGGATCATAGGTACAAAGGTCTCGGCTCAAGCAGGTGGTGCGACAAACGTTCAGGTTCTTCACAGATGTAGCGAATTCAACTGAATCGACTACCCTTCACCGGAACAGTGGCGTATGGCGCTGGTTCAAATCCCATGGTGGTGCATCCTTAGATCAGTAGTGGCACTACTTGATCACAGAGGTGGCGACTCGACATGCTATTCTCCTCCTTCCCATGGTAGAAAGGGTCAGACAACGGCAACTCCTGGTTTTCAACAGATTAAACCGACATGGTTAGTTGATTAGAGTAAATCATGGTTCAAAAAGGTCTATTGTTTGTGATGAATATGGATTTGGTTTTGAATGTGGATGCAGTTCAAGAATTTGTGGTCATGAATTTAAATAGGGGAATGAATCAGCTACTTGAGAAAGGATATGGGAGGGATCGGTGTGTGCGTGACACACCAGTATGTGGAGGGGGGATAAGTGTGATGGTGAAACCAATGTGTGCGTCGGTATGAGGAAAAATGAACTATCGGTAAGCAAGAACGGTAGTCTATCGATGAGGTATAGGGGAGGTAATCTAATAGTGAGATGAAGCGAGAACAAAAACATGCTAAAAGGTCACTGATAGTTGCAATATAAATTGAAAAATAGTTTATGTTTTAAAGTATACCATTAGTATAATAAGAGTTCATAGTTGGAAATAAAATATAATAGTTCACCGATTGTTTAAAAAAGGTCCACCGTTAGTTGAGTAACAAATGAGGAGAAGTGGTGCAGGGGTCACATATAGTTTAAGAACAAAAGGTCACTGGTACTAATAAGGTTACTGATAGAGGCATGGGTCACAGTTGGAGAAAACTAAAATGTCACCAGTGACATAAAAATTTAATATCACTGTTAGTTAAAAATAAGTGGTCACCAATAGATGAATAATATGTATCTGTAACATTAAAAAAATTAACAGTTAGACAAAATAATTGAAACTACCTACATTAAACTTATAACTAAATCATAAGTTAATTAAATTCAAAAATATTGAAGATAATTAACCAACTAAAACCATAAAATCAAAAATACAATTATTGAAAAATAAAAGTACGCTAAACAATATAAGTTAAAAAATCAGGATTAATATTACACTTAATCTTAAAAGATACGATAAATATCATTAATTGACATCACATAAATTATAAAATGAATAGTTGATAAACTAAAATGATAAAAGAATAAAATTAAAATTACTATATAAATTAATTATAGGGTAAAATGTAAATTAAAAAGGGTAGCATCGGTGACACAATAGGTCACCGATGGATCTTGCATACCTTACCGATAGAATAAAATCAATCGAAAATGAATAAATAATTTTACATCATATATAAGATTAATTAATTAAAATTTTAAAACTCTTAGTTAATTATTTAAACAACTATTTGAATACATAAAATTAAAAGTGAACTATTTTAATTAGTTTGAACTAAAATTATTTAATTAATTAATTAACAGGATAATTAAAAATATTAATTAATGAAGTTGAAAAATTTAAAGGAAACTATATTAAAGGATAAAATATTATAATAAAGATTGTTTATTAAAACAGAAATAAGGATATTGAACATTTATTCATTATTTAAATCATATAATTAAAAGCGAGCAGATTGGAATTAACACAACTAATAAACAAATAACAAATTTAGATAAGATAAATAATATTAAAATTATTAATTTAAAGACTAAAAATACTTAATTAATTATAAAAAACAATTAATTATCAAATTTAATTATAAAAATAAAAAAGTTAAATTATTTAGTATAATGTGATTAAATAGTTAATTAAATCAATAAAAATTAAGTAAAAAAGATATGGCAAAACTATGTAAAATTAGAGCCACATCACTATACATCTTCTTTAGTTTAATTGTATGATGAAAGGTACATTGATATTTTATATATAGGGACCAATTATAGTAATAAACATATATTTTATATTAACATTCCTCACTAAGATACTTGATAAAATTGATCATAAGGAAGAACAATTTTATATACTCTAATAATAAGTATTCCCATTTATCAATTAACTAAGAACTCAACCATATATAATTTTTGAAGTACTGTTGGGTAGTTCTAACTACAATTGTTTCTAATTCTCCAGGACATATTTAATATTTAGATACTATTAAACATGTATGATTAATATATAAATATCATTGTATATTTGAGATATATTCCAAGAATTTAAGAATATGGGATCTTATTCATAATAATATCCTCTTGAACCCTTCCATGTTATCCTAAGTAGATTTAATTCCATGTGTCATAGGTAATAATTCAATATTAAATTATTCCATTTTTTAATTTCAATGGATTATTAACATATATACTATGATTAAAATCATCATCCCATATATATATGTTTATATATATTATTTTATAGAACTCAGGAATAAAATTTAAATCCATTCTTATAGAAATTCATTCTTTAGTATTAGTTTTTTGGAAATACTAAAGGTGTGTTTTCTATATGATATATAGATATATACCTTGGAATACAATATCACTCCCACTATAATCTTACAAACACATTACATAACATCATTAAAAAAATATTCTATTGTTACTATGTTTTATTGTATCCCTAAATTCTTATATCTAATTTTCCATATCATATTGGAATATATTAAGGTCACAACCCCACTAAGATGTGGCATATATACATGTTCTATATGTTCTACATTGAGGAAAATTTCCATGTCATCCAACCACCCAATATATCGATCATAAATTTTTGTTCTGATAATTAAAATTAAAATTGATTCTAGCATATTGATTAGAATATAGGTTTAATCACAGACTATGTCCGGATAATGATTAAAACATTTCATAATAAATCATTATTTATTGCTACTATATGGTATACTGCATGTATAGTTTCTCTCGAATACCCAAAACTTGTATCAAATATAGAAACATGAAAAATATAGAGCCCAAGAATTTTTGTACATGGAGTATATTTACCAAATTCAAACATACTTGTCAATATTATCATATGTTCATTTACGATTTCCTTGTACGAATAATTATAATATATATCACCCATCGTGATGAATCTAAACCCATATCTTTTTTTCTAAATTCATAAATAGTATGTATCTCTATAATAATACCCACCACTTAATTTATTATATATTGTGTTCTTATACCAAATCATGTGAATTCTGACTCTATACATCATTAAAGTCTAACTAGATCTAACACTCTCAAAATAGATGTGTAAACATTGTTATTAAAGTGTTGTTGGGTTTATGCCTCATGCTCATCTACCACTACTTTGTATACCATGTCACATGCCTCTTAAAATTGAGGGTTTGAGGGTCATATTTATATGCAACCATAGACTAGGGAGTGTAGCCAATGGGTTACTGCCACCCACAACCTTGTGCGTGAGCACCTCACACAAGTGCACTTGGGTTCCACATAAGGATATATAAGAACATATGGCTAAGAATGATAGGTGACCTAAGTACAAAAGAGTCAAAGGTTCTTGATAGATACATAGGTGAAGAAACTTATGTGCACATAGAGTAAGGTTCATGTATACTTGAGGCACAGAATCGTATAAACTTAATAAATTTAAATTTGATTTTTCATTTTCGATTCATCAGTAGTAAAATTCAATCTTGTGAAAGAAACTATTTCTGTTGATATTTTATTCCCTATATAATTTGATTTACAATGCCATATTTTTTCCAAAATTCCCTCAAAATGAGTTGTATTCCCTTGATAAACCTTTTTTTATAAATCGATGAAATAAATAAAATAGTATTAATTGGAGGTTCTCACTACTATGTTTATATACTAGGAAAATTTTTCTAAGTAATATTAGGCCTTTTGTGTGTGAGAAGTCATGAAACCCATGAAGATCCAATTTTTATCTTATTCATGCACAATGATAATTTTCATCCCCCAATTGAAACATTTCATATTGGTGAGAATTATTCATGGATTCAATGGTAATGTACATGAGAAACATTTTATTATGAAAACATACATGTTTAAGACATAAAATTCATCTCATAATATAAATACCCTCACCTTAAACAAGACATCATCTAATATCCCAACTGAATATATTTTCTATTGGTTAACAAATTGAACTAATAATCTTATAGGATTGAGATATCTAATCAGTAAATAATTGTTGATGGATTGATATATGACATTTATTTAAGCTACCAAATCACAGAAGGCATAAGTGAAAGTTGACTTCCCAATGTTGCATGGTATAGAGAATGTATCGGGGTCATGGAACTTTTTGGGAAGATGTGAAGAGATGAATGAAGACTATTTATTTCTTAACTCACTCTACCATTCTCATGAACCCTCCTCCTCTTGGTAAAATTTTCTTTGAGTAGTTTTAAATTCCTATGAATTTTAGTTATGGATTTTATGAATATAATGTTGATTTAAACCTTCATGAATGTCTTAAGAACATAATTATTCAATGACTCATTAACTTCCTTACAGGGTTATGTTATCCCTGATGGAAATTTTAGATGTAGGTAATGTTCTATTTTTTTAATTTATCCCCTTATTAAATTCTATGTTGGAGTGCTTCTTTCCTCCATATAAATTATGCCAAAATTATTTTTCTCTAGAATATAATTTTAAATTATCATCAAACACTTCACAAGGAAATACCACCAACATTTCCTTTTGGTTTTGTAATAGATTTGTAGGAATCTTATCTGATCCTTTGTTCATTATGGTGTTAAAAGTAAAAATAATTTTCCCAAATTATCTTAATAACATCATAAGTTAGGTACCTTTATTTTCTAATGAATATTATTGAGTTCATTAAATTTCTAAAAGTTTTTCATGAAACACTTTCATTATAGGTCCTTCATTAATTTTGGATTTTCCATGAGTTTGGTATATTATTGATGGTTATTCATTTCTCCTCACTTATTGGAATTAGGGTGGGTGGTATCATTGATGGAATAATTATAGTATCTTGGTAATTATCTTTTATTGATTCTTAAAAACATTTAATTTTAGTACTCTTTTCATCATTGATTTCCCATTGGTTAATGGAATTTTCTTATTTAGGTAGACTACGAGAAACACTCATTGTCTTGAACTTGGGGGGAAATTTTGTGTAATTCTCATTGTAAGAATAAAGTTGATAAATAATTATTGGAGAAGTTATATAATTTCACTTCTTAAGAGACATATATCTTAAAAATGTGGTTAGTTCCTCACGTTTTGATTCAAATAAAGAGTATTCAGAATAATTTACCTCATTTTATCATCTCCCTCCACTCCTTGTACTAAATTATTTGGGTATTGGGAGATATTCATGATGATTCCATTGAATTCCATAGGATATTATTTGATGAGTTCCCCTCCTGAAAAAAATATTTTATTTTTATTTCTATCAATCAAACACAAGTATAATAATAATAAGAAGTGGTGTTTCTTAATCACAGTTTGTCATAAACATGAAAAAATATTTTTAAACCTTTTTTAATTATCATACTGGGTCTCCTAATTTCATTTCCTTATATTTTATATCTTCTTCTTCAAAGAAAAAATCTTAGAGGTTAAAAAAACAAAATAGGGTGGGGTGCATTTAAGTCCCTGCCAAATTGTTACTTCTTTGGGATTTGGGTTATAAAACCTTTCTTTTTTGATCCTTAGAGGTAAAAATAGAATTCTATCTATTTTAATTTCTCTTATGAAAACCCTATTGGATTAAAATTTTTATATATTATTGTGGAATTATTTATGTTATTATTGTTATATTCATATGCAAGACCGTGAAACATTTCAAATAAATGAATCAAACCATATTTTAGTTTAAAATAAACTTGAATTAACTATATAATAATTTTTCTGTTAGGATAAAAGAAATTGTATGCAAAAAAATCATTTAGTTTTTTATCCACATTTACATTTACCTAACTTGTTGTACTTAGGCCTAAATATAAATCAAATGAATCACATTAATGTGAAGATAAATAGATTTCAACAAATTTATACTCTAATTATTAGTTTCACGATCCAAATCTGGTAACCACTAATACCGCCACCAAACTCAGCCAATGACAAGGCCCGAAGGATGTTCTCTATCTCCATGGGCGGGAACTAGTGCCCGAGTATAATTTATCTTGGTTTGGGAATGATTTACCTGAATATGTATAAAAAACATCAAAAATATTTGATAAAATGAATCTAAAAAATTCATACCAACAATGTTTATAAAAAAATCAAGAACTAAATACATAAGTTCAAATTAAATAAAAAAGGTCCAAAGACACAATGAAATAGAAACAAAACATCCCCATGTACTCCACATGTTAAGGGGTCATCACCCCCAAGCCATCTCTACAAATCCGACCCAAGGATTGGGACTAACACCCTGAACTGCCATCACCCTTAGCCTTTCCATTAACTGAGTCAAACATAAACAAGTATAATTAAGCCCAAGGGGTGTAAGAAGGTTGTTAGCCTAAGCCCAATAGGATACCACCCAATGATTCCAAATATCATGCAATACAATTTGAAAATGAAAGCAGTTATAATATGCAAAGAAAAGTAGAGATAAAATCCAAGAAATGCAACCTTCAATTGAAAATAGTTTTCAAGCTAATGTTTTCATAATGATCACACATTTAAATAGACATGTTATATACTATAATTTTATTCTAACAACACCCCAATACATGGTAAAATACCACAAACACAATGAGCAAAAAAATCGGGAATGCCCCTCGGCACTAGGTAGTCTCGAGCCCCATGTACCTCATACCTCGATGTAAAGTAACTGTAGTAAAATCCTTTATCATGCACAATCCACTAGTATAAAACATACCCATTACCTAGTGGTCCCCAATAATAATCCACTATGTTTAGTTAGAGTTGAATTTATCCAAATTATAGGTGAAATAGGGTCAAAAGCCATCCGGTCCACTAGTCGTAGTAGTACACATCCGCCCCACCTAGGTACCCGGGATTCCCTCTTTGTGGTCAAACAATTTCAGAATGATACATATATCCATTTTCATATAAAACAACACTACTGGTCATATAATATCAGTAGAGTAGATGCAAACATTTTTTAATATTTAAAGCACACAACAAAAAACCAATGATTTCAATAAAAAAACTTCCCCAAATCATTCCTTGTTCTGCACCGAAAACTCTTTTAAAACCACCCTTGAAAAACATATTCATACTCATATATACCAAAACAGAATACAACACATCCTAAAAATTTATTTAGACTCATTACATAAGTTATAAAACAATCCCAATTATCATCACATAAAATACCCTTGTAAAACTCCCAATTCAACACCAAATTGGTACTCAAAAACTGTTTTATTAAAAAACATCACCCAAAACAAATTTAGCAGCAAAAATCAAAGAATAATAACATTTAAAAAATTATTTTATTCCCTAATACAGTTCAATATGGTCAACTGAATAATTAAAAGGAAGCCCTTAATCAACCAAAAAAAGATTTATATGAAAAAAACAAATTTCACTTGAAATTATCCCTTAAAATCCACTTGCATTAAAAACAACAATAAAACAATTTTTGTAGCACCTAATAAATTGTTTTAACATTTAAATATAATAAAAATAGTATCTATGTCTCAAGTATTGCATACAAATTTGATTCACATACCAAATTTGTAAAAACCTTGAATCCTTTGTGTGAAAATCAAATCGAACCATCGCCGCACCAAGAGGGACTGAGATCATTCCTAAAACATCAAAAAATGACCCATAAAACCAAAGTATAAACACTAGGACCGAAACCCTACCATCTTAACATTTGTTACATCATGAAAATGAGAAGAAAATTCATGGAAAGGGGAGAAAAGGAGTAAGAATTGAAAGAGTTATGATAGAAAGAACTTACCTCCTCAAATCTGGCCACTTTGAGAAACCCTAGGAATTTCGTCCCTAACTCGTGATTCCTACAAGATTTAAAGAGGGAAAAAAGAGACTGGGCACATGGTTGGGTTCCATGGGCTCGTGGGAGAAATGGAATCACCAAAAAATAATTAATATATTATACATTATTAAATAAATAAAATTAATTTTTAAAACTGGATATGAGATTCCTGGAAGGCCCAATCCCTTAAATAAAAACCAAAATACACCATATGTATAGATTTCAAAAGGTTCCAAATTCAAATTTTGGTGTTAATATGTCAGGGGAGGACATTTAGGAATTGTAATGTGTGAAAAATATTAAAAAAAATAAAATTTTATAAAAGAAACAATATTTATTTTTAAATATGGAATTGGGATCATGGTTTTTCCCAATTCATGAAAACTCATCTATTCATCAATAAAATCTTGGGAAACCCCCCAAATAAAAGTGTTAATTAAAATTAAATGAATAATACCTTTAAAAAATTTCATGTTTTTGACAATTCTCCACACCATGAAAACTTTCCGTCCCAGAAAGTTAACCGGATGATTGATTAGAAAACAGGAACTGATACTCTTCCTCAACCCATGACTTCCATTCCCATGTCTCATGTTTATCATTACCATGTTGTCAATGAACCTGGAACAATGGAATGGACTTCCCTCATATCACCTTCTCTTGGGAGTCCATTATTTTCACTGGCCGTTCAATAACATACAAGCCATGCTCTAGCTTCAGTTCTTCCCAACTCACCACATGGGATGGATTCGGGTTGTATTTCATTAACTGGGAGACATGGAAGACATCATGGATAAATATAAACTGAGAAGGTAAATCCAACCTATATTCCATCTTTTTAATATGCTTCATGATATCAAAGGGCCCAACATACGACGACATCATCTTACCTTGCTTCTCCAATCGATGACGGCCCAGATGAGGGGCCACTTTCAAGAATACCCTATCACCCAGAGAAAACTCTAGGTCTCGACACCTCCAGTCAGCAATAGATTTATGACAAATCTGAGCTATCAACAAGCACTGCCTGATCTATTAGATCTTCTCAGAAGTCTCCTGCACAAGGCTCGGCCCCAACAGTGAAGTCTCTCCTACCTCAGCCCAACATAGGGGGGACCGACATGGCCGACTGTAATGCACCCCAAAAGGTTCCATTCGAATTGAGGATTGGTAACTATTATTATAAGAAAACTCAACCAATCACAAATGGCTATCCCAATAACCTCCAATGTCCAGGACACATGCATGAAGCATCTCCTCCAAAATCTGATTCACCCACTCTCTCTGACCATCTGTCTGGGGGTGGTATGTCGCCCTCATTTTAATCTGAGACCCCAAGGCCTTATGAAGGCCTTCCCAAAATCTAGAAGTAAATTGGGGGTCTCTATTTGAGACAACTGCTGATGGTATGCCATAGAGTCTCACCACTTACTGAAGATACAAAAGGACCAACTCATCCACTTTAGTTATATCTTTTATCATAATAAATTGGGCTGAATTGGTCGAATAATCAATCACCATCCAAATGGAATTATTACCTAGAGGCGTACGAGGTAAGCCTACAATTAATTCCATGGCGACCTCTTCCCACTTCCAGGTATGAATGGGTAGTGGTTGCAGCATACCAGAGGGCCTTTGGTACTCTGCTTTCACTTGTTGGCACATGTTGCATCTCGACAGAAAGTCTGCTATGTCCCGTCTCATACCAGGCCATCAAAACTACCGAAGGACAAAATAATACATCATAGTGGCACCCGGATGGACATCCCACTAAGACTATTGGCTATCCTGCATCACCACCTTCCATAGAGTTAATGACACTACAGAATAGAACTTGAAGTAGAAGATTCCCTCAGGAGACGACGACTAATCAGAGGATGCCTCCCTGCCATGAAGAAACTACTTCGACCACTAAAAAATCTCATCACTGGGATGTTCACTCTTAATCAACTCCAATAGAGAAGGTGTCAACTAGACACTCTCCAAGAATACCCCTCCACTATGTTCCCTAGACTCCACATGAATTTGAGAAAAGAGCCCCATCAATGTCCACTCATCACTAGAATTCCTCAAAGCATGTACTGGAACTCTTCTACTCAAAGCTCCATCCACCACATTACCCATGCCGGGGGTATAGACAATGTCAAAGTCAAACCCCTTCAAGTAATCGATCCAACGACATTGCCTCAAGTTTAGGTCCTTCATTGAGAAGATATAGGCTAAGATTTTGTGATTAATGTAGACCAAAAACTTCCCCCCAAAGAGGTAGTGATGCCATGTTTTCAATGAATGCATCACTCTTTCCAACACCATGTTATGGGTTGGGTAATATTTTCATGTGGTCAGAGTTGGCGAGAGTCATATGCCACCATGTGTTCATCCTACATAAGCATGCACCCAATACCCTTACCGAAAGCATCACAATAGACCACATACCCCTTCTCAGCCTCAGGAAAAATCAACATGGGGGCAGTAGTCAACCACCTCTTCAGCACCATGAAAAATGCATTGCATTTTGGACCCCATACAAACTTCACCCTTTTTCGGGTGAGCGCATTCATCGTTGAAGAATGCCGAGTGAAATTCCAAATGAATCTCCTATAATAAGCAGCCAAGCCAAGGAAACTGCTGATCTGGAACACATTATTTGGCCGCACCCATGATATAATCAATCTAATCTTCTCGGGGTCCACTAAAACCACATACTCAAAGATAACATGCCCTAGAAATTTCACTTCTCTAATCCAATAAGTGCACTTTCACAACTTTTTATAGAGGTGGTGATCCCAAAAAGTGACCAAGATGATCCTGAAGTGATGTTTGTGTTCCTCCTTAGAGATAGAGTATACTATAATGTCATCCACTAACACCACAATGAAGGAATCAAGATACTGATGGAACACCCTGTTTAGGATTTCTATAAAGACCACTTGAGAACTGGTCAATCCGAATGGAATGACCAAATACTCAAAGTGGTCGTACCTGCTTCGGATTTCTATGTTAGGTATATTTGACTCATTCACCCTATGTTGTTGATAACCCAAACGCAAGTTTATTTTTGAGAACCCCTTTTCTCCCTTCAACTGGTCGAACAAATAATCTATTCTAGGTAAAGGGTATTTGTTCTTAATTTTTACCTTATTCAGCTTTCGGTGGTCAATGCACAACTAAAGGGATCCATCTACCTTTTTCAGGAACAAAACAGGAGCAACCTAAGGAGAGACGCCTGGGCGAATGAATCCTTCGGATTCTAAGTCATCTAGTTGTATCTTTAATTCTATCAGCTCGATGGGGGCCATGCGATAAGAGGCAACAGATATTTGTTGTGATCATAGCACCAGATCAATCAGAAACTCCACATCCCACTCTAGGGGAAAACCTGAGAAACCATCTGGGAATACCTCCGGAAACCCATTCACAACATGAGGTAATGCACCGCTAGGGGAAATACAATCATCCTCTAGCATGAAAAACGATAACTGGAAGGCAATACTTCCCAGTTCTCAGAGTGGTGGTCCTGCGTGACCCGACCGAGGATCCTATTCTCCCAAAAAAACCTGACGACTCCCATCAGGTGTCGTGAAATTCACTCACTGCCTATAGGAATCGATATGTTCCTAGAATTATACTAGTCAATCCATCCCAAGAATGATGTCAAAAGGGTCCATATCTAAGACCAAGAGGTCCCAATCCATCTTGACCCCTAACATAGAAAGCACACATGACGGGCACCTGAGACCCTACTCATTTTTTTCCCAGCGGTGTAACCAAATCCCTTGAGAAATACATCAACTCAGTTGAAAAATTCACCATGTCCACAAAACGGGCAGAAATAAATGAAACAGAGGCACAAGTATCAAAAAGAGTAGTAGCTATAGAAGATATGATCATAACGGTTCCTAGAACTGTCGACGGTCCTGCCTCTGATCCTGCTGGTGCCTGATCCACTACATGGATATGTCCAGTATCTGCCTAAGGATGACCACTACTCTATGGTTGTGCCCTGAACTAGCTCTTCCCAGAAGATGACCCAGCCCTTCCACCATAGCTGCAAAATTGAGATCCCCCAATACTCGATAGCTTGGACTGTGCTGGCACTCCTCTTGAAACCACTGACCCTGCCCCACTCGGAAGTGGATGTGCCACACAACAGACACTAAAAAGGCCCCATACCTCTACACCAGTAACAAGGATTCGGAGGAAGTGGAAATTCTAGTCGGATGTGCCCAGGCTTCCCACACAGGTGTCACACGACCAATCTCACATCATAATCCCCAGACAAAAACTGCCTGGAAGACTGCCCTAAACTGCCTCCTCCTTTATTCACATGATCCTCCCGCTTCATTTTTCTCTCTGAGAAGTGGCCACTTTCCACTACTGATACTGAACTATAGAAACCATCTCTTCCTTTCCTATCAATCTCCACCATGCATGCCCGATCAAAAACGTCATCATAGGTCCTCAGCTCAAACAAGAACACCTGGGAGTATATCTTTGGTTTCAAGCCTTTCTCAAGCCTCTGGACCTTTGCCTTCCCATTAAAGACAATTTTTAGAGCATACTGAACCAACACAGTGAACTTTTTAGCATACTCCATCACAGATATATTCCCCTTAACATGTTCCATGAACTCTCAGGACCTAGAATAAGCCAAGACCTCAAGGAAATACTGTTTATTGAAGACATCCTTGAAATCTCCCCAGCGCATCTGCTCATTCTTCCTAGCCTGAAGCACTAACTCCCACCACATACGGCTGGGACCCCCCAACCGAAAGGAAGCACACTTCACCCTGAGCTCCTTGGGTGTTTCTAGGAACTCAAACATATTCTCAATCTTCTTGATCCATTCCTCTCCTTCCTAGAGTTTTGAGATGCCTCAGATGGTAGGAGGCTTGTTTTTTAGGTACTCCTGAGCTTTAACTTTTCTATGACCCATCCCTTCTACCCTAGTAGGAATAGGGGTAGGATCCAGTCTTTTCCCTAGATATTGGACATCCTAGACTATAGCCTTGACTAGCCTCATATCAATCGGTGTGGGATAACTCTCTCCGGCTTCCTCTCGTGGGTGTGTGGGAGCTTTTGGGGAGGCATTTTTCTACAAAATGCAACAGTCCTGAAACAATAATCAATACCAAAATTCTGGAAATTTTAATCCAATACATCAAATATAAATAATCTAAACACATTCAAATAATAAAAGAAATAACTACTCCACCTCAACTCGATGTATAAGTGTGGTCTACAGCCCACACGTCTCACCTAGAAGTGAAGTCAATCCGTAAATTCCAACATCCCCTGGGGACTCAATGTATTCCAAGAGAGGTGTAGCCAAGGAACCCTACTCACAACCAAAATCTTATGCCCTAACAGTCATAGCTTCTGTCTATCCTGAATCATCCCAAAATAGCAATAAAACCCAAAAAAACCTGCCTCTGATACCATTTTGTCACGAACCGATTCTGGTCACTACAAATAACGGCACCAAACCCAGCCCGTGACAAGGACCAAAGTGTGTTCCCTATCCCTATGGTCTATAAAAATTGTTTGGGTATCATTTATCATGGGTTGGGAATGACTTACCCAAATATGTATACAAAAAACATAAAAAATATTTGATAAAATGAATATGAAAAATTCATAGCAATAAGGTATATACAAAAACCCAGAACTGAATACATATGTTCAAATTCAATACAAAAGATCCAAATAAACAATTATAAATCAACAAAATAGCCTCATGGAATCCATATGGAAAGGGGTCATCACCCCTAGCCATCTCCACAACTCCACACCAAGGATGGGGACTAACACCTAAATCGCCATCATCCTTATCCTTTCCTTTACCTGAGTCAAACATAACCAAGTCTAATTACACCAAAGGGGTGTATGAAGGGTTTGATCCTAATAAAAATAGGATACCACCCAATGATTCTCAAGATCATTCAATACAATGTGAACAAACAACCAGATCTAATACGCAAAGAAAAGCAGTGATAAAATCCATGAAATGCAACTTTCAATTGAAAATAGTTTTCAAGATGAAGTTTACATAATGTTCACACATATAAATAGAAATTTTAGATACTTTAAATTACAACCCAAAATAGTCTAATACACGGGAAAATACCACAAACATAATGAGCAACAAAATCAGGAACACCCCTAGGCACTAGGTTGTCTCGGGCCCCATGTACCTCATACCTCGGTGTAAAGTAACAATAGTAAAATCTATTCTTGTGAATGAGAAACTAGTAGGGAACATACCCATAACTTATTGGTCCCCAATAATCATCCACATAGTTCATTTATAGTTGTCTTAATCCAAATTCTTGGTGGAACAGGGACAAAACCCATTCAGTCCACTAGTCGTACTAGTACACATCTGCCCAACCTAGGTACCCGGGCTTCCCCCTTTGTGCTCAAACAATTTTAGAATGATACATATATCCATTTTCATATAATACACCGCTACTGGTCACATACAATCAGTACAGTATCTACACACATTTTATACCATTTAAAACACACAACAAAACACTTTGAGTTTCAATAAAACAACTTCTCCAAATCATTCTTTATTTTGCACCCAAAACTCTTTGAAAAACCAAATTGAACACCATATTCATATTTATATTTATTAAAACAGAATCCAATACACCCTAAACATTTCTCTGAACTCATTAAATTATTTAAAAAACAATACCAATAAGCATCGCATAGAATTCCCACGTAAAACACCCAATTCAACAGCAAATTGGTACTCAAAAACTAATTTATTAACAAGCATCACCCAAAACCAATTTTACAGTAGCAACCAAAGAATAATAAAAATTAAAAAATTATTTTCAGCCCTAATAAAGTTCAATATGGTCAACTAAATAATCAAAATGTAGCCCTTAATCAACTAATAAAATATTTATATGAAAATACCCAAATTTCACATCACAAAATCAGTTGGTTAAACATGAAAATATAATAAACACAGTATCTAAGTCACAAGGATTGCAAAAAAAGTGGAATTAACTACCATAGTATTAAAAACCTTGAATCCTTTGTGTGGAAATCAAATTGAACCACCACCACACCAAGAGGGACCGAGATCTTCTAAAACCACACGAAATGACCCATAAAATCCAAGGTTAAACCCTAGGTTCGAAACCATACCCAAGATAAACTTTTTACTTCAATAAAATGTGAAGAAACTTTATGTTAAGGGGAGAAAAAGACTACGAATTGAACGATTTATGATGGAAATAACTTACCTCCTCAAATCTGGCCGATTTGAGAAACCCTAGGATGTTCATCCCTAAATCGCGATGTATAATAGCTCCAAAGATGGGGGAAAGAGACTGGGTGTGCGGCTGGGTGCAATGGGCTCATGTGAGACTTGGAGTCAATGAAAAACTCTTAATTTGGAATAATTTTTTAAAAAAATTCATTTTTAAAACCGGATATGGGCTTCCGGGCATGCCCAATCCATTAAATAAATACCAAAATACACCATGTTTATGGATTTCTAAAGGTTCAAAATTTCAATTTTGGTGTTAATACATCAGGGGAGAACATTTAGGAATTTTAATTAGTTACAAATATTGAAAAATGAAAAAGTTATATAAGAAAAAAAATTTATTTTTAAATCAGGAAATGGGATCACGGTGTGGCCCAATTCATGAAAACTCACAAATTCCTCCATAAAACCTTGGGAAACCCCAAAAAAAATCATGAATGGAAATTAAATGATAAATACCTTTAAAATATTTCATTTATGTTACAATTATATTGATCATAAATTCCTTGATATTATTTGAAAATTATGCTCCACCTTTGGATCAATTCTGATGAGGTGATTGTTACAACTCTGGTTCATAAATTATAATTATTTATAAACAAAAAATTAAAGAAATAAAGTAAATATAATATTGGAGGAATAGCCTCCCTAAAAAATATTCCTAATTTATGGTGATTCTTTAGTAATTATTTCTTAAAATACTAAAATAAAAATAATATGATTTGTGAATGTAGTGTATAAATTTAATATAATTGTTCCAATGATGAATCTGCAAAAAATTTAATTTTTCTTAAATATATGTATTTTTTCCTATATTAATTATGGAAATAAATAAGTGTGTATTTGATTTTATTAAGTAAAATAAACTTCAAAAATAAGTTGAATTTGATATTAGGATAGTGCTCTATCATGGGAGTCACCTCTCAATAACCCTTTCATGATCCCCCCTTTTAAAAACATTTAAACCCTTACTCTAAAGTAATGAAAGAATAAATTCAGGTAACATAAATATTAATTGCTACATATGATTATTTTAACCCTCCCTAAGTGATCTAGTGTAATTTCATAAGTATTCATAAATGGTGATTAAGTCGGGACTTGGACCAGACTGATGATTTTGGACTCTTTAGTGGTGTTGGGTGTGTTGGCATAGGTCAAGAAATGAGCCCTGTGGGTTGGGTTGGGCTCAAGGACTGGATTTTTTTAAAACATCATTATTGGTGATTTATTAATGGTGATTATAATTATTGGCTATTTTGGCCATGATATATTTAATTTTGAATTTTAAAAGTGTTGTGGATGGTTTTTCATTTTTTAAATGTCATCGTAGATTTGTAGAAAATGGTCAAGTATAGAAAAAATATATATTACACATTGATTGGAAATATTATGTACATGTTTTGAGTTTAAATTAAAAACCTCACCTATGAGAACATATATATTATATATAAATACGAAAATTTTAGGAATGAAAATTCCATAATTCAAATATCTTATGTATGAGATATATATTACGTATAGAATTATATTATTATATATAGGTTTTTGAGTCTAAATAAAAAAACCCTACGTATTAATAGTCTATTATGTACTGATCAATATATATTATATAGGGTTTTTTACCCATGGAAAAAACAATATATATTTAAATATATGTTATGTATAGATATATATATTATGTAAGGTTTTTTATATAAGGTAAAAACATTACATATGAGATATATATATTACTAACTAATATATGATATGTAATAGAGTTTGAAAAAATGATAGAGTATTATATATAAATGAAATATCATACAAATGTGGGTAAGATATTATGTATGATTTATTAGATATGGTAAAAACCTATTACATGGATGAGAAATATTACATAAGAAGGGATGGTATTAAGAATAGATATGTGTAAACGTTTTTATAGTTGTATGTATGTTATTTATATATAGTGTGTACGGTTCTATATGGGGTAATATGTATGGATTTTGAGAATATAGGTTTTTTACAAAATTTATTTAAATTATTTTTCCCTATATATTTCAAAAAAAAAATAATTTATTATTTAAGTCTATAATTAAATATAAAAAAGATGTTTATGGCCTTCTTTTTTACCAGAACTCATGGATAAGACCTAGATATCCCTTCTCATTATTCTCTTCTTCTCTAAGTGTGATTATAGTCTATTCATGTAGGAATCTTTTGTGGTATGAATTTGGTAGTAACCATAGGTATGTAAATAAGTATTTATGTTTATCTTAACTAGATTTCTAAATATCATCTCATATTTTAATGAAAACCTCTAATTTTAGGTATTTTTTTATTTTGGTTAATATTCTAATTGAATGTGAAATAGATTAAGTTTCTTATGTAGTGTATTCTTGCATACTCTAGGTAGATAGTGACTAACTATTTTTAGTGTTATACATGTGTTATGAATTGGGAAATAAATTGTTGTGGGTTGGATTTTCATTGTGTGAATGGGTGATAGTATCACATATGTTACCTATTATTTGTAAGATATACCTAGGGGAACTCTCATCTGGTAAATGGTGGATGTGATATCATTTGGTATGATTTCCAGATATTGTGGGTTTAAGCCATGAAAATCTTTATGTCATATGTTTTAAATTGGTTATTTTTAGATTGTGATGATAGATTTCATTCCATTGGAATGTACTATGTGTATCTTGTGTGATTGTGGGTGATGTTTATCATCGGGAATGGAGAAAAATGTTTTTTTGTTGTGGTGTGGAGGTTGTGGGCCTTTATCACAGGTAATTACAGATGTTTGTTGAAGATGTGGACTAATTAGTTATTGATTGACACACACCATTGGTGAATGTGTCTTTTAGGATCATATGCACCTAGGAAAGGGACCATGAGGTGGTTTGGTGCATTTTTTGGGTTTAACATCAATATATTCAATGAAATAGGATGATGGTCTTGACCATTGGTATAGAGGAGGGGATTCATTTTAGTAGGTTACAGTTGATAGTGTTGGATACCAGTAAATGATTGCATAAGGATCTTCATATTTGTTTTGTAAATTGGGGATTATGGGATATTTTTGGTAAATGATGGATATCTCATTCCTTGGGTTCATTAAGAGGTTGTGATGATAGTTGGAAGATAGTTTTAGAAGACTAGGGGTATTGTGAAATGGATTATAGACATTATTTTTGGGAATCATGGAGACTCTAAATAGTTATATGGATGTCATATTTTGTGAATTAGAATTATATGTATTTGGTTAAAAGGATATGGACACCTTTGATATGCAAGACATGGATATAAAATTCCACTCCCAGAGTAGTTGAAGGATATAACATCTCTTCATGTTTGGATGAGAATGGGTCGAGTAGATTATGTAAAAGGTTATTTTTTCCTATTTATTTTACTTTTCATACTCTGGTATATGTATAGATATTTACTTGGAAAAATTCGGGTGGTGTCATGTTGTGTTTATACTCACACCAAACACAAGCCCATTGAGACATGTGTATACTTTATAGTAAATGGTAAGATTTGGGGTAAAGGATAGACTCTAAGATATTATTGGAGATGGAGGTGTAGATGGTTGATAGGCTAGTATTTATAGTTTTAAACTGACTGAGTGAACCCCTGATTCCAGGATAGAGATAGTTTTTGTTATTATTTAATGTAAATTTGTGATCAGAATAAAATATATCCAAAACTACTTTTATGTGTTATTTTTTTCCCTGTAGACTCACATTATTAAAATTTTAGATACTATGGTGACTTTTTCATTCAATTATATTTATTATTTATTTGTTAGTATTGTTATTGATCATCTTTAGGGGGAATAATCTCTCCATTATCACCTCATAGACCCTCTTTTCTAGTCAACATCATTTTTTGTAAGGGGAGGAACGCCTATGTTTAATCTACAGTCTTGTTTGGTTATTGGGGATTGAGCTAATATAGGGTGTCACAAAGTGATATCAGAGCATTTTGAGAATACAATAATTTGAGTGAGTCTTTTTTTTCTTATTTGTGTTCTGGAAAAATAGAGGTTTAAGAATGTGTTGGAACATGGGATGGATATCCTTTTATTTTCTTGGAGAAGATAAATATGCGCTAAAATCTATTTAATTATGGAAATTCGGAATGTTTCTTTCATGGTAAAATTTTAGTTATTTGGTTTTATAGAAATAGTATTTGGTGTTATTGATTTCTATTTTGGATTCATTTCCTTGAGAGGCAGGATGTCATACTAATTTATCCTTTTTGTCATATAAGGATTATATTTCTTGGGAATATTGTATGTGATTTCTATTTTGGTCCCATGATAGAAAAGCGTTTTTTATTTAAAGTGTTAAAATATGACAAATAGTTCTTTTATGCATATTATATTGGTGTAATTCTACTAAAATAACCCAAGAAGGTTAGTGATTCTACAAATGGAAAGTGGTTTATATATTTAATGTGTCTGTAATATTCTATATGGTGCTTTCCTATATAGATTCTTAGTTGAATTATGCTCAGATTTCCCAGGGTGTATGTGATTCTTAATGTGTATAGTGTGTCGGATGATGAAACTTGGCATGAGTAGGTGGTGTTCATGGGGTCAGATAATATAGACTTTGTTATGGATGTGAAGTGTAGTGGTTTGTGGTTTGTACTTCTTGTTATAGAATTACCTATTTAAAATATCTAGTATAACATCCCACCACTCCTAATTTTCTTGAGTTGAGGTAGAATTTCTACTTAGCCTTATGACACATCACCAATGTGCTTGTAACGACCCAATATTTTATTAATGAAAATTATTATTGATCTAATTAAATTCTGTATTAGGTAAAATGATTATATATAACATATTCACTTCCCTGGTTTTATGTTTTTCTTATTTTAAAATACCATTAATAATTGTTACCATTTCTAATATAGTCATTGAACAATGATCACATGATTAGTATAAATACAGCTTTAAAAAATCCAATATAATATGACAAAGGAAGCGATGAACTCATCCATTAGAATCTTTCCATATGATTCCCATTTTTTAAAGCTCGGAAAGGATGTGGCATCACTGGGGTTCGCTTTTGACCAAGCCTAAGCCGATCTTCAACACATTATTGAATGGAATCTCTTATAAGGGAAGTGGATGTTAATAGAGATTACCACTAGAGTTATGTTATATGAGCCTCCCCAAGAGTCTGTCCTCATATCACACCTTACCCATAGGTCTTATTTGAGTGTTATAAGGGGTTATGTAATAAGACCCTATCTCTATGATTAAGGGCTTTATATTTCTATAAATAATTTACATAAATTTTATTATTATTATTTTTTAAATGGTTTTTAAAGAACATTTAATATTTTTAGTTAATATTAAATAAAGAAATATATTTTTAAGAATTAATGGATTTTTTAAATAAATTTTTTTAATAAAATATTATTATGAAATTACTGTTTTTTAAATATAAATTATCGTATAATTTTTAAGAATACAATTGTAATTTTAATTAAAGTTTGAATGTTGTTTTTTTCAATACCCATTAATTTTTAATAAATGTTGGTTTTTATTTCAAAAGTAAAAATTCAAATATTTAGAAAATTATTTAGATAAAATTAATATTATTTTTACATTCACAACGTTAAAATTATCCAATGGTAAATTTTTCATAATTTTCTGAGACATTCAAATTTCTGGGTAAAAATTAAATACCATTTAAATTTATAATGCATTTTATGAAATCATAATGACTCAATAGTTATGTAATAAATTAATAGAAAATGTATATTCAGCCAATATATTTTTTAAATTTAAAATAATGTTATTTTAGATTTTTTATTTATTTATTTTACAATTCCTTAGTGGACCCTCGAGGACTTATAAAACATTTTATCATTTTAAAATAATTTCCTTGAGAGTGTAACTCACGCCCACATAAGAAAGGCAAATATTTCAATAATTTTGAAAATTTTAAATAAAATATAATTTTTTTCACTACACTTTTTCAAAAACCATGTGAAAACTAGGGGATGGTCTTTGGTTTTTATTAGTTTAATGTGAAGTGTCCAAACCCTAAATAGTAAACAATTCCTTCTCATTTCCAATATAAACCAACCATATATCCAACTTCTCTTCACTAAAAATAATTATATTAAATCCTTAATCTGATCTAATCTTCCTAGAATCCTCCCAAGGAACCCAAATATCCCACGAAGCCTCCCTTAGTCCCCTCCCAAGCCTTTGGGATCACACTTCAAAGTATGGGATTCCTTCCATTCTCGTTTTTGTCCATGTTTATTTATGTTGTTATTCCTTTTTATTGTCAATTGAAAATGTTGGGTTATTATTTATCACCTCCACCATACTTCACTCCTTATTTTCGAAATATTAGAGGCCTATTTATCTCTCATTAATCCCTCCCATGTACATCTATTACCACGCTCAAATTTTATAAGAGTTATTCCATTTGTCCTCTTTCTTTGAGATTATTTATAATGTTACAGCTTTTATTTTTTAAATTACATATGTTGTGACATGCATTTATATAACCCCATTACATTAAAATTCATTTAAATATTATTAGAAACCCATTTCTCTCTCATCAACCATTTTTATTAATTTTTATGTAATGTTGTTATGCTGCCGAAATTGCATTGTGATTTTCCATGCCAAAATCATCGTGTAGTGAATACCATAACCATGTCTATATCAAGGGTACTCACCTTTATTCACATATACAAAATTAATGGTACATACATGTATGTATTACACATTTGTTAATTGTATAATTACTTATGATTCCATGTTATGTGTTCCATGTTGCACACTTATGCATGGAATTAAGTATTTATAAAGGGTGCACATTAAGAGAACTACATTGCTTTGGTTAAAGAATAGTTTCATGATACACCATGTGAAATGAGGTTTTACTCATTATAATTAAAGTTAAATGTGGTCTTAATCATTCTAATTCAATTGAAATGAGGGTTTACTCATGCTCCATATGCAATGAGCCTTAGCTCATGCCAAATGTTTTTGCCACATCTTCATGTTGTGATAATCATGATATATCATGCCTTTTTGTTCATGTTTCTCTTATGATCCATTGATATGCCGATTTAATAACATGTATTTAATACTCATGTTATTCCATGTTTACACTTTTACTGAGATTTATAGCTCACCCTTTTGTTGTGTATGTATTCAAGTTATCAAATGCAATGATAAATATGAAAGAATGTTGTAGACATGTAAAATATGCTTTCAAAAAATATGTTGTATTTTTTATGTTTTTGGTTTTCATGTAATGTTCCTATGCCCCAAAGAAAATATGAATCTTGATCTTTTGAGTTTTATTATTTCTATGTTTTTTCTATAAAGCATGTTTTAATGTGTAATAAAGAGGAGGGTTGTTATAGTTGGTATCAGAGGATAGGTTTAGTTATTTTTGGGATTAGGATTTGAAAAACCTTTTTAGGGCCTTAAGGATAAGTCTAAGTATAATAAAAACATCACTAAATTTGGGTTATTATAGAGTAAGTGGTTAATCAAAAAAATAGATCCTTGTATGGATACAAATAGTTTGAGGTGGCTCTGAAATAGATGTACTTATGGGTAAAACCTGAAAACACCACATTCAGCTAGAGTCAAATGGGAACTACTTCACACAAACGATCCTTACATCAATCTTGGTTACAAAATTCCTGGTGGATACACTTTGGTAAATTCATAATTATAGTATGAACCATTATTAAAAGAATAAAAAATTCCCCTAACAATATATGTTTGGGAGTAGATCATGGATAAGATATATTGAATCCTATGAATTCATAATTTAAGGAAATACATGTAATTTATAAGTTTTCCATTTTTTCCTTTGTATTCACATTTATGTGATACCCATAACATTCCTTTTATTTCATCCAATGGATGATAATAGGAGGACATTGGCTAACAACTGATGCAAAGATCAATATGATGATTGTTCTAATGAGATGTCAAATCTGATGGGGCATGAATCTCATAATTTGTCTAGATAATCTCTCAGTTAACTCAATGTTTTTAATAGAAACATAAGTCAAGGGGAATTTCCAACCCCCCCACCCCCCCACCACCAATAAAGAAAAATCTTCAATATAGATCTTAATGAGACAAAGGCCTCCTATATTTAATGGATCATCTGATCTCTCAATTTCCAAACAATGGATCAACTCCCTTGAAAAGATCTTCTCTATACATTAATGTTATGAACAAGAGAAGGTTATTATGTATGCTTATCCTATGGAGGGTGAAGCTGATCAGTGGTGTGAATTGATCCAAAATATGAATCCCAAATAAGAGATCAAGGTGTTGGATTGGAAGGATTTCCAGCAAATGTTTTTAGATAAATATTTTCCATGCACCCTTAGACTTAATATGGAAAGGTACTTCCATGCCCTAATGAAAAAAGAAGATGAATCCATCGGAGTGTATGAGTAAAAAATCACTATGCTTTCATGATATGTCTTCAGATTTGACATTACCCCTAAATAAATGGTTGACTGCTTCTTTTGTGGGATAAAACCTACCCTATAGAGAGCCCCAGTGATCCATGACATTGATAGCTAAGAGGGAATTGTCTGATGTACCCTCAAAGTTGAAATAGAGATCGGCAAATCTCAGAGGTATCATGGGGATAATAAACATAAGGTGTACTTTTATTCTGGAGGTCCGATGGATAAATCCAATAGTTCTAAAAAATTCTAGCAGGCCACTTTCCAAATGTGTGGAAAGAAGCACCCTAGAAATTGCTTAAAGGGGAAGAGTAAATGTTTTAGGTGTGGAATAGAAGGGAACCTAGACATTAACTACAGACAAGAAAAACCTATAGCTGTGAAGGTGGAGAGTAATGCTCTGTTCAAACCTCAATGCATTGTTCATTACATCTACTGAAATGAACTTGAGCACTTTCCAAATTAGTGCCCTAAACCAAGGGTTTTAGGAGGAAACCATCAAACACCTAGGCAGTAAGGGTTAGCATTTTCTATCACTACCAACAAAGAAAACCCTATAAAAAAGTGGTGACTGGTATGCGAGTTATCCATTCATCAATAGTGAATGAAATTTTTTATTCTAGTTATATGCATTATTTATATCCCGAATTTGTAGAAGAACAATCCCGACACCACCACAGATCATGAAAGTAGAGATGTCAGTGAGAACATTGAATGGGGAAATCATTTAATCCAATGAATATAACTCCTCCCCTATCACAATGTGTGAATTTAACTTACAATAAAACCTCACCATACTCCATCTGGTCGAATTTGATTCAATTCATGGCATGGATCAGGTTTCTCTATATAGAGCCAACATAAATTACCGTGATAGGGAAATGACTCTCTAATTAGTGAATTGACCCCCAGTTCTGTACAAGTCTAAGGAGAAGGATGAATTTTCTTTATCCCCATCATCTCAACCATGGATATTATTACCCTATGAGCATTTTTATCATGATCATATGATTGAGTCTATGGAAACAACCATCATTGTAGACATTCCAATTGTGAGGGAATTCGCTGATGTTTTTCCCGAGGAATTTTCGGTTCTTCCTCCTAGAGAAGATGTTGAATTCTTGATTGATATTATACTTGGGTAATTGATAATATCCAAGAAAATGAATAAAATGGTTGTTGTACATCTTGAGGATATAAAGAAAATACTACAAGAGAATCTGGAAAATGGATTTATAATACTATGTACTTTATCACAGGGTGCACCAGTGCTTTTCGTCAAGAAGAAGGTTGGGTCAATGCACCTTTGAATTGATTATTGGGAGCTCAAAAAATCATGATAAAGAAAAAATATCATCTACCACGAATTAATGACTTGTTCAATCATCTATGTGGAGAAAAATACTTCTACAAGGTGGATCTGTAGTTAGAATATTACCAAGTAAGGGTGATGAAGGAGGATATCCCAAAGAATACTTTTTGTACAAGGTACAAACACTATGAATTCATAGTAATCCCTTTCAAAAACAGTAATGCTCTATAAATCTTCATGGACTTGATGAATAGAATCACTATAGATTACCTCAACATATTTTTGGTAGTCTTTATTGACGATATGATAATATACTCAAAAACCAAGGAAGAGAATGAGGAGTATCTAAGCACTACACTAGAGACCTTGTGAAAGGTGGAGCTCCATGAAAAGTATTGAAAGTGTGAGTTCTGGTTGAAGGAAGTCTCATTATTGGGTCATCACATCACAAGAAATAGGATATCTAGGGATCATTGCAAGACAGCTGCAATTGAAGGATGGTTGAGACCAACATCATTGATAGATATTCTTAGCTTCTTGTGGTTATCTAGATATTATCGCCGATTTTTGTGAAATTTATCATGATTTTTAAACCCTCTTACCATGATAACTCAGAAAGGATTCATGTTTTCTTGGAGTGATTAATGAAAATATAGCATCAAAGAGCTGAAAAGGAGGCTAATCACTATGTACGTTCTCACACTACCCACAAGTATAGAACTTTTTATGGTATTTATCGATGATTAGAATAAGGTCCTAGGCTGTGTGTTGATGTAAAATGAAGAATTAATTGTCTATGCTTCAAGAAAATTGAATGTTAATGAGAAAAACTATCTAACACATGATTTTGAGTTGAATACAATAATCTTCGCTTCCAAATTTTGGTGAAATAACCTCTTTGGGGAGAAGTGTGAAATATAAATGGATCACAAAAGCCTCATGTACATATTCACATTGAAAGATTTGAACATGCTTCAATGAAGATGGTTAGAGATGATCAAAAACTATGACTACTCAATCCATTACCACCCTAGAAAAGTGAACAAGGTGGTGGATGCTCTAAGTAGAAAGGACCCAGCGATTCTATCATTGATGAGAATTTAAAAGGATACAATCTTCTTTGTTTTATGAATATAGACTTGGAAATCATAAAGAAATGAGCATCATAAATCCTTTCACAAATGATTTGTAATGACCAAATGTTTTTAATTGAAATTCCCTTCTTATAAATATGCTAGAAAAAAACATAATAATGAACTACTAAGTGATAAGTGACCTTTAAACATAATTTTTTTATCTTCTTTGTTTGGAATTTCAAAAATCTGACATACATGGTTGCAATCAGTAAGTTATTTGGAGTCCGATAAGAAAAAAATAATTTTCAGTGAATGGCAACCTACCCTTATGAATAGTAACATACCATTATGAATAGTGATATACCCTAATGAATAATAACCTCACCTATTATAGTATAAAAATAATATTCAAGTTGGAAGTATGATATACCTATATTTTAGAATAAGTTAATGACTATTTTAAAACTGGTTTTTGATAATAAATTATGATTTTAATTAAATATTAAAATAAAAATATTTAGGAATTTTTTTGAAAAATGGACATCATTTTTGGATTCTACACGTCAAAAAATGGTCAGGGTGAGATTTTGGGATTTTTCTGAAATACTTGATATTTTGATGAATAGTAAAATATGGTAATTTACCATATATATAAATTATAAGCTAAATAGACTATTCCTAGCATCATGGATGATGTCACCACCCATGGTTCGAATTCAAAAGACTCATTTACAATTCTTGGTCATTGAATACTTACTATTCATTTTCAGAGATATAAATAAAAAATTAATGATTATAATATCATGAAATCCCTCCTCTCCACCACTATAACCCCCCCTTCGTTCCATCCCTCTTCTCTCCACTCCTATCAGGCCTTATGACTTACCCTTATTCTGCCCAAATCCATCCCCAAGGTTCTCCCCAACATCCAATAGCTCTCATCCTCTTCAAAATACCAAAACCTCTCCCCTTAATTTGTTCTCAAAGGAGGAAGTCTTAAGAGGTAAATTACTCTTCCCAATTTCTTCTTTTCTTTTAAGTTATTTTCTTTTTTATTTCTTTCCTCAACTCAATTAAACATAATAGTATGATAGATCCATTAACATACATGGAATGTAATGTCTTCATGCTAGTGGTATATTTCATTATCTTCTCTCCTTTCCCCACCCTTTTATTTGAAAGAAATAAAAGCACTGTTTGAGATGTGCTAATTTATCACATTCAAGGACAACCGTTTATCAATTTCTGTTATTATATTTAATTCTGGTCATAAAACCATTTGTGTTTTGGTTGAACCAAATTATTATATATGTAATATATCATATTTTTTATTCTGTAATCCTTTGGTACAAATGGAATTAAGTTATAAATCAAAACACATTCTTTGTAATCAAATCCACCGATGAACAAAAACGATTTTCACTATACCTATATATATATATATATAATAATTAGACTTCACTCTAAGTAACCTAATTAAAATTAAAACCCAAAAATATCCTAGATATGAACTAAATAAAAGTACTTCAATTATGTACAACCACTTTCATCTTGTATATCATCCAAACGTTAATATAAATGAATCGATCTTTTAAAGGTAACGAGTCCAACCAATGAAATTGAACCTTGTAACTAATCAAAAAGGATTTAAATGAAAAAAAGGGTTATCATAAATAAATTGAATATATAATAATTTATGGACTTATTAATTAATAATCCTAATTTTTTTATTCAAGTCTTTGAAAACATGTAGAGAACACCAACGGATTTAAGGTATGGAATCCTACCCTTTTTACTCTTAATCAAGAGTGTTCTCTATGCTATGTCATTTTGTGTAATACCAAGTGATGGGGTAGGTTTATACACCTTCTGTATACTTCCATGATGTTTTATAAGTGATTAGAAACCCCTAATCTCTCTCATCAATCTCTCTTATTTACACCTGATACCATGCCAATAAACCATGATGGATTATACACGAACTTCCTTTATTCCTTCCGGTTGCTCTATCTTTCTTTTTACCAAAATGATTTTTTCTTTTATTTTATGTAGAACATCGAAATTCTTGTTTATATTCTCCAAACTAATGTTCCAAGATCCATCTCTAATTCTCTTTCGCGGATATACATGCTTTTATGTGAATCTCTCTTCGATACTTCCCAATAAGCACACTCATTTTAAAGGAACTTCCTGAAATTTTACCCAATTTCATGTACATTCTATCATATTTTTTAGGACACCATTATCTTTGTAAATTCTGTATATTTATTATGAAACCCTTCTTGGTTCAATTCTGTTTTTATATAAATGAATTTTTTCTTTTTTATTTTAAATGCTCTATAGTATTTTCCTTAAAACCACACAAAATTTATTTAATGCAAATGTCTCTAAAATACATTTCTCATTTGTTTTCACTAATGTTTGACACCAATTACCATGTTATATGCCTATTATACCCTATAAACGTCCATGTATTTTCTAATTCTTTTCTTACATGGACACTTTCATGATACGCCCATTGGTTATGATTTATTTCAAGATTGTGGTACCCAATTCTTTCCATTGGTACCCTTATGTTTGTGTATGGTTGATTATGTATGATTCTATATGTGGTAGGAATATTTATGTGGTAAGAATATTCATGAACATGTTGATATGGGTGCGCCCAGATAGCGATCTAATGCATTGGGTAAGGATAAGTCTCATGAGATGCGATGTGAAACGGGATTGGTAGTTATCCTTGACCCGTACTAAAATGGGAAACGGGATTGGCGGTTAGCCTTAACCTACACTAATGTTATGATTTAGGATTCTTCCACATTTATATGATTACATGTTTATATGATCCCATGCTTATATTAAATTATTGTATGAGTTACATGCTTTGGATATCATTATGTCATGCCTCTTAACTCATGTGATTGAGATGTATCTTTATGTTCATTGTCTTACTGGGATTTTTAGGTCACCCCTTTGTTCCTGTGTTCCCCAGGGTACCCTATGCAGATGTAAGTGCCCAAAAGAATTTAGAAGCTATTTATGGAGATTAAATAAAGAAGTTTTTTTTAGCCCCGTGTTTTATGTTATATGTACCTAGTCTTCCAAGACACTAGACTTAATGATCTCTGGCTTGTACTCTGATGATTAATTATGTTTAAAATCATGAAATGTTTTATGTAAAATGCCCGGGTCGCTATAGTTGGTATTAAAGGGTGGTCTAGTTATTTTTGGAGATTATGAATAGAGAACCTTAGTGGTAACCTTAAGGATGGGACTAATTATAAGAAAATAGTCCTAAATTTTGGTGAGTATAGAGTAAGTGGTTTATCAAGAAAATACATCCCTGTCTAGATACGAGCTGGTAGAGGTGGCTCTGGCATAGATGTATCTACGGAGAAAACACGAAAACACAGATTTGAGCTAGAAATGAATAGGAACTGGTGCATGAAAATGGTCCTTGATACACTCTTGGTTACGACACTCTCGGGGGATATGATTCGATAGATTCGCAAGCTTAGTACAAACCGTTATTAAGGGAAAAAATCCCATATGAATATAAGACAAGAAATCGATTTAGAATAACCTAGATATAAACCTAAGGAATCACAAGTCGGGATATAATTCTTATTTATAAGTTCATAATTTTATGTTCAAAGTTTCTTTTTATGATCAATGGATATGTATTCAAGACCTCTAATTATACTTTCATTTTCTTAGTTAATTTTGGGAAATAGAATAACACATTCCAACAACCAATATGATAGGCAATGTGATGATTTCCCTAATGATATGCCTGATATGACGGAAGCGGGTGCTCAAAACGTCATGGTAGTACTTGCTCAGCTAGCTCGAGTAATGAATAATAACTTGAATTAGGTAGTACGTCCCCCTCCTCCTTGAAAGGGCATGTTACTATAGAATCCTTCATACGGCAATGGCCTCCCATGTTTAGTGGGTCTTTCGATCCCCTCCATGAAGAAAAATGGA
Source organism: Viscum album (assembly GCA_963277665.1). Taxonomy (NCBI): domain Eukaryota; kingdom Viridiplantae; phylum Streptophyta; class Magnoliopsida; order Santalales; family Viscaceae; genus Viscum; species Viscum album. The sequence goes on from OY728148.1 coordinate 1,710,841,059, forward strand.
TTAACTCCATTGAAAAGATTTTCTTTGTCCTCTAGTGCTCATAAGAAGAGAAAGTTGTACTTGAAGTCTATCGTTTTGATGGGGAAGCTGATCAGTGGTGGAAACTGATCAAGAATACAAAGTCCCAAGAGGAAATTGATTCCATAGAATGGGAGGAATTTAAGAGGATGTTTTTCAACAAATATTTTCCTCAAGCCCTCCATCTCCAGATGGAAAAAAATTTCCTTGGACTCATGCATAAGGAAGATGATTCCATCGGGGCATATGAGGCGAACATTACAATGCATTCAAGGCACGCCTCTGGTTTTGTCATGAACCCCAAAAGTAAGTTGGATCGCTTATTCAGCAGACTAAAGCTATATCTTTGAAAAGTGTTGGAGATTCGAGACTTCGATAGATATGAGGTGATTGTCCGTTGTGCCCTCAAGTTTGAAATGGAGATTAGAGACTCAAATTAGTCTCATGGGCCTAGTGGAATGATGTTTAAAATGGATAACAACAAGGGTGGTTCATCAAACAAATCCTATGATGGAAAGAATCATCACTTTCCCCTTTGCAAAAATTGTGGGAAAAAGAATCTTGGTGACTATCTTAAGAGATCCAAGAATCACTTCAAATGTACAATGTTTGGTCATCTGGCTAGGAACTGCCGAAGGGATATGAAAAATCCCACTAATGATGAAGAAGAAAGGATGGTTTAGATTAACACTCAGCCTCCAGTGAAGTGCTATAATTGTAAAAAGCTTGGGCATTATGCGAACAATTTTTCTAAGCTGAGGGTTATCAGAGGAAATCAGCAACAACCTCTAAGGCAACAAGGAATGGCTTATGCTATCACTACAACTGAGGTGGAGTCGGAAAATTATTTGGTGATAGTTACGCTTGTTATTCACTCAAGAATAAAAAAATTATTATTTTATTTTGGTTCTACGCATTCATTCATATCTTGAAATTTTAGTAGAACTATTCAAAAACCAACTCAAAATTTAGAGTAAAAGTTATCTATGAGAACAGAGAATGGGGAAATTATTGCATCCATGGTTTATAACTCCTCCACGGTTAATGTTTGTGGACTAAACCTCCCATAATATCTTTTCATACTTCTTTTAGTGGAGTTTGACGCTATCTTGTCCATGGATTGGCTATCTTTTTACATTTCCAACATCAATTGTTGGGAAAGGAAGATCAATTTTCTCATCCAGAAGCATCTTCCAATTATTTACATGTGTAAGGAAGAATATGAGTCTTCATTATAATCTTCATCTTAAGTTTGGATACTACTTTCTTGGGAGGAATAATATCTATCTCAAATGATTGGGACAAAATATAGAATCATTCTTGAAGACATTCCCATCATGAGGGATTACATAGTTGTATTCCCTGAATAGTTGTTTGGTCTTCCCCCTGATCGAGAGGTTGATTTTTCAATTGAACTTATCCTTGTACCTCTACTAATCTCAAAGACACCTTATAGAATGGCCATCATAGAGCTAGAAGAGTGGAAAAAGTAGTTATAGGAGAATATAAAGAAGGGTTTTATATGCCTGAGTGCTTCACCATGGGATGATCTAGTCCTCTTTGTCAAGAAGAAGGTTGGATCAATGCCTTTCTACATTATCATTATATTAATATAATCACTATTAAGAACATGTGTCCCCATCCACAGATAGATGAATTGTTTGATCAGGTTTGTGTGGCCAATTATTTCTCTAAAGTGGACCTTTGGTCAGGATATCACCAACTAAAGGTGAGGAAGGAAGATGTTACCAAGACTGCCTTTCAAACGAGTCATGGACACTATGAGTTCATAGTGATTCCCTTTAGACTCACTAATACTCCATCAATTTTAATGTATTTAATGAATAGAGTCTTTTGAGATTATCTTTAAAAATTTGTGGTGGTCTTTATTGATGATATTCTAATATACTTCAAGAGAAAGGAGGAACATTATGTGCATTTGGAAACTGTGTTAAAGACATTTTGATGGGGGAATGGTTATGAAAAGTACAGTAAATGTGAGTTCTGGATGGAGGAAGTAGCATTTTGGGGCATGTTATCACCATGAAAGGGATATCTATGGACCCTACAAAGATGAAGGAAATTGATGAGTGGTCAAGGACAACATGTGTAACAGAGATCCACAACTTTTTAGGAATAACTGGGTATTATCGACGATTTGTGAAGAAATTTTCACTATTGTCAAACCCAATGGCCAAGATAATACGGAAGGGATTAAAGTTCGTCTGGACATAGGAATGTGAAGACTGTTTTAAGGAGTTGAAAAAGAGGCATATCACAACACAGGTACTAACACTCCCTTCAAGTGGAAAACTCTTTGTGTTTTATACTGATGCTTCTAAGAAAGGATTAGGTTGTGTGCTAATGAAAAATGATAATGTGATAGCCTATGCCTCAAATAAACTGAATATCCATGAGAAAAACTATCCCACACATGATATGGAGTTGGAAGTTGTGATATTTATGTTGAAAATCTGTTTGCATTATCTCTATGGGGAAAAATGTGAGATATATAATGCCACCAAGATTCTCAAATATATATTCTCATAGAAATAGCTTAATATGTGCCAATGAATATGGATAGTTCTCATCAAGGATTATGACTTCTCAATCCACTAACATCCCGATAAGGAATACATGGTGGAAGATGCTCTATGTAGAAAGGATCCTGTATATTTATCAATGATGAGAATTGAAAAGAATCTGATCATCATAGATTTGCAAATGAAGGACATGGGAATCCTTAAGGGAGGAACATAATCAATCCTTTATCAAATGATTTCTCATCCATCCCCCTTGGTGAAAATAAAGGATGCTCAAAGACTGAATATGGAAATTCAGAAAAGGGCGGAAGCTGTTAAAAATGGGAAATCTTCTGATTTCAAAATTGATGAGGATGGAGTTGTAAGATTTGGGACACGATTATGTGTACCATCTGATCTAGAGATAAAGAATGATATATTGAATGATGCACATAGCTCGACCTTCTATATCCATCCTAGGAGTACCAAAATTTACTGTGATCTCTGAGAACACTTCTGGTGGGATAACATGAAGCAGGATATTGTAGAATATATGTTAAGGTTCTTGGAATGTCAGTAAGTTAAAGCTGAGCGACAAAAATCCAAAGGTATGATGCATCCAATTCCTATACCCATGAGGAAATGGTAAAATGTTATAATGGACTTTGTCACGGGTCAACCAATGATGTAAAAGGGAAATAATATGATATGGGTTGTGGTTGACCAACTCACCAAGACATCCCATTTCATCGCTATTCGGGAAGATCTCTGACTTAAACAACATCAAAAGATATATGTGAAGGATGTGGTGAGACTGCATAGTGTTCCACTCTCAATTATCTCTGACCGTGATCCATGCTTCATATATAAATTCTAAAGGAACCTTCAACATTCTTTGAGTATTGAATTAAATTTCAATACGACCTATCACCCCCAAACTGATGGCCAGTCTGAAAGAACTATTCAGATGCTTGAAGATATGCTTAGAGCCTGCTCTCTAGAATTCAAAGGTTTATGGGATTAGTATCTCCCATTGGTTGAGTTCTCAAACAACAATAGATTCCACTCGAGTATTCATATGGCTCTGTATGATTCTCTATATGGAACGTGTTGTAGAACTCCAACCGGTTGGGATGAAGATGGAGAAAGAAAGCTATTAGGACCCAATCTTGTTCAAGAGAAGACAGAGAAGTTTCAAGTCATCCAGAAACACATCAATGCTGCTCAAAGTCAGTAAAAGAGCTATGTTGACAAAACTCAAAGGGACTTGGGGTTCGATGTTAGAGATAAAGTGTCCCTTCAAATATCTCCATGTTAGAGAGTTATACGATTCGGGAAGAAGGGGATGTTAAGTCCCAGGTACATCGGCCCCTTCGAGATCCTTGATCGATTTGGAGCTATGGCCTATCAACTAGCACTTCCACCTACCATGTCAAAAGTACATGATGTCGTTAATGTTTCCCTATAAAGGAAGTACATACCATACCCTTCACATATACTCTCTTCAGAGGTGGTACAGTTGGAGGATGATCTCTATTACGAGGAGCATCCAGTGAAGATCTTGGATCGTAGAGACAATGTTCTACACAACAAGACTACTCATCTGGTCAAGGTACTCTGGCGAAACCATAAGTATGAAGAGGAAACATGGGAACTGGAGTAAGTAATGAAGTAAAAGTACCCACATCTGTTCTTGTCCTAGAATGTAAAATGAAATTTCGTGGGTGAAATTTTGTAAGGGGGGAATAATGTAACGACCAATGGTTTTTAATGGAAATTCCCTTCTTATAAATATTCCATAAAATCACATAATAATGAACTAATAAGTGATTAGTGACCTTTAAACATAATTTTTTCACTTATATGTTTGGGATTTCGAAAATCTAACATACATGTTTCCAATTATTATGTTTTTTGGAGTCCGATATGAAAAACATAATATTTGGTGAATAGTATCCTACCATTATAAATAGTAACATACCCTTATGAATAGTGATATAACCTAATGAATATTAACCTTGCCTATGATAGTATAAAAATAATATTCATGTTGGAATTACCTTATACATATATTTTAGAATGAGTTAATGAGTGTTTGAAAACTGGTTTTTGATAATAAATTATGATTTTAATTAAATATTAAAATAATCATATTTAGAAAATTATTTTTGAAAAATGGAAATCAGTTTTGGATTATTCACATCAAAAAATGGTTAGGGTAAAATTTTGGGATTTTTATGAAATACATGAAATTTTGATGAATATTAAAATACGGTAATTTACCGTATATATACATTATAAGCTAAATAGACTATTCTTAGAATCATGGATGATGTCACCACCAATTTTTAGAATTCACACGACCCATTTACTACTCATGGTCATGGAATACTTACTAATCCTTTTTCTTGTGAAAAAATAATAAATTAATGATTATAATATCATGAAATCCCTCCTCTCCTCCACTATAACCCCCCCCCCCCTGCACTCCCTCTTCTCTCCACTCCTCTCAAGCCATGTTACCTACCATTATTCTACCCAAATCTCTCCCCAAGGTTCTCCCCCATGTCCGAAATCTCTCAGCCTTCTCAAAATACCAAAACCTCTCCCTTTTAGAGGTTCTCAAATGAGGATGTCTGAAGAGGTAAATTCATCTTCCCAATTTCTTCTTTTCTTTTAAATTCGTTTCTTTTTTATTTATTTCCTCACCTCCGTTCACCATAATAGTATGATAAATCCAGTAACATACCTGTACTGGAATTTCTTCATGCTATTAGTATATTTCATTATCTTCTCTCCTTTATCTATTCTTTTATTTGAAATAAATGAAAGCACTGTTTGAGATGTGCAAATTTAGCTCATTCATGGACAACAGTTTATCAATTTCACTTATTATCCTTAATTCTGGTCATGAATCCATTTTTGTTATGGTTAAACCAGAATATTATATATGTAACATGTCCTATTTTTTTAGTAATCCTTCGGTACAAATGGAATTAAGTTATAAAGAAAAACACATTATTTGTAATTGAATCCACCGACTAACAAAAACGGTTATAACTATAGTTATATATATAATTGTTAAACTTCACATTAAGTAACCTAATTAAAAATAAAACCATGAAATATCTTTTATATGAACTAAATAATATTACTTCAGTTCAATACAACCACTTTCAACTTGTATATAATCTAATCCTGAATATAAGTGAATCGATCGTTTAAAGCCAATGAGCCCGAACAATGAAATTGAACCTTGTATCTAATAAAAACGAATTTTAGTGAACCAAAAAGAGTTATAATAAATTAATTAAATATAGAATATGATCTAGAATTATTAATTAATAATCCTATTTTTTTATTCAGGTCATTAATAACAAGTTGAGAACACCAACAGATTTAAGGTAAGGGATCCCCCTATTTTTACTTTTAATCAAGATTGTTCTCTATACTATACATTTTTGGGTAATACCAAGTGATGGGGTATGTTTATACACCTTCCCCATAATTCATAATGATTTATAAGTGATGATAAACCCCTTATCTCTCATAAAGCCCTCTTAGTTACACCTAATACCATGCCAATAATCCATGATGGATTCTACCCAAACTTCCTTTATTCCTTCAGGTTACTCTATCTTTCGTTTTTACCAAAATGTTGTTGTCTTTTATTTTATGTAGAACAAGAAAATTCTGTTTATATGCTCCAAAATCATGGTCCATGATCCATCTCTCATTCTCTTTTGGGGATATACATTCTTTTAAGTGAATCTCTCTTCGATACTTCCAAATAAGCACACTCATTTTAAAGGAACTTCCAGAACTTTTAGCTAATTTCAAGTGCACTCTATGAACTATTTTAAAACACCACTATCTTTGTAAATTATGTATTTTTATTATGAAATACATCCTGGTTCAATTCTAGTTTTATATAAAAGAATGTCTTCTTTTCTATTTTAAAAGCTCTATAATATTTTCCTCAAAACGACACAAAAATGTTAATGCTAATGTTTCTAAAATACTTTTATCATATTTTTTCACTTATGTTTGACACCACTTACCATGTTATATGCCTATTTTTCCATATTAACATACATGTATTTTCTAATTCTTTCCTTACATGGATACTTTCATGACACGCCCAATGGTATTGATTTATCTCGTGATTGTGGTACCCAATTCTCTCTTTGGGTACCCTTATGTTTGAGTATGGTTGATTATGCATGATTGTATATTTGGTAAGAATATTTATGTGGAAAGAATATTCATTGAAATTTTGAGATGGGTGTGCCCAGATAGTGCTCTAATGCATTGGGTAAGGATAAGTCTCATGAGATACAATGTGAAATAGGATTGGCGGTTAGCCTTGACCCGTACTAAAATGGGAAACAGGATTTGCGGTTAGCCTTGACCCGTAATAATGATATGATTTTTGATTCTCCCACATTTATAAGATTCCATGTTTATATGATCCCACGATTATATTAAATTATTTTATTATCTTCATTCTTTAGATATAATTATGCCATGCCTCCTAACTCATGTGCTTGAAATGTATCTTTATGATCATTCCCTTATTGGGCTTCTTAGATCATACCTTTTTTCATGTGTTCCCCAGGGTACCCTATGCAGATTTAATGGCTCAAAGGAAGTTAGAAGCTCTTTATGGATATTAAATAAAGACGTTTTTTTTGTTTTGCCCCATGTTTTTTGTTATATGTACCTAGTCTTCCAAGACACCAGACTTAACGATCCTTGGCATGTACTCTAATGATTAATTATTCTGAAAATCATGAAAGGTTTTATGTAAAAGGCTTGGGTAGCTATATGATTTCTCAACTGTCTCTTTAGGAATGGTTAAAGGATGCTCAGAAGGATGATGTGGGAATTCAAAATAAAGTGAAAACTATCAAAAAATGAAAATCCTCAGAGTTTAATGTTAATGAAAAAGGAATTGTGATATTTTTGTCAAGACCATGTGTTCCATCAATCCTGTAGTTAATTAATTAACTTTTGGATGATACACTTAGTTTGAATTTCTCCATTCACCAAGGAAATAGAAAGATGTATCGAGATCTTAGAGAGAATTATTGGTAGGATAACATGAATAAGGAGGTCACTAAGTATACATCAAAGTGCCAAGTATGTCATAAAGTGAAGGTTGAGAGGTAGAAGTCTAGGGGGATGATGTAAACATTACCCATACCAAAGTGGAAATTAGAGAACATCACCGTGGAATTTGTCACCAGAATTCCAAAGACATCCAAAGGAAACAATACTGTCTTGGTTGTTCTGGATTGTCTTACAAAGACTGAAAATTTCATTTCAATTCAAGAGGATTTCTCATTGGATCAACTAGCATTTATATACATTAGAGAAGTGGTAAGGATTCATGAAATTCCACTATCGATTATATCAAATCAAGATCCAAGATTTATCTCTATGGTCTAGAAGAGTCTCTAACATGCTTTGAATATTGATCTAAATTTTAGTATAGTTTATCATCCTCAAACTTATGGTCAATCTGATCTGACTATCCAAACACATAAGGACATATTTAGAGCATGCTAAATAGACTTCGAAGGTGGATAGGATTAAAATCATCCCCTGTTTGTGTTCTCTTACAATAACATTTTCAACTCAAGCATCCGAATGACTTATTGTGAAATCTTTTAGGGGACGAGTTGGATAACAATGGAATTTTGGGATGAAGTTGGGGAGCAAAAACTCTTAGGTCCAAAAATAGTCGAAGAAATGGTGGAGTAGGTTAAGACCATTCTGCATCACATTAATGATGCTCAATGTCGATATAAGAGCTATGATGATAATCAATGAGGAGGCCTAGAGTTTGATGTTGGAGACATGGTATTCCTCCATATATCACATTGGAATAGTGTTATGAGATTTTGGAAGAAGGGAAATCATAGTCCAAGGTATGTTGACCCTTTTGAAATCCTTGATCACATTAGAGTGGTGGCCTATCAACTAGAACTACCACTGAACCTATATCTAGTACATGATGTATTCCATGTATCACTCTTGGATAAGTGATGAAGCAGAGTTTCCATCATTTGTTTTAGTATAGGTAAAACAGAAATTTTGAGGGAAAAATTTCTTTAATGGGGAATATTGTAACGATCTAGAATTTTATTAATGAAAATTGATCTTGATCTAATTAAATGTATTATTGTGTTAAATGGATATATAAAATATACACAATTCCTTTGTTTTATGTTTTTGGATTTTAAAATACCGTTATGAATTTTTACCATTTCTAATATAGTTGTTGAACAATGATCACATGATTAGTATAAACATATTGATTTATCCAATCCAATTTACTCAAAAAAAGGAAGTGATGGCCTCATCTAGTAGAATATCCCCATAAAAATCTCATTTGTTATAGCTTGTAAAGAAGGTAGCATCACTAGGATTCGCTCTTGACAAAGCCCAAGCCGATCATTAACACGTTAGGCTTGAATGGAATCTTCTACGAAAGAAGTGGAAGTTAATTGAAATTACCACTCCAGCGGTGTTGTTTGAGCCACCCTAAGAGCTTTTTACAACCCCACACCTAACCCTTATGTATTATGTGTGTCTTATAAGGGGTTATGTAACAAGTCATTAGCTCTATGATTATGTGCTGTATTTTTGTATAAAAATATACATTTAGTGTATTATTGTTACTTCCTAAATGGTTTTTAAAGCAAAAATAGTATTTTTAGTTAATATTCAATTAAAAAATGTATTTTGATGAATTAATGTATTTTTTAATTAAAAAATATATTTAGTAAAATATTATTACTAAATAAATTTTTATTAAATATAAATTATCATGTAATTTTTATGAACACAAATGTAATTCTTATTACGGTTTGAAAGTTGTTTTTGTCAAAACCCATGAATTTTTTATAAATGTATTTTTTTATTTTAAATGTAAAAATTAACATATTTATAAAATTATTTAGATAAAATTAATGTTGTTTTTAGAATCAGGATGCCAAAATTATCCAATGGTGAGTTTTTCAAAATATTCAAAGATAGTCAAGTTTTTGGGAAAAATTAAATACCGTTTAAATATATAATGTGTTTTATGACATTATAATGACCCAATATTGATGTAATAAAATAATATTAAAGGTATATTCAGAAAATATGTGTTTTAAATTTAAAATAATTTGATTTTAGAATTGTATTATTTATTTTACAATGCCTTAGTGAACCCTCCAAAACTTATAAAACATTTTATCAATTTAAAATGATATCTATGAGACTTTGACTCACCTCCACATAAGAAAGCATAATATTTTAATAAGAATAGCTAGTAGAATTACAAAATAATTTTTTCCACTCCACTGTGGAAACATACATGTAAAAACCATGGGATGGTTTGTTGTTTTGATTAGTATAATGTGTAATGTCCAAACCCTAAATAATAAAGAGTTCATTCTCTTTTCCTATATTAACCCACACAACCTACCACTTATCTTCACTCAAAACCCTTGGAGAACGTCCCTACTCTACCCTATATTAACTATAATCCTACCAAGGCACCCAAATATCCTAATAATCCTCCCTCAATCCCCTCCAAAGCATTTTCGATCACACATCCAATTTAGGGAATCCTTCCTTTCTAATATTTGTCCAAGTTTTTGTATGTTGATATTCCATTTTACATTCAATTAAAAATATTGAGGTATGATTTATCACCTCCAACATACTACCCACTTTATGTTTTAATAATGAGAGACAACATTATCTCTGATGAATCTCTCCCATGTACACCCATTACCATGCTGAAATTTCTTAAGAGTTATTCTATTTCTCCTCTTTATTCAAGTTTCATTATTATGTTACGCCTTCTATTTCAAAATTTTATATATTGGGACATGTATCAATAATAAAAATTAAGGATATATCCATGATTTAAAACTGGGTCTATAGGCCCAAAAATTGTAGCTATAAGTTATAGCCATAGTTTATTCAATAGTGGCTGGTATTGCACGGTTATAGGGTAAAGCCTATAGCCACAGGTTGAAACTATGGTTATATCCCTATATCCATGATTAAAACCATGACATTAGGGATATATACAAGGTTCAAACCATAGAAAAAAACCTATATCCATAGTTCAAACCATAGAAACAAATTTGTAGTGACGGTTTAAAAATTGTGGCATAGGCTAAAATTAGGCATGGTCTGTAGCCACGGTACCAAACTGTGGCTAAAGACCATCACATTCGCTAAAAAAACCAGCACCATTTAAATGATGTTGGGCCCTTGCGACCCCCCCCCCCCCCCACATTTCCACATCCCCTGAAAATACCCTCCCCCATGCTCTTCCTTTCACCCCACCTACACCCCCTATACATTATACCCCCATACACCCCTTGCAAATACACTCCCCCCCATTGACACCAACCACTCCCCCTACATCCCCCTTCCCCCTTTCAAATACCACCCTCTACACCAACATGGAAAACCCCCTCCTTAGACAGACACCCTCCCCCCTCCCCTTTTAGACACCCCCTGGATGGCACCCCCACCCCCTACAAAGCCCCCCCACCCACCCAAGACACCACCTTCCCTCCAGAAAACCCTTTGCAAATCACCCCCATACAGATCTTCTTAACCCAAATAGATCCCCACTCTCTTGGACACCCCACACCCCTAGGCCCTTTGGACAGACACCCCTTGGAAAGACCCCCTCCCTCCTGGACCAACCCTGGATAGCCCCTAGATATCCCATCCCTTCTGGACTCCTCCCCCCTCCGAGACACCCTAGACCCCCCCCCCCCTCCGGGACACCCCCCACCTTGACCCCTGGATACGCCCCACCTGTATAGACCCCCCCTCCTAGACACCCCTCCCTCCTAGATACCCCCCTAGACAGAACCCCCCCTACTGGATAGACACCACCCCCTGGACAGACCCCCTCCCCCATAGACAGACCACACCCCCTAGACAGTCACACATAACCCCTCTTGGAACCCCCCCACCTAGAGAGACCCCTCACCACCCACCCACCCCCCTTCATGAAAAATGTTAGTCTCAAGAATCAATAAGAATAATCCAAATAAGATATCAATATACACATTGGTTATTTAGTTATATCATCAGATGATTTGGAAACGAAAAAATGAAAGGTGAACATGATAAAAAAAGTGCTATTGTAAAATATTATATTCTATATGAAGATGGAAAATAAAACCCTCTTGAGGGATTATAAAAATGATACAATCTTAAAACTCTGAAGTGTTTTGTGCGGGTTTAAAAAGAATAGTCAAAACTGAAAGCATTTCTTCGAAATTTCCCCAACCAAAGCTGAAATCATGAGAACAATTAAAAATGTATTAATTAATGTATGTTATTTAAAATAACATGGTAAAAAAGAATACCCTCCTAGACCCCCCCCCCCCCCCCCGAACATCCTCTTGGACAACAACCCCTCCGTCCTGGACACCCCATTGACAGCACCCCATCCCTCCTGGACACCCCTTGGGCAGACCACCCCTCCCCCTTCTTGGACATCCCCCACCCCTCGAATAGACCCCACCCACCTCTTAGATATCCCCCTATACCTCTTGGAAAGACCCCCCCCCCCCCTACCCTAGAGAGACCCCCACCTCCCTAGATAGACCCCCCATGGACAGCCCCCCATCCCTCCTAAACACCCCCAGACAGCCCCACCCCACACAAAATAGACCCCTCCCTCAAGTGAATACCAGTTTCCCACTTTATCCCCTCATATCAGCCCTTAATCCTTAATTAATGTTATAAAAACTCTATCATATCCATATAAGTTACTATCCTCTCTAAGTTTTAGTTCTTAATAAAAGTCTATGCTGGTGAGAAGACATAATCCCCTCATACCATTCATTAATCCTTAATTAATGGAAAAAAACATCATCATGTCGCTATAAGTTAATATCTTCTCTAATATTGAGTTTCTAAACAAATTATTTTGTTGGTGATAAGATATCAGTTCATCATACCAGCCCAGAAGCCCCTCATAGCAGCCATACATTGCCTCATACCAGCCCTTATTCCTAAATTAATGGTATAAAAACTCCATCATATCCATATAAGTTTATATATTCTCTAAGGTAGAGTTTATAAAAAAATTTAATATTTTTGTGAGAATACAGTAGAAACTTGATTCCACTAGTGCTATTTCAATGAACCCCCTTTTAATCTTTAATATTTTTGATGTATTTGAAATTTGATATCCTCAAGAATAGGTACCTTAACTAAAACCATACCATTAATAGAGATGAGAAGATAAATCAACCTACTTCATATGATCTAATGAAAAAATAAAACTATTTTCTTCATTCAGGATCAATATAATGAAAAAAAATTGATACAATGTGGTATGATATCAGAGATACAATGTCGGTGGATGGGGTTTTTTGTTCACAAATTTTATTGTTCATTGGATAAGTAGGATAGGATCAATTCTTGAGAATATCAGGTTGGCAAAATCAATCAAACGATGATGAATCGGGTGATGGAAACCATTTATATTTGTCTTTTATCCTGATTCATGTAATAATTAATAGTAGTGGTTATTCCAATAGTACAAAAACCTTTTTTACATTTTTTTACCTTTTTAACGTATATTTTGAGGTGATTTTATTATGAGCGATGTTAAAAATATGATTTTATACATTTCATATTTAATAACTTACATAAAAAATGGTATTTTATGGACTATAACATTAGTATTTCAAAAAAATGACATGAAAGACCATCTAGAAATGATGTTAAAATTCTATTTTTTTCTTACGTTAAAAAAACCGACTTTAAAATTCTATTTTTACATTGGTTTTGTAATAAACGATGCTAAAAGGTGCCTTTCACATCAGTTATTAAATAACCGATGTAAAAAATGTATTCCATCATTTAGATAATTTCCTATTTATTATTTCACTAGTCATAGAGCACAAAGGGAGTTACGAATCAAAATTTATGACCATAAGAAGTTTGATATATTTTTTTCAAGGAAAGATCGAATGAGACAACCATAGCTTCCTCATAGAAAGAATTTTAGAATCTAAATGATGATTTTTATTTTTAACATGATATAAAAAATTATCCATAATTATAATAAAATGGTAATCATTAAATTTTAAATCAATTAAGAAAACTGCACATAAAAAACATATATCATAGAAAAATAATTACTGATACCTTAACGAGATTATGGAAAGATGAAATAGTGGATCCATGAGGAATATCAAATAAGTAGATTCATTAAAATAATGGTTTTTTGAAAGAAATTATCATTAAATATTATATCAATTAAGAAAAAAAAATCATAAAATCCCTAAATCATGGATAAATGGTTACAAATATCTTGACGAGATTGCAGAATGAAAAAATAATTGATTCATATTGAAGATCAAACAAGTTGATTTGGGGGAAAGATGATGGTTGAAAGAAATTATCATTAAATTAGGATATGTGTATAATGAAAACATATAATTGAAATTATAAAAGAAAATGCAGTGTTAAGGATTTTAGGTGGAAATAAAAATTTGGATGTTGTGATGTAAAAAAAATTAAAATTTCACATTGGTGGGATATTAAAATTATATTTCACATCAGTTTTATGATAACCATCTGAAAATATATTAATTTTTTCACTAATTTTTCACGTCTATTCATATATAATTCATGTGAAAAATAAATTTTCATCACTTTTCCATGCCGGTTACTAAATAACTGATGTGAAAACACCATTTTCATCACATTTGCACATCGGTTATTTAATAAATTACGCTAAAAGATATTTTTCACATCAAATATTAAATAAACGATGTGAAAAATAATTACAAACATGTATTTCATTTCCCAATATTCTATTTGGTAGGACATAGAGCTCAAACAATGTTACATATCAAAAGTTATGGCCTTTAGAAATTGGCCTTCCCTAATACTTTGTTTGGAGATCATCAACATCTAACGACCATAAATTTTGATTCGTAACTCGGTTTGAGCATTGTGACCTATCAAATCAATTCTTGGGAAATGAAATATATGTTTTAGGAATATTTCATGTCAGTTATTAAATAAAAAACAAGAAAAAGACATGAAAATTGATTTTTCACGTCGGTTATTTAGAGCGGACATGGAATGGTCATGAAAATTGATTATTTATGTTAGTTATTATATAATCGACATGAAAAATCAGTGAAAATGGATTTTTTTTCACATCATTAATTGTTTAACCGACATGAAAAATCAGAAAAAATGGATTTTCCTATTGTTTATATAATAACATATGTGAAAAATCAATTTTCAGATATTTTCACATCGGTTCTAAAAAAACTAATGTCAAAAAACGTTGTTAAAAATTGTTTTTTCTACTAGTGTGTGGGTGAGATGTATGAAGATTTCAGTATTTTATTGGAAATTTTAATATACATGACATTTAATACAGAGAATATACTTAGTATGGTCCACTAGTTATTGAACCAATATTTATGAAAGTATTTAATAAAACATGTCGTGTAACCCTATACATGTTGTGTTACTCAGATCTAGAGACATTGAATATATCCATAAGGTAGACTTTCATTGGAATAGAGAGGTATACAGCCATGGTCTGGAACACTAGTATGGACACAATCAGTATACCCAAAAAACTGGTATATGGGAAAAAATATAGTATATAGTCATGATCCATTATATATGATAAGGGGTTGGATTACATAGGCAGAACATGGGAATCCAAGAGAGGTTGTCTACACCCTACGCATGTCATGTACATTCCTCAAGAACTTACACTATGTGTAATTCACACATTGGACATGGATTTTTGATAGAAACTATCCTATCCTGAGTGGTTATCCTTATACTACACAATGGTGGACCACATTTTGGATTTATAGATATGACCTGATGTGTTGCAAGTGTGAATCATCCTTAAGTGGCCCTTATTAACGATCAGAGAGATTATAGGTTTTTTACTACCTTATTGCACCAGGGAATGGGTCCTCCACACTGTTTTTATAGGATGATTTAATACTCTACCATGAAATTTTAGGGTAAATATACCCTATCTATGGATTAGTAATCCACTATCTATGAGCGATGGTTTGGTTCGGGTCCTCTATGGGAGTTTGTGCTCCGTTATCTGTGGAGCACAATATCGAGGAGCAGACATGACCACTGAATTCCATACCTCTTAAAAAAGACTCATTTTTTTCCAATCCTTGGTTATTATAGAGAGTATAGAATATAACCCTTTTCATCTCAAATGTATTAATGATGTCACACTATTAATATTATCAATTTTGTACCACTTCTATAGTGGTTACCACCTCAAGTTATATTCCCAAAACAAACTCATTATCCTATGAATGTTAGTGTAACCACCAATAAACCAACCCTTCATCCCACCCTTATGATAATTACTAAACCATTCCCACTATGACACTAAAGGATTTCCCTCACTAGTCATGCCTTAACATTCATTGTTTATTTTTTAATTGAGAGCTCAACTATCATGAATCTCATTATTTAAAGATGATATTTCTTATTCTAGAAGGAGATTCAATTTCATGAAATTAGAGGATAGATGGTGAGAAAACACGATATTTCATTCTATTTCCCACTAAATTATAAACACTTTTAAGTTTATTAATCGAGAAATTGAACATTAAACCTTCAACCGAGTGGGGAAATCAAAGAGAACCGATCAAGGTGATTCAATTAATTCAAAGAAAACAAATTACTTAGTTATTAAGTGGTTAATTCTTCCTGGTAAGGTAGTCAATTGTATCTAGTTAAATTTAATAGTGATGTTACTAAAGCAATTTTCAAGTTTCCAAGGATGGTTGATTGTGTTTGATGAAAATAAAACAAATTCTTTCTTTAAGTTTTATCTTTTTATGAGATTACTCAGTTAATTTTTTCTCATAATGAGGATATTGTCATCTCTAAAGTGAATGAAATTTCATATTGAGTTGGATGAAATTTTATACTGACCACATGAAGGGAGATTATTGTTAATACCTAATAATGAAAACAATTTTTTAAAAAACTCAAGCAATTATAGAATTAAAATTAAAATTTTAAGCATATGGAACCTAATTCAACTTGAAGGCGCGTTGCTTTTGACGATGACAACTCGGATCTCCCTATTTTCTGCATGCATGCATATGCACCTTCATATATATATATAAGGACACATATCCCCTATGTGCATATATTTATGGCCAAATATTCATGAGGGGATCCTTAGATATATGTTTATACACGCATATAACCCTTTTCACTTACATATGTATGTATTTTTCCAATATATATATATCTATAAGCACACATATCCTCAATATATATACTCATACAGCCATGATTGAACGCATATAAAGGGGGGAATTATATATGCATATTCTTACCTATGCATACACATGTAATTCAATATTTCTAACTACTGCTCGAATTTATCACAACAAGATCCAAAACATACTATAAAAATAAAAGCAACCCAAAAATCACAAAATCCATAATTAAAATACGACCAAATAATGAAAAATAGAAGAAAAATTATCTAAATCCAATGTCAAACTGACTTCCTCCGATGGCGGTGGATAGAACCGATCTCATTATAAGAAACCACATGTATGTCAATAATGGGAAAAGAAGTGAGATATAACAAGTTATTATATATATGTGATCAGTGTGTCAACTACACATGATAAATGATACATGACTCCAAAACCAACAATAAATAAAGAATATTCAAATTAATATGTACATCCAATTACCGAAGAACATGATCCTTAATAAAGGCCTTTTTTCAAATAAAATCCAATTTCATTCAATACATGCACCATGAAGTGGTATCATGAATCACGACATAACATATCATGCATTTTTAATTCATGGAATAGGGATGTAGAAAATCAAATTTAACATCTTACCTCAATGAAATTAAACATGAAATTTACATTTTACACAATTATAACAAAAAAATATGTAATACATGTACATCACATTATGGTTTTTTAAATGGTAAACAATAATTAAGACAAACAAAACATTGTATATAAAACATCATTATTTTTTGGATACCATAGAAATAGATGAAACCACTTATATGTTATGTGGGATAAAAATTTTCATTGTTTTATAATACCTATCAAAAAAATTATATAACTATTTCATGGGTAGTACCTAGAGAATATTAATAAAATTATATGTAATAGGTAGTATTTTTCATAGACTATACATAAACAGTGTTTCACAAATGATCCTTAATTTACATGTAATATTAAATAATTCTTCAGCATCATGTGAAATTCAAGGAAGATGCATTTTTCACCAATCCCTAACTTCAAATATAGATGGTGAGGTGCAATAATAAAAAAAGTTATTAAGGTCATCTGGTCAAAAAACAATACATCGACCATAGACCAAAATCATTATTATAAAATAGGACAAGTTCATGAAGAGGAAGTTATCATCAAAGGATACATGTTCATTTATTTTTCTTCTAATAAAAGAGGTCCGAAACAATAAGCCTATTGAGATGGTCATTCAGGACCCACATAAAGGTCACACTAAGGAAAATAATACTATATCATGTCAATTTGTGACATATGTAAAGTTTGTCTGAGAAAGATGATGGCTACGTAAGGGTTGTGTATGCTTTTCAGTAACTAGATAAAGTTATCTTTGGGATTACACTAGATGCATCAAGGTAATTGTGATCCATGGTGAGGAGATGGAAACCATTTCATAGGGTGTAGTGAATTGAAAATAAAGCCACACAACACATAATTACTAAGGGTTGTTTTGGTGATTGTGGTATGAATATAATTTTTCTATGAGAAACTATGAGTCAAAAAAATATTGAGGGATGTTTGTGGTGTCTCAGATGAGAGATGAAGGGGTAAGGATTAAAATGGAAAGCAAAAATACAATAATTTCACACAAGGTATAAAATCATAAACAATAACTGTGAGTTTGGCATACAACGTACCTTAATTAGAAAGGTTTTATTACAAAACAATGACTTTTTTATCAAATAAAACAATTATCATAACTAACACTTATTTAATAATTTAAATTTAATATAAACAAGCAGAATAAATGATGTAGCTAAAAGCAGTATAAAACATTATTGAATTAAAGAGACTGGGAGAGGGAACCTACCTTAATGGAACCATGCCACACTAGTCACTTGACACTCTTATCAGTGAAAAATCTAAGCTACTCAATCCGTCCTCCGAAAAAATGTACCATTTCATATACATAAGGATACTCTAACCCCCATGTATGTGTCTTCATGTCCTTGAACACGCACAAGAGCATCCTTAAATATATGCTCACATGCATAAGCCCGTTATCACCCACCCATGTATAAATTTTCCATATATATACATATGAACACTTATCCCCTTATATGTAATCATGTTTCTGGGGTCAGGCATACATATAATGTGAAAATATATTATATATATTCTTACCTATGCATACGCGGTGAGTTTCCTTCTACAAGCGCCTCGAATCCACCTCAACGAGATCCAAACACAATAAAAATTATAGGAAACCCAAAAAATCACAAAATCCACATTTAAAATTAATAAAAAGAATAAAAATGAATGAAATATTAACTGAATATAATGTATAAATCACAACCTTTGATTATGGTGGATAGAATCGACCTCATCATAAGAAATCACTTGTATGGAGATAATGGGAAAAGAAGCGAGATATAAAGACTTCTTAAATATATGTGATATATGTGTCAACTATACATGATAAATGTTATATGAATCCAATACCAACATGATTAAATGTATAATATTAATAATTACTCAAACATGATATAATCCAAAAGATAAATAGAATTAGTAATATAAAGTACACCTACCTCAAACCGTAATCCATAAATCGATCTCAAGCATGTACCGACCACCAATGATCCTTCTATCCCCTATACAATCCATGAATACATATGAATCAAACAATAAAACATTTTAAAATTATAACTTCAATCGGTATAAATGATTCTAAACTCACCGAGTAATATATTTCACTCAATAACAATCCAAGTGTGAGGTCCACTCTAGACACCCACCCAGACCTAAGAAACCCAAAAAATCAAATTTATCAACCTAAAACAACTTAAAATTTCATCAAACTACATAAAAAACCATAAATATATCTACTAAATTGTACACCTAAACTCAAATGGAAGGTAATAATGATATTTAATGATTTATAAGTCTCCTCTATAAGCCTCACACGAAATCAACATCATATCTATGTGATCCCAACTGAGGTTTAGAAAACAATACAGTCTCAATTATAATTAAACTCATGGTTATAAACTAAGCTATATATATAGAAATATCTTTTTTTGGGTTCATTTTAGTGGTATAAGTATACATGAGTTGTCTTTCTTCGATTAAGGATGTGATTTGTCTTTAATCATGGAAATGATACCTAAGGCATCATTGGTGAATAGGTATTTTTTAGTATACACCTAACGGATCGTCAAATTTTTTTGGTGTATGTATTTTATTTTGAAGGTTGGAAAGTTGAAATAATATAATGCAAAACCCCACCCCCACCTGCAACCCCACTGCCCCCACCTGCACTCCACTACCCCCAGCACCCCCCCACCTAACACCCCACCACCCACAACACCCCCACTCCCTCACTCACCTGCACCCCCAATTCCCCCACCCCCACCCCCCAACTACAACCCCACTACCCACTACACACACACCACACCCACCGACACCCCCACTCTCCCCACCTACACCCCCTCTCCCCTCACACATGCACACCCACTACCCCCAACACCCACCCCCACATTCAATCCCACATCACACTGCACACCCCCCCCCCCACCCCCACTCCCCCACCGAAACCCCACTCCCACCACTTACACCCCCTGCCCCTAGCACCCACCTACCTCCTACACCCCACTACCCCCTGCACCCCCTACCCCCATCACACCCCACCTTCCCCTGAACACCCCATGGACCCTCCCCCCTACCCCTACCAATACCACCAGCACACCCCTACCCCATATCCCTCCCCTGAACACCCCATGAACCACCTTCACACACCCCCTTCACCCTCCCCCTTCCCTTTAAAAAAAGAATTATTCTTATATTTTTACGAATATGTTTGCATTACATGTCAGGTTTTATTGGATGGGAATTTATTTTAAAATTCATGTGGGGGTTTTTATGAGTTCGATCAATGAAATATTCTAATTTATGATCATTCTAATAAGGAATTGAAATATTTTTTAGAATAACATGTATTTGAAATATTAGATCATTACAATATTTAAAAAGATATTTAAATAAATTTCAATGAAATTTATGGTCAAAATAAATCTTGAATAAGAGAATATGGGTTGTTTCTAATGATTATCATTCAATTAATGAATAATTTAATTTGTCAAAAATTTAATTGAAGATTATAAAAAATAGGGACACTATGAAATTGGATACTCTTATCTAGAAAAAAAATTATTCAGTATGAATATTTCTTTCTAACCATATATAATATTCTTCGTGAAAAAATAAAAATATAGATTCTATATCACTTCAATTTGTTAAATACGAAGCAGCCAAATAATGTCATAAATCCTGAAGTTGTTAGTACAACCCACAAGAGAAAATTAAATTCATGGAAAATGAATTAAATGTTTTGAGAGCTGATGAATAAATTAATTTTATCTAATTGAAGAATTGAGTTAAACAATATAGAATATGGGAAAGAAAATGTATGGAGAAGTTATATAATTGAGTCACTTTTTCAAGAAGTAAATCATGTGAATGAAGAGAAAATATGAGATATCCATGATTGTCTCCGAGGAACGGTATGAAGAATAAAAGAAGATAACATTAAGTGAAAGGAATTATCAAATTCATTATTTAAAAGGAAAACTAGATGAGAAGGGGATATAGATTAAGAATCTTGAGGATGACATCCATATCATAAGAAGAATGCCAAAAACTGAAGATACTCATTTGAAAACTATAACTAGTATTATGAAGAGTGATAATAGGGTTTTTATGAAAATGAAGTATATATCTAGTATAACTCATATAAGAGGAACTAAACTATAACATGGTGATGAAGTGATAACACTATATGATTGTGTATGAGGAAGCTAGAGAGTTCAGCAGTAAGGAAACGTCTACTACAACTAGAGGATAATGTCCTATTGATCATTGATCAACATTAGGTATTTGTTTAAAGAAACATCCATCATTAATGTCTAGATATACCATGCCAATAATGTGAATTGGGTATTTCTCAATCCTCTTTAGTTGTAACACATGGAAGTGATCACAAACATAGTCTAACTTTGGTGGAAATTCCACGTGGATAGAAAACTCACATCCCCCCCATAGGATCCTGAATGTACTGATGACCATTGGGGATATCATTCTACCCCATTCAACCCTCCATAATACTCATTGAGGGGAGAATTTCCAGAAAAAAGGGTCTATATGGTCTAACTCCAAAGGTCAGAGATGTTAACCTGTGTGAGATATCTATCTCCTCTAGGATGTCCCTATATCTTCAACATTCACTTGTTCTTTCATTTACATACCTTTCACAATCCTCATTCCATTATGTGATGTCTCACCAATCAAATTCCAACAAAATTTTGACATGTTGGTTATCTCATATATATCTTCAAAAGGTTCTATACTGATTTTAGAGTGATTGATTTTATTTTAAGAAAACATTACCATTGTAAATTTACCCCCACATCCATACAATGTCATAAACAAAGTATCTAATTAATCATATAATACCAATATAGTGCACTCACTCTGCCAACCAATTTGGGATTTAATTTTTGTTCTTTTCATCAAATGGGTCCCAAAATCATAATGTTATACTCTTAAAAAATGTGATAGTAACTAAGAATTATATTCATAGATAGCCATTTTGGGTACCAATTAATGTCTAGAGAGAACCCCTATATAAAAAAATACCCAAATATATCAACTGAAATTGTTTTATAGAATATAATGAAATTATTCCAACTTATTTTGTTGGTCTGTAATAACTAATATAGAATCAGAGCCTATCACTATATATGGATTGTGCATCACAATATCGATAGATATTTAAACCCACTATCACTCTATGATCTCAAGAGGCTATATCAAGCCCGCTAACATATGTAGATCAACATTAACATGATAATGTTTGATACATAAAATTATAGACTCAAAGAAAACAAACTTTATGGACCCCCCCCCCAACGCGTTTAGATATTACATGTCCCTGATAGAATCTTCACAGACCTGAAACACTAACATTGAGATATTACCAAAAACTAGTTCTCATGTAGGATATAAAAAACATCCTAAAATAAGTCATACAAATGAAAATCAGATAGGTGGATGATATGAAACCAAAGAAACACTGTGAAAGAAATCAAATTGGAGTGGGTGGCCACATCGGAGAAGAAGCGTCTCTCGTAGGTGGGATGTCCACATTGGAGGAGGACTGCAGAAGGCGGTGTAGCCGCTTCAAAGTAGCATTGAGAAGAGGTGATCCACGGTGGAGGAGGATGGTATCAGTGTGGTGGGGGTCATTGGAGCTATATAGATAGGGAGGTGGGGTGGCTACATAGGCAGGGAGGTAGCCTGGGTGCGCTGGAGCCACGTCGGTAGGGATGTGGGAATATTTCATCAAATGAGGATAGAAGAGGGAGGAGGAATCTCATGGGAGGGATCGTGGGGGAAGGAAGAAACGTGAGATGCTAGGCATAATCAGGGAGGGAGGGGTGGGGTGGAGTAAGCCTGATGGGTTTGGGGTATAGCAATGACCATCCTTTGGTTCGTGGCTTTAGGTTAGATATTGCCATAATTTTTATAAACCGTTGCAATAAATGTGTGGAAATAACCCATATTTATAGCAGTGTATCTATATACCCCCTTAATATCCATTTCATGTACATTTGGTGAGATTCCCCTTTCTCTCTCATCAACAATTTTTATTAATTTTTATTTCATGTGGTTATGCTATCAAAATTGCACTAAAATTTTCCAATCCAAAATCATTGTATAGTGAATACCATACTCTTGTCGCTATTCATGGTAGTCACCTTAATGAACATATACATATTGAATGGTACCTACTTGTATCTATTCCACATTCTTTAATTGTAGAATAACTTATGATGTTGAATGATTCCATGTTATATGATCTATGTGGCACACATATGCATGAAATGAAATTTTTATAAAGGGTGTGCCCTAATAGGACTCCAATTCATTGGGTAAAGAATAGTGTCCTGACACGCCATGTGAAATGAGGGTTTACTCATGCTAATTCAAGTGAACTGTAGTTTTAATAATGCTAATTCATCTGAAATGAGGGTTTACACATTCCCCATGTGCGATGAGCCTTGGTTCAGGCTAATATCATGTTAAATGTTGTTACCATATCTCCATGTTGTGATAATAATACTATATCATGCCTCTATGTTCATGTATCTCTTATTCTCCTTTGATATTCTTATTTCGTAACATGTATTTTTTTTGTCATGTTATTCCATGTTTAGTCCCTTATTGTGCTTTGTAGCTCACAGTTTTCTTATGTATGTCCTCAGGTTATCCCATGAAATTTTAAGTATAATGGAATGTTGTGGTCATGAACATAAAGTTTTAAATAAAGATGTTATATTTTTTATGTGTTAGGTAGTCATGTAATGTTTCTAAGCCCCAAATACACTATATCTCTCAATCATTTTGGTGGTATTAAGTAAAATTTTATGTAATAAATCATGTTTAAATGTGTAATAATGATCGGGGTTGTTATAGTGCTAAAGGATGGTAATAAATTCCAAGGGATTCAATACAAGTGAGGGATGATTTTCCCTTCGAGAAATAAAATAACCCAACCAAAAATGACATAAAAATAACTACTAAATGATGCATTATAACAATTTAAAACTACTAAATGTAATAAAATTTATATCAAAACTCAACTACAAAGAGTACCATAGTGAAAGTGTTCAACATTAAATTACCTAGAGGAAGACAAAACCAACAATACTCAAAGACTCCAAACATGACTCCAAATCTCCCAAAATGATCAATGATCCAACTCCCCAAAACGGACCAAGTATCATTAAGAACCACTAAATAAATGATATAAATTACCTTTTCATGTGTCCTAATAAAAAATATCTACAAAAGAACTAAATTTCTAATGTTTGGGTGAGTAATGAAACTCAATAGGATTTCCCCCAATGACTTCCCCACTCACACCACTAGGATTTTACATGTTAGAAAATTTATATAGAAAATTTTAAATAAAACAATTAAAAATAGTTGATAACAAGACCAAAACTATTTCTAATAGAAATTTTTTTCCAAAATAAAATCATTCTATAAAGAAATAAACCAAGAAACATTTCCAAACCATGTCACAAATTCCATTTTGGGATACCCATTCCATGATTCGAAAATACACACACACACACATGAATTATAATCTAATAGTTCCATAATCATGATTGGTTTCTTATCCATACACTAATTCATCATAAAGTGGCCAATACCCTTGTGTCCCAATGTCACGCTCCCATTATTTAGTGTCACATCCCTTAAAACCCTAGTGGTACACAACCCTTATTTAGGGTCACTTTGAAAGCATGAACTCACACACCCATGTGTGCCAAAATCATTTCATGCCAACCAATTAAACCCATTTCTATAATATGATTATTTTATTTAAAATCTTTCAAACAAATAATTTCCCTAAATCCAATAAATCCATATTTTAAAATTAATATTTTGAAATCAAGAAAATGATGAATTTTGCACAATGAATTTCCATAGTTACAAGAATCCACAAAAATACACAAACCAACACTAAAGAATATTTTTACAATGATTCTACACAACGATTTCACAATATATTTCATGAAATTTAAATAATTCAAAACTATTCCTACAATTTATAATAAGAGGAGTTAGGATTAATTCTACCTACCTCGAGAATTATGGAGAAAATGAAGAATGACATGAAAACACCCACAAAAATAGATTGAATCTCAAGAATGTAACCTTAAATATCTTCCCCTAATAAAAAAGTCCAAATATAAACATTATTGGAATAAACCACCTTAGATCTGTCCACAGTGGGCCAGATATAATAAACTGATAAAGAGATGAAAGTAGGTCTAGGAAAAACTAAGAAAACTACCCTAATTAGTGAATTACCAAGAGAGTAGAGATTCAATACACCATGAAAAGCTTCTATATCACTTCCAAATATATTGGGAATGTTTCCAATACTTTGGGAAGAGGAATGTTCGTGTTGGTGTCAAAATGTTGCAACATTGACAGGTTATACTTATTCCCAACCCAGATCCACTCTTTTACGATCTATTATTTAAACCATTCTTGGTCAGATATACGATTAAGAGAACGGTGTTCCAACCTATGTCTCAAGGGGCCCCTTAGATATTTTTCCAACATGGTTAGACAAAACGTTCACCGAACATTCAAAATCCCATTGTCCCACTTATCAAGGTTTCTTCTGGGTGGCTGTATGTTTTTGAAAAAGAGTGTGCCTAACCATGCACCTAACCATGTATTTTCCCATAATCCCATGTTTTACCTTGCATAGATACCTATATGAGTTTTATAGTTTCCACAAACCATTCACCAATCGTGCACACTTTTAATATTCCAACAAATATTTCCACAAAATTTTTTCCAAACCCTCCCAAACTTTATCCAAAAACATTATATACTTAAAAATCCTAAGTAAAGGGTTAATTACATGAAACTAGGGGTTCTAAATTCTCCCCACCATTATCCTTACCATCCATAAAAGGTAAAAAAACACTAATGTCCTGAAATATTTTGGGTCATTATTTAATCATTTATTTCTATTATTACAATGTATCATCTTAAATTCAACCATGTTTCCACAAAACCCTCACTTGACTGATGCCTTTCACATTCAAGACTTCAGCTTGCCAATCCTTAATCTATATTGAGAATTGAACCGAAAAATCATATGGATCTAGGTAAACATTATACCATCAAATAAAAGAGTCAGGATCAAGATGATATTTTTCAAGTGAGATAAATGAAAAAAATTATTCACCAAACTAAACCATAGTGGGAATGATAGTAGATATTCCACCTCACCAACCCGTTCAACACGATGAAATATTTAACTTTTTCCAACGGGGATATATCTGTTATTAAAAGTTCATTTTTTATTGGTAAAATGTTTTACTAATTTATATGTCCCTATCACTAAAATTTTGGTAAAAACATCATCAAAAAATGTTTCTAAGGCATATAATATTCTTTTATTTCCATAATAATTATACCGACAAATAATATATATATTGGTTTAAGAGTTTATAAATATGTTCTAATGAAAAAAATTTCTATTGGTAACAATATCACCAACATGTAATATGTTTTTATAAATTAAATATGAATAAAGAATAAAATTTTTTATTTAATGTAAAAATTCATATTATATTTAACACATCGGTTTTAATTATCAAATCGAATAAAAGTTTAACACATGATTATACTTAGAAAAAAATTTGTTTTTTTAATAACGAAATGTCATTCAAATTTTTAGATCCCACAAATAGGATCCCCCCCTCAGGTGACTTTTCCATACCATCATGTCAACCTTATCTCTAGTGACCCAACCATGCCAACAACCCATTCATTCCATCTAGTCAGATCTAGATCTAGAGACTAGATCTATATAGAAGCAAGTTTAACATTGACTGGAAACAAAATAGGTTTTGGTATAGTGTCATGCACATCCTGAACCACCACCATACTGGAAGTCCCAAACTGCTCCTCATACTCCACTAGTATCCATCCATGGTCTTCAAATGTTAACACACTTCAGTAATAATGATATAGAAAAGTCTAAATTCACTAACTTATAAACAAAACAATATGGACAAGAAAAATAGAAACTCAAGAAGTACTTAAAGACGTACATTCAAAACAGAAACTCAGCCAGTTAAAAAAAACAGAAACAAAAGCTATATCTCATTCTATTCTAGTATCCATCCACAGTCTTCCTACATCAACCTACATTACTAAAAATAAATGTTGTAAATCTATTGACAATTAATAATTCACAACCATATAATCAAAAGAAACATAAATAAAAAAACTAGAAACTCAAATAGTGCTTCAAGTAGTACATTCAAAACATAAACTCAAGCTTTATATTTGAAACATAAACTCATGAAGTACAAAACAAAACAAAAATTAGAAACCAAATATTCTTCTAACAAAACATTTAATGCAATGTGAACCATAGTAATTTACTGTATTGTTTCAATGAAAATTTAAAATTTTATAAATATGATTGGGGACTTTTTGGCAAGGATAGTTATTGGAAACTTTTTGATTATATTTTTATCACAACAAATATATAAGATTTGAAGCTTTAAAGCTAGATTTTTTGTGGATGGATAGTTCCAATCCTATCTCGAAAAATTATGTTTTGAATAGTTGGATACCTATATTCAATCTATGTAGCATAACACAAGATCTGTTGATTGTTTATACAATGTAAAAATTTATTCTTGGCAGATGGAACATCACATTAAAACAACACAAATAATTCAAGACTTGATGATTTTACGATGCATCCAAAATTAGTGGAAGTGGAGATTAATCTAATAAGTATAACTAGTTTGGTTTCTTCTCATAAAAAACCATTATCTTAAAATTAAAAAGGTCATTTCAATAGATCATTCAAATATCAATGCACCTCAAAAATGTTGAATCAAATTTAGGAAATATGTATTAGTACCATTTGAGATGAGGAAGTGAACAACTAAGTTGAATTACCTGTTATTCCCATTTTCGTATAGATAACCTATTTGAGAATGCTATAGACATCTTGAAGTGTACAAACCACCAAATTTTGAATTACCTTCTAGTCCCATTTGTTTGTGTACAGAAAACCCAACATACAACCCATTTAAGATGAATTACATGTTATTATATAGGCAATGAAATACATCACAAATCATTTGTTTGTGTAAAGACAATGTTATAGATCAGCAAAAACTATTATCTTCAAGCTATTGACATAAATATCTATGAGGGATGTAGTGGAATAAAGGGATAATAGAGGAAAGGAAATCACCAGATTTCAATCATTAATTGTGTTTCTATAACTAGAACAACACAATATCATTAAAAAAATATTCGAGGGGGTGATGATTCTAACCATCCTCCAAAAATCATTTTCACACTCCTCAATATTTAATGTGCTTGTAATATTCATGAATTACTAATAATTTAATCCACATAAGCTGGTAATAAATCAGGTGCATGGGAAGCCAGTGATTGACAAGGGAGGGAGTTCATGAAGCGATGATGGTGGGGTAGATTTAGGATGGAAGCAAGGGTGGATTTGGGTTTTCATTCATAGGGAAGTGGGTAAGTGGGTAGGTGGAATGATAAGGAGGAAGGAAGGGAGAGGTGGGGTGATAGGGAGGTGGGACGTGGGAGGTGGGATGGGGGTGTAATGATAGTGGGGAGATGGGGTGTGGATGGGATGGGGAGGTGGAATGGGATGGCCAGACAGGGAAGAGGGAATTGGGGAGGCAGAACGAGAAAGGCAGGATAAGAAGGGAATGGGGAGGTGGAACTTTGTGTTGGGATGGGGGAGGCAGGACCAAGAGGTGGAATTGTGAGGTGGAACATGGAGGGGGAGAAGTGGGGAGGTGGAATGGGGGATTAAAGAAATAGGATAGGGTTTTAGGTACATCATTAGGGTAAATACCCTATCTTTTTAACTGTTCCATTTTTTATTGAACTTTTATTTGAAATCAATTCTAAATGATAATATTTTGAAATTGAATTTTATTTTTTTGTTTCATATTTTTTTAAAAATAATTTTTAAAAAATTATATAAAATGAATTAAAAAATATACCATATTTGTTTTTCTATATGGATTATAATATTTAAAATATTTTTAAATGGGACCTTAATACTTACAATGATACCCTTATTTTTCCACCATTAGTAAGTTGAGTGTTAATCATGTGTGACATCCAAAAAACTCAGGTTACATGTTCATAGATACAAAACCGATATATCAATATATTTATATTTGTGTGCTTGTATGTTTGTATGTATGTATGTATTAATTCCATCAAATATTTTTCATTTAATAATTATATTAATTCTATGTATAATCATATATTTGTATTAAAAATGTTTTGTTGTCATTAATATAAATATTCAGTTGTTTATATAACATTTAATTATAACATGATTTATTGGATCAACTTCTTCTAATTGTAAAATATTCATTGGTAATAATAGTTATTAATAACATATGCATGTGCTGGTAAAAAATTTAGTACTAAAATGGAAAGATTATAGATTTAACTGTTAGTAAGAGATGTGTTGGTATTGAATAGTTAATAGAAACAGGCATACCAATCTGTAAAAAAAATTCCTAATTAAAATTAATAATAACAAAACCAAATATCTGTTTGAATTAATCATTTTCACAAACAGATATATTATTTTTCACTAATTTTCTGTTCGTTAAAGACACTTTTTTGTAGTGAAAGTATTACAAAAGGGCATATTTATCGAGGAGATAACTTATCCTACATCCTAAAATGATGATGTATAGAACTTTGAGAGATTCTCAAAAACACATGATTTCTCACCTCAAACTACCAAGGTCATTGATGATTATCTGGATTTGATTTATGATGAATTTGAGCTGTCCCAATCCTTTTTCTAATCAACTAAATATTCTTTGTTGTCTCTTGGACAAGACTCACCCTGACGAGGGAATTCTCACCTGTTTTACCCAAAGAAATTGGGAACCATAAGGATTCCCATACAATGATTCAAAAGGGGTCATATTTGTTGAGTCTTCATAACTTTTGTTATATAAAAACTCCACTAATGGTATGTGCTCTTCCCATAAACCACCGAACTTCATTACCCAAGCCTAAAAATGACTTCAATGTTTGAATCATCTGTTTGGATTGTCTATCCACCATAGGATGATATGCCATAAAAAAATTTAAATAAGGCCCACGGGATTGCTATAATGACTTCCATAAATGAAACATAAATCACAAATATCTTTCTGACACTTACAAAACTAGTATACCATGATTCTTTACCACTTCTTGGATATAGATTTTTGACAAGTGATCGATCATATGAGATTCATGAAAAGGGATTAAATGGGTTGAATATAGGTTCTATTCATATAATAATCATTGCATTGAAGGGAGATATATTAAAATTACTTCTAATAATCATTTCCCAAAACCAAGAAGAATGATCTTGCACATTAAATTTATAATCAATTAATTTGATATCTAAAGAAATAAATACTTAGGCATAAGAACTTTCTTCACTGATAAGTGTTGATCAGCTGAAATGGAACTTCCATATTGACATTTTTCTGCTTGTGAGGATCCAAGGGTATAATCCTTCTTGTGGTGATCCAAATGTGCTTTAATGGTATCCAAGCAAGGCCACTCATTCTCCCGGTGCTAGCGTGGTTAATCAAATGTGTTACATTTTTCATTATTGATCACTCATTCTTTGGTCCTAATGAAATTATCTCATGGGTTTTCAATTCATTATAGGGAGATAGGAGAAGGTTCCAAGAGTAAATTCATTGTGCACAACCATTCTCTATTCCAAAATTTGGAATTTGTTTCGAATGCTTTACACAATATACATTGTCGGCTATTTATAGAGAATGTATTTTGAATGAAAAATATAATTTCAAAAAATCCATTAAATATAATTATACCCATTAATGAAATATCATGCCACATAATAATAAGAATAATAGTAATATTATTTTTTTGGTGTGCCAACTAACGAAAAAGGGATAAATAATATTTATCGACTCATAAATAATTATTTTATCACCGAACATGGTCTTGGTCCTTTAAAACTCCTCTTGAGTTTATTGAACAGACAAATAAATATTTTATTCTTTTAAATATACATTTTATTAACAAATAGTAAATAAATATTTCTTAAATATTCAATGAAAGAAATAAATATATTGTATTCACAATCTGGTGCAGAAATATTTATTTAATATAAAAATAAATATAAATTGAATAAAATTAATCCTCAGTCTAGGGAATACTATTTATTACGTTAATTAAATTCAAATATAATTTAATTGAGACCAACTGAAAGACATAGGTTGTGACCCTCTATGATTTTTTATCATTAGCATTAGGCATAATTACCTAATTTCTACAATTACTCTCTAGTAATGGGTTGAGGAACCCAACAGAAAGAGTATAAATTCACAATGCTGAAAACCACATAAAAACACTCTCTATGTAATATAATATTTTGGTCACAATATCCCATTAATAAGGTTTCATGATAGGTTCATTAAACTATATGCTTGATACTTCATTCCTTGACTATCTGAAATAAGATTATCGTTAATCCATGGCCTTGAAATTTAGGGTGATTGTTCTATTTCAATAAAGGGGGTGAGATATAAAATTTCAGAAAGACAGAAGGTTAAATTCCTTCCATGAATTATCCATAAATAACATTCCATTCTTGGCACACTAAACATACCCTAGTTCAGAGAATATATGGCGTGATAGTTTTCATCTGAAAATATAACTGCATGAGTTGTGACATGCATTAATGATAATCTTAAAGTCTAAGGACCATTACACCTGCTCGCATATAGGAATATCTGATCACCCAAAAACCTTATTAATTCCTACCAGTGGGTCTTTTCTCATAATCTCCCATCTTGATGATTACCATATGTGAACTTTAGGTGAAGAATCCCCATCTACTAAGGAGTACTCACACCTAACGGTCTAAATACTATGTGTCACATCATAGAATGTTATCCAATCACAAAACTATATTAAGAATATTTTCATAGAACTTTAAAGACCACATTATATTGGGGATTTACTATGACCTTATAATGCAACAAATACACTAGGACATTATTACTTTAAACTCATGATGAAAAATGAAAATATGTAATAATATTTTTAATTTAACATTTAATAAATAAAATATTCATGTATTCAAAGTAAAAAAATGGTTATAGGAAACCAAATATATCATCCACTTGGACTAGATCCATGTACCTACGACATTCAGTCCTCTAGAACTCAAATTATTGTCAGTTTTCTGTGAATTTAGGGATTTAGTCAAGGGCTCTTCCACATTGTCATCGTTGAAAATACAACCCCTTAAAACCTCATATCTTTGAGAATAATCCCTTAAGATATGATACTTACGAAGTATTTTATTCATCTATTTATACGAACATATATATTTTGTGAGTTTCACTGCTACAAAATTATCACAATGGATTGTGATGGGATTTTTACTACTAGGTACCACATCAAGTACTTGGATGAAATTGCACATCCAAACTTCTTCTTTAGCGGCCTCAGAAGTTACAATTTACTCAGACTCTACAGTAAGATAAGTGACCACAATAAGAATTGAGCTCTTCTAGCTCACAACATGTCCCTTTATAGTTAAGATGTATCCCTTTAGTGACTTTATGTAATCTTGATCAATCTGGAAACTAGAATATGTATTTCCTATAATGACTAGTTCCATGTATCCTCCATAAACTAGGAAAAAAATCCTTAGTACACCATAGATACTTAAGGATATTCTTGAATTTCATCCAATAGCGGACACCTAGATCATCTTTATATCTTCTTAACACACTTAATATATAGATGACATCTAGAATAGTACATATCATAGTTTACATGACTAACCCAATTACTGATGCCAATGGGATCCTTTCAATTATATTGCTTTGTTAATGGTTATGAGGACACATTTTTTGAAAGATAAATTCTATGAGATGCTGGACATAATAAACTCATTGATTTTTTTAATACTAAATCTTTTCAGTGTCTTGTTAATGTATATAATTTGTTGTAGGCTGAGAATCATATTGGATCTATCATGATGGATCTTGATCCCAAGAATATATGATTCCTCACCCATGTCTTCCATGGAAAATAATTTATTCCACCATGCCTTAATAGAATTTAAGACTGGTATTTCATTTCTAATAAGTAATATGTCATCAAAATATACTATTAAAAAAATGATATCACTACAATTAAACTTTTTTTAGACAAAAGGCTCACATTCATTATTTATAAAACTAAATTCTTTTATGGATTCATCAAAATGAATGTTCGAGGACCAGGATGCATTCTTTAATCCATAAATGGATTTTTTTTCATCTTCCATATCTTATTGGCGTACTTTAGTTCACAGTCCCTTTAGGTTGTGTCAAGTAGACATATTCATGAAGGTTCTTGTTAAGAAAGTCTATTTTGAAATCCATTTTCTAAATATCATAGTCATGGTAATCCTCAATAGAAAGTATAATTATGATGGATTGTAGCATTGAAACTAGTAGAAACATTTCATTGTAGTCAATTCCATTACACTGTTTAGACCCTTTCGCAACCAGTGACCCCTTATATATACTAAATTATCCTTCCATGTCCACTTTATTCATGAATACCAATTTTCAACCAAAGGGATTTACATAAACATTAGGATCTACGAAAATCCATTCATGGTATTGGTACATTGAATACATTTTCAGAATGCACGGCTTCCTACAACATGGCAACATCTTTTCTACATACTACTTCTTGGTAGATTATAGAATCATTATTATCAACTAATATAGATTCACAATCCTCAAAAACTAGAAAATGGTACTATTCTCGTTCTGTAACCTCTCTTGTACTCCTATGAAGTACCATTGTCTCTAGAATAGTTTCTTCTTCCATAGGGATCTGTGGAATCTGATCTTATTCCAACACTTGTGTGCCTTAAGCCTCAACTTCATGAATGTCTATCTCTCTCCCACTATCTATTTAGGAGATTTTATCCCTCTCCAATAATGTAGTGTGACTTTACACTATAAACATTTTGTATGACTGGGTCGTATAGGTCATATCTCACTGTTCCTTTAGATTATCCTATAAAGGTAAACATTGTGCTACAGGGTGAATGTTTTTCACCTGAAGAGGCTTTAATAAATTATTCACATACCCACACATCTAAATTTGATAAAATGATTTTTCTTCCACTAAAAAATTAATATGGATTATAATTTCATGATTTAGTTTGTACTTGGTTTATTATGTGTTTCTCACTTCATAACACATATCCCAAAAAGGATATTAGAAAACGTTCGTGACTCATCATTGATCTCACCATGTCCAATAAGGTGTGGTTCCTCTTTTATCTTAAACCATTATAGTGAGGAATGTGAAGAGGAGTGAATTAGGATAGGGTCCCAATCTATTGTAAGTAATTAATCAATTAAAGATTAAGATATTCGACACCATAGTCTATGAAGTGATTTTTAATCTTCCTACTTTGTTGGTTCTCAACTTAATTCATTAGTTCCTTGAATTTATCAAAAACATTTGACATATACATCATTATTTTAACATATACATAATTACTAAAATAATTAGTAAAATTTATGATGTATGATCACCTATAAATTTATTCAATTTGAAATAGTCCAAACACATCTGTAAGAATTAATTCCAGAAGTTCTTTATCCCTTTCACCTTTACCACTAAATAGAGGTTTGATCATTTTTTCTTTGTAAACATTTGTTACATACTACAAGTGGTTTTAGTTTGAAAGAATCCAAATATCCACCATGTCAAAAAATTTTAATTTAGATGACCTGGAATGTGATTCCAACGTTAGGTGTGGTATGATTCATGAGAAGTAACATTGTTATCGATTGACATTACTTGGTTCTTGTAATTCAACATGTAAAGACCATTATGTAAATGTTTCATACCATAATGAGTGGAATCTTTATAAAATAAGTAACATTTATTTCTAAATATGAAAATGAATCCATCCATATCTATTACATAGATAGAAATAATTTTTTTAGTAACTGAAGACACATAATAAAAAACATTTAAAACCAATATAACTTTGCTCAGAAATGTGAGGTGGTAGTCCCTGATAGAAAAAAATAGTAAGTTTAGCTATGTTGGATGCTCGTAGATCTACCACCCATTAGTAAGTATTTCTAAATATACTTAGTTCCTATTTTTTTAATACATATATGCGCACCAAATGCTATATATAATACCAAATTTTTAGAAATAGATAAATTTCACTCGATAACAAATGATCCTCATGATTACCCTTGCTTCTTTAGCTGGATGATGTTTTTATTCTAGTGTCCCTTCTCTCTACATGTGAAATAGACTATAGATTTTTCACTTGAATCAACATTGATCTTCTTCTTCTTGGAAGGCCGTGAAGAATCTTTTATCCTAAATTAATTTGGCTTCCCTTTTTGTTTGTTCACTATAAGGACAGAAGGATTTTCATGATACATATCTCTATCTACATGGAGAAGGAGTAGGAGAAGATCCTGAGCTGACTTCTCAATGATATTAATTTTGATATTCATAAAAAAATTGGATAATCTCTAAGGTAGTGATTCCAAATTGAGATCGATGACCTGATCATTAGGGAGTTTAAACCCTAGAACCTCTAGGAGCTCAATATAGACAATGAGCCTGACAATGTGATTCTAATCTGAAGAACCCTCTCCAATATTACATTGAAAGAGAACCTTGGAAATATAAATCTTTTTCTTTCTCCATATCTCCTAGTAAAGACCACCTAGGTGCTCAAGCATACTATACACATCCATATTTTCATGATACTTCATCAAATCAATAGAAATAGATGAAATCATCAAACATTTAAGGTTGATTTCATCATTCATATGTTTTTCATAGACAAGGATATATTCATCTCTTGACTCTTGAGTGGGAAGAACAATAATTCAGGATTCTAGCATATAATATTTCCATTCATCTAGTAGAACAACCCAAAGTCATCTAAACCACTCATGGAAGATACTGCTAGTTAAGAGATTGACATTATCCAATATTGATCATAGGGATACTATGGAAGATGAGCCTGTCCTCTTATTCTTCTACTAAAAGAGAAGGTTATTAGTGATTTCCTTGATTAAAAATTTTGTGATAAATAATTAATTAATTAATTTTATTAAACCTCCCACTATTTTATCATGTCCCAATAGCCCACACCATTGAACTTGGAATGTCTAGTTTCTAGTAAATTATAGTTTCATGGATTCATATTCATCATCACATAACATCAAAAAGGTTTTGTCAATCTATTTTAAGGTATCTAGGTAGGAATGTCTTTGTCAACTATAGGCTTCCAGCTCCTTGATCCATTGAGTAGAATCTCGAATCTAGAAATCCTAACTTGTATTTTTTCAAAACATGCATCCAAATTACACCATGTCTATAAAGGGAAACTCATCTTGATGTAAAATTTTTTATTCAACCTGAAACCTTCATAAAAACTCCCATTATAGAAGTGTCTTCCCCAATAAGGGTTCGTCAAACACATAGTTCTACTGATTTTTGTTCCAAATAAAGAAACGAAAGGCCTAGTTTGACTTAATATTAGATCAAGGGATTTTTTATGAATAAATTTTTAATTTTTATCTTATAAAAGTCTCATTAATATTTAATTGGATTTTTAATAAAATAATTATCCATTTTTTGATGAATCATTTATGCATAATAAATTTTATTGAAATTCCATACTTTCATATTAATTAATTCATTTTTGAGATCATTTTCTTGCATCCATAAATATAATTTTAATGAATTTTATAGAAAATAAATATATAATTAAATAAATCAATCATGAAATTATTTTTTGGTTTATTGAATGAGTGGATATTATATCGACAAATAACCTTTGGTAAATAACTCCCTATGTTGTACTTGGCAAAAAGTATTGCATTCCAAAAGTCCATATATATATCGCTGAGTTGGAATTATTATGGTTTTGTCTATAACCATAGCCATGTGCATTGAGATGGTACATTAATTAAAAATGATTAATAATCACACACAGTTGAGGGGAACCAAAGGATTGGCTTAATAGAATTACATAAATATCATTGGACATGTAGGTCCTACATAATAATGGATGGAGAGATGAATCAAAGGCCATATTTTTGTATAATATTAAATAATTGAAAAACCATGAAATAAATTTAATTAAATAATTTCCAACACAAACATAGGTCTTTGTAAATCTTATGATCAGTTGTAAATGTAATGAATATGTAAAAAGTAACTGGATAAAGTTCATTTCGTTATTTATTCATTATTATTAAGATGAATGTGTTTGTATTAATTAATTTATTATCATTCATATTAATGATCATTCGAACTTAATTGAAGATACCCATCAATTTTTAAATCATAAAAAATAAATGGAATAACCATTAATGACATATTTATTACAATAAATTAATTAAAAGTTTAAAATTATTTCAAATCATTATTAAATTTTCAAACATAGAAAGGTGTGTCAATCAATGAAATAAGGTTATAATGCATAAATTTTTTAAATTTTATGTAATTTTAATTTTTTCAATTAATGGGAGACTATATGGAATGTACATTCAACTACATTCCATGTGCCTCAGTAGTCATATATCCAAGTACCACACTTGGTGATTTAGTGTGTTAACTCAGCCAGACTACATGGTGTGTACATGCCAGCTACACACCCAATATCTTCTTGCTAAATTACAGGTTGGCATGGTCAACATGTAGTGTACAATAAAAGAACCACTTGTTTTTAATTTGTCGGTGGATTTAGATACAATATATATGGTTATACATCATGTTCTTTAGTCACATGTTGTGTAACCTAACCTTACGCGTCACATATTTGGTACTTCCTGGTGGAATATCTGGTTTTTCATCATTTATTCTTCAATATATGAAAAATGAAACATGTATGAAACATTATTTATATTTGGATAACATATTAATTCAAATGAGATTAAAGAATGAATAACATGAAATGAAAATCTAACCATGATTTCGCATAGATCGATAATCAAATAAATAATTATAAATTTAAATGTGACCACTCTGATACCACTTGTAGGTTCTTAGCACAGTAAAAGAATTGTGGTGGATGGAGATATATTTAATTTCCTTTTAATAATAATTTCTCAAAACCAAGAGTGAGGATTCTACATTTCATATTTATAATTAATTTATTTAATATCTAAAGAAATAACTATATGATGTTAGGAACATTCTTTGTTGATTATTTTTTATCATATAAAAAGGCCCTTCTGGATTTACTTCATTTCTCTTGTGTGTATCCAAGGGTCGAATCTCTCAAGAGGTGATCCAAATGTGATCCAATGGTCTCAAAACAATGCTACTCATTCTCTGGGAGCTAGCGTAAATAATTTATTGTCTTCTGTAGTTATTTCTTGATTTCTAATTCCTCGGTCTTGAAGAAATTTTCTCCTGGGATTCCCATTACTGAGAGGGAGAGCGGAGGAGGATTTGAGAGAGAATTAATTGTGCATAACAATTATCTATTCCCAAACATGTAATTTATTTCGAATGCTTTACATAATAGAAATTATCATATATTTATAGAGATGGGATTTTGAGATTGAAAACTTAATTGCAGAACATCCATTAAATATAGTTATAACCAATAATGAATTATCATTCCATATAATAATAATAATATTATTATTATTATTAATTTTTGGTCTGCCAACTTTTGAAAAATGGATAAATAATATTTACTAACTCATAAATAATTATTTAATCATCGAATATAGACTTGCTACAATCAAACTCTTATTTCATTTATTGAACATCCAAATAAATATTTTATTCTCTAAAATGATTATTTTATTCACAAACAAGTAAATAAATATTTATTAAATATTCAATAAAATAAATATACATATTTTGTTCATTATCTGGTGAATAAATATTTATTTAATTTATGCGATCAATATAACTGGAATAAAATTATTTTTCAGTCATGAGAACAATATTTATTCCATCAATTATATTCAAATAAAATTTAATCGAGGAAAATAGAAGCACATAGTGTGTGATCATATAGGATTATTTTTAGTTGGAATTAGGCGGTATTTCCTAAATTATAAGATCAATGTCTAGAAATAGGTCAAGGAACCTAGGATAAATAACATAAATTCTCAATGATGATAACCACATGCAAACATGCACTGTGTAATATAATCCCTTTATCAGAATGTGTCCTCAAGTAGATTTCATGATGGTGTCATCAACCTATATGCTCGATACATAATTTTTTGATTATCTGAAAGAAAAACATCGTTACACCATGGCCAAGTGAATTTAGGGTAATAGTTCTATTTCAATCAAAGGTCTTAGTTATCAACATCCATAAAGATGGAAGTTATAAATCCTTCTATGACTTATTAGTTAATAACATGTCATTCGTGACATACCCATCATACCGTAAATCCTTACAACATATGGCATGATGGTTTTCATCCTCAAATATAATTGCACGAGTCATGAATTTCTTTTTTGATATTCTTAATGTCTACGTACCATTACCCATTCTCACAGATAGGAATATCCAATAACACTAGAGCATGTGAAATTTATACCGGTGGGTCTTCTCTCATAATCCCCCATCATAGATATTACTAAGTGTAAACTTCATGGGAGGAAGTCTCATATTCTTATGAGTACTTTGACCTAACTATATATATTATATATGTCCCATCATAGTATGTAATCAAACCATAGAACTATATTAAGAATATTTTCAGAAAAAGTTATGTTTCTTATCATAATAGTGAACTACTACGACCTTATCAATGCGAAAAATACTATAAGACATTATTAAATTAAATTCATAAATAAAAATGAAAAATATTTAATAATATGTTTAACTTTTAATAAATAAAATATTCAATTAATCAAAGTAATAATATTGGGTTCTAGGGCACCTACTCTAACAAAAACATTATAATCTAATCCACTATCACCCAAATGGAATCGTGTTTCCAAATTGTTCTTGGGAAACCAACTACAATAATCATAGATATCTACCCTCATTTAAAAATTGGTATAGGTTAAGACTACAACATTCATTATTTTTGCGGACGTAATACATTATCTTGCTGAAAATTTAATCATCTCAAAATAAAATCAACCACCTTTCTTTTCATACTGACCCACCAAAACTATGCTTGAAATTACTAATATATAATTTGAATTCCCGGATGAATAACCCATCTAGAATGGTGGTAATCATGAATATTTTTTCCCTGATATTCCATAGGTATGACTATCTTATTTTTGAACCACAACACTAGACTCTTATCTAGATTCTAATCCTCAATGGTCTCCCCACTATTGAATTTTGATATCATAGAAACGTATTTGGAAATGGATTTTTGTGCCTCTATAATTATCATAACTAAATTTGAAATAAATGAAACTAGAATAAAAACTACAACTTCACCTCATTCATCACATTCCATGTGCATGTATTCTGGGATCGACATCAACTACAACTCACATGAATCTTATTTTTCTAACTAAGTATATGACATTTTACTTAATGCATATGTCACTTTATTGCCTTTTCCTGGGGTATACATCAAGTAAGTGTAAAACATTTGGAGATACTCTATCCATCTTCTTTACCATAGGTTGAAATCCCTTTGAGATAAAATATGTTTCAAGCTCTTACAATCTGTAAACAATGTAAATTTATCACCAAATAGTTTATAATTCCATGTTTTCAATGCATGGAATATGGAAGCTAACTCCAAATCGTGTATTGGGTAATTATTCTCAAGTAACAATAACTATCTTGAGACATAAGTAATAACATGGTCTCCCTGCATGAGAATACATCCCAACCAAGATCCCAAAGAATCACAATACACCTTGTACCCTTATATTGATTTTGGAAAAAAAAAGATTGGTGCTAATTTAAGGAGATTTTAAGCACTTCAATAGACTTACAACTTTTTTAATTCCATTGGAATGGATAATTATTCCTTTTCAAAGATTTCATTTGTTAGGCCATTCCTGAAATATCATAAACAAATCATCGGTAATAATAATGTGGACCAAGGAAACTATTTAGCTCGAAGACATTCTATGGTTGTTTCCAAGAGATTACAACTTCTATCTTTTATGGATCCATAAAAATATATTTTTAAGAGAATAAAAGGACAATTAAACATACCAATTATGTCCAAAAATCACACATTGATATTTTGGAATATTGAAAAAGATCTCACAATATTCCCAATGTTTTTTCTAGTTTTTTCTAAGGCGTATCCCTTTCCTTGGATACACCAATATTTCATCCCGAAATACCACCACAAAATAATCTATAAAACTCTGAAATATAAGCTTTTTTAATTCCATATTTACTATTGGTTCATTCATTATACTGAAATAAATTACCACATAATCATAATTTTCATATCCACTTCTAAAATCTATTTTATGAATATCTACCTTTGGAACTCACAATTGTTGATATCCTTATTGTATGAAAATATTAAAAAACCAATGTTCTACCCTAAATAAATAAAATAGATTATCAATTCATGGAAGTGGATACTTTTTCTTTATCATGACTTGGTTAATAATGCGATAATACACACAAAGCAGAATTGTTCCATCTGCCTTTTTGAAAAACAAAACTACTGTTGTCTAAGGAGATGTGTTAGGTTGTTTGAGCCCTTTTCTTTCCATCCCATATAAATGCACTTCTAGCTCCCTCAATTATATTTCTATCATCTAATTACATGAAATGTAAATATGACTGGTCCCTCAAAAGAGATTGATCGTAAACCCTACTTCTCTTGTGGGTGGAAACACTGTGAAATTTTCCTGAAGAACATCCTAAAACCGATCAACAACCACTAGAAAAGTGTTATTCTTAATATATTATATTGATTCCAAATTCAATAATCCCAACTGGAATGAGATCCATCCGACGTCAAGTACCAATGAGCCCATTTCAACTACATTTACATTCCATTATATTCTAAATATATTTCTGACAATACCTTTAGTCATAAAATTGACCGTTTTGTTATAACAGAAGATGTGATCCTTAAATATAGTCAAATAATACATACCTAGGATTATATCATGGATATCCATATCCTGAATAAAGAAGTATCATATCATCTAAACTCCATCAATAATTATAGAACCTGATTTACACATAAAATCTCGACATTCAATTTGAGAAAGATGGGTTTGAAGTTTACACATAGAAGGAATAATCTCAACATTTGAACACATAAAATAAACATCATGAGAGGAAATAATGGAATGTGATTAACCCATATCAAACAAATCATTTATAAGAGTAGAGTTAAAAATAATCATACCTAAAACTATCAATGGTCCAGACAGACCATCCATAATAACTTGCTCAGCTAGATTTTTTTTCTCATTCCACTTTGTTTCTTATTGCCTTGTTGAGATTTACCTTATTGAGGAGTCATTGTATTCCTGCAATAAATGTGGACAACTCTATTTTTATGGTGATGATTAATTTTTTCCCTAATCCCATCAAAGCATATAATGTTTTCAACACATGAGAAGTGTCCCAGACACCCAACCTCGGATCAATGTGACAATAGCATTGAACATTCCCTATGTGAATAAAATTTTGGAATACCCTAGGACTTTTCATACACTCACACTTCATATGGTTGAATGATCAACACAAAAAATATACAGATCTTCTCTGAAGTCTTTGAGTAAGATTCACTATTCTATCCATCTAGTTCTGAGACATTCTCCCACCTTGGAAATAGGTGTTCCTATTCAACTTGCTCCAATAATTATATTTCCCACCATTTCATATAGGTATCAATATGCTCCATACACCCATATCTCCTGATATGTCCCTTTTTGCCACTATTTCTCTGTTTACTATCTCTGTATATTCTATTATATAGAGCATGATAATCTTCAAGAGAATCTACTTCCTCATCCCTGACAAAAATATACATTCCTTTAAGGATGTACTAGCATAAAAATTTTGTGAAAAGAGGGATAAATTCCCTAATTTATTTGTGTACTCTATCACTATGAGGGTATTCAATTTAATGCTAAATAAGTTCATCATTATTTAAATCCTAGACAAGTTATGATAGAATTAATTTATAAATAGTTATTCAAAATCCTCCCATGGAAGGACGTGGTCTAACTTAGCCTGAACTGCTAAATCCCACAACTATCAGGAAAGTTCAT
Source organism: Viscum album (assembly GCA_963277665.1). Taxonomy (NCBI): domain Eukaryota; kingdom Viridiplantae; phylum Streptophyta; class Magnoliopsida; order Santalales; family Viscaceae; genus Viscum; species Viscum album. The sequence goes on from OY728148.1 coordinate 1,710,884,827, forward strand.
CTATCATATACATCACCATCTTGAATTTCAGCATTACTGTTGTGCTGAATAAATAAAAGATAATATTCATCATATTCAGTGATTCATTTTCCTTCTCTGGTTCTAAATCACCCAGAAATATGGGTGGAGTATACTTTTACAATTAGATGGAGTGATCCAATTTCCATGGTTCATCATGTTAGTTCCCTCTATCCACAACTTGAAAATCAAATATTATACTTTGAACCATAAATTGGTTCACCAGTTGGTCAGGTGCAATCACATTCTTACCAGTTTCCTCTAGTTGGTTCCTATGACACCTATCTGGTGCCATTTAATAAAATAGAAAAAAATACATAAGTCTCACTCTCTATCAACTGCTGGTATATCAATTTCAAATTTTAATACCTCATAACTATCCCTAAATTTCATTCCAAAATTAAAAAATTTCCACGTTCAACCATTTATTAAAATCTTAAACATTCTTTTAAAAATAGAACCATTTTAAAAATACCACAACCAATCTATTTTTAAAAACTCTACATTTTAAAATATCATTAAAACAATTTCAAAAGTCAAAATTTTCATTCTATATCATAAATAATTACTCAAAATGAAATATTCACTATAAGTGGGAAGTATTTTCCAAAATAAGTGTCATGACTGTATCATTGGAAAAATCAATGACAATGACATTCCAAATCCAATAAGTGTCACCAAAAAAATTATTTATCCAACTACCTGGTAACATGATGTTCAGAAAAAAGGATTGTTGCATCTTGGTATTCTCTACATTTCATGTCATGAGAATCTTAATCCATTATATCAACTCAACTCCAAGAAAAAAATGGTATGAATTTCAAATCCAAGACTGATAAAAGATAACTGATTCAAGGACTGACCTTGACTAATACCACATTCAAATCAAAGATTGGACAAGTTGATATAACCTGTAACATCATGCTCTACTTCATTTGCATGAGTCATGGTGGAATTTCTTCTGGGCTTTAAGAGACATCCCCAGGGTTCCAAAGGCTAGAAGTAAATCCCAATGGATTAAATAAAACTGGGGGAAATTTTTCCATTTGAGATATAAAACAACCAAACCAAAAATTCCATAATAAATAACTACTAAATGGTGCATGATAAAAATGTAAAGCAACTCAAAGTACTACTATTGATATCAAAACCATAATACACATTGTACCATGATAGAAAACTATAACATTAAATTACACTATAGAAGACAAGACCAACAAAATCCAAAGAGACTAAAAATTACTCCAAATCACCCAACATTCTCCATGCTCCAACTCTAAAAAATGGACCAAGTATCACGAACCACCACTAAAGAAGTGTGATATATTACCTTTTCCTATGCCCTTAGAATTAATAACTACAAGAGAAATAATGTTTCAAATAAGGGGTAAGTAATGAAACATAATAAGCTTTAACCAAACAATTTCTCTAATCACACCACTAAGATAGAACAAGTGATCACATTAATATAAAAATATTTATAAATTTTTTTTAAATGGTGTATCAAAAAATCAAAAAAAAATTAAGAAAAATAGTTTTCCAAACCAAAGCCATTTTCCAAGGAATGGAACCACGAAAAATTTTCAAACCACTTCACAAATTCTATTTTGGTATAACCATTCAATAATTGAAACACACACACACACACACACCTAAACATGCAATCTTATTTGAAAGATCCATAATAATGAGTAGATTCTTATCCAATACCTGTGTTTTAAAAAAGTGGCCAATCTAAATCTGTCCGAATGACACAAACCTATTGTCAAGGTTCAAGTACCTTTGTACCCCAATGTTACACACCCCTTATTCACGGTCACGTCATAACCATGAACTCATAGAACTGATGTATGAGAAAACCATTTCAAGCCAATAAATTCAAACCATCTATATAAAACCCATTATTTCAATTAAAACCATTAAAAAAAGAATTTACATAAATCTAATAAATGTATATTTCAACATCATCATTTTAAAATCAAGAAAACAAATCTTTTTTCCAAACTAATTTCCATAATTCCACAAATCCACAAAAATACACAAACCATCACTAAATAGGGTTTCTAACATGCTTTATACAAAAATTTCACAATAAAATTTATGTAATTTAATAAATTTGAAACTAATACTTCAAGTTCATATAGGAGGAGTTGAGAGTAAATCCATATACCTCATTAATTATGGAAAAAATTAAGAACGGAATGAAAAGACCAAAAAAACTAGGTTTAATCTCCAAAAAACGGTCTGAAATATCTTACCTTAATAGAAAAAAAGAAAAAATCTAACCATGATTGGCATGAAACACCTTATATATATCCACAATATACTAGATCTATTAAATTGAGATATTTAAGAAAGTAAATCTATGAAAAACTAAGAAAAAATACCACAAGAAATGACATACCAAGGATATCATCTTCAGTGCACTAAGAAATGACTCAGGATCTATGATTCAATGGGAAAAGGGACTAAAACAATTAGGAGGAAAAATTTTAAAGTTAGGATTGAAATATAGATAAAAAATGGGATAAATCATAATCCAAACCAAGATCCACTTTTTTAGGATCTAGTTTTTAAACTGTACATGGTTAGTCACATGGTTAGGTAAATTGTTCACTAAGTGTACACCATTCTCTATCTCAAAATCATGTTCCATCCAATCAAAATATCTTTGTCACACTTTTCACAACCTCTCCTAGGTGGATTCATGTTTTGTACAAACCATGCTCCTAACCATGAACCTACCTAGAAACCTCTATTTCACATTGAATGGGTTCCTATATGAGTTTTATGTTTCCAAAAAATGTGCACGTACTGTGTACCGTAATAAATGTCCTAAAAAATCCCAAAATTATTACAAACCTACCCAAACATTTCCCAAAAACTTTACATACTAAAAATCATAAAAAAGGTTACTTACTTGAATTTGGGTATTCTACATTTATACTATTATATTCATATTTGGTATGATATTTGATGTTTTAATATAATCCAACTAGATAACATTCGTTGAGTGTTCAGATGGAGGAGATAGGGTATCAACAATATGTGAACTAGAGGAATCCCTTGAGGGAGGGCTGATAATTATCCACACATTAAAGTTTCATGATATATAGGTATCATAGATAAATTTGAGGATTTTTTAAGTGTTTGGATAAGAATATCAGTGCGAGTTTATTAAAATTTATCCAAAGTATCAATCAAGGAGCTTTTTCAGCTGAGTACCCTAGGTAATATTTGAAATATAAGTTATATTCAAAGAATCATACATTATTTAAAGGATATGGTGGAACCTATAGGTAAGGATACATGATAAAGTTGGTATAGATTATCAAATATCAGATTGTGATACCTCTATGGTGGAGGTTTATGTTGAATATATATAGTCATAGATGTCCAGTGAATCCTTGGTGGCATGTACAATTATAGAAAATTAGACATAAGTACTGATGTGGAAGGAATTTTAGGTGGTGTTTTACAACAATTTCTTCCCCAAGATATCAAGGGAAGAGAGGTACCTAGAGTACACGTACTTGGTGTAGGTAGATACTTCGGTCATGAATTATACTACAAATATCAAAGACTTGTTATGGTTTTCCCTGATTTTGGTGGAAAGTGAAATTTCTAGGGTGTAATGATTTTTTGATGGTTTAAATCACATAAAAAAGTATAAGTAAACATTTTAAATTTAAACTCATTCTAAAAATTGTAGACTAGGAATTGATAGTGAAGTGAAACTTAATGAATGAGAGTACACCAAAACAAATAGTTGTATTCGATGAGTCTAGAAGGGGTTTTATTTATAGCTATAAGAAAGGAAACAATGAGGCCCTAATGCGACGCAGACTCACATTCCTATGATCTATGCTAAAAACACTATTTTTTTACATTAGTTGTAAATAATTGACTCAAAATTTATCATGTCATAGTAAATTATCTCAAATCTAATTATTGAGTCACTTACATCCCAGTGAATCTTTTTAGGTCTAGATTTATAAAGAATTAGAAACTTTTATTACAAATTAAAGACACATGTTAATACTATAAATATAAACTAATTTTTTTTATTTTATACTACAACATTACTCATGTTATCCTATTTTTATAATAAGTTCTACTCATCACTAATCCCTAAAAAAATTGAACACTTAGGGTGATAAAAAGGCTCAATTAGCGGTTTTTCAAAACATTTGTGGAAACCCGTTAGGCATTGAAACACTTTAAAACTCTTTTAAAATATTTTAATCAAGATAAATAAACATTGTTTTCAATAATACATTTGTTTAGGACTAAAGTTATATATTCCATTTAAAATTCAATGGATTTTCAGAATACAATTTTATAAACCTGAATAAGTAGAAAGATGCTTTCTAAAAAAACTTTTTAGAGGATATTTTTGAAATATTGAAGAACTATTTTCCATAAAAATCATCTATATTTATAAAATAAATAAATCGCAATTTTTAAATGGAATATAAAATTATACCTTACAATAAAATAATTTCAAAATAATACTTTACAAAAATATCCATTGATTTTTTAGAAAACAATTTCTCAAGTATTTAAAATAAAATGATGAGGAAAGATGGAATATGTATGGCCATATAGGGCCTACATGTCACTAGGCAGAAACAATCCTTTAAGGTTTGATTTCAATCCCGATCCTCAATTACTTACAATATTTATGTGCCAAATATTAGGTAAAATATTATATAGTTATCCAATGTTTTTACTGGTATTTTTAATCAAAACATTGTTTTAAAATATTAAAAAAATGCAATTTTTTAATATAAATAAATAAATATATTATTATTATTATTAAATAATTACAAAAGACTAAAATCCATGAAATATTTAGACTAATTTTTTCTTTTTTAAAACATATATGGATGGCTAATTAGAATTAACTAGTGCATGGTCATATAATAATTAAAACATATAAAGACTCTATTAAAGAAAATTATTTCAAAATAAGTCACGATTTAAAAATACAAGAATTATGATTTTGAAATAAAAATTATACATAGAATGATAATTACACTTAAAAAATAATTTTTGAAACAAATATTTTACAAGAAGTATAAATACTATAAAAATAGATGATATATTTGAAAAATTTTAAATATGAATTTTATAGAAATAATTTCCCATTAAAAAGGAATTTGGAAACATAAAACAACAATTTTTAAAATATTTGTCTCCCTTACATTAAATATAAACTCATTATAATCAAATTTTTCTATTAAAAATAAATTTTGTAGAAAATTATGATTTTGAAATAAATATTCCCCTTAAATGTGAATTGATTACTTTAAATTCGTTAAAAAAAGGTGAAATCAACATTGTTTTATTAAAATAATGAAATTATTCTTTAATTTTTTTAAAAATATATTTTTTGAAATAATAACTTTTAGACTTAAAAAAATGTTTTTTTCATATGATGAAAATTTAAAACCCCTTTAAATCAAAAAAAATTTAAAAATATATTTTTTATGAAAACATTTATATTGAATTTTAAATTTTCAAAAAAACATTAACTTTGTATGTTGAATAAACACCTCTTTAATAACTCATAAAATCACTATCTATATATCTCTATCTCATTCTAAAATTTCAATATCTATATTTTGTTTTTTAAATCTTATTAGTGATTCGTTATATACAGACCCAATGGAAGGGGTCCTTTATATAGCCAAACCCTTACTAATAAATAGAGTAATTATTAATTAGTTTCTTACTATATTTTATGGGAGAGTGGTAGACTTGAGGATACTCTTAAATAGTACCCATTTTGTCTCCCTGTGTTTTATTCCCTCCTTAGTTCTTTTTCATAAAAAAAATCAATTTCCCCTAGACATCCTATCATCCAATGTTAATTTTTTAGTGCACATCTCATGGGTGGGGATGTTGGTCGTTCTTACCGGATACCAACTACTTTAACAGTTAACTAGTGCCAGTTTCAACTGAGACACGATCACACATATCTAATATTGATATGGTCAAGCCTATAGAGAACTAGTCAAAACAGTCCCATGAATTCCTCTATCCTCACATAGACTATGTACCCATCAATGAGGGTGAAGATATTCATGGTAAATAACCTTTGGACGGTAGCGCACCATGCCTGCTGTTCCATAATAGATTGGCCTCGATACCATATATGTTTCCTCACATCACTCACACATGGATGATACACTATGAAAATCATACAGATATGGGTGTGTTGATATAAATTACATTGTGTCATGGTTAAATATGACAACAGTTTTTACAGTGTGATATAGGGGGAAGATAATTGATGAAGGAGTAGGAGTTCATAGTTTTTTTATTTTTATTTTTCATTTTATTCATTGATAATGTATTACATATATATATATGTATGTATTTATATATGTATATCCATACAAAAATTATGTTAATTCCCTTGATATTTTATTACACCACAATATTTATTACCATCCAATTTTTATATATTAAAACATAAATTTTTTATAATTTTCACCCCAATGAGAATTATTTTATTAAAACATATAACCAACAACAATTACATCAATAATTTATACACTCTATTTTGACTATAATATATTCATTTTGAATAAATATTATTTTCCTATATTAATATAATAAGTATATAATTTTTCCATTATAAATATGTCATTAGTAATTATTTATTCTTTTTTATAGTAATTATAATTATATACTAGTATAACTCTCTTTTAAAGATTTTAAATTAATACGTAAATTGTAATAATATCTATACTTATAAAAAAGTATTGATATTTTATGAGTAGTAACACTTGTTAAATTATTTTTTGGATATATATTTGTTATTTCTAGTTCTTATAATTTAATTTTTAAAACTTACCAACACATTTTAAATATTTTAATTGTTCTTTTATATATAAAATTTTAAATATATTTCATTTAAAAATTATACTATTACCAGAACTAATAATTATCATTAGAAACATTTATCCCCAAATTAAAATGTTTGTAATTATAATAATTTTGATGTAATATTTTATTTAAAATTATGTTTATATTTATTACTAAGTGTTATATTACTATCAAAATTTACATGTACTATTAAAACATAACAAATAGTTACAATAAGTGTTTTTATATAACCCATAATTTATTAATGAATTTTATAATAAAATAAATACCAATATTATCAAAATAAAAATTTGTACTGAAATAATAATAAATAAAATTTGAGTATAATCCATAAATTTTATCTACTATTCAAGGTATATATATATATATTAAAAACCATGGTTGTTTTAGTCCTGGTATGGTAGTCAGAGTATATGCTTGATGATTCTACCATGGACTGTATTTTTTGATGATGTGAATTCAATGTTGGAGGATAAGACATTTATGGGCCCAATGTGATCAGCCAATGAAGGAATGTTGGGCATGCGGATAAGTGATACATATAAAGAGGTTTTTTATAGGAACTCATAATTATTTGGAGGTCTTGGATCTACATTAAACATGATCATCTATGGTGGAACTAAGAGATGTTTTAGGAGATGGTAGTTGGGATCCAACTATTACAATAGGTCATGGCTTAACATCCCCAAACCCGATCTCCTGAAGGTAGTGTGAAAATCATAAACATTACATTTTTGGAATTTATATTGATGAATGTGACCAAATTCATGTATTTCAAAACGTAAAACATCAAAATAATTATTGATTCACTTAAATTCCTAAGGACATATAGGTTTGGTGTTTCAAATATTTAAGAAAAACCCTTGCATAAAAAATACCAATGACATCAAGAGTGTATCTTTCCGACTATACCAATATTTCTAAATTTCATAATATGTCATCATAATAATCCGTATGAAACACTTCTAGACATAATTAATATATCCTAAAGAAGAGGAAAAATAATAATATTGATCTTAAATTCTTAGTAAGGGTAAAAATAAGTATTAACTGTTGAATACCATCAATGAGTATAAGAAGAGAATAAGGGTATGATGACATATTCATATTGAATTAGCGTAACATACGAATATTGTTACCCATCAATATCTGCATCATCAATAATAAAATATAAAATAAGTATTTAAAAAAATCAAATTTTCATAATAATAATTAATCATGAGTTGTATGATATAAAAATTGATCAAAGAGATCATTAAAACACATAGAAAAAATAAATAAAACATATTGGTATCTTGGGAAATTATAATCAAAGATCCCTAAAAACCTTTACGAATTGGGGTGATAATATGGTCTACTTCTAATATAATTACCAAATGTATTTGAGTCCTATAAGAGAACACTAATCGTTGAAACTATATCTACCTCAACCATGATATAAATGGGGATCAAACCTTTATAAATAATGTCCAAGAACCATATCCTGAGTAAAGTAAATATAAATTTCATCACATCATAAAAATCATAAAACCATCTATTATTCCATTGATTACTTGATTAACTACTTATATCCCTTAATTAGGAGAGCTCTCCTAGACCTGATTGGTTTCTGATACCCTTTTATATGTGCTCATGAGATATCAATATACATGATCTAATTGAATCTATTCAAAATTTATTTCATGTCGGACACTTACTATAAGGACCCGGCCATAAAACATTACATAATCGTGAATTAAATTAATAATTAACTTTGAGGATCTTTTTAGGTTTTTTTATTTAGAGAATTAGGACACAACTATTACATTTCATTTCAAATACAAAGTAGACACTTATACATAGTTTCCATTTTTTCATAAAACATAAACTCTTGAAAAAAAGAGTCATGTCTAGTTCAATGTTTAAGATAATATGAATTTTCCTTTATCCCATCCTTGACCCTATTCCACATTATGTCCTATGAAAAACATTTCAAAAACTTGGGATGAGCATAAAAAGATCAGTAATGGATACACAAAGAAGGAAAAATATTAGTTTTTCAAAACAACAAGTAAACCATGAAAACTTTTACCTGAGTAATACCTTTCACCTTTATTAAGTAGTAAATACGTTTCACATAATAAAAGATTACTAATTACCATTTTTTAACCAAAATATTTCAATAAAAACCATATAAAGAACGCATAACATATAAAGGTAACTTGGGAAATAAACATACTTAAATGGAATAACCACACGGTCGATTTCCACACATATCTCTAAATGGAATAGCCATACGAACGACTTCCATACCCAATTCATTGGTGGTTATAGTGTAACCACATGTCTTGGTATTCATGGCACCGCCCGTCATTTGGTTTATCATCTAACCACACGTCAAATGTCCAAGTACCATTATAAAATCATGAGACATAAAAGAAATATAAAGGAAAAAAAACATTTCCACATTTTAATCACAATATTTCACATAAATATATTGACATAACAAATATTTTCTGAAAACCATTATCAATAACAAAATACATAATGGAGTATATGATATTTATTTTCTTTTAAATACATTACGGCTTGTTGAGGAAGCCAAAGATCAAATAATACTTGTGGTGGTAGAAAAGGTCGTTATCACCGGTTACATTAAAAGGAACATTATTTTTTTCATTTAGTAAAATGATTTGTAGAAAAATATTCCCTACCAAAATTCATAGGTGTTTATACAGTTTATAAAAGAAAGTTGTGTATTAAAACAAAATATGCCTCAATGAAATGAGATTGAGACGAAGTCCCTTACCTTGTGTCCGACTTGAGTCGATCATTCCTTAATCTCTTGAATAATAAAATAAAGTTAATTTTTAATTACTTAAGAACATTTTTCAAGTTTATTATTCCTTTTATACCACTTATTTTCATGTTATAAACATTATGAAACCCTTTAAGTTAATAACGTTCGTTTTGTCGATATTTGGTACTTGAGTCAAAAATGGACTTCTTATAATTACATGTTGTTAATGTGGTAGAAGGTTCATTATATCCAGAATGATATTCAAGATTTGGATATAAAATATATCATATATATTGAGTATATATATGTATTTATAATAGTACATAACATTATTAGGTATGAAATGAAATGCATCATTCATGGAGACGGCAAGCCGTACTTACGCATGAACGCTACTTTCATTTCAATTTCTTATTTTAATTGAATTAAAACACAATGATATATAGGTATTTTGTAGTTCTAGTATAATTTCATATATAATATCATATATAATATCATTAACTCAATCCTTTATATGTCCCACATATGGAATTAACGAGTCATATCACTTTCAGGGGGCGGTAGTCCGCACTTCCTCAAATGAAATTATCGTGTTTACACATAATGGAAACCATAAAGTTATGATATAAATATAAATTACATAAGCATAAAGAGAACATAAACATAATATATATCATATATAAATATATTATCATCATAATGGCCACCATGAGAGGTGGTTGGAAATATTTGAACAATCATTGTTTCGTGAGGCTTTAGTTTGCCATCCACGACAACATTATGTTATTCACCCATTAAATGGTGGTGTGTGTATGTGTAGTTTGAATAATTCTCATAAAAACATCATAGTATAGTTATGATACTGTTTTTGTTATAAAATAATGGAATAAAAAGAGTATAGGGTTTGGAGATGTAAAATAAAAGAAAATAAGTTAAGAGAAACTCTTACCTTTAATTTGGGTAACTTCCTTTTGTTTGAACCAAAAGGACTTATTAAAGTGCCTAATGCCTAAGGTAAGGCTTCTAGGAAGTGTAAAGGGATGTAGAGAGCTTAATTGGTCAGAGGTTGTATGTTCCAAAAGTCTTGGCAGGTGTGAGTAATTGGTTAGAATTGGTCTCCTTTTATAAGGGGAGGGAGGGGCTCTTTAGGAATGTGTGATAATATTATTTTATTATATAATGATATTCGGTTTATAAAGGTCCAAAAATCATTAAATACTAAGATACGATGAATCATAGTTGATAGAGAATCATCCAATTAGAATTGGACATGTTTTGGATTATATTTTAATCAATATAATCTTAGTTATTTAAATTATTTATTAATGAGGTAAACACTGCATCATTATTGTGTCATAGATAATTTAAATTATATAATGTTTAAAAATTATAGAAATAACACGATGATGTATTAAATCATTTTATCTTACCAATGAATATTTATAGTTGAAAATATAATTTTTATAACACCATATAATAATTAATTTACTAAAAGATGTTTGTTTATGTCATTTTTCCCTTTACATTAAATTAATTAATCTAAAGTGTCATTATCTTTAATAAGTGGCTCCATGGGGTCCTAAAATAGACCAAAAGATGCCCATTGTCAGCCCTTAAACATCCATTAAGGTTAGGACAAGTTTTAAGGTAAATTTTGAATTATTATAATATTCTTTTTACCTTGAATTACCCTATTTACCTTTAACCATGGTAAATAAAAGTCAAAAGTTACTATTCACCAAAAATTATTTTCATCTTATTGAACCAAATTTTACTTCTTGATAACAACAATGTTAATTTGATTTTTAAAATATAATTCACAGATGTGTTAAAATTTCATTAAAATGAAAACATCTGTTTTTATTAACTACTACTAAGTGGTTTCACTATTCCTCAAAAATTGAAGTTTTTCAGAAAAATACCAAAAATTCAGAATAATAAATATTTGATATTACGAATTCAAAAATGATGATTATTTTTCCAAATTAAAAACATAGAAGTGGAATTAATTAGTTTAAAATTAATTCCAGTTGTTAAAACAAATAGCGTGTTTGTAGAGACCCGAAGCTTATCGTACATGAACATTTCATTACTTTTGCGGAATACTTAGTACATAACAAAAAACACACACACAAGGATCGTAATAGTTTAGTGTCTTTGGAAACTTGGAACGTAATCTTCTAATCGTGGTGAAAGATCTCCAATATCTCCCATAAAGATCTTCCTTTTTTTTACCTAAAACCTTTCTTTATATCCTGGGGAAAAGAAAACATAAAAGGGTGAGCTCAAATGCTCAGTAAGGGTAAACAAAAGAAAAATCGATCACATCATATTCATAAGAACATAACTCTTGGAAATCTTATCCTGTAAAAGAGAGAGCATAATTTCATAACATGGGATAAATCATAGTAGTGAAATGAAATCCCAATAATCATAACTTAAAACATGAAGCTTTGTGGCATACACACATAATCATAGAGAATCATTTCTTGTTAGTCAAGACTCATTGTCAAGACTATCTTAGTGGACAAAGTCCCTTTCTGAACCGATTCACCCTCGTTTCAGTCCTGTTTCACTGAACCGGTATAACCTACCGTTCCAGCCATGTCTATCTCATGAGATATAAAATCTTTACCCAATGCATTGGAGGGAGATATAGGTCCCACCCATCTCATAATGATACCATTCTTATGTGTGCCACAAAATCATAAATCGTACATCATTGCATAACCCATGTAATACAAATGGGAATCTATAAACATCATGACATCATAAAAAAATTCATACAAGATAAAGGAATTCATAAAAATAATTCAATCACAACATGATCAAATCAATGTAATAACAGGGATAAAAACAGAACCCTTTATTATCTTAGACGGAAAATAATTTTGATAGAACACTTGAACTCCATTCTTGTGGAAAATATCCTTTCTACTTCAAAAACATGTTTCCTTTCTTAACATGTCATATGACTTTAAAATAAAATAAGTTGATTAAAAATAAACTTTAAAACTTGTAAAGTAAGATTCTTGGAAATAATGTTTTAAAGATCCATTCATGCCATATAAGTTAAAAAACATTCTTCGTACTTTTGTCGGAAAAGTCAAAAAGTACCTCGTACGAAAAAAACGAAAAAAGATTCCTTTCATATTATTTACTAAAAACTCACCAAAGGGTAAAATTGGATTTAAAAAATTGTAGTTGTATGGAAATAATATTAAATATTGAGGTACACATGGATGTGGATGATAAAATACACCCCAGTAAATACCAAAGTATAAGCAATCTCGGATAAAAATGAGATTGTGATATTTCCCCTTACCTTAGGCCCGATTTGCTTTGTACGTGTCCGAAGCTCCTGTATAATGGTTTAAATAATGTTATTGACTTATTACAGAATCATACATATTGATATGATATCATATATGGTCATATTCTTGGCTTCTTATTAGTAATATTTCATGGTTACTCGTTACTCGGGTCTTTATTGCCTTTTATTCTTATGCATGTTTTGCCGAATAAATTCTTATTCATCTTTTAAGGTTATAAATACCTTATATACAGAATGGTATTAGTGTAACATATATCATATTTATTCATTAAATTCATTTATATAATTACTATGTAATTATGATCATGTAGAACGAGTCGCATCACATCGTGGAGACGGTATTCCGTACGTACGCACGAGTGATGATATCATTCCTATGATCATGGAAATGTATTGGAATATATATATAATATTTCAGTATCAATATTACTTTATAATAATCATAAATAGTTACTCATTACACCATTATACCCATCCTTGTAAGGTGATGGTGGAAAATAGATTACACCACGGCGTGGAGACGGTATTCCGTACGTACGCACGCGCGGTGATTTCATTTTTCCGTAGGATGGGTAGAAGGTGAATTAGGGTTGTTTCATATTTATAATAACATATCAGTATGTAATTAATATTGATGTTATTACTTTATCATGAAACAACTAAAAAGAAGAAGTTGAAGAAGAAAGAAATTGAAAAGATCGGTAATGGATATTACCTCTTCTTTGGAACGCCTCTTTGAATCCTCCACTTAGGGAACTAAGATTGGTCTTTGAAGAAGACCAGGACCTCTAGGATTATTCTAGGGAAGTGTAGTGGAGAGAATGGCAGGGGTTGGCCGAGCTTTAGTGCTCAAATTGGTGTGAGGAGGAGGGGGAGGAGGTGCCCTTTTATAAGGGAGGAGAGGGGCACCTTAGGAATATCTCAAAATATTATTTTATATTAAAGTCAAAATCGGTTTATAATGGTTCCAAAGGGTCTTATTTAGAATCTAAAGTGGGGATGGGTCGAAATCCTATCAACCAATAGGATTTAGACAAGTTTAGGGTATTATTTTAACCTTATCAAATAGATTTAACTCTAAGTTAAATAATTTAACTTTTACCGTGTCTTTTTGTTTTCTTTCACTATATGGTTAATACACTTACTATAACATGCCAAACGAACCCCAAATTGTTTATTATTAATATATATATATCCTTTTCTAAGTCAGTTTGCTGAAACGTAGATTTTTAGGAATAAAATAACAATTAATAATATAATATTTGATTTAAAAACTATTTTGTGTCAATTTTGACACTATTTGATATATGATTTTTTTGAAAGTCATAACAGAATTTTATGTTCGAACCAAGTTGATTAAATCAACAATAATATATCATAGTAACCTAGAAAATTATTGTAATTCATAAAAAGTCTCAAATTACATTTATTTGGGCATTTATAACATCAATTATGTCAATATTTCATTAATAAGACAATTACTGCATCATCTTTGTGTCATAATAAATGATAATTATTTAATCCCTAAAAATTATAAATAAATTCTTATGATGTAGATAATTGTATTAGATTTCTGTATACTATTTATGTTCGATGTTTCATGAATATTATCACTAGATTAAAATTATTATACTTATAAGATTTAAGAAAGTGACATGTTGTCACATTCTTTGGTTTTAATAATAATTAAATTATTTTCATTGAAAAAATTTAATTAAATGAATCTAATCCTACCCTTAGGTGATATGGGTCGACTTTTAGTCATCCAATAGGATTTTGAAATTTTTTAGGGTAATTTTAAAATATTATATTTACCCTTAATTACCTGATTTACCTTTAACTATGGTAAATAAAATTTACCGTAGTTACTATTCATAATTCCCAAAAATAAAAAGTATCTTATTAACATAATTTGGACCCACTGATTCTAAATATGGAATCCATTTTTCCAAATTCAATACATAAAAGTTTCAGAAATTAAATTAAAATTAATCCCGTTGTCGAAAGAAAACGGGTTTTTCTTTAAAACATTGCAAAAGATTGAATTGATTTAATCTACGAATTCAAGGTAAAATCAATGCTAATGACATACATTATATTAAATGGTAAAAATATATTCTATTTATACTTTAAAACCATTCAATATTATAATTTTACCACATAAGATATTACGATGAAAAAAGTTGCGTTTAATTAAAATATAGCGTGTTTTTACTATTCAATAAAATAAGAAAGTTATCGGAAAAATATCAAAACTTTATCTAATGTAAATTTTTATATCCTGATTCAAAAGAAGAATTTTATTTTGTCAAATTGAACATATAAACATGTCAAAAACTAGATTTAAAGTGGGTGCTCCATCAAAAGGCGGCAAAACTGCATTTTTTGAAAAATACTTATTTTACCTGAAAAATTTATTTTGTTCTTATACCATGTTCTAGAAAATGTGTAAGATGAATAATAATGTTATAAAATTAAAAATTTAGTTAATACTATTCATAAAGGCTAGTTCATGACAATATTATAATAATATATCGTTGTTTATTAAAACCTGGTATTGCGTACAACACACGCTATCGAGGAAGGTCGCGATTGCGTGTAATGCAAGCCAAGTCAAGGTTGCGTGTTGTGAAAGAATCCTTCGTTGTTTCGTAAAATAGAATCCAACCATATTTCATTTATACATTGAATATATATATATATATACTCAATGTTGCGTAGAATAACTATTATCAAAATTTTGTGTAACACGATCCAAGAATAGTGTTGCGTATACTGCAAGTTAATACGGTGTTGCGTATAGCGCAAGGTAATCTTGGTGTAGAATACAACACAAGACCTTAATGAAATTAAAAGAATATATTTCATAAAATCTAGGGGTGTTACATTCTACCCCCCTTAAAATGAATTTCACCCTCGAAATTCGTCAGGGTTATAAATGGTTTACTACTCGAAAGTTTCTTTAATAGAAACCCACATCGTAAAAAGGAATACCAAAACCAATCTTTAAAAACAAAAGTATGAAATGTAACGGTTACCCAAATAAACTAATCACTGGGTTTCCACATAGGTGAAAATTTGGATATGGAAGAAAAATCTAACCATCAAGTTCTGATGGAGAGTGGTAGAGAACATGGCTATGAAAAAGCCAACAATCGCAAAGCCATAAATTTTTGATGATCTAAGGTACCATCTGATTCATCAGATATAAGAGAATTAGGACAACATTTTTGGTTTTCAAGATCATTTCCCTAATGTTGATGAATTAAAAGAAATACTTGCATGATTTTGGTACAATCTCACTGTTGTTCGTGAATTGAACAATTTCCACTTCATCCCTTAAAGAAATGAAGTTGAATTTGTTATTTTTGATGTGTTATTAGATCATGTGATATAATGATGGGTCATTCCATCTCTTTCAAACAAAAGGTTAGCAAAAGTTATAAGTCCATCTTATGGTTAGATTAATCGTATATGGTTTCAAAAAAAATAACTTATACTTCATATATCATACTGCTTAATAAAATAAATCTAGTTTCTACTGAACAGGGACTTCCTGTAGGCCAGTGGTAAGCGATAAAGGCCAGTCGCACTTCGATTGTGGGTTCGATTTCCACAGCCTTGTCCGACGCGATGGGTTGTCGCCCGTCCTGCAGGTTGTCCTTTTTCTAAAACTATATTACTATAACATCCCATCAATAATATCGAAAAAAACTTCTATCCTTAAACAATACTATCTTGTGTCCAACATAATCCATTCCAATCTTTAGGCTTATTCATAATACTGCAGTCCACTCTCATAACATAGTGAAAACGATTACCAGAGATTTAACACCATCATCGATCCCCATATATCATAAGATATGTTTTGTTGGTCACATTCCAAACATTCAAAGTCCTTAATCATGTATTCTATTGAATACCTTAGTGAAAACTTGAATGCAGTTAAAAGTTAACACTTTCCACATACCAAAATCCTCAAAATTCTATATACTCAAACCATGATATCACTTAGTCCTTATATAAATCATGAGCTCATGAATACTGATAAACATTTCATTTTCTCGTTTTCCCTTCATTATGCACATATCATTTTATTTCCAATAAATATCTCAATCACTTTGAATACCACATCAATAAATAAATATTGCAATACTCCATGAAACAACATTATTTGGAATCCCATTACATAAACACTTAATCATTCCACCACATCGTTGTCATATTCAACATTGCCAATAGTGATCACATGTGACTTCCCTTTGTCCTTTTCCTTAAGTGGTTGCTCATGTTGATCATCACTAACCCTTGGATTAGGGCATTTATTAGCATAATGCCCCATTTCCTTGCACTTGAAGCATTGAAGAGTTGGTGGTGTGTTCTCTGCAGTGTTTTCTTTATTCACATCATTAGAAAACCTTTTTCCATTACTTCGACACTCAGCTACCCGATGACCTTTTTTCAACACTTAAAACATTTTCTAGTCCCTTTAAGACAATATCCACCATGCTTCTTTCCACACTTTGTGCATAAGGAAACATTCATCTTCTTTTCACCATTATTCTGAGATTTCTCCTTGAACTCCACCTTTCGTTTCTTGTCAAAACCATGAGATGCATATGTAACACCAACTTCCATTTCTACCTTCATAGCACAATGCACAATTTCTTCATAGCTACTGAAGTCACGTATAGCTAATGCCCTTCGAAGACTTGGTTTTAAGCCACTGAAAAATTGATCAACATTACTTTCAGGTTGGATGATAATGCCAGATTCATACCTTTCAAGTCTTGTAAATTTTTCTTCGTATATACCACCAGATTCATCATCCTTCTCCTTCAGCTCAAGAAACTCCTTTTCCATCTTCGTTCGAAGAATACGAGGGAAGTACTTACTGAAAAACAAGTTCTTGAACTCGTCCCATTCCATGGACTCAATTTCATCTCTTGGCCTCGTATTCTTGATAAGATTCCACCATTGATCAGCTTCACCTTCCAAACGACATACTGCTAAGATGACTTTATCATGTTCAGAACATTGAAGAACTGAAAATATCTTTCCAGTGGTATTGATCCATTGTTCATCAACAAGTGGATCGGAAGACCCACGGAAAGAAGGTGGACGTTGCCTCATGAAGGACTCAATAGAATATTGTTCCCTTCTCTGCTCATTTGGAAGTCCATAATGATTCATAGCTTGTGTAAGTATAGCAATAAGATTTTGCACTCCATCTCCCATAACATTTGTTTGTTCAGGAGGAAAATCATTTCATTGTCCATTGCATTGATCAACACGGTTCCTTCGGGTTCCAGCCATCGTCTAAAACCCAAAAAGAATAGTGTGAGAGGCAAAAATCATGCAAGGGAAAACAACATAAAAAAGGGGGAGTACCTTCAATATCTAACATCTTAGGTTTAATTCTATGATCGTTAGCGTAATTCTAGAACTATAACCTATACGTATACTTAACCTTAGGGACATCCCTAAACATACCTTAGAAATATCTCTAGGGATCTCACTAACGTTTTCGCATCCTAGTTTCCAAAGGTTGACTAAACCTTTCCTCTGATACCAACTGTAGAGACCCGAAGCTTATCGTACATGAACATTTCATTACTTTTGCGGAATACTTAGTACATAACAAAAAACACACACACAAGGATCGTAATAGTTTAGTGTCTTTGGAAACTTGGAACGTAATATTCTAATCGTGGTGAAAGATCTCCAATATCTCCCATAAAGATATTCCTTTTTTTTACCTAAAACATTTCTTTATATCCTGGGGAAAAGAAAACATAAAAGGGTGAGCTCAAATGCTCAGTAAGGGTAAACAAAAGAAAAATCAGTCACATCATATTCATAAGAACATAACTTTTGGAAATATTATCCTGCAAAAGAGAGAGCATAATTTCATAAAATGGGATAAATCATAGTAGTGAAATGAAATCCCAATAATCATAACTTAAAACATGAAACTTTGTGGCATACACACATAATCATAGAGAATCATTTCTTGTTAGTCAAGACTCATTGTCAAGACTATCTTAGTGGACAAAGTCCCTTTCTGAACCGAGTCACCCTCATTTCAGTCCTGTTTCACTGAACCGGTATAACCTACCGTTCCAGCCATGTCTATCTCATGAGATATAAAATCTTTACCCAATTCATTGGAGGGAGATATAGGTCCCACCCATCTCATAATGATACCATTCTTATGTGTGCCACAAAATCATAAATCGTACATCATTGCATAACCCATGTAATACAAATGGGAATCCTTAAACATCATGACATCATAAAACAATTCATACAAGATAAAGGAATTCATAAAAATAATTCAATCACAACATGATCAAATCAATGTAATAATAATGATAAAAACCGAACCCTTTATTATCTTAGATGGAAAATAATTTTGATAAAACACTTGAACTCCATTCTTGAGGAAAATATCCTTTCTACTTCAAAAACATTTTTCCTTTCTTAACATGTCATACGACTTTAAAATAAAAGAAGTTGATTAAAAATAAACTTTAAAACTTGTAAAGTAAGCTTCTTGGAAATAATGTTTTAAAAATCCATTCATGTCGTATAAGTTAAAAAAACATTCTTCGTACTTTTGTCGGAAAAGTCAAAAAGTACCTCATACGAAAAAAACGACAAAAGATTCCTTTCATATTCTTTACTAATAACTCACCGAAGGGTAAAATTGGATTTAAAAAATTGTAGTTGGATGGAAATAATATTAAATATTGAGGAAAACATGGATGTGGATGATAAAATACACCCTAGTAAATACCAAAGTATAAGCAATCTTGGATAAAATTGAGATTGTGATATTTCCCCTTACCTTAGGTCCGATTTGCTTTGTACGTGTCCGAAGCTCCTGTATAATGGTTTAAATAATGTTATTGACTTATTATAGAATCATACATATTGATATGATATCATATACGGTCATATTCTTGGCTTCTTATTAGTAATATTTCATTGTTACTTGTTAGTCGGGTCTTTATTGCCTTTTGTTCTTATGCATGTTTTGCCGAATAAATTATTATTCATCTTTTAAGGTTATAAATACCTTGTATCAAGAATGGTATTAGTGTAAAATATATCATATTTATTCATTAAATTCATTTATATAATTACTATGTAATGATGATCATGTAGAACGAGTCGCCTCACATCGTGGAGACGGTATTCCGTACGTACGCACGAGTGATGATATCATTCCTATGATCGTGGAACTGTATTGGAGTATATATATATTATTTCAGTATCAATATTACTTTATAATAATCATAAATAGTTACTCATTACACCATTATACCCATCCTTGTAAGGTGATGGTGGAAAATAGATTACACCACGGCGTGGAGACGGTATTCCGTACGTACGCACGCGCGGTGATTTCATTTTTCCGTAGGATGGATAGAAGGTGAATTAGGGTTGTTTCATATTTATAATAACATATCATTATGTAAGTAATACTGATGTTATTACTTTATCATGAAACAACTAAAGAAGAATAAGTTGAAGAAGAATGAAATTGAAAAGATCGGTAATGGATATTACCTCTTCTTTGGAACGCCTCTTTGAATCCTCCACTTAGGGAACTAAGATTGGTCTTTGAAGAAGACCAGGACCTCTAGGATTATTCTAGGGAAGTGGATAGGAGAAAATGGCAGGGGTTGGCCGAGCTTGAGTGCTTAAATTGGTGTGAGGAGGAGGGGGAGGAGGTGCCCTTTTATAAGGGAGAAGAGGGGCACCTTAGGAATATCTCAAAATATTATTTTATATTAAAGTCAAAATCGGTTTATAATGGTTCCAAAGGGTCTTATTTCGAAGCTAAAGTGTGGATGGGTCGAAATCCTATCATCCAATAGGATTTAGACAAGTTTAGGGTATTATTTTAACCTTATCAATTAGATTTAACTCTAAGTTAAATAATTTAACTTTTACCGTGTCTTTTTGTTTTCTTTCACTATATGGTTAATACACTTACTATAACATGCTAAACGAACCCCAAATTGTTTATTATTAATATATATATCCTTATCTAAGTCATTTGGCCGATACTTAGATTTTTAGGAATAAAATAACAATTAATAATATAATATTTGATTTAAAAACTATTTTGTGTCAATTTTGACACTATTTGATATATGATTTTTTTGAAAGTCATAACAGAATTATATGTTCGAACCAAGTTGATTAAATCAACACTAATATATCATAGTAACCTAGAAAATTAGTGGAATCCATAAAAAGTCTCAAATTAAATTTATTTGGGCATTTATAA
Source organism: Viscum album (assembly GCA_963277665.1). Lineage (NCBI taxonomy): Eukaryota > Viridiplantae > Streptophyta > Magnoliopsida > Santalales > Viscaceae > Viscum > Viscum album. Next base: position 1,710,906,157 of record OY728148.1, read on the forward strand.
CATCAATTATGTCAATATTTCATTAATAAGACAATTACTGCATCATCTTTGTGTCATAATAAATGATAATTATATAATCCCTAAAAATTCTAAATAAATTCCTATGATGTAGATAATTGTATTAGCTTTCTGTATACTATTCATGTTCGAAGTTTCATGAAGTTTATCACTAGATTAAAATTATTATACTTATAATATTTAAGAAAGTGACATGTTGTCACATTCTTTGGTTTTAATAATAATTAAATTATTTTCATTGAAAAAATTTAATTAAATGAATCTAATCCGACCCTTAGGTGATATGGGTCGACTTTTAGTCATCCAATAGGATTTTGACATCTGTTAGGGTAATTTTAAAATATTATATTTACCCTTAATTACCCGATTTACCTTTAACTATGGTAAATAAAATTTACCCTAGTTACTATTCATAATTCCCAAAAATAAAAAGTAGATTATTAACATAATTTTTACCCACTTATTTTAAATATGGAATCCATTTTTTCAAATTCAATACATAATAGTTGCAGATATTAAATTAAAATTAATCCCGTTGTCGAAAGAAAACGGGTTTTTCTTTAAAACATTGCAAAAGATTGAATTGATTTAACCTACGAATTCAAGGTAAAATCAATGCTAATGACATACATTATATTAAATGGTAAAAATATATTCTATTTATACTTTAAAACCATTCAATATTATGATTTAACCACATGAGATATTACGATGAAAAAAGTTGTGTTTAATTAAAATATAGCGTGTTTTTACTATTCATTAAAATAAGAAAGTTATCGGAAAAATATCAAAACTTTATCTAATGTAAATTTTTATATCCTGATTCAAAAGAAGAATTTTATTTTGTCAAATTGAAAATATAAACATGTCAAAAACTAGATTTAAAGTGGGTGTGCCCTCAAAAGACGGCAAAACTACATTTTTTTAAAAATAATTATTTTACCCGAAAAATTTATTTTGTTCTTATACCATGTTCTAGAAAATGTGTAAGATGAATAATAATGTTATAAAATTCAAAATTTAGTTAATACTATTCATAACGGCTAGTTCATGACAATATTATAATAATATATCGTTGTTTATTAAAATCTGGTATTGCGTACAACACACGCTATCGAGGAAGGTCGCGATTGCGTGTAATGCAAGCCAAGTCAGGGTTGCGTGTTGTGAAAGAATCCTTCGTTGATTCATAAAACAGAATCCAACCATATTTCATTTATACATTGAATATATATATATATTTACTCAATGTTGCGTAGAATAACTATTATCAAAATTGTGTGTAACACGATCCAAGAATAGTGTTGCGTATACTGCAAGTTAATACGGTGTTGCGTATAGCGCAAGGTAATCTTGGTGTAGAATACAACACAAGAAATTAATGAAATTAAAAGAATATATTTCATAAAATCTAGGGGTGTTACAGTGTTTTTAAGAAACAATATCTATAAAAATATTAACACTTTTTTATGTCCAATTTCAAAGTGAAAATAATCCCAATGAAAAATATTGGATTAAATGGTAAAAATACATTCTAATTACATTTTAAAACCAATTAAAAAGTTTATATAACCATATAAATAAATTATATTAAAAGGCACTTTTGAATTAAAATACAATATTTTCCACTATTCATTAAATATTCGTCTTTATCAGAAAAATACCAAAAAATTTACCCAAAGTATAATTTGATGTCCCAAATATAACGAATAATTTTATTTGGTCTAATAGAACATATATAAATGATCAAAACTATATTTAAATAGGGTTCTCCATTAAAAGGTGGTAAATCGACCTTTTAATGTGTATTATGCTTAAAATTAGATTCATTCATATTTTGAGCCTCTAACTTTTTTTGGATAAATGTAAATACATTTCACAAACATGTATAATAATATCATAGTTAGTTTTGTTCATTCCCTATAATTCAATTTCTAGGAGTTAACTATCATTTAAAATTATAATATAATATTATTAGTGTGCTGTGTATTATTTCCAAGAAACTTGTGGTTGCGTATGAGGTACGCTATCGATCATAGAAACCTATTTAATGTAAAATTAATATTTAATTCACAAATATTAATAAATATTAAAATCTATTTTTCTTCATTTACTTGGTATGATACATACTTCCCCCTTTTGGAAATTGCATCCTCGCATTTTTTATTCACTTACCAAAATAAGTCGGGTTATTTATCTCTCATATCATTTTCAGATTCCCATGTTGCTTCTTCAATCATATGGTTTTTCCACAAAACCTTTACCTAGTGAATTACCTTATTCTACAACACTTTTTCTCTATGATCAAGAATCCAAACTGGTTGTTCTTTATAAGAGAGATTCTCTTTCAACTTAACTACCTCTGGGATGAAAACATGAGATGGATCTGGTATATATTTTCTCAACATTGAAACATGAAAAACATTGTGCACCTGGGATAAAATTTGAGGTAAAGCCACTCTGTACGTAACCGATCCAACTTTCTCTAGGATTTTATAAGGTCTAATGAACCTTGGACTCAACTTTCCATTCTTACCAAAACACATCACACTTTTCTATGGAGAAACTTTGAGAAAGACGTGATCACCTACCTCAAAAGAATGATCCTTCCTCTGGTTATATCCATAACGTTTCTGTCTGCTCTGATTTGTTTCATGTGCTTCTGAATTAACTGAACTTTCTTTACCATCTCTTCTACCAATTATGGTCCCATCAGCTTCCTTTCACCTACTTCATCCCAAAAAGCTAGAGTTAGACAATTATTTCCATATAATGCCTCAAATGGATCCATCTGTATACTAGAATGAAAACTGTTATTATATGAAAATTTAACCAAAGAAAGATATTGGTCCCAACTTCTCGGAAAATCCATTGAACAAGCACGTAACATATCCTCCAATGTCTGAATTTTTCATTTTGATTTCCCACCTGATTTAGGATGAATAGCTTTACTAATGTTTAATTCAGTACCCAACGACTTCTGAACGACTTTATAAAAGATAGTAGTAAACCTTGGATCATGATCAGATATATTGGAGAGGGGAACTCCATGCTACTTAACTTTCTCTTTAACATACAACCGAGCAAGTTGATCAAGAGAAAACTTATCTACAATAGGAAGGAAATGTGCTGATTTAGTGAATCGATCAACAATAACCCATATTTCATTATTACCTCGAGATGTCCTCAGTAATCCCACAACAATGTCCATGGATATATTTTCCCATTTCCTCTCTGGAACCGGTAAAGGTTGAAGCATACCTTTCGGTAACTGCTACTCTGCTTTAACCAACTGACAAGTTAAACACATCACTGTAAAATCAGCCATATATCTTTTCATTCCAACCCACCAGTAATACTCTCAATGATCTCTGTACATCTTAGTACTACCAGGATGAACTAAAAATGGAGAACTATGAGCTTCACATAAAAACTCATTCTTCAACTATGAATCACAAGACACACATAATCACTTCTCCAACCTCAAAACACAATTGTTATCAATGTTAAATTCAGGAAACTTACCCTTCTGAACCAACTCCAACTTTTTCTACAACTCTCTATCTTCTTTCTGTTCTTTCTTTATTCTGTCTGATAAAGATGATCTCACTGACTCCTAAAACAAAATAGATGAATTTATTGAACCAACAACATCTATGCCAAATATTATCAAATCAAAAACCAAAGGATCTCGTTCCAAAAGTAACATGGTTAATGAAACATTACTTTTTCAACTCAAAGCATCAGCCACTTTATTTGCTTTTCCCATATGGTAATGGTTCGTGAAATCATAATCATTGATTAATTCCAGTCATCTCCTCTGTCTCATGTTCAATTCTTTTCGAGTGAATATATAATCCGACTTTATGATCAGTATATATTTCACACTTCACTCCATACAAATGAATCCTCCCAAATTTTAAAGAAAACACAACAGTAGCTAATTCCAAATCATTCGTAGGGTAGATTAACTCATGGGGTTTCATCTGATGTAAAGCATAAGCAATTACCTGATCATTCTGCATAAGGACATATCCTAGTCCTTTCAACAAGGCATCACTGTAGATAACAAACTCACCATTTTTAGAAGGCAGTGCTAAAACTGGAGCATTCACCAATATTATTTTCAATTCTCGAAAATAATCATCAAATTCTTTTTTCCAAATGAACTTAACACCTTTTCGAACTAAATTAATCATTGGACTAGATAACCATGAAAGATTATCAAAAAACATCTGGTAATAACCTACCAAACCAAAAAAACTATGAATCTCAGTTATATTTGTGGGTCTTGGCCATTCTTTAACAACTTCTGTTTTTGTAATAACAACAGTTATGACATTTTTTTGATACAATGTGACTGAGGAAAGAAGTTTGTTGTAACCAAAACTCACACTTGTGGAATTTCCCAAATAGTTTATTTTTCTTTTAAGGATTGCAAGAAAATCCTTAAATGACTTTCATGTTCTTCTTTATTTTTTGAACAAACCAAAATATCATCAATTAACCCAACCAAAAACTTATCGAAAAACTCATGGAAAATTATATTCATAAGCACCATGAATAGAGAAGGTGCATTGGTTAACCCAAAAGGCATAACTAAAAATTCATAATGGCCATATCTAGTATGAAACATGATCTTCAGAACATTTGCTTCCTTTAATTTCAATTGATGGTACCCCGAACTCAAATTAATCTTCAAAAAATACTGAGCTCCCTGGATTTGATCAAAAAAATCATCAATATGAGGAAAAGGATACTTGTTCTTAACAGTTATGTTATTCAATGCTCTATAATCAATGCAAAGTCTCATTTAATCATCGTTCTTTTTAACAAATAATACATACGCACCATATGGTGATGTGATAGGTCGAATGAAACTTTTATCTAATAACTCCTGCAATTTCTTCTTCAACTCTAAATGTTCAATTTGATCCATTCGATAAGGGGGTTTTGAAATTGGATTAGCATCAGGAACTAATTCAATGGTAAATTCAACTTCCTGATTAGGTATAATACTAGGAAAATAATCGGGAAAAACATCAAGGTACTGATTTACCACTGGAACATCATTAATCTGAACAATTCATTTATTTTCAACAATATGTGCAAGGTAACATTATATCCATATTTTATTAGTTTCTCAGATTCTTGATATGTTATCAAAAACAAAGGTTCATTCTTGTACACAAAAAGAAAACCTTTCTAATATGAAACCACTTTATCACTGTAGACAATCTTACCATGACAAACGGAAATCCAATCCATACCCAAAATAACATTAAACTCTACTAGAGGTAAAACAATAAGTTTTGCAGGTAGATTCTTCCCACACACAAGTACATGAATGTTCTTATAATTTCTTTTTGTCTCAACATTTCCCCAAGGTGTTTTTACCATAAGTTTTGTATTCATATCAAGATATCGAATTCCCAATTTACTAGAAAAATTATCATAAATGAAAGAGTGTATAGACCAAAAATCAAACAACACATTGACATAATCTGAACAAACAATTTGTGTACCTAATACTACTTCGTTTGATGGCCCAACATCTGATGGAGTAGTTGAAAAGGATTTTACCACCCCTTTCTGCTTGTAGTCCGGATGCCTTCCCTTAGACGAGTTTATCACTGGACACTCATTTTTATAATGACCCATTTCATTACACTAAAAACATCTTACTGATGGATCTTCATTTCATACTTGATCATCCTCCTTACAGTTACGAGAAATATAACAAGACCTACAACACCAAAATAACTTTCCATACATTGATAAACATTCTTTAGGATGTTTTTTACCACACTTCTCACAAGTTGGATAATTAATTTTCTTACCTCTAGGAATCTTTGATGAATTCTTCCCATTTTTCTTATCAACTGGATCCATTATTCTGTTTTTTTGTGGAAGAACACCTTAACATTGTAAAACTCCATTTCCACCTTCATCGCACATTGAAAAAGTTTTTCCTAACTTTTAAACTCATGAGAGGAAAATACTCTTCGATATCGTGGCTTCAATCCCGAGTATAATATATTTATCTTACTATCAAGATCTCGAATGAAATTTGGTTCATACCTTGTTGGTCGAGTGAACTTTGATTCATAAGAATTCACTGAGTCGTACTCCTTCCCAAATTCTAGGAATTTTTTTCCATCCTAAGATGAACCACCTTAGAAAAATATTTCTAAAGGAATATACCTTTGAATTCGTCCTAATCAAGAGAATCAATCTCCTCACTATCCTTGATATTTTTGACCATCGACCACCACTAATCAACTTCACCTTCAAAACGGTAAACAACAAGACTATCCTTTTGATGTTCTAAACACCCCATAACATCTAAAATCTTCTCCAGTTCTTTAATCCACCCTTTAGCTAGCACATGGTCAGATGATCCTAAGAATGATGGGGGATGTTTCCTCATGAAATGATCCACTACAGACATGTTCCCCAGCAGTCGATCTGGATGATCTTGTGCATGGATACCACACCCATTTATAGCCTGAGTCAACTGTACCATCACTGCAACAAACTGTTCAGTTCCGATTCCAACCATCTCAAGATGGTGATTTGGAAGGATGTCTTACTCCTGATGTCGTCCCAATATAGTTTCCCTATTTCCTCTATGGAAAACAATTCTGAACACAGAAATATATTAAGCGAAGCAACATGGTAATCTTTAAATGCTATATCATTTCAATATTACCATAAATTAATTTATGGACATTTATTTTACTATACCCTAACTCCGAATGTTATCTAAGCCAACCTCTGATACCAACTATAAGGACCGGCCTTTAAACATTACATAATCTAGAATTAAACAAATAATTCACATTAAGGATCTTTTCAGGTTTAGAGTTTTAGAGAGTTAGACCATAACTATTACATTGAAAAATATTACAAAGTAGACACTTCTACACAGTTTCCATTTTTTCATAAAATATAAACTCTTGAAAAAAATAGGCATGTCTAGTTCCATGTTTAAGATAGTATGACTTTTCCTTGATCACATACTTGAACCTATTCCACATTATGTCCTCTGAAAAACATCTTAGAAACTTGGGATGAGTATAAAAAGCTCAATAAGGGATACACAAAGAAAGAAAACTGTTAGTTTTTCAAAAAAAGAAGTAAACCATGAAATATTTTACATAAGTAATACCTTTTACCATTATGAAGTAGTAAATACTCTTCACGGAATAAAAGATCACTAATTGCCCTTTTTTAACCAATATATTACACTAAAACACATATGAAGAACACATAACATATAATGGTAACTTGGGACACAAACATACTTAAATGGAATAACCATACAGTCGACTTCTACATATATAAAAAAATAGAATATCCATACGACCAACTTCCATACACAAAGCATTGGAGGTTATAATGTAACCACCCGTCATGGTATTTATGGCACCACCCTTCATTTGGTTTATCACGTAACAACCCGTCAAATGTCCAGGTACCATTATAAGATCACAAGACATAAAACAAATATAAAGGAAAGAATACATTTTCACATTTCAATCACAATATATCACTTAAATATATTGACATAACAAATCCATTATCAAATCCAATTTCAATACCAATATACATAAAAGAGTATATCGTATTTATTTTCTTTTAAAAACATTACGACATGTTGAGGAAGCCAAAAATCAAATAATACTCACAGCGGTAGAAAAGGTCATTGACACCGCTTACGTTAAAAGGAAAATTATTTTTTTCATTTAGTAAAGCACTTTGTAGAAAAAGATTCCCTTTGGAATGTCAAGGGAGTTTATACAGCCGATAAAAGAAAGTCGTGTTTTAAAAAAAATGCCTCAATGAAAGGAGATTGAGACGAAGTCCCTTACCTTGTATCCGACATGACTCGACCATTATTTAATCTCATAAATAATAAACTAAATTTAATTTCTAATTTCCTAAGAAAATTTATCATGTTTATTATTCCTTTTAAATCACTTATTACCATGTTATAAACATTATGCAACAATTTAATTTTATAACGTTCGTTTTGTCGATATTTGGTACGTGAGTCAAAAATGCCCTTCTTATAATTAAATGTTTTTCATGTGGTGAAAGGTTCATTATATCCAAAATGATATTAATGATTTTGATATCATATATATCAAATAAATTCAGTATATATATATGTATTTATAATAATACATAACATTTTTAGGTAAGAAATGAAATGCACCGTTCATGGAGATGGTAAGTCATACGTAAGCATGAATGCTACTTTCATGTCTATTTCATATTTTAATGGCATTAAAACATAATTATATATAGGTATATTATAATTCCAATATAATTTAATATATAATATCATTAACCCCATCCTTTATATGTCCCACATATGGCATTAACGAGTCATATCACTTTACGGGGGTGGTAGTTCTCACTTCCTCAAATGAAATTATCGTGGTTACTCATAATGGAAACCATAAAGGTATGATATAAATGGAAATTACAGAAGAATAAAATATACATAAACATAATATATATTATATTAAAATATATTTCCATCATAATGTCCACCATGAGAGGCGGTTGGAGATATTTGAACAATCATCGTTTCTTGAGGCGTTAGTTTTCCATCCACAGAAACATTATGTTCTTCACCCATTAGATGGAGGTGTGTGTATGTATAGTTATAATACTTCTCATAAAAAAATCCTATTATATCGAGAATACTGGTGATGTTATAAAATAGATGAGTAAAAATATTATAGGGGTTGGAGAAGTAAAATAAAAGAAAAGAAGTTAAGAGAACCCGTTAACTTTAATTTGGGTAAATTCCTTTGGTTTGAACCAAAAGGACTTCTTAAAGTGGCTACTGCCTAAAGTAAGGATTCCAGGAACAGTATTGGGATGTATGGAGCTTAATTGGGTAGATTTTGGACAAGAAAAAATGCTTGAGAGGTGTGAGGAATTGGATATAAGTGATCTCCTATTATAAGGGGGAGGAGGGGACATCTAAGAAAGTGTGATAATATTATTTTATTATATAATGATATTCAGTTTCCAAAGATCCAAAAATCATTAAATTCGAAGAAAATATGACTCATAGTCTAAATAAAATCATGAAATCATAATTGGACATGTTTTGGATAATATTTTAATCATTGTAGTCTTATTTATTTAAATTATTTATTAATGACGTAAACACAACATCATTATTGTGTCATAAATAATTTAAATTATTTGATGTCTAAATATTATAAAAAAAATACCATGAAGTATGAACTGTTTTTAGATTTCCAATGAATATTTATAGTGGAATATATAATTTATATAACACCATAAAAAATTAAATTTACTAAATCATGTTTGTTTATGTCATTTTATTCCTTTACATTAAATTAATTAATCTAAAGTGTCATTCTCTTTCATAAGTGGCTCCATGGGGTCCCAAAATAGACCCAAATATTCCCTTTTTTTCATTACTCATTCAATATGTTTAGGACAAGTGTTAAGGTATATTTTGAATTATTATAATATTCTTTTTACCTTGAATTACCCAAGTTACCTTTAACCGCGATAAATAAAAGTCCAAAGTCACTATTCACCAAAAACTATTTTCATCTTATTTGACCAAATTTTAATTCTTGATAACAACCATGTATGTAGGATTTTTTAAATTTAATTCACAAAAGTGGTAATGTTTCATTTAAATGATAAATTAAATTTTTTTCAACTACTACTAAGTGGCCTCACTATTCATCAAAAACAGAAGTTTTTTAGAAAAATACCAAAAATTTAGACTAAGCTTTATTTGATATTCCAAATTAAAAACTTATGTATATTTTTTCAAATTGAAAACATATAAGTGGAATTAATTAATTAAAAATTAATTCTCATTATTAAAACAAATAGCCTGTTTTTAAAAAACAATATCTATAAAAACATTGACACTTGTTTATGTCCAATTTCAAAGTAAAATAAATTCCAATGAAAAAAATTGGATTAAATGGTAAAAATATCTTCTAATTACACTTAAACCCCAATTCAAAAGATGATCGATCCATATAAATAAATTTGATTAAAAGGCACTTTTGAATTAAAATACAATATCTTCCAATATTCATTAAAAAATGATCTTTATCCGAAAAATACCAAAAAAATACCCAAAGTAAAATTTGATGTCCCAAATATAATGAAGAATTTAATTTGGTCAAATAGAACATATTAAAATGACCAAAATTATATTCAATGAGGGTTTTCCATTAAAAGGTGGTAATTCGACCTTTTAATGTAAATTATGCTTAAAATTAGATTTATTCATATTTTAAGCCTCTAAATTTTATTGGATTAAAGTAAATACATTTATAAAACATGTATAACCATATTTTAGTTAGTTTTGTTCATTATTTCCAATACAACGGCTATGTGTTAACTACCATTAAAATTATAATATTATATTAATAGTGTGTTACATAAGATTTCAAAGAAACCTGTTGTTGCGAATCGGGTATGCTATAGAACATAGAAACCACTTAAAGGTAAAATTAATATTTAATTCACAAATATTATTATATATAAAAATCTCATTTTCTTCATTTACCTGGTACGTTACACTTACCATGGGTTTTTTGTGCCTCTACAATCGTTCTTATTCCTAAAGTGAAAGATCCTTCATCCTTCAGGAAATATAGACCCATCAGCATGTGTAATTTCACTTACAATGTGTAAGATTCTATCATCTATATAAATCCCTCTTATGATATTGAAAATTGGGGTTTTAAAGAGGAAAAAAGTATAATTAAAGGTATGTATATTCAAGGATCTATAGTAATAGAACAAGATATGATTGGAGATATTAGAAGGAATGTGATGGGATTCATCATTATAATAAATTTGTATATATATAAGGTGTATGAACACATTGAGTGGAACTTTATTCTTAGAGTAAAGAGATGCATTAAGTTCTCATAATGGTTTATTGATATACTTTTTAGATGTTTCATCACATCTTGGTTCCCCATTATATTCATGCGGAGGCAATGTGGTATTTTAAAATATATTAGGGGCTTAATATAGGGTGACCCACTATCCCCCCGACAACTTTATTATGGTTTAGGATGCTCTTAGAAGCCTCATTGCATCCAATATGCAACTTTGAATAATTATTCCTAATAATTAATGATTTTAAGTCATTAGAGTTACCCATCTCCAATTTTATAATTACATGGTATTATTACTCAATGGCTTCACATCTTCTATTATGGTTTTTAACAAAATCATGGACGACCACTCAAAATAGAGTGGTCAAATCATCAACCAGGAAAAAAGATGTGTGTATTTTGTACCCTCATATTTGTTTAGGAAAAGAAAAAATTATAATGTGTCCAAGGAATTTAAAGGAAGAACTTTTTAATGGATTATCTAGGTTGTATTCTAGGTCATCTAAGGATTTATATTAAATACCTTTAAGGAATGGTTGACAAAATTGCCAACTATATCACTAATTATAAAATTTGGTTTCTTTCTATTGGTGGGATGATCATCCATGTAAAGTGAATGTTGAAGTATATTATTATTCATATCCTTTCAGTTCTAAATGTTTCCTAAGAAGTTATTGAAGATTTCGAAAACCTTTTTCCCCTTTTATTTCGGATGCCCAGGGGGAATGGATGTTTCATTGGGATTTTGAGATGAGAATTTCCAATCCTATTGAGTGTCGAGGTATCAATGTGAGTAATGTGGGGGAGTAAAATCACTTTATTCAAGGTAAATTATCTTGGGAGTTTTCCAATTAATGGTCCCTCTAGAGAACGTTCATCAAAAAAAATATGGAAATGTTTTGAGAATGTCAAGAGGCCCTTCTTATCCCTTATGAAATTTTCTTCAAATCCATATTTCTGTTATGCAACAACACTATATGTGGATCAATTTTTGTGGGTATATCAACATCAGGGATTATAATTTGATGGTATATGTGTTAGGCTACCTAGGATATCCTACCCCAACATTAAATTTAAATCATACCCGTTGATATCCCTCCTTAATTCAAATGATCTTAAACCCCACTCATAAAAAAACATTTTTATGGTATTATGATGGAGGATTCTCTAGATGAGTTTGTTTTTAAAGGTATCATGTTATATATATTCTCATCTAGGACCTATGGAATCACAATGTTAATAAATCAATATAGGGACTCATGGGGGATATTCTCTGGTGAAATATAATTCCAACTAAGTACAATTTCCTTTTTTAGAGAATATGTAAATATGTGATACCCACTAATGTGGAAGTTATGGGTAAGGTAATTCATTTAAAACCCATGTCATATTATTGTTTTTTCATAAAGATTAATATACTATTCAAATGTTTTGTCCAAGAGAGTGGATGATTATGTTATGGGAGGCTCTTGGTAAGTTCTCTAATTTTAAAATTTTTGTTTAATCCTTTGAGGAAATCCTTCATAATTGGATGAAATATTCATGAAAATATATTTTGGTATCTTATTATCGTGATCAGATGCCAGTGTATCTAGGAGGTGAGGAACAGGTTTCACACAATGGCCCCTACGCTTTATGAACTGTGGTGGTGGTGAGGACCTGATGTCTCATCATTGAGCTAGCGTAACTTCATAAGCATCGAGAGGAGGATCCCTCATTATGAATTTAACTAGCACAAATATATACCTCTCATAATTCCATCCCTTCACCAGTGGGACAATGGGTTAGATATATTCCCCCCACACATGGATAAAACATAATCATGATGGATCTTGTAATTATGGGTTCATTATTGGTGGTTTTTTTCATGAATAATTTGGTTATGTGAACTTTTACATAAATACATTATGCGGGGATGGTGACTCAATTGGGGTGGAGGAAAGTTCCATATTTCATGGACTTGAGTTCTGCAACACTAAAAAAATCACTAATAATAATGGAGATTGAGTTGAAGATTCTATGGAGCTCTATATTAGGCCTCAATTATACTCCACGTCCAATAATTTATCTGATCTGAAAATGCGAGTCTTTCATTACCATTGGTATCAACAGTATTCACAAATGGAAATAAGGTAATTATGTGGCTAAAATCATACCTACTATGGCTTCCCATGAGTTCTCTCCCATAGATTTTTCCAGTATCAGTTCCCTTCCCAAATGTGTTTTTGAAATTTTTATTGGGGATTCTCTTGGTTTCCTCATATTGAGGACCCCATGATTCTTCACCCTAGAATGTTCTCATTTCCTTTTAATAAAATGCATATTTTTTTGTTCGAAAATAGACAAGTTCCTTGAAAATATCTTTCAAAAAAAATTAATCTATCCAAAGGAAGAATGAGGAAATTATCATTAAAAATATCCCTAGTGAATTATAGGTAACAACATGGTTTGTTGACATTGATGAATCAAAATAACATTAAATTATAATTAAAAATATTATTCTGGAACATAACGATTTCTATTTGAAAATAAAATTAAAAGACTGCAAAATCATTAAATATTGTCAAAATAATTTTAATTAAAAAAATGAGGAAGCGTATAAATTAAACGTCCAAGAAAACAATATATGTGATGGATGTGAAATACCTTTAAGTTTTAAACATTAAAATAAAAATTATTTTTGATCATTTTGAAAATGGAGTCTAAAGTTACTCATTTGGAGAACATTAAGAAGTTTAATTTTTAAAACCATTTAAAAGAAGGTAAAGGATCATTTAAAATAAAATTAGGAAATATTGTATGCTTAAGAAAGACAAATTAAAAAAAAAATTAAGAAAACATGGATATGGAAGAAAAATATTTGAGGTCTAATAGAAGATTAAAGATCAATATAACTTACGTAAAACATTCTTGATGTTTCTTTAAAAAATAAGGGATGAAATAGAAACAAATCATGTAAAAACCATTGTTAAAAAATGGATAAGAAAAGAGATTTGGTTTAAAAAATTAATATCACATTACTTTTTCCAAAATAGAGTTCAACATATACATTTATAAAAAGAAATAAAATCGTAATATAAATACTTTTCTACGTTTGAATCTTTTCAATAATAAGCCTCATGAAAGAATAAATTCAAATTAAATTTTAAATATCCAGAGAACAATGAGATTCTTGATATTATATTTCAAATAGGTTTTATATACACCTCATAAAAAAACATGTGTGTATCATATTAAATGTATTTCCCTATAAAAAGGGAATTTGAGAGGAATAATCCTTACAATGATCAAATCATTGAAAAGAGTGTTAATAAAAGGATTAATTATGTGAAGAAAATTTACATCCTCAAAAATGTTTAAATACAACCAATTACAATTATAGGTTATTTCACAAAAAATAATTTCATGTGAAAGACAAAGAATAAGTAATATAACCCAATGAAAATAAATTGAGTTATGAAATTATTTACCACTTGGTAAAAATCAAGTAAAATTCTATTAGAAAAAAATTAAAATTGAAACATAAAATAAAATGATGTATGAAGGATTAATGATATAAAATGAAAAATGGCAATTATATACAATATAAAAAATAAATTAGCTTCATAAGATTAAAATATGCCTCAATTAATGAAAATTGAGATGAATCCTCTTAATAGTTTGGTAATATCATGATCAAAACCAAAAGAATGGTAGATACTCATATTGATTCATAAATAAATATAATTTTCATTAAAATAATTATGAAATACATTCATGGATAGTGTGTACACTAAAAAATAAAAATAAGTTGTGAATATGACATATGCCTCATAGAAAAAAAGGAGATATGAGAAACCCTTAACTTGAATCCATACATTCCTTGTATGTCCTTTATATTCTCTACAATAAGATCATAAAAATTGTTTTATTTCTTTATAAAATTTTACAAGTTTAATACCATATAATTAAATCATTAATTTTATTTCAATTTAATTAAGTATTTAAATATATAATTAGTTAAGTCCTTGTTTGGTGTTTTGGGGATGTTGGGTTCATTGTTTCAAAACGTCTTCGGTGTGTCGACCAAATCAAAGTGGTAATTACTTCAACATATAAATAATAACAATCATGAAATCATTATAGTTTTTATAAATAAATTGTATTTTAAAAAAACCTTGAACTATGGTTATGAAAAATTAACAACATTATGATCACGGAGATAGTTGATCATACATAAAAATGAGTAACCTTTCCAATTTTCAACTATCATTATGGAAAAAGGTAAGTAACTTTTTACAATTATAAAATGATCATAATATCTTAAATACCATATTTTTTTTAAATTTACATATATATATATATATCATTCATGTTATTTTGTGATGATGATATATTCTCATTGCTTCTTAGAAGTTGTATTCCACACCTAATAATGAATGATGTTATCATTTTTCAATGAGTTAAAGGGTACACTAATATAAAATAAGGGATTAAAAATAATTGAAATGCCTTTTCTCAGTGCTAGAAAATATATAATTACATGTTCAAGGTTAAAATCTATTATCTTTTATCATAATTGAAAAGGCGCTGATAAAGGATGTTTTATCAATTCTCTCAGAAGTACTGATAAAGTATACATTTATCGGTTATTAAAAGAGTACTGGTAAATATGACCTTTTTTTGAAGATTTAGATGTGACAATAAAGGGTTATACTATAGTGAGTTATAATAGAACACCATAGCACTAGAAACCCACCAGCTATCAAAAAAACCAAGTCCCAATACAAAATTTAAATGAAATGATATTTACAACCAAAACACAAGATAAAAACACTATATTAAAGACATTTCAAACATTAGATTGTATAATTACATAAATAAAAATTATTTCATACATTCAAAAAAATTAATGTTTCGTTGTATTTTAATCCTGACCCAATTCATGCTATTTCTAAAAAACCCCCCAAATATAGAAAAAGAATAAACCTGTATAACAAAAAAATTCCTATATTAGTAATTAAATAAAGAAAAAAATTAACATAAAGAGTTAATATTATGAAAAATGATGTCAATTTTAAATTCAAATCCATATATTGAGTAACAACAGTAACACTATGTATTAGATTGATGTGTGACAGATTCAAACATGTCTCAAATTACTTTTGGATCATTTTTGTAATTTATAAAAACAATCTGAAAGTTTTTTCTTAGTTTCGAGTACATTAGTTTTCTATTTTACTATAATGTAATTTTAAACTAGAAACACACACTTTTGTCTCATTTTTATCAAATCGTGTATTATTATGATGTGAAACAGATTCCTACACTTTATAAATGATCATTGAACAAAATTATTAAGAAAATCAGAGCACGTTTGATCAGTTTTTAGGGAGTGAAACTTTTTGAACTAAAATTTCCATTTTAAACTGATAACACACACTTTGAGTAATACTGGTCACATCATGCATCAAATTAAGGGGCAGTTGATTCATACATTTCAAAAATGACTTATGTATTTTTTTTTCAAAAAGTATCAAAACAATCTGAATTTGTTTACTCAGTTTTGAGTAGGAATTTTATACATTTGACTATAATTGATGACAATTTTAAATAAATAGGACAAAATTTGAGTCATATCGGCCACGTCGTGTGTATTATTGAGGTTTGACTGATTCTAACATGTCCCAAGTGACATATATTTTTTTACTAAAGTATCAAAACAATATGAATTTGTTTTATCAGTTTTGAGTATGTTACTTTTCTTTTTTACTAAAATTTCATTTTATAATATAGAGCCACAATTTTGACTCATTATGATCACATCATGTATCGGTTTGACGTGAAATGGATTCCAACAGGTCAAAATTACTTGTGTATCATTTTCAAAAATTATTATGAAAATATGAGCATGTTTTATTAGTTTTAATTTAGTGACATTTTATAAACAAAGACATTAATTTTAATTGATAATAGAAACTTTGAGTCATGCTGGGAACATCATGAATCAAATTGTGGTGCCGCTGATTCCTACACATAAAAAATGAATTATAGATAATTCTTATAAAGTATAAAAACAATAGGATTTTTTTTCATAGTTTTTATTAGGTCATTTTTCTATTTGAAAAAAAATTATTACAATTTTAAATAAAAAGATGCACTTTGAGTGATACCGGTCACACCATGCATTGGATTGAGGTATGGATGATTCATACACATCTCAAATGAATTAATGTATCATTTTCCAAAATTATAAAAATTATATGAATGTTTTTTCTCAGTTTTGAATATGTCACTTTTTTTAATTTAAATTTCATTTTAAAATTGAAACACACACTTTGACTTATACTGATCAAATTGTGTATCATATTAAAGTGTGGTAGATTCCAAAACATCAAAAATGAATTATGTATCATTTTATTAATGTATATGAACAATTTGAATGTGTTTTCCTGGTTTTTATTAAGTTATTTGCCCCCTTTACAAAAAATGATGTCAATTAAAAAACACACTTGGAGTCATGCAGGTTATACTGTGAGTCAGATTGAGGCGCAAATGATTCATCTACATCTCAAATAACATAA